>CM062374.1:30830802-33321768 GCA_031216125.1 Dalbergia cochinchinensis | reverse complement strand
CACAAGGACTTAGGACAGCCATGCAAACAATGCAAAGTATCCTCCACACCGCCATAGTGAGCACACAACGAGGAGGAGGAAAGGCCATAGATATGACGAAAAGCATTGGTGGATGGACACTGACGAAGACACAACCAGACCAAGAGTTCAATATTCTCAGAGATTCCAAGACGCCACACCCACATCTAATTAACACTAGGGTCCCATATATATTGCTCCTGAAAGAACTAGCGATAACCCCTAGTAGTAGTATAGAGTCCAGTCCTATCAAGCTTCCAAATCCATTCCCTTATTAAAGAACTATGGCACGAGCCACCCATAGAATCCTAACATAAATGAAGCTAAGGAAGGTCATACTTTCATATTCTATCATACCAAAAGTTTAAAAGAGTAAGATCAGTGTTTGTTATATGATCAAAGGGAACAAGATTACAAAGGATCCAAGCATCATACCAAAGGGAACAATCCAAGTTACTAAACCCCGACACATAAGACTTTGCAAAGCAGAACCAACATATGCAATCCCCCTCCAAACCATCAAATTAGAAGGCCGTAGCAACACAGAAAAGAGCTACCTATTACGCAGGTACTTATGCAACAGGATATGGGCCCAAACACAATCGCTATTATGTAGAAGATTCCAAACTAATTTGCCAAGGAGCAATAGTTAGCACACTAGGCATCACGTAAACCCAGCCCATCATACCTCTTGAGAGTACCAAGATTTTTCCAATTAGCAAGGTTAAAGCTGTAAGAACCCTGCCCACTATTCCAAACAAGATTTCTAGCCTTCCTATCAATTTCATCGCAAATACCACGTAAGAAGGCCATGATATGCATGTGATGCATCGAGATAAAAGCTAAAACAGATTTAGCCAAGCAAACCCTCATCGCCCTATTAAGTAGCCTCCTATTCCAAGAGGCTAAACGGCTGCTAACTTTGTCAAGGATATGTTGAAAGTGCTGTTGTTTAACTTTCCCATGCACCAAAGGAAAACCAAGATACTTACCAAGGTTAAAAGTAAACTTAATAGTAGAAATACTCGTGAAATTATCCTATTGCTGCTGAGTCACTAATTTGGATCAAAAGGCCCTGGACTTCTCAAAGTTGACTTTCTAAAGATAAACCAGATAGTTAATATCTTGCATTATTTTAAATTGATTTTAGAGATTAAAATAAAAAATTCCTAAAGATAGCACAGATAAGCTCTCCTATTCCTAACTACTTTAACCTATGTCAAAATTTTAGACTGACTTATTTTGTGAAATGAAATCCTTTTTAACAATATAAAATCACACAATAGTTAATGAGGGAAAAAACACATTAAGACTAATAGAAAATATGAAATATATTAAAGAGAAATTCAATGACAAAGAGGATGTAAAACTAGTTCCCTAAGAATCTATCTCCCTAACATCTAAGAGAAATTAGAGTCATGGAATCTCACCAAAAGGGTTTCAGGTCTTGTCTCTAGTAGTATAAAATGATGAAGTGTAGAGCTTACTTTGCCAACCTTCATATGAAGGAGTTGATGCTAGTAATCCCAATGATATGACCATTCTTTTAAGTAGTAATTATACATGTAAAATTGATTTTATCAATAATATCAAAACATCTTTTATATCAAAATTGCTCTTTAGATAAATATTACTAAACATACATCACATCAAGTGTCAACTCAATTCTAACTAAAATCAAGTTGACTCAAAATTATTTATATAAACAATAATCCAAACACACAATTAGTGGTTACTCTTAGAATGCTTTTTATTGTACATTAGATTTGTGTAATTTTGAAATCTCTCCATCATGATGCATTGGCACAGCATGTGAACAATATAGTCAAACATATGACATAAAAGTATCAAAACAACTTTCCTATACTACAATATAAGCCTTCTAGTAATGTTGTGTGATAAAACCCATACAATAATTCACACACACAAAAAAAGGTTAAGAGCTTATTGTAAATTTTTATATTTGCACTTTATGCAAAATGATATGAGCACCATATTGTGGTTGAAGAGTAAGCACATGGGCTGGAGCATGAGCATATGATGGAGAAAGTTCAAATGAGAAATGTTGTAGGATTAATGACAAAGCCAACTTTGCTTCCAAGAGGGAAAAGTTTTGTCCAATGCATATTCTAGGACCCCCTCCAAATGGGAAAAATGAAACTCTACCCTTTGTTGCCTTTAAAACTCCTTTAGAAAATCTCCCAGGATTAAATTCCTTTGCATCATCACCCCAGAGTTCCTTGTCATAGTGAACCAACATTATTGGTAGGTAAACCTACACTCCTGCAGGTAATGTTAGGTTTCCAAGTTTCATATCCCTGTAAACAGTTCGAGCAAGCGCAGGTACTGGTGGGTATAATCTCAAAACCTCATACAATATCATAGAGACCTGTTGCAAAAGATTTATGGGAATGGTAAGTACCGAGGGCATCCTAGTAATGTCATCAGAATAATAATTACAATACTTACAATCTTAAGGTGATTTAACCCATCAAAGTCAGGCCTTTGATTGCAAAAGACTTGTAAGACTTCCTCCCTTGCACATGCTTGCCATTCAGGGTACCTACTCAATAACACCATGGTCCAAACAAGCAAAACCGAAGTGGTCTCTTGCCCCACAAAGTAGAATAGCTTGCACTCCTCAATTATATCATCAAGAGTCATTCCAACATTCTTGCTGTTTCCATGTTTTTGAACTTCCTTGTGATTTGATTCCAAAAGTATGCCTAGTAAGTCATTCTAGGTGGATTCACCTACCTTCAATGATTTCTCTCTCTTTTTAATCATAGCCATAAGTGAATTTTTTATATCTCTATCAATTTGCTTCATTCTCCTAGTGATAGCAGTAGGTAGAAACCTGAAAATAAAACATAATTAGTGATTAACGCTGTATGAAGTTGACACGAACCTAGTACCAGCTTGAAGGAATGAAATTGAAAATGATGTATATTAGAGGTTAAGGTATAATTCTAATGGAGAATTCAACCTTGGAATTACATGTATACAAGTATGAGAATAGCATGAAAAGAAATATATGGTAACAGGCAGAGCAATTAGAGAAGTCCTTCACCCTCCTTGGTCTTTTCCAAACTTCTAGTTATCTCAGTTCATCCCTTACACACACATAAAGCACCCTACTCATCCCAAATTTCATGGAATCCCTTGTCCTCTCTCCTAGTCAACAAAACTTAGCTTTTATTTTCACTCACTCTCTCTACCTCCCCTTACACAGGTAAGGCGATATCCCTCCCTTTCTTTTATCTACTTTGGTAATAAGAGAGCTGGAGTCCTAACAGATGGAAATTCTCTTTCCTATGTAAATTAGCTTTTGAGTGGTTGTTCTATAAATAGAAAAGTATAACTTCATTATTGCATGTTGCCATTTAGATGCTGCAATTTTTCATCGCAATTTTTGGAAAATGAAAGGATAGGGTACAGAAATTCAAGATAAAATGTTTGTTGCTAATAGTTATCCCCCCTTCTCTACTCTGAATGGAAATTTTCCCTGTTCAAATTGCAATTGAGATACCACCCCACCTCACTACAAATTTTAGTGAATTGAGCGGTATAAAACAAATTTCTTAGTGATTTAATGATAAATAGTATCTACTAATTGTTGTTTCTAATATGAAATAGTTAGCAAGGTTGGTTAAATCAAATAAAACTTATCATTAAACAATCTAAAACATGTACTAATTATCAAGAAAATTAGATATATTGAATAGTGGTCTTACCTCCATCCAGGGATATAAACTTTCATTAAAACTTTGAATGTAAGTCCAGCCTGTTCTTTTTGAAGTTGAAATATTCTTATTCCTTCTTCGTAACTACTTCCAAATGCTGTTCGAGAAATAACATCACTAGTCAAATTCTGAAGGAAAGGCCACGCATCAATTTCACATGATCCATCTGAAGACAACATTCCTTCCCATTTACTTACAAGATCATTACAACTTTTGAGGAATACTGGCACCATCATCTGTGGTGCAAAAAATAGAAAGGAGGAGTTAAAATGCCATGTGTCACACTAAACATCCACATTCAGAGCATGTAGAAATAAAATAAACCTACGGTATATGTAGCAGAAAATTAAACTAATGCAAACTATGTCATACCAAATATATTTTTCTTTGGAATAAATTTAAGGAGAGAGTTTTTTTTTTTTTCCTCCTAAAGCAAAGGCACCCGCACCATTGAACTCCCTAGTGTTTGTCTGTCATGTTTTCTAAAGGCCCATAAATCGATTGTATAAGATTCAACTTATATCCAGTAAAGGAAAAACAACCTTCAGTTTTTCTAGATTGAATGCGGGGTTGATCATCCTTCTATGTTTGCTCCACTTCTCACCCTCATGGCTTACAAGACCATTGGCTAATAATCTGACAAGTGGATTTGAATTAGGCTTTTGGAAGTCATGGATCCTGTTAAATACATCTTTGATTAGCTCAAGATATGTGATAATCACCCTTGGTTTTGGTCCAAACCAGATAAAAGAATTCTTGCCTGCATACCATCAGCAACTTTGTAAGAAGGCTTAAATAAAACACTAACAACAACAGCAAAAAAAAATTTAGGAACGAAGAGAATAATAGGCAACCTTGTATTTAAGCTATTTGAAATTTACATGAAGTTCAAACAAATGTTGAAAAAAAAAGTAAGAGAAAGTAAAATTCAAATTATTACCGCTGCCATATACTACCCAGAATTGACTTCGGATAGTGAGAGCCTCAAAGCATGCATGTTGTGAGTCGTGATACTGGGATATGGATTACTTTACTTTTAAGTGAACAAGGCAATAATTATCATTTCATCTTTTGTTTATCTATTGGGAAGGAAGCGACAAGTTTGTTCTTACCAACATGCAAAACAATAAATCCGTTACACAAACTCCAATGACAAAACAAGGAACTGCCTATTAACCACTCGAGGGATTCTTGATCGTGTGAACAAGTCCATATTTGCAGTAATAGAAGGATTCCTCACCCAGCTTACAAGTCTAGCACATTCACTGCTCTTCCACTTGTTTGATTGACGGGGTAAAAGTTAACTATCTTTGTTATTATTGTAAGAATTAAAATGCGATTAAAGAAAATTAATTGACAAGTACAAAATTGAATTCCGACCTTATATTTGTCAAGTAATAAAACTTCAAAGATGATGGTATAAAAAATCCTAAAAATATAAAGAAAAAATATATAAATATATGTGTATGTATGTGGATAATTATTGGTATTGAATAATGCTATGCATTCATAAAATATATAAAGAATCTTTGAATAAAATTATGGTAATTGTTTAGTGAAATAAAATAGTATAACCTATTTATTAGTTTAAAGACCGACAATTATACATGACATATGCTTTTGAATACAAAATTTTCACCAATTTTTTTATTATTTTTTTGACACACATACTGTACTGTTAAGTCACCAATTTTGGAGTATATTATCATAGCTTGCAGTAATGAAAGTTATAAAAAGAAAAAGACAGATAAAAAAAAAAAGAGGGGTGGTGGTCAATGGTCATCATAGGATCTCTACAACAATAAGGGAATTTTTTTTCTACCCCTCGTTATGAGTACAGACACCAAATATATTTTATGAAATGAGTGATAAAGGGAGAAGTTAAGGATAAAAAATAAATGTTGGGTCCTATTTATTTTATGAATACAATGTTTTAACTTTTAATGTTTGAAATAGAGGAGTTTTAAAATAGAAAAATTCTTATATAAGTTTACACGTTATATTTAGATACACCGATAATAAAATGAATTTCATCCGCTTTATTCAACATATGCCACCCATCTTTTGAGTCTCATTTACCTTTTTTTTTTTTATGAGTAGGTCTCAGAATATATTATTAGATTTGTGCCAGGGAGGTTTTTTCTTTGAAATAACATTATGTTGTTTCAACAACGAAAATGACCAAAAGGGGACCACATTCAACAGCTGCAGAGGGGAATAGGCATACGGTATTTATCGACAGTTTGTTGCATAAAGGATTCCAGACGGGGCACTAAGTCATCAGAGAGATTCATGGGTTTGCCTCTAGCTTCCATTCGCATCTTGGTAAGTTCCTTGGTGTCCCCAACGAGAATCCTGTAAGGGTTACCTTGAAGGCCTTGCTCTCTAAGCAGCCTCTCAAGCTTCTTTGGCCTCAGCCACAGCCAGTTCAGCACTCTCCATCCCCACCATATCACACCAAACATCACTGTAAGGGATATGGCTGCAAAAGTTGTGGTCCATGCTGCTTCCATTTCTGCGTCAGTAATTGGTGGGAGAAAGAAAAAAATACACAGCAGTAAGGGAAGATGATGAAAGAGGTATAGAGGAAGCAAGATATATAATAGTAGTACCTGGGCACAAGAAACGGCTTCTAGAATTTAGGTAGCAATAATTACGAGGTGCTGCAATTTTTTACTAATAATTAAGTCAACACTTAACCCACTATGTTTATCTTCATCACTTTTGGTTTCTACATCCATCTTTGGTCTCATCATATCGAAAGGGACAAAATTATAAATTTTCGAGGAAACGATATGATTTGGGAAATTACAATTTTTTAAATATTAGTATAAAATAACAATGCTTCCGGATAAATATTCACTTTATTAGTTAATGATTTAAAAAGAATAATTTTTTATATTTAAATATAAATTTTTTTTACATTTTCTGCATTTAAATTTAAATTTAATTTTAATGGAATAATATTATAAAAATATCTTATATTTTTATCTGTAAAATTAATTTTGATACATTAATAATGATAAAATGTATTATTAGTCTATTATTCAATTATATATTTTTGTTTTTAAAGAGGTTCAATGCAATCACTGATCAAATCAAACATTTTTTTTAATGTGATAATATATAATAAGATATTTATATAATTTTTTTATATTAATAGTGTATGTATATATACATATATTTCTTTATCAAATTAAATTATTTTATTTATATAATTTTTTTAATAACACATATGAAAATTAATTATATTTATTAATATGATAAAATATAATTTAATGATAATATAAAATTATTTTATATGATAACTTTAAAATTAAAAGGTTTAACAAAAGCTGGCTAGATAATGTTAAAAATAAAAAACAGAAAAAAGAATAAGCTGGCTACGGCTGCTTGGAGAGCACGGCCAAAACTTCTCGAGCAGTGTTTATGAGTAAAACTATTAAAATTGTATGAGTGATAAACAAAAAGTCATATCCACTGCCCCGGCAGTGATCCCCAGGCAGTGCAAACCAACCACATGTGTCTAAGACTTTGAGCCCAGTTAACAATTTGAAGACGAAAGTTTCAGTATCCAATGTTTGGTCTTTCATGTCAATTCCATAATCTCCGTGTGGAGAAATTCAGCAAAAGGGATTGATGTTCACATTTGGAAGGTTGAAATTTTCTACATCAATCTTGATTCTTCAACTTATCACATTTTATTCTTATCATCTTTTGTAAAAAAATTTAATTTTTATTTATAAATTATAATATTATCTAATCACATATTATTATATTAATAAAAATAATTAAATTTTATATTTAATTTTAAAATAAACAAATAAATGAGATAATTTAATTAAATAATAATTCGTATATATAAATAAAATTTTTGAAAGTTATTAAACTTTAAAAGAAATGCGGTCACAATTTTTCATGAACACAATTCTGTCCTTGGTTGCTATCACTTTTATTGAAGATAGTGTGAATTGTGAAATGATTTAAATATAATTTTATTCTTTATAAATAATGGTGATTTTAGTTTTGATTCTTTCAAAAAATTTCCTATGGTTTTAGTGCTTTTTTTTTCCTTTATTTGTTTTTATCTTCTGTCATTCTAAATTTTTACCTTATGCATTTAGTCCAAGTTAGAGAAAAAATATATATGCATTTAGTCATTACAAATAATAGAAATATTATTTTTGTGTCCATATAAATATTTTTAAACGTCTTTTTTCTTATCATCATACATATATCACCACTTAACATCAAATCTTAATGTAAAAAAGGACGCAAAATGGAACAATAAAAAAACACAACTAAAATCAAAACAAAAATTTTAAACGGATCAAAATTAAAACGACTCACATTTAAAAATTGAAAACATATTTAAATCCAGTAAAATACTTTCTCGTGACGGGCCAAGTGCCGACACTTTAATTAAGAATAAGTTGGCCTTTTTCTTTTTTAATCTATAATATAATATTTTAGACCCATATGAAAAAAAGTTTCCAAGTGTCATAAATAGAATGATTTAGAGTCCATAATTTTTTTAAAAATAATTATTAATTTTTAAAAAAATAAAATTGCAATTATAATATATTATTATAATATCATTGATAATTATCAGTAATTAATAGTAGGATTACATTATAAAAAACTTATCAGTATTTAATTAAATCTATAATATATAATATTAATATTCAACACACCTTTAGATTTTCTAGATGTAACTTCGAGAGTAATTTAGGGTCCATAAATTTCATAACTATAATAAATAATATTTTTTAAAAAAATATTAACAATCATAATTATTATATCATTATTTTACTATCATTAATTCATATAATTTCAATATTCATAATAATTATTGTTAATATCTGGGTAATTTATATTGAAATCTACATGGCTAAAATTGTTGTACATTATTTTGATAATCTTATATATTGTAGATATTTAAAATAATTAGTAATGAATAAAACAAATAAATAATCAAAAATAATTTTAAATTATACAGTTATTTTTTAAAATATAAGTGATTGAAAAATTTTAAATCAGATGAGCTATGTTACTTTACTTATATACTCCTAATTATCAATTAATTAATTAATATATAATATTGATTAATTACTACATAATTTTTTGTACCTATTGATAAAATGATGACACACACACATGATAATATGATCCATCATATTTAAATCAGTATATTCATTAATCTATAATATTTGTTATAACTATGGATTCAACCTTGATATACTAAAATGAGGTAAATGGTTCATTATATAATGAGAGTATTCACTATAATTATTTATCAATTTTATCTTATAACTCTTTTACTATCTTTATTGGCTATTTTTATTTTAGCTTTTTTTAGTATTATATTTATGGTCCCATGATTAGTTGTCACTTTTACATAATGACATTTAAAAATCAAAAGAGAATTTTAAAAATATTGATAAAGATAAAAACTAAATTTTTAATATTCATGAAAGTCAAATACATATTTTAATATTAAATTCAGAATGACAAAGACCAAATAATTTATAAAATTATAATTTTCATATTTAATATAAAATTGAGCCTTATTTATCAAACAAATGTGATTTTAAGTTTTTTTCAAATTATCCTTAAAAAATGATAAATTCACGTGCGAAGGCTATTGAAAACTTTTTTTTTTCATTTTCAAAGCTTATTATGTGAATAGAATGTATCAAAATTTTCACATACATTTCCTAAACAATGAATTTACTGAATGTACGAAGGAAATTGTTGAGTTAGCACCTGAAAATCAATTAAGGGAACTTTTTATTACAATATTAGTGACAAATACAATGAGTATGTAGCAATTTATATGGAGCATATTTTGAAACTTTAAGAAAATGAAATCTTATATGACCAAAGAAGTATATTAAATAATTAATGTAGGTTTTAAATTGTAATTTAAATTTTTTTACCATTGATTTTAATATTATATTTCAAATTTTAAAGACAAATATTGCATTTTTTAAAATAAGTTGAGAGTTTCATATTGTGATTAAAAAAAAATATTTTTTGTATATCTTTCTATTCCAAGTTCATAACTAAGGATTTCATCTTTAATTGAAATTGAAAAGTTATTTAATTTAAATAGAAGATATTTGAAAGAGTTTAAGTTCATGTCATATCCGAATGATTCTCCTCTTAATTAATTTCAAAGTCATCTTTTAGCTTAAGAGATAGAATATATATGACATAGAGCAATTATTTAATGATCTTAAAGGGTACTTATCTTCAATAAATGAAATTTAGAGGATAATTTATGATAATATAATGGACCCAATAACCAGTGAGAAATGAGATTTTTATTTTGTATATAGTTATGGAGGAACCTAAAACATTTGGAGAAAATTTACTAAAATGATGAAAAAGGAAATGAGGTGTATTTTTTAAGATCAAATTAAAACAAAAAATATAAATAGCTAGGAGGATAAAAAATATTGTCGAAGCAAGTATCCATGGGGATTACCCAAAAAAAAAGAATGAAAATGGGAACACATTTAGTCTTCAAAAGGATGGGGGCGAAGTCACAGTTTGTTAAACGGGATAGGGACAATAACTGAAGTCTCTACCCCATGGAGATCGGATAATTTGCCATTTATCTAAATTATTTAATTATATATATGTATCAAAGAAAACCTTAGCATACACTTATTTTTTAATTATTCTTATTGAATTTGAATTATGTATATATTTTCATTTATAATTTATATTATATTGCATTAGCAGTATTTCTTACTCCTTTCCACCTTTCAAAATATCTATCAATTTTGGACAAACACAGATATTAAGAAAGACAATAAATAACATTGGTAATGGAGTAAAATATAGGGAATATACTAATATATCCCTACATATTAATTAATATAGCACATTAATATTAAATGGAATACTTTAAAAATATGAAATTAATTCGGGGTAATATTCAAATAAAAAAATTAATGCTTTATTGAAACATGAAATTGACAGATATTCTGAAAGGAAATTAGTATTATGCATATTTGTGTTTCGAATATCAAAATAATTTTCAATTCTTTTTCAAATTATTTTAATAAATCTGAAAATACCCCATAAGGATTCAAATTCTAATGAGAAATAGGGAATAAGGACCCGTGATAGAGATGGGGATGGAAACAGGGGACAAAATTCTAAACAGAGATAGGGTATGAGAGGCATATCCCCTCTCTCATGAATACCTATTATCCTTCATATTAATGATATATGATATTGTAAATCCATCCTCTTATTTTATTTCATTATTCATCAATTTCAACTATCGAAACGTGTAAAATTTTCATAAAATAGGTTTTTTATTATTAGTTAATGGTTATCTATCGAAATTTTCTTAACCTTATAAACATGATATTTAAGATAAGATATAAAGTATAATGACTCATTTCAGATTCATACTCATTTATATTTTGGTCATCATTTATTTAATTATTTAATTGTTAACTTATTTTCAAAATAAATTTATACACTCATTTTTTTATAAGATGTACTTAAATGAATTATTATTTACTTTTCAATAATGATCAATACGCTATTTTTCATATTTTCAGTTAAAGTCAAATGACTAGTTTTCTTATATATCTTTGTCAGATTAATGTGGTAGTTGTTTTCTACTTCTGGCTATCAATGAATTAATGCTTCTTCTTTAAATAATTTCTTTTGAACTCTTTTGATTAATTAAATAAAATAGTTACTATAACAAAATTTGTTGATTAATCATATCATATCATCATATTCCCTATATTCTATATATAATAGAAAGACACTTTTCATACCTTGGTGTTCAAAACCTGGCTTGATCCATGAACCCGTCCTGACCTGAAGCTTATTGGGTCGGGTTTGAGTCCTTAGATTTGACCCGATGCACTTTTTAGGGTGGATTCAGACTTCAGATTAATTCGGCCTGACTCAAAGTTAAAATTTTTTTAATAGTTATATTTTTTTATAATAGTTAGTAATAAATTGTAAGAGTTTATGTTTAAATTAATATATTTTGGATAACTTGATATTATTTTTATAGTTAGATAATTTGTTTTGAAATATGTAACTCAAAATATCTCTTAAATTTTATATTTTACTTGTAAAACTTTATAACTTTACTATGTATAATGTCAAAATCTTCATAGGTTGTTTATAAGTCAGGTTGACCCAGTTTGACCTGGTTATTTATTGGGTTATTATTAGGTCGGGTTTGGGTTTTAAAAAATGACTTGGTGTAAAAATTGGGTAGGTTAAGATTTGATCTAACTCATCTCTACTCGTCCCTTGTACACCCTTACTCTGAATACCAAAAGTCTTTGTTTAATGCTTTCAATTTAATATTTTTTTTGTTCTTTTCTTTTAACACTTATTAAATAGCTACACCATTAATTTTGGCTTTCTACATCTACTTATTGTTGATTTTTTCTTTTTTTAAAAAATTTTCATTTTCCATTAGTGTATACCTTTTTAATATTTTTTATCTGTACAGTACCCGTCCATTGCACTTGGATTGTCGGCGAAAATTTTAAATTATCATTAATTTCAATATTATTTAAATTGATTTTATGAAATATTTTATTTATATATTATTAGTTAATCTAGAATAAATTTCTTTCATTAATCTATATATTTCTAATATTTTTTATTTAGACGGCACGTAAGTTGTCAGCGCAATATTTAAAATTATCATTAATTTAAAATTACTTAAATTGATTTGATGATATGTGTGAGTGAGTGTGTATGTGTATATATATATATATTATTCAATGTAGAATAAAAATAAAAATTAATTTTTTCTAAGAGACATCTTTAGGGAGTGACTATTGCCACTCTTTTTTTATTATTACCACTCCTACTTTCATTAATTTTTATTTAGGTTCACAAAAATATCCTTCTTCTATTATAATCAAAAGAGCATATAGTTAACATTATTTATTTATTTGTTGTGATAATGATATTAAGAGTTATTGTTGTTAGTTTATTGAAAATTAATGTAACTATTTAAAAATATTTAATATTGATATCATTTTTAATTTTTATATAGTCACTAAATATTACAAGTATTTAATATTAACACATTGAAAAATAGTCATCTAGACAAAATACTAGTGAATAGGGGTGTTCAAGACCTGACTCAAAGTGTTAACCAGTCCTGACCCGAAACTTATTAGGTCGGGTTCAAATTTGAAGATTTGACCCAGTGTACTTTTCGAACAGGGTTCGGATCATATTTCAGGTTGGCCCGACCAAGCCTAAAGTCAAAATTTCTTTTATAGTTATGTTTTTTTTTATAATAGTAACTGATAAATTATAAGAGTTTATGTTTAAATTAATACATTTTAGATAACTTGATATTATTTTTATAGTCAAATGATTTGTTTTTAAATATGTATCTTAAAATATTTTTTGAATTTTGTTTCTTACTTGTAAAATTTTATAACTTTATTATGTAAAATGTCAAAATCTTCATAGGTTATTTAAAAGTCGAGTTGATCTGATCATGTAACGGGTCATTATCAAATCCGGTTCGAGTTTTAAAAAATGACCTAATCTAAAAATTGGTCCAGATTGAGATTTGGTTTAACCCGCCCCATGTACACCCTACCGGTGAATGGACAAGTCTTAAGGGGTTCGATTTTGTTGAATTTTAGCTCCTGTATTAGTCTTTTCATGTAATCTGAAGGTGCTACCCAGTGACAATGCAATCGGTGCAATGCATCAAATTTATTCGAAGGCTTTCTGTTTCCGGTTTTATTTTGACCTTTATATTGTTAAGGGTGCAATTTTAGTCTCGGTTTCATTGCTACTTTTATAAGACTTGCGGATCATCTCTTTGTTTGATCTCCAATTACAAAAAATATACCAGTGAATGTTTTGGTAAAAAAGAGTAAGTAATGAAAGAAGAGTATTTTTATGAATCTAAATAAAAGTTAATGAAAGTAGGAGTGACAATAGTAAAAAAAAAGAGCAGCAATATGCACTCCCACATCTTTATTATATAACAATCATCGTAGTTAAGTATTGCATGAGCCGGTGCTCGTAAATGGCAATTATAGCTCGCAAGCATTATGAAGTCTTGGGCATTTGAAACAAACGATCAGGTTTACTTGATGAAGAAGTTTAAAACGAATTAGAAGCTCACCTCACGAATTATCAATAGCCATTATCTGGACGGTACCTGTACGTTGCATGTGCATTGTCGATGCAACGTTTAAAATTATTATTAATTTAAAATTCTTAAATTGATTTTATGAAATATTTTATTTATATATATTATTAGTTAATATAAAATAAAAATAAATCATAACTTTTTTCTAAAAGGCGTCCTTATTATATAATTTTATAAATAAAAATAAGACTATGACTTTTCATATTCTGAATACCAAAAGTCTTAATTAAATGCTCTCAATTTAATATTTTATTTTCTTTCAGAATTTATCAGATAGTTGCACTATTAATTTTGGATATGTCCATCGATTTATTGACTATCATTTATCTTTTCTAAAATAAAAAATAATTTTCCATTAATCTAGACCTTTTTTCTAATATTTTTTTTATCAAGACGGTCTCCATGTGCTGCACGAGTGTTGCCAGTGCAATATTTAAAATGATCATTAATTGAAAATTATTTAAGTTGATTTTATGAAATATTATATATATGTATGTGTGTATATCATTAGCTAATATAGAATAAAAATATAAATTAGAATTTTTTTCTTAGAAGCATCTTTATTATATAACCATCATCTCTATTTTCAAAACATACTCATCAAATATAGTGATAAGATAAAATTTATTAATAAGTTCACATTTTGAAAAGTAAAGTTAATTTATATGACCGTTTGATTGATTAAATATTAATAAACCAATTGAATACCCTATAGAATAATAAATTAGTTGAAATAATATAACGCAAATATATAATGATACCAAAATCAATCAATTTATAGATATTTTATTTGTATGGTTTAATTATTTAACATAAAGAATAAGTTAATTGAAAATGTATTTTATTTTGATTAAAAAAAGTTGATATTAAAATTTAGTATTTCAATCTCTTTGATTTGTTTTAAAAAATTATGACTTTTCTGTACGATATTTATACATAACCAAAAGTCTATTCCATTTTAGAGACTAAATCTCAAAATATAATTTAATTGTTGATTTTATCCATTGTTACTTTTTCGTTTGATAGAGATCCATTGTTACTTATATATATTCAATGAATTACTTTTATTGCATAAATAATAAAAAAATTTCAAAATGCAATACGTAATTTCAAAATGCAATATATAATTTTAAAATAATGAAAGACAACAAACAAAAAATCCTGAAATTGAGATAACATATTCTATTTGTGAGAGTAAGCCAAAAAAGTAAGGAAGCAATGTTGGGCTTTGTTGTTCCTCTCTTTTTGTTAAGTGGTGGTGCTCTTCTAATATTGTTAGAGTTAGATTAAAGTTGTTTAGAGATTAGTGGAGACTAATATTGAGTCAATGTTGCTCTATGGTAGTTGTTGGTGCTATTCCATTCTTTGGAGGTTAAGTTGGTGGTGCCTACATACTTTCGGCTCCATACTGTGAGTGGGTTTAAATTCATGACTTTAGTTTCATTATTATAACTATGTTTTATGTATTATGTTGTTATAAATATGAAATTTGAGATGAGAAAAAGTAGAGAATATGAATTTATATGATTATGTTAAATTAGAAAAACCTTGATTTATGATAATAGCATAAAAGAAAAAGTTTTACAAAACCATGGGACCATTGCTGTGTTGTGTGTATGGAAACTGTTTTACATGCTAATAAAATGATTGTTAGAAGAATATATGATTTTATCTAGTTACTTTTAATTCAAATATGTTTTATGAGTTTATAACATTATTATGTTTTTGAGATTTAGATTTCAAGCTATATTTTGAATATTTGGCTAAGATAATTATACATATTAGAGAAATATGAACAAGAGTATGACCCAGTTTTTATAGATAGATATGTTATATGATTTTTGAGTTTTATGATTACGAACCCCAGTACTTTGAGCTATGATTTTAGTTATCAAGTATATGGAAGTTATGTTAGTTTAAGATATGAATTTAGAACTTCAGTTTTATGGTACCAAGAGTTACGGAATTCAGTATGATTCTTAGCAACTATCAGGTACATATTCTGTGAGCTTAAGATCAGGTTGCTTACAAACAGATGATCCCTTAGGCACGATTCTCACAGTTACAGTTATGCTAAAGTCAAATTCTTAGAGTTATATGAATCCAGAACTCCCAGTGTACTAAGAATCTATGGGCTCTGTTCGCCAAGGACAAAGTACCCATTTTTCAGCTATGAATTTTGTCAAACTAGTTTAGACGGTAGACATCAAGAAACAGACAGTTAGTTAACGGCTGTATGAGATTGTTAACTTTGGTACCAAGTTATCTGTCAAAGGACAATATCGCTCCACAGCAAATACAGAAAATGGGACCTAAATAGTTACCCACAGCTTATCCGCCAGGGACTATGTGACTTTACAGCTTTAGTTATTATATACATATTTATTCAGTTCAGCAGATACTATTTCTCTAGGCTTTGCCACACTTTAGTTAAAATGATTTCATGTTGCTTGTGAGATTATAATTGTGTGTTCACGAATTTATGAAATGAGAAATGATTTTCTTTTAGCGCAAGAACTCAAGGATGCTTTTCTATGAAATTATAAATACCAAGATATCTTTTCTATATATAGTTATGCAAATGAATATTGAATGATTATGATCGTTGCATGAATGATATTATATGTATATCCCTTGGTTATCCCATGTGGGTGATGGGTGAGAGCTCACTCACTGAGTCCATGACTCACCCCTCTCCCTTCCTCTCATAGTTACAAGTACAGGTTCTGTCTCCGTCTAGCCTTGTTGACTCAGCAAATTCCAGTGGTAGGCCTTATTTGAAGTGAGGCCTAGTTTAGAATTATGTTAGTAGTAAAAGTGCTCCAGTAGGTGTGCAGGCAGGATCCCCGCCATACATTTAGTTTCAGAGTTGGTATAAAATTTCAGTACTTGAGATAGATATGTACATGTTTTTAGTTTACAAGTATAGATTTGAAATGGTAAAGTTGATTTGAGTTTATGTAACAAGCCATAAATGTATTTATAGTTTAGTTTCCAAGTAATAAGTTGATTTTCAGATTTAAAATTTAGATCAAGTGATAAAACAGTTTATGTTTTCATGGTTTACATGTTTAATAGAAATGTCATAAAGCTTTCTATATTAAGATATTTCAGCCTTGTGAAATTGTGTAAACCTACAGTTATTCATTGAAGGTACATCTTCCTAGCTCTTGTTTTCCATCTCATACTTGTTTTTTCCTTTTTTTTGTTGATAGGCCATGTGCGTATACTTATTTATGTCCAACATGGTGTGACATTGTAACTAAATAGTAGTGCTTTGTGCATATAGCTGCTTAAGATTTAACGGATTCAATATTTATTTATACATGAAAAACAGGAAAGAAAAAAAGGTAACATAAGGCCTATCAATTTTTATATTATTATCCAATCAAATACTTTCATTTATATGATTTTTCACATAATAAGAATGAAAGTCAACTATATCTGTTATTTTTGCCTTGGAAACTCTTTATATATGTGAAAGTATCAATTCACTCTTATTATTATCTATGCTATATATAAATGTATATTTTTACATTTCACAGTTTTATGCTACTTTTAAGATGCTAAAATATCCCTCAAATTTTACCTTATAATTCCCAAACTCTAGCTACACTCTAGTACACAACCTTTAGGTGACATCTGCCATATTGTACAAGAAAAATCTAGATTACTACTCAAAAGAATTATAATGCTATAATATAGTACTTATATTGGTAAAGCATGCATTGGTGAAGTCTTTTTTTTTGGCTCCCCTGGGGTCGAGGCGGGGGGAGTGGCTCACAGTCCACAGTTCACAGTCAGCTTTGCTGGTTCAAACCAGGGTGCACAGGTTTAGAGGTGGACAGCATTGGTGAAGATTTCAACGTGGCAGAAGGCCTGAACTGTGACCCGCTTTACCTCACCTCTCAATTACAAACCAAAACGTATTCACATCCCGACCAAAAATATTTCGGTTTTCACATGGTTGGTTAGGCCTAAAAAAGTGGGCTCGACCACTACAATGCATTTTGGCCTCGAAGCTGCTATGCATGAAGTGTTGACACTGTTGGTTCAACTGAAATAGGTCAGTTTCATAGTATATGTGACCCTTGAAGGTGTAGGGAACATGAAAGTTCGAATTCCAAAGGGAATCTTTGATATAGCAACATACGGTGATGGAAGATTTGCTGTGGATTGTGGCAATGCTTACACAATGCTCACAACTAAGGCATAAACATCTCTGGACTGAACCAGATGGGGCTCAATTTCCTCTGATCAGAAGGTTCCACCAGAAAGCATTTGATGTAACTGATTAAAGTTTATGACATGCTCATAATTAGTCGTTCTGTTTGTTTGTTTGTTTATTATTTATTTGTTCCTCTAAATTAACGGCAATGTTTACATGCTTAGAAATGAAAATTACATCCTCCTTACAACTGCCACGCGTTTGTTATTTAACGCAATGATAAATCACACCACCTAGTAACATTGAAACACTGTTGTATATTTTGCATTCATGTGCACTACTTCAATCCCCACAACACATTTCTAAATAAGTAAGTTTTCCCAACACATAATAATACACTAATAATTAACATTCTCACACGTAACATATAATAATAATAAAGCCTATAAATTCATTCAGCAAATGAACATACCAATGGCACAGACTTATCTTTCCAATAAGAAGCAGCACATCCAAATTCAAATGTTAAAGATGAACCGAAAACTTCATGACATCCTCATAAGCATCAAGGCATAATCCATCTCCAAAATCACCTTTTGAGAGCCCAAACACTAGGCTAACCTCAAGCCATGGAGCACAGCCACAACCTTTATCCGCAAAACCCTTAGCTAATCCATGTCACCCATGCATGATCCAAGTAGATACCATGGTTGTTCTGCAAAACGTAGCCAAAACCAACCAACCCTTGGCTCTATAGGACACTAACCTTCACAAAACCCTCAAAAAGGGGAACCTAATGATCCAAAACAAGCAAGCAGAGACCACCACAAAATAGAGTATCAAAATCATGAGCCATACATCTAGCCCAACAAGCAATAACAGGAGCTGGCCACCTACCCTCCTCAAAAACATCTTGATTCCTACTACACCAAATCCATCAAATACCAACCAAGAAAAGGCTGCCATTGAACCAATAGCGCTAGCTTTAAGCCAAGTATCAACAACCATGGTGCTATGGACATTAAGGAACCTTGAAGAACTAATGGATAGCCAAATGCACAAGGACTTAGGACAGCCATGCAAACAATGCAAAGTGTCCTCCACACCACCATAGCGAGCACAAAACGAGGAGGAAAGGCCATAACTATGACGAAAAGCATTGGTCGGTGAACATTAACGAAGACACAACCAAACCAAGAGTTCAATATTCTCAGAGATTCCAAGATGCCACACCCACATCCAATTAACACTAGGGTCCCACATATATCGCTCCTGAAAGAACTAGCGATAACCCCTAGTAATAGTATAGAGTTCAGTCCTATCAAGGTTCCAAATCCATTCCCTTATTAAAGAAATACAGCACGAGCCACCGACAAAATCCTAACATAAACGAAGCTAAGAAGGGTCATACTTTCATATTTTATCATACCAAAAGTTTAAGAAAGTAAGATCAGTGTTTGTTATATGATCAAAGGGAACAGAATTACAAAGGATCCAAGCATCATACCAAAGGGAACAATCCAAGTTACCAAACCCCCACACATAAGACTTTGCAAAGCAAAACCAACATGTGCAATCCTCCTCCAAACCATCGAATTAGAAGGCCATAGCAACACAGAAAAGAGTTGGCTATTACGCAGGTACTTATGCAACAGAATCTAGGCCCAAACACAATCACTATTATGTAGAAGCTTTCAAACCAATTTGCCAAGGAGCGATAGTTAGCACACCAAGCATCTCATAAACCCAGCCCATTATACCTCTTGAGAGTACTAAGATTTTTCCAATTAGCAAGGTTAAAGCTCCAAGAACCCTGCCCACCATTCCAAACAAAATTTCTAGCCTTCCTATCAATTTCATCACAAATACCACGTAGGAAGGCCATGATGTGCATGTGATGCATCGAGATAGAAGCTAAAACAAATTTAGCCAAGCAAACCTGCATCGCCCTATTGAGTAGCCTCCCATTCCAAGAGGCTAAATGGCTGCTAACTTTGTCAAGGATATGCTGAAAGTGCCACTGTTTAACTTTCCCATGCACCAAGAGAATACCAAGATACTTACCAAGGTTAAAAGTAAAATTAATGGTAGAAATACTCGTCAAATTATCCTATTACTGCTGAGTCACTAATTTGGATCAAAAGGCCCTGGACTTCTCGAAGTTGACTTTCTAAAGATAAACCAGATAGTTAATATCTTGTATTATTTTAAATTGATTTTAGGGATTAAAATAAAAAATTCCTAAAGATAGCACAGATAAGCTCTCTAATTCCTAACTACTTTAACCTATGTTAAATTTTAGACTAATTTATTTTGTGAAATGAAATCCTTTTTAACAATATAAAATCACACAATAGTTAATGAGAGAAAAAACACATTAAGACTAATAGAAAATATGAAACATATTAAAGAGAAATTCAATGACAAAAAGGATGTAAAACCAGTTCCCTAAGAATCTATCTCCTTAACATCTAAGAGAAATTAGAGTCATGGAATCTCAACAAAAGGGTTTCAGGTCTTGTCTCTAGTAGTATAAAACGATGAAGTGTGGAGCTTACTTTGCTAACCTTCATATGAAGGAGTTGATGCTAGTAATCCCAATGATATGACCATTCTTTTAATTAGTAATTATACCTGTAAAATTGATTTTATCAATAATATCCAAACATCTTTTATATCAAAATTACTCTTTAGATAAATATTACTAAACATACATCACATCAAGTGTCAACTCAATTCTAACTAAAATCAAGTTGACTCAAAATCATTTATATAAACAATAATCCAAACACACAATTAGTAGTTACTCTTAGAATGCTGTTTATTGTACATTAGATTTGTGTAATTTTGAAATCTCTCCATTATGATGCATTGGCACAACATGTGAACAATATAGTCAAACATATGACATAAAAGCATCAAAACAACTTTCTTATACTAAAGCTTGCAATATATCAAAAATACTACAATATAAGCCTTCTAGTAATGTTGTGTGATATAACCCATACAATAACTCACACAAAAAAAAAAAAGTTAAGAGCTTATTGTAAATTTTTATATTTGCACTTTATGCAAAATGATATGAGCACCATATTGTGGTTGAAGAGTAAGCACAGGGGCTGGAGCATGAGCATACGATGGAGAAAGTTCAAATGAGAAATGTTGTAGGATCAATGACAAAGCCAACTTTGCTTCCAAGAGGGAGAAGTTTTGTCCAATGCATATTCTAGGACCGCCTCCAAACGGGAAAAATGAAACTCTACCCTTTGTTGCCTTTAAAACTCCTTCAGAAAATCTCTCAGGATTAAATTCCTTTGCATCATCACCCCAGAGTTCCTTGTCATAGTGAACCAACATTATTGGCAGGTAAACCTGTACTCCTGCAGGTAATGTTAGGCTTCCAAGTTTCATATCCCTATAAACAGTTCGAGCAAGCCCAAGTACTGGTGGGTATAATCTCAAAACCTCATACAATATCATAGAGACCTGTTGCAAAAGATTTATGGGAATGGTAAGTACCGAGGGCATCTTAGTAATGTCATCAGAATAATAATTACAATACTTACAATCTTAAGGTGATTTAACCCATCAACGTCAGGCCTTTGATTGCCAAAGACTTGTAAGACTTCCTCCCTTGCACGTGCTTGCCATTCAGGGTACCTACTCAATAACACCATGGTCCAAACAAGCAAAACCGAAGTGGTCTCTTGCCCCGCAAAGTAGAATAGCTTGCACTCCTCAATTACATCATCAAGAGTCATTCCAACATTCTTGCTGTTTCCATGTTTTTGAACTTCCTTGTGATTTGATTCCAAAAGTATGCCTAGTAAGTCATTTTTGGTGGATTCACCTGCCTTCAATGATTTCTCTCTCTTTTTAATCATAGCCATAAGTGAAATTTTTATATCTCTATCAATTTGCTTCATTCTCCTAGTGATAGCAGTAGGTAGAAACCTGAAAATAAAACATAATTAGTGATTAACGCTATATGAAGTTGACACGAACCTAGTATCAGCTTGAAGGAATGAAATTGAAAATGATGTATATTAGAGGTTAAGGTATAATTCTAATGGAGAATTCAACCTTGGAAGTACATGTATACAAGTATGAGAATAGCATGAAAAGAAATATATGGTGACAGGCAGAGCAATTAGAGAAGTCCTTCACCCTCCTTGGTCTTTTCCAAACTTCTAGTTATCTCAGTTCATCCCTTACACACACATAAAGCACCCTACTCATCCCAAATTCCATGGAATCCCTTGTCCTCTCTCCTAGTCAACAAAACTTAGCTTTTATTTTCACTCACTCTCTCTACCTCCCCTTACATAGGTAAGACGATATCCTTCCCTTTCTTTTATCTACTTTAGTAATAAGAGAGCTGGAGTCCTAACAGATGGAAATTCTCTTTCCTATGTAAATTAGCTTTCGAGTGGTTGTTTTATAAATAGAAAAGTATAACTTCATTATTGCATGTTGCCATTTAGATGCTGCAATTTCTCATCGCAATTTTTGGAAAATGAAAGGACAGGGTGCAGAAATTCAAGATAAAATGTTTGTTGCTAATAGTTACCCCCTCTTCTCTGAATGGAAATTTTCCTTGTTCAAATTGCAACTGAGATAGCACTCCACCTCACTACAAAATTTAGTGAATTGAGCGGTATAAAACAAATTTCTTAGTGATTTAATAATAAATAGTATCTGCTAATTGTTGTTTCTAATATGAAATAGTTAGCAAGGTTTGTTAAATCAAATAAAACTTATCATTAAACAATCTAAAACATATACTAATTATCAAGAAAATTAGATATATTGAATAGTGGTCTTACCTCCATCCAGGGATATAAACTTTCGTTAAAACTTTGAATGTAAGTCCAGCCTGTTCTTTTTGAAGTTGAAATATTCTTATTCCTTCTTCGTAACTACTTCCAAATGCTGTTCGAGAAATAACATCACTAGCCAAATTCTGAAGGAAAGGCCACACATCAATTTCACATGATCCATTTGAAGACAACATTCCTTCCCATTTACTTACAAGATCATTACAACTTTTGAGGAATACTGGCATCATCATCTGTGGTGCAAAAAATAGAAAGGAAGAGTTAAAATGCCATGTGTCACACTAAACACACACACATTCAGAGCATGTAGAAATAAAATAAACCTCCGGTATATGTAGCAGAAAATTAAACTAATGCAAACTATGTCATACCAAATATATTTTTCTTTGGAATAAATTTACGGAGAGAGTAATTTTTTTTTCCCTAAAGCAAAGGCACCAGAACCATTGAACTCCCTAGTGTTTGTTTGTCATGTTTTCTAAAGGCCCATAAGTCGATTGTATAAGATTCAACTTATATCCAGTAAAGGAAAAACAACCTTCAGT
The DNA here is from genome assembly GCA_031216125.1 of Dalbergia cochinchinensis. Classification (NCBI taxonomy): domain Eukaryota; kingdom Viridiplantae; phylum Streptophyta; class Magnoliopsida; order Fabales; family Fabaceae; genus Dalbergia; species Dalbergia cochinchinensis. Next base: position 33,298,273 of record CM062374.1, on the reverse strand, counting down.
TTTTCTAGATTGAATGCGGGGTTGATCATCCTTCTATGTTTGCTCCACTTCTCACCCTCATGGCTTACAAGACCATTGGCTAATAATCTGACAAGTGGATTTGCATTAGGCTTTTGGAAGTCATGGATCCTGTTAAATACATCTTTGATTAGCTCAAGATCTGTGATGATCACCCTTGGTTTTGGTCCAAACCAGATAAAAGAATTCTTGCCTGCATACCATCAGCAACTTTGTAAGAAGGCTTAAACACAAACAACAACAGCCAAAAAAAAATTTAGGAACGAAGAGAATAGGCAACCTTGTATTTAAGCTATTTGGAATTGACATGAAGTTCAAATAAATGTAGAAAAAAAAAATTAAGAGAAAGCAGAATTCAAATTATTACCGCTGCCATATACTACCCAGAACTGACTTCGGATTGTGAGAGCCTCAAAGCATGCATGTTGTGAGTCGTGAGACTGAGATATGAATTACTTTACTTTTAAGTGAAAAAGGCAATAATTATCATTTCATCTTTTGTTTATCTATTGGGAAGGAAGCGACAAGTTTGTTCTTCCAAGATCTATGAGAAAATTCGTTGCAAAGAATATGGAATCCTACGGTTTCTTTGCAGGCTTACCAACATGCAAAACAATAAATCCGTTACACAAACTCCAATGACAAAACAAGGAACTGCCTATTAACCACTTGAGGGATTCTTGATCGTGTGAACAAGTTCATATTTGCAGTAATAGAAGGATTCCTCACCCAGCTTACAAGTCTAGTACATTCACTGCTCTTCCACTTGTTTGTTTGAAGGGGTAAAAGTTAACTATCTTTGTTATTATTGTAAGAATTAAAATGAGATTAAAGATAATTTATTGACAAGTACAAAATTGAATTACGACCTTATTTTTGTCAAGTAATAAAACTTCAAAGATGATGGTATAAAAAATCCTAAAAATATGAAGAAATATATATATATATATATGTATGTATGTATGTATATGGATTATTTTTGGTATTGAATAATGCTATGCATTCATAAAATATATAAAGAATCTTTGAATAAAATTATGGTAATTGTTTAGTGAAAAAAAATGGTATAACCTATTTGTTAATTTAAAGACCGACAATTATACATGGCATATGCTTTTGAATACAAAATTTTCACCAACTTTTTTATTATTTTTCCATCACTATTTGACACGCATACTGTACTGTTAAGTCACCAATTTTGGAGTATATTATCATAGCTTGCAGTAATGAAAGTTATAAAAAGAAAAAGACAAAAAAAATAAAATAAAAAGAGGGGTGGTGGTCAATGGTCATCATAGGATCTGTACAACAATAAGGGAATGTTTTTTCTACCCCTCGCTACGAGTATAGACACCAAATATATTTTATGAAATGAGTGAAGAGAGAAGTTAAGGATTTTAAAAAATAAATATTGGGTCGTATATATTTTATGAATACAATATTTTAACTTTTAATGTTTGAAATAGAGGAGTTTTGAAATAGAGAAATTCACTATAATAACACATTAGATTTAGATACACCAATAATAAAATAAATTTCATCCACTTTATTCGACATATTCCACCCATCTTTTGGGTCTCATTTACTTTTGTTGTGAGTGGGTCTCAGAATATAGTATCAGATTTGTGCCAGGAGGTTTTTTCTTTGAAATAACATTATGTTGTTTCAACAACGAAAATGACCAAAAGGGGACCACATTCAAGAGCTGCAGAGGGGAATAGGCATACCGTATTTGTTGACAGTTTGTTGCATGAAGGATTCCAGACGGGGCACTAAGTCATCAGAGAGATTCATGGGTTTGCCTCTAGCTTCCATTCGCATCTTGGTAAGTTCCTTGGTGTCCCCAACGAGAATCCTGTAAGGGTTACCTCGAAGGCCTTGCTCTCTAAGCAGCCTCTCAAGCTTCTTTGGCCTCAGCCACAGCCAGTTCAGCACTCTCCATCCCCACCATATCACACCAAACATCACTGTAAGGGATATGGCTGCAAAAGTTGTGGCCCATGCTGCTTCCATTTCTGCGTCAGTAATTGGTGGGAGAAAGAAAAAAATACACAGCAGTAAGGGAAGATGATGAAACAGGTATAGAGGAAGCAAGATATATAATAGTAGTACCTGAGCACAAGAAACGGCTTCTAGAATTTAGGTAGCAATAATTACGAGGTGCTGCAATTTTTTACTAATAATTAAGTCAATACTTAACCCACTACGTTTGTCATTATCACTTTTGGTTTCTACATCCATCTTTGGTCTCACCGAATCGAAAGGGAAAAAATTATAAATTTGAGGAAATGATACGATTTGGGAAATTACAATTTTTTAAATATTAGTATAAAATAACAGTGCTTCCGAATAAATACACACTTCATTGGTTAATGATTTAAAAAAAATAATTTTTTATATTTAAATATAATTTTTTTTTACATTTTCTACATTTAAATTTAAATTTAATTTTAATGGAATGATATTATAAAAATATCTTATATTTTTATCTATAAAATTAATTTTGATACATTAATAATGATAAAATGTATTATTAGTCTATTATTCAATTATATGTTTTTGTTTTTAAAGAGGTTCAATGTAATCACTAATCAAATCAAACATTTTGTTTAATGTGATAATATATAATTAGATATTTGTATAATTTTTTTATATTGATAGTGTATATATACATATATTTTTTTATCAAATTAAATTATTTTATTTATATAATTTTTTAATAATATATATGAAAATTAATTATATTTATTAATATGATGAAATATAATTTAATAATAATATAAAATTATTTTATGTGATGAATTTAAAATTAAAAGGTTTAACAAAAGCTGGCTAGATAATGTTAAAAATAAAAAACAGAAAAAAGAATAAGCTGGCTATGGCTGCTTGGAGAGCACGGCCAAAACTTCTCGAGCAGTGTTTATGAGTAAAACTATTAATATTGTATGAGTGATGAACAAAAAGTCATATCCACAGCCCCAGTAGTGATCCCCAAGCAATGCAAACCGACCACATGTGTCCAAGACTTTGAGCCCAGTTAACAATTCGAAGACGGAAGTTTCAGGATCCAATGTTTGGTCTTTCCTGTCAATTCCATAATCTTTCACATTTGGAATGTTGAAATTTTCTACATCAATCTTGATTCTTGAACTTATCACATTTTATTCTTATCATCTTTTGTAAAAAAATTTAATTTTTATTTATAAATTATAATATTATCTAATCATATATTATTATATTAATAAAAATATTTAAATTTTATATCTAATTTTAAAATAATTAAATAAATGGGATAATTTAATTAAATAATAATCAGTACATATAAATTAAATTTTTGAAAGTTATTAAACTTTAAAAGAAATACGGTCACAATTTTTCATGAAACACAATTCTGTACTTGGTAGCTGTCACTTTTATTGAAGATAGTGTGAATTGTGAAATGATTTAAATATAGTTTTATTCTTTATAAATAATGGTGATTTTAGTTTTGATTCTTTCAAAAATTTTCCTATGGTTTTAGTGCTTTTTTTCCTTTATTTGTTTTTATCTTCTGTCATTCTAAATTTTTACCTCTATATGTATGTTTAAATATGCATTTGGTCCAAGTTAGAGAAAAAATATATATGCATTTAGTCATTACAAATAATAGAAATATTATTTTTGTGTCCATATAAATATTTTTAAACGTCTTTTTTCTTATCATATACATATATCACCACTTAACATCAAATCTTAATGTAAAAAAGAACGCAAAATGGAACAATAAAAAAACACAACTAAAATCAAAACAAAAATTTTAAACGGATCAAAATTAAAACGACTCACATTTAAAAATTGAAAACATATTTAAATCCAGTAAAATACTTTCTCATGACGGGCCAGGTGCTGACACTTTAATTAAGAATAAGCTGGCCTTTTTCTTTTTTAATCTATAATATAATATTTTAAACTTCTATAAAAGAAGGTTTTTCAAGTGTCATAAATAGAATGATTTAGGTCCATAATTTTTAAAAAATTAATTATTAATTTTTTAAAAAAATAAAATTGTAATTATGATATATTATTATAATATTATTGATAATTATTAGTATTTAATAGTAGCATTGTACTATAAAAATTAAATACATTTAAAACTTATCGATATTTAATTAAATCTATAATATTAATATTCAACCCACCTTTAGATTTTCTAGATGTAACTTCCAGAGTAATTTAGGGTCCATAAATTTCATAACTATAATAATTAATATTTTTTAAAAATATTAACAATCATAATTATTATATATTATTATTTTACTATTATTAATTCATATAATTTCAATATTCATAATAATTATTTTTAATGTCTGGATAATTTATGTTGAAATCTACATGGGCAAAACTGCTGTACATTATTTTGAAAATCTTATATATCATAAATATTTAAAATAATTAGTAATGAATAAAATAAATAAATAAATAATCAAAAATAATTTTAAATTATATAGTTATTTTTTAAAATATAAGTGTTTGAAAAATTTTAAATCAGATAAGCTATGTTACTTTACTTATATACTCCTAATTATTAATTAATTAATTAATATATAATATTGATTAATTACTACATAAGTTTTTGTACCTATTGATAAAATGATGACACCCACACACATGATAATATGATCCCTTATATTTAAATCAGTATATTCATTAATCTATAATATTTTTTATAAATTATAGATTCAACCTTGATATACTAAAATGAGGTAAATGGTTCATTATATAATAAGAGTATTCACTATGATTATTTATTAATTTTATCTTACAACTCTTTTACTATTTTTATTGGCTATTTCTATTTTAGCTTTTTTTAGTATTATATTTATGGTCCTATGATTAGTTGTCACTTTTACATAATGACATTTAAAAATCAAAAGAGAATTTTAAAAATATTGATAAAGATAAAAACTAAATTTTTAATATTCATGAAAGTCAAATACATATTTTAATATTAAATTCAGAATGACAAAGACCAAGTAATTTATAAAATTATAATTTTCATATTTAATATGAAATTGAGCCTTATTTATCAAGCAAATGTAATTTTAAGTTTTTTTCAAATTATCCTTAAAAAATGATAAATTCACGTGCAAGGCTATGGAAAACTTTTTTTTTTTCATTTTTGAAGCTTATTATGTGAATAGAATGTATCAAAATTTTCACATACATTTCATAAACAATAGAATGTGGCCATATAGCAGTATTTCTTACTCTTTTTCACCTTTCAAAACATCTATCAATTTTGGACAAACACAGATATTAAGAAAGACAATAAATAACATTGGTAATGGAGTAAAATATAATGAATAAACTAATAAATTCCTATATATTAATTAATATAGCACACTAATATTAAATGAAATGCTTTGAAAATATGAAATTAATTAGGGGTAATATTCAAATAAAAAAAATTAATGCTTTATTGAAACGTGAAATTGACAGATATTCTAAAAGAAAATTGATATTATGCATATTTCTGTTTCGAATATCAAAATAATTTTCAATTCTTTTTCAAATTATTTTAATAAATCCAAAAATACCCCGTAAGGATTGAAATTTTCATGAGAAATAGGGAATAAGGACCGTGATGGGGACGAGGATGGAAACATGGGACAAAATTCTAAACAGAGATAAAGTACAAGAGGCATATCCCCTCTCTCATGAATACCCATTATCCTTCATATTAATGATATATGATATTGTAAATACATCCTCTTATTTTATTTCATTATTCATCAATTTCAACTGTCGAAACGTATAAAATTTTCATAAAATAGGTTTTTTATTATTAGTTAATGGTCATCTATCGAAATTTTCTTAACCTTATAAACATAATATTTAAGATAAGATGTAAAATATAATGACTCATTTGTGATTCATGCTCATTTATATTTTGGTCATCATTTATTTAATTGTTAACTTATTTTCAAAATAAATTTATACATTCAATTTTCTATAAGATATACTTAAATGAATTATTATTTATTTTCAGTAATAATCAATACACTATTTTTTTTATTTTCAGTTATAATCAAATGACTAGTTTTCTTATATATCTTTGTCAGATTAATGTGGTAGTTGTTTTCTACTTCTAGCTACTAATGAATTAATGCTTCTTCTTTAAATAATTTCTTTTGAACTCTTTTGATTAATTAAATAAAATAGTGACTATAACAAAATTTGTTGATTAATCATATTAGATCATCGTATTTCCTATATTCTATATATAAAAGTAAGACACTTTTCATACCCTGGTGTTCAAAACCTGGCCTAATCCATGAACCTGTCCTGACCTGAAGCTTATTGGATCGGATTTGGGTCCTTAGATTTGACCCGATGCACTTTTTAGGGTGGATTCGGGCTATGTTTCAGATTGATCCGACCTATCCCAAAGTCAGAATTTCTTTTATAATTATATTTTTTTATAATAGTTAGTAATAAATTGTAAGAGTTTATGTTTAAATTAATATATTTTGGATAACTTTATATTATTTATATAGCCAGATAGTTTGTTTTGAAATATGTAGCTCAAAATATCTCTTGAATTTTATTTTTTACTTGTAAAATTTTATAACTTTACTATGTATAATGTCAAAATCTTCATAAGTTGTTTATAAGCCAGCCTGACCCAGTTTGACCTAGTTATTTATTGGGTCATTATCAGGTCAGGCTCAGGTTTTAAAAAATGACTTGGTCTAAAAATTGGGCCAAGTTGAGATTTGATCTAACTCGTTTCTACCCGTCCCTTGTATACCCTTACTCTGAATATCAAAAGTCTCTATTTAATGCTTTCAATTTAATATTTTTTTATGTTCTTTTCTTTTAACACTTATTAAATAGCTACACCATTAATTTTGTGTTTCTACATCTATTTATTGTTGATTTTTTCTTTTTTTTAAAAAAAAATTTCATTTTCCATTAGTGTATACCTTTTTAATATTTTTTTATCTGTACAGTACCCGTCCATTGCACTTGGATTGTCGGCGAAAATTTTAAATTATCATTAATTTCAATATTATTTAAATTGATTTTATGAAATATTTTATTTATATATTATTTGTTAATCTAGAATAAATTTTTTTCATTAATCTATATATTTCTAATATTTTTTATTTAGACGGAACGTAAGTCATCAGCGCAATATTTAAAATTATCATTAATTTAAAATTACTTAAATTGATCTGATGATATGTGTGAGTGTGTGTGTATATATATATATATATATATATTATTCAATGTAGAATAAAAATAAAAATTAATTTTTCTAAGAGACATCTTTAGGGAGTGACTATTACCACTCTTTTTTGGCTATTACCACTCCCACTTTCATTAATTTTATTTAGGTTCACAAAAGTATTCTTCTTCTATTATAATCAAAAGAGCATATAGTTAACATTATTTATTTATTTGTTGTGATAATGATATTAAGAGTTATTGTTGTTAGTTTATTGAAAATGAATGAAATTATTTAAAAATATTTAGTAGAGATATCATTTTTAATTTTTATATAGTCACTAAATATTACAAGTATTTAATATTAACATCTTGAAAAATAGTCATCTAGACAGAATACTAGTGAATAGGGGTGTTCAAAATCTGACTCAACGTGTTAACCAGTCCTGGCCCGAAGCTTATTAGGTCGGGTTCAAATTTTAAGATTTGACCTAGTGTACTTTTCGGACAGCGTTTGGGTCATGCTTTAGGTTGGTCTGACCGAGCTCGAAGTCAAAATTTCTTTTATAGTAATGATTTTTTTATAATAGTAACTGATAAATTACAAGAGTTTATGTTTAAATTAATACATTTTGGATAACTTGATATTATTTTTATAGTCAGATGGGTTGTTTTAAAATATGTATCTTAAAATATTTTTTGAATTTTGTTTCTTACTTATAAAATTTTATAACTTTATCATGTATAACATCAAAATCTTCATAGGTTATTTAAAAGCTGAGTTGATCCGGTCATTTATCGGGTCATTATCAGGTCTGGTTCGGATTTTAAAAAATAATTTGGTCTAAAAATTGGCCCGGATTGAGATTTGGTTTAATCCGTCCTTGTACACCCTACCAGTGAATGGACAAGTCTTAAGGGGTTCGATTTTGTTGAATTTTGGCTCCTGTATTAGTCTTTTCATGTAATCTGAAGGTGCTACCCAGTGACAATGCAATCGGTGGAATGCATCAAATTTATGCGAAGGCTTTTTGTTTCCGGTTTGATTTTCACCTTTATATTGTTAAGGGTGCAATTTTAGTCTCGGTTTTATTGCTACTTTTATAAGACTTGTGGATCATCTCTTTGTTTGATCTCCAATTATAAAAGATAAAAATAAAAAATATACCAGTGAATGTTTTGGTAAAAAAGAGTAAGTAATGAAAGAAGAGTATTTTTATGAATCTAAATAAAAGTAATTAATGAAAGTGGGAGTGACAATTGTAAAAAAAGAGGAGCAATAGGCACTCCCACATCTTTATTATATAACAATCATCGTAGTTAAGTATTGCATGAGCCGGTGCTCGTAAATGGCAATTATAGCTCGCAAGCATTATGAAGTCTTGGGCATTTGAAACAAACAATCAGGTTTACTTGATGAAGAAGTTTAAAACGAATTAGAAACTCACCTCACGAATTATCAATGGCCATTATCTGGACGGTACCTGTACGCTGCATGTGCATTTTCGATGCAATGTTTAAAATTATTATTAATTTAAAATTCTTGAATTGATTTTATGAAATATTTTATTTATATATATTATTAGTTAATATAAAATAAAAATAAATCATAACTTTTTTCTAAAAGGCGTCCTTATTATATAATTTTATAAATAAAAATAAGACTATGACTTTTCATATTCTGAATACCAAAAGTCTTAATTAAATGCTCTCAAGTTAATATTTTATTTTCTTTCAAAATTTATCAGATAGTTGCACTATTAATTTTGGATATGTCCATCGATTTATTGACTATCATTTATCTTTTCTAAAATAAAAAATAATCTTCCATTAATCTAGACCTTTTTTCTAATTTTTTTTATCAAGACGGTCTCCATGTGCTGCATGTGTTGCCAGTGCAATATTTAAGATTATCATTAATTGAAAATTATTTAAGTTGATTTTATGAAATATTATATATATGTGTGTGTATATCATTAGCTAATATAGAATAAAAAATATAAATTAGAATTTTTTTTCTTAGAAGCATCTTTATTATATAACCATCATCTCTATTTTCAAAACATACTCATCAAATATAGTGATAAGATAAAATTTATTAATAAGTTCACATTTTGAAAAGTAAAGTTAATTTATATGACCGTTTGATTGACTAAATATTAATAAACCAATTGAATACCCTATAAAATAATAAATGAGTTGAAATAATATAACACAAATATATAATGATACCAAAATCAATCAATTTATAGATATTTTATTTGTATGGTTTAATCATTTATACATATTTTATTTAATCAATCAATCAATTATTTTATTTTGATTGAAAAAAAAGTTGATGTTAATATTTAGTATTTCAATCTCTTTGATTTGTTTTAAAAAATTATGACTTTTCTGTACCATATTTATACATAACCAAAAGTCCAATCCATTTTAGAGACTAAATCTCAAAATATAATTTAATTGTTGATTTTATCCATTGTTACTTTTTCTTTTGATAGAGATCCATTGTTACTTATATATATTCAATGAATTACTTTTATTGCATAAATAATAAAAAAATTTCAAAATGCAATATATAATTTTAAAATAATGAAAGCCAACAAACAAAAAATCCTGAAATTGAGATAACATATTCCATTTGTGAGAGTAAGCCAAAAAAGTAAGGAAGCAATGTTGGGCTTTGTTGTTCCTCTCCTTTTATTAAGTGGGGATGCTCTCTTAATATTGTTAGAGTTATATTAGAGTTGTTTAGAGATTAGTAGAGACTAATCTTGAGTCAATATTGCTCTATGACAGTTGTTGGTGTCATTCCATGCTTCGGAGGTCAAGTTGGTGGTGCCCACATACTCCCGGCTCCATATTGTGAATGAGTTCAAACTTTTTACCTTAATTTCATCACTATAGCTATATTTTATGCATTATGTTGTTATAAATATGAAATTTGAGATAAGCAAAAGTAGAGAATATGAATTTATATAATTATGTTAAATTAGAAAAATCGTAATTTATGATAATAGCATAAAAGAAAAAGTTTTACAAAACCATGGGACTATGATTGCTGTGTTGTGTGTATGGAAATTGTTTTACATGCTAATGAAATAATTGTTGAAAGAATATATGATTTTATCTAGTTGCTTTTATTCAAATCTATTTTATGAGTTTATGACATTATTATGTTTTTGAGACTTAGATTTCAAGCTATATTTTGAATATTTAGCTAAGATAATTATACGTGTTAGAGAAATATGAATAAGAGTATGACCCACTTTTTATGGATAGATATGTTATATGATTTTCGAGTTTTATGACTACGAACCCTAGTACTTTGAGCTATGATTTTAGTTATCAAGTATATGGAAGTTATGTTAGTTTAAGATATGAATTTAGAACTTCAGTTTTATGGTACCAAGAGGTACGAAATTCAGTATGATTCTTAGCAACTGTCAGATACATATTCTGTGAGCTTGAGATCGGGTTGTCTACAAATAGGTGATCCCTTTGGCACGATTCTCACAGTTACAGTTATGTTAAAGTCAGATTGTTAGAGTTATATGAATCCAGAACTCTCAGTGTACTAAGAATTTAGGAGCTCTGTTCGCCAGGGACAGAGTACCCATTTTTTAGCTATGGATTTTGTTAAACTAGTTTAGACAGTAAAGATCAAGAAATAGACAGTTAGTTAACAACTATATGAGTTCATTAATCTTGGTACTAAGTTGTCCGTCAGAGGACAATATCGCGCAACAGTAGATACAAAAAACGAGACCTAGATAGGTACCCACAGCTCGTCCACTAGGGACTATGTGACTTTATAGCTTCAGTTATTATACATTTATTTATTCAGCTCAGCAGATACTATTTCTCTAGGCTTTGCCACACTTTAGTTAAAATGAATTTATGTTGCTTGTGAGATTATAATTGTGTGTTCATGAATTTATGAAATGAGAAATGATTTTCTTTTAGCGCAAGAACTCAAGGATGCTTTTCTATGAAATTATAAATACAAAGATATCTTTTCTATATATAGTTATGCAAATGAAGATTGAATGATTATGATTGTTGCATGAATGATATTATATGTATATCCCTTGGTTGTCCCATGTGGGTGATGGGTGAGAGCTCACTCACTGAGTCCATTGACTCACCCTTCTCCCTTCCTCTCATAGTTACAGGCACAGGTTTAGTCTTCGTCTAGCCTTATTGACTCAGCAAATTCCAATGGTAGGCCTTATTTGAAGTGAGGCCTAGTTTAGAATTATGTCAGTAATAGAAGTGCTCTAGTAGGTGTGCAGGCAAGATCCCAGCCATGCATTTAGTTTCAGAGTTGGTATAAAATTTCAGTACTTGAGATAGATATGTACATGTTTTCAGTTTACAAGTATAGATTTGAAATGGTAAAGTTGATTTGAGTTTATGTAACAAGCCATAAATGTATTTATAGTTCAGTTTCCAAGTAATAGGTTGATTTTCAGATTTAAAATTTAGATCAAGTGATAAAACAGTTTACGTTTTCATGGTTTACATGTTTACTAGAAATGTCATAAAGCTTTCTATATTAAGATATTTCAACCTTGTGAAATTGGATATCAGATTTTGAATAAATATTTGGATAATGATTTAGAAGAAAATCATATTTGAAGTATTATTTTACGATAAAGTATGATTCATAGAGATACGTTACCTAGAAGACTTACATGAGGATAAGATTCCTCACTTACCGGTCACGTTCCTAAGTCGGGTCGTGACAACGTAGTAGTAAAGATGTTTCTTTTAACACTCTAAATACTTTACTTGAAGTGAATGCTAAAGGTCATTTATAATAAATACATAAGCATCGTACGTGCAAGGCATCGTCTCATAATTGTTTAAGAGTAGGGGTGAAAATAGGCCCTAATTCCCAAAAAGTGGCCTGTGTTTGGACCTATTAATTGATATAGACATTTTTTTATGGCTGCCTAATTTTTTTAAAAGCTTAGCCTGACCCGAATGTTTATTTAGAGGTCTATTAGATTATTAATTTTTTTTTAATCCAAAATGCCTACTCTTAAATAAGTCAAAGAATTTCTAAATATGTCAAAAAATAAAATTCCCCAAAAAAAAATTCTTTAATAAATTAAAAAAGATATTCTTATATAGCTTAAAATGTTTCTGTTATTATTAAATTTTTTAAATAATAATAATAATATAATTAAGTAGACTAATCTATTAGATTAAATAGGCTATTTTTATTATTTGAAATTGAGCCAGTTAGCCTAAAAAAAAAAAACTTTTGAAAAGCTTGCCTACTTTTTATAATATTTTAGGACTTAATTGTCATGCACTGATAGTGTAAAATCTTTTTACACAGTTATCCAATCATGTATTGCTATATAAGCCATGATAGTTGATTTTTATACCCATTATCAGAAAAGTCATCAAAACTAAATATTTTGATTGGATGACAGTGTAAAACTGTTATACACTGTCAGTGCATCAAAATCAAACTCAACATTTTATACGAATATTTATAAAAATGTTTTTTCAACTGAATTGCCCATTTTTTCTTGTCTTTTATCCTTCTTTTTTCCCCCCATTGACACCCCCACCCCCTCCTGTCTCTTACTCCGACACCCCCATCCGTTCCCTCAACCACTCCACAACTCCTTGGTTCTACCGCTTCCCATGCCATAAGTACTAGAAATGCAATTAACAAGACCTTCAATTTGACAAATGTTGCAACAATTTCTTAAAATCTTTTTAGGAATACACTTTCATTGACAATTAAAATGTAAAAAATAGCAATTTTTTATGTGATGGAATTGTTTTTCGTATACCACCACTCCTCCATAGCCATGATAGATGAAAGTCAAAACATCAACCTTTTTCTTTTGGATCGTTGGTGCACATGAGGCCAAGGGTAAGAAGTTAAGGGATTGTTCACCCATTTGATCGATGTGGTAGAACAAGAGAAGGGTGGTGACTGATGGGTTGATGTAGAGAGTAGAGTTTAGGCAACAGGGATATTTTAGAGGAAAAAGAGAACGAGATGAGAGTAAAAATAGAATTTTATTAATCAATTTTTAATTTTTGTTACCTGGATCATGATGGTGTGTCATGATTAGATTTGGAAGCGTGATTGGCACGTAAGGGTGTAGGTCCCCAAATAAGCTTTCTGAGTAGCGTGATTCACTAAATGCATAATATAATTTTCATGATTGAAACATGATTGTTTCTAAATTAGTATCAATTTCTCTACTTAAATTATAATAATTGATTTCATAAAACTGAACTATTTCAACATATTTGATCATAAACTTCTCTTATTTCATGATCTTAATCAAATATGAAAATCTGTTTAATGCATGAAGACTAAGTCATGGATACATCTCTAGCTTGTTGCATAAATTTTAATTACAATTTATATCTCACATCAATGCTTGAAATCAGAAAACATATGAGAATGTTCATAACTCTAAAATAAGTACACAATCTTAAAGTAGGATGCATGGTTCAGACCCTGCTTGTACAACTACTAGAGAACTCTAATCTAACATATCCTGGACTAAGCCTTACTACAAAGTAAAGCTCACCACTGGAAATAACTGTGTCTACTGAATCAGTGACAAAACGACTACTAGACCTGCAACTATAAGACGAAAATAAGAGGGATGAGCCATCGTACTTAGTGAGTGGATTCACACTCACAATCCACATTAGATGTTCAAGGGATATACATAAATACAACATACATGAAGCACACACAAGTCGTTTGATATTTACATACATAACTACATAGGAAAACATCTCTGAATTCATAAATTCATAGGAAAAATTTTCTAAATTCATAATCTATTATGAAATTATTTTAAATTGATGGTGCCGTAAACTCTCGAGAAATAATAATCTCTGAACATGATAAATATGTACATAATAATAATAATAATAATAATAATAATAATAATAATAATAATAATAATCATCATCATCATCTTTGAATTTCTCTGATTTCTATGAGTACCTCTCAAGATTCCAAATTTGGACACCTAACTAGGTTTTATTCTATGAATACTCTGGGGTGAGATTATCTTTTGGCGGACAACTTGATACCAAAACTAACGATATCTTATAGCCATTAATTCACAGTTTGTTTTTCTATACTTACCATCTAAACTAGTTTGTACATAATTGAATACCTCCAAAACTCAAAGCTCTGAAAGTTCTAGATTCATATAACTCTAACAATCTAATTTTAATATAATTGTGGATAAAAAATCATGCCCAAAGGATCATTAGTTTGTAGACATTGTGATTTCAAACGCCCATAAAATATGTATCTAACAACTGTTATGAATCATATTGAATTCCATACATTTTAATATCAAAAACTAAAATCCCAAAACCATATCTCTAGGCTGACACACTTTCATAAACTTGATAGCTCTAATATCACATTTCAAACAACATAATTCATAATCATGATAATTCTAAAATCATAATAACATATTTACTCATAAAACTAAATCATACTCTATTCAACATTTTGCAATATATCTCAACTAGATATTCTAAAAACATTGTCTGAAATTTCAAGTCTTGAAAGCATAGTAATATCATAGATTCATAAAACATATTTGACAACTTGGCATCTCGCTAATATATATATATATTTTCAAAAAATCTTTTCTTATGTATATCATACATTTCTATAGCATACAATATATCAATCATGGTCCAATTGTTTCCTAAAACATATTTTCATGCTAAAATCAAAGTCATAATTTTTTTAGGAGTAATATAACTTATAAAATCATGTCTATAACATAGTTTTCACCTCTAAATTCATATTTAGCAATTGCACTACTTCAAACATAATCATAATAATGAAATGGGAAAAATGCATTTTACCCCCCTGAATTTTAGGTCATATGCAATTTACTTCTTGACTTTTCAAAATGTGTATCGTGACACCTTGAACTTTTCAAACTTTGCAAAACACCCCTTAGTATAATTTTGGCAATTAATAAAGGTAAGATTTATGTGCACTTGACCCCCTTGAAGTTTTTAATTTGTGCAACCCAACACTTTGTCTATGAATACTATGTGCAATTAACCCCCCTAATTTTTTTATTGTATGCAACCTGACACCCTGCTATAACTTAAATTTTTGGGGGTCTTTTGCACAGTTCGAAAAGTTTAGGGTGTCGTAATGCACTGCTTGAAAAGTAGGGGTTTTTTTTGCATAGTTTGAAAAGTTTAGGGAGCCATAATGCACGTTTTGAAAAATCGAGATTTAAATTGCACATGACCTAAAATTTAAGGGGGTAACATTTAACCCTAATGAAATTAAGGCTATGAGTTCAAATCTACTCACCTAGAGAGGAGGAGTAAGTGGTATCAACACCGATGGAGCTCGTGGAGTAGAGATAGCACCAATATCTACCATAAAAGTAACAAAAACTCATGAACAGTCTATATTAACTCTAGAGCAACTCTAAAACAACTCTGTGAACATTAGATGAGCACCACCACTTAACAATAATTAAGAACTTAACCACCCCACACCCAAGAACATGGAAGTATAGAGAGGAAGATGACATAAATCAACAACAAACACGTACCTTGAAGCTTGAAGGAGGTAGATGAGAGATTTGAGAACTAGGGATTGGGTTTTTGGGGTGTTTCCTGAGTAGGAGAGGGTATTTATAGGATTAAGAGATCATTAATCAAAATTGCGTTCCTTTGCACTATTCTGATGTCGAGGGACACTGCTATTGTGGTCTATGACTACTATAGCAGTCAAGAGGCCTCAGCTCCCCTTACTGGAAAACATATGACCCTTATAACAATCTTGAATTGCTATAGTGGTTGGAAGAAAAATTGCCAACCCCCACACCTTGACTACCATAGCTGTCTTAGATCGCTACAGTGGTGTTAGCAAAACTAGTTTTCTGCTAGTTTTCTGTAACTCTGGGTCTTTCATGCATTTGGAGTTTTCTTGGCAATAAGGGTGGGTTCTAGGAGACTGTAAGTCCATACTAGACTTGTTTGGGGTCACATAAATTTAAGGTATCACATACTCTCCCCTTAAAAGAAATTTGGTCCCCAAATCTGAACATGCACATCTTGAAGGTCAAAGAGTGGAATAGTTAAACCACATAAGGTTTCAAGGATGGACCTGCATGCCCAGAACATGTTGACATGGTATTGGCTGTATTACTGATAAACTGGGAGCTAGTGTCATCCTGAAGGTCATCACTCCATTACTCTGGCTAAAGGTGTTGATTGTCACATCTGGATGGCTCTAGCTCTGAGGGCAGCCTTTTTCTGTTGAGGTGACAAAATGCATCTATCATGACGCTTACACTGAGTGGCTCCACCTCTAAGGGTAGCCTTTTCCATAGTGCAAGTTTTGTGTGGATAACTACGCTCTGTCACCTCGTGCGTGCATGGGTTCTCGAAGATAAAAGGAGTGTCAGCGTTTGTCTTTGCTCTGTTTCTCTTACTCTTGTATCTAAAATGGATAGACATCGAGGGACTTAAGGTCCTCGCTTTCTGAATTGAAAATTAAACCACTAGATACGATGGTCAATCAATGTTGGGTAGAGGAAGCAAACAAATATAATAACAAACTCTCTCTCAATAGAAGAAACGATGCAAGAAGAAAAATAATATAAAGGAGACAAAATTTAACGTGGTTCGACCTTAACTGTCTACATCCACGACCCTTATAAGGAGTTTCAAATCTTTCACTATCTACAACTTTTGAACGGCCGAAGTTTCAAACCTTCTTTACAAATATTTCATCACATAGTTAACTCCTAAAAGCTACCCATATGGATCACTCCCACTTTTGGAGGATGAAAAAAACTCAAATAACTAAAGCTATATTTATAGGGCAAAATACTAGCAATACTTCTATTTCTTATTGATGTGAAACTTTGGATTAAATATCAACAATCAACATATTAAAAATTCAATAAACATTATATTCCTTATCATAAACAATGTTAAATACTCAACTAGGACTTTCTTGAAATGGAACACATCTAATATTGTTTCTATTGGTGGAGCACGTCCTCATAAGGAGTCCAGTTAGTTTTGGATCCCTGTTGAGTTGAATCAAAATTAAGTTTTGAGGATTTGAAGGTTTTGCCAACCATTGGTGAATAGCTTGAGGAAAACTCGGTTTTAACTTCGAACCTTCAACGTGAAAGCAATATCTTGTTACTTTTGCGCAAGTAAAATCAAGTTTGAATGTCCATTAAATTAAATATACTTTTACCTTAATGTTAATATTGCTATTTAAATATTATATGCATGTCATTTTTGGTAATTATAAACATAAAAAGTGATTTTTGTTAATACCATAAACACTACCTATGATCTCATAATCACTCTTTAGATAAATATTACCAAACAAAAATAACATTGTTATAAACTAATTTCTAACCAAAATCAAATTGATCAACCAACTCTTTGAACACTTTTCAACAATTACATTAGATTTATGTAATATCCATTTCATGATGCATTGGCACCTTAAGTGCATTATACCTTCAAACATGACAAAAAATAATCCAAAAGAAACTTTTATTATGTAAAAGGAATATCATTTTACAATTATGTAAAAACTTTGAAGAGACATCTTGAAATGTCATTTAATTATTGGTTGAGAAAAAAGTTGAAATTCTCTTTCAACCAATAATCATAGGACATTTCAATGTCTCTTCAAAGTTGTTTCAAAAAGTTATACAAATAACATCATGTTATTGATTATGCATAAGCTTGCATCAGCCCAAAAATATTACATCATAAGTCTTTTAGCAAAGTGGTGCGATAAAAAACCATACACTATGTAACAATAATAATAAAAAAACATACATTTAGAGTCTATTGCGGTTATTATATTCACACACTATGTAGAATGATATGAGCACCATATTGTGGCTGAAGAGTAATCATAAAGGTTGGAGCATGAGTATATGATGGAGAAAGTTCAAACGAGAAATGTTGTAGAATCAATGACAAAGCCATCTTTGCTTCTAGCAATGAGAAGTTTTGTCCAATGCATATTCTAGGACCCCATCCAAACGGAATAAATGAAACTTTACCATTTGTTGCCTTTAAAACTCCTTCAGAAAATCTCTCAGGATTAAATTCATTTGCATCATCACCCCAAAGTTCATGGTCATGGTGAATCAAAATTATTGGCACGTAAACATGCACCCCCGCAGGCAATGTTAGGTTTCCCAGTTTCATACCCTTGTGAGTAGTTCGAGAAAGCCCAAGTGCCGGTGGGTATAACCTAAGAACCTCATACAATATCATAGATACCTGCAGTAAAAGATTTATGGTAATGACAAGTATCATAAGAGAAATACTTAGGTTCACAGAAAGTAAGAGATAACATTTGTTCTAATCCATTTATAAATTGATATATAAGTTTTGTGGACCATTATTGTCTCCCACCTCCCCTCTATTTTTAATGCAATAGCTGATTTGTCAATCACTAAATGAAATAAAACAAATATTTTGTCTTGCTCTACAAGCATCTAAGAATTTCTCGGATCTCCTAGTCATGATATCAAAAGATAATACTTACAATTTTAAGGCGACTTAACCCATCAAAGTCAGGTCTTTGGTTGCCAAAGACTTCTGAGACTTCTTCCCTTGCACGAGCTTGCCATTCAGGGTACCTACTTAGTAACACCATGGTCCAAACAAGCAACACTGAAGTGGTCTCTTGCCCCGCAAAGTAGAATAACTTGCACTCCTCAATTACATCTTGAAGAGTCATTCCAACATTCTTGTCATCTCCATGTTCTTGAATCTCCTTGTAATTTGATTCCAAGAGTACGCCTAATAAGTCGTTCTTGGTAGGTTCACCTGCCTTCAAGGCTTTCTCTCTCTTATTAATCATAACCTTAAGTGAAGTTTCTATATCTCTGTTAATTTCTTTCAGCCTCCTATTGATAGTAGTAGGTAGAAACCTGAAAAAAAAAATATAATTAGCAATTATCAAGATATGAAGGAAATGCTCTTTCCTATATCAATTTGCTTTACAGTGGTTGTTCATTAAATTGGAAACTAGAACTTCACTATTGAAGGTTGCAATTTAGATGCTACAGTTCCGATCACAATTTTCGCTTAATGAATGGACAGGGTATTAAACACACAATCTTCAAGATAAGTGTGTGTCGCTTGTAGTGTTTTTCTGAATGGCAATTTTTCCTATTTAAGTTAAAACTGAGATACCACATCGCCCATCACAATATTTAGTTAAACTAAGTAGTATATAAAACAAATTTCTTAGTGATTTAATGATAGATGTTTATTTGTTAATCTTTTATTAATCATTATTTCCTATATGAAACAGATGGAAAGGAAAGTTAAACTAAATAAAACTCATTTAACAAGCTATCTTGTATTGATTATCAAGAACATTAGATACATAGAGTAGTAGTCTTACCTCCATCCAGGGATGTAATATTTCAACATAGCTTTCATTATAAGTTTAATTTGCTCTTTTTGAAGTTGAAATATTTTTAATCCTTCTTCATAACTACTTCCAAAAGCTGTACGAGAAATAGCGTCACTAGCCAAATTCTGAAGGAAAGGCCACACATCAATTTCACATGATCTGTCTGAAGACAACATTCCCTCCCATTTACTTATCATATCATTGCAACTTTTGAAGAATACTGGTATCATAATCTGTGGTTTAAAAATTGAAAGTTGTTGTCAAAATTCCCTGCGACAAACTAAACACATAAACAATCAAAGCATATTGTAATAAAACAAACCTATGTTTCTTACTAAAGTTTTATATTGCAGGCTATACCATAGCCAGATATTGTTTTTTAAGGAATGCATTTAAGGAGAGATGACACTTTTCCAATGAGAACACACACACACACACACACACACACACACACACACACACACAAAAGAATTTCCTAGTTTTTTTAATTTTTTTTTTTGTCATGCTTTCTAAAGCCACACAAGTCAATCATATAAAATCTAATATCTAGTAAGCTAAAAACAACCTTCAATTTTTCTAAATTGAAAGCAGGGTTAATTATCCTTCTATGTTTGCTCCACTTCTCACCCTCATGGCTTGCAAGACCACCAGCTAGTGACTTGATATGCGGATTAACATCAGGCTTTGGGAAGTCATGGATCTTGTTAAATATATCTTTGATTAGCTCAGGATCAGTGATGGTCACCCTTGGCGTTGGTCCAAACCAGATAAAAGAATTCTGGCCTGCATACCTCAGCAACTTATAAGAAGGCTAAAACCAAACATAAACAATAGCCCAAAATCATTCAGGAATGAAGAGAATCAGAAATTTTGTATGTGAACTATCTGAAATTGGCATGAAGTAGAAACAAATGTGGAATAAGTAACCGCAAGAAAGAGTGATGTACAAATTATTGCAACTAGCATATACTACCCAGAATTGAATTTATATTGTGAGAGCCTCAAATCATGCATGTTGTGAGAATGAGATATGAATTACTTTCAAGTGAAAAAGGCAATAAATTATCATTTTCCCCGCAAGTTTATTTGTAAGAAAGGTAGCAAAAAAATTTGTTGTTCTAATAAGATAAGACGAAATTTATTGCAGAGAATATAAAATCACACTTTTCCTTTGCAGGCTTACCACTGAAAAAAAAATAAAAGTAAAAAAATGACAATCTTTGGGGCACGAGCACAATCAATTTGTTTGACAAGCTCCAATGACAAAATAATGAACAACTTTCAGCCACACGAGATAATCCTTACCCTGTGAACATGTTCATGTCTACAACAACAGAAAAATTCCTCACCCACCTTACAGCTTCCATTGATATCATTAAGTGGGTTTGAAACAAATTCAGCATCCCCTTCTTAAGGGAAGAAAAAAAAAAAGACTTACAAGGGAGGCGGAAGTAAATGTACAGGGGGGCAGCCACATAACTAGATAGGAATTCAATTCAGCAAATTCCCCCATGTGGCATGTCATTCTAAGACCTTTCAAAAATATTCTCAAGGAGCTCAGTTTTTATGGAGAAGAGTAGTAATGGCAAGAAAAAGGCTACAAAGTAACATTGTATGCAATGGAGGCCCATATGCTTAGAGCAAAAGGGAAGGAGGATGGAGATAAAGGGATTTTGAACTGGTTCTCTAGGGAAATTATAGAGGATTGTTTAGAACCCCGAGAGCCGCTGAGCACAGATCCTAAAGGGTTCATATCTTGATCTCTGCCAACTTAAAAAATCAACAAGGTGATCAAGGTACTGGATTGTATTGTTCAGCGAAAGAATTTTGTTAAGCACTATCAGTGCCATAGTGGAAAGCGAGAAAAAGTGCCTATAGGTAAAGAGATCCATGGTGCAATGCGATGTTATAGCAAGTCCCTCATAATGTCAGGAATTGGGGATCAACCAGTGGCCGTGATAACCGATCCCATCATGAAGACCAAGGATGGTCAATGATTAATATTTGTATTTGATGGACCAACCATAGATGCCATTATGGCCATACTAGTACAAAACAAATGCAGATTATGGGCTGATATGACATTAAATTGGACCAAGTTCAGGATCTTATTCTATACAAACAGGCTTCAGCCTTCCTGCAATCTTTCCCAAAGAAGACTTTCACTTAGGATGCGACCTTCCTAGTCCAAATTTCTTCCCTTAAAAGCCTAAGAAATTTTGATGGGGAAGGCCACAGCAAATTCTGCAAACATTGGAGTGTGCCACCCCCACTGCTACTATGTGCCCTTCTCAGTACTAACGAGACATTACACTAAAGGTGTGTTTGGTTCGAAAGTAAAAATAAAGGTAAAAATTTTCTAAATAAACTTCATGTGTAATACATATAAAACTCATCTATGGAAATTTTAGTCCCGTATTTACTCCCAGCCCCAACATGATGATACAATAGCAACGCCAATGCATGTTTTGATGGGAAAAAAAAGGTAAGAAAAGTACTAAAACTGTTCTTTAGAATTTAGATAAATTCTTAGGTGGAAAGATTTCACCATAAGCAATATTCAAGCCAATATATAGCATGTGTTAAAATATCAGGGACATAGCTCTTTTTTTTTTCCCCCTGTTACAATGTTTATCAGTTTTTATTAGTACAACTCTGCTCCTATCAAAGAATGTTTTGAATGTCTAAGATATGATGTTTAACTTGAATCGGTTTAACTTTATTATGTATAAGATTTTTTTTTTGCATGTCCAAGATACAAAATTCTTATCAAGAAATTCTTTTTACTGTTCCTCATTGTCCACATTTCGCGACACTTAGCACCTATGTTACAGTGGTACATGTAGGAGAATTAAATATGATACTATACATGATATGTCAATATGATAATTTAATTCCATGAAGGGTAAAATTTATATCATGTTTTTTATACCCATTTCACCACTAAAAAAAATGACAATGGTATTTTTTATTAAAATGAGTGTTTTAAATGGAAATACTTTATTGATCGAAATTTTTCAGCACGAAAAATTGTGCAAATGGTTTAAGCCGTAGATTTAGTTATTGTTTTATTTAGTTTTTATCGTTTATTTGTTAGGGAGTAATCTTAGGCAAACAACAAAATTGCACACACCATACGCTTTATCACTATTAGATGTGATGAGTAAGTGAAATGAATGGAAACCACTCATCACATCCAATGATAATAAAATGTATGATATAATTTATTATGCAATTTTATTATTTCCCAGACATTTTTCTTTGTTAAGATACTCTAAACCACCACTGGATGTTAATTCCCACTAGTGTTATTAAAAATCCGCCATGGTGTGGCGGTCGTGGCAGCCAAAATGGCGGTGGCGGGCATAGCAAAAATCTGGCCCAAAGCCCCTTTTTCTCGGGTTTTTTAGAGGCCCAAAACCTGACCCCACATGCTTTTGCTTCTCTGCTTCTTTTTCTCGCGTGCTTCCCAGGGACAGCGGCACACCACACCGGAGGCAACGGCGCACCAGCGGCGGTGGCCAGGGTGCTGGTTCTCTGCTTCCTTTTCTCTCTCGGTCTCTCAAAGTCTCTCTCTTCTTTGCTTTCTTTTCTCGCGTGCTTCCCAGCGACAGTGGGGCCCCATGCCGGCGATGGCAGTGCATCACATCGGCGGCAGCGGCTCAGGGTGCCGCTTCTCTACTTCCTTTTCTGTCTTGATCTCTCAAAGTCTCTCTGTCCTCTTCCCTCAAATTTGGTTTTATTTCTCACTCTTTGGGTTTTGCATGGGTTGGATTGATGAGTGGATCTTTAACATGTGTGTGGGTTATTGTTTTGAGTGTGGTTCAACCTTTAGAGTCATGTGCAAGCGGGTTGTTTTTTCAGTTCATGGGCATAGTTTAGTTGTGTGGGTTTTCTTGGGTTTTTATTTTTATTTTTGGGTGTGGGTTACTATTGCTTTTTTTTTCTTTGGGGTAATATAATGTTTTTGTTTCATTAAAACTAAAAACAACTGACCTGTAAAAAAAAAAAAATTCCACATATTTTTTTATATATATATTTATATATTTTTTAGTTCGCCATAGTTTTTGCCATAACCCGCAATACCATCCGCTACATTTTTATGGTGTTTTTTTGTCTCACCGCCATATCTGTCATCCACCATTGACAACCTTGATTCGCACATCTTAGTCGACAGAGGTTTCTCACGTACAGCAAAGCCCAATTTAAAATTTAGACTAAAATCATAATTTACTCCCTCAAATATAGAAAATCTCATATTAGTCATTCAAATTTCATAAATGGAGATAAGTTGGCCCCTCTATGAAATTGTCATCTAAACTGTATTCTGTTAATTTTCATAGTGAGTCCTAACTTGTCACATTCCTTTAAATAAAATCGTTCAGACCTTCTTCTTCATATACTATTTCACCATAACTCTCCGTCTAGAAGAAAGATTATGACTTTAAGATGTAAAAAAAGAAGTGAGATAAATTAGGAGCCATTGTGAAAATTAATAGCACACGTAAGTAAGTTAACAGAATACGTGGATATTTTTATTAACAGTTCAAACGGCAATTTGATGGACAGACTAACCTACTCTGTGTGTGAAATCCGAGGAACTAGTATGAAATTTTCTAAATTTAAAAATATGCACATATTTCATGAAAAATCCCATTTGTCATAATTTGATGGGAGTATCGGATCGGATCTTGCCCCAAGTTCTTACGATTTCGGAAAAGAACAGGGGTAAATAATATATATTGGAAAAAAAATATCATGACTGGATAATAAAATTAAAAACAAAATGAATAATAATTGTTGTACCACTAGCACAGTAAATTCACCGCCTCTTCCTTCAACTTGTTTGTTTGATGATAGTAAAATTGACTCTTTCGATGATTGTTGACAAACTTGAAAAAGAAGAATTGGAGGGGCATACCGTATTTGTTGAGACTTTGCTGGACATATGATTGAACATGGGGAACTATGTCATCAGAGAGATTCATGGGTTTGGATTTGGCTTCAATATGCGTCTTGGTAACTTCCTTCGCGTCCCCAACAAGAATCCTGTAAGGGTTGCCTCGAAGGCCTTGCTCTCTGAGCAGCCTCTCAAGCTTCTTCGGCCTCAGCCACAGCCAGTTCAGCGCCCTCCATCCCAATATTATCACACCCGTCAGAGCGATGGCTGCAAAAGTTGTGGCCCATGCCGCTTCCATT
This sequence comes from Dalbergia cochinchinensis, assembly GCA_031216125.1. Classification (NCBI taxonomy): domain Eukaryota; kingdom Viridiplantae; phylum Streptophyta; class Magnoliopsida; order Fabales; family Fabaceae; genus Dalbergia; species Dalbergia cochinchinensis. The sequence continues at coordinate 33,273,384 of CM062374.1, read as the reverse complement.
TCTGCGTCTGTTTTTGGTGGGAGAAGGAAACAAGAAAGGGGTAAGGGAAGATAATGAAAGCAGAGGAAGCAGTATAAGAGTACTTGAGGACAAGAAACAGCGTCTAGATTTCCGGTGGCAGCAATTACGAGGTACTCCTGGTTTTATCTGCAATAAATATAAATATAAACAGGTATATAAATAAAATGTCATATTCATTTACATAGCCCATATATATGTAGAATTTTTCTGGGGTCACTGGGCCCGCCCTTATGTAGAAGATAAAAGGTAACGACACGCTCTTTACATAAAAGTCAATTATATTTTCCTTTTAATGATAATATATATTTTTCTATAAATTCCCACAGCATTATTGCAGTATTAAGAGTCAAATTTATTATTATGTTATAATTATAATAAACAAAAAAGTCATATTCGCTTCCAAGCAATAGATCCCAACCACATGTTTCCGTGACTATAAGATTTTAAGCACAGTTGAGAATTTCAGAGCATAAGTCCAGTTTGCAACTTTTTAATACGTGAAGGGTAGTGTAATCATAAAAAAATTACACTTTGGGATTTATTTGATAAGAAAGTAAAAATTAGGATAAATTTTTCATAAATCAATTTTGTATATAAATTTTATCCATGAAATTCTTATCATTATTCTTACTCATCAACCAAATATACCTTAACTTGAAACTTAGCATATATGAGCGCAACCCTTGTGCTTAGTTACCAACATGAAATTTGAAATCTTGAGTAGACTGCCAGTGACAAATCAAAGGAAGATGAGAATAACGTCAAGTCATCATGCCCATTATGTCTTGGATGACACACATGCTACAGTAGCTAGGACAATGGATCGCATCTCGCAAGGGTGAGCTTGCTCCAAAACTGGTCCTCAGTTCGTATTGTAGGCAGGGGCAGAGCTTAGTTAGGACAACGGGCCATGGGCTCCCCAATTTTTTTTTTTGATATATATATATGTGTGTGTATGTGTGTGTGTGTGTGTGATATATACTTTGTGTAATAAATAGATTTCATAATAAATATTATTCTATCTAAATGTGATATTTTGGTAAGTGAATTTTGGATTCATGATAATTGAGTAGCAATGCAATCGGTGTGGAGGCGAGATACATGTGTAGTAAATTTTAATATGCAATTTGTCATGTGTAGTTTCAAATGCTTGAATATATATATGGCTTTGTTTGCTATCACAATTAGATTCATATTTTGTTTAATTTCTAGATTATGATGATCACTTTGTTACTTTAGGGGTGATGTTTTGATTTTTTCATTTTGTTGTAGTTGTATCTCCTTCCAATTACTCATATGATTCAAAGTTTAGAGCTATGCTATCAATCAAAAAAAAAAAATTGTGATTTTTTTAACCTTAGAGTTTGTTAGTTTATTTTCTAATTGAAAAAAAAATGGTGTGTTATCATGCAATAAATATAATAAAGATGAGTTTTTTTAATAAATAGTATGATTCTTTATATTAAGGATGTGTTTGATATGGTGAAAATGAGAGATTTTTTTTTCATAAGCTTAATATGTGATTTTATATATAAAATTTATCAGTAAAATTACACATTAAACTTATTCATAATTTTTCCCTCTATTTTTATAGTCATACCAAATAAACTATCGAAGGAAAATTGCCAAACACTAAAATATTGATTAAATTATTGACACTTTCAAGTCATTAAAAAAAATATAGAGCAACATTATAAGGTGAAAAATAAATCACTTATTAGTTATTTATTTTAAAACTTGCAGAGAGTTTATAGAGTCGAAAAAGCAAACTTGGTCATTAGATCTTAAAAAAATGGGCTAAATATAAAATATATAATTATTTAATTTTGTAAGTAATCAATATAACTTTTAAACAACTTTTAGTGTAAATTATCCACATCCTTGATGATTAGATCAATCGTAATAGCTTAAGATTTGCTTCTTTTATCTCTCAAATAAAAATATTTCTCTTATTCAATATATTTAAAAAAATTATATATGTGATGTATAATTAATTTTAATTTTATTATCATCATCTATGTTACATGTTACTTGACCCCCTAAAATTTCTTTTCAAGCTCCACCGCTAATTGTAGGCTGCAACTCACCTGCATAAAGCCGAAACCACTAGTAATAGCTAGTTAGCCACTTTTAATTTGTTAACAAATGCTCTTAGAACACTCATTAGAAGAACTCTTATATGGAATTAAAATCTTAGTAAGGAGATATTCTGCGAAGGAAATTGATATTGACATTTGAAAGGTTAAACTTCTACACCCATCATCAACTTGATGAAATATGTGCATAAGCACATTAATTTACTATCTTTTATAAAATTTGGAATAAATCCTAAATTGTGTCTAACAAAAATTATGTCAAACAAAATGGTCTTTCAAAGAGAAAAAACATTTCGTGGTCCTCCAAACTTTGAAAAGAAATGTAGTCACAATTTTTTGTGAAAAATGTTTTGACCTTTAGTATGTCCCATTTTTATTGAAGATAGTGTGAATTGTGAACTACTCTGGCGTTGTGCCAAGTTATGATACATTAATTAGCAACAGAGCTACTATCCGACTCAATTACATTTGGTACGAAACTGGTGAATAACTTACATGGAAATTACAGTTTTCAATTAATTTAGTTTGATATTAATTTTAAAATATTAAACTAATTTAGAAACAATATTACTAAAGCAACTCGTCACAAACTCTTTATACTTTCTCGATGATATGATGCAGACGTCAAATTACAGACGAACTCTTAGGACCACATCAAGTTATAAATCGTTTTTGGCATGCATCAAGTCCCCAACTCGACGATATGATTCAGACATCAAACTACAACGTCATGATTTAGCAGGAAAAGAATTGAGAATAAAACTTTATCATATGATTCAACTGCAAATATTAACGTAACAAGCATATACTTGACATATTTCAACTATAAGGTTTCATGCATCAGGTGCAAGTTAATTACAAAAGAAAAAAAAATTCCCACTTGCAATCATTATACAGAACCCACCAAGGATAAGAGGCAGATAAGTCCTTTTCTGGTTTCACCAAGTACCAAAATATAAGCTCTAATGATAGATAATAATAATTCACAACAAAATCAGAAAACATACAACACTATTCATAATAAATCAGTTCAAGAAAAGTGCCTAAACCAACACAAAATCCTTGGATCACTTAAATGCAGAAAAGGATCGAAGTGGTGGCTAGCAATATATTTTTCCACTCACTACAAGAAGGTCAGAGTAAAGGAATTTTAGCAATTAAGAGATACCCCATATGCCATAGAGCAAGAATAATATGTCAAATCCTATCATATGGATCCTATAAAGATAAAACACAGGACTAAAAATAATAATAATAACTGTAACAAGATTAGAACACGAAGTCAACCATGGCAAACAACCTTTCAATAGAAGAAAGTGATCTAGTCATTTCATGTTGATCATAAAGAAGTATTATGAAATAATAATCATTTCAAATCACTAACTCTCTAACAGCATTAATCCATTGCAATAGACATCCAAAAAAAGTACATCATATTAAATTGAAATCAATAGTTGTGTCCTAGAAAGAAGGCAACTAGTGCCTACAGACTTTGCACTCATAATGGTAAAATGCTAGTCAAACTACAATAGGATCATCGATCTTGTATACAGAAAAACAAAGAAAGCAAATGAATGCAAAGTGGGAATTTTTTGTGAGCTTGTTCCTTGCATGCAAATGCAAAGTCATGCTAAGGGAGGAGTGTTTTGAACTTTTTGTGAGCTTGTTCCTTGCATGATTGTTTGATTCTCTAGTTAAATCCAAAAGGTGTTCTTTTTAATACACATCATTAGTTCAGAGATAAATATACTGTATGTTGGCTCCATATCCTCCTTGATGTGTTGTTAAATTTCCTAGCCTCCCCATGCATGCCCTGTTTGTCGTGACTCGTCACATAGTCACAACCAATAATCTGTTAATTACACCATGATAAAAAGCATCTATAAATCTTTTTGTGCTATTCCAACTTAAGCACACCCAGACCGAGCACAAAAACTACAATCAACATTAGACAAAATCTTGAAATCACATCGTTAAAAAAAAATAAGAGAAAGAAAAATAGCAAGGGAAGCAAGATAGATAGCAAAACTCCTCCTTTTTTTTATAACGTGATGAGTAGCAACAAAGAGATAGACTGGAAGACGTGAAGTGCACTGTGGTTTGTGGAATTTATTTGTCTTGTGACAATGAAAAAACACAATAAAACTAAAGATCATGTGCAACTAAGTTGAAAAAATAAATATATAATAAAAACAATATCTTGTAAGTGTATATTCATCGAAAAAGCAAAAAAGGAGCAGACTCAAGCATGAAAGAGGTACACATAGTATCCTTAGATGAAAGAATCAATATAAATAGGCTAGGCATTTAAAATAAAATCTTCTTTTAATTTCCTTGAGTCATACAACATCATACTAACACTAATACCATCACTATGAGCTCTCATATTCAAAACCACATAAAATGATGCAAGTCTTGTAATCTACAAAATTGTCTCAATCACAATATATTAAGCATGGAAAACCTCAAAGATCCTGCAAAAATAAACCGCTACAAGGATAGAATTATAGATAATTCATTTCTTTTTTTTTATTATCAAGAATGCAAGGTCTTTTCTGCATTTTAACTCATCATAATATACAATATGTTTCTCTAGCCACTCCATTTTGCAATTCCTTGCTCTAATTTCAAGTAGCAATTAATCACTCAAGAAATATGAATAACATTAATAATTAAATACCAATCAATCAACTCACACACACACTAACAAAGTTTATGATTCACAACTTAGTTCAACAATCTAGTAGCAAAAGCACACACTGCTCATAGCAACAAAAGGGAAAAGAGAGATAACTAAGACTTATTAAACAAAAGAGATGTCTGATAATGAAAATTCAGCTTTGAACTAAGATTTGCATATAAGAAAGAGCAATAACTCCTAGAATGCAACCTCAACTAGGTGCATGACATAAGGGAACATACAAGATAATTGAAGAAACAAAGAAAATTGATGACATTCCTAAAAAGTCTTTGGTAAGGTCACACTTTATGAAAATGGTCCGGCTACCATTTACATAATTGTACCTTTATTAAATAACACTTGATCCATATTACACAGGGAAACCTAAAGCTCTGATACCACTTTGTCATGACCCAACTTGGACCATGACTAGCGCATAGGGAACACGTTCTCTTGCAATCCTTAACATGCAAACTTTTACAGAAAAATGTGCAGAGTTTCCTTTGTTTTTTTGGACATCCCCAAATTTAGAAATACAACCTGTATGAAAATAAAGATAAAATACAAAATCGAGCTTCAAACATTTTCATAATGCGCCCCCAGCAATCGAACAACCAACTCAACATAATTCAAAAAATCATCCTAGCATATGAATTTCAATTCAAGTTCTATTATGTAATTGAAATCAAACCCAATCCCAAAATCAAACATGAAGTCAAGTTAGTTTTCAAACTAGTTTCATATGTAATATGTTCAACCATAACTAGGAATGTAGTATTTAGTTTACCAATCCTTTCCATAATATATATATATATATAGTCTTAACTTCGCATACATAGGCATAAACATAACATAAACATAAAGCTAATTTGAGGACCCTGCCTGTGGCATATGAAGCATTTTCAAGAAGGCTCATCAACTCAGAGCTCGGCTATTGAGGAGTAACAAGATTGGAACCTAAGGCTGCATCTGTATCTAGAAGAGAGAGGGAAACAACAGAGTGAGTTTGTAACTCAAGGGTAGACAAGATGTCTATAATCCGCATGAGATAATATATAATCCATAAATAAAATAGTAATAACTTCATAGTTCATATAAATTCAACAAATTCTTTTATCTACATAAAATAATTTTGAATAAACCCAGCTTTAAATAAAATAGGGAATCGTTAAATTCAGGATAAATAGAAGGATTCACACTCAGATGGTCATTCCTTTGTGTGATCCTAAAATAGAATGGTTCTACCAATGCAGTAGCTGTTGAACAGAAGGATCCACTATGTGGTCCTAATCAAATATAGTCAACGTGCACTAAGGCTAATGCCTACTGTCATTAGCTACAGATCTTGTCAGAGACTCTCCCCAAAACATATGATAAAGATTTCACATATCATAACAAATCAATTTTCAATAACTCCACATATGGCTATAACCATAATTTCTCAAGTCCTTTCCTTAAGTCCATAATAGAGATAAAATAATTTTCTAGAATCAATATCATATTGTCTCATGTGTCATTTTTTGATAAAATATAAACTAACATAAAGGATGTAATTTCATTAAAATTATGTAACACAACCAAATAATTATTTTTTAGCTTCCGAATGTCTAAAATATATTTAGAGCTAATTTAACATGAATAAAAATAATTATAGATATAATGTCTACTCACAAAATGGTTCAAGAGAACCGAAGACCAACTCTCAACTGCCACAAATCCAACGATTGATGCTCAAATACTCTATAACTATGGGAATAAAATAAATATAATATAGGTGAGCTAATAATGTCATTAATTTACACTAATTAGCCCCACATACTAGAAAATCCCAAATTTATACATTTAGAGTCCCAAAAATCCCAATCTATAATGAATGGCTATATAAAGAGCTCAATAAGATAAATAGAGCAAGATTATCATTTACCAACTACTCTATGAGGATGATTAGAGGTAGAAAATGATCTGAAACTCACTGCTCTAACCGGTTCCTCTACTTAGAGGGAGAAATCGTGAGTTAGAGAGGAAGGAGTGAGAGAGCGCAGTTTATGATGATGAAGATGAGGAGAAGATGATGATGATTGTGGAGGTGGTGGTGATGATTGATGAAGGTGATAGAGCAAAGAAGGTGAAGAAGAAAATTGAGAATAGAAGAGAAGAGAGAAAGAAATGAAGAGGAAAAAGAGATGAGGGGATGTTATGAGAGAGTAGCAAGGAGACGAAAGAAAAAGAGAGATGAGGAGACTAAAGTGGTCTATACCATTTAAGGTGCATGGTGGTCCTCACTTCTATTTTTCTCTTTTTTTTTTCCTGGTTTTCACACTAATTAAGAAAAGAAGTCAATATTAACTTCTGTACAATAAATTTTTTTCAATACTTCCAATTTTTTTTCATAGTTTTGCAATATCTGGAGGCAAAATTAAATTTGGCTTTAAAGTTTAATTTGGACCTTTCATAAAAACATCATTTTTCTGGTTTTGCATTAAGTAAAGTCAAGTTATTTTGTTCATTGACATTAATATTCCTTCAACTTAATATTTCATTATTACTTCAATATTATATGTACATCCAATTTGCTAGTTTTACATGTAAAGTGATTTTCATCAACACCATTCAAACAATATCTAACATATATCAAAATTGATTTTTAGTCAAATTAATATGCTCAAATCAAACAAAAATTAACTTAACTAAAAACTAATTTTGCAAATTCTAATCTAAACGCACTATTTACTCTTCAAATGCCTTTGATCAATCACCTTAATTAGATTTGTAATTTGAAGTCTCCCCATTATAATGTATTGGCACTTTGTGAGTATATGTTAAAAAATAAGAAAGGAAATTTTCCAAAAGAGGCCTTTATTATAAGCATGCATTGGCCCAAAATATTACATCATAAGCTTTCCAGCAAAGTTTGTACGATAAAAGCATATATCAAGTCAAGTAATATAAAAAAAATACACTAAGAGAAATTTTTATATGAGCACTTTATGCATAATGATATGAGCACCATATTGTGGTTGAAGAGTAAGCACTTGGGTCGGAGCATGAGTGTAGGATGGTGAAAGTTCAAATGAGAAATGTTGTAGAATCAATGACAAAGCCATTTTTGCTTCCAAGAAGGCAAAGTTTTGTCCAATGCATATTCTAGGACCCCATCCAAATGGAAAAAATGAAAGTCTACCACTTGTTGCCTTTAAAATTCCTTCAGAAAATCTCTCTGGATTAAATTCCTTTGCATCATCACCCCAGTGTTCACAATCATGGTGAACCAAAACTATTGGCAAGGACAATTGAACCCTTGCAGGTAAAGTCAAGTTTCCAAGTTTCATATCCTTGGAAGTAGTCCGAGAAAGTCCAAGTACTGGTGGATATAACCTGAGAACCTCAAACAATATCATAGAGACCCGTTGAACAAAAAAATAGGGTAATGATAAGCACCAATGGCATATGATTAATATTATCAAGATATAACCTAAGAACCTCAAACAATATCATAGAGACCTGTTGAAAAAGATTTATGGTTATGATAAGTACCAAGGGCATATGAGCAATATTATTAAGATAATAGTTACAATACTTACAATCTTAAGGCGATTTAACCCATCATAGTCTGGCTTTTGGTTGCCAAAGACATGTAATACTTCCTCCCTTGCACGTGCTTGCCATTCACTGTACCTACTTAATAGCACCATAGTCTAAACTAGCAAAACCGAAGTCGTTTCTTGCCCTGCAAGGTAGAATACCTTGCACTCTTGAATTACATCTTGAAGTATCATTCCACCATTCTTGTCATTTCCATATTTTTGAATTTCCTTGTGATTTGATTCCAAAAGTATGCTTAATAAGTCATCCATCGTGGCTTCACCTGTCTCCAATACTTTCTCTTTCTTATTAATCATAATCTTAAGTGAATTTTTAATGTCTCTATCAATTTCCTTTACCTTTCTAGTGATAGAAGTAGGTAGAAACCTAGAAATGAACATAATCAATCTTGCAATTATCATAATATGAAGGAAATGTATGTTGCAATGCTGAATTTCATTTAGTCATAAAAAAATTATGTGTTAATTAAAATTAATTGAGTTTATTTAGGAATTAATTTTCTTAATTAAATAATGAATAATTAATCATTCCTAATTTAGCTCAATCTCTTAGCAGTTTGAGTGCATGATTATATTGGTTGTTGTGTTGAATTATTTAAAAGCTAAGGATTAGAGTATTTTAAAAATTTAGAACTCCCTCCAATCCAAATTTCAAGACACATCATTAAAATAAAATTTACTTGGATGGGTGGTGTATGAAAAATAGTATATAATTATGGTCTTGGGTTAATTTGATTATTATTTAGTGACTTTATATGTAAATTACCTAACTACCTTCACCTATCTTTACCATATTACACTAGCACCCCTCCCTACCTACCCCAAAAGAAAAGAAACTCTACCCTCCCCACATGCCAAAAGTGGCGATCAACACACATCTTCCCCATTACTTTTCATTTCTTTTTTTTTTTCCTTTCAAACTGTTGGGATTTAACCTAAAATCACATATTGGTAAAAAATAAAAGTATTGCTAGTATTTTGGCCTATAAATATGGCTTTAATTATTTGAGTTTGTTATTCTCTAAAAGTGGGAGTGATCCATATAGGTAGCTTTTAAAAGTTATCTATGTGATGAAATATTTGAAAGAATGGTTTGTAACTTCAGCCATTCAAAAGTTACAGATAGTGAAAGATTTGGAACTCCTTATAGAGGTTATGGATGTAGGCAGTTAAGACCGAACTATATTAAATTTTATCTCATTTATATTGTTTTTCCTTCTTGTATTGTTTCCTCTATGGGAAGAGAGTTTATTCTTATATTTATTTGCTTTCGCTGCCCAACACAGACAAACCTCTATCTTCACCATTCCTCCATTCTTTCCTTCTTCCTCAAAGCTTTAAGAACCATGGCATCCTAACCTCAATCCCACCTCTATTATCTCCCTAAAATCCAAACACACCCAAAGCTACCACCACATCACATCCAAGGTCACCACCATCTCCATCTCCAAGAACACAAAGCTCTCTCCTTGGCACTGTAGCAGCTGCGACCCTAGGAGGAAGAGGGGGACATTTTTGCTTTCTTCCACCTCCTCAAGCTCCCAAACACTCATTTTCTTCAATACCTTCAAGTTGGTAGGGGTTTTCAACTTGTTTCTTCTTGATGTGTTTTTGTTCTCGAAGCTTTGTTTTAGGGGTTGAAGTTTTCTTTTCCTTTGGCTCCTTATATAGCGTGTAGTGTTGGACCAATGTCTTTAGCAATTGCCTGCAATCTACTTAGTTCTTTTTTTTTCGATCTGTAACATAGTAAATATTTTAGGCTCTTATTCATCATCAATACAATAATTTGATTCTGACTTGGAATCCTCAACCTGTTATAACTTTATATATTTAGTAGTTAAGCTATTGTAGATTTGGAAGATCCTAACACTCATATGCAAATGTATTACGCATACCACCCCACAAGACATGAAATCGTGGTCTGAAGCTTGAATTAGGATCGCCATCATCTATTATATATTATTTTATATTTTTATTTGACCATGAGCACAACTACATTTCTTTTACTAAGGTATTACCTATATATAGACTTGCGTACTTCTTAGATTGTAATTTCGTTCTTACTGATAATATTGGCTCATTAAAAAAAGAAAAGAAAAGTAATTTGATACAGTAGCTATAGTCAAGAACAAAGGAGGGGGATCTAATTTGTGTTTTGTGTTTTTGGGTGAAAATGAGTTCAGGACTTCTTTTTTGAGGGCTCTATGATTGTGCGTAAGTGCTGGGAAATTTTCTGCTTGGTGTACATACATATAGCGTCACAGTTATGGGTTGTGTTCTTGGGAAATTATTTTTAGCAATCATTTGTATGTGCAATTGTGAAGTTTTAAGTTGAAAATGTTATTCCCTGTATGTATTCTAAGTAATAATAGAGGAATGAATAATTATTTAGCTTGAACTTGACATGTTGATTTAAATTTTATATCATCTTAATGTTGTGAGCTTGAGATATTGATATGTTGACAGTATTGGAGTTGTCATTATTGATGCTATGATTGAAAAATGTGATTGTGATATATACTAGCTGGATCTGGTCTTTTTTTTCGGCAATTGGTTTAGGCATGTTTATGTCATGCATTGAGTGACTTTCAAATTGAAATGTTAAATGATGGAAAAGTAAGCTTTGTCATTAAAATACATAAAGGATATGTTTGTGTCTCCTAATAACCTAAGAGACTTTTACATGATGTTAGAACATAAGATATAAGGAAGTTAAATTTTAAGTTTAACTGAAGTTTTCCCCCTCTATCCCCATATAAATCTAGCAACAGCTAGTTAGGTTGAGTTCATCTTAGGCGATAAGTGATGCAGAGTATAGGTGACAGTTAAATCATCGAGGAGGTGATGTGGTTGGTCAAAGTGACATGAAAGAGGGTGATATATTAAATGAACTAAAGTTTAAAGGAACAAACACTCTAGAGGATGGTTATATCTTACTCTCCTACTTTTGCATCCATGTCTCATACAATGTGTTTTAATATGTTAGTAATGCTATATTCTCAAGCTCATTAATTGTTAATTAAGAGATTTTTTCAAGACTTAAAATACGTGTTACTTCGAAATTTTAATTTGTGAACTAATTAAATGAACTAAAGTGTGTTAATCTATTTCATAATTAATCCAAAGTGACTAGAGACGACAACAATAACTCTTGAATTGTTTTTATTTAACTACTAAATTTCCTTTTGGATTCTCACCCCATTTTCTCTTTTCATGTCGTCTTCAGATAAGCCAGCGAATCAAGATGTTAGAGTCCCTTGAGTTCATGATCTTGGAGCCAGTCCAAGCTTAGAGACTTGATTATCATTTTAGGAATATCTTGTATTTGTCATTGAGCATATAAATTATTTGGTTCTTATTTACGTTTTCCTTATTTTCAAATCCCTATACCTTATGGATAACTGTATTTGAGACCGGGTCTTATTACCAGCTCTTATCTAGAATTTATTTATGATATGATCATTATTAGAGTATTATGTTATGATTCATGTGGTTTGTATTAGGTGTGATTGTTCTTTATGAACCCATACTCTCTAATGATATATTGATTAGTACCGTATTATAATATGATGTGGTGACATGTGTTGTTAAACGTTTATAATATCTAGGATTTGTTGTGTTATGTGTTTACTATTATAGAATTGTAATTTTGCTCACAGGTTATGTTAATTTTAATCATGCACTAACGAACGAGGCTTTTCCCATTTTAAGTTTTCGAAAGAAAAATTATCCTTTATTTTTTGCTAGAAGTATTTTCAAGTAAACTTAAATTAATGAAATCAAAGTGTGAACAATCTAGTAATTGGCCAATTATGACGTACGCATAAGAGGTTAATAATTAAGGCGTTACATTTGTCATTAGAAGTTTTTTCTAGATGGAATTTTTTCCTATTCAAGTTGCAATTGAGATTACACACCACCATCACAACATTTGGTAAATCGAGCTTCATATAATACAAAATTTCTTAGTGACTTAATGATGAATGTTATTTGTTAGCTTATTATTGGGATGATTGTATGGTGATTCAGTACATTACCTATGCATATAATTGGGTTCAAGGTGATTGAATAAACCAATTTGTCTATACACTTTTAGCATTTAGGGATTCAATTTTCATATTTTTAAAGTTTTGTGGATAAAGTACACAAGGCATGTAGTTCAAGCGGTAAAATGCAATTTTCTCTAATTATTTTGAAAGTCTAGTGTTTGTTCCAATTAATTGTAGGTTGAGTACATATAAGACTTGAAGAGGCCAACACTTGTGGATGAAGGCATTCTAAGAGGGGACCATTGCCAATGACTATCCTCCCATTGATGAGAAGGCATCGCCAGCACAAACAGTTGGCAGTTCTTGTAATTGTCACATATGTGGTAAAGGGACTCATCATTTTAGTGATTTTAGTCTTATGCCACTATGACTGAGGATGCCTCATGTGGGTCCACCCAAAAGTGACGTGCATTAAATGAAGGAAGAGTTTTTCTTCCTTGCATAGTTGTTGCATTAAATGCACAATTGTGCCACCTAAGACATTAATTACAATAACTATGCACACGTGGTTTTGCATTTAATGCACAGGCAGTCTGGAGCTTTTATAAATAGAAGTGTTTGCTTAGTTGAGAGTGAATTAGAACACGAAGCAGCAAAGTATAAAAGCTGCATAGAGAGAAAAACACAAAGTGTGTTATTTTCTGAGAGTGAGAAGAAAAATAGAGAATGTGAGTAAATCCTAAAGAGTGTAGGGTATGGGTATATACACCGGGAATATTTTGGGTATCATTTATATTACTCCTTGGTACTGCAAAATTATAGTATTTAAATAGGAGGGTTCTTAGTGAGAAACACTATATTTACCTCTTGGGTGTAAGAGTGTGGAAAGGATATTTTGTAATTATCCTGAACATAGTGAAATATTTTTCGAAATCTGTCCCATGGTTTTCCCTCCGATATTTGGGGGTTTCCACGTTAAAAATTTGGTGTGCAATTTTCTTGATCTTTGTTAGCATGAATAGTGACATGAGTCCCACTCCAGTGAAAAGTGACAAAGCAGCCCTACTATGAATAGTGATCAGTGGGTCTCACCATGAATTACTATTCATCCTTATATTTATTTTTCATTGCACTGCACCGATTGGTAGATTTAATTCTATCAAATTTATTTTGCTACTCATTGCCACACATTGTCATCATTTAATTATATTGTGAATCAGTCTCTGAGCCTAAAAAGTGGTATTAGAGCGCAAGTTGAGCTCAGGATTGTGCTGTGTAAATTAAATGGAGGAGAATATGGGTACCATGATTAGGTTACCATCAACAAATTACTCCATCTGGAAGCCAAAAATTGAGGATATACTTTTCTATAAGGATTTGTATGATCTTGTAGGGAAGACAGATGCAAAGCCAGTAGACATGAAAGCAGGAGATTGAAAAAAGATGTACTAGAAGGCTATTGGGTTAATAAGACAGTGGGTGGATATTAATGTATTCCACCATGTAGCCACAGAGACAAATGCCCATACTCTGTAGAAGATATTACAAGATCTCTATGAGAGAAAGACTGCACAGAATAAAGCTTTTGCAATTAGAAAGCTGGTAAATCTTAAGTATAGAAATGGAAGCTTTGTTGCTGAGAACTTGAGTGACTTCCAAAATATGGTGAATCAATTGAGTACCATGAAGATAGTGTTGGATGATGAGTTACAAGCACTATTACTTTTGAGTTCTTTGCTGGATAGCTGGGAAACCTTGGTGGTGTCAATAAACAACTCTGCTTCAAGTGGGAAGTTGTCTTTAGTCCAAGTCAAAGACAGTATGTTCAATGAAGAAACTAGAAGAAAAGACTTGGTGAGAATAGATAACTCCTAGGCGCTTATCACAGAGAATAGGAAGAGAAGCAAGAGTAGAGGGCGGTCTAGAAAACCAAAAGATCGATCGTAGTCCCAGTCAAGAAGGAGGTTCAAATGTTACCACTGTGGCGAAGAGGGCACATCAAAAGAAATTATAAAGCTTGGAAGAACAGAGGCAATAAAAATCGGAGAAGTCAGGACGCGGCTGATGATGAAAATACTACAACCCCTGTGACAAATGGGAAGTGGTGTTGCTCTCTTTTGTAGATGAAGAGTATTATGTTTTAGATTCATGTGTTGAGTGGGTCGTTGACTCAGTGGCTTCTTATCATGCCACTCTCAACAAGAAATTCTTTACTGTATACAAAGCAGGAGACTTTGGCAAAGTGAGGATGGGTAACACTAGTAATTCTGATATTGTTGGAGTTGGTGATGTGTGCATTCCAACAAATATAGGATATACACTGACATTGAAGAATGTACGACATGTGCCGAATTTACGCCTAAATATGATCTGCGTGTATGCTTTGGATCTAGCCAGATACTACAGGAACTTTGGTGATGGCAAGTGGAAGCTTTCCAAAGATTCGATGGTGGTTGTTAGAGGAATGTTGTACAACACATTATACATGACTCAAGTGAAGCAGAGTGGAGGATTGAATGTAGTTGAGGATGATGCTTCGCCAAATTTGTGGCATAAAAGACTAGCTCATATGAGTGAAAAAGGATTACAGATTTTGGCTAGGAAATCCCTCATTCCTTATGCAAATGGTATGAAGTTAAATCCTTGTTATCATTGTTTATTTGGCAAGCATCATAGAGTGCCTTTCAGCAAAAGATTGAAGCTGAAAAAGAATATTTTAGATATGGTTTACTCCGATATATGTGGTCCCATGGAGGTGGAGACTCTAGATAGTAGCAGATATTTTATGACATTCATTGATGATACTTCACGAAATGTGTGGGTTTATTTCCTAAAGAGGAAGGACAAGGTGTTTCAATACTTCAAAGGATTTCATGCCATGATGGAGAGAGAAACTGAGAAACCTTTGAAGTGTCTTTGCAGTGACAATAGGGGAGAATACACTTCCCATGAATTCAAGAACCATTGTTCTGAACATGGCATCAGGCATGAGAAGATGGTTCCTGGCACCCCACAACATAATGGTGTAGCCGAAAGAATCAACAGAACCATAATGGAGAAAATCAGGTGTATGTTGAGAATGGCTAAGCTACCTAAGCCATTCTGGGGTGAAGCTTTTCAAACCGCATGTTACCTAATTAACAGATCTCCGTTTGTTCCTTTGGGCTTTGACATTCCTGAAAGAGTATGATCCGAACATGATGTTAGTTACTCTTATTTGAAAGTGTTTGGATGTAAAACCTTTGCTCACATAAGTAAGAAACAGAGATAGAAGCTTGATGATAGAGCCATTCCTTGCATATTCATAGGCTACAAAGATGAAGAACTTGGCTACAGGTTATGGGCTCCGAAAAAGAAGAAAAGGGAAAGGTTCAAGACCATGGAGTTAATGATGAGCCAGCAATTGATGACACTGGAGATGGAGGAGGTGTTGAGCAGGGGGAGCAAACTCATACACCACAGGTTAGAAGATCTAATAGAATGCGATATCCATCCAGCAAGTATCTCAGGTCGGAGTATGTCCTTCTCACTGATGAAGGGGAGCCAAAGATTTTTGAAGAAGTTCATACTCATAAGGATAAAGTTCAGTGGATCAAAATCATGCAAGAAGAGATGGATTCCTTATAGAAGAATGATACTTATAAGCTGGTAAAACTCCCTAAAGGTAAGAAAGCCTTGAAGAAGAAATGGGTATTCAAGCTGAAAAATGATGGCAAACAGATAGTGAAGTATAAGGCTCGCTTGGTTATGAAAGGCTTTGGTCAAAAGCAAATGATAGATTTTGATGAGATTTTCTCTCCAGTTGTCAAAATGAGCTCTATTCCAGTTATTCTCAGATTGACGGCTAGCTTGGATTTGGAGTTTGAGCAGTTAGATGTGAAGACTATGTTTCTTCATGGTGATTTGGAGGAAGACATCTACATGGATCAACCAGAAGGATTTGAGGAGGCTGGAAAGGAGAACATGGTTTGCAGATTGAAGAAGAGTCTATACGAATTGAAGCAGGCTCCTAAATAATGGTACAAGAAGTTTGGCTCATTATTGGTGGGTCATGGATATACAGGACAGATGAAGATCACTGTATCTACATCAAAATATTTCCAGGTGATAAGTTTGTCATTCTTCTGCTGTATGTAGATGATATGTTGATAGTAGGACATGATACAAAGATGATTGATGATTTGAAAAAGGTGCTATCAAAGTCCTTTAATATGAAAAACCTAGGTCTTGCAAAGCAAATTCTGGGTATGTAGATTTTGTGAGACCAGATAGCTAAAAAGCTTTAGTTGTCACAAGAAAGATATATGGAGCAGGTTCTAGGCAGGTTCAATATAAAGAATGCTAAAGCAGTTAGTACACCACTGGCCAATCATTTCAAACTCAGCAAAAAGAGTTGTCTCACTATTGATAAAGAAAAGAAAATTATGGCTGATATTCCTTACTCCTCTGCAGTTAGGAGTTTGATGTATGCTATGATTTGTACTCGACCTGATATCGCTCATGCGGTTAAAGTTGTTAGAAGGTTTCTTTCCAAACCAGGTAGAGACCATTGGGAAGCTATGAAATAGATATTAAGATATCTGAAAGGTAGTTCGAGAATGTACTTGAGTTTTGGGGGACCAGAACCAATTTTGGAGGGCTATGCATGTAACGCCCAGGAACGAAGTCGGGGAGTGATCGCGGTGCAAGAAGGCACGGACAAGGAGCAGCTCCTAGCAGGCTTCTAAGCAAAGGAGTACATGAATGAACCGATTATACATTCAAATGAGAGGGATCTTGAAACTGTATAGGTATGGGACTATACAGTTAAGAAGGGCTTATATGAATTGATTTGTACTACTTATGCCAACAAGATGCATCTTCTTTTCGGTAGTTCATCACTAAAGAACTCCATAGTTAAACGTGCTTGACTTGAAACAATTTTGGGATAGGTAACTTCCTAGGAAGTTTTCCCAAGAAGTGCGTGAGTAAGAACAAAGTACACTGAAAAGACCCGTGTTGGTTTGTGAGGACAATCATCAATCCATAAAGCAGCAGGGGATGCTACAAATGGTATCAGAGCCTGCACCTCTCCTAGTACAGTGTGGCTCAAGGATGAACCAAGCAGAAGTTGGTGGGCATGTAACGCACAGGGATGAAGTCGGGGAGTGATCACCGGTGCAAAAAGGCACGGACAAAGAATGGCTATTGGCAGACTTCTAAGCGGAGGGGTACATGAATGAACCGATTACACACCCAAATGAGAGGGATCCTGAGACTGTGTAGGTATAGGACTATACATTTAAGGAGGGCTTATATGAATTGATTTGTACTGCCTATGCTAACAAGATGCATCTTCTTTTCGGTACCCCATCATTAAAGAACTCCATAGTTAAGCGTGCTTGAGTTGGAACAGTTTTGGGATGGGTGACTTTCTGGGAAGTTTTCCTAGGAAGCATGTAAGTGTGGACAAAGCACACTGAAAAGACCCATGTTGGTTTGTGAGGATAGTCATCAATCCATAAAGCAGTAGGGGATGTTACAATGTAGATGCTAATATCGCAGGTGATCTGGACAATAGGAAATCTACTTTTGAATTTGTGTTTACTTTTGTAGGTGGAGCTGTATCTTGGCAATCAACACTGTAGAAGTATGTTACCTTGTCCACTACTGAGGCAGAATATATTGCTATGACTGAAGCTGGAAAAGAAATGCTTTAGTTAAAAGGATTCCTTGAACGATTGGGAATGAAGCAAAACAGGCCCATTATCTATTGTGATAGTCAAAGTGCTTTAGATTTGGGCAAGAATACGATGTATCACTCGCGGACGAAGCACATTAATGTCAAGTATCTATGGTTGCGTCAAGCAGTAGAAGAAAAGCAATTCAAGTTGGAAAAGATTCACACTAATGAAAACCCTGCTGATATAATGATGAAAGTTGTAGCACAAGATAAGCTTCAACTTTGTGACGAGTTGATCAGCATGGATCCTAGATAATTGCTCCTAGATTATTTTCCCATTGGCTAAGGGGGAGAATTGTGGGTCCAGCCAAAAGTGACGTGCATTAAATGAAGGAAGAGTTTTTCTTCCTTGCACAGTTGTTGCATTAAATGCACAATGGTGCCACCGAAGACATTAATTACAATAACTATGCACACGTGGTTATGCATTTAATGCATAGGCAATTTGGACCTTCTATAAATAGAAGTGTTTGCTCAGTTTGGAGTGAATTGGAACACGAAGCGGCAAAGTATAAGAGCTGCATAGAGAGAAAAATACAAAGTGTGTTATTTTTTGAGAGTGAGAAGAAAATAGTGTGAGTAAATCCTAAAGAGTGTAAGGTGTGAATATATACATCGAGAATATTTTTGGGTATCATCTATATTACTCCTTGGTACTGTAAAATTGTAGTATTTGAATAGGAAGATTCTTACTAGGAAACATTATATTTACCTCTTGGGTATAAGAGTATGGAAAGGATATTTTGAAATTATCCTGAACATAGTGAAATATTTTTGGGAATCTGTCCCATGGTTTTTCCTCTGGTATTTGGGGGTTTTCACGTTAAAAATTTGATTTGCAATTTTGTTGATCTCTTTGTTGGTGTGAATAGTGACGTAGGTCCCACTCCAGTGAATATTGATGTAGATACTATTCAGGTGAATAGTGACAAAGCGGACTCGACTGTGAATAGTGATCAACGGATCCTACCATGAATTACTATTCATCCTTATATTTATTTTTCACTACGCTGCGCTGATTGATAGATTTAATCCTATCAAATTTATTTTGGTACTCATTGGTATACATTGCATCATTAATTACACTGTAAATCAATTTCTGAGCCCAATACCTCATCCCTCAAGCCTGAGGTTGAAGACATGGTCTGCTCCCAAGTCCATGCCCTTAATGAGAAAATGTAGAAGATGTTGGCAAAGCAGAACTATAAAAGGAGGGAGAAGGAGGCCTCATGTAAGAAAAAAGGTTAAACTCATCCCGAGGAATGTGGAGAAGGCGATTGAGAGTAGATGTCGTAGATAGATGCACACCAAATTTGTGATGATACAAGCGAGCAGCTCGTCTCTTCCTGCTTCTTTGTCACCATCACCAATATGGCTACAAGACTCTTCCTCCTCCTCGTGTTTTGAAGACATAGACGAGGGTATTTCAGAAACTAATCACGATGACTACTCATCATCATTTATTTATACCTATTTTCATTTATTTTGTTGACATTGCTATGGGATTATTATATTTTTATTTCATTTTATTTAAATTGTCTTTTCTCTTTCTTTTTGTTGTTTGTGATTCTTATTATAATTTTCTCTATATATTTCAAAATATTATCAATAATGATTAAAATGATTAAAAAAATAAAAATTAATACCATAAGAATGATAAGAATAACAAAATAATCAATTAAAAATTTAAAAGAATCTATTAATTCTGACAGACATTGAATTTATTTAAAAAATAATAATTGCAACGGTTTTCGGAGGGAAATAACTAACAATTTAATTTTTAATTTTATTATTTCTTATAGATTTCCTATAGGAATGGAAAATAATATATTTATTCAATTTTATTATTTTTGAAACAATTTTTGTCTGCAATAAATTTTCAAAAAATAATAAACAACGGATTTTTGTATAATATTGTCGACGGAAATATGCTACATATATAACTATTCGTAAAGTTGTTAGAAATTACGTTTGGAAATAAATATTCATCATTTATTTGCTCCGACGAGCTTGGTCGATGGTAATTCTATCAATAAAATTATTTTCCATCGATAATTTTGTCAGTAATTTATGTGTTTCTAATAGCATGAATTTATAACGATGCGTGCAAGATGAAAAGTATCAAATAAAAAGGGTGAAACTCAATATTTTAGATGATACGGTTGACGAAATGAATGACTAGATATTTGATATGATCCAAAGTCTAACAAAATAGTGCAAAAGGTCATATGAGTGTCAATATTGAATACAAGAAGTGAACAAGAAGCTTATACATGTATCAAACAAAAGTTATTTACACTGTAACATTTATCTGCAGTAGAATACAACCACTAACTACCCACCAAAGAGAATGAATCGAATGAATCAAAATGATATGCAATTTATCTTGAGAGAAGGTAGCAATTCCCAATGAAAGTGTGTCATGTAAATGACAATAAATAAAAATATCAAAGGCAATCATTGAACAATGTGAATGTGCATTTTGTCATAGACAATTATATATTGTATTATCTAGAATGGCTCTCATATAAAAGATCGAGCATATAGTTGAAAAGGACCAAAAAAAGAACCGTATACTACGTTTAAAATATATAAAATCTCAAAATAATATATTATTGCTATCTTTAATTTTTTATTACCATCACTTGTTCTTTTGAAAATATTCTTATTAAAACTAATTATAAAATAAATTAACAAATCTTTGTGACGTTCAGGAGTTGTCTGTAGCATAGAGTACTCTTACCTCCACCCCGGGATATAAACTTGCGTTAATAGTTTTGCTGTAAGCTCAGCTTGCTCATTTTGAAGCTGAAATATTCTTATTCCTTCTTCATAACTACTTCCAAATGCTGCTTGAGAAATAACATCACGAGCTAAATTTTGAAGGAAGGGCCACACATCAATTTCACATGATCCATTTGAAGACAACATTTGCTCCCATTTACTTATCATATCATTGCAACTTTTGGAAAATATTGGCAGCATCACCTGTGATGCAAAAATTGAAAGGATAAGTCAAAATTCGATGTGTCAAACTAAACACGAACAATAACAACAGCGCACTGTAATAAAACAAACCTATGATATACGAACAGCCTAAACTTATGCAAGCCATGTCATACCAAATAATTTTTTAAGGGAATGCATTTAAGAAGAGAGTAATCTTTTTGGTATTCAAAGACACACAAAATTAAATTCCCTAGTGTTCCTTTGTCATGCTTTCTAAAGGCACACAAATCGATCGTATAAGATTTATATCCAATAAAGCAAAAACGACCTTCAATTTTTCTAAATTGAATGCAGGGTTGATTATCCTTCTATGTTTGCTCCACTTCTCACCCTCAAGGATTGTAAGACACCAGCTAGTAACATGGCAAGCGGATTTGTATCAGGCTTTGGGAAGTCATAGTTCCTGTCAAATACATCTTTGATTAGCTCAGGATCTGTGATGATCACCCTTGGTCTTGGTCCAGACCAAATAAAAGAATTCTTCCCTACATAATATCAACAAACTTTATTAAACACAAACGATGATAACAAAAAAAAAAAAAGGAATGAAGAGAATAGAAACTTTGCAGTAGTTTGATTTATATAGCAGTTTCGATTTTAGGAACATCCAAGTGATACATTTAGGGTGTTGACTGGTTACTGTTGTGCTTTTCTTTTGCAAGTTTGTGGTTTGTGTTGTTGTATTACCCACGTCTTGTTAAATAGGGGTCGAGGTTTGCCTTATTTATCGAAATTTTTTTAAAAAAAATACAATGTATAACTTCACTCAGTCTAATTGTTTCTCACGATTTCCATTGTTGGGCAAAAAATGTCATTTCCCCTATTTTAAGAATCACTTTCAACATAGAGAAATAAAAACACCATCATAACACAATAATTAACATAAAAACTCTAATATTGAAGAAAAATCACCATTGTAGTCTACCGATAACTAAAAGAATAATACTATATAAAATTTTTCACAACACATAAACTTTCTTCTTATGTGTCCCCTGGGCTCCCAGTTTATCTACACTCTTCACGAGTAAATATCTAAACTATATCTCACAACACTCTATAACAATAATCACTACTTGAAATGTGTCAAATAGAGACTGGTTTTTTGTTTCCCCTGTAATTCTTGGGGTTTAATTTGTTTGATTTTCTTTATTTTTTTATGCTAATGTTACGTCATGTTGAACATATATGCTTGATTAATATCACAAGTCACAACTAAAAATTGCAGTGGGAAAAGCCAACAAGCGGATGTCCAGAATTCGGGAGCTCGAGAAATATGTTAGTTATTTCTTTGAGTTTATCCTTTTTGTTTTTCCTTTCGATTTCGTTTCCAACTGTTGACACGATATGTATCTTCACAATTTTCATGATTTTGTTATGTACTTGTGTAGGTTGGAGCACTAATTGAACGGAGCTTAAAGTAAAGAAATTGAGAGTTGAAAATGCTCTTAATGCTACTAAGGTGACATTCTATTTCCTAAAACATTCATTAGTCTCTTATTGCCCATTTTCTGTGAATCTGACATTTTCAATTAGTTTTATTTCTTTGATTAACTGTGTTCTCACATGCATTGCCATTGGCCGAGGTTATTGAACTTTCTTTCGCTCTCTTTTTTCCTTTTTTCTTTTACGCTCAATCTGCACTCTATTGCAGAGGTTGCAATGGGCTAAGCATAATTATAAAATTAATTGTTGGATTATTATCCACGGAATGGTATGTTTTCTACTATTTTACTTTTAATGCCTTACTTCAGTTGCTTCTTGATCTGTTTTGCTTAGGTGATCTTTTTGTTTTTGGGATGAATTTGATGTGTGCTGAATGTTTATTCTATTGCAGAGTTCCTGACATGGACAGTGACAATGGTTGTGATTGAAGACTCATAAAGCCATTGAAGAATGAGAAATGATAAATGTTCATTATCACACTTATACCTGTTGGGTTTGTTGCCTTGGATTATTTTAAGCCAATTTGAAATTTGTATCACTTTAAAATCAAAAGTTTGTTCCTTCTTCTTAGGTGGTTGTTGCACCATAATAGAGAAATAAAAAGGAAAATTGAGTGTGTGCCATTTTTGGGTGAGAGTGTGTGTTTTGTTTGAGTGAGTTCTTAATAGGTGGAGAAATTATTTTGTGAGATTGGATGTATTGAGATTTTGAGTTTGTGAGAGATTGCTAGATTGGTGATTGTATTTTTTCCAAAAAGAAATTAGTGAATTGATTTGTTGAGTTGTGGACGTAGGCATTATTCGCCGAACCACGTTAAATATTTTGTGTAGTTTGTTTATTTTTGCTTCTGCTGCCCCCATCAGTGGTATCAGAGCAGGGTTCTGATCCCGCTTCTGGTATTTTTTATGGCAAGGATGCAAGGTTCAATGGAAAAATTTGAGGTGGAGCTCTTCGATGGAAAAAATAATTTTAGCTTGTGGCAGAGTAATGTTAAAGATATTCTAGTGCAACATGGATTGGTTAAAGCTTTGAGTGGGAAGGAGAAAAAGCCTGATAAGATGACAGATGAAGAATGGGAAGAGATAGAGATGAAAGTCACATCTGATTCGCCTATGCCTAGCTTCTGAGGTAAAATTTAATGTTCTGAATGAAACTTCTGCTGTTGACTTATGGAAAAAATTAGAGAATATGTACATGTCAAAATCCCTTACCAACCGCCTGTTTTTAAAGAAAGAATTATATCAGTTGAAGATCGATGTTGGTGCTGACATTAGAGATCATGTGAATTATTTTACAAGATTGGTTACACAGTTAGCTAGTATTAGTGTGAAAATTGATGATGAAGATAAAGCACTGTTGCTATTATCATCTCTTCCAAATAATTATGACAGTGTAATAACCACATTGCTAGTTGGAAAAGATACTTTGAAAATTGATGATGTGATTGTTGTGTTATTAGAGAATGAAAAATTGAAAAGATCGAATGATCAACCCCAAGAAAGTGTCCTTGGTGCTAGAAGTAGCCGTGGTAGAAGCGTGTCTTGTGGCGGTAATTTTGATAGAGATAATTCAAGATCAGGTTCCCTGTCAAAACCAGACTATAAAAACAAGCAATGTTATTATTGTCATGAGATGGGCCATACTAAATTTTATTGTCGGAAATTGAAAGCAGACATGGAAGAATTTGAAAGGAGTAAAGCAAAAGGAAAAGAGAAGTTTGAAGATGCTACGGCAGCTGTCGAAGATTATACCAATTATGAAACCGATGTGATGATGGTTGAAGAGGAGAAAGCTATTTTTAATGATTGCTGGCTCTTAGATTCTGCTTGTTCTAATCATATTTGTTGCAAGAAAGAATGGTTTGATACTTATGATACTTGTGATGATGAGGTTGTGAGATTGGCTAATGAGGATTGCCTTGATATTATTGGAAAGGGTACTGTAAAAATTAAAATGCATAATGGTTGTGTGCGAACACTTGGTGATGTGAGGTACGTACCTGCACTTGGAAGAAATTTGATTTCTTTGGGTAGATGTGATAGTTTGGGCTATGGACATTCTGCAAAAGATGGAATAATGCAAGTTACTAGAGGAACTTTGAAGATAATGAAGGGTAAGAAGACTCATGGTAACTTGTATAAATTGATAGGGGAGGCAGTTGTGAATAAAGACAATGACCGAGCATACAAGAATATGGAGAAGGCAAAGCATACGCTAAAGAAAAAAGTAACATTTGCTAGTCCTTTGACAAGGCCTTCTGGCTCTTGTTACTGACATATACAATTTGTCCTAATCACAAGGCAAGGTGGAGATTTGTTGGGTTTGTTGCCTTGGATTATTTTAAGCCAATTTGAAATTTGTATCACTTTAAAATCAAAAGTTTGTTCCTTCTTCTTAGGTGGTTGTTGCACCATAATAGAGAAATAAAAAGGAAAATTGAGTGTGTGTCATTTTTGGGTGAGAGTGTGTGTTTTGTTTGAGTGAGTTCTTAGTAGGTGGAGAAATTATTTTGTGAGATTGGATGTATTGAGATTTTGAGTTTGTGAGAGATTGCTAGATTGGTGATTGTATTTTTTCCAAAAAGAAATTAGTGAATTGATTTGTTGAGTTGTGGACGTAGGCATTATTCGCCGAACTACGTTAAATATTTTGTGTAGTTTGTTTACTTTTGCTTCTGCTGCCCCCATCAATACCATACACTTATATCAAGTTAAAAATTATAAATCAACATGTAAAAAGTTATAAACCAAGAATGCAAAAAGTTGTAAACTAATATATAAAAAGCTTTTACATACTTACTTATAACTTTTTACATATTGGTTTATAACTTTTTACATACTGGTTTACAATTTTTTACACACTAGTTTACAACTTTTAACTTTGTGTAAGTGTGGTGATGGTTGTGTACCACTCCTCTTGAACAATTAGTGGAAGTTGTTTAAGACTCATGGAAACAAGTAGTCATGGCTATATTGAAAATTTATTACCCAAAGATTTATTAATACGTATCTCTATCCTTGATTATTTTCAATTAGAGTGCTTTATATTATTGTAAACTTTGAAATATTTGGGTTAAATTTACTTTGTTGTATGATATTAATTACCTGTTAAATATATTGGCAATTTTAAGTTGTTTAATACGATTGATGTATAATTTCTTATTTGTTTGGTGGTGATACTTGTTTGTTTCTTAGGTGCTTAAAAGTGTGAATTCAAAACTTTATTTATTTTTTCTTTTTTAAGGGATCACAAGTTAGTGACTGATTTAGTAATTGAATTACATATTAGCAAATGAATTTGAGACTGAATTAGCGACTAATAATGAATTCAACAAAGATTTAGAATCAATGCAGTGACTAACATATCCATCACAAAGTTAGTGACTCATATTGGTCACTAACAATTCACCGTAGTGACCACAAAATTGCTCACAAAGTTAGTGATCGATTTATCAGTAGTTAATAACCCACCAAGCCGCGCCAACCAAATTTGGTCAAGAGAATTGAAAAATCGGTCGCTAAACTGGTAGCAAGCTTCAATGGCCAATTTGTTTGCTTGCAAATGCTTTTAGCAACTTTGGTTTAAGCTACTTTCATTTTCGGTTGTAAAATCAATCGCTACCAATTTTGGCAATTGATTTTATGAAATTAGCGACCGGAAAGAAGAAGTTAGACACAAGCTTATAATGTGTTTCCGGCCTATGCAAGTTGAAACAAATTAAAATGATTGAGTCCATATACATAACTTTGGCCTTTCTCTCCCCTTGCAATCTTTGATGATGTTAGACTTGTTTCAAGATGCTTCTCTCTCCCCTTGCAATCTTGAGATTTGTGGGACTTCTTTCAAAATTTTTATTCCAATCAAAATCAATATTCTCCATTGACAATGATGACTAATCTATTCAAGATATGGAACTTTTTTAAGAGGATAAATCTCTAGCCTCCAAACCCTTTTCATATACATGTCCACCAGATATCCTCAGTCTAACTTTTTGATACCACATACACTCATACTAACTTTATTCATGTAAAATATTGTTTTGCAAGTATAAGATACGTAATGCCCATCAAGAATATTTCTATTGTTCTTCATTGCCCATGCGACACCATATTTCAAACTTATGAAATAGCTGCTATATATAATAGATATGATAAATATGATAACTTTATTAAAGTAGAGCACAATAAGGATATATACGGCTCAAGTGAGATGAATAATTTATTATCCAAGTGAGAGAAGTAAATTTTGATTATTAAATCTTACATGAATGGTTAAGATTAAAATATAATATTATGTGACACTTTTAAAAGATTACGCGATCATTAGTTACCATTAATAACTTTTAATTTTGATAATTCATGTATGGTTATACAGGTCAAATCCTCTCACTTGAGTTGTTCCTGTTAAATAAAACATGATAGTCATACTTCATATATTCTTAAATAACTATTTAATTTCAAATACTTATATAGATTAAGAAAATGATCAACAAAGTTTTAATATTAAAGAATTCTAAGAGTATATTCTTATTGCTTAATTTTCTTCTCTTCCTTAATTATTTCTCATACTATACTTTAAATTAGTATTCATTTCACTTGCTTTTTCTTCTCCAAAAAAATAATTTAATAGGAGCATAGTCGAAAAAATAACTCATACTATAATGATAAAACTATAATGAGGTTTATCACAAAAAAAACTGATATTATCTAGACTTCCTAATTATAATTATTTGTGAAAAAGGTAAGTTTTTAAAAGTCAATAGTCATTTAAAAGGAGGTAGAATAATAAAAATATTATTATTATTATTATAATGATTACCATTCTTGTAAATTCACCGTCTCTTCTATTTTTTGGATGATGGTAAGTATTTACCATTTCCGTAATTATTGCAAGAATACACATATGATTAAAGAAAATTAATTAATGAGTCACCAATTTTGGAGTATCACGGCTTTGCACTTTGAATAAAAGTAAGAGTTAATAAAAGTAACAGTTTAAGAGTTTAATTTACAATTTTGATCCACCAAAAATGTAAAAGGATTTTACTAGTCATTCAATCAGATCTCTCCATTTGAATAACTTTTCAAATAGTAGGGTGGAAATTAATCATATATGTTAATATGATATTACATGATTAGATACCCGTGCTTCAAAATTAAATCGTAAAAGTAAAGAGATAAGCAAAATGGGTACAGCTCATCATATGGAACTCTACATGAAGAACATGGACAATAGTACGACAGAAAACAATTTGAATATGATGAATGGAAGCAGCATACCGTATTTGGTAACACTTTGTTGGACATAGGGTTGCACACGAAGCACTAAGTCATCGGAGAGGTTCATGGGTCTGGAATTGGCTTCCATTTGCATCTTCCTAAGATCCTTCAAGTCCCCACCAAAAATTCTGTATGGGTTGCCTTGAAGGCCTTGCTCTCTAAGCAGCCTCTCAAGCTTCTTTGGCCTCAGCCACAGCCAGTTTAGCACCCTCCATCCCCATATCACACCAAACAACACCGTGAGAGCTATGGCTGCAACGGCTGTGGCCCATGCTGCATCCATTTCTGTCTCTGTAGCTGGTGGGAGAAGAAAAAAATATAGGGTAAGATGATGAAAAGAGAGGAAGCTATAAATATAGTACTTTAGCGCAAGAAACGGCTTCTAGAATTTGGGTTGCAATTGTTTCGTCATGCTACACCACTACCCTCTACATTTACCCTTTGACTAGGATTTGGTTATCTGATCAAAGTGCCTAGGATTAATAAAGCAAGGAATTGAGGGAGTAATTGTATTTGAATTATTTAGTGAGTTCCATATGTAGTGATTAGTCCTTTATTTTTGTACTTTATAAACCCCTCATTTTAGTGGAGTCATATCTCTTTGATTATGATATTATGCGTCTTTTTTGGTCTCTTCATATGTTGTAACTTACAAGGAACAAAATTATTTATTTTTGGGGAAGTTTGTGTTTAGATCTGGGAAATTGCAAATTTTTAAGGGAAAAAACAATTTACCCCCTTATATTTTAGGTCATGTGCAGATTAGATCCCGATTTTTTAAAGTGTGCAATTCCACACTCTATTCTTTCTTAACTGTGTAAAAAAGCCCTTCCATTAAATTGCCTTCCACTCTCACTGTTAAGTGGTCACGTGACATACACATGATTCACTTTTTTTCCAAAAGTGCCTTTCTCTTATTTCGAATCCCAAACCCCAACTCCTACCCACAGAATGCTAGTAAACCTAACCCCAACCTTCGACCAACGCAGAAAGAGATCAGCAAAAAAATACACACAGAGGAAGGGGAACAAATCAAACCTGGCCTTGAAAACAAAACAAAAGGAACTAAATGACAAATCCCTAAAACTAAAACACACAGTACAAAATGAAGAAGGGAAGGTGAACCAGAAAAAAGGGAAAGTGAAGTGGTTGCAATGGCAGTTGATGGTGGCGAGAGAAAGGGGGTTTCGGGTGGATTTGTGGTGGTGGCACTGAGCGGAAATAGCAAACCTTCGCGGTGCGGCGCGGTTCTGCTGGAGGAGCATGGAGGTCTACGGTATTGCAGCTGGCTTCGGGGCACTCCTCGCGGTGGTTCTGAAGGCTAGTGGAGCGACGGCAGACTCCGTGGCTACTGCTGCGTAGAAGCGCGATGCGAAGGAGCAGAGGGGTTGGCTTCACGACGTGGCTGTGCAAGCACGACGGTGCGACATAAGCCGCTTGTCAGAGATGATGGTGGCGATGACTAAGGTTCAATGGTGATATTGGTGAGGTTCAATGGCCCCCCTGTTTCTCATTCTCTCTCCTTTTTTTTTTTATAATGAATATGATGAAATGCTGCAGGCGGTGAAATGGTTGTGTAGAAAAAAAGGAAGAAAGAAACCAGTTTGTGCTGAATGATACCAATGGGCACCTTGATGAGTGCTCCTCTACTGGATTTTGCCACGCTCAACTTTCATGTTGCTGTATTTTTGCGAATCTCCCTCCGTATCTTTCCCTGTGTCTTCTCTGATTTTTATGTGTATCTCTGTGTGTTTTTCATTGTTCATGTATTTTTTCTGGAAGGGTGGAGAAGGGAATGGAGGCGTGTTTCACCACTGATAGCAGTGTTTTCTTCGGATTGGGAAGGGGCTAGGTTGGGGTAGGATTGGGATGGGAAATTGGGAAATAAGGGTGGGCAATTTTGGAAAAAAAAGTGAGTCACGTGCATGTCATGTGACCACTTAACCGTGGGAGTGGAAGGCAATTTAACGGAAAAGTCTTTTTGTACAGTTAAGAAAGTATAGGGTGTCGAATTGTACACTTACAAAAGTCAAAATCTAATCTGCACATGACCTAAAATATAAGGGGGTAAATTATTTTTTTTCCAATTTTTAATTATTACAAGACTCATTAATTAATGGTTTTCAAAAAAATGGAGTAAATTACGGTCTGTTCTTCTAAAATATGTCCTTATCACACACACACACACACTTTCTCTCTCTCTCTTTATATATAACTTTTATAATTATGAACAAGGAAATATATATATTTGAATAAAAGAATTAATCAATACAAATATGATAATCATCGATTAAGAGGTCTAAATTAATTATCTTATTATATATAACTGGTAGTGTTATTTGATGGATTGTAACCCCCTTTTTTCCTCCTTTTAGAGCAATTCATTTAAGTATGAGGTGAAAATTAAAACATTTCTTACAATCATACAATTTTTTTTAATATGAAAGATAATTTTATTCATATATGAGCCTAACGACACTTGTCGACAAATCTAAAAAAGTATTTTAAATATAGATTGAACAAAAAAACCGATACATTCTATGTTGATTTTGAGTTAACAAAGAATCTATGACTCTTTTGTTTGTCCGAATATTATTCATCTCAATGCATCTTATATCAACATGAAAAGTGCTCTAACTTGAAGAATGTATTACATTTCATTTTAAAATAGATATAAATATCTCTACATCTATATCTGTAAGATCATCAAAAAGAAATACTCACAAAGAGGGAAAAAAAAAAAAACATCCACAAGGCCGAGGAATCAAACACCTATAAAAGGGACAAAAGGCAGTCATAAGGGAGACCAGAAACACCTACAATGGAGGCAATGAAAATAAAATGAAAGACACAAAATGCTAATGAACAAAAAAAAAAAAAAACTGGTAGGACTGTCATCACAAAAGAAAGATGGCATCTCCTCAATAATACTAACACAAGGAAAGATCAGTGAAAAAAGAGAGAAAAAAGGATTAGGGCCGGCTAACAACTTGACCGGGGTTCATTGTTGGTACATAATTATTCAAATTTATTTTGAAAACCCTTAACTCTACAACAATCATATATTTAAAATAATTATATTTTATTTTTTAGGGATAGACTCCTGCAGCTTTCAAGAAGTTAAGAAAAGTTACGAATTTGACTCACATCCGAACCCCTTATCTCCTAATATTTTAATTAAAAAATTAATTTTTTAAATATATCTGAGTACAAATATATTATCTATTTTTTTCATATGCTATGTTTAATCTTTTGTTTTATTAGTTACATATTTGAGCCTTAAACCAAGGTCATTGGTTGAAGAAAAAACGAGCATCGATCCAACGAACCATGTGTTGATAGTGTTAAGTAATTAACATAAATTAATAAATTCAAATCTTATTATTTTTAAAATTTTATTATTAAAAAAAAGAAAATTTTGGTTAAATATTTGCATCTTATCCGTAGTATGCTGGACATCAAACATTTTCACAAAGACAGTTTTGCCCTTTACTAGCCGTCGTTTTCATCGAGGTTCTAACTTCTAATAATTTCTAGAGCGCACACTTCAATTATTGGAGAAATAAGTTGACTTATGTATATATACACGCACTACATGATGGAAAATTTTATTTTCAAGTCTACATACATTTAGTTTTATAGTATGATGTAATTCCCGTTATAGATGTATTGTAGTGTCCAATCATATCGTTGATGTCCACATTTCACCTGTTGTTCAAACTTTTCGCTGTCAATGACTTTATTTTTCATCCTATAAATAAATCTCCTGGAGCTTATTTGGATAGAAATATTTAAACAAAAACTTAAATTTCATTTAAAAAACATTTTAAAAAATTAATTTATTTTAAAATAAACTTTTGGATATGGATATATTATTTAAAAATCTTATTTATTTAATATTAAATAAATTTTTATGATATAAAAGAAAGTTTAATTTGTATGCATTGAAAAGATAAAACTTCTTTGCACTACCATTCAATAATATATTGTCATATCAGTAAAAGTAATTGAATTTAATCACACTCATTATTTAAAAATTTATTTAAATAAGATAATTTGATTAGATTACATTTTTAGTTCATAAAAGTTAAACTCTAAAAGAATTATTTGTTCTAAAAAATAAATGTCTTTTGATTTCTTTTTTGTAATTCTATAGTTACTTTTTCACTAAAATTTTTTACACAAATATAACAAAAAAAAACATAAAAGGTTCTTTCTAATAATATTTTATTTTATCAAAACAATGATTAAGGCTAATTAATTCTGAGATCGAATCTGTAACTTCTTGCTAAAACGACCGAGTCTCTTCTCCAACATCTCGTTCCTTATAAAAATCTAGTATTGAATAATTCTAATTTATTTATTTAACTTAAATATTTAATTAATTTGTCTGAATTATTGTACAATATAACTAATTAAGGCTTGATCAAATAATAACATATTTAGTTTAAGCTAATAAATTAGTGGAAGCACATTATATTTGTTTTCATAGCCCCCAATAACATTATATAAAACAATTATTAAGATAAATAATATATACCATTACATAAAAGGGTTTCTTTTGTTAATTACCTTTTAGTCTCTCCTATCTGAATCAAATTTTCTATTCAAGTCCAGAATTATATTTAGTTTATATTATGATATAATTCGCCCCTATAAATGTATTTTTGAGTCCAACAATTTGTTTAATAAAACCATTAAGTTTACTCAAGTCAATTTTATAAACTCTATTCCAAAGACGCTATTATTAGTTACTCGTTGAATGCTTTTGATCAATTACCTTAGACTTATATGCAATTTTTAGATCTCCCCATTGTGATGCGTGCACTCCTAATATTAATTACATGTTCAAACGTTTGACACACAGCTGTCCAACAGAAGCGTTTATTATATTACAAGCTTGTATTGGCCCAAAATCATTACATTATAGGCCTTCGAGTAAAGTCGGCTGACTCCTAATATGATTTGTATGTTCAAACATATACGACATACAATTGTCCAAAAGAAGCCTTTATTTTATTATAAGCTTGCATTATATTGCGCAAAATCATTACATTATAAGCTTTCAAGTAAAGTTGGGTGATAAAAACCATACAATTAGTCACATAAAAAAAATATATACATAAAATTTTTTTTGTGATTTTTATATTTGCACCGCCCATAAAATGATAAGAGCACTGTATTGTGGTTAAAGTGTAGTTATCAAAACCGGATCGCACAAAAACTGGTAAATTGGTCAAATAAGGAGCAAACCGAGAGAGAATCGGTGAGTTTATGTAACACGGAGCAAACCGATAGAAAATCGACGAGTTTACGTTGAACCGACCTATTGAACCGGTGCACCGAACTGCCTTTGACCACACCTACCAGCTTCGACCAAGAATCAAGGAATTTGTTTTCAAAAATTATTGATGCAAGGTACAAACCCATACTAGCAAGGTGTGAGGTATGCTTGCATTCCACAAAGTCAAGCTTGTTCTTTGTTCTAATATATGTAAAGAATTATATATATTATATATTTCACTTAATAAATTTTTTTATATAATGATTTAATTATAGGTATTTCAACCGGTTGTACCGATTGAATTAGTAATTCAGTACCTCAGTCGAGTCAATTTCCGAGTCAAGTTTGATAGCTATGGGTTGTGGAGTAACCACAATGATTGGAGCATGGAGAAAGTTCATATGAGAAATGTTATAAAATCAATGATAAGCCATTTGTGCTTACACGGATGAAAAGTTTTGTCCAATGCATATTTTATGACCCCATTTGATGGTAAAAATGAAACACTACCGATTGTTGCAGCGTAGGGTATTAAATTTTGGAAGGTAACATTTAATAAGGGTGGATAGTCAATAAAAACGCACAGTATATTTTCAAATGATATCGCAACGCTTTGTAGGTGTGCTCCATGCTGTTAGAAGGCGCTTTCTAAGCATTGCCTAAAGTTGTGTTGCCTTAACCCAGTGCAACTGCTGCCAGATAAAAGCGTTGCTATAGAGTACAACAGGCAACACTTTTAAAGTGTTGCTTGAAAAGTATTGCCTTACCACAAAAATATTGGGGTGTTGAAGCTTTGAAAGTTGTCCCAAGCACATTTGGTTGACTTGAGGGCAAATATCAAACTTGGCTTCAAACTTGATCTTGGACCCTTAGTTTATGATAACATTTTAAAACCTTCAAATTTGGACTCATTATCCCATTATAGTGCTCATTGGCATACATATTTTTTTTAACTTATTATATTATTATTTAAATACTATTATATGCACATAAGTTTTAGTAGTTATACTCATAAAAATTATTTCCATCAACATTGTCCAAACAACATCTATCATATAAAAATCACTTTTCAGTCAAGTTAGTATCAACTCAATTCTAACTAAAATTAAGTTGATTCAAATTGATTTTAACAAAAGTAAACCTCAAAATGGTCACTATATCAATTTTTATATCAGACAAATTAATTTCTAAAAAAATAAAATAACATTTTGGTCCCTAACCTTTTAAAATGTCAGAATCAAATCTTTTCATTAAATACCATGACATCGGCTGTTGAATAGTTGACATGATACTATTACCCTCCATTTTGTGATCCAAGCTACTCCAATTAATAAAACAACATCATGTTCTGTTTTCATTCTAACGTTTAAAAGCTCAACTTCACCACAAATTTACCCTAAATCCAAAAAAAAAAAATTGTCTTATTAATAAATTGACTAGGATAATAGAATGAAAAATAACAGTATCATGACACCTATCTAACGAAATCATATTATAGTATTTAATGTAGATGTTAGTTAATCGAGCGATTCAAACTGCCAAGGACCACAATATCACTTATTCTTTCTAAGATAATAATTAATTTATCCAACATAAAAATTAATAAAGACCATTTTAAAGGCTTACTCTTTCATAAATTACTCTTTGAATACTTTTGATCAATCACTTTCGATTTTCGCAATTTGAAATCTCCTGCTTATGATGCATTGGCACTAACTTATACACTCAATCACATGATAGAAAATTATCAAATAAAGACCTCTATCATATTATAAGCTTGAAATATTACATCAAAAGCTTCCTAGCTCAACTTTGATAAAAGCCACACATCAAGTCACATAAAAACAAAACACTTATATTAAGTGCTTGTTATTTTTATATCTACACTTTACGTAGAATCATATGGGCACCATATTGTGGCTGAAGGGTAATCAGAGAGTATGGAGCATGAGCATAGGATGGAGAGAGTTCAAATGAGAAATTTTGTAGGATCAAAGACAAAGCCATCTTTGCTTCCAACAAAGAGAAGTTTTGCCCAATGCATATTCTAGGACCCCATCCAAATGGAAAAAATGAAGCTCTGCCATTTGTAGCCTTTAAAACTCCTTCAGAAAACCTCTCAGGATTAAATTCCTTTACATCATCACCCCAAAGTTCACGGTCATGGTGAACCAAAACTATTGGCAAGCAAACTTGCACTCCTGCAGGTAATGTCAAATTTCCAAGTTCCACATCCTTGCCAGCAGTTCGAATAAGCTGAAGTCCTGGCGGATATAGCCTGAGAACCTCATACAATATCATAGGTACCTATTGCAAAAGATTTATGGTAATTATAACTAGCAAGGGCATACAAGTACTATCATCAAGATATTAATTACAATACTTACAATCTTAAGGTGACTTAACCCATCAAAGTCTGGTTTTTTGTTGCCAAATACTTGCAAGACTTCCTCCCTTGCACGTGCTTGCCATCCAGGGTACCTACTCAATAGCACCATGGTCCAAACAAGCAAAGATGAAGTGGTCTCTTGCCCTGCAAGGTAGAATAGCTTGCACTCCTCTATTACATCTTGAAGAGTCATTCCAACATTCTTCTTGTTTCCATGTTCTTGAATTTCCTTGTGATTTGATTCCAAAAGTATGTCTAATAAGTTATTTTTGGTGGGTTCACCTGCCTTCAATGCTTTCTCTCTCTTACTAATCATAACTTTAAGTGAAGCTTTCATATCTCTATCAATTTCCTTCATTCTCCTATTGCTAGCAGTAGGTAGAAACCTAAAAACAATAATTATTAGTGTTGTTATTGTCATGATAGGAAGGAAGTGTTCTTTCCTACACTAATTAGGTTTTCGGTGGTAGTCCTGTCATTAGAAATCTAAAACTTCACTGTTGCAAGTTGCAATTTAAATGCTAAACTTTCCCATCACAACTTTTGGTTAGTTAATGGACAATGTATAGAACACAAATTCTTCAAGATAAATGCTTGTTGATAGTAGTTTTTCTGGATGGAAGCGTTTTTCCTATTCATGTTGCAATTGAGATATTACACCACCACATCACAATCGTTAGTAAATTGAGCATTGTATAAAACAATTTTTTAAGTGACTACATGATGAATGTTATTTGTTAATCGTTATTTCCAACCTGCAATAAGTAGGAAGGTTAGTGAATTTAAATAAAACCCATTTAACAAGCCAGATCTTGTATTAATTATCAAGCAAACACTACTAGATTATCGCGGGATACCGACAGGCATTATCGACAGGTACGGATCTGTCGGTAACCATTAACGGAAAAATCGATGAGAAGACGTGTTTTTTAATTATAAATTAGATTTTCATCAAAAAAATAGGCGACAACCCATCAATAAACTTATTGGTAGTGATTGGCAATATAATGCGTCATATGGCGCGCACAAATTTTGAGGGTATACGGACAGAGTGGATATTTATTCCATTTTGGTTGGAAACCTGTCAGTATATGATAGCCCGCCACATGGTGTGGTATACTGATGGGCATTTTTTTTTTTAAAAAAAAATTAACTTAGCAACAACTATGTCAACTGGTTTTTTTTAATTTTTATTTTTTTTAAATTACAATTATTGATGGGTTTGAATTCAATTAATTTATTTTTATTAATTACCGACCAGTATACCAATAATTTTTTGAATTTTTGGGACATTGGTACGCGCCATTCGGGATTCCTTGTACCTATCAGTATAGTCGTCAGTATTAGTGGAACTCAAAACATACCATTTCATTTAATGGTTATCGACGAGTTAACCCGTGCATAAGTCAAAACAGAACACCTCCTCTTCCTCATTTCTGCAACTTCGATCTCTCTCTTCCCCCTTCTCTTTGTCACTGCCGCTGGAGCTCCATTCGCGAAATCAACATACCATTGCAATTTAGGTCTGTTGGTGAGCATTTTAATCAATTTAGCTTTTTTATTTGGCTCAATTATTCCATTTGCTTTCGTTGCCCAAAGTGTTGCTTTTTTTTTTTTAATGTATTGGAGAGTAATTGTTGTTGCCATTTTGTTAATGTAGGAGTTATATTGGAGGAAGCACTGACAATGTTAACTGTGGGTGCTTTGGTTTGCTTTTTTTTCCTTATTATTGTGTATTTTCTTTTCAATTTTTATAACTGTGCAAAATTAAATATTTGTTTATTTTGAATTTTCAGGATTTGATTTGGTTGCGTGTTAATTCTTTGTTTGTGTAGTACTATATAATTTAGTAACGAAATCCTTGTTATTTATATGCTTTAATATGTATGTAGGGTAGAGACCTACGATTTCTAGGATAAAATTGTAGGAAATGGGGATTGTAAGATTGGAAAGAAGGACATAACAGTTCTTTTCGGACTTGTTTGCATTATTCATTGTGGATATTATTGTATTTGTGGATATTGCAGGAAATGTATATTGTGGATTATAAGAAGATGTGCTCTAGAATGATTTTTACGATTATGTGAATTGTATGTAGTTGTTAAGTTGTGATTGTTTAAATACGTATATTATGATGTTGTCGTTTAATAATGTCTCTCAGTGTTAAATGCATTGATTTATTGATGACGGAAACTCCTATTTAACCAGAGATGCTGTCGAAATTTTGTGAACTTTTTGTTAAAGTAATTGAATTGAAAATACATAAAGTCAAATTGAATCTGTTTATATGGTTTATGGTTACTCATATGCCCAATGTTTTCTTCAAACCGATTATGGATGCATGATAGATTGCATTCTAATTAATAAATAGGAGATTAAACTAAAATTCTATAATGGTGTTGAAGGATTTATGAGAGCAGCATGTCAAACACAACTCATTGATAAGACAAAAGTTAGGTGTCCATGTAATAAGTGCAAATGTAGAAAGTATTTAGATGATATCATAAGAGTTCATTTAGATAAATGGGGATTTATGCCTGAATATTGGATTTGGATCGAGCATGGGGACGTAGATAATGTAGGAAATCAAGTGGTATGTTTTAGATTGGAAATAGTTCTAGTGGAGTCCACGTCGCTCAGCACGACGTTGTTAATGTGTTGCAGGAGGAGAATCTGTGTAGACATCCGGAGATGTTTTTTATGTTGTTGATCCTAAATTTGTGGGGCATTACTCTCAGTCTAGAGTTGAGGAGCCCAACCAAGATGCCGCTAGATTTTATAGATTTTTAAATGCTGCAAATCAACCTCTATGGGAGGATTATGTGCACTCTGAGTTGTCAACAATTTGAATGTTGAGTATTATGTTTGAAGGGAACCACAGCCAAAGTTCTTTTAATTCGTGAGCTACACTAATCAGTAGGCTAAGTCCGAATCCCGATGATATTTTAAAAGAATTTTATCAAGTTAAAAAAATTAGTTTTTGAACTTGGGTTGAAGGAAATACAGATTGACTGCCGTTTGAAAGGCTGCATGCTTTTATTACAAAGATGATATTGCATTGACCGAGTGTAAGTTCTACCACGTATCTAGATTTAAACCCAAGAGATGTGGAACTGGGAGGTATAAAGATGTCCCTTAGAAAAGAATGCATTATCTGCCCTTATTCCCTAGACTCAAGTGACCCTATGCATTAATGAGCTTAAAGTTTGCACAAGGAAAATCATAAGGGTGACGGTGTGATGACTCATCCATCACATAGTGAAGCATTGATAATCGAACATATCCTTTATTTTCCTCTGATCCTCAAAATGTTATATTGGGGCTTTGTTCATATAGATTTATTCCAAATAACTAATTTAGCAAACATTATTTGTGTTGGCCCATAGTTATTATGCCATACAATCCTCTTCTTGAAATATGTATGAAAGATTCTTATCTATTCTTAACATGTATAATCTCTAGTCCTGATAATCCAAAAGTTAAGATTGATGTGTATCTTCAACCCCTAATTGATGAATTGAATGAATTATTGTGTAAGGGTGTTCTCACTTATGACAGTTCAACAAAACATAATTTTATGATGAAGGTAGCATTAGTATGGATCATCAATGACTTTCTAACATATGAAATATTGTTTGAACGGATGACACAAAAGCAAATTATAACGTTTTGTACGGAGAATACTAAGGCATTTACCTTAAAACACGGAGAAAAGAACTCTTGATTTGATTGTCACAGGAGGTTCTTAGATGTTGACCATCCATATAGATAAAGTAGATATGGCTTTAAAAGTAATTGTGTTGAAAATGATAAGCCTCCAGTTAAACTAAGTAGTCACCAAATGTTGGAAGATTAGGTCTATTGGAATTGATCCAAATTCCTAATTAAAGATTGCTATTGATAATTTCCGATTTTAAAAACATTTAAAAGGATTTGAAAATGATTTGAAAGAAAAAAAATGAGAAATCTTTTTAGATTTGAAAAATCTATTAAGATTTGAAAATTTATTAGGATTTTTTATAGAATTGGAAATTATTAATTATTAGGATTGAGGTTGAATTTTGTGAGTGTGAAAACCATTATAAATAATAGTTTTGAGAATTATTGTAGATATGTGAGAAAAATATAATTGAGAAATTAAAAATAGAGAGTGGAGAGAAAGAGGGTGATGATGAGGATGACACAGATGATGAAGAGGAAATTGATGAGACTAATGTTATGGAAGGTTTCCAACTTTCACCAGAAAAGTTGCCATGATTGAAGGGTTTCCAGCTTTCGCCAAAAAAGTTACCTTGATGGAAAAATTTGCAGCTTTTGCCAGAAAAATTGTTTTGATAGAGGGTTTGCAACTTTCGCTAGAAAAGTTGTTTTGATGGAGGGTTTGCAGCTTTTGCCAGAAAAGTTGCATTGATGATGTTATGTTCTATGAGTGGAGGCGGTGCAAGTGAGATAGCTTATGTCGAAAGCCTTCCTGACAATGTGATGTTAGGCGGCGTGTTCCGTGAATAGCAATAGATTTGCTTGAGATTTGTTGAGATTGGTGATTGTATCCCTCATTAAATTAGTGGATTGATTTGTGAGATCATGGATGTAGGCAGTTGTGGCCAAACCACGTTAATTTTCTTGTGTTCCTCTGCTTTGTTGATTTGATTAATTTATGTTATGTGGGAATTATTTCCCAACAAGGTCCTCTAATCACTTGTGGGACAAGTTCCAAGATGTCCGCAAAGGGCACATGGGCAGCTCTTGGCTGAATAATGCCACCCTTGAGCTACAGCACCATGGGGCATTGAACCTAACTTTCAAGGACAGGTTCGAGAAGGGCAAGATAAATGGGGCCTCAGTGAAAGCTAGAACACACTAGTAGTTCGAGCACCCATGAGAGGGCCAAAAAGCAGTTAGACCCAAGAGAGCTGTTCCGAAAGACTCACACTCGAATGGGTGATAGGGGGAGACGAGAGATATGGGTCGACCCTCACTCCGAGATGAATTCGAATCCCTTAGTATTTAATTTGTGTTACTTTTTCATTCACGTGATACTTATTACTTACGATGTATTTTATCTTTTTCCTTTAAAGCATAAATATACAGAGTTGTGGGAGTAGGCACAGACCTAATATCATACCCAAGTGGCAGAGGCCGGGCCCGATGCTGACATTCCTCTCCTAAATGAGGAGGATATTTGGGCCCAGGTGGTTGGTAGCCCTTACCATGGGGGCATGTATGATGCCTTGAGGGAGCGTGTGCCTGCTCTAAATTAGGAGTTGCAGGAGAAGACACAACTTATCCAGCAGCAGCAGACACAACTTCTCCAGCAGCTCCAAGAGTAGGCAACAGGCCAAGCAACAGTTGAGGAAAAGCTTAGAGAAATCCAATAGCTGAAGATGTTGATGGAACAACATCAACAATAGAAGGCTAGACAGAAAAAAAATAAATTCAAGAAAATGCAGAAGAAAATTACGGCTGATATGATGAGGTTCTTCAACAACATAAATGCCTCAAGATCCTCTTGCAAAAAGCCCCCATATGCCACTCTTATCAATTACTAAAAGCTACTCACCTGATGGTGACAACGACTCTAACGGGTTAGATGATGACGACGACAATGAAGAGGACCTCTAGTAGTTTTTTTCTAGCTATTTTTATTATATTTTGGATATTTTTATATTTATCCCACTTTATATTTATTTTATTTTGATACTTTATTTATTTTCTTAATTACTTCATTATTTTGTTTGTTTAATTACCATTTCATTACTTCCTTATTTTATATCATTTTCATTGATAATAAAATTATTACATAAATAATCAATAAATAAAAATAAGCTTTAAACAATCAGATAGTTTATATAAGTTAATGTGATCTATCTTACAAAAACAACACTAACACGTGTACTCATAGGAAATGAATGTATTTTTAAATAGAAAAAACTATAAATATCAAATTATCATCGGTAAACCAGTCGATAATGTATAAAATATTTATTTTGTTTTCGAAACCCGTCGATACAAATAACCCATCGGTAACAAATAAATAAAATGGTTTTTTAATTTTTAAAACCAGTTGGTAAAAATTTTTAAAAAGTCAATAATATTATTTTCCTAATAAAATCATTGACGCTTTAATTCACGTTACCGACTGGTTCTTTTATTATTGCCCAGAAATAAGCCTATTGGTACATACCGATGGGTAAAATGACTTGTCAGTAATATTCTTCCAACAACCTGTGTCTGTCGGTAAACTAATCTCGGTATCCAGCATAGATCTTGTAGTGAAATTGGATACATAGAGTAGTCTTACCTCAATCCAGGGATGTAGACTTTCATTATAACTTTCATTGTAAGTTCGGTTTGCTCTCTCAGAAGTTGAAATATTCTTGTTCCTTCTTCATAACTACTTCCAAATGCTGTTCGAGAAATAACATCTCTAGTCAAATTCTGAAGAAACGGCCATACATCAATTTCACATGATTCATCTGAAGACAGCATTCCCTCCCATTTACTTATCATGTCATTGCAACTTTTGAAGAATGTTGGCATCATAATCTGTGGCGCAAAAATGGAAAGGAGTTAAAATTGCCTATGTCAAACTAAACATATAAACTTTCAGAGCATTTTGTAATGAAACAAATCTCTATTGCTTGCTAAAGCATATAATGCAGCCTAAACTAATCCATGTTACGCCATACCAAATAATTTTTGTAAGGGAATGCATTTAAGGAGAAGATAATTTTTTCAATGCTCAGACGCACAAACAATTGGATTCCCTAGCTAGTGCTTTTTTGTCATGTCTTCTAAAAGCACGCAAGTTGATCATATAAGATCTATATCTACTAAAGAGAAAATAACCTTTAACTTTTCTAAATTGAACGCAGGGTTGATTATCCGTCTATGTTTGCTCCACTTCTCACCCTCATAGTTTGCAAGACCACTAGCTAGTAACTTGACAAGCGGATTTGTATTAGGCTTGGGGAAGTCATAGATCTTGTTCAATACGTCTTTGATTAGCTCAGGATCTGTTATGGTCACCCTTGGTCTTGGTCCAAACCAGATAAAAGAATTCTTGCCTGCATGTCATCAGCAACTTTTTTGATATTAAAAAGAAAAAAAAAACCTTAAACTAAAATATTAACAATAACCACAGAAAAAAAAAATCATGAATGAAGACAATCGGCAACTTCGTGAGCTATTTGAAATTGGCATAAAGTATAACACAATGTCAAGTAATTAACAGTAAGAAAAGCGATATTCAAATTATCTCAGCTGGTTTCTGTCTTCCAAAAAAAAATCAAAAACTCAGCTGGCATATACTACCCAGAATTGAATTCAGATTCTGACAGCCTCAAATGATGCATGTTTTGAGATTGTGATATGAATTACTTTCCTATCAACTGAAAAAGGCAATAGATTATCATTTTCCTCTTTGTTTATTTGTTAGGGAGAAATTAACAAATTTGTTCTTCTGATAGGCCATGACAAAATTCATTGAAAAGAGTACAGAGTTGGACCGTTTAGGCAGAAAAACAAAACGAATATATTAAACTCTTTTCGGGGCATGAGCAGGGAAAAAAAAAACCAAAAAGATTGTTAGACAGACTTCAAAGAAAAAAAAATAATGAACAGCTTATTAGCTACCCAAGGGAATCCTGACCTTAAAGCTCCAATTGATTTCATTAATTGGGCTTGCAACAAATTCAACACCCCCTTCTTTTCAGGAAAAAAAAATAAAAAAAATAAACAAATAAGGAT
This sequence comes from Dalbergia cochinchinensis, assembly GCA_031216125.1. Taxonomy (NCBI): domain Eukaryota; kingdom Viridiplantae; phylum Streptophyta; class Magnoliopsida; order Fabales; family Fabaceae; genus Dalbergia; species Dalbergia cochinchinensis. The sequence continues at coordinate 33,230,121 of CM062374.1, read as the reverse complement.
GGTGGAAGTAATTTGTGTAAAAGGGGGCAACCACACAACTACATAGGAATCGAATTCAGAAAATCCCCACACATGGCGTGTCATTCTAAGACATTTTTTCAAAATACTCTCGTGATAAGCGCGAAATTTTAGATCTAAGTAATTATGTATTTATAATAATCCGATTATGGACGAACAAATTATCACATACACCTTAGAAAACAATTTGCAAATTACCATATTCGTTGAGAGTTTGTTGGGCATAGGGTAGCACACGGGGCACTATGTCATCAGAAAGGTTGATGGGTTTGGATTTGGCTTCCATATGCATCTTCATAAGTTCCTTGGTGTCCCCAACAAGAATCTTGTAAGGGTTGCCTCGAAGGCCTTGCTCTCTAAGCAGCCTCTCAAGCTTCTTTGGCCTCAGCCACAGCCAATTCAGCACCCTCCATCCCAATATCACACCAAACATCACTGTTAGGGATATGGCTGCAAAAGTTGTGTCCCATGCTCCTTCCATTTCTTTGTCCGTATTTGGTGGGAGAAGTACAGAAGAAAGGGTAAGGGAAGATGATGAAAACAGAGTAAACAGAGTTCAGCAAGAAAAAGCTTGATAGCTTCTAGCATGTGGGCGGCAATATCTATATGTACATTGGTCAATGTCTTGCAATATTTAATTACGAGGTGTGGCACCACGTAAGCTCCACCTTTGTTTATCCTCTAAGAATTGCTATTACCATAAATAAAAAGTGAATCTCTCTTCGTATATTTTTTTCTTTTTTATTATTAAATATGATAAATTAATAAAAAAAATATAGATTATTATTATATTTAATAATAATAAAATAAATACTTCTTAAATGTTGAAATAATATTTTTACATGTTTGATTTGATTATTCTCTCTCTCTCTCTTTTTTTCTTCTTCTTCTTTTCGGTTTGTTCATATCTGCAAGGGTAATTACCAAAGGAAGAAATGATATGGGGATTACAGATTTTGGAATAAATCTAAAGTAGTAAAATCAAATCATTATTCCTACGTGGAATAAATCATTTCGTCAAAATTACTTTTTATCTATTAATTTCCAAAATCGAATAACTATTTCTTTTTGGGCTTTTCATATTTCCTTAAAATGAATCGATTTTGAAATTACATATTTTAAATATTTTATGAGAGTTGCCTGATAAATATTCACATTAGTTAATATTTTTTTAAAATATAATTGTATATATATTAAAAAGTTTCAAAAAATCACTTTTATCTATTAATTTTTAGAACTTTTTTATTATGATTCTTAAAATATTTCTGAATAAAAGTTTTATAATAATAAGAAGAGTTTAATTTTAATATATACTATCATCTAATTAAATTATTTATTCCTGTGATTTTTTAAATAAAAAATTTAAAAGTTAATCACATTTAATTAATACAATAGCATATGTAATGGACTAGAATATGGGTTCAAAACTTTAGCCTAGTCTCAAAGAACTCAAACAGGGGCTCCACAGATCGCCTATGTGATAAAATGACCCTAAGAGATTCTGCTTCAATTTAGTCTATAATATATTCTAGATTGACTACCAGATATTATGAGATCGCCTATTATCTTATGTAATCTCTTATTATTGTATTATATCTTTTATATTAGATAACATCTCTTTTTAAATATGGAATATATCTAATATCTATTGAATCTTAGAAATATCAACAATATTCAAGGAATATTATCTTTTGATTTATTATAGGGTCACCTCTAATGATAAAAAGAGACTCAATGCTCCCAGGTAAGATAACTCTATTACTTACTACATTCTTAAAACCTTTATGCATCATTCATTCACTGACTTAATCATCAAAACATATTTGTAAGTATCGCACCCTTGCCATGGACATTGGAAAGATGTGTAGTCTTACCTCTACTCTTAGGTAAAAACAATATATAATTTCATTGACAAGTACTACCTTCGTTCACTTTTAACTGTCTCCTTAGGAAACAGATAAGATTTGGTATAATAAAAAATAAATATATCTAGATATAAATTATATTTAGATATATTAATTTTTCAATATATCAAATCTTAACTGTTTTTCTAGGAGACGACAATTAAAAGGGAGTATTGTTACCATCTATCTATATTCTATATAATTATTAAGATCTGAATACGTTCCGATCTATACTTTTCTCGCCTAATAACTTGCGAAACATTTTATTATTAATTTTTTATATTATAGTTTCTTTTGATTTGATTGTTAACTATATTTTTATATTCATTTTATATCAAATTATATATTTCTCACATATTAGAATAAATATATAAATATAGAGTAAACAATATTTTTTATTGTAACATTTTCAATTTGATATCAATTTAAGCTTGACAAAATTTTTAACATCAATTTAATCTTAACAAAATTTCTACATCAATTTAGTCCAAACTAAATAGTGTTAATTTAAAACATAAAACAAGATTTAGTTATTATTATTTAATTATTTTATTAATTTTTATTATATTCAATTAAAATTACATTAAATGATTTTTATTATATTATATATTTTTAATATTTTTATTTTAATAAAATATAAAATTATCAAACATATAAAATTTTCTTTGTTATATATTGAGTTTTGTTTAAAATTTTATACTTTAAATTTATTAAAATTTAATTTAAATGTTATGCTCTTATCTCTAATATATATATATATAATTCTTAGGGGCTGGAAGAGTTAGGTCATTATTGGCTAAAGCCCAAACGAAAAAAGGAATTGGGCTAAGATTGAGATATCAAAACCCAAGGAGAAGAGAAACGGGAGCAAAGAAAGTATAAAAGTACCAATGAAGATTTGCAAATGCATGAGAATCCTAATGATAACGGAATAAGAATGTGCAAGGACATGGTTAAAGGTTAGCTGAAAACTATGAGTGATCGTGACCACTATGTGCATGAAATTTTGCTGGCAAAGATGGTGTTTCAGACTAGATTTTTGAGGATGGATTAAAGAAGTAAAACAGCACCTTAATACTTAGATTTGTAAGTTTGTGACGAGATGGTGAAAAAATGGTAAAGTTAGAAACTTCCTTTCTTGTGGCGTAGGAAGAGAACGAGTAATGTCAGTCCTTAGAGAGATAATGATGGATGAATATAAGCCTTTCCTCTTTCTTCTATGCCAGGACGCCATCTCAGCTTCTCTTTCTCTTGTGCTTTTGTGGTGTTCTAGAATGAAGGCATATTTTGGGTCACTTTTACTGGTTGTTGGTGTTAGTATGTGAGGTAGTGTATGGGAATGAGTTACAGGTTGTGGTATGTTGGTGTGCTCTCATTACTGTGGAAAAAAAAGGGATCCGTTGGGAGTTTGGTTGCTTCTAGAATAGGTGTCGTGTGTGTTCTTTTATGGGGGTCCATCCCATATCTTTGGGACCAAGAAAAAGGATCTCCACCACCTTAGTAATCCATCATGGATCTAAATCGAACACCTAACTAGATTTCATCTTTGCTCTGTGAAATTATCCCTTGAGGAAAACTTAGTACTAAGATTAATGATCATTTTCCAGTCGTTTACTTGCAATCTGTTTCTGTATAGCTACTATCTAGTCCAAGTCATAAAACTAATCCTTTTCTCCAAAACTCTATATTATGCTCTACTTTTGGTTTAAAGCTCTTTTATATGTTCATAACATTCTTAAAATCATTACAATGTCCATAAAAATCTCTAAATACCATCACATTCATATTTAAACTATACATAAAATCATTTTTAGCAACAATGATCCCATGGTTTACATTAAAACATATAGTTCATGCTATTCTGAAAACTATATTTTCATAAATCAACAGAAGTCTCTAATGTCTTTATAGTAATCTCTAAAATCATGCAAACCATATTTTGATGCAAATATCTCTAATGGCCAAATAGAAATCACAGGGTTGAATCTACTCACCTATAGGGGTGGAATGTGATAGATCAATACCAGTTGAGCTCCTTGGAGCAGGAATAACACCAATATCTGCCATAATAATCACAATACTCTATATTAACCTGTAATAATCTCTAGACAACAATAATCTAACTCTAACTTCAATGGGAGTGCACTAACACTTGCCACCATTGAAGGAACAATAATTTACCCTAAGAACATGAGAAAGGAGAAAAAGAAGCTAAACCAACTTGCCTTTGAGCTTTGGGATTAAAGATTGGTGTATGGTTAGGAGTGAAGAAGGAAAAGAGAAGGAAAAGGGGTATGGTGGCTAGGTTTTCAGTTTTTAGTATAGGGAGGGTCGAATGGGGGTGTTTTTAAAGGGTAGGGGTACCAGATCTCAAAACTATGTCATTTTACACTATTCTGTCATCGGGTTCGCTCGCTACAGCGAGCCTATCTTGTATAGAATACATAGAATGGCTCGCTTGCTCACTGTAATGAGCTTATTCTGCATAATTTTGTAGTAGCAACACCACTCCAGCATCTCCTGGCCCTTCACACATCCAGGACTTTCCCGACAATGCGGGTGGATCCCGGGGGACCCTAAGGCTGTCATAGACTCGTCACATCTAATATGAATTTAATTTCTTTCCCAATTCAATTACTGATCGAATTGTTCAAAACTTATAACTATAATTTAGTGCCTTGATATTGCAATTCACTTAGGATAAATTGAACAAATCGAGGCCATAATGTTATTTTACATTTACCTAAGGATGAAGAGCATGAATTCACATAATCAAGACAAAGTAATCACTACTAGCACAATAACAAGAACTTTTGCTAAATTGAATAATAATTCACAAGTGAAAGCACCAATAAGGTCTTAATCCACTTAGTAAATAACCAAGCTATGAGGTAGTTCTATAATTTCAATATGCAAATATAATATTAAAGAGAAGATTTGATACTGTGATTTGGCCAAATCAGGGGGAAATATAAATAAGAACGAGAAACATAGAATTCAAAAAAAAATTTGTAAGATCAAAGTAAAAAGAACTTGGGACAATGATAAGGCAATGGAATCAAAAGATGAATCTAGAAAAGGGAAAAGCATACCTGTGAAGAGGTCATTCCCTCCCCCAATCATTTTGATTTAGGGTTTCTCTACTTTCCATGCCATGTCACCCTCTGCATCCACCTCGAACAATTTTGCAGTACTCGATTGAACCACGAAAAGGTAACCTTTGCTATTGTAAGCAATGATGTTTAGCCTTAGGAGGTGACGGTTGAGGTTGTTGTTCTCCTTTACTGTTGGAATGTTCACCATGAAAAGTGGCTATGCGGAGAAGAAGTTCGAGGTGTTGTCATCTGCAGTGACTTTCCAAATCTAGTTAATAGCGAAAAAGGGAGGGAAGGTGGAGCGGAAGATACATGTAATGGTAGGGAGAGAAGGGTCATGGGCAGTGAGGGCATTGAACAGAGGGAGGATTGAGGTGGCAACGACATAGTATTAAAAATCGGCTTGGATTAGCCGGTTTGACCGGAAAATCGATAAACCGGTCATGAAACCGAACCGAGCCACTATTTGGATTAATCCCGTATTGAAACCGATGCGACCCAATTTAACTCGACCAGGTTTGTATCAAAATCAGTGACTCAGCCGGTTGAGCTGAATCGGACAGGGTTGAGTTTTTTTTTTTTGGCTTTGGTTTTGCTAAATGATGTCTTTTTTGTAAAACTTAAAAAAAAATTCTAATTTGACTTATGGAAAAATGTAATAACTTTATTTGTATTGTCATGACTTATGAGTATATGATGTAAAATTTTATGAGTTTGCTTGTATAATTATGTTTTGAATTCATCAATTGTAATTTATGATTGTGAAATGTGAACAATATTTGAGGATTTGTGTTATTTATTTATATTTTTGTATTTGGAGAGTCCCAAATCGTTAATTAGTTGTAATTTTATAGTATTTTATTTAGATTTTTATATATTCTTTTTGTATAAATTAGGTTCAACCAATTTGGCCAATGACCTATCGGTTGAACCAGTGACCCAGTGCCTCGACCTAGTCAATCACCGGTCTGAGTCTGAAAACAATGGCCGGCGGGGAGGTCAATGCTGAAGGTAGTGACATTGTGGCGCTATTAGAGGGATCCAAATGCTGGGTGTGGGCGACTGTGTAGGTGGATGAAGGGTTTGTCTATCCATATGGTAGAAACTAATTAATTGTTATATGGTGAAAAAGGTAAAATTTTAGTGCAAAAAAATTGAAAGCCGGTACTAATAAGTTTTAGCAATGGTTTTGCAGCGAGGGGTATTAAATATTGAAAGGCAACATTTAATAGGGGTGGATAGTCGATAAAGATGCATAACATATTTGCAAATGATATAGCAATGCTTTCTAGGGTTGCTGTATGCTATTAAAGAGGGTGCTTTCTAAGTGTTGCCTTAACCCTGTGCAACCCATGGGTAGAAGCATTGCTTTAGAGTACAATAAGCAACACTTTTAAAGTAGTGCTTAAAAAGTGTTGCCTTAGGCCAAAAATATTATAGTGTTGAAGCTTTGAAAGTTGTCCCAAAGTACATTTGGTTAACTTGAGGCAAAAATCAAATTTGGCTTCAAAAAACTTGATTTTGGACCCTTCCTTTATGATAATATTTTAAAATCTTCAAATTTGGACTCATGATCCCGTTACAGTGCTCATTGGCATAAATATTTTTCATAACTTATTATATGTACATAAGTCTTAGTACATACTTATACACATGAAAATTATTTCCATCAATACTATTCAAACAACATCTATCATATTAAAATCCCTTTTCAGTCAAGTTAGTATCTACTCAATTTTAACTAAAATTGAGTTGATTCAAATTGATTTTATAAAAAGTAAACCCCAAAATGGTTATTATTAATTTTTGTATCAAATAAAATAATTCCTAAGAAAACCAAAACGACACTTTGATCCCTAACCTTTTAAAATGCCAGAATCAAATCTTTTCTTAAATACTATGACATCCACTGTTAAGTAGTTGGCGTGATACTATTACCCTCCATTTTGTGATCCAATTTGCTCCACTAAAAAATAAACATCGTGTTTTGGTTTCATTCTAATGTTCCTTAATTAAAAGCATAACTTTAGTGCAAATGTACCTTGAATCCGAAAAAAAATGATATTGTTTTATCAATAAATTTATTATGATGACAGAATGAAAAATAACAATATCATGCTAGCTATCTAATGAAATCACATTATAGTATTTAATGTAGATGTTAATTAACCAAAAGACTACATTGTCTAATATTTTCCAAGGACCACAATATCACTTTTTCTTTCTAAGATAGTTATTAATTTATCCAACGTAAAATTGATAAAGACCATTTTAAGGATCTACTCTTTTATAAATTACTCTTTGAATGCTTTTGATCAATCACCTTATATTTTCACAATTTTGAAATCTCCTACTCATGATGCATTGGCACTGAATTATACACTCAATGACACGATAGAAAATTATCCAACAAAGACCTCTATTATATTATAAGCTTGAAATATTACATCAAAAGCTTCCTAGCTCAACTTTGATAAAGACCGCACATCAAGTCACATAAAAACAAAAAACTTACATTAAGTTCTTCTTGTTATTTTTATTTCTACACTTTATGTAGAATTACATGGGCACCATATTGTGGCTGAAGGGAAATCAGAGGGTATGGAGCATGAGCATAAGACGGAGAGAGTTCAAATGAGAAATTTTGTAGGATCAAAGACAAAGCCATCTTTGCTTCCAACATAGAGAAGTTTTTCCCAATGCATATTCTAGGACCTTATCCAAATGGAAAAAATAAAGCTCTACCATTTGTGGCCTTTAAAAGTCCTTTAGAAAATCTCTCAGGATTAAATTCCATTACATCATCACCCCAAAGTTCACGGTCATGGTGAACCAAAACTATCGGCAAGGAAACTTGCACTCCTGCAGGTAATGTCAAATTTCCAAGGTCCACATCCTTGCGAGCAACTCGAATAATCCGAAGTCCTGGTAGGTATAACCTGAGAACCTCATACAATATCATAGATACCTGTTGCAAAAGATTCATGGTAATTATAACGAACAAGGGCATACAAGTAATGTCATCAAGATATTAATTATAATACTTACACTTTTAAGATGACTTAACCCATCAAAGTCTGGTTTTTTGTTGCCAAAGACTTGCAAGACTTCTTCCCTTGCACGTGCTTGCCATTCGGGGTATCTACCTACTAACACCATGGTCTAAACAAGCCAAGATGAAGTGGTCTCTAGCCCTGCAAGGTAGAATAGCTTGCACTCCTCTATTACATCTTGAAGAGTCATTCCAACATTCTTCTTGTTTCCATGTTCTTGAATTTCCTTGTGATTTGATTCCAAAAGTATGTCTAACAAGTTATTTTTTGTGGGTTCGCCTACCTTCAATGCTTTCTTTCTCTTGCCAATCATAACTTTAAGTGAAGTTGTTATATCCCTATCAATTTCCTTCATTCTCCTATTGATAGTAGTAGGTAGAAACCTAAAAACAATAATTATTAGTGTTGTAATTGTCATGATAGGAAGGAAGTGTTCTTTCCTATATTAATTAATTTTTTTGTGGTAGTTCTATCATTAGAAACGTAGAATCCAAACACAATTCATAAGATCAAAGTGAAAAGAACTTGAGACAGTGATAAGGCAGCCGAATCAAAAGATGAATCCAAAAAGGGAAAAGAATACCTTTGAAGAGCAATGTCAATCCATTTCTTGACAATGATGTCATTCCCTCCCTCAATCATTTTGATTTAGGGTTTCTCCACTTTCCACGCTATATCATCCTCTGCATCCACTTGAAAATTTTTTCCAATGCTCGATTAAACCATGAAGGGGTAACCTTTGCTTTCGTAAGCAATGATGTTGAGCCTTAGGAGGTGACGATTAAGGTTGTTATTCTCCTCTATCGTCAGAATGTTCGCTGTGAAAAGTGGCTATGCAAAGAAGAAGTTCGAGGCGTTGTCATCTAGAGTGACTTTCCAAATCTAGTTACCGACAAAAGAGGAGGGGAAGGTGGATAGGAAGATGCATGTAATGGTTGGGAGAAAAGGTCTTGGCCTGTGAGGGCATTGAATAGAGGAAGGTAGTTGCAGTGATAATCGATGGTGAAGCCGAGGACGGAGGTGCCGGCGGGGGGTCAATGCTGAAGGCAGTGGCATTGTGGTGCTACTTGAGGGATCCAAATGCTGGGTGTGGGCAACTGTATGGGTGGATAAAGGGTTTGTCTATCCATATGGTAGAAACTGACTAATTGTTATATGGTAGAAAAGTAAAATTTTAGTTCAAAAAAATTGAAAGATGGTACTAATAAGTTTTAGCAATGGTTTTGAAGCATGGGGTATTAAATTTTGAAAGGCAACATTTAATAAGGGTGGATAGTCAATAAAGACATGTAGCATATTTTCAAATGATAAAGCAATGCTATGTACATGTGCTCTATGCTATTAAAGAAGGTGCTTTCTATGCGTTGCCTTAACCCTGTGCAACCACCGAATAAAAGTATTGCTTTAGAGTACAATAGGCAACACTTTTAAAGTGTTGCCTTTGGACAAAAATATTGTAGTGTTGAAGCTTTGAAAGTTGTCCCCAAGTACATTTGGTTGACTTGAGGCAATAATCTTAAAAAAACTTGATTTTGGACCTTTCCTTTATGATAACATTTTAAAACCTTCAAATTTGGACTCATGATCCTATTATAGTGCTCATTGGCATGAATATTTTTCTTAACTTATTATATTATTATTTAAATATTACTATATGGACCTCAGTCTCAGTAGTTATACTTATACACACAAAATTATTTCCATCATTACTATTCCAAAAACATCTATCATATCAAAATTATTTTTCAATCAAGTTAGTATCAACTCAATTCTAAATAAAATCAAGTTGATTCAAATTGATTTTATAAAAAGTAAGCCCCAAAATGGCCATTATCAATTTTTGTATCAGAAAAATTAATTCCTAAGAAAAACAAAGTGGCATTTTGATCCCTAATCTTTTAAAATGCTAGAATCACGTCTTTTCATTAAATACTATGATATCCACTGTTAAGTAATTGGTGTGATACTATTACCCTTGATTTTGTGATCCAAGTTACTACACTAATAAAACAACATCATGTTTTGGTTTCATTCTGATATTTAAAAGCCTAACTTCATTGCAAATGTACCCTAAATCCCAAAAAAAAAATGATATTGTTTTATTAATAAATTGATTAGGATGACAGAATGAAAAATAATAATATCATATCAGCTATCTAATGAAATCAAATTGTAGTATTTAATGTAGATGTTAATTAACTGAGAGACTACATTGTCTGACATTTCAAAATGCCAAGGACCACAATATCACTTTTTCTTTCTAAGATAGTAATTAATTTATCCAATGTTAAAATTGATAAAGACCATTTTAAGGATTTACTCTTCTATAAATTACTCTTTGAATGCTTTTGATCAATCACCTTATATTTTTCGAAAATTTTGAAATCTCTTACTTATGATGCATTGGCATTGAATTATACACTCAATCACGACAAAAAATTATCCAATAAAGACCTCTATTATAATATAAGGTTGAAATATTATATCAAAAGCTTCCTAGCTCAACTTTGATAAAGACCACACATCAAGTCACGTAAAAACAAAAAACTTACATTAAGTGCTTGTTGTTATCTTTATATCTACACTTTATGCAGAATCATATGGGCACCATATTGTGGCTGAAGGGTAATCAGAGAGTATGGAGCATGAGCATAAGATAGAGAGAGTTCAAATGAGAAATCTTATAGGATCAAAGACAAAGCCAACTTTGCTTCCAGCAAAGAGAAATTTTTCCCAATGCATATTCTAGGACCCCATCCAAATGGAAAAAATGAAGCTTTGCCATTTGTAGCCTTTAAACCTCCTTCAAAAAATCTCTCAGGATTAAATTCCTTTACATCATCACCCCAAAGTTCATGGTCATGGTGAACCAAAACTATCAGCAAGGAAACTTGCACTCTTGCCGGTAATGTCAAATTTCCAAGTTCCACATCCTTGCAAGCAGTTTGAATAAGCTAAAGTCCTGGTGGGTATGACCTAAGAACCTCATACAATATCATGGGTACCTATTGCAAAAAACTCATGGTAATTATAATTAGCAAAGGCATACAAGTAATGTCATCAAGATATTAATTACAATACTTACAATCTTAAGATGACTTAACCCATCAAAGTCTGGTTTTTTGTTGCCAAAGACTTGCAAGACTTCCTCCCTTGCACGTGCTTGCCATTTAGGGTACCTACCTAATAACATCATGGTCCAAACAAGCAAAGATGAAGTGGTCTCTTGCCCTGCAAGGTAGAATAACTTGCACTCCTCTATTACATCTTGAAGAGTCATTCCAACATTCTTCTTGTTTCCATGTTCTTGAATTTCCTTGTGATTTGTTTCCAAAAGTATGTCTAATAAGTTATTCTTGGTGGGGTCACCTGCCTTCAATGCTTTCTCTCTCTTGCTACTCCTAGCTTTAAGTGAAGATTTCATCTCTCTATCAATTTCCTTCATTCTCCTATTGATAGCAGTAGGTAGAAACCTAAAAACAGTAATTATTAGTGTTGTAATTGTCATGATAGAAAGTGTTCTTTCCTACCTTAATTAATTTTTTGGTGGTGGTTCCGTCATTAGAAAACTAAAACTTCACTGTTGCAAGTTGCAATTTAAATGCTAAACTTTCCCATCACAACTTTTCGTTAGTTAATGGGCAATGTATAGAACAAAAATTCTTCAAGATAAATGTTTTTCGATAATAGTTTTTCTGGATGGAAGCGCTTTTTTTTTTTTTGATTCATGTGGCAACTGAGATATTACACCACCACGTCACAGTTGTTAGTAAATTGAGCCTTGTATAAAACAATTTTTTAAGTGACTACATGATGGATGTTATTTGTTAATTGTTATTTCCAACATGAAATAAGTGGGAAGGTTAGTTAATTTAAATAAAACCATTTAACAAGCTAGATCTTGTATTAATTATCTAGCGAACACTACTAGATTATCGCAAGATACCAATAGGCATTATCGACAGGTATGGGTCTGTGGATATGTTTTAGATTGGAAATAGTTCTGGTGGAGTCCACATAGCTCAGCACGATGTTGGTAATGTGTCATGGGAGAACAATCTGTGTAGACATCAGGAGATGTTTTTAATGCTGCTGATCCTAAATTTGTAGTGTATTATTCTTAGTCTCCAGTTGAGAAGAACAACCAAGATGCTGCTAGATTTTATAGATTGTTGAAAGCTGCAAATCAACCTCTATGGGAGGGTTATATGCACTCCGAGTTGTCATTAGTAGTTTGGATATTGAGTATTATGTTTGAAGGGAATCACAGCTAAAGTTCTTTTAATTTGTGAGCTACACTAATTAGTGGGCTAAGTTCAAATTCTGATGTAATTCTAAAAGATTTTTTTCAAGCTAAAAAATTAATTTCTAAACTTGGGTTCAAGGAAATATAGATTGACTGATGTTTGAAAGGTTGCATGCTTTATTACAACAATGATATTGCATTCACTAAGTGTAAGCACTACCACGTACCTAGATTTAAACCCAAGAGACGTGGAAGTGGTAGGTATAAGGATGTCCCTCAGAAAAGAATGCACTCTCTACCCTTATTCCCTAGACTCAAGTGACCCTATGCATTAATGAGCTTGGAGGTGGTACAGTGAAAGTCAGAGAGGTGATGGTGTGATGACTCATCTATCGCATAGTAAAACATTGAAACTGTGAAACATTTTGATTGAACATATCTTGCATTTTCCTCTGATCCTCGAAATGTTATATTGGGACTCTATTCAGATAAATTTACCCCAAAGAACTAATTTAGCAAACACTGTTTGTGTTGGCCCATTGTTATTATGCCATACAATTTTCTTCCTAAAATATGCATGAAAGATCCTTACCTATTCTTAACATGTATAATCTGTAATCATGATAATCCAAAAAGTAAGATTGATGTGTATCTTTAATCCCTGATTGATGAATTGAATGAATTATTATGTGAGGATGTTCTTACTTACAACATTTCAACAAAACAACGTTTTATGATGAGGGCGGCATTAATGTGGACCATTAATAACTTCCCAGCATATGGAATATTGTTTGAAAGGGTGACACAAAGTAAATTAGCATGTTCAATTTGCACGGATGATACTAAGACATTCACTTTGAAACACGGAGAAAAGAACTCTTGATTTGCTTGTCAGAGGAGGTTTTTAGATGTTGAATATCCATATAGGCGAACTGAATATGTCTTTAAAAGTAATTGTATTGAATATAATGAGCCTCCAGTTAGACTACGTAGTCACCAAATGTTGGAAGATTAGGCCCTCCAAGCACTTGTGGGACAAGTTCTAAGATGTCTGCAAAGGGCACATGAGTAACTAGCTCTTAGCTGAATGATGCCACCATTGAGCTACAGCGTCGTTAGGCATTGAACCTAACTTTCAAGGACAGATCAAAGAAAGGCAAGATAAACCGGGCCTCAGTGAAAGGTGGGTCACTATGCACTAGTAGGTTAAGCACCTATGAAAGGGCCAGAAAGCAGCTTGTAACTTTAATATTTTTATATTTAATATATATATTATTTGCTGAGTACATTTGAAATGTATTAAATAGTATGTTGCTATGATTTTATTGTACATTTCCACATAGGCTAGGGAGTTAAACTGCCCTCGACCTGAGGGAGCTGTTCTGAAAAACTCACACCCAAATGGGCGACAAGGGGGAGACAAGAGAGGTGTGGGTCAACCCTCACTCCGAGATGAATCTGAATATCTTAGTATTTAATTTTTGTTACTTCATTTATGTCATAATTATTACTTACAATGTATTTTATCATTTTCTCTCTATAGCATAAATATATTGAGTTATGGGAGTAGGCACAGACCCAATACCAGACCCAAGTGGCAGAGGCTGGGCCCGATGATAACACTCCTCCCATAAATGAGGAGGATATTTGGGTCCGAGTGGTTGGCAGCTCTTACAATAGTCGCATGTATGGGATGAAAGTACTACTCTAATAATAGGTCCTATCATCCGCCACTAGGTTAGTTGTTAGGGGTGATACGTTGATGGAGCGTGTGCATGCTCTAAACAAGGAGTTGCAGGAGCTGGCACAACTTATCCAGCAATAAAAGGCACAACTTCTCCAGCAGCTCCAAGAGTAGCCAGCAGGCCGAGCACCAGTAGAGGAGAAGCTCAAAGAAATCCAATAGCTAAAGATGTTGATGGAACAACATCAACAACAGAAGGCCAAGATAGAAAAAAGTAAATTCAAAAAAATGTAGAAGAAAACTACGGCCGGCGTGATAAGATTTTTCAACAACGTGAATTTCTTAAGATCCTCTTGCAAGAAGCCCCTAGATGCCACTCCCATCCATTACTAAAAGCTCCTCGCTGATGGTGGCAACAACTCTAACGGGTCAGATGACGACAACAACAATGAGGAGGACTTCAGGGAGTTTTTTTCTAGATATTTTCATTATATTTTGGATATTTTTATATTTATCCCACTTTATATTTATTTTATTTTGATACTTTGTTTATTTACTCAATTACTTCATTATTTTGTTTATTTAATTACCATTTCATTACTTCCTTATTTTATATCATTTTCATTGATAATAAAACTATTATATAAATAATGAATAAATAAAATAAAATTTTAAACAATTAGATACTTCATATAAGTTCTTCACATACAGCAATGCGATCTATCTTTAAAAAAACAAATAACACTAGCAGGTGTACTCATTGGAAATGAATGTATTTTTTAAATAGAAAAAATTATAAATTATAAATTATCATCAGTAAACCCGTTAGTAATGTATAAATAAAATATTTATTTTGTTTTCGAAACCCATCGATAATAAATAAACAAAATATTTTTAATGTTTAAAACCTGTTGGTAAAAAATACTAAAAAGTTCAATAATATTATTTTTCTGACAACCTCATTGACGCCTTTAAAGCCTATCGGTACATACCGACGAGTAAAATGACTTGTCAGTAATATTCTTCTAACAACCTGTGTTCATCGGTAAACCAATCTCGGTATCCAATGTAAATCTTGTAGTAAAATTAGATACATAGAATAGTCTTACCTCAATCCAGGGATGTAGACATCCATTATAACTTTCATTGAAAGTTCCGCTTACTCTCTCAGAAGTTGAAATATTCTTGTTCCTTCTTCATAACTACTTCCAAATGCTGTTCTAGTCAAATTCTAAAGAAATGGCCATACATCAATTTCACATGATTCATCTGAAGACAACATTCCCTCCTATTTACTTATCTCATCATTGCAACTTTTGAAGAATGTTGGCATCATAATCTGTGGTGCAAAAATAGAAAAGAGTTAAAATTCCCTATGTCAAACTAAACATATAAACTTTCAGTGCATGTTGTAATGAAACAAATCTCTATTGCTTGCTAAAGCATATAATGCAGCCTAAACTAATCCCATGTTATGCCATAACAAATAATTTTTGTAAGGGAATGCATTTAAGGAAAAGATAATTTTTACAATGCTCAGACACACAAACAATTGGATTCCCTAGCTAGTGCTTTTTTGTCATGTCTTCTAAAGGCACGCAAGTTGATCATATAAGATCTCTATCTACTAAAGAGGAAATAACCTTTAACTTTTCTAAATTGAATATAGGGTTGATTATTTGTCTATGTTTGCTCCACTTCTCACCGTCATAGTTTATAAGACCACTACCTAGTAACTTGACAAGCGGATTTGTATAAGGCTTTGGGAAGTCATAGATCTTGTTCAATACATCTTTGATTAGCTCAGGATCTGTTATGGTCACTCTTGGTCTTGGTCCAAACTAGATAAAAGAATTCTTGCCTGCATATCATCAACAACTTTTTTCATATTAAAAAGAAAAAAAAAACCTTAAACTAAAATATTAACAATAACAAAAAAAAAATTTCATGAATGAAGACAATTGGCAACTTCGTGAGCTATTTGAAAATGGCATAAAGTATAACACAATATCAAGTAATTAACAGTAAGAAAAGCGATATTCAAATTATCTCAACCGATTTTTATCTTTCGAAAAAGAAAAAAAATCTCAGCTGGCATATACCACCCAGAATTGAATTCAGATTCTGACAGCCTCAAATGAGGCATGTTTTGGGATTGTGATATGAATTACTTTCCTATTAAGTTAAAATGGCACAATCTATAAGTATGCTGAAAAGACCCGTATTTGTTTATGGGGACAATCGTCAATCCATAAAGCAGCAGGGGATGTTACAAATGGTATCAGAGTCTGCACTTCTCCCAGTCCGGTGTGGTTCGGGGACGAACCAAGTGGAAGCTAGTGGGCATGTAATGCCCGGGGATTACAAAGGTGAGGAGTGATCGCCGGTGCAAGAAGGTACGGACAAGGAGCGGCTCCTGGCAGACTTCAAAAGCAGAGGGGTACGTGAATGAATCCGTTACACACCTGAATAAGAGGGATCCTGAGACTGTATAGGTATTGGACTATATAGTTAAGAAAGGCTTATATGAATTGATTTGTACTACTTATATCTACAAGATGCATCTTCTTTTCGGTAGCCCATTACTAAAGAATCCACAGTTAAGTGTGCTTGACTTGGAGCAATTTTGGGATGGGTGATGTCCTGGGAAGTTTTCCCGGGAAGCATACGAGTGAGGACAAAGCACGTTGAAAAGAGCCGTGTTGGTTTGTGGGGACAATCATCAATCCATAAAGCAGTAGGGGGGATGTTACAAATTATGGAGCAGTTTTGGGATGGGTGACCTCTTGGAAAGTTTTCCTAGGAAGCGTGTGAGTGAAGACAAAGCAAGCTAAAAAGACCCATGTTGGTTTGTGGAGACAGTCGTCAATCTATAAAGCAGCAGGGGATGTTACAAATGGTATCAGAGCATGCACCTCTCCCAATATGGTTTGGTTCGGGGACGAACCAAGCGGAAGCTGGGGGGCATGTATCGCTCGGGGATTGCGAAGTCGCGTAATGATTGCCAGTTCAAGGAGGCACGGATAAGGAACGACTCCTAGAAAACTTCAAAAGCGGAGGGGTACATGAATGAACAGATTACACACCCGAATGAGAGGGATCCTGAGATTGTATAGGTATGGGAATTGATTTGTACTACCCATACCAACAAGATGCATCTTTTTTTCGGTAGCCTATCACTAAAGAACTCCACAGTTGAGCGTGCTTGACTTGGAGCAATTTTGGGATGAGTGACCTCTTAGGAAGTTTTCCTAGGAAGCGTGTGAGTGAGGACAAAGCACGCTGAAAAGACCCATGTTGGTTTGTGGGGACAGTCATCAATCCATAAAGCAATAAGGGATGTTACAACTTCTTTCCCCATCTTACTTGTCATATTAGCTAGCATACTGCATCCATTTGGCGCACTGGTCTTCATCTCCAGAAAGAAACCAACCATCCTCACCTTTAACACGATTACCTACCTTGGCAGAAGCAAAAGTTGAAACCATTATATGCTACACGAGCATTCCAGAAATAGATGTGAAAGGAACATCATTGGCTTTAATTGATGAGAGCATAAACCACCATTGATAACCCATCCCCCTCGTAGCTACCACCATCGATCGACTTCTCTACTTCTACTGATTTGTTCTTTGTCCTCCGGCAATGATGTGCTCTCTAGCATCATATGCGCTCTTTGCGATGGCTCAAGTTTTCTGGTGTCAATTTTCAAAGATTTGTCAGATATAGGGAGTTTAAGTTGTTAGAGGGTGTGGCAGAGGTAGGCAATGCCGGTGGAAGTGGCAAAGTAAAATTGAGAGAAGGTGAAAGAGGGCTGAGTTTGGTGGCATTTTGTCACATAATAAATTTCATTTAACCACGTTTATGAAATGTGGCTAAATATAGTTGTATGGGAAGGTATTGACCAATGAATGTAGGTGAGAAACCGCCAAGGAAGAAATGATTCCATTTTGGAAATTACAGATTTTGGTATAAATCTAAAATAGTAAAATCATATCATCATTCCTGTATGGAATACATCATTTCATCAAAATTACTTTTCAAAGGAATAAATCATTTCCTCAAAATTACTTTTTTATCTATTAATTTCCAAAATCAAATAATTATTCCTTTTTGGGCTGTTAATATTTCCTTAAAATGAATCAATTTTGAAATTTCATATTTTTAGATATTTTAAGAGTGTTGCCTGATAAATATTCACATTAGTTGATTTTTTTAAAATAATTGTAAATATATTAAATAATTTCAAAAAATTACTTTTTACCTATCAATTTTTAGAACTTTTTTTATTATGATTCTTAAAATATTTCTGAATAAAATTTTTATAATAATAAGAGTTTGATTTTATTGCGCACTATCATTTAATTAAATTATTTATTCGAACCACATTTATTTAATACAGCAACATATGTATTGGACTAGAAACATAGGTTCGAAACTTCAACCTAATCTCGGAGAACTCAAACAGGGGCTCCACTGATTGCCTATGTGATACATATCCTAGATTGACTACTAGATATTGTAAGATCTCCTATTATCTCATATAATCTCTTATTATTGTATTGTATCCTCTATATTAGATAACATCTCTCACTAAATATAGAATATATCTAATCTCTACCGAATTTTATAATATTCAAGAAATATTATCTTTTGATTTATCAAAGGGTCACCTCTAATAATAAAAGGGAACTCAATGCCCCCAAGTAACATAACTCTATTACTTACTATACTTTCAAAACCTCTATATGTCATTCATTCACTAACTTAAGCGTCAAGACATGTAGTCTTACCTCTATTTTTAGATAAAAACAATATATAATTTCATTAACATATACTATCTCCGTTCACTTTTAACTGTCTTGTTAGGAAATAACTAAGATTTGGTATATTGAAAATCAATGTATCTAGATATAAATTATATTTAGATATATTGATTTTTCAATATATCAAATCTTAACTGTTTTTCTAGGATACAGTTAAGAAGGAGTATTGTTATCATCTACCTATATTCTATATAATTATTAAGATCTGAATACATTCTGATCTATACTTTTCTCGCCTAATAACTTGTGAAACATTTTATTATTAATATTTTATATTATAGTTTCTTTTAATTTGATTGTTAACTATAAATATATTCATATTATATTGAAAAGCTTTTCTTATACTAAATATGAATGGACTTATTTTTATTTTTCTTTTTTATGCGAACTGTCCTAACTCAAACAAATTAAAATTCATAAAGTGTCAAGTTGCCTGAAAAATGTAGTAAATGGCACAACTCAGGTTGTCTCACAAGGAAGTGTGCCAATTGATTCAAGAAAATTGGGGTTTTTGAGTTATAACAAGCCAAAATAAATTATGAAATTATAATAGGATGAATTACCTGCACAAGGATTCCCTCAGATTAAGAATTGTTCAATCATCGGTTCAAAAGATAAATTCATATCGGTGATTACTTTCATTAGTCATGCTATGACACAACAATGATGCAATTTTACTTAATGGTCATACAATCGTACTCCCACTAAGGATTTGATAAACATATGAACTAGTAATTCACGATCGTGATTCTATGAACCTATGTTAGTCTGATTACCAATTACAACAACCTAGTCCCTAACGGAGTTAATTCCAATCCCTTACCAATTAGATGTAATTAAATCAATCGACCCAATACCCCAATGGCATCTAGATTATGCACGCGAACGAATACACAACCAAGCAACTCTTAAAAATACAATTACAATAATCATTGCAATTGATATCAAAAGAGAAATCAAAAGGGGAAGAAAAAATAACCATGAATTGCAATTAAAATAATAGGAACCTCAAGAACAATCTTAATCTTCAGTTTTCCTTGTGTACGGTAAAGAAATTACTCCTCCATAGGGGGAGTTTCACAATCATCATTGAATGAAAGTCATAAATGGCAATCCCAAACGGGAGTCAAAACAAAGATTGGGAGTTCCTAAAACCTGGAGAGAGTGTGAGAATTCTAATAAGAGAGAAAAACTAAAATTTCCCACATCTGAGAGAGTCTGAGTGCCCCACCAAAAAAAAGAGAGGCCATGCGTTGTGTTTTTCTTACAAATGGCCTTCGAGAAATGCAAAATCGGGTCGGCCCATAAACATATGACCACCTGGGCGGTCTCCTGTGAAACGCTCCCAGAATTGTGCCCTTCTGTTCACTGTGACCGCCTGGGCAGTGATCAGTATGTTTCCAAGCCTATTTGAGGTCCAAGACGTTCGAATTAGCTCTTCGGCCTAAATAGAAGTTGTAGCTCTCTGAATAAGCTTTCTAATGCCATAAAAATCATCGGTACCTAAATTTGTAAGTTTGAAAAACTCTACCACAGCAGATTTATCACACCCCACGGGGGAAGAAAAAATAGGAAATGGGGGTTGTTCATCCTTGCCAAGTAAAGTATCACATGCATCTTCCACTAAGGAGTCAATCACATTAATGCCAAACACAGAATGTTCCTCAAGGGGAAATTTCATGGCATCAAACAAACAAAATTTGGCTTTCAAGTCCCCACACTCCATGGATAATGTACCAGTATAAACATCAATCCTGGTTCCGGCAGTTTTCAAAAAGGGTCTACCTAAGATTAATGTATGTTGGTTGGCATCAGTGCCATTCTCCATCTCAAGCACATAAAAATCAACAGGGAATATTAAATTATTTACCTTTACTAGGACATCTTCTAATTCCCCCTCTGGCTTTGTGATGCTGCGGTTGGCAAGCTGGATTGTCAACCTCGTGGGCTTGAGTTCCCCAAAGTGTAAGGATCTGTAGAGTGATTTTGGCATAACATTAATGCCAGCCCCAAGATCAGCCATGGCTTGCTTGATTTGCAAGTTCCCAATGGTGCAGGGAACATTGAACATGCCTGGATCCTTACATTTGGGTAGCAGGTCGCCTGGCTTGATTAGGGAGGAAGCATTCACCCCCATAGTCACCTTCTCCTTCTTACTGCCCTGTGGTTTCCTCCTGTTAGTGCACAAATCCTTAAGAAATTTGGCATATTTGGGGATTTGCTTTATTGCATCCAATAAAGGAATATTGACCTCTACCTTTAGAAAAGTTTCCAAGAGGTCTTTTCCAATTCCAACTCATTGGATCTCTTGGGCCTTGCAACTGGCTGTGGAAAAAGCAATGGAATGGGTCTTTCTACCTGCTTTTCTGCTTACTTCTACTAGGGTGCAGGCTTATCTTATTGCAACTCTAGCTGATCTGTCTCATCCTCCTGACTCTCAACCACAACTTGCTCTAAAGGACCAGCAACCTCAAGCAAAACTATACCAGACCTCAAAGTAATAGCAGAAACGTTCCCCTTAGGGTTGGCAACGGTCTGAGAAGGAATAGTGGATGGACTCCCCTGCTAGGATTGGGAACTCTCTAGCCTGACAATTGCATTTCTCATCTCTTGCATGACTTGTTCCTAATTCCTCTGTGTTTTTATCATCATTTTCATCATCTCCTGCCATGGTGCATCTGAAGGGGCAAGTAATGCTAGAGGCTGCTGAGGGGTAGGTAACTGTGGAGCAAGTGGTTATTGGTAAACATGTGAGTTGCTCTGTTGCCTTTGCTGGGGTAGAACATACTTTTGCTGCTGCTGTGATGAGTTATCCCACCTCAGATTGGGGTGATCTCTTTATCTTGGGTTATATGCGCTGCTATAAGGGTTATACCCCTATTGGTTGTTATGATTCTGAGGTCTACCAGGGAACACATTGCTAGTAGCGACTAAAGTAGGGTCCTCTTGTAGCTGTAGACATACATCACTAGTATGGATATTACAAGAACAAATACCACAAGTTATCTGAGGTGGAGGAGCCTGCCTCAACTGATTCAAGGCTATCTGTTTTAGGAACTCAATCATCTCATCTAGTTTCTCCTTCACCCTGCTATCATCCATTGGAGACACTTTACTCACATTGCGAGCATAACTACCAGCTCTAGACCCAAAATGCTGAGAGTTCTCTACCATGTTCTCAATCAAAGTTCTAGCTGCAACAGGAGTTTTGTCAACTAAGGCACCCCCACTTGCAGCATCAATCATGCTCCTCTCCATGGCTAGCAATCTCTCATAAAAATACTGAATAAATAACTGCTCTGGAATATGATGTTGGGGATAGTCGGTACACAATCTCTTGAACCTGTCCCAATACTCATAAAGGGATTCACCTTGTAACTGCCTAATACCACAAATATTTTTTCTGATGGCAGCTGTTTTGGAGTCTGGGAAGAATTTCTCCAAAAATATGGGCTTCATGCCAGCCCAACTATCAACTGTTCCATGGGGGGATATAGAAACACCAGTCCTTAGCAGCTCCTTCAAGGAAAAATGGGAAGGCTCTTAGCTTGATTTGGTCCTCCGTTACCCTTGAGACTTCATTGTCACACAAATCACATAAAACTGTTGCAGGTGTTTGTGTAGGTCTTCCCCAGACAACCCATGGAACTTTGGCAAGTGGTGCAGGAGCCTAGATTTAAGCTTAAAGTCAACTTCATAGTTGGGGTAAGTGATCCCCAATGGCTGGTAATTAAGATCTTGGGTAGCAAGCTCCTTTAAAGTCCTGTTATTCTCGGCCATATTCCCTAAAACACTAGCAGCGGGATTAGAAAGTTCAAGAGAATAAAAAAAAGCTATAAAAAAATTAAAATTAAATTAACTAAAACTTTTTTTTAATAAATAAAAAGCAAAAAGGTAGAAAAAATAAAAATAGGAAATAAAATAAAAATAAATAAAATATAGAATATAAAATAAATAAAAAATAATCAATTAGCATAACTTCCTCGGCAACGGCACCAAAATTTGATGCGAGCTATCGCAACTCACAAACAAATTAAAATTTATAAAATGCCAAGTTGCACCAAAAATGTAGTAAAGGGCATAACTCAGGTCCTCTCACAAGGAAGTGTTCCAATTGATTCAAGAAAATTGGGGTTTTTGAGTTATAACAAGCCAAAATAAATTAAGAAATTATAATAGGAAGAATTACCTGCACAAGGATTCCCTCAGATTGAGAATTGTTCAATCATCGATTCAAAAGATAAATTCATGGCGGTGGTTACTTTCATTAGTCATGCTATGACACAACAATGATGCAATTCTACTTAATGGTCATACAATCGCACTCCCACTAAAGATTTGACAAACATATGAACTAGTAATTCACGATCGTAATTCTATGTACCTATGTTAGTTTGATTACCAATTACAGCAACCTGGTTCCTAATGGAGTTAATTTCAATCCCTTGCCAATTCGATGTAATTAAATCAATCGACCTAATACCCCAATGGTATCTAGATTATGCATGTGAACGAATGCACAAGCAAACAACTCTTAAAAACACAATTAGAATAATCATCACAATTGATATCAAAAGAGAAAGCAAAAGGGGAAGAAAAACCAACCATGAATTGCAATTAAAATAATAGGAACCTCAAGAACAATCTTAATCTTTAGTTATCCTTGCGTATAGTAAAGAAATTACTCCTCCATAAGGAGAGTTTCACAATCGTTGTTGAAGGGAAGTCATAAATTACAATTCCAAACGGGAGCCAAAACAAAGATTGAGAGTTCCCAAAACCTAGAGAAAGAGTGAGAATTCTAATGAGAGAGAAAAACTAAAATTTTCCACATCTGAGAGAGTCTGAGTGCTCCACCAAAAAGGGGAGACGTAACACCCCGATTTCTTTGTCCGAGGGAAATGACCAAAATGCCCCTGAGGTAATTTCCTGACCCGAATTTGAGGCTAACCAACCCGGTCATCCTCGAAGGGTCAACTCAATGCTTGAAGGGGATTGAATGACCTTTGAATGCTTCCGGAAGCGAAAATCTCGTTTCCGCAGTTTCTGGTCAAAATGACCAAAATACCTCTATAGCGTTTTACGCGGGTAAAGGTGCCGTTTGACCCCGAAAATTTCCCCAGAGGTTTTAAAAACATGTTTTCATGTGTCTAGAGGTTTCTGTTCAAGTCCCAGTGGTCCCGGGCAGTTTTAGTGCAAAATTACGATTTTGCCCCTAGAATAGTGTTTTTGAGCTTAATGACGTAATTAAGCAAACCTAAGCAATATTAGGCTCTAAACGAAGATTAATTTATTTCCCTAATTAATCTAGAGTCAAAATAATTTATTAAAGTTAATTAGAACCTAAAATTGCTTAGATTAAACTTAAATCCCTTTTTAGAACTCAAGACTCCTAGTCTTGGAATCTTGAATAGTGTTTTCTCTCTCCAATTCCTTAAATCAAGGAAATGTGTCTAGAGTTGTTTAAACTCTAAATTGAGGATTTAACTCACTAATGGTGCAAGACCACTCCTTAATTATGTCTAGACCACCTTAATTATCCATTTCCCTTGCCTAAACACTTTCTTACAAATTTCTAATCTTAAGCATAATCAAAGATACACCTAAACACAACTCTAAACCACAATTAAAATGCAAGAAACTCTCCTCCCTTGGCTGATGCATTTCGGCCAGCACCCTCCTCTTTGGCCACATGTTTAATTATTTTCTCACTCAAAGAACCATGCTTGAGGCCATACCTTGAACCATACCTCACCATACTTTGAGCCATACCTCACCATGCCTCAAGAACACATTATCTCACCTCATGGAACTCATGGAATGCCTCCATTCTGCACCCCCATGGCCGAACACCTTCAGCCCATTCACACCCTTCATTTGTTTCATTTCTCTATAAATAGAATGCCTTGAGGAGCTTGCATCACTTTTAGATCATTTGTTAAGTTTAGGAGCACTCAAAGCTTTTCCTTTTCTCTCAAAGTTCTAGTGTTCTTCAAGTTCTTCAAAGTTCTTCATCATCTTCATCTTCTTCTTCCATCTTCAAGTTCATCACATCAAGTAGGGATTTTCTTTCATGTATTCTTTTCTTTAAAGTTCTTGTTTCAAGTTTGATGTTCATAGTTTCTCTTGATTCCTTTTAGAACTTCTTTTCTTCTCCTCCTTCCTCTTTAAGTTTCGGCCATAGGCCTTTGGGAATGAAGGAATGAGAGCTTGATGATGAGAGTTTCATGATGATGTTCATCACTTGAAACAAACTCTAGAGCTTGATCTTTGTTCTTGAGCAAAAATGTTTTTAGTTTTTCCTTTCTTGAACTCTTGAGAACTTTAGCTTTGATGATGTTTTAAAATGACTCTATGAACTCAATGATGAGGACTCATGGTGTTGGTGTTAATATATCATTAAGATCATGAACTCTAGAGTTTTAAAATGTTCCTTTTTCTTCTTGGAGATTTCGGCCATTTCCTTAATTTTTCTAGGCTTCATGGTTTGATTTCCTAAAAATGTTATGTTGAATTTTAAGAACTCTAAGCTTGACTTTACCTTGTTTGGATGAGTTTGGGTTATGGTTTAAGTTCCCTTAAAGTCTTGTTAAGAGCTCTAGAAAAATAAAATGAACTTGCATAATTTATTTTATGCCTGCATTCATATTTACATTCTTGTTGTGCATCTTTACTTTCAAGCTATCACCTAAGAACATAAAGATTAAAATGGAACTTGTATCATCACTTAATTTAATTCTCAAAGCCTTTCTATTTCGGCTTTAAAGTCAATTGTTGTTGGGCCTAGAGCACTAAAATAAAGAATTGAACTTGCATTATCACCTAATTAATTTCTCGAATGCCTATCTATTTCGGCCTTAAAGTCGATTGTTGTTGGGCCAAGAGCACTAAAATAAAGAATTGAACCATGCATATTTACCTTCAAGTTTGCACGTTTAAGTTTATGTCTCGCATATTTACTTTCAAGCTTGCACGTTTAAGTTTATGTGTTGCATATTTAATTTTAAGTCATCACTTTATTTTGTAAGCAAGATTAAAAATGAAAAGCATGAGCACGTTTAGTTTATGTTGTAACTTAAGAACCTAGAGCTCAAAGACTTGCCCATTTCATTCCAAGTTAAAGTTAAATGTGAATGCATTCCTTGAATGCATAATTTCGGCCAAGTAGTGATGATGGACTTGCAATGAGTTTTCATCTAGCTACTAGGACCAATAGTCTACGTTTTAAGTTCTCCTTAAAAGCTTTGCAAATCCTTATAAGGTTCTGTCATCACAAGTTGTGACTTCATTCTCTTTTAGAGGATGGAATATGTTTTGGTCACTGATCTAAGGTTTCTCTTAGCCTCTTGATGAATTAAAATGTTTTGCAAAGAGTTTTAGAAGTTCTAGATTGATTCCAAGAGAAACTAGTTAACTTATGTACCTAGAAATGTCAATTTAACTCTCTTATTAAAGTTAAATGTTTTCGGTTCTGATATGATGAGTGTGATGCTGTATGATGATGTTTTGATATGTTGGAATGTGTGAAAATATCATATGATGATGTAGAAGCGATCCTATGCATGATAGGTAAGAAACTATCTAACTAGAAATACCGTAAAGTTGGAATTTGACATAGTTTTAACCCATTTGTTTATGGATTCTGTCCAAACTGTTTTAATGGGAACATAATCAGATTTAGATTGTTTAGACATGAAAAACTTGGTATCATTTGAATTAGAATTGAATTCTAGCACCTA
This sequence comes from Dalbergia cochinchinensis, assembly GCA_031216125.1. Taxonomy (NCBI): domain Eukaryota; kingdom Viridiplantae; phylum Streptophyta; class Magnoliopsida; order Fabales; family Fabaceae; genus Dalbergia; species Dalbergia cochinchinensis. Next base: position 33,203,556 of record CM062374.1, on the reverse strand, counting down.
TAGGGAAACTAGTAACTAGAAAATCGTAAAAATGCAATGTAGAACTCTTAGAACATTTATTTTTCCGGACTCTGTCCAGCACCCTTACAACATGATAAACATGATTAATAATTAGTCCTTAAGCATAGGAATGTCTCATAATTGATTTAGATTTAATTTATAGCGCCTTAGGCGAAGACGGAACCGAGAAAGGGTCTAAAACGTAAGTTCTAGAACCCCGTAAGCACAAGTTAGAGATTTTGCCCTATGCTTTTCAGATTTAAATGTAAATACGAGGATTATGAATGATGTTTAATTATGAGCCCTTAGGTGCATAAAATATGAGCGACGGATGTTAGAGAACCATATCTCATGATTAAAATCCGTAAGGGTCAAAGCATAAGCTACCGTAAGGATAAACGGTTGAATGTTCTATGATGATGTATGTTATGTGAAGGATGTTAATGTTATTCATATGAGGATTTCATGAGAATATATGTTTGTGTGGCATAAAGCAAATTTGGAAGAAATTCGGCGTAATGCCTTCGTGCCGCCGAATTTCCAACGAATTTGGGGACTTAAAGAGATTTTGAAAATTAAGGTACTAAGATGGGTTCTAGGATGACATCGGTTCGGCCTAGCACTTCCATAGAACTCATGTGACATCGGTACCCATTTATACTCTTAGGTGACACCGGTTCGGCCGAGCACCCCTAAGAGAATTGCCCCCTAACCCGTACTCAGATAGTCGGGATTTATGATTTATGATACGCTTATCGTTAAGTGGTAAGTAAGAACTAGTGACGACTAGTTAAGGTATGAGCTCATAACCTAGATGTATGACACGTTCTGAGTGACACCGGTTCGGCCGAGCACCCCCAGTTCGATTGTCTTTAGGGTGGCCCATGAGGAAGAGATGTTTCATGATTATGATTATGTCACTAAGTTTGTCCCATATGAATGTTTCTATTGCCACTTTATGCCACTAAGTATGATGATGTTTGATGTTATGTTATGTATGTGCATTAGGTAGTGTCATGCATACATCTTCTATTATGTTGCATTCATGACATTAAGATCATTCTAAAATGAATGGGCCTTGGCTAAACTATGTTTAGAACTTAAAAATGGACATAATGCATGCTCACTCATTTGTATAATTAAACCCAAGGTTCCTGAGGACATAGATGATGACACCTAGGTAGTAGGAGGCCCTACTGAGATTCTTTAGCAAGATTCTCACTCCCTCTATCTCTTTCTTTCCGTCACGTCTTCAGATGGCGACGTTCGTAGTGTTCGTGGACACGCCGACGTGGGAGGTGCACTATGACCCGACTCACGGGTCATACCATTTTGAGGGACAGTGCACGGTGCGAGTTTTCATGTTCGTAGGACTCCCCTTCGCTCATCTCGTGCACACCCATCGCTTCTCCCCGACTGCACCCTATGGCGACGATGAGCGGCTTTTTGAGCGCGCGCGAATGCATGACGAGAGAGTGCTCCGCATGCACACCGCCGCCCTAGCCATGCGAGACTATCCCTACTACGTGCCCCGGACTTACTTCTCGGAGACCAACCCGTCCGAGGACCCGCCTACTCATCCGTATAGCGAGAGCTCTGCCCCCTCTCCCCCACCATTGAGGGAGGGCAGTGAGGATACCGTGACTCAGCCACGGCTTGCACGACGACCGGAGATGCGACCATACTGCGGGGGACACGCCCGATCCCCGTTCCGCCTCTTCACGTCCGAGGAGCTCACCCAGTTTCCCGGATATTTGCCTCGTTCGCGAGATGGACACCAGTAGGAGGTGACGATCATCCGATGGAGTACTCGGTTAGAGCACACACCACTTAGATGGGGATAAACCTTCTTTTGTTTAGAGGTTTCCCATTAGATGCACTCGGGTAGGGGAGTAGATTATGTTTATGTTTATGTTGTATTTTCTTTTATGTATTTCCCTTGTACTAAATTAAGTCCCACACTTATAAGTGGGCAAGTTATATATATATGAGATGATATTCAGTGTTGTTCATGCTGTGCCTTATGTTATGATGTTGTGAGATAATTGTTTTACTTTACATGGTTTACCGCTTATCGCATCACGCGGCTCTCACTTTATATTTCAAAAAAAAATTTACCCGTATTTTCCGCTAAGTATTTCTAAGTAAAATTGAGAACTATGGAGTAACAGACTAATGTTTAACCTAAGTATGTTCTAGAGTATTGGGTTAAAAATTAGGATGTTACAGGAGACGTCGTGCGTTGTGTTTTCCTTCCAAATGGCCTTTCCAGAGACACAAAATCGGGCTGGTCAATAAACATATGACCGCCTGGGTGGTCTCCTGTGAAGCGCTCTCGGAATTGTTCCCTTCTGTTCACCGCCTGGGCGGTGATTAGTATGTTTCCAAGCCTATTTGAGGTCCAAGACGTTTGAATTAGCTCTTCGGCCTAGAAATAGAAGTTGTAGCTCTCTGAATAAGCTTTCCAATGCCATAAGAATAATCGCAATTGGACATTTATAGCTCCAGATATTGGAAAAAAAAACTAGCTAAATGTCAAACTAGACAGCTTCATATCTTCAGCAATGTTCCTGAGTCCTTCTTTTGCTCTAATGCACCAACCTGAAAGTCCCTATTATCGATCAACACTCCCACAAAGAGGTTAAAAGCATAAGGCACTTCCAAAGTATGAGAATTCGCTAAAAACTATGCTGATGGCTACAAAATTATTGAATAATGCATGTTGAGGATAAAGAGCAAATCCACTAATTAACCATTAATTCAACATAACTTAAATGCAAAATACTAAGAATTAAGAAGTAAAATGGGTGAACAAATGCAACCCATCACTTTTATATCAAATTATATATTTATCACATATTAGAATAACTATATAAATATAGAGTAAACAATATTTTTTATTGTAACATTTTTAATTTGATATCAAGTTGATCTTAACAAAATTTTTACATCAATTTAGTTCAAACTAAATAATTTTAATTTAAAATATAAAACATAAAACATGATTGAATTATTATTATTTACTTATTTTATTAATTTTTATTATATTCAATTAAAATTACATTAAATGATATTTATTATATTATATATTATATATTTTTAATATTTTTATTTTAATAAAATATACAATTATCAATCATATAATATTTCTTTGTTAAATATTAAGTTTTGCTTAAAATTTTATATTTAAAATTTATTAAAATTTAATTTAAGCATAATGCTCTTATCTCTAAGTTTTGAAATTTATATATATATAAGGCTAGAAGAGTTGGGTTGTTATTGGCTAAAGCCCAAATGAAAGGAAAACGGAATTAGGTTAATTAAGATTGAGATATCGAAACCCAAGGGGAAGAGATATGGGAGCAAAGAAAGTATAAAAATACCAATGAAGATTTGCAAATGCATGAGAACCCTAGTGATAACGGAACAAAAGCATGCAAGGACGTGGTTAAAGGTTAGTTGAAAAATAAGAGTGATTATGATCACTATGTGCGTGAAAGAGGTAAAACAACACCTTAATTATTGGGTTTGTAAGCTTGTGAGGAGATGTTAAGAAAATGGTAAAGTTAGGAACCCCTTCCCTTATTATGGCTTAGGCAGAGAACGAGTAATGCCAGTTCTTACAGAGATGATGATTTATGAATGGAAGCCTTCATCTTCCCTCTATGTTAGGACGCCATCTCAGTGCCTCTCTCTCTTGTGCTCTCGAGGTGTTCTAGAACGAGGGCATCTTTTGGGTCACCCTTACCAGTTGTCGGTGTCACTATGTAAGATAGTGTATAGGTGACCATTGTGTATGGGAAAGATGAGTTACAGGATCTAGTATGTTGGTGTGCTCTCAATGCTATGGAAAAAAAAGGATCCGTTAGTAGTCTGGCTTCTCTCTAGAATCGGGGTCATGTGTTTTCTTCTATGGGGCTCCGTCCCCTATCTTTGGGACCAAGAAAATGGAGCTCCACCACCTTGCCGGCTATGAGTGATGTAACAATGGCGTGAACAATACGCTTTGGTTGGCTCAAGGTGCTGATGTGAAAGGACATGAAAGATGTCACTCACACATGAAGATAAGATTATATTAGACTTTTGGAGAAATGGCCTTGAAAAAGGGGGTTCTAGTTGGGCCATGTTTTTGGGAATATTTCCTCATTTGGGGGTACCTTATAACAAGGGCATTAAAGGAGTTTGGTTCTTTACCAAAAATGGATTCCCTTTTTCTCTCTTTTAGGTTTCCTTTTTTCTGCTGAATAGGATGGTGTTGTCGCTATGCGAGTTGGAAGGAAGGTTTTTCAACATCTCTTTGGGCTACTCCTTATAGGCCCAAATTCATCGGTAGGGTAACAAAACCCTAAAGCCTACCAAGTCACATGTAGAGTTAGTCCCCTAGGTCTTAAAATCAACCCTTTAAGATTACACTATAATGGACTTTATCTCATTCACCCACTTACTTGAAAGGCTCATATTAGGATCTATTTTCTTTGCCTCTACATCACAATTAATTTCCTTTAATCATGTTTCAAATTGATTCATAAAAATGGATCTGGAACATATGGCTATATGTAGCTGAAGCTTGAGATATGGACACATATCAGACTATATCAAACTTTCTATTTAGTTCAGTTATGTTATTCCTTTGTATTTGCATTCTTTTATTAATAAAATTTCAATTTCACCAATCACTTGTTCTTTATCTTGTGTTTGATCTTGCTCAATGTTAGCCAATTTGGAAAACTAGCTCTAGCAAGTATTTTGAGTCACATGTAATAAGAAAGTGAATATAGGAATGTCATTCCCACAAGGATTATGAACAAGTACCAGCTCGTTTGAACACGTTGCTATTCATTCAATCAAAACTTAATTAGATTTAAGGAAAATGTAATGAAAACAATAGATAGAAGAAGAAATCAAACAATAACAATCAATGGACAGTAGTGTTAGGAAACAATTTAATCGGAGTTCCTATATTTTGTTTCATCTAATGTCATGACCTTATTTGGAAATGTAACCGGCATGTAAGGAATCTCATCCCCACATAAGTCTCATGATAGTTAAGTCAATCTATATACATATTTTAATCATAAAAACCATTTAAAGCATAAATTCATTTTCTACATACAAATAACTTGTTCTTTAAAGTCAATATAAGTATAACTGATATTTTATAAATCAAACTCTAAAGTCTATAAATCATGATATAAAACATGTGTATACATAGAGTCACTCTAATACAAAATAACCATGAATACTAAATCGTTATATACAAATCAAGAATATGTTATCATGGTATGCAAAACGCAAAATATGCTTTATGGTCCAGGACTCCTCCCCACTAGAGCACTCTAATCTGTAATAAAGATTCTTCACCTGAGTGAAGCTCACCAGCTGAAACTCTATTGCTGCTGGGAAGAAGGTGGTTGAAAAAAACCTGCAACAGCTGCTGTATCTGTAAATAGAAGAAAGGAGACAGGTGAGTTTTATTCAAAACTTAGTGAGTGAATCCTCACCTGTAACCCTTTTCATGGGATGCCAAGGAGAAATGCACAAAATCATAATAACAATAAACCTCTAAGTCATTTCATATGTACATATATATAATCAAAATTATATTTTTTCCCCTAAATCATAAATATGGTACTCTAATAAAGAAATAAGAATCTCTAGTTATGCACAGTATATGTGACATAACAATTTCTCTGGCTATGCATGTCAACTATGGCATAACAAATTCTATGATCTCTGTGATCCCTCAAAGATCTAGATCGAACACCTAACTAGGTTCCATCTCTGCTTTGTGAAATTGTCCCTTGGGGACAACTTGGTACCAAAGTTAATAATCATTTTCTAGCTGTTAACTCACAATCTGTTTCTCTATAACTGTTGTTTGGTCCAGGTCATAAACTAATCCTTTTCTCCGAATCCCTATATTATGCTCTACTCTGGGTTTAAAGCTTTTTCATACGTTCATAACACTCTTAAAATCATTACAATGTAAAATCTCTAAATACCATCACATTCATATTTAAACTCTACATAAAATCATTTTTAGCAACAATTGACCCATGGTTTACATAAAAATATATAGCTCATACTATTTTGAAAATCATATTTTCATAAATCAATAAAAGTCTATAATCTCTTTATAGTAATATCTAAAATCATGCATTAAACCACATTTTAATGAAAATATCTCTAATGGCCAATATAGAGATCACAAGATTGAACCCACTCACCTAGGGGGTGGAATGTGATGGATCAATACCAATTGAGCTCGTTGGAGCAGGAATAACACCAATGTCTTCCATAATAACCACAACACTCTATACTAACCTCTAATAATCTCTAGATAACAACAATCTAACTCTAACTTCAATGGGAATGCATCAACACTTGCCACCATTAAAGGAACAATAATACTACCCCAAGAACATGAGAAAAGGAGAAATAGAAGCTAAACCAACAAACTAACTTACCTTCGAGCTTTGGGATTAAAGATTGGAGTGTAGTTGGAAATGAGGAAGGAAAAGAGAAGGAAAAAGAGTATAGTGGTTGGGTTTTCGGTCTCTGGTATAGGGAAGGTCAAGTGGGGGTGTTTTTAAAGAATGGAGGTACCAGTTATCAAAAATATGTCATTTTACACTATTTTATTATCAGGGCCCACTCACTATAGCGAGCCTATTCTGTATAATTCTGTAACAGCAACACTACTCCTATATCACTTGGCCCTTCATGCATATGGTGTCTTCCTAGCAACACAGGTGGGTCCTGGGTGATCTTAAGGTTGTCCAAGACTCATCTAGGGACACATGTATCTAAGTTATTACATCTAATATGAATTTAATTTCTTTCCCAATTCAATTACTGATCAAAATTTTCAAAACTTATAACTGCAATTCCATGCCTTGATATTACAATCTTCTTAGGATAAATTGAACAAATTAATGCCTTAATGTTATTTTAAATTTACCTAAGGATGAAGAACACGAATTCACATAATCAAGACAAAGTAACCCCTCCTAGCATAATAACAAGAACTTCTGCTAAATTAAACAAAAATTTACACTTGAAAGCGCTAATAAGGTTTTAATCCACTCAGTAAATGACCAAACTATGAGGTAGTTCTATAATTTCATTATGCAAACATAGTATTAAATAGAAAATTTGATACTGTGATTTGGCCAAATTGAGGGGAATATAAATAAGACGAAGCAACGTAGAATTAAAAAAAAATTCGTAAGATCAAAGTGAAAAGAACTTGAGACAATGATAAGGCAACAAAATCAAAAGATGAATCCCAAAAGAGAAAAGCATACCTATGAAGAGCAATGTTGATCCATTTCTTGATGATAATGTCATTCCCCTTAATCATTTCGATTTAGGGTTTCTCCACTTTTGTAATACCCCAGGTATTAAATAAAAGGGTAGAAATTTTTTTTTGAACCAGAGAGAGTGCCAGTCACTGTTATCTGTTGTTTCGAGTCCTGAATTTCACTAAGTCTTGACCCTACACATCCTTGGAGGGCTCTATGATAAAGCCATAGTCTTGGGATCAAAAGTTCCGATAATGGTTCCATAGAGAAAAATAAGTTGAAGAGTGATTTTTAATGAATTTTATGAAACTCTTAAACCTTTTGTTTTTAGCCTGTGAGTTTAAAAAATCGTAAGAATTCTTAAATTCGAACTAAAACCCAAAATTTGAATTTTTGGGATTTTAATTTTTCTAATATTTTATTTGAATCCAAATGGTATTTCCTTAATAAATGCAAATAAGTGTATTCTAGAGAATATTCTAGAGAGCGTTGCAGCGCTCAGTTAAGGAATAGTAAGGCGATGCTGGGGACGATTTTTATGCTCTCTAGTGAGCACTGTAGCGCTCATGGGCGCTGTAGTGGTTAATAGAATTATAAACCCCCCTCCCCCATTTCAGGGTCCATACCATTCCAAACGCACCCCATACCCCCCAAACATGAGTTCTCACCCAGAAAATGTAGTTTTCACCCCAGAAACTCCATTTTCTTCCAATTTCTTCAAGTATAACTTGGAATTTTCATCCTCCAAGGCTTTAAGGTATGTTATTCTCTTTGTTTCGCTCTTTCCTCCTTGATTCTCTAAGGTTCTTGAGGATATTCTCATGTTTGTCAAGGGAAAGGAGTTCTTTCTCTATGTTAGGAAGAGAGTTGAGCTATTTAGAAGATGATTTAGAGTTCTGTTGATTCTGTATCGAATATTAATGTCTCTCCTACTTCAAAGAGTCCTAGTGGTGCTGTTGGTGTAGAGTTTTCATTGTTCATCCCATCAGGTGAGTGGGCTCGCATCTGTGACATCTATGTTATGTATTAGAGTTATTTTCATAAAAATATCATTTACTGCTTGATTTTAGAGATTTCTGCATAGAAGTTTGAGATTTCTGTTTGTTTATATATTTTAGAACACCTGGTTGTAGAGCATGGAAGTGGTTTTTGATAAAACTCATGAGACCATATTTGTTATACTGATTTTATGTAGAATTGATTATATATGTGATTATTAGAGGCTTTTATGATTGTTTTATACTGGTTTATATATATATGAAATGGTTTTATACCTAGATATGCATATACAGTTTAGAGAAGAAAATGGAATTGTTATTGTAAGCTTTGCTACTTGAAGCATGATGCTAAATTTTCTAATTATGAAAAGCTTGATAGTTGAGATATATTTTAGATAATCAATCAAAAGGTTTTAGAGCTTGAATCTTCATGAGATTCAGAACAATTGACAGCTATGTACTCTGTGGGCCTTAGAAATCTCTAATGTCTACATGGGGTGATCCCTTGAACATGATTTCTTAGCCACAGATATGCTAAGGTTAGATTGTTAGAATCAGGTAGATTCAGAGCTCTCAGAGTATCACAAGTTTACTGTTGATAAAGAATAATCTAGAAATTTAGATATTAAAGGGATTTTAGAGCATGAATCTTTGTATGACTGAAGACAGTTAGTAGATACATATCCTATGGACTTGAAATCATCATGTATGATTTCATAGTCACAGTTATGCTAAGGTCAAACTGTTAAAGAGTTACAGGAATTCAGAACTCACAAAGAATTAAAAGGTTTTAAGGATTTCCATATATGAATAAATTTATTTAATTAAGTTAGAAGGTAGCTATAGAAAAACAGGTTGTGTGTTAACGGAAGTTAATCCATTAACCTTGGTACCAAGTAGCCCAGGCCAGAGATTATAGAGACTTATATCCAGATATTACAGAGAATTCATTGTCACACTAGAGACGGCGATATAACGGCCAGATATGACCAAAGATTCATATTCAGAGTTTTGTTACGTCACAAATATTGTGCGTAACCAGAGCAAAGATTACTGTTTCTCTAGGAGCTACTATACTGTGAGCTTGTGTGATTTTAGATATGAAAGTAAGTTAAGAAAATTGTTTTGAATTGTACTTGATGATTGGAATATATATATACAAATATACATGCATAATTGGCTATGAATACTTTGGAATATTAATGATGTTATTATGATTTTATGCATTATTCTTTGGTGTCCCATGGAAGGGGGTTTCAGGTGAGGATTCACTCACTGAGTTTTGGTAACAAAACTCACCATCTCTCTTTTTCTCCTGTTTTATAGATAGAGCGGTTGCTATGGATTCTCTTTGGCCCCCTTCCTTCCAACAGCACTAGAATTTAGTTGGTGAGTCTAGCTGTCATTTTGATTTAGAGTGCTCCAATGTAGATGTAGGCAGGATCCCGGACCTTAGACCATGTTTTGCATTTAGCATACTATGATGGTTTATTCATATTTTGTATTTAAGGACATATTTATATTAATTTAATGAACTTTTGAAACAAAGTAACTCATATTTTTATGTGAGGTATAATGATTTTAGACTTTAGAGACAGATTATGAAACTGCAACCATGATTATTTTGATCATTTTATTATTTGAAGTGAAAGAGCAGGTGATTTATATGTAGAAAAACAGAAATTTCTAATTTTTATGGCTTTTGTGAACAGAGTATACATGTAGAAACAGTTAACAGGTCATGAGACTTGCGTGAGAATAGGATTTCTCACATGCCGGTCATGTTTCTAGATCGGGTCGTGACAACTTTCCACGCCATGTCATCCTCTGCATCTACCTTGAACAATTTTCCAATGCTCGATTGAACCATGAAAAAGTAACCTTTGCTATCGTAAGCAATGTTGTTGAGCCTTAGGAGGTCACGGTTGAGGTTGTTGTTCTCCTCTACTGCCAGAATGATCACCGTGAAAAGCGGCTATGCGTAGAAGAAGTTTAAGGTGTTGTCGTTTGCAGTGACTTTCCAAATCTAGCTACCGACGAAGGAGGAGGGGAAGGTGGAGAGGAAGATGCATGTAATGGTTGGGAGAAAAGAGCTATGGGTAGTAAGGGCATTGAACAGAGGGATGTAGTTGCGGTGATAATTGATGGCAAAGCTGAGGACAAAGGTGCCAGTGGCGAGTCAATGCTGAAGGCAGTGGCATTGTGGCGTTACTGGAGGGATCTGAGTGCTGGATGTGGGAGATTGTGTCGATGGATGAAGGGTTTGTCTATTCATTGGGTAGAAACTGATTAATTGTTATATGTGAAAAGGTAAAATTTTAGTGCAAAAAAATTGAAAGACAGTACTAATAAGTTTTACCAATGGTTTTGTAGCGTGGGGTATTGAATTTCGAAAGGCAACATTTAATAAGGGTGGATAGTCAATAAAGACAAATAGCATTCAAATGATATAGCAACACTTTGTAGGTGTGCTCTATGCTATTAAAGAGGGCGCTTTCTAAGCATTGCCTTAACCCCATGCAACTACCACCAAATAGAAGTGTTGCTTTAGAGTACAATAGGCAACACTTTTAAAGTGTTGCTTAAAATGTGTTGCCTTAGGCCAAAAACATCATAGGGAGCTAAAGTTTTGAAAGTTGTCCCTAAGCACATTTGGTTTACTAGATGCAAAAGTTAAATTTGGCTTCAAAAAACTTGATTTTGTACCCGTCAATTATGATAACATTTTAAAACCTTCAAATTTGGACTATGATCCCATTATAGTGCTCATTGGCATAAATATTTTTTGGACTTATTATATCATTATTTAAATATTATCATATGTAGATATGTCTTAATAGTTATACACATAAAAGTTATTTCCATCAATACTATCCAAACAACATCTATCATGTCAAAATCATTTTTCAGTCAATTTAGTATCAACTCAATTCTAACTAAAATCAAGTTGATTCAAATTGATTTTATAACAAGTAAATCCTAAAATGGTCACTAACAATTTTGTATCAAATAAATTAATTCCTAAGAAAAATAAAATGACACTTTGGTCCCTAACTTTTTTTAAAATGCCAAAATCAAGTGTTTTCATTAAATACTATGACATCGACTCTTTTGAAGTTGGCGTGATACTATTACCCTCCATTTTGTGATCCAATTTACTCCAGTAATAAAACAACATCGTGTTTTGTTTTCATCCTAATGTTTAAAAGCCTAACTTCACTGCAAATGTACTCTAAATCCCAAAAAGTTATATTGTTTTATTAACAAATTGACTAGGCTAATAGAACGAACAATAATAGTATCCCAACAACTATCTAATGAAATCATATTGTAGTATTTAATGTAGATGTCAATTAATTAACCGAGAGACTACATTGCTTGACGTTTCAAAATGCCAATGATCACAATATCACTTCTTCTTTCTAAGATAATAATTAATTTATCCGATGTAAAAATTGATAAAGACTATTTTAAGAGTTTACTCTTTTGTGAATTACTCTTTGAATACTTTTGATCAATCACCTTAGATTTTCGCAATTTGAAATCTCCTGGTTGTGATGCATTGGCACTAAATTATACGCTCAATCACATGATGGAAAATTATCAAATAACAACCTCTATTACATTATAAGCTTGAAATATTACATGAAAAGCTTCCTAGCTCAACTTTGATAAAGACCACACGTCGAGTCACATAAAAACGAAAAACTGACATTAAGTGCTTCTTGTTATTTTTATGTCTACACTTCATGCAGAATCATATGGGCACCATATTGTGGCTGAAGGGTGATCAGAGAGTATGGAGCATGAGCATAAGACGGAGAGAGTTCAAATGAGAAATTTTGTAGGATTAAAGACAAAGCCATCTTTGCTTCCAACAAAGAGAAGTTTTGTCCAATGCATATTCTAGGACCCCATCCAAATGGAAGAAATGAAGCTCTGCCATTTGTAGCCTTTAAAACTCCTTCAGAGAACCTCTCAGGATTAAATTCCTTTACATTATCACCCCAAAGTTCACGGTCATGGTGAACCAAAACTATTGGCAAGCAAACTTGTACTCCTGCAGGTAATGTAAAATTTCCAAGTTTCATATCCTTACGAGCAGTTCGAATAAGCTGAAGTCCTGGCGGGTATAGCCTGAGAACCTCATACAATATCATAGGTACCTGTTGCAAAAGATTTCTAGTAATTATAACTAGCAAGGGCATACAAGTAATGTCATCAAGATATTAATTATAGTACTTACAATCTTAAGCTGACTTAACCCATCAAAGTCTGGTTTTTTGTTACCAAAGACTTGCAAGACTTCCTCCCTTGCACGTGCTTGCCATCTAGGGTACTTACTCAATAACACCATGGTCCAAACAAGCAAAGATGAAGTGGTCTCTTGCCCTGCAAAGTAGAATAGCTTGCACTCCTCTATTACATCTTGAAGAGCCATTCCAACATTTTTGTTGTTTCCATGTTCTTGAATTTCCTTGTGATTTGATTCCAGAAGTATGTCTAATAAGTCATTCTTGGTGGGTTCACCTTCCTTCAATGCTTTCTCTCTCTTGCTAATCATAACTTTAAGTGAAGCTGTTATATCCCTATCAATTTCCTTCATTCTCCTATTGATAGTAGTAGGTAGAAACCTAAAAAACAATAATTATTAGTGTTATAATTTTCATGATAGGAAGGAAGTGTTCTTTCCTATATTAATTAGTTTTTCGGTGTTAGTTCTGTCATTAGAAAACTAAAACTTCACTGTTAAGTTATAAGTAGTAATTTAAATGCTAAACTTTCCCATCACATCTTTTGGTTAGTGAATGGACAACGTATAGAACACAAATTCTTCAAGATAAATGCTTGTTGATAATAGTTTTTCTGGATGGAAGCTTTTTTCCTATTCATGTTGCAATTGAGATATTACCCCCCCCCCCCCCACATCACAATAGTTAGTAAATTAAGCATTGTATAAAACAATTTTTTAAGTGACTACACGATGAATGTTATTTGTTAATCGTTATTTCCAACATGAAAAAGTGGGAAGGCTAGTTAATTTAAATAAAACCCATTTAACAAGCTAGATCTTATATTAATTATCATGCAAACACCACTAGATTACCGCGGGATACCAACAGGCAGTACCGATGGGTACGGATCTATAAGTAACTACAGACGGATGAGAAACTCATGGGTAGATGTGTTTTTTTTTTATAAATTAGATTTTCATCGGAAAAATAGATGAGAACCAGTCTGTAGTGCTTGGCGCCATAATGCATCATATGGCATGCACAAATTTCGAGGGGTATACTACCGAAGTGGATATTTATTCTATTCCAGTTGGAAACTCGTCAGTATATGATAGCGCACCATGTGTCGCAACATAGTGATGAGCTTTTTTTATTTTCTATTTTTTCAAAAATTTAACTTAGCAATGGGTATACCAAATTTTTTTTAATTACAATTACCAAAGGGTTTTAATTAAATTAATTTACTTTTTATTTCTATTAATTACAGACGAATATACCAACGAGTTTTTGAATTTTTGGGATGTTGGCGTGCCTCTTTGGATTCCCTATACCCATCGATATACCCGTCGGTAACTAGTGGAACCTGAAATGCATCATTTCATTTAATGATTGTCAACAGGTCAACTCGTCCATAAGTCGAACCAGAACATCTCTTCTTCCTCATTTCTACAACTTCTCTCTCTCTTCCCCCTCTCTGCCATTGCCACCATAGCTCCATTCTCGAAATCAAGGCCACCATTGCAATCTAGGTCCGTTGGTGGGCATTTTAATCATTTTACCTTTTTAATTTTGCTTAATTATCTCATTTTTTTTGTTGCCTAAAGTATTGTTTTTTAAATGTATTAGCGAGTAATTGTTGTTGCGATTTTGTTAATGTAGGAGTTTTATTAAAGGAAGCACTCACAATGTTGACTTTGGGCGCTTTGGTTTCCTTTTTTGTTTTGCTATTATTGTGTATTTCCTTTTCAATTTTTATAACGGTGAAAAATTAAATATTTGTTTATTTTGAATTTTCTAGCTTCAATTTGGCTGTGTGCTGGAATATTTTGATTCTTTGTTTGTGTCCTACTATATAGGTCAGTAACAAAATCTTTGTTATTTCTATGTTTTAATATGTATGTAGGGTAGAGACCTATGATTTCTATGATAAAATCACAGGTAATGGAGATTGCATGACTAGGAAAAAGGATGTAGAGGTCCTTCCCCGACTTGTTTGTTGTGAAGATTGTTTGTATTTGCGAAGATTGCAGAAAATGTATATTGTGGAGTTATAAGGAAATGTGCTCTAGAATGATTTTTGGGATTATGTGAATTGTATGTAATTTTTAAGTTGTGATTGCGTAAATATGTATGTTAGGTTGTTGTCATTTAATAATGTCTCTAATTGTTAAATGCATTAGCTAGTTGATGACAGAAACTCCTATTTAAGCAGAGATGCTGTCAAAATTTTGTGAACTTTTTGTTAGGCAAATAAAATTAAAAGTAATTGAATTGAAAATATTTAAAGTCAAATTGAATGTGTTTATAAGTAGTAATGTGATATCTTTAAAAAATTATATGGTTTGGGATTACTCATATGCCCAATGTTTGCTTCAAACTGATCATGGATGTATAATAGATTACATCCTAATTAATAGAGGGGGGATTAAGCTGGAATTCTATAATGATGTTGAAGAATTTATGAGAGTAGCATGTCAAACACAACTCGTTGATGAGGCAAAATTTATGTGTCCATGTAATAAGTGCAAATATAGAAAGTATTTAGATCACACCATAAGGATTTATTTGTACAAGTGGGGATTTATGCCTAACTATTGGATTCAGACCAAGCATGGGAATGTAGTTAATGGAGGGAATCAAGTGGATATGTTTTAGATTGGAAGGAGTTATGGTGGAGTCCACGTAGCTCAGCACAACGTTAGTAACATGTCATGGGAGGAAAATCTGTAAACATCAAGAGATGTTTTTTATGCTATAGGTCCTGAATTTGCAACGCATTATTCTTAATCATCAATTGAGGAGCTCAACCAAGATGCCGCTAGATTCTATAGCTTGTTAAAGGCTGCAAACCAACCTCTATGGGAGGATTATATGCACTCCGAGTTGTCATTAAAAGTTTGAGCGTGGAGTATTAAGTTTGAAAGGAACCACTACCAAAGTTCTTTTGATTAGTGGGCTACACTAATCAGTAGGCTAAGTCTGAATCCCGATATAATTTCAAAAGATTTTTATCAAATTAAAAAACTAGTTTCTAAACTTGGGTTGAAGGAAATATAGATTTACTGCTGTTGGAAGGCTGCATACTTTATTACAAAGATGATACTGCATTGACCGAGTGTAAGTTCTGCCACGTACCTAGATTTAAACCCAAGAGATGTAGAAGTGGGAGGTATAAGAATGTCCCTCAGAAAATAATACATTATCTGCCCTTATACCTTAGACTTAAGAGACACTATTGGCTTCTCATATGAGTTAAAAATCAAACGGGTAACATTGTGATGACTTATCCATCGCATGATGAAGAGTTGAAACATATTGATCGAACATATCTTGAGTTTTCATTTGATCCTCGAAATATTAGATTGAAACTCTGTCCAGATAGATTTACTCCAAGTAACCAATTCAGCAAACGCTATTCGTGTCGGCCCATAGCTATTATGCCATACAATCTCCTTCCTAAAATGTGCATGAAAGATCCTTACCTATTTTTAATATGTATAATCTTTAGCCCTGATAATCCAAAAGCTAAGATTGATGTGTACCTTCAACCCCATTATTGATGAATTGAATGAGTTGTTGTGTGAAGGTTTTCTTATGTATGACATTTCAACAAAATAAAATTTTATGATAAGAGCAGCATTAATGTGGACCATCAATGACTTTCTAGCATATGGAATATTGTTTGAATGGATGACACAAGACAAATTATCATGTCCAATTTGCACGGAGGACACTAAGGCATTCATTTTGAAACACGAAAAAAAACTCTTGATTTGATTATCATAAGAAGTTCTTAGATGTTGACCATCCATATAGACGAAGTAAATATGGCCTTAAAAGTATTTGTGTTGAATATGATGAGCCTCCAATTAGACTAAATAGTCGCCAAATGTTGGAAGATTAGGCCCTCCAAGCGCTTTTGGGGCATGTCCCACGATGTCCGTAAAAGACAAATGAGCAGTTCTTGGCTAAATGATGCCATCCACGAGCAGTAGTGCCATTAGGAATTGGACCTAACTTTCAAGGACAGTTTTGAGAAGGACAAGACTAACTGAGCCTCAGTGAAGGGTGGGTCACTACACACTGGTAAGTCAAGCACCCATGAGAGGACCCGAAAACCATTGGTAACTTTAATATTTTTATATTTATTATATATATTATTCACTTAGTACAATTGAATTGTATTAAATAGTAGATTATTATGATTTTAATGTACATTTCGATGCAAGTCAGGGAGTTAAACCATCCTTGACCCAAGGGACTGGTTCCGAAAAACTCATACCCAAATGGGTGACAAGGGGGAGACAGGAAAGGTATAGGTCGACCGTCACTTCGAGATAACATACATAAGTTTGAATTCAAATCCCTTAGTATTTAATTTTTATTACTTCTTTATTTATGTCATAATTGTTACTTACAATGTATTTTATCTTTTTTTCTCTATAGCGTAAATATACAGAGTTGTAGAAGTAGACACAGACCCAATACCAGATCTAGGTGGCAGAGGCTAAGCCTGATGTTGACATCTCTCCTCCAAATGAGGAGGATGTTTGGGCCCAAGTGGTTGGCGGCCCTTACCATGGTCGCATGTATAGGATAGAGGTGCTAGTCTAATAATAGGTCTCATCCTCTGCCACGAGGTCAGTTGCTCAAGATGATTCATTGCGGGAGCGCGTGCATGCTCTAAATCAGGAGTTGCAATAGTGGGCACAACTTATCCAGCAGCAACAAGCGCAACTTCTCTAGCAACTCCAAGAGCAGGTAGTGGGCCGAGCAACAGCCGAGGATGAGCTTAGAGAAATTCGACAACTGAAGATGTTGATGGAATAGCATCAGCAATAGAAGGCCAAAATAGAAAAAATGTAAATTCAAGAATATTTAAAAGAAAATTACGACCGATGTAATAAGGTTCTTTAACAACATGAAGGCTTCAAGATCTTCTTGCAAGAACCCCCAGATACCACTCCCATCAATTACTAAAAGCTCCTCATTAGATGGTGGCGACAACTCTGACGGGTCAAATGACCACAACAACGACGATGAGGACTTCAGATAGTCTTTTTCTAACTATTTTTTTTTATATTTTGGATATTTTTTATATTTATCCCACTTTATATTTATTTTATTTTGATAATTTGTTTATTTACTCAATTACTTCATTGTTTTGTTTATTTAATTATCATTTCATTACTTCCTTATTTTATATCATTTTTTATTGATTATTGAATTATTATACAAATAATAAATAAATAAATAAATTTCCAACAATTAAATAGTTTATATAAATTCTTCACATACAGCAATGTGATCTAGCTATCTCAAATATATATATATATATACAGACAGGTGCATTCATTGGAAATGAATGTATTTTTTAAATAGAAAAAAATATTAAATCACCATTGGTAAACCCATCAATAATGTATAAATAAAATATTTATTTAGTTTTCAAAACCCGTCGGTACAAAAAAAATCATCGAAAATAAATAAATAAAATATTTTAAAATTTTTTCAAATCTACTGGTATAAATTAAAAAAAAATCGACAGTATTATTTTCCTGACGACCTCATTAACGCTTTTAATTCACATTACCGACCGGTTCTTTTATCATTGCCCGACAACAAGCCATTGATACATACCGACGACTAAAATGACCCGTCAGTAATATTCTTCCAATAGATACATAGAGTAGTCTTACCTCAATCCAGGGATGTAGACTTTCATTATAACTTTCACTGTAAGTTCCGCTTGCTCTCTCAGAAGTTGAAATATTCTTTTTCCTTCTTCATAACTACTTCCAAATGCTGCTCGAGAAATAACATCGCTAGTCAAATTTTGAAGAAACGGCCATACATCAATTTCACATGATTCATCTGAAGACATCATTCCCTCCCATTTACTTATCATGTCATTGCAACTTTTGAAGAAAGTTGGCATCATAATCTGCAGCGCAAAAATAGAAAGGAGTTAAAATTCCTCATGTCAAACTAAACATATAAACTTTCAGAACATGTTGTAATAAAACAAATCTCTGTTGTTTGCTAATGCATATAATGCAGCCTAAACTAATCCATGTTATGCCACACGAAATAATTTTTGTAAGGAAATGCATTTAAGGTGAAGATAATTTTTTCAATGCTCAAACACACAAACAATTGGATTCCCTAGCTAGTGTTTTTTCTTTTTTTCTTTTTTTTGTCATGTCTTCTAAAGGCAGTACAAGTCGATCATATAAGATGTATATCTACTAAAGAGAAAATAACCTTTAACTTTTCCAAATTGAATGCAGGGTTGATTATCCGTCTATGTTTGCTCCACTTTTCACCCTCATAGTTAGCAAGGCCACTAGCTAGTAACTTGAAAAGCGGATTTGTATTAGGCTTTGGGAAGTCATAGATCTTGTTCAATACATCTTTGATTAGCTCAGGATCTGTTATGATCACCCTTGGTCTTGGTCCAAACCAGATAAAAGAATTCTTGCCTGCATATCATCAACAACTTATATATTAAAATAATAATAATAATAATAATAAATAACTCACACTAAAATATTAACAATAACCAAAAAAAAAAATCATGAATGAAGACAATCGGCAACTTCGTGAGGTATTTGAAATTTGCATGAAGGATAACACAATGTCAAATAATTAACAGTAAAAAAAGTAATATTCAAATTATCTCAGCTGGTTTTTATTATCAAAAAAAAAAAAAAATTCTCAGCTGGCATATACTACCCAGAATTGATTTCAGATTCTGACAGCCTCAAATGATGCATGTTTTGAGATTGTGATATGAATTACTTTCATCTTAAGTGAAAAAGGCAACAGATTATCATTTTCTTCTTTTGCTTACTTGTTACGAAGAAATTAACAAATCTGTTCTTCTGATAGGCCATGACAAAATTCCTTGAAAAGAGTATAGTGTTGGACAGTTTGGGCAGAAAAACAAAAAGAAAATATTAGACTCTTTTCGGGTCATGAGCAGGAAAAAAAAAAAGTTGTAGCCAGACTTCAAAGAAAAAGATAATGAACTGCTTATTAGCTACCCAAGGGAATCCTGATCGTGTGGACAGGTTCATGTCTACAACAATAGAAGAATTCCTCATACCCACCATATAGTTCCAATTGATTCCATTAATTGGGCTTGCAACAAATTCAACACCCCCTTCTTTTCAGAAAAATAAGGCAAAAAAAATAAACAAATAAGGATGGTGGAAGTAATTTGCGTAAAAGGGGGCAACCACACAACTACATAGGAATCAAATTCTGAAAATCCCCACACAAGGCATGTCATTCTAAGACAGTTTTTCAAAATACTCTCTTGTGAAAATCTTAGTATTTATGTATTTATAATAATCCGATTATGGACGAACAGGTTATTACATACACCTTAGAACACAATTTCCAAATTACCGTATTTGTTGACAGTTTGTTGGGGATAAGGTAGCACACGGGGCACTATGTCATCAGAGAGATTCATGGGTTTGGATTTGGCTTCCATATGCATCTGCATAAGTTCCTTGGTGTCCCCAACAAGAATCCTATAAGGGTTGCCTCGAAGGCCTTGTTTTCTGAGCAGCCTCTCAAGCTTCTTCGGCCTCAGCCACAGCCAGTTCAGCACCCTCCATCCCAATATTATCACACCCGTCACAGCAATGGCTGCAAAAGTTGTGGCCCATGCTGCTTCCATTTCTGTGTCAGTAATTGGTGGGAGAAAGAAAAAACACAGCAAGAAGGGAAGATGATGAACCAGATATAGAGGAAGCAAGATACATAAGAGTACTTGAGCGCAAGAAACAGCTAGAATTCAGGTAGCAATAATTACGAGGTGCTGCAATTTTAAGTAATAAGTCAACACCTAAACCCACTACGTTTGTCTTTTTGTTTTTCTTTTTTGGTGAATGTCTTTTTAGCTTTTGGTTTCCACATTCATTTTTGGCCTCATTATGTGGAAAGAAATTACAATTTTTTAAATATTACTATTAAATAACATTGCATCCGAATAAATACACACATTATTAGTTAATGATTTAAAAAGAATAATTTTTTATATTTAAATATATAAAAATTTATTTTTCTGCATTTTAATTTAAATTTAATGATGATAGAATGATATTATAAAAATATGTTATCTTTTTATTTATTTATGAAATTAATTTTAATACATTAATGATGATAATAGGTATTATTAGCCTATTATTCAATTATGTATTTTTGTTTTTAGTGAGTTTCAATGCAATCACTAATTAAACCAAATATTTTGTATCATGTGATAATATATAATTGGATATTTGTATAATTTGTTCATATTGATGGTACATATACATATAGTTCTTTATCCAATTAAATAATTTTTTTTAATAATAAATATAAAAATTAATTATATTTATTAATATAATAAAATATAATTAAATAATAGTATAAAATTATTTTATGTGATGACTTCAAAATTAAAAGATTTAACAAAAGCCGACTAGATAATGTTAAAAAAGAAAAGAAAAAAATAAGCTGGCTACGGCTACTTGAAGAGCAAGGCAAAAATTCTCCAGCAGTCCTTATGAGTAAAACTATCTATATTTGTTAGTAGGATTCGCTACTCATATAGGACTCAACAACTTAAAAAAATAAAAAAAGAAAAAAAAGCTTTGGTAAGCCACGTCAAAGAAAAGAAAAAAAGAGGAGGAAAAGTGACTCTCTCGGTTTTTTGTGTTGAGCTACAGTGGCGTGTGGAAACTGGGGGTGTATCACCGCAGCAGGGAGGAAGAAAAGGGGAAAGGGCAGTAGTGTCCGTAGATTTATCATCATACATATAAACATGCTTTATTTATTAGAAAAATTTAATATATTCTTCTTGATATTAAACTTGATATTTTGATATAACCTGTTAATTTTATTACTTTCTTTGATAGCTATTTATGATTCTCATGTTATAGAGTTATATGATTGTATTCCACTCATTAGGTGGTTATTTTGTTGATTGTTGAGATTTTCTAGTATTACTATGAGGATTAATTGTATTCTCATTGATGGAATTTTTACTATACTAGATCTTGTGAGTTTTTTACCCTCTAATTAAGGTTTCCCACATTAAAAATTGTGATATTTCTTATTTTATTTTCTGTTAAATTATTATATTGTCTAGAATATTTTTGGTACTATTTACTTAACTGCACATGTGTGGAAAAATATTTGTTGCTTTCACTATTGATAACAAGTTCATTTCTAAGATTTTCCCAATAAAGTGGTATCAGAGCTTTGATTTTTTTTTTTATCTGTATAGCTTAAATAGAGGAACATCAAGGGTCAAATATGATCAAGTTGAATTTCAAAAATTACTCAGTTTGAAAGACTCTTATGAAAGACATACTATACAATAAGGATTTGTATAATTCTGTTGAAGAAGATAAATATAGGTCTGCTGATAAGTCTGATGCCAAAAGGAACAGAATGAATATAAAAGTTGTAGCTTTGATTAGGCAGTGATGGGATCTTAGTATTTATCCACATGTTGATAAAGAAACTAATGCTCAGAGTATGTGGCAGAAATTGGTAGATTTATATGAGAGAAAAAATGTATAAAATAAGGCATATTTGAATCGGAAGCTGGTAAATATGAAATATAAAGAATATGATTCAATGCCAGAACATTTGAGTAGCTTCCAAGAGATTGTTGATCAACTGACAACTAATGAAATTACATTGTGTGATGAGTTGCAAGCATTATTGTTGTTGAGTTCTTTGCCTACCAGTTAAGAAGTTCTAGTTGTAACATTGACTAACTCAGCTCCAAATAGGAAGTTGACATTGTCAATGCTTAGAAAAAGCATGTTGAATGAAAGAAGCCAAAAAAAGAGAGCAGTGTTTGATCAGTGCCTTCACCTAGTCAAAAGCACTTGTTGTAGAGTCATGGGGGAGAAGCTAGAGTAGAAGGCCTCATAATACTAACAGGTCAGTGAGTTGTAGCAAGTCAAGGGATAAGTCTAAGGTAAGAAAGGATTTTAATTGCTATCATTGTGGCAAATCGGGACACATCAAAAGATATAACAAGTACTTAAAAAAAGAGAAATCAAGAGAAAGAGATGAAGACAAAAAACAATAATAATAATAATAATAAAGACACTTATGGTGTTGCATATGATGATGTCCTTTGTTCTATATCATGAGAACTTCATAAATTTTGCATGTGATGATTCTAGTTGGACCATGGATTCTGGTGTCTCATGTCATGTTATTCCTAGGCGTGAGTTTTTCTCTACTTATACTCCTGGTGACTTTGGCAGAATAAGACTCAGAGATGAAAGGGCATGCAAGATTGTTGGTATAGAAGATATGTGGTTTGAAACTAGCTTGGGATGCAAATTAAGCTAAAGAATGTTAGGCATGTGCCTGATATGCGTCTTAGCTGGATGTCAATCAAAGCATTGGATAGAGAAGGTTACTACACTACCTTTGATAGTGGAAATTTTAAAATCACCAAAAGGTAATTAGTTGTTGCAAGAAAATATAATAGTTTCACTACTCTCTACCAGTTGCCTGGAAAGTTGTGTAAAGAGGATGTGAATGTTGTTGATGATTCCTCTTCTAACTTATAGCATATGTGTCTTGGCCATAGAGTGAAAAAAGACTTGGTGTTCTAGCCAAGAATCAGTCTCTACCAGTAAAAGGTACATATCTAAAGACTTGCACTCATTGTTTTGTTGGAAAGCATGCTATAGTAGCTTTTCATTATTCAGGACCTCAAAGGAGACCACATATAGTAGGTTTAGTTCATACTGATGTTTGTACTATGGACACAAAAAAATAGGAGGTGTATCATATTTTGTGACTTTTATTAATGACCATTCTCAAAAAATGCGGGCTTTGTGTTGAAATCTAAAGGCCAATTGCTCGGAGTTTTCAAGAGCTTCCATGCAAATGTTGAAAAAGAAAGGGGAATGAAACTGAAATGTATCTGAGCAAATAATGGTGGTGAGTATAGGGGTCCATTTGAAGACTATTGTAGAGAACATGGGATCAGGTTTGAGAAAATAGTTCCCAAGACTCCTCAGCATAATGGAGTTGTAGAAGGAATGAATTGTGCAATCAATGACAAAATCAAGTGTATGCTCTTTTATGCAAATTTGTCCAAATACTTTTGGGGTGAAGCAATGAGAACTACAGTGGATTTTATCAACATTTCTCCTTCAGCTCCTCTACATGGTGATGTTCTAGAGAGTGTGTGGATAGGGAAAGATGTCTCACACAGTCACTTGAGAGTGTATGGATAAGAGGTCTAAGCTTGACGAGAAGTCCAAGCAGTATATCTTCATGGGTTATGGCCACGAAGACTTTGGTTACAAGTTATGGGATTTGGTAAGTAAGATAATAATAAGAACCTGAGATGTGATCTTTCTTGAATACCAAACCATTAAAGATTTTGAGAAGTCAGATAAGCCAGTGTCAGTTACTAGAAGTGATAGTGATGTTGAGCTAGAGTCTCCTCCTAGTATTCCTGTTGATGGGGGAGATGCAAAGGTTGATGAAGGGAATACAATTGATAAGCCTGCAACTACTTCTGAGATATCAATTGAGCAAGTTCTACTAGAACCACCAATTGAACCATAATTGAAAATATCTATAAGAGAACATTAGCCTTTTCAGAAATATCCTTTAGATAAGTATGTGATGATCTCTAATAGTGGGGAATTAGAGAATTACCAAGAGGTTATTTCTGATGAGCACAAAGACAAATGGTTAAAGCCCATATAAGAGGAAATGAATTCCTTGCATGAGAATCACACTTGTGAGTTGGTGAAGTTGCTAAAGGGTAGAAAAGCACTCAAAAATAAATGCGTGTTCAAGCCAAAAATTGAAGACAATGTCCCACAACCAAGGTACAAAGCAAGGTTGGTTGTGAAAGGTTTTGAGTAGAAGAAATGAATTAATTTTGAAGAGATTTTTCTCACCGGTGGTGAAGATGTCCTCTATTCGAGATGTTCTTGGTTTAGTATCAAGCTTGAATTTAGAGGTTGGACAGCTTGATGCAAAGACCTCATTCTTTTATGGTGACTTGGAGGAAGAAATCTATATGAAACTGTCAAAAGGTTTCAAGGTTAAGGGAAAGGAGCAACTTGTGTGCAACTTGAAGAAAGGTCTTTATGGTCTCAAGCAAGCACCAAAGTAATGGTACAAGAAATTTGATTCTTTCATGATAGGTCATGGGTATAATAAGACTACTCTAAACCATTGCATATCTGCCAAGAAATTCTTTGATGGTGATTTCATAATTCTTTTGCTTTATGTGGATGACATATTGATTGTTGGTCATGACAAGCAGAAGATTCAGATTCTTAAGAGCTACTTGAGCCAGTCCTTTGCTATAAAGGACTTAGGTTCTGCAAAGGAAATCCTTGGCATGAGGATCACTTGTGAAAAAGAAAATGGTAAGTTGTTGTTATCTAAACAAAAGTACATTGAGAAGATATTGGAGAAGTTTAACATGAGGAAATCGAAGCCTGTTGGTGCTCTACTTGTTAATCATTTCAAGTTGAGTTCACAGCAATGTCCTATAAATAAGAAAGAAAAACAAGAAATAAAGAAGGTTCTATATGCGTTTGCAGTTGGCAGCTTAATGTACACTATGGTATATATTAGGCTAGATATTACTCATGTTGTTGGTGTTGTTAGTCAATTTCTCTCTAATCCTAGTAAGGATCATTGACAAGGTATGAAGTGGATTTTCATGTATCTTCAGAGCATTTCCAGCATTTGTTTGTGCTATGGTAATGGTCAACTTGTGTTGGATGGTTACACAGATACGGATATGGCTGGTGATCTTGATTCTATGAAGTCTACTTTTGGGCACTTGATGACTTTTGCAAGAGGAGCCGTGTCATGGTAGTCCAAACTTCAGAAATATGTTGTTTTGTCTTCCATTGAGGCAGAATACATTGCTATTATTGAAGCTTCAAAAGAACTCTTGTAGATGTAAAAATTCTTACAAGAGTTGGGCCTTGATCAAGAGAAGTTTGTGTTATTTTGTGATAGTCAAAGTACTATCAATCTTAGCAAGAACCTGACATTTCATTCCAGGTTGCTCTCGTTGGAGAAGATCTATACTGAATGACAATGGTTCATATGATGACTAAAGCTTTCCCGACAGTGAAGTTTATTTCTTGTAGAAAGAGTAGGTTTAGTAGAGTAGCACATTCCCATTTAAGTCGAGAAGGGGAGTTTTGCTGATGGAATTCCCTGCTTATAGAGTCCAACAACTGGTAAAAAAAAGAAAGAAAGAAAGAAAGAAAGAAAAGGCTTTAGTAAGCCACATAAAAGAAAAGAAAACAAGAGGTGAAAAAGTGCCTTTTTCGGTTTTTTGTTTTGAGCTACAGTTGTGTGCGGAGTCTGGGGTGTAGCACCGCTTCAGGGAGGAAGAAAAGGGTCATCAAATGGGTAAACATCCTTCGTTTAACACAAAAATTTAGTATGTCATTCCTAATATTGGGTTTGATATTTTGATATAGCCTATTAATTTTATTGTTTTCTCTAGTGGCTATCTGTGATACTCATATAGTGGAGTTATATTGTTGTATTATATCCATTAGGTGACAATTCTGTTGATTGTTTAGATTTTATAGTGCTATTAGGAGGACTGATTGTATCCTCATTTATTCATAGTAAAAGTATTTACTAAACTAGGTCCCAAGAATTATTTTCCCTTTAATTGAAGATTTTTCTATATTAAAAATTATGATGTTTCTTATTTTATTTATTTAACAAAGTATTTTACTGCCTAAAATAATTTTAATACTACCAATTTAATTGTATAAATGTGGGAAAATATTTATTGTTTTTGCCGTTGATAGCATATCCCTGAGTTTTTCCCAACAATATTCTAGGAGTAATAAACAAGAAGTCATATCCACAACCCCAGTAGTCACCCCCAAGCAGTGCAAACCAACCATGTGTTTCTAAGATTTTGAGCCCAGTTAACAATTTGAAGATGGAAGCTTCAGTATCCAATGTTTGGTCTTTCATGTCAATTCCATAAAAGGAATGATAGGTGAACACCATTATACATCCATCATATACATCCACCTCACTAAATGCCAAATTTTATGTATAGAGATGTATTGGATATGGAGGGTATTTTGGCCAACAAAAGAAAAGGAAAGAAAAAGGAAACGTGCATGTAATAGTGTGAAAAGTAAAAAAGATGAAAAAAGACCCACTCTCACCTACCCCTTTTGAAAAGCTTCCATTTTATCTCTCATCTTTTCTCGTTCATCTCTCTCACCCCCTCATAACTCTCATTCATGGCATCAGGGAAGGAAGAAGAAGAGCATAAAACAAGCTTATGTTTCCAGTGCACAAAACTATATGTAACTGTTTATCACAGCTCATTTCATTCGTGTTTTTCTATCAATTTTTCGAGGAAGTACAAGAGAGGAAACTTGAAACTGATATCTTTGACACTTGTTCAAGATTTGTGAAGGAGTTTCTGTTTGTAATGTAAGGTATGTAAGTTCATCATTTTCTAGTTGATGTTAGAAAATATAATTTTACTTTTAGAATATGTTTGGCAAGAAAACAAACTGTGAATGATCATATTAGAATATAGAGGTTAACATTAATAGTGAAAGTTGAATTGCAAATGCCCGGAAGGAAATTGTAAACTAGTGGTAAAATATTATGAACTCATGAGCAAAAAGTTGTAAACTTTTTTAAAAATGTTGTAAACTCTTGAGCAAAAAGTTGTAAACCTTGTTTAAAATGTTGTAAACTCTGGTTATACATAGGAATTTTTTTTTAATCAGAGTCTTTTCAAGAAAAAAATAAACTGGGAATGACTCTGTTAGAAGCTGGCCGCTAAGGTTAAGAGTGGAAACATGAGGTGCAAATGCATGAAAGGAAGTTGTAAACCAGTGGTAAAATGTTGTAAACCTATGAGCAAAAAGTTGTAAACCTTTTTAAAAATGTTGTAAACCTATGAGCAAAAAGTTATAAACCTTTTTACTGATCGTGTAAGTGTATTTACTATCCCATAGCACTTATAATCTGACCACTTGTTATTTCCATTTTTGTTTTGGTGCAGGAGAAGATTATGTATTTTGCAGGGTTGCTATAAAGGTGGATTAGTGAATAATTATTTTAGGTCCTGTGCAGGATAATGGGATTCTTTGTTACAAGTTATTTTCCTTATAATTATATTTTTGGGTGGATTATTTATGGCACATCAATGAGGTTTTTGAGAAATGCATAGGTGGATCATGCATTCATGGAATGATTTAATCCATGTGCGCCTTTATAACTTTGTCATCATGTGCGCCTTTATAACTTTAAATATTCCATATGCCTTTAAATTGTAAACCACTAATAATAAAGTTATAAAGGCGCACATGGATTAAATCATTCCATGAATGCATGATCCACCTATGCATTTCTCAAAAACCTCATTGATGTGCCATAAATAATCCACCCAAAAATATAATTACAAGGAAAATAACTTGTAACAAAGAATCCCATTATCCTATAAAGGACCTAAAACAATTATTCACTAATCCACTTTTATAGCAACCCTGCAAAATACATAATCTTCTCCTGCACCAAAACAAAAATGGAAATAACAAGTGGTCAGATTATAAGTGTTACGGAGTAGTAATATGCTTACAAGATCAGTAAAAAGGTTTACAACTTTTTGTTCATGGGTTTACAACATTTTTAAAAAGATTTACAACTTTTTGCTCATGAGTTTATAACATTTTACCACTGGTTTACAACTTCCTTTCACGCATTTGCACCTCATGTTTCCACTCTTAACCTTAGTGACTAGCTTTTAATAGAGTCATTCCTAGTTTATTTTTTTACTGAAAAGATTCTGATTAAAAAAAATTTCCTATGCATAACCAAAGTTTACAACATTTTTAAAAAGGTTCACAACTTTTTGTTCAAGAGTTTACAACATTTTTAAAAAAGTTTACAATTTTTTACTCATGAGTTCACAACATTTTATGACTAGTTTACAATTTTCTTCCAGCCATTTGCAACTCAACTTTCACTATTAATGTTAACCTCTATATTCTAACATAGTCATTCACAGTTTGTTTTCTTGCCAAACATATTCTAAAAATAAAACTATATTTTTTAACATCAACTGGAAAATGATGAACTTACATATCTTACAATACAAACAGAAACTCCTTCACAAATCTTAAACAAGTGTCGAAGATATCAGTTTCAAGTTCTCTTTCTTGTACTTCCTTGAAAAATTAATATAAAAACATGAATGAAATGAGCTGTGATAAACAATTAAATATAGTTTGGTGCACTGGAAATATAAGCTTATTTTATACTCTTCTTCTTCCTTCCTTGACGCCATGAATGAGAGCTATGAGAAGGTGAAAGAGATGAATTAGAAAAGCTGAGAGATAGAATAGAAGTTTTTCTAAAGGAGTAGGTGAAAGTGAGTTTTTTTCACTTTTTTTACTTTTCACACTGTTACATACACGTTTCCTTTTTTTTTTTCCTCTTCTTTTATTAGCCAAAATGCCCCTCCGTATTCAATACATCTCTATACATAAAATTTGGCATTTAGTAAATTGGATGTATATGGTGAATGTATAATAGTATTCACCTATCATTTTTCATTCCACAATCTCCATATGGAGAAATTCAGCAAAAAGGATAGATATTGACATTTAAAAGGTTGAAATTTTTTATATCAATCTTGTCGTATTTTGTACTTATCATCTTTCGTAAAAGAGCTTAATTATTATATATAGATTATAATATCATTTAATTATATATCACTATATTAATAAAAATAGTTAAATTTTAGGTATCACAACCCCATTTACACGGATACGTTGCCTCCACTTTTAGGTGAAAATAATATATAATTTCATTAACATATACTATTTCTATTTATTTTTAATTGTCTCCTTGAGAAATAGTTAAGATTTGACACATTAAAAAATTAATATTTTTAGATACAAATTATATCTAAATATATTAATTTTTTAATATATCAAATCATAACTATTTTTCTAGGAGATAATTAAAAGTGAATGGAGAGAATATTCTTATCATATGTATTTCATATAATTATTAATATCTGAATACATTCCGATCTATACTTTTCCGGCCTAATTGCTCGTGAAACATTTTATTTTTGATTTTTTATATTATAGTTTCTTCTGATTTGATTGTTAACTATAAATATATTCATATTATATTAAAAATCTTTTCTTCTACTAAATATGAATGGACGTATTTCTATATTTCTTTTATATCAAATTATATATTTCTCACATAGTAGAATCAATATGTAAATATAGAGTAAATAATATTTTTTATCATAACATTTTCAATTTAATATCAATTTAATCTTAACAAAAAATTTTACATCAATTTAATCCTAACAAAATTTTTACATCAATTTAATCCAAATTAAATAATATTAATTTAAAATATAAAACATAAAACATGAAACATGATTGAATTATTATTATTATTTAATTATTTTATTAATTTTTATTACGTGCAATTAAAATCACATTAAATGACATTATATTATATATTTTTATATTTTCAATTAGATCCTTATAATTTAAAAATTATTAATTAAGTAATATAATGTGTAAAAGTTTTCAATCAAGTCACTATATTTATAACACTCGAGTGGTTCCAACTTACGATTAACTCGCTTTTGGATTCTAGTAGCTGTCACCTCTTGTCAAGCAGTAAACTTGAATTGATTATAAATTAATTTAATGAAATTAGCGGTAATTTTGTTTTGTTTTTTGACAACATCAATTTGGAATCGCAAGTCTGTGGCGTGAATGGAACTTAGCGTAAACAAAATTTGAAACAATGCGATATGTAATAACAATGATATCGTTGACGCTCATAGGTGAAACCGAAGATCATTATATCGCAAGAGGAATATATATTGACCGAGTAAAATGTCACTTTAGTATCTGAAATTATAAGCGTGATTCATTTTAGTCTCTGAAATTTTGAAATTAATTCTTGAGTCTCTCAAATTACATTTTATGGGTCACATTAGTCCCTAATCAAATAACTGCCAATCAACCATTATATTTTGCTGACGTGACACGTTAAGTGACTCGTGACATATCATGTGTCAATGACATGTAAATGATGTGTCATGCTAATGCCAAATGGTATGTTGATGTGTCACAAATCAAAATAGGTTCAGATTAATTTATGAAATTTTCTAAAATATGTCAAAAATATCCCGAATCCCAAATTTCTCCTCTTTTGGCTCATAAAATCTAAATTTTCAATAATTCTTAAATCCATTTATGTCTCGCTCATTTTCACACCTTATTTAAACAATACAAATTTTTAAATATCCTAAATATAAGTAAGAGCTCGATTAGTCCAAATTTGAGACTATCCGTGTTTAGCTAACATAATTAATTTATTAGCTATTATATTACATTTCTTAGAATAATATATGTATTAAAATATTAAAAATTGGATTCAAAGAAAACATTATATTATCAAGCGTGGATGAAGTTTATCAAAGGTCTCTTTGAAATATTTTAGTTGAAATTTTGAAAGGAATTTGGTACTAAAAGAATATAGCATGACAATGAAAAAAAAACTCTACCTTCATGTCAAATATACTCGCAAACCATCTCAAATATGAGAGCTTTAATCGAGCTCAATTAGGAAATTATGTCTCTTATTCTACCTCAACGATAGTGGATAGAAGGAAATGACCGCCTCTTGAGAATGTTGATGTTATATTCTAAATCAGTGTCATTGTGTTTGCTCTATTCGCATCAACATTCCTAAGAGGCGGTCATTCCCCATGACCCACTATCGTTGAGGTGGAATAAGAGACACAATTCTCTACTTGAACTCGATTAAAACTCTCATATTTGAGATGATTTGTGAGTACATTTGATATGAGGGTAGAATTTCTTTTCATAGTTATATTAGATTATTTTGATACCAAATTTCTTCCCAAATTTCAATTAAAATATTCCAAAGAGACCCTTGATAAACTCCATCCATGCTTAAAAATATAATGTTTTCCTTGAATCTTATTTTTAATATTTTAATACCCATTTTATTCTAAAAAATTTAATGCAATAGCTAATAAATTAATTATGTTAGCTAAACATGGAGGGTCTTAAATTTGGACTAATCAAGCTCTTAATTATATATAGGATATTTAAAAATTTAGATTATTTAAATAAGGTGCGAAAATAAGAGAGCAATAAGTGGGTTTAAGAATTATCGATGATTCAGATTTTATGAACCAAAAGAGGAGAAATTTGAGATTTAGGATGTTTTTGACATATTTTAGAAAATTTCACGGACTATTTTGACACATTTAAAATTTCAGGGATTTTTTTGACACATTTTAGAAAATTTCAGGGATTAATCTGAACCTATTTTGATCTGTGACATGTCAGTATGCCACGTGGCATCAACATGACATGTTATTAACACGTCATTGACATGTGGCATGCCACGTGTCACTTAATGTGCCACGGCAGCAAAATGTAACGGTTGTCTGATAGTTGTTTGACCAAAGACTAACATGACATATAGAATACAATTTCAGGAATTAAAGAGTTAATTTCAAAATTTCAACCATTAAATTGAATCACATTTATAATTTCAAGGATTAAAGTGATATTTTACTCTATATTAACTTATAGGCATCAAAACATACAGTGATAATATATAACATCTGATTATTCATCCAAGATATAATACCATATCCAAAGTAGAAAGTTAAAAGTAAGGATAGAACTAATAAAGTCGGGATAATCCCTCATAAGGAAGAGAAAATAAAAGTAGAGGCATGCTTCAAAAAGGTCTGACATCATAAATCTCCAACAAGCAACCACCTAGGAATGCACTCCTGAACCTACACCAGTAATCCTAGAATTATGTCATCTTTTTTTCTCTCACACTACAAAAGAATTTGGTCATCTTTTTTCTCATGATCACGTGTTAAGCTTCTCATTTTTGTTCTAGTTACTCATAGATATTTTTATGCAATTTGGTCTTGTTATTCCTTTTGTGCACATCTGCATGTACAAGAAGAACAAGAACAATAATTGAGCCTTGTTCCACAGAATGGTATCAGATATATAGATCAAGTGATGTTATAGGAGCTTTGTTACATATCATACTAGTCATTTGACTAATGTGATGTATAAGAAAATAATAAAAAATAATTTATTAATTATTATAAAAAATAAATGATAATTTATTGGATAATATTTGGTATATAATAAAATTGTACAATAACTGTACACCACATACTTTATCACCATTAGATGTGATGAGTGAGTGGAATAAGTTGGGACCACACATCACATCTAATGGAAATAAAGTGTGTGGTATGCATTTGTAATGCAATTTTGTTGACACCAAATATTATTCTAATTTATTTAAATATATTTTATAGAAATTGAGTATATAAATTTATCTTAAAAGTAAGTTAATAGTTAAATAATTAAGGTTTAATTAATCCGTCGGTCCCAATAGTTTTATCAAATTTTCAATTAGGTCCCTATATTTTAAAAGTTTTCAATTGGATCCCTATATTGTATAAAATTTTTCAACTGAGTCCCTGCCATTAACCACCGTTACAAAAAAACAAAATATTCCTAGCATATTCCATCTCCTTCTACCTCTCATCTATCTTCCATCCTTACCACTCATTGTAGAGGCGGAGTTACACTAGAGCTCCCTCCCCTGCAGCCATCATTATCATCAATTACTAATCTCCCACCCATATCCATCAAACACAAAATCAAATCACAAACAAAAAATCAAATCAGAATCAAGCACAAATTCAAGCCTTCCAACAACAAAAATCAAAGCAATTTACATCACAAACAAAAAAAAACCTCAGCCATCATCCTCTATAAACCATTTTCAACGCTTAACATCTTCCACCATCTCAAACACGACCAGAAAACCATAAACCAACCAAACAAAGCTATAGCCAAACCAAACCCAAACCTTTCAAACTTAAAACTGAAAACAAAATGGTAGAATCAGAAGGGAGATCAAAATAAAGGTGGCAAAGATGTAGCAGAGGCGGCAGCGTGCAAGAGGCAGCAAGGGGAAGAATGTTGCGGGCTCTCTGGCGGCATCAGTTCACGTCAGCCATGAAACTAAAGGCAGAGGGCGAAGGTGGATCGCGATCTCAGTGGTTTGGCAGAGGTGGATCACGATCTCAGTGGTCCGAGAAGGAGGACTGACCGGCTCTGGGCTCTGGGCTCATAGCTACATCAACCAGGCGCTGGAGCTCCACTACCGAATTGAGCTTAAATCTAGCCACCCTCAGCCATACTTTTTGTTTGTTTCGAGGGTTTTGGTTTGTCTTGGTTGGGGTTGATGGTCGTAGTGAAAAGGGAGAGGGTGAGAGAAAAGAAAATGAGACTTTCTATCATGGTTTGGTAGAAATGGGTATATGGTTATACTATGAAATCCTATCTTTCATATTACATGGTATATCATATATATTGAATGGTATAGATAATAAGTTTCATGGTACACCTGATTTCATTGAGTGCATCATAACATTGCTGGATATATTTTTGTAACTATGGTTAACGGCAGGGACTTAGTTGAAAAATTTTATACAATATAGGGACCCAATTAAAAACTTTTAAAATATAAGGACCTAATTGAAAATTCGATAAAACTATAAGGACCGGCGGATTAATTAAACCAATAATTAAATAAGTGGAAAAAATATAAATGTGTCATTTTATTTTATATTTTATATTAAATATCATGTTTATAAAGTGGAAAAAATCTTGATGGATGACCTATAACAAACAATAAAGAGCCTATTTCATGAAAATTTTGCATATTTTGAAAGATGAAATTGTTGAATAAAGAAAGAGAATAAATGAATAATTTTACTATATCATGAGTCATTTATAGGGATGACAATGAGTATCCATAAGAAAGGGACATGTCCTATGCCTCCGGTCGTCGTTTAGAATTTTGTCTCTCATCCCCATTCCCATTTCCCTTACCAGTCCCCATTTCCCATTTCTCATAGAGATTTTGAATCCCTATGGTATTTAGAAGTTATTAACAAATTTCAAAAAGAGAAAAACTATAAAAATTTTTTACAATTTGAAATATAAATGTCCGTAATTACAAATACTATTAATGCAACATAATCCAAATTAAAATTAAAATACATACATAATGCAAATACAATAAAAATAATTAAAAAAATGAATGTGTGCTATCCTTGTCCCTGTCCCATTTAATAAACGGGAATTTAACCCCCATCGATCATCCTTATATAAATAAAAATATGTCTCAATTTCCTTCCCCATTACGGGTAATTCTTGCATGTACCAACTTTCAATTTTTTTTATCATCCCTAGTCATTTATATCTTTTTAATAAATTAAAATATTTAATTTATAAAAGTATAAAAATATATTTTTTAATTAATAAAAATAATAAATAAATTTAATTTATATGATTTTAATTACACGTCCTTTCTTTGTACATCCTTTTAATAAATTAAAATATCAATTTTAAATATATATTATAATTGATGTGTAATAATTATAAAAAATATATAATTACAATTATAATTTGTATAATCTCAATTATTAGAGTAGTATATCAATTATAATATTATTTTCAATAAAAAATTAATATAATTATTTAATTCTTAAAAATAATAAATATTTAGTATTGTAACGAGAATGAGAGAATATGTTGGTTACCTCATTATCTCAGTACTTCAGAAGCCTCCTAACCTGGTCTCTCCCGATTGCTTTGTGTACAATTGACAATAGTAGGGGTACCTGCAAGGACTTCACTTAAAGAATGAGTTTGTATTTTAGTAGAGTGCAGGTATGACGAAAAGAGTGTGTCCTATACTTGGAGCCTCTAGGGATATTTATAAGTGAATCAATGGGGCGGTTACTGGGAACCAAAGTACTTTCACGTTCTGCTCCCACATCCCATATTTATGGTGGAGGGGAGAATGGAAAAGAGGATCCCAGAATACGTGGCCATGTGTCTCGGCCCCATACCTTCAGACCATATGGATGCTTCATCCATAGACTCACCCATTTGGGGCTTCCAAAATGGGCCTTCCGATATGGATGGCTTGATGGGCTTGGACCATTATCCATAACAAGTATTATTATCAAAGAAGTGTAAATCGTGGAATCGATTTTTGTAAATATTTTAGTGTTAAAAAATTGAAGGTATTTTTTGCAAAAAAAATAGTATGAAATTTTTTTGGAATTGATAAATTGGAATGTTTAAGTTGTAAAAAATTAAATAGGATATAGTGATGCAAGTATATAGATAATTTTTTTTATTATAATTTCCAGAAATTCCAGATTTGAAGTTAGAAAATTTTGCCTAATCTCGTCCCCATTTATCTCGTCCCCATTTAGAATTTTGTCTCCATTCTCATCTACATCCCTGTCATGGGTCCTTATTTCTTATTTTACGTGAAGATTTAAATTCCTATTGATATTTATGGATTTATTAAAAAAAATTTAAAAGAAAAAATTTTAAAAATACTTTAAACTTCAAAACATAAATACCCATAATAATAAATACTACTAATGCAATACAATTATAACTAGAGATTAGGCCCGTGCGATGCACGGGTTTGTTCATTTCAAAAAAAAATATTTAAGAAGAATGTTTTAAAGGATATGTGACAATAATTAAAAACTAAATATAACATGTGAAAAAATAGGAGGGCATTTGGTTTGGCTATTTTCTATTTTTACTTTCACTAAAACCATAATACAAAAGTTAAAATACGTTTGGTTTGTTCCTTTTTAAAATGCTTTTAGAAAATATTTTTAGAAAAACCTGAAAATTTGAAAATGACACATTCTCATTTCCAGCATTTCCTTTGTTACATGCTGAAAATGTTTTCAATTAAAAATGCAATGGTATGATTGTAAAGTTGATTGTGCTTGGTTCAAATATTTTAAAAACATAATCCATCTCTAAAGTTTATTATTTTGTTGAAGAATACTTTTACGTGTCTCGTCCACACAACTAAACATTTGCTATCAAATTGCACTTTACCCACATATATTGTGAGATATTTTTTTTTAATTTTATTCTATTTTTTATGTATTATTTATTTTTGAGTGTCAGGTGTTAATAGCAATTCCTTGCAGGAAATTAATCAATCACCTTTTGACATTCATAATAAAATAAAAGCTTATTAAGCATATTTCAATTTTTTTATTGTTTATTATTACCCATCAAAGCTTAATAACTTTACTTGTATACTTTATTATTTCTTTAAATGTGAATTTATACTTCCTTTTATCATGTTTACGTGAAAGAAAAAGGGAAAGTCTTTTAATAAAAAAGTATTTTGGATAGAGTGATATATTATAGAATTTAATTTTACTACACTATTGGTGTAAAATTCTTTTATACTATTGTTTAATTAAAATTATTCATTTACATATTTTTCAAGTAATGGATGAGAAAATTTTTAATAGAATGATAGATAGAAGTATAATAATAATCATAGTTAAAAAAAATAATACTAATTATTTCGTTTAGTTATATATTTGCTTTTATTACAATGGTAAATAACTCAAAAAGCAAGTATATTCTAAACAAAATCAGTAATTAGAAATAATTTTTTTATCAGAAGTGCCTGAGTTTATAGAATGATTTATAATTTTAATAAATATTTTTATAGATAAATAAAATTTTCAAATCATATATATGTTTTTATTATTTAATAATTATTATTGCTTTCAATAAAAATAAATAAATATTGTTTTATTGTTATGAATATTTCATTTTGAAAATATACAAATCAAACATATTTTTATTATTTTAACTTTCTGAAAATAAAATTTACTTTGATAAACCAAACACAGTTTTTAAACTTTAAAAATTTGAAAATGAAAATTATTTTCAAGAAATAAAAATGGAAAATATTTTTACAAACCAAATGCACTCTAGATAATTCATCAATAATTAGAAGTGTTGAAATTGGGAAAAAAAATCATACATTATAATTTGCTAAAATGGATACATTCATTGCAATACAATGTAAAATTATGTTGTTTTGAAACTCTTTCATGATAGTTGATGGGAAACTTGAAATATTAACTTTGGAGATTTTGGATACTTTAACTCTCTTTCAAGAATGCAACATATTTATATATCAATTTGTCAGTTTTTTTTAAAAATAAATTAAAATATTAATATATTTCTAAATATATGATTGTTGTAGTTAAGAGTTTTGAAACTAAATTTGTATAATTCTAAGAATCAGTTTGTACGTCACTTCTTTCTAATAAATACTCAGGTAAAAAATAATTTATATAAATTAAGGATGAAATTAATTAAAATTTTTTAAATTTCACACAAATTATTTTTCAAACTTTAAATTAAATTTGATTTATCATGAACTAACATTGTAACATGATTATTTAAATCTCAATGAAATTAACTTAAAGATAAAAATAGTAATATTGTTATGTGCAACAATATTACAATATTAAATAATATTATTATATAATTCACTTCAAACATAATATTGTAACCTATTAAATAATAGAGATATAAA
Source organism: Dalbergia cochinchinensis (assembly GCA_031216125.1). Lineage (NCBI taxonomy): Eukaryota > Viridiplantae > Streptophyta > Magnoliopsida > Fabales > Fabaceae > Dalbergia > Dalbergia cochinchinensis. Next base: position 33,165,435 of record CM062374.1, on the reverse strand, counting down.
TAAAAACATGTATTATTTGGCTGATTTAAAAGTAAATTTAATTTTACATTTTTCTAAAAGAATTCAAGCTTAATTGTTAAAATTTTAATTTAAAAAGCTACTTTATCTTGAGGTGACATATTGCTTTATTATTTAAATCTTGATATGATAAGATTTAAAGATAAATAATTAATATTGTTATGTAAAACTATATAATGTGTTACATAAAATTGGTTTTGTTTGAGAGGAGTAAAAGTTTTGTTTGAGAATAGTAAAGTCATTTTTCTCTATAAATTTGACTATCAAATCATTCAAAAGTAAAAATATATTAGATGAAAGTTGAATTCAAAGATATTAGGTGTTAATGAATTGTTTTCCACTATATATATATATAGACACACACACATTACTACATTTTAAATTTCTTGGATTAATTTATGTTTTAAGTGGGTTGGCAGACTTTTACACTACTATAACTATCGTCACTCTAGTGACGGGTGAAATTCATGCTTAGATTTGATTAATTATGATTGTAAACTGCTTTTTGTACTAGAAACTTTTGATATATCATTTTGATTATAAGCTTTGCTATCCCTAAAAACTAAGTTCTTTTTCCTTTTTCTTTTCAATCATTGTTGTATCAAGTTTTGTGTGGTTATAAACAACTTTGTTTATAATCACATTCCTCTTGCTAGATAAGATTGTTTGTTCAATTTGATCATAATCCAATAAAGTTATTCAAAATTTATTTAGTGCAATAATGTGATTAGTTACTTAGAATTGATTAAGATTATCATGGGTCTTGGAATCATATGTGTTGGGTCTATGATATGAATTCAATTTTGCATTATTCAAATTGATGTTTACCTCTTTAGTTATTAACTTATAATTGTTATTATTGTATAATAAAAGTAATATAAATTAATTTGACTTTTTTCATAGGGATTTTATTTCAAATGCAAACTACTGATTGCTTCAAATAAAATTAATATAAATTAACAATATTTATACATTTAAGTTGATAGAAATTTTATAAATTTAATAAAAAAAGGTTTGCTATGACATTTTCTCATAAATTTTTTAATTAGCACATTCTTTCAATTAGCACATTTTCTCATAAATTAATGTATTTACTGATTTTAAATGTGCTCATATCATTCATCTTCCATTATTATCATATTAATGTGGGCGGTTACATTTTTTAGTGCTTTTTTAACCTGTTAGTGGGGTGTGTGTGTATATGTATAACATATTTTATAAATAATTGATTAGTAAAAAGTATAAAATTAAACTCATGTAAAATAAAATCCATAGTTTAATGAACCTAAAATAGAACTAAATATAATAAGAAAATTAAATTTTAAGCAGAAGTATTACATTTGTCAGTCCTATAATGTGGCTTTTAATTTAAATTTGGTCATAAATTATATTTTTATTACACAATAAAAATGAAATAAGTTCATTTGATTGACAAATAGAATAATACATATATAATGTTAAAACTTGAAAACATAATCTAACATAAAAAAATTAAAAGTATATTAAAATAGGAAATTTAAATTTTTTTAATTTTGTACTAATTAAATTATATTAATAAAATCCATAATTTATGGATAGAAAATAGAACCAATATAACAATAAAATCTAATTTTAATGGTTAGTATTAGAGAAAAAAAATATACAATATTCTAAATACATGCGTTGCATGGATTTATTGATATTTTATGACAATTAGTTTTAAATAAAAATATTTAAAAAACTGTGATAGTAATAAAATTTATATATAATAAAAATATATTGACTATTTTCTTTAGTTATTTTTCATAATACTCTCATTTGAATATGATTATTAAGAAGGAAATATTTCTTTATTTTAATAATAAGTACTTAAAAATATATTTACTTATTTGTTTGAATGGTTTTGAAAAATGTTGAATAAAACATAATAATTTTTTGCTTATTTTGAAGACTCGATGTACAGTTTTTTTTTTAATTTTAATCAAAAGTATCAAAAGAGAGTGAAAATGTATCATAAAGAATGATGGTGTCAATTATATATATTTTCAAAAATATTCTTGACATTTATTTAAAATAACAAATTTGTGCTTCCCTAGTCTTTGAAACTTTAGCTAATTCTTAAAAACGCTAAAGTTGTGTTATTATGAACTATCAAATTGAAGTAATAAAGACTCCAACCTTATAAAATTGGATGGTAAAAGACTAAAATTATTTTACCTAACTAAATAAAATATCATGTAAAATTTTTTTAGGATATTATGGTCAATTTTTTTTTATTAAACTTGACCGGCAAATAAATTAAAAGCAAAAAATATTTTGGATTTAAAATAAAATCAAATCGCCTTTTGCATTCGAAAGATTAAATTATAAAAATTATGATACCATGAATGAACTGGAATATTAGTAGTTATTTAAATTTTAATCTAATTAACATAGAAAAATATAATATAGATATATGCAACTACATTATAATAAAAAATTATAATGAATTAGAGTGAGTTTTAAATACAAATTACAATATTATTAGAATCATATAATAGTGTTTAATAAAAAATATTGATGAAAATATAATAAATCGTGCAATAATTTCAAGTTGATAAGTTATAGTATTAAATGCAAAGTGTGCATATAAATAGATAGATTTAACTATGGATTATAATATTATTATTAGAATCACATAATAGTGTTAAATAAAATAACTATTGATTAAATATAATAAATGTGTTTTTGAAAAGAATTTAATTTGAAAATTTAAATTCTAAAAATAATTATTATGACAATTATAGATCATAAAAATTTATTATGAGCCAATAATATAAAATTTTCATGTAATTTGATTTAATTAAAAGATAAAAGATTATTATTAGATAGGAAAAACTAAATAATACTATTTTATAACTATTCAAAATTATAACGAATTTTAATATGAAAATGTGATTGGTAATGTAACAATTGCAACAAAGAGGAAATATTAATTTCAATCATAATTTTAATCTGTAAAAAATTTTAGAAGTAAGGATATTTTATTTGTCTGATTAAAAATATGAACTATCGCATATCAAAAAAGAATATGAACTATCAAAATTTGAATAAAGTTTATGTATACAAAAATAAGGTGTTATATGAAAAGAATATTAATTTTTTTTAGTTTGGAAATTTTAAAATTTTAATAAAATTAATTTTGAAAATAATATGTAAAAATATTAAATAATATTTTATTTTTATCTATTGCAAAAGAGTGAAATTATATTGTAAGTTATATTTTAAATATGTGAGTTATGTTATAAGTCCAAATTAGAATAACAAAATTAAAATATTTTAATTAAGTTATGAGTACTATATAATTTTTAAATGAATTTTAAAATTATAATAACGAATTTTAGAATAGCAATATATGAGTTTTATATTTGAAAATTATAATGAATTATAAGTTCAAAATGTGATGGGTAATATAAATTGCAACGAAGAATAAATATCAATTTCATTACATAAATTTTTAATCAATTTTAAAATTATAATAATAAATTTTAGAATAACAGTATATAAGTGTTATATTTGACAATTATAGTGAATTTTAATTTCAAAATTGATGATAATGTAATAATTGCAACAAAGAATAAATCTTAATTTCATTAAATAAATTTTAAAAATTATACATAACAATATTAAAACGTTATAAGTGCAAGTTAAAATAACAATATTCGAATTATGTTGTAAGTGTTATATACATTTTCCAAATTTGAAAATTTTAATATTTAAAGAAATTAATTTTCAAAAATGTATATAATAATATTATATTTTTAACTATTACAAAAGAGTGAAATTTAACTGTAATTTATATTTTAAATATTGAATTGTTATAAACGGAAATTAGAATAATTTAAAGAAAGTCGTGATAGTGATTCAAGATTAAATTTCATATGATACTGATTTTTTTAAACAATAAACTTATGTGTAACAATAACACAAAAGTAAATTTAATTTACGTGAAAAAATAATGTAATTAATTTTCAAATGTTTGCCACTATATTGTACCAAAATTAAACACTAATCAATATACAAAATAAAACAATGCATGTAATATATAAAATATTTAGTAAAATAAAAATCAATTGAAAATCAATTTTAATTTAACTAACTACAAATTTGATTATTTATATCCACAAAAACACATAAATTAATTATTTTATATCATTATATCAACTATTCCAAAATTTTATTTACCATATATATTGTATTTAACCAAAACACAATAAAAATACATAATAATACAAAAAAACCAATAAAATACAAAAACAAATGACAAAAGAGAAGAAACTACCTTCTTTGTGTGGTGAAAGAGAAAATAGTAGCAGCCAGCTTTGGCTTCAGTAATTATGATGATCATCTGTTCAAAAAAGAGAAAGGGGGATAATAATCTGTGTTAAGGAAAAAGAAACCCAAGAACAATGCATACCAAGAACATGATATGAAAACAGCAAGAATAAACCAGGAAATGTGCTCTAATTTTCAACTTTACTGTCGAATGTCTTGTTCAATCCATATATCCACTATTATTTGTAGGCCAATACCTGCCAAAATCAACAGAGAATGTTGCAAAACTTAATAACTCAGTTTTCTTTTTTTTTTTGAGTACCAAGAACATAACATAAAATCTATAAAAGCTACAAAAATAAACCAGCAAATATGCTCTAACTTTCAACTTTACTGCCCCATATCTTGTCCAATCCACATATCCACTGCTATTTGCCAGACCTAGAAAAATTAACAAAGAATGTTGCAAAAATTAACAACTCAATTTTTTTTCTCAATGGTTCAGAGGACAATTTAACATAGCAAAAAAAATAAAGCAATGAGAAGAGATATAAACCAAACATCATAGCATATGAATTAGAAAAATAGCCTAAATCATAACTAACAAATCAACACCATCCTCTTAAACCACTACTTCACAATTTATGCCCCTTGATATGTCAACAGCTCAATAGGACAATCGGGTAACCTTCAAACTTGGACCAACAATATCAAACTACATGTTCTTAGCTTCTTGAAAACACATATTGCATATACCCAGATTTCGCCTACTTCTGCCTAATTTCACCATAGAAGGCAAAGCTTTAACTAAATTTAAAATGCAATTATTATGAAAGAACCAATACATTACAAAGACCATTGAATTTTTCTTCTTTGTTTGTATCGAAAGACTGTTGATATGAAACTACATAATAATAACCTACTTATTAGTAAATTGTAACGTATTAGTAAATTTATCCTATAAAAATAATAATATCAAACGGTTCCTATATGTGTGATAATAAATATAGATCGCAATGAAGATTACATATATAAAATATTAATATATATTTTTCTTTTGTTTGCAAACTATATTAAATGCTACATACAGTGAAGTTTACATATATATATTGATTGATTGATAGCTTTGTTTTCATTAATACTATAATTATATATATATATATATAATTTTTATGGTATAATATATTAAATTGTAATTCTGTTCATGTTATTTTTTATTTTTTAATTACTTTTGTTAATGGTAGAGAGATATGAAGGTATGATTGAAAAAAATAATTGATAATTAGAAGATAAATTAAATTCAAAAACTTGTTTTAAATGTTAAAATTATGAAAATGATGGGGTATAATTTTTCTATAAATAACACATGGAAGACTTTTACATAATGAGTCTTAAATATTAGTATTATATCAATTATTATCATATTTGATTAATAATAAATTATTATATTTGGATTATAATAAGTCTTAAATATTTGATTAAGAATAAATTTGGTAGAAATTAAATTTTAAATTATTTTCATATAAAAAATAATCAATTAAAAATTCATTAATAATTTGACCTGTATATTTTCTTTAAAAACAAATATGCTGATTTTAAAGTTTATTTATTTTGAAATATTTCCTTTATAACTTTTTATAGACCAAATATCCAAACAGGTTCTTCAAGTTTATATTGGGGGACAAGCTAGTCCTTTACATTTTGAAAATCTCAAATTGGTCCCTCACATTTTAAGAAAAGGGAACAAATTGATTTTTCGTATAGTTCTGTACAGTTAAAAAGGGGACAAATTGATTCTCTGTACACTGCGAAGGACCAATTTGGGATTTTCAAAACGTGAGGGATTAACTTGTCCCCAATACAAAACTAAGAGACTTGTTTAGGTATTTAGTCTTTTTTATATTATCTTCATAATATAAGGCTATTAATAGTTCTTAATTTAATTTTAGATCATAATTATATTAACATGGGTTATCTCTTAGTGCAAATTGTAATTTTTAATAATTATAATATTTGATTTTATTTCATATGAAAAATAATTAATAAGTAAATCATAAATTAAATTTTAAAAAAATCTTTAGACATAACGATTGAGAAAGGTGGGCCCTAAATCATTGTATGAATGAAACTAAGCCTAAATCACTATATGAATAACGCGTGTAATAGTTTTTATGAAATAAGTTTAAAATATTAGTATAGTATATTCACATCAAATCCATTAATATTTCAATCCCTTGTGACTATTTTCTCTATACTTTTCATAAGTCTCTTCTCTCTACCTCTATTTTTGGTACTATTCTTCATTTAATCCATTCTCTTTATTAGAGCCTCTATAGGTCTCCTCCAAATATGCACAAACAACCTAAGACAATATTTTATAATATGCTTCACCTTAATTTTCTCTCTAATACATTCATTTTTTATTCTATCCTGTCTTGTTCACCTTTTTATATATTATAAAGAATTTTCCCTTTTTGTTCCTCTCTTTTTGAAGCGTAATTGCAAAAAAAAGAAAAAGTTTTGCAATTTTCAAAATTCAGTATTTCAACCCCACTCTCGAAGGCTTTCTTGTATTTGTCTAATTGGCTTGTCCTTGTTAAAGACAACTATAAAGTATATAAATAATTTTGATTTGAAAGACTTGAAATTAAAATTAATTAGGAAATATTTTTATTCAATAAATATGGGGGATAACAATTAATTCAAATTATTAATCTCAACAATATAAAGAATATACAAAGAGAATAATTATATGATAGAGAAGTGGAACAAAGGACCAGGATTGAACCTTAGAATTAGTCATTAGATAGAATAGTAGTGCAAGAAAGTGAACAACTTGCATGAGAAAGTAAACATCGTGCGTGAGAAAGTGCAATTTTTGAAGGTATTTTTCTCAAGAATGTTTCTTTTTCTTTAGTTGTTGTTAGGAGTTGATACAAGGCACTTAAAGATAGTTCAATAAGTTATATGTTGTGAAATGGCAGGCTCAAAAGGCACAAACAGAGTGGCATAAAATAAATAGGTGGAAGTGTAGAATATATGACACCAGAATTTACGTGGTTTGACTTAAAACTTACGTCCATTGGTAAAAGTGACAACAAATATTTCACTATAAAATATGATGGAGATACAAAATGTGGAAACACTCCACTCAACCCAAATCCCAAATACACCTAGAATACCTTACAGTATTTTTCTCACTAGTGTATACTCTCAACTCATAAAAGAGAAGAATTTATATGGAACAAATAATTCTACTCTTACTAATAAAAGGAGGAGATATGTATATCTCGGTTGTTGTGTGTTTCTTCATTTTTCCTTCTTTTTTCTGATGCTCAAGTGCTGCAATGGAGGCTCTATTTATAGAGCCGTTTGAGCCATATTTTTCAATGGTTTTCGATGTGCACATGGTTTCATCTTCAATCAATGCACCAAAAAAAAAAATGGACTTTCTTGTCCATAGCTTTTGAAAAACAAAGCCACTTGCTACACATGCTACACCGATTTTCCTTTTGTTTGACTTTAGCAAAATTTCACATGATGCATGTGGGGTAGGTTTGAAAACTCAAACCATCCTATCACAAATCTCGACCTTGGTTTAATTTTTATCAATCTTCAAATTTCTAAAGTCGTCTTCTTCAATGTGCCCAGGTTTAATTTTTATCAATCTTCAAATTTCTAAAGTCGCCTTCTTCAATGTGCCCATATGGGCAAATTCATATATCATGAATGCCACCTAAATCCAAGCAATGTTTGAACTTAGCAATAGTGATTGACTTTGTCAGCATATCTGCTGGATTATCTAAGGTACCAATTTCTTTTCATAGCAATGATACCTTGAGAAATAATCTCTCAAATAAAATGATATCTTACGTCAATATGTTTGGTTCTCTCATGATACGTTTGATTTTTCGTCAAATGTATAGCACTTTGACTATCACAATAAATAGTTGTAACATCTTGTTTCAAGCCGAAATTGCTTACCAAACTTTTGATCCAAATGGCTTCCTTCACTGCTTCTGCTGCCACCATGTATTCAGTTTCTGTGGTGGATAGTGCAATGGTAGACTGTAAACTCACTTTCCAACTAATTGAACTACCTAAGAGCGTGAAGACATATCCTGTCAGAGATCTCCTTTGTCAATATCTCCATCAACATAATTAGAGTCAACGTAACCAATAACACTACCACCAGTGTTAGAACTTCTGTCATATACTAAGCCAACATTTGCAGTACCTCAAAGATACCAAAGTATCCATTTCACAGCCTACCAATACATCTTGACAAGATGCCCCATATATCTGTAAACAACACTAACGACATGTGAAATATCTAGTCTAGTGCATACCATAGCATACATAATGCTTCCAACTACACTAGCATAAGGAATGTGTGACATTTGTTCCTCTTCTTCGGCGGACTGTGGTGAATGTGCGGCTGATAATCTGAAATGGGTTGCCAATAGAGTACTCACAGACTTTGCATTTTGCATCCCAAAGCGCTCACATACTTTTTCAATATTCTTCTTCTGAGACAAATATAATTTGCCAGCACGCTGATCCCTATGAATTTCCATGCCTAAAATCTTCATAGCTACACCCAAGTCTTTCATTTCAAATTCACCACTCAGTTGCTATTTTAGCTTCTTGATCTCAGACAAACTCTTAGCAGCAATAAGCATGCCATCAACATAGAGTAACAAATAGATAAACGAATCATCTGAGACATTTTTGTGATAAACATAACTGTCATAGTCACTCGTTGAGTAACCATGATCTAACATGAAGGTGTCAAATCTCTTATATCATTGGCGAGGAGATTATTTTAAGCCATATAATGACTTCCTTAAAAGACATACATGGTTTTCCTTGCCTTGAATAATGAAACCTTCTGGTTGTTGCATATAGATCTGTTCTTTAAGCTCACCATGAAGAAAAGTTGTCTTGACATTGAACTATTCAAGCTCTAAGTCAAATAGTGCAACCATAGCGAGCAACACATGAATGGAGCTATGTCTTACAACATGAGAGAATACTTCATTGAAGTCTATTCCTTCCCATTAGCTAAAACCTTTTGCAACTAAGCATGCTTTGTACCTAGCCGGTTCAACTCCAGGGGATCCTTCCTTTTTCTTGAAGATCCATTTGCAACCAATGACTTTATGTCCTTTAGGTGATTTCACCAACTCCCAAGTTTGGTTCTTATGAAGAGACTCCATCTCTTTACTCATCACAGTAATCCATTGTGCAGACTCTTCACTCTTGATAGCCTCATGATATGTGGTACGATCTTCTGATTCTGCATCCTCTACTACTGATAATGTAAAAGAGACTATGTCTGCATGACCATACCTTTGTGGTGGTTTTACTTGCCTCTTTTCTCTGTCTCTAGTAAGGCTATAATGTAACAACTGTTGTCATGCATCTACAGTATCAATAGCATCTTATTCTTCTTCTTGAATGGTCTGATCAGAGGCATCTTCTTCTATCTACTTTGGTGGTTCAACTTCAAACTCCATCTCCTTGTTAACATCTTGGTCTTTTTCTGTATCGTCAACCTCCTTTTTTGGATGAAGCATGAATGATACATTGAACTTGACATCTCTATTGATTATGAATTTGGATGACTTAGGTTCTATGCACCATAATCTATAACCTTTCACCCCAGTTTCATATCCGAGAAATAAACATTTTAGTGCGCTTCGCTCAAGCTTTCCATCATCAATGTAAGCATATGCAGGATAATCGAAAATTCTCAAATTTGAATAATCAGTAGGATCACCAGACCATACCTCAATAGGAGTCTTCGAATCGATTGTAGTTGACGGAGACCGATTTACTAAATAGCAAGCCATATTGATAGCTTCAGCCCAAAATTCTTTAGGCAAACTAGCATTAGAGAGCATACAGTGAGCCCTCTTTAAAAGAGTTATGTTCATACGTTCTGCCACTTCATTTTGTTGTGGAGTCTTTCGCATAGTTCGATGTCTTACTATGCTTTCATTTTTGAAAAATTTGTTGAACTGACCTCCATAGAACTCCAAACCATTATCTGTTCAGAGGCGCTTGATTTCCTTACCGGTTTGGTTCTCAATAAGTGTTTTCCATTTCTTGAAAGTATGGAATACATCATTCTTGTGTTTCAGAAAATAAACTCATACCTTCCTAGAGAAATCATCAATAAATGTCAATAGGTATCTAGCTCCATCTTTTCACGGACTAGGTGCAGGGCCCATAAGTCAGAGTGGATGTAACCCACTGTACCCATAGTCCTGTGAATAGTTGTGCTGAACTTGACTCTGGTCTGCTTTCTATAGACACAGTGTTCACAAAAGTCCGGCTTCCCAATTTTGTGATCACTTGGCAAGTCGCGCTTGCTAAAAATTGACATTCTTGTTTCACTCATATTCCCCATACGCATATACCACAACCGAGTAGTATCTAAATCTGAATCAGGTGACAATGACACTGAGATAGCGCCAATAACTGTACTTCTTTGAAGTAAGTAAAGACCACTGAACAACTTGCTTTTAATCACAATAAAAGCACCTTTGGAGATTTTTAGAACTCCACTTTCAACAGAATACTTATAACCTTGAGAATCGAAACCCCAAGGATATAAGATTTTTCTTTAAATTTGGTATGTACTGAACATTAGTCAGTGTTCTCACAACTCTATCATGCATTTTGATTTGAATTGTTCTAATGCTAATGACCTTACATGGCATATCATTTCCCATAAAGATAACACCACCATCAATTGACTGGTAAGTTGTAAACCAATCCCGATTCCAACACATGTGGCAGGAACAACCCGAATCAAGAATCCAAGTATCACCAATTGAAATGGTTTATACTGTGAAAAAATTATCAATACTTTCAGCTATATTGGCTGCATCACTTGAATTTTTGTCCTTTTTGTCTTTGAGCCTCAGACATCCTGCTTTCTAGTGCCCTTCCTTCTTACAATATCTACATCTACCTTTACGATGTCTAAACTTAGATCTAGAACTTCCTTTACTACTACTTGATCCCATCTCTTTTGACCTCCATTTAGCAACCAAGCTAGATGCAGTATCATCACGACTGCCAGTATCGTGATTTATTTTGTCGCGACTTAAAAGTGCGAATTTCACCTCATCAATTTTGAGGCTTTCACGACCATATATGAGAATCTCATGAAAGTGCTTGTATGAAGAAGGTAAGGAACAAAGCAACATCATTTTCTGTTGCTCACTTGAAAATGTCTCGTCCATTTTTTTCAAATATGTGATGAGTGACATGAACTCAGCTATGTGAGACCGGATTGATGTCCCTTCTGCCATACGAAGCATGTACAAATGTTCTAATACACCGAGATGATTGGTCATCATCTTAGTCATATATAATGACTCCAACTTGGTCCATAGCAATTTTGCTGTTTTCTCCAAAATGACCTCCTACAGCACATCATCTGTAATGCATAACTGAATAATAGAAAGAGTCTTTTGATTAGCATCTTCTCATTCATGTTTCTTCATTATCTCGGGCCTCTTTTCCTTGTTAAAAAGTGCTACTTTTACACTTGTTGTACAAGAATAGCCATCATACGGACCTTCTATATTCCGAATTAATGTGCCCATCAAACTGCTGAATATCAAATTTTACAGTAGACATTTTAAAACAAATTAGCCCAGAACTCTATAAGAGCTTTGATACTAGTTTGTTGTGAAATGGCGGGTCAAAAGGCACAAACAAAGTGGCGCAAAACAAATAAGCGAAATCATAAAATAAATGACATTAGGAAATTACGTGGTTCGGCTTAAAGCCTACGTCCATGGGTAAAGATGATAACAAATATTTCACTATGAAATATGATGGAGATACAAAATATGGGCACACTCCACTCAACCTAAATCTCAAATACAGCAAGAATACCTTAGTATTTTTTTTACTGATGTATACTCTCAACTCACAAAAGAGAAGAATTTATATAGAACAAACAATTATTCTCTTACTAATAAAAGGAAGAGATATGTTGATCTCGGTTGTTATGTGTTTTTTTGCTTTTCTTTCTTTTTTTCTATGCTCAAGTACTGCAGTTGAGGCTCTATTTATAGAGCCATTTGAGCCAAATTTTTCAATGAGTTTTGGTGTGCACATGGTTTCAACTTCAATCAATGCACCAAAAAAATATATATAGACTTTCTTGTTCGTAGCTTTTGAAAAACAAAGCCATTTGCTGGACATGCTGCACCAATCTTCCTTTCATATTTTTGACTTTAACAAAATTCATATGATGCACGTGGGTTAGGTTTGAAAACTCAAACTATCCTATCACATTATAGATAATAGACAGATAATTTTACCTAATTGTGATTAGGAGTTGACTCGCAACACTTAGAACTAGTTCATTAGTTATAGATATATAAAAGACAGATACATAAATAGATTTAAGATATAATAATGATTTTTTAATTATAATTAAGAGTTATCACGTGACATACACTTCAAGTTAATTTATTTATTTATAAATAATAGATTACATTTTAGCAAGAATAATATTTCTTTTATTTTAATTAGAAGTTGTTATGTAACACTTAGATATAATCAATTTAGTTATAGGTGATAGAATAGATAGATAAATAGATTTTAGATGTAATGATTTTTCTAATTGAAATTAGAAGTTGTCATGTAGCATATAGAACCAGATCATTAGTTATGCATAATAATGGATAGATATAGATCATAGCAAGAATAATTTTTTTCTCATTTTAATTTGGAATAGTTACGTGACACTTGCAGGTAATCAATTTAGTTATTATAGATAGATAGATTTAGCAAAAATAATTTTTCTTTAACTGTAATTAAAAAAATTATCATGTGATCCTTAAAAGTAGTCCATTTGATTATGGGTAATAGATAAATTTTAATATGAGTAATTTTTTCATTGTAATTAAGAGTCATCACGTGACATTTAAAGATAATTTATTTATTTATAAATAATAAATAGATAGATTTTTAGTAAGGATAGTTTTAAACATAACTAAAATTCATCACATGATACCTAAATATAATTTATTTAGTTAAGTATTCTATAAATAATAAGTGTGAAATGTTAATTTTTTTTATGAAAAAAATACATGTCTTTTTCTAAAAAAGATTCAATGGTGCGGCTTTCTAATAGAAGGGAAAAAAAATTTTTGAAAAAAAAAATGCACACGGCTTTATCATAGGCTAGCATGTGGGCATATGATATCATGCCCCTGTTTGGTGATGGCTTGGGAAGCTGGTTTTCATATCATTTGGTGTGAGTCAGATTCTAAGCATGCAATTGATTTAATTACTAAGGGCATGTTTGTAAGTTTGAGTTTTTAGGGGAAGAAAAAGGAGGGGAGGAAGCCTTTATTACGTTATAAGCTCGACATATTACATCAAAATCTTTCTAGCTCAATTTTGATGAAAAGAAAGAAAGAAAAAGAAAACCATAGAGTCACATAAAAAACCCTGCATTAAGAGCTTATTGTGATTTTTATATCGGCACTTTATGAAGAATAATATGGGCACCATATTGTGGCTGAAGAGTAATCACAGGAGCTGGAGCATGAGCATAAGATGGAGAAAGTTCAAATGAGAAATGTTGTAGAACCAATGACAAAGTCATCTTTGCTTCCAACAAAGAGAAGTTTTGTCCAATGCATATTCTAGGCCCCCTCTAAATGGGAAAAATGAAGCTATTCCATTTGTTGCTGAGAAATAGGAATCTCTACTCTATTGTTCTTCAAGAACCAAAAATGTTATGCTCTATGATCTATTGGGATCTAATGCGGACATCTAAATAAGTTCCATTCTCTGCTCTATGAGATTGTCCTCTCAGGACAACTTGGTACCAAGGTTAACGATCGGGGTTCAGCTATTAACTCACTGTCTGTTTCTCTATAGCTACCATCTAGTCTCTAATTCAATAAAAATATTGTTTTCTCTAAATCTCTGTTATATACTCTAATCTGGGTATCAAACTCTTTCATACATAAATACTCTATTCCTTGAAATCATCGATATAATTCATAAAATCTCTAGATATAATCATACTCATACTCTAGCTTTTTATAAAACCATTTAAATATGAAAACTCTTGAAACTCTAAAAGCTCTAGCTCATATAACTCTAGCAACATGACTTTAGCATAACTGTGACTGTGAAATCGTGCCCAAGGGATCACCCGCTTGCAGGCATTCTGATTTCAAGCTCACAGAATATGTATCTGACAATCACTATGAATCATACTGAATTTCATATTTTTGAAATATCACAAGGACTAAATTTCTAAAATTTCATTTCTCAAGATCTAAAATCTCATTTCTTAAGATAACATCTTTTTATAACTTAATAGCTCTAATATCATACATTGAAATGAAAAAGGTTCAAAATCATGAAGTCTCTAATATTATAATATAGCATCTCTCTTTGGTATTCTTACTAAATTATCTTAACTGATACTCTAAATCACATTTCAAAATCTCTAGTTTTGAAGTATAAGATATCATAAACTCTTGAAACATGGTTGATAATAACAACTTACTAAATCATATTTTCTCAAAAAGAATCTCTTAAAGTTGCACATAAAACATTTCCATAACATACAATGTACTAATCGTGGTCCTATGGTTTTCTAAAACATATTTTCATGCCATATTCAAAATCATACTCTTTGCTATAACTTGTAAAAATCCAAATCATATATATTTTCATCTCTACTTTCATGCTCAACAATCATCATACATCAAACATAATTATAATTGCAAACACTAAGGCCATGAGCTAGAACCCACTCACCGTTTGGAATCGAGAGTATGTGGGCACTACCAACTTGACCTCTGAAGTATGAAATGGCACCAACAACTGCCATAGAACAACATAGACTCAAGATTAGTCTCCGCTAATCTCTAAACAAGTCTAGTCTAGCTCTAACAATATGGGGGGAGCAACCCCACTTAACAACAATGGAGAAAAACAACAACCTATAATAAGAGGAAGGAAGAACATGAAGGAAACTAATATAAACCAACAACAAAACTCACCTTGAAGTTTGGAGGAAATGGAATTGATGGAGGATGAGAATGGAGGGGAGGAAGAGCCCCTAGGAAATGTTAGGGTTTAGATTTTTAGGGGTGAAATCAAAGTTTGGGGTATATAAAGGGGTTAGGGATCTCACTTACATGAAATGCTGCATTTCATACTGTTTCTGGGCTTCTAACTATGACTACTATAGCAGTCCCCAAAGGACAAAGCATGGTGTTGCTGCCAATTGTGACCGCTAGACCGCTATAGCGGTGACAGTTCACCAACTTTGCTGCATAAAGGGTCCTTCAAGCATCTTGGGCCCTCCCGATGACATAGATGGGTCCCGAAAGACCCTGAGGCAATAGGGAACTTGCCCAACGACACGTGTACTTGGGGTATCACAAGCCAATACTCCAACAGTGGATTGGATGTCTCAGCTTGCACATGATACAAGCAGTCATACAAGCCTAGTGCTATAGTACTAAGTTTGGTGTTATGACGCTAGCATTGATGAGTTAACATGCACAACTGAAGGGCATTAAAGTCTTTTCTTTTTATTTTTAATTATCTTATTCAATTTCACTTTCAAGGATATATATGGGTAGCTTTTAATTTCTTGAGGGAAGTTTTGAAGTTTGTTTAGTTTTGAAGTTCAAAGAGCTGAATTTCATGGCTCTTGGGATTATTACTTTCGTTCTTTTTTCCATATTCTTCTAAGCTTCCAAATTTGTTAGGGAAATGGATTCTTAGGTACTGGTTTCATCCTTTTGTTATTTGAATTTCCTGTTAATTTATATATTATTTTCCATCAATCTTAACGTTGTTCTTGATTTGACCATCCATTAACTATCGTATGATTTTATACTGTCAAAAGAGATTTCACTATATAAAATAAGACAAACTAGAATTTAACTTAAGTTAAAGCAAGTAAAGATAGATGTAATGCCTCCACATGTCCCTGGCTAGGCTTAGCATCCCCAGGATACCTCGGAAACCCCCAGAATATTGGAAACCTTGTGGCTGCCGAAATTTGCAGAATAGGCTTGCTATAAAGAGGAATACTTGCTGCAACGAGTGGGTGAGCTAAGCTGTCCCTCAGGTGTTAGCTAGGCTCACTGCAGCGAGAGATTCTCGCTATGGTGAAAAGAATTTTTTCTAATAATAATAATAATAATAAATTTGGGGAAATGTCAAAGGCAAGAAATTTAAAGGTTTTGAGTACTAATATCCAAGCGTTGCTTAATTGCAAACAAAGAAAAGAGAGAGAGAGAGAGAGAGAGAGAGAGAGAGAGAGAGAGAAAAATTAATTAAAAAAAGTTGTCTTGGATATGTTCTTGTGGTGTGATTGTTCCTTTGGATG
Organism: Dalbergia cochinchinensis; assembly: GCA_031216125.1. Taxonomy (NCBI): domain Eukaryota; kingdom Viridiplantae; phylum Streptophyta; class Magnoliopsida; order Fabales; family Fabaceae; genus Dalbergia; species Dalbergia cochinchinensis. The sequence goes on along the minus strand of CM062374.1, from coordinate 33,148,721 downwards.
GCCTGGTAATCAGATCTAAGAGATGCTTCATCACCTAATGTCTTGGGCCAACTAGACCGAGAGTCATTGATTGAAACCTCATCTAAAGGGTTACCTTAGAACAGACATGCATGCATGCTGGAATAGAGCCTTAGAGTAATTTATAAAGGTTGGAGAATCGTTTAATTTGACAAGTTGGGGTTGAGTTTGACATCTCATTATCCTCTATTTTTCATATTGTGCCTAATTTGAAAATTTTGACCTAGTGATTGGAAATTATGGGGCCAATCATCTTGGTGATTATTTTCTCTGATTTTGCTTGAGGACAAGCAAAAATTCAAGTATGAGGTTGCAATAACATGGAAAAATCTCTTAATTTATCCAAGTTATTTGATCCAAATCACATTTAAATTGAGCTATTTTTAAGTAATTATATTGAGAAATCAATTTAAGTTCTCTTAGTTAATTTATTTAGTGAGTTGTGATTTTATAGAGATTTATTGGCAAAATATTTTCACTAATTTTATTGTATTGTATAACAAGATAATGGATAAGCAGTTGGAGATTTAATAGGTATTTGGAAGAGATTTGCACTTGATTTTTGGAGCATTTGTTGGTGATTCTGTTTTCAAATTGCAGATTTGAAAATTCAAACATTTGAATCCAATGCTCTAGCATTAATTTGAGTGCCCTAGCATGAATGTCAGCATGTGGCATGGAATTTGCATGTGAAAGCCAAGGAAGCCAATACTCCATCACTGAATTAGATGCCTTGGCATGCACGTGATACAAGAGTCATACAAGCCTAGTGTTGCAGCACTAAGTTTGGTGTGATGATGCTAGCATTGATGAGTTGGCATACAAAATAGAAGGAGTAAAGTATCACTTTTATCCCTGAAATTGCACGCGTGAGTCACTTTCGTCCCTGAAATTGCACGCGTGAGTCACTTTCGTCCCTGAAATTGCATTTCGTAGATCACATTAGTCCCTGGTCAAATTAACTCTTTAGGGACTAATGTGGCCTATGAAATATAATTTCAGGGACTAAAGTGACACTTTCCAAATTTCAGGGACTAACGTGGCCTATGGAATACAATTTCAGGGACTAAAGAGTTAATTTCCAAATTTCAGGGATGAAAATTACTCACGCATGTAATTTCAAGGACGAAAGTGATACTCTACTCAAAATAGACGGGTATTAGAGTTTTTTCTTTTTATTTTTTATCTTATTCAGTTTCACCTTCAAGGATATAAATAGGCAGCTTTCAATTTTTTGAGGGGAGTTTTGAATTTTTTTTTCTAGTTTTACATTTATGAGAGCTGGGATTTCACGGCTCTTGGGATTATTGCATTTGTTCTTTCTTTCGTATTCTTCTAAAGTTCCAAAGTTATTAGGAAAAGATTTTAACAATTGTGTAGTGCAATTCAAGGAATTTTGATGAAATCAACTCCTAACATCTGTCTTTCATCCATATTTCCTCTCAAATTATTTTAGTCTTGTTAGTAAAGTGCCCAATTGAATTGGTATTTGAGATTTAATCCTCATGGGACCCCCTCTCATTTTTATTACTCGTGACTCGGTGCACTTACCAAAAGCCAATTTTTATAAATTGCCTATCATGTTACGAGGGAAAATATTACTTGAAGACCTTTGGTGAATTATTTTTCTATAGAATTGTAACATTATAAGATTTATGTATTATTTTTCCACAAGTATGACTTGAAAAAAGTGTTTATTTTATATTTGATTAAATTTGCAAGTTATTTAAATTTTATTTCACTATACTTTTAATTCAAGTTAAACATTATATTTAAGTTAGGAAGTTTTAGTGTTAGGTTAGAAGTTTAATTATAATTAACTTTTATGTTGAATATTAATTAGTAAAATTATTGAATATAAATTTAAAATATCATAGAAGCAATACATTAATTACAAATATAAACTAAGCTTTAAATTAAGGAGCATTTAAAAATGTCACAAATAAAATTAATAAATAAGAAGTTTCAATAAATAGTTGATATTCTAATACATAATTCTTAATTTAGTTTTGAAGATAGACAAACTAACTATTAAAATGACCTAAAGGGCATTTCACAAATAGTACAAATGAGGACAATTAATATGTAGTGACAATATGAGGGCATGCCTTAACGTTAGAATAGAGCAAACTTTTCCATTAACCTAAACTCTGTCACAAAAAAAAATGGAGTGACCCTAAACAAATGAGAGTGGTAATCATAGTTATTAAATTCGACTTGGTAATCGACTTAGCCATGATATTTGATCATTGATTCAACCTGGTGAGTCATCAATTGAATTGGATTTAATAAATAAATATACAATATATATTATATTATGGAGACATTATAACACAACTATCTTGTATGGTCCTATACAGTGAACCAAACTTGATAGGTGGCTGATTCACCAATTTTCGATCTGAACAGAGCCGTCTAGTTCGTTTCCTAAAACTATGGCTGCAATAGTCACTCCCATTAAAAAATAATCATTGCATTTTTTGTAGCTGTCCTGAGCAATTTTAATGTTGTCTCTGTTTATTATTATTATTATTTGCTTGATTTTCATGCATTCCATGTTCTGGCGTATGTTTTCTTTTCTTCCTCCGGAGATGTTGAAGAGTATACTACCTTCCAGCAACTCATTGATGAATAGTGTACCTTTATTTTTGTTCGCTTGTTTGCTTGTACATCTTAGCTACCTAACTCTAAAAGATATAGTTGTTTGGTTTTATTCTTTTCTGCATATTGAGAGCATTTGAGCTATAATTTTCTGATAGACATTCTCTCTTGTGTTCAATAATTTCTGCAGGTTTGAAACTACGCCCCTTGTGCTTAATCCCCAACCCTCTCAGCATTAGACTTGCTCTTGTGGCTTAATTTCCTCTTATAGGTCTGAGCAATTTCTGTTATTATGGCTACAAAATGTTTTTTTTTTCTTCATTTGATTTATTTTGTAAAGGCTATTTATTTGATCCTATTTGTAGTTCTAATTTGATTGATATATTGTGATTTATCTTTGTTTTTTTATTGTAGTAGTTGGCTAGTTGCCTGACATGGCTTCATGCAGCCCAAAGAATATCCTCATAACTGGGGCAGCTGGATTCATTGCATCTCATGTTGCCAACAGGCTTGTCAGAAGCTACCCTGACTACAAAATTTTTGTGCTTGACAAGCTTGATTACTGTTCTAACTCGAAGAACCTTCTTCCTTCAATATCATATCCAAATTTCAAGTTTGTGAAGGGTGATATTGGTAGTGCAGATCTTGTCAACTATCTACTCATCACCGAGTCCATTGACACAATAATGCACTTTGCTGCTCAAACCCATGTTGACAACTCGTTTGGCAACAGCTTTGAGTTCACCAAGAACAACATATATGGAACTCGTGTCCTGTTAGAAGCCTGCAAAGTTACTGGCCAGATCAGAAGGTTCATTCATGTGAGCACTGATGAGGTCTATGGGGAGACAGAAGAGGATGCTGCTGTTGGAAACCATGAAGCTTCTCAACTCCTTCCCACAAACCCTTACTCTGCAACAAAAGCTGGGGCAGAAATGCTTGTCATGGCCTATGGTAGGTCATATGGATTACCTGTGATCACGACTCGCGGAAACAATGTTTATGGCCCCAATCAGTTTCCTGAGAAGTTAATCCCAAAGTTCTTCCTCCTTGCAATGCAAGGAAAGAATCTCCCCATTCATGGTGATGGTTCTAATGTGAGGAGTTATTTGTACTGCGAAGATGTTGCAGAGGTCTTTGAAGTTGTCCTTCACAAGGGAGAGGTTGGCCATGTCTACAATATAGGTAGGGACGGATCTATTCACAGTATATTGGGGGCTCATGCCCTTAGCAAAATTCGAATTTTTCTTCAGAAATATATAAGAATATATATAATTTGACCCCATTATTTTACTAAGTTTGTCCCATGTTGAGGTAAAAATTATGTGAAATTTGTTATTATATCATTATATTATCTTTACTCCATTACCTAAAATTTCTCGATCCGTCACTTTCACAGGGACAAAGAAGGAAAGGAGAGTTATTGACGTAGCCAAAGATATTTGCAAGCTTTTCTCAATGGACACAGAAACTAGTATTAAATTTGTAGAGAGCAGACCATTCAATGACCAGATATACTTCCTGGATGATCAAAAGCTAAAGAACTTGGGTTGGTCCGAGAGGACCACATGGGAAGAGGGCTTGAAGAAAACAATTGAATGGTATACCAAGAATCCTGGTTGGTACGGGGATGTTTCTGGAGCATTGCTTCCTCATCCAAGGATGCCGATGAAGCCTGGTGGAATGGAGAGACAACATTTTGAAGGATCATCAGAAGAGACATACATTCATTGGCTCAACTAATACTAGTTGTGTGTAAAGCAAGGGATTCCGTTTGAATATGGAAGAGGACGCTTAGAGGATCGGTCGTCACTTGCGGCTGATGTTCAGAATGTGAGGCCAACACATGTTTTTAACGCTGCAGGAGTGACTGGAAGACCCAATGTTGATTGGTGTGAGTCTCATAAAACTGAGACCATTCGCACCAATGTTGCTGGTACTTTGACATTGGCTGATGTCTGTAGAGAGCATGGGCTCTTGATGATAAATTATGCCACAAGGTGCTTATTTGAGTATGATGCAGCACAACCGGAAGGATCTGGTGTTGGTTTTAAGGAGGAAGACAAGCCCAGTTTCATTGGTTCTTTCTATTCCAAAACTAAAGCTATGGTAAGTTCTCTCACATCACTTCTATTCTATAGATTCATTTTGATCCTTAAAATTACATATGCACTTCACTTTTGTCCCTAAAATTGAAAAAATGATTCAAGTTAGTCCCAAGATAATGTTTGACTAAATTGAATCAATAAAATGATTAATTTGAATTACTTTTACAAATTGAGGATTAAATTAGTAATTTCTTAAATTCAAAAATTGAAGAAAGCATGTCTACAATTTCAATGACCGAAATGAACTTTTACTCGTACCTATAAAGCATCTCAAACTATGTTACACGGATATTGGTATGAGTATCCAGTATGACACAAATATGATATAGTATGAATCAAATTAAAATATGTAAAATTTAATTAGAAATATTTAAAAACGTCAATAAAATATGTGATACGATACGTATCTAGTAAAGGTAATTTGACTATTTTAAAGTATTCGTACATCATCAAAGATACGAACTAGTAACTTGTGTTTCAATTTTGATCAGGTTGAGGAGCTGTTGAGAGAATATGACAATGTATGCACCCTCAGGGTTCGCATGCCAATCTCATCTGACCTGAGCAACCCGCGCAGCTTCATTACAAAGATTTCTCGTTATAACAAAGTAGTCAACATCCCTAACAGCATGACCGTCTTGGATGAACTCATGCCTATTTCAATTGAGATGGCAAAGAGAGACTTGAAGGGAATATGGAACTTCACAAACCCTGGGGTTATGAGCCACAATGAGATCCTTGAGATGTACAAGAGCTACATTGACCCAAACTTCAAGTGGGTTAACTTCACACTGGAAGAGCAAGCCAAGGTGATTGCTCCAAGGAGCAACAATGAGATGGATGCATCTAAATTGAAGAAAGAGTTCCCAGAATTGCTTCCCATCAAGGAATCACTGATCAAGTATGCCTTTGAGCCAAACAAGAAATAACCAATTTCTTGTCTTGGACAAGGCAAATTTGTGTTTGTGCCTCACAAATCACTCAGTATTCCACTGTTAGTTATATATATTTATATTTTGGTTACAATCTGTAGAGGGTGGCTAGTGTACAATTGTGTTAGGTATGCATCGTAAGTATTCGTTTCTACAGCTTTATTCAAGTTCTCTGTGTCCTCTGGTGCTCGCAGCTTTGTACAGATGCCTTGTTTTCCATGTAGGTTGCCCATAACTTGAGATAGAAAATTAGAAATCACTTGGGCATGTTTTATGGTACTCATAAGAATATATATATTTATCTTAAATTGTGAAAATTATATTTTAACACGGAAGAATTAACCCATGAGATTATAAAATGTCTATTTATTAACACCTAATTCTCAATGATTTTTTTCTTTTTTGGACAAATTAATCACTGACATGTTTCTCAATTTTATATATATACACACTAGTCATTTGACTTATGTGATGAACAAGATAATAATAAAAAATAGTTTGTTGACCATTACTGAAAATAAATAATAATTTATTCAAATATCTCTTATAAAAAATTGAGTATATAAATTTAATTTGAAAACAAGTTAATACTTAAATACTTAAATAAATTAGTAAAATATGAATATGTCATTCTATTTTATAGCTTATTTTGAATATCATTTATAAGATTGAAAAAATCTCAGTAGATGACGTTTAACTAACAATAAAGACATTTGATGAAAGGTTCACACATTTTGAAAGTCAAAATTGTTGATAATGAAAGAGAATAAGTGGATAATTTTATTATATCATTAGCTATTTATAAGAATGATAATAGGTATCTATGAGATAGGAGGGACATGTCCCCATCTTTGTTTAGAATTTTACCTTTCATTCTCATCCCCATCCTCATTATCTATTCTATTCAAATTTAACAAATCCAAATAATGAATCAAATTAAAATATCACTCCACTCAATTTCGTTCCATCCAATTCCATTAATCCAAAGATAAAGGTCACAGGAATTCATGATTTCATGACCAAAAAAAAAATTCACGTTTTTTTTCAAAAGAATTAAAATAAATAAAATAAAAGATCTTGGTTTGGCTAATTATTTCATGTGGTGTTGTCGAAGAAGCATGGGCACACTGATTTGATGGTGTGTTCATGTGTTGGACATATATCAGACATCGATATTCACACGACACACGTTGGACACATATTTATACTCGTCCAATTAAAAAAGTAATTTTTTTGAGCTTGGAGAAGCGCCAAACATTAAAAAAACTAGTTGAGTCATTTTAAAAATTCTTCAATTGATCTTAAAAAAATAAAAAGAAGAATTAATTAGATAAAAAAATTATACAAACATGACAAAAAAATTAAGACAAAAAAATGATACAACAAATTAAATAATATATATATATATATATATATGTTATATTCATATTTTATAATTTTGAATTTAGTATGTCTCCGAGCTGTGTCCATGTCCATATTGTATTTCGTATCCGTATAAGTGTACGTGCTTCATAGGGTATTGTCATATGGAGTTTTGCATTTTATATTTCTAGATAGGCAAACAATAACAATAATAATTAGAAAAAATACATATAAAGATAAAAATGCTTGGCTTGTTTGAAATGAGTGTGTGAATTATTTTCATAACATTTTGCAATCAAAAACTGTTTTTTTTTTTCATTTTATCGTGGAAATTACAAAATCTTTTCATCCCCTTTGTTGTATTTTATCGGCTTTCTGCTGACTTGGCGACGTCTCTCTTCCCGGGTATTGTTCATCTTTTGGCTCCCTCAGCCAAGCGGAAAATCATCATCAAAATTGGTGATTTTGGGGCAATTTCAACTCCTTGGGGCTGAATTTCAAAAGAGAAAAAGATGATGGGTAACTCTTAAAGTTGAGTTTTAGAGTAATGTGCACAGTTGCACTTATTTTCTTTGTTATAGATTATGCATACATTGATATACATTGAAGTTGATTATAGGTTATGCATTAGCGAGGCATAAAATTTCTGCCTTTTTTATTCTTTTGAAATGAAGCTAAACCTAAGCGGTTTGTATAGTCATCATCATGGCTTCCCAATACTCCTTAAATCTTCAGCTCTTATCAGTTTGTGCAGACCCTTTTGTTCTTCAGCAGCACTGTCATCATCTGCACCCACTTCTGTTAAACCCCAAGTTCCACTCTTTCTGAGGCCTCCAATTTACTCATCCAAGTTGTGTGACCTCAAGAAATGGCATGACTGGGCTAAAAGCGTTGCTTCTTCAATTGGGTCATCTTTTGTGCAGTCAGATAATGGCCCAGACTCAAGCATCTTGTGCAGAGAGATCAAGTGGCTCATGGAGGATGCTGTTGAAGACCACTCACTTTTTTCCCATATGGATGTTATGGAGGAGAATGATGATGATGATGTGAGGGTGAAAATGAGGGCTGATATAGAGGACCTTTATAGCCTATGGAAGCAAAGGATTGATGAGAGGAGACCCTTTCAGTACATAGTTGGGTGTGAGCATTGGAGGGACCTGGTGTTGAGTGTCCAGGAAGGGGTCTTGATTCCCAGACCTGAGACAGAACTCATTGTTGATTTTGTGTCTGATGTGGTGTCAAAGAATGAGGGCTTGAAAAATGGGGTATGGGCTGATTTGGGGACTGGAAGCGGTGCCCTTGCTATTGGTGTTGGTGGGATTCTGGGAAGTGGGGGGAGGGTTGTTGCCACTGATTTAAGCCCTGTGGCAGTTGCTGTTGCTGCTTACAATGTCCAGAGGTACTGCTTACAGGTTAGAGATTCAAAAGCTTTCATCACCCATGATTTAAATTCCTTTTCGCTGTTTTCATCACCCGAAAGATTTGCACTTAGCATAGGGCTTAAATTCCTGTTGGCTACTATCAATCGGCAACCAAGTTTAGATGTAAAAAGTGGTGGTCTAGTGCACCAGCACCTAGTGGGGGTCTGGGAAGGGTGAAGGCAATATAAGCAGGAGGATTGAAGGAATTTACTGTTTGAATTGTCTTGAATGAGGGCTTTTCAAAAGGTCTAAATTTTTCTGAGGATGTCCAGCCTTTTGTTTGAAATGCACATTATATCTTTGTGAGAAAAGAGAAGCATATTGCCATGGAAAACAGAAAAACAAAGGAATTTAAAATTGTTGATTTTCATATGGCTGTCTTTCATAATTTTTCACCCTGTCTTCTTTTTAATGTATTTGCTTAGTATATTTCATTGCTTCCCTTTATGTTGTTTTCAGTCATCATATGAACCACTATATTATCCACTACAGGAAAAAATTGAAATAAGGGAAGGATCTTGGTTCGAACCATTGAAGGATCTGGAAGGAAAGCTTGCAGGCCTTGTAAGTAACCCACCATATATACCAAGTAAAGAAATCTCCGGTCTACAGGCTGAAGTTGGTAGACATGAACCTATTGTTGCATTAGATGGAGGTATTGATGGTATGGATGCTATTCTCCATCTTTGTGATGGAGCAGCCTTATTCTTGAAGCCTGGTGGATTTTTTGCCTTTGAGGTATGGGTCTTTTGTTTTCTTGAAAGGTGGAATTTCATTTATGTTTTGTGCTTCTGCAGTTCTGCTTACTCATGGAAAATAATCAAAACAGTCCCCCAAACACAAGCATGATTAGTTGACAATTTGGTGACCAAAAGTCCCTCTGGGGTTGGAAATTGTGAAACTTAGTTGTCAGTTTTGTATAACTGATCAAAGCTGGACAAATTGGGAAGAATTTTAGTAAATCAGCTCATGATGGTTCTCTGTTTGCTGTTGCAGAGCTTCTACAAAAAAAGATATAATTTACATTGTCTGAGTAAGTTTGAAGTTGAATAATTAAGGGGCAGTTCATTTTGTCTAAGGGTTTTAGTCATGTAATTCTCTAAAATAAGAAGTCATTGTTCACTTAACTATTTTTTGTCTGAATAGTATCACCTAACCAGAAATCAATCAAGTTTCCCACAATGTGTGAATTCATACCCTGTATATAAAGTGGATCACAGGGCTTCCCTTTCTGTTATTATTTTTCAATAAATAACTTGCATTCTTATTCAATTTTAACTATATGTTGGCTTAAATCTGATGCATTGCAGCTCTTGCAAAATTGTGCATTATAAGCAACATAATTAGAAAATTGCTGTGATGTCCAATGTTTTCATGTTAGCAATATAATGTGAAAGAAATTTGGTTTGGATAACGTAGAAAGTTCAATGCATAGAAGAGAAGAAAACCTAGCGTCTGACGTCCCTCAGGCATCACACAACCAACAAGGGAGAGATATGCTGCCATAATTTATAAATCTGATCTCCTACATAACCAAAAGCTTGCAACCCTTTGAATAGATCTGCTATAACTTGTCCTCTAAAGAATTAGACATGGAGTCTTAATATAATAAATTTTGATTGATACTCTCTACTAGCAAACTCTTAAGAATTGCTTAGGCATAAACACAATGTCAAATCACTATGATTTTGTGTGCAATATTGCAATCATTCTTCTATAGTGCCTTTAGCTGGAAATGGAAAGCGATACTAGAATTTTCATGGGGACTTCATCTTTAGACGACATTTAAGATAGGGTTACCTCCTTAGCTTCTATGCCAGTGTTCAGAAAATGGTCTTTCTAAATGTTTTTCTTTAGTAGATGTGCAGAGATTGGCATGCCTTGTTATATCGCTTAATCTTCTAGGACCTACATATTTATCCTTTCCTTTCTTCTTGTGATGATACCTTATCTCTTTCCATGTACACTTTTCTTTCTCATTAATAAATTTCTTTTGCTATAAACGAAAAAATATATGTTACAGTCAGCATTATAATTACGAGCAGCTCACAATGTGGGAAATATTTTATCTTTGAACTTAGAATTTCTTGTTGCTTTTGCATACTGTTCCTTGTTCACTATGTCTGTGTGTTGCTTCTGACTGTTTCTTTCCTTGTATCAACAGACAAATGGTGAGCAGCAGTGCAAGGCTCTTGTTGAATACATCGAAAATAATAGAAGTGGAAGCTTCCACAATTTTGAAATACTTTCTGATCTTGCTAGTATTCAAAGATTTGTAATTGGATTCCATCAATAAACAATTTCAGTTACAAAGTGCGTGTTTATTTTACTCCCATTTTTGGGTGAACAACCCCCACTGCATTTCCTCCTTGATGTTCGTGAGACCAAGGAAAAGTGAATCAAGAGTTACAACACATGGTTTCCACTTACCACTTCAGCGCTTGGTTTTGTTTCAGTTTTTAAACCAATTGTTGAACAATGAAGAGGTTTCAGCATATCAAATTATCAATTTTTTATGGTTCTAAGAACATCAGCGCATCATTGCTGAGCCCAAATATTACTGTAATGAATGCCAATGAATTGGCTTTATGGATTTGGCGCACCTCCTAGGGCACTATTTTCAGACCGTTCAACTTGGCATCTAATGTCCCTAAATCTACCGAGAACTGCTGAACATCCATGCTTAGAACAATTAAAAAATCTTAGATTCTTGTAGATGGATTATTTGGTGATACATAATCAAATAAGGAACTGTTTGTAAGCACCATATCCTTATTCCCTTGGTTTTTCAGCATATCCATCTCTTAAGTTTTCCAAACAAACATCTTCAGCAGTTTTTAAGAGTTTGTTTGGTTTGAGTTTTCAGTTTTCATTTTTAGTTTTTCAGTTTTTCAGATATTATGAAGGAAATACTGAAATTTTAAAAACTATACATTTTGAATTTTCATTTTCATTTTCAGTTTTTAATATTTCCTTCATAAAATTTAAAAATGGGAAGACTGAAAATGAAAACTGAAACATTCAAACCAAATTGGCCAAATTTTCTCCTTTTCACTTGCTCAAGTGGAAAGTCCCATGCAAAACGCCAGTGGTGTGGCTCCACATCTCCGGTGGACAAACATGGGAGTACACTGTAAATATCAAAGAATCAAGTAACTCATTAACAATTTCCTTATAAGAATACATGCCTTAAACCTCAGTCATTGGATTTTTAATTTGTAGATCACTTGAGCAATTAAAAATAATCCAAAAAATATAAGAAAAGAAACTCTTTTTATATGTGGGTTCGTGTTTCTTTTCTTTGTACTAATTTTGTAGAACACTCCAACTGGGTGTGATTTAGTGACCAGTAATGATTTAGGGGTTATGATAGCAATTGTTAATGAACATGGAAGAAACTCTTTTTCAAGTGGGTGTTGTGTTGTTAAAGTGTTCATAAGGCTTCCACTTTCGATGTTAATGAACTTGAAAGAGACTGGGTTTTACCATTGCAATTGTTGTTGAGAGATGAAGGGGAACTGGGGAATAGCTTATAGAGTTAGACCATCTGTTCCTTTAACTATGCTAAAGGTGGAGAGTGGAGGGTGGAGGTTTGATTTGGATGAGGAGGAGCAAGAGTTTCTTTGATAGAGCCATAGAGAGCTTAGTTAAGGTTTAAGGGAAGAAAGGAAATTTTTGGTGTGGTCCATATGTTGCAGGTGCATCACTGCACTATCACTTCTTGTCTATGCGATGGATGTGGAGCATGATGCACCAAACTTTGTAGGGTGCATCATAAAATGCGCCCCAATAACTAAGTCACAGCTACTATTTGAAAAGTCATGCAAATGAGATGATTTGATTGGATAACAGTTTAAAAAAAAATTACATTACAGTGTATACAAATTAAACTATTTTTTATAAAATTTTATAGAATATGATTATTGTGAATCTAACCATTGAATTATAACCGTATGTAATCTTGATTCTTGGTGTCATTTTTATTGGACATTTATATGGATGTGATCCAATAATTTTTATTTAATTTGTATATAATTTAAGGGTGGATTCTCCCATACAGTTGAGGATCAATACATCAGTTCATACGGTTGGTCAACTCCTCTAATGCCTTGGTGACGTGTGTTGGAATAGGGTCAGATATGAACAATGCCAATTCCTCTTACCTCTTTTTCCTCCGTCGTGCAAACCAGAATCCAACCACCACGGATGGCGTTGATTGACTTTACTTCTCCATCAAGTCTTGCTCTGTTGCTATCACACCGTGCCGTCCACAACTGCTGCCACTATCCCCACTACATCACCCTTAGAATCGCCATCACCTCTTCTTTGCTTCCCATCTCACCGTCTGCCACTGTGATGGATGGCCATCGGCTCATGACACAGAAGCTGCGAAATCTGGTAGCCACAATTACACCTGTAGTTGCGACAATCACCTTCCTTGCACCGTTGTCGCTCCTCTATCTTTGTTCGGCAACCACGAACAACCTTGTTCAGTCTCTATACACTGCATCTCGTGCACCATATCACTGTCATCGCGCTTTCACTGCCGACCTTACAGTGTTGGTGTCACCACAGATACACCACCGCCACATACATGCGTCCTCCCTCTTGGACCCATGGCCACTACCCCTTCTCATGGAAACCCAAATTTGAAGACAAACCAAAACCTAATGTAGTGTGCATTGATTTAGTTACTTATTACTTTTTATTATATTATTTCTTGAATCGCCATCGAGGGATGCTAGATTACACTCTATTATTCTTCATTGGATAGGTTGGTTGATTGATGATGAGGGTGATTTCAGGGATTTGGATGTTTGTTTGTCTACAATTTTATTTGCCTTTAACAACATTTCTTAAATATGTTGAATTCAATTGCATGGATCACATTGATCACCAACTGTTGGGAAGCAAGCACCTAATTTAAGTTGGGAATGTATCAACTTCTGAATTGTTTTCCTTTTTTGGGTTGGTAGATAAAACTAGTAAAAATGCTTGGATTGGCACATCTTGTACTCCTTGTTAGCTCCTGGGCATCATTTCATTCTTTAACTTACTTTCATCGGTCCACATTCAAAATTATAATATTAACATATTTTTCAATTTCTAAGTTGAAATCAAGCACTTTTTTATTCTCTCTTTAAGGGTTAGATTGTGTTAAATGGCTACAATAGAGCTATGGGGAGATATAGGGAACAAGTGAGTACAATTGGTAGAGGGACGAAAAAGAGGATGGAAGAAGAGAGAATAAAGAGAAGGAGATGTGCTTGCCAAAAAATGGAGGAAGAAGGGAGAAAAGAAACGAGAAAGAATGCTAAAAAAAATAAATAAATAAAGGTTGCATTGTGGTCGTTCATTCAATATGTTTATTGTAGAATTCTCCAATAACAAAATGATTATTAAAATACACCACAATTCCTCGAAAGTAATTCCAACTGTCATTTCATCATGTTACCACCTATGGGCTTCATCAATGAAGCTTTTTTAATAGCTTCATATGAGAAATCACCTTCTACTTTAGGGAGGGTTTTACATCTCCAAATCGGGAAATACAATGGCACACATGCATATGAGTTTCAATACTCATATCTATCATATCCAACCTGGGATATACCTAATTAGTAAGAATGTAATTTATGAGCTTCAATACACATGATGCAACGCCCCGATTTTTCTGTCTGAGAGGAAAATGACCAAAATGCCCCTGAGGTCATTTTCTATCCGGAATTCGAGGATGGCCGGCCCGACAGTCCTTGAAGGACCAACTCAATGTTTGAAGGGGATTGGATGACCCTTGAATGGTTTTCGGAGGCGAAAATCTCATTTTCTGCAGTTTCGGGTCAAAATGACCAAAATACCCCTATAGCATTCTTACATGGGTAAAGGTACTGTTTGAGTCCAAAACTTTTTCTAAAGGTTTAAAATAATATTTTTACATGTTTAAAAGCGTCTGTTTAAGTCCCGGTGGTCCCGGGCAGTTTTTGTGCAAACTTACGATTTTGCCCCTGGAATAGTGTTTTTGAGCTTAATGACGTAATTAAGCAAACCTAAGCAATATTAGGCTCTAATTGAAGATTAATTAATTTTCATAATTAATCTAGATTCAAAATAAGCTATTAAAATTAATTAGAATCTAAAATTGCTTAGATTAAACTTAAATCTCTTTCTAAAACTCAAGATTTCAATTTTGGAATCTTGAATAGTATTTTCTCTTTCCAATTCCTTAAATCATGAAATTGTGTCTAGAGTTGTTTATGAACTAAAATGAATTTATAACTCACTAATGATGAAAGACCACTCCTTAAACATGTCTTGACAACCTTGATTACCCATTCTTTCACCTAAACACTTTCTTTCAAATTCCTAATCTTAATCCTAATCAAAGATACACCTAACACAACTCTAAACCACAATTAAAATGCAAGAAATCCTCCCCCATGGCTGATGCATTTTGGCCACCTCCTCCCCTATTTACATCACATGTTGATTTGTTTGTCACTCAAAGAACCATGCTTGACTCATACTTGCACTCATACTTGAACCCATACCTAGCCATGCCTTCCACCATGCCTTGAACCATACCTTGGAGGAGATATTTTTCTCCTCCTTATGGCTGTAAATGGCCGAAGCCATTCCCTCCCCAAACACCCCTCATTTGTTTCATTTCTCTATAAATAACATGCTTGGGTGAACTTGCATCATTTTGGGTTCATTTGCTAAGTGTAAGTTTTCAAAGAGCACTTCAAAGTTTTCTTTTTCTCTCAAAGTTCGAGTGTCCAAGTTCTTCAAGTTCTTCATCCTCTTCACTCATCTCAAACCTCCAATCTCTTGGTAAGGATTTTCTTTCAAGTGTTTCTTTCATTTAAGTTCTTAATCTAGTTATGTGTTTCATGGTTTCTCTTGAATCTTTTGGAACTTCTTTTCTTCTTCTCTTCCTTTTCCATTTTTGGCCTTGAGCCCTTGAAAACAAAGGAATGAAAGCTTGATGATGAGGGTTTCATGATGATGTTCATCACTTGAACAACCTCTAAAGCTTGATCTTTGTTCTTGAGTTAAAAATGTTTATAGTTCTTTCTTTCTTGAACCTTGAAATCTTTAACTTTGATGATGTTTTAAAATGGTTACATGAACTCAATGATGAGGACCCATAGTGTCAATGTTAATACATCATCAAGATCATGGTCTATAGAGTTTCAAAATGGTTCTTTCTTGCTCTTAAGTTTCGGTTTCTTTCCTTTTCTTTTTCTCTAAAATTTTCGACCAACAATTGTTGGATGAACCCTCATGATAGCTTGATAATGAGGGTTCTAGTTGGTGACTTTATGTTCACCACAAAGAAATCTCTAAAGCTTGAGTTTTCATAAAGGTGTTATAAAGTTCATTTATGGTTATATTTTTATGGAATATTATCTTGAGTTCTAAGAACTCTAGACCCCACTTTACCTTGTCATGATGAGTTTGGGTTAAGGTTTAAATTCCTCTAAAGTCTTGAATGAGCTCTAATAAGATATAAATGAACTTGCATATTTATTTTGAGGTTGCACTCATGTTTATATTCTTGCTTTGCATCTTTATTTTCAAGTCATCACCTAAGGACTCAAAGATTAAAACAAGACTTGCATTATCATCTAATTAATTCTCAAAGCCTTTCTATTTCGGCCTTAAAGTCGATTGTTACTAGGCCTAGAGCACTAAAATAAAGAAATGAACGTACATTGCATATTTATTTCAAGTCTTGCATATTTACTTTCAAGCCTTGCATATTTATTTCCAAGTCTTGCATATTTACTTTAAAGTTCTCACTTTACTTTGTAATGAAGAATAAAAATGAAGTGCATAACATGTTTATATTTTGTCATCACTTAAAGACCTTAGAGCTCAAAGACTTGTCCATTTTATCTCAAGTTAAAGTTTAATATGGATGCATTCTTTGAATGTATAATTTCGGCCAAGTAATAATGATGAGCTTGGAATGAGCTCCATCTAGTTACAAGGGCCAACAACCTATGTTCTAGAATTTTCTTTAAACTTGATGAGTTTTATAAAGTTATGACCAACAAGATTTATAATTTTAACCCTCTTCTAAAGAAGAATTAAATTGGTTACTGACCTATGGTTGTTTTTAGCCCCTTGATAAAATAAAATGGTTTGCAAAGAGTCTTAGAAGTCCTAAAATGATTCCAAGGGAAACTAGCAACTTATATGCTTTAGAAATGTCAAATTATATGTCTTTTGGACTTGAACAGTTCGGTTCTGCCTTGATGTGTTTGTTGTTGTATGATGATGTTTTGATATGTTAGAATGTGTGAAAATGATATATGATGAAGTAGGAACACTTCTATGCATATTAGGAGAGAAACTAGCTTCATAAAAAAATTGTAAAGTGGGAATTTAACGTGTGTTAACCCCTTCAATCCTAATCAATGCCAAAACTGTTTTAGTATGATAAAAATCATTTTAGGATTGATTAATCATGAAAAATTTGGTTACATTTGAAGTAGGATTGAATTTTAGCATCTATAGAAAAACTAATAACTAGAAAACCGTAAAAGTACAATCCTAGAACTCTTAGAACATTTAATTTCTGGATTCTGTCCATCAACCTCATAATATGGCAAACATGGTTTATAATTAGTTCTTAGGCATAGGAATGCCTCATAATTGGTTTAGATTTAATTTATAGCGCCTTAGGCGAAGACGGAACCGAGAAAGGGTCTAAAATATAAGTTCTAGAACCCCATAATCATAGATATATAACTCTGCCCTCGGAGTATGGTGCTGCCCAGATTTATTAAAGAACATAAATGATAGTAAGATTTGTTAGAAGAGAATTCTTAGGTGCATAAGAGGTTGATAAAGAATGATAGAATAATTACATCTCAAGTTTAAGGCTCGTAAGGGTCAAAGCATAAGATACCGTAGGATCAAGAGTATAATGAGTTTCAATGTTACATGTGAATGTATGCTCTATTTGAGAATGATTATGTCAATGTATGAATTTATGATTGAGGATACATGTTCTATTTGTTTATGTGGCATAAAGTAAATTTGGAAGAAATCCGGAGTACTGCTGTTATGCTGCTGAATTTCTAACAAATTTGGGGACTTAGAAAGTTTTTGAAAAACCTATGAGATTTTCTTTATAAGATATGAGGTACTAAGATGAGTTCTTGGATGACACCGGTTCGGCCGAACACCTCCAAAGAACTCATGTGACATCGGTACCAAGATATATTCTTGGGTGACACTGGTCCGGCCGAGCACCCCCAAGAAATGCCCCCTAACCCGTACTAGATAGTCAGGATTATGATTATGATACGCTTATCGGGATTGATAATTAAGAACTAGTGACGACTAGTTAGGTATGGGCTCATAACCTAAAGATGTGACACGTTCTGGGTGACACCGATTCGGCCGAGTACCCCCAGAACGAATGTCTTTTAGGGTGGTCCTTTGAGAAAGTAAAGTATGATGATTATGTCACAAAGTTTTCCCCACATGAGATTTCAATTGCCACTATTATGATGCTTCTTGATGTTATGATTGATGTCCTTGCATTAAGTATTGCCATGCATACATCCTTTACTATATTGCATTCATGACATTAAGATTCATTCTAAAATGAACGGACCTTGGTTAATTATATTTTAAAAGCTTAAAAATGAACTTAATGCATGCTCACTTATTTTATACACTAAACCCAAGGTTCCTGAGGACGTAGATGATGACACCTAGGTAGTAGGAGGCCCTACTGAGATTCTTTAGCAAGATTCTCACTCCCTCTATCTTTTCTTTCTGTCACGTCTTTAGATGGCGACGTTCGTGGTTTTTGTGGATACCCCTACGTGGGAGGTGCACTATGATCCGGAGCATGAATCATACCATTTTGAGGGTCAGTGCACAGTTCGTGTCTTCATGTTCATTGGACGACCCTTCGCTCACCCTATACATACCCATCTCTTCTCCCCGACAACACCCTACGGCGACAACGAGCGGGTTTTCGAGCACGCACGTACGCACAATGAGAGAGTGCTCCGCATGCACACTGCTGCTTCAGCCATGTGCGACTACCCCGACTATGTGCCCCAGACATACTTCTCGGAGACCGACCCGTCGGAGGACTCGCCTACCCATCTGTACAACGAGAGCTCTGCCCCCACTCCACCATTGATGAGAGAGGGCAGTGAGGACACCATGACTCAGCCTCGGCTAGCACGACGACCGGAGATGCGGCCACGTCGTGGAGGTCACTCCCGATCCCCACTTCGTCTTTACACATCGGAGGAGCTCGCCTAGTTTGCCGGGTATGTGCCTTACTCACGGGATGGACGTCAGTAGAAGGTAACAGATGACCGATGGAGTACCCAGGCTAGTACACACACCACTTAGATGAGGATAAACCTTCTTCTGTTTAGAGGTTATCCCTTTAGTTGCACTTGAGAAGGGGAGTTTGCTTTTATGCTTTTCGTCACACTTTCCTTTGTATTTTCTTTTTAGATGTATTTGTTTCATGTTGTACCAAACTAAGTCCTACTCTTCATAAGTGGGCATATCATATCATATATATATATATATATATATATATATATATATATATGTAGTTTGCTATATTATTTTGTGCATTTACATGTTTTATGATCAGGTGATTATGATATGTTTATTTGGATTGCGTTTCATTCCATTCATGCTTCATTGTTCGTCAAGTCGCGCGGCTCTCACTTTGCTTTTATAATTAAAAAAAAAATTTACTAGTATTTTTCGCTAAGTATTTTAAAGTAATAAGGAAACTATGACGTAATAGACTAATGATTAATTTAAATATGTTATAGAATATTAGGTTAAAAATTAGGATGCTACACATGATGCTACTTAAGGAAGGTTTAACCTAATGATCATCTCCAAGCTGAAATTCCGTAATAATTCTGAAGACTGAAAAAAACTTAAATGACGTAAACGATTGTTAGATTATCTTTTAAAATTTAACTATACACAAATATCTATTCATACAATGTTGTTGCCACCAATTCTTTCCATAAGCTCCATCACTTGTCTTTATCTGAAGCTTGCTCGCATTGTGTTATTGATGGGGAAACTCATAATCATTGTTTTTATGGTTGCACACATGCTCGTGAAGTTTGGTGCTTATTAGGCTTTCATTCAACTATGAATTTTTATGAGTTGGAATTCTATGAGTAGTTGAAGAAATTTTCTTTAGGGGAAGATGCATATCTATTCCTTGCAGCTATTTGACACATCTGGTGTTCTAGAAACTCTTTTGTTTTCTATGATGTTCTTACTCCTTCCCATATTTAGGGCTCAAATTCCGCACATTCTTGTGCCAATGCTTTTGGAAAAGTGTCATCATAACACTAGCATACTTGGATCGGATGGTCACCCCCTTCTTATGACTTTCTCAAGCTCAATTGTGATGGGAGCTCCTTGGGCAACCTTTGCAAAGTTGGATTTGTAGGCTGTTCCGGAATTCCTCCGGGGCCTGGCTTATAGGCTTCATAGGCTTTATTGGTATCACAGATAATTTGTGTGTTGAGCTGCTAGCCCTTCACATGGGATTGGTTATGACTTAGGACTATGGTATTAGAAATGTTCTTTGTACGGTGGATTGAATTGAGGTTCTACGCCTAGTAACTCAAGAGGTTGGGCCTTCTTTTCATATATATGGTAGCCTAATTCATGACATCAAACATTTGGTTCAACCTAATTGGAGGTGCTCTTTACAACATGTGATCCAAGGAGCAAACTCTGCTGTGGACTTTCTTATTAAGTTGGGCGCTACTTCAGTAGATAGGGATCGGGTTTGGTTAACACTACCAAGAGATATGCACCTTGTCCTCTTTGAGGACTCAATGAGGGCTCGTTTCTTGAGATAAGCTTTTCCTTTGTTTGCTTTCCTTTGCTCATATACCATAAATACCTATTCATAAAATAAGAATTGATATCATGCCTACTTAAAGGTATCAAAACTCATACTAACAAGAATTTAAAACTTAGCCACAGAGAGGGTCGGCCCATAAGTTGTGAACATTGTAGGAAAGGTCAAATAAAGACTTGGGAGATAGCCTTGAAGTGGATGCTCAAGAAGATCCTTAAAAGATAGTCTTTTCCTTGCAAAATATCTGTCAAATATGGACAAACACAATTATTAAGAAAGGTGATAAATAGTATGGTAATAGAGTACTTCTATGTAAAATTATGGTGTATGGACTAATATACTCTAATGGTCATTAACTGTGGAGTATATCAAATAGTTGGAAATAAAAGGTTACACTAATGGTCATTAATTATTTAGGGGTTCTATTGGAATAAAAAAAATTCTGCTTTATTAGAATGTAAAATTCATAAATATTTTAAAAAATAACTTTGTCTTAAAGTGGACAGATATTATAAAAATGAGGGACTAAAAGATTACAATGGTGCTGTTACAACCCACTCTTAACCCAACAGCGATGGCTTTCTTTACTTATAGGCCATGAAGCTGCGCATGATCTTATTTTTAAGGCATCACACTATGTGATGATACAAGAAGGAACATCAATATTGGACACTACTAGAATTTTCCAATTTAGAGATGGACAAAATTCATCACTAAATTATAAAAATTCTATCGCTAAACGCATTAGAGATGAAATTGGTGTTAGAAATGCTTCCATCACTAAAAATGGGGTCACTAATTTTTTAGTGACAGAATTTTATCTAGAGACCGGTATATGTTGTCTCAAAATTTAAACCTCCCATCACTATTATGTGACCGGATTTTGTCACTTTTAGAAGAAAAAAATGTCATTAGTGACGAAATATTATGTCACTAAATGATAATATCCCTTCTCAAATTAGAGATGCAATTGTTCTGTGTCTAACTAAAGACGGATGACTTCCATCACCAATTATAAGCGGATAAATTATGTTGTCAATTAGAGCCAAGCAAATTCCATTGCCAGATAGATACAAATAAATTTCATTGCCAACTAGAGACGGAACATTTTAGTCTCTAGAAATAATTTTTTGTCACTAAATTCTAAATTTATTTTACTATTATATAATCTTATGTTATTTTCTTTTTGTGCATATAATCTTCTATTAATTTGAATCATACAATCACAAATTATAATTCCATAACAATAATACAACCTTTGTACCAAATAACATATTTGATTCATGGAAATGCCAATAAAGTTCAAAGATATGCTCAAATTCTCATTACAATAATTAAAATCCAAGTTCTTAACATAAGTTCAACTAAAATTTACAAAATATTATAATCATTATCATTAGTATCATTATCATGGTTATCCTCTGATGTGGGTGCAAGCATGAAGGATCTAGTTGTGAATGATCAAACATTATATTTGCAAGCCCTTGCTCCCATTGTTGCATCGTCCTTACAAAATCTTTGCTCCCAAGATCGATTTTTTTTATTTTAAATTTATTGAAACTCATTTTTTAAGGCTTGAATTGTAGCAGCATCCTCGATGTGACTTCATCACTATGAACAAAAAAAAATAGTGGATAAGAATACTTGATGAAATAGATGAGAAAATAAAAGGACAAAAATAATTAAAAAAATCACATAACCAAATCATGAAGCAAATTAATCCATTCCAGTAGTCAAGAAAACCAAGTAGCAAAAATTAGAATCCAACATACAAAACAAATGCACTTTTGTTAAAAAGAACATGTCAATAATAGAGAAAACGTAAAGAGGTAAAGTCAAACTTGTAGAATCGCTATTGAAATTAAATCTCACATTTTTTTATTAGTCTAAGAAATGAACTTAGCTAACAGCCAAATAATTAGCCCTTGCCCTTAAACTTAATCACATGTTCATGCAACAGCTAACAAATTACCGGTTGTCCAATTGATAAATTGTTTAGCATTAGCTCAATATAGTACTTTAGATAAAGTAATTCTAGCTCAGCTACAAACAAGTCTAGAAATATTTCAAAGGTTTTTCTACAAGAATCAAATCCAGAAAATGTCAAAGAAGAAAGTTTTAATGCTTAATTTCAGCAACTACTTAAGACAGCAAATTAAGTTTCTAAGTTGGTCTCAAAGCTTTATATTGTCAGACTAGTATGCCAGCTATTGTTTGACATATATCATTCATCTTAATATTATATATAACCACTAGCTATACCAATGATATACATGCCAGAAAATACCAATGCGTGCAAGAAAGAATATAGAACAGAGGACCTAGGCATTAAGTTTGAACCGATGGATCCATAATTTTCTATAGCATTTCAAGTTAAAAAATTTAACCATCAAAGCCATTCACAAGTCTCCATACATACAAGGGATTCAGATTTAGTTAAAATTACTACACAATGGATCACTGTAAGGTTAATTTGGAGTGAGATTGCAAGCGCAGTTCCAAATATACAAATGTCTATTCAAGATTGAACACTACAAGTTGGAAGTAATACCGATGTTTTTCTCCCAAAATGTTGTACTCCAGATCTAGGAGTCCATATTAAAAGAGATATACGTTGTAAACCAATAAAAGAAGATATACCTTGCGAGCAAATAAAAAGAGATACCTTGCAAACCAATTACTTAAAAATTAAACACATTAAAAGTGACAAAGTATTCTCTTGCTATTGAACATATTAATAGTAAGAGGAAAATCAAACGATGCACCTTGTAAGGTATCAAACTAGGCTAGAACAAAGAAGAAGTGTAGAGATAATAGAGAGTAGCAATTACCGAACGATGATTATTACAATATATAGTGTGCATCTCACACTAGCTTACAATGCAAGCTGTGTATAACAGAACAGCTACTCCAGCTGTACAATTCATAACAAACTAATAATGTTAACTAAATTCAGATAAGAACAGATTAGTTGCTAATTGCCTATATCCTTTACACACCCTTTTAGATACTGCCTGAGGCTGGTATTCCGAGTCACATGGTTCAGACGAATATCCACAATGTGCAAAGAAAACATGAGCATAGTTACGCTGGAGTATTAAGACCACAAAATAAAATCACCTTTAACTACGTCATAGGTGTGAGGGGTGTTGAATATTTTGTGTGTAAACTAACATAAATCATATTTTATTATAGTTTAATTTGATTTCAGATTAATTGGATGCCAAAATATTGAACCATGTTGTTTAGCCCATATTCTAATTAATTTTGTTATTGGGCTTAACTGTGATTTTCGTTATTAGTGGATATGGTATTTTTTTTGTTATTGTTAATAAGCAATTTATAATGGGCGAGTTTGGCGTCCCATTACTAATCGTAGAGAGCCACGCTCCTAACCTCACGAAAGATCGTTGGTTCATTGAAACAGTACAGGCTTTTGGAACTCATAGGTAATAGGAGGAGTTTCTGTCTGTATTTTCTTCTCTGTAGTTTGGTTTTCTGTCACAGGATATAGAAAGTATCTAACCATAGACTCATCAAACTCTACCGTTCCAGGTAATTCTAACATCTAATCCTGATTATTGTTTTTGTACATCATTTGTCATATTGAAGAATTGGATTAAAATTCCTTCAAAGGGCTCACACTAAATTTGGTTCTCTCCTTGCTTTGTGTTTCTATGATGGGCAAGCTGGTATTTGGATCAAAGCTAACCATATTGAATAGAATCAAACTCATTTCACTGATGACCACAAGTGATTAGTAAATTAGATCGATTGGGCACCTCATGAGTAGGGTCTCTGCTTGGCAAGAGGTTTTGATTTGATGCACATGCATTTGTTTCACTGCAAAAGCAAAAGATGGGCTGGGCCAAAGAAAGGGTGAAAGTTAGCATGAGTAGTACCCTTTGACGATGCTATTGGTTGTTGGGCGGTGGTTCAATTTTTCATTTATTATTATTTTTTTGTAACGATGGAAAACCTGCAGGTTAACGGATCCGTTAGTGAGTGTCGAATGCTACAATACAGTCAAGAGTGAATGCCTATGCTGCAGTTGCTTTGGTGGAAGCACATAGGCGCGCCACGTGACTTTGTCTCTCCTCGGCTCCCTCTCCCTCTTCGACATCGATGGCTTCTTCCACCTCTAGACCCTCCCCTCCATCCACCGCATTGCTGTTAACGACCTCGTCCTCCATCCCTCTGGCAAGCTTGTACTCTCCGTCAGCCGCAACGAGTTTCTCGCCATGGTCTATTGCCTTGGCAAAGAGGCCAGCCTCATGAGGCGTGATCTCGCCACTGGGGACAGGCTCTTCATGGCCATGGAGGACAAGGTGACTATGCATGGAGAAAGGTTGTCAATGAAAATATTTAATTTGTAATAAAAAATTAATTTATAATTCAACGTAATGTTAAAAGATATTTTTAAATTTTGAAACATTTTTATTTTTAAAAGATGGAAGTTATAATTTCTAAGAAAATATTTTCATATTATTTAATGATTCCATTTTCAATAAAAAATACACGAAGATATTAAAATCATAAAAATGTATTTTTTTTCTATGAAAGATATTCTTTTGTCAAAATAATATTTGGATGAGCTTCAAAAAAATAAAAATGGGCTGGTTTGAATTTAATTCTAGGAAAAATATCTCTTTTAAAAATATATTTTAAAAAGTAAAAGTGATTTTACATTTGAATGTAATAAAATTAATTTATATTTAGATTTTATACTAAAACACCTTTTATTCTTAAACAACGTATTCTTTATGTTATAAAAAAAAGTTATAGCTTCTGAAAAAAAAAACTATTTTTCTAGTGATTCTTCTTAATGATTTTGCCCAAACATATCAAAAAATGTAAACAATTATTTTTTAAAAAATAGAAAATCTTAACAAATAGTGCAGCACAAATGGGGTATAAAAGTATCTTTCATTCTCAAAGATATCTTTTTCTAGAAGAACAAAATCATTGCTTCTTAACAATATATATATATTCCACTTTTTCCTACTGATTCTTTTTAATTTTATCAAAACCATTCACCCAAACATATTTTAAAACATGGAGAGATTGTTGTTTAAACTTATAATAATAAATAAAAAAATATTGAAGAAATGTTCTAAAATTTAGTATGTGACTTTTGAATAAGTTGCCTAAAAAATATTGCTAAAAGCCAAAATCGTTGTATTGTGGGGACCAGTAACCATAAATGAGCTCGATTGTGATCATAGCTTAATTATATTGGTAAAATAGACTTTTGTCGGAGTGGGTATCCTCGTTCCTATCTCTGTTTCCTGCAAAATGTGCACTCGTCATAACTCGAAGATCATGTTTGTTTGGACAAGGGACAATTGAAATAACCATGTGCCCTACAAATCGGCCTTGTTTTCTAAATGGAGGGTATTTTGAATATTCTAGGTTTCGTGATTGGTATTTTCGTAGACCATCTCAAGACAGATTAGGAATTGAGCTAATAGAAAATAATACAATACATTTTAATATTTTATTACTTCTAACTTTTAACATGATTATAAAATAAGAAAAGTAAGATATTAATTAAATTTATATAATTAAAAAAATTATTAATTTAATATTTTTATATATTATGAAAAATAAATTAAATAAGCAAAAATATTAAAAGAAAAAAAAATATATTATATTTATAATTTTTTATGTTTATAAAATAAGAAAAAAAATTTAAAATATTGAAATGAATAATAAATAAAATTCAATATAACTTATTATTGACTTAAGTGACAAACTCCCTTTGAATGTTCCCGTGACGTTGAAACCAATTATGGGAGCACAAATTAGTTTATAATTCATAAATAATAATTAATAATAATATATTTTTTACGTAACAAACAAATAATTTTTTAAAAAATAAATAATATTTAGTTTAATTAGAGTTACCACAGACATAGGGAAGTGATAATAAACATTTTCAATAAATGGAAAATTTTACAATCACCTTATTGATTGATTGGGAGACAAACTAGAAATTCGTCATAAAAAACATTGAATTTACAAAAGTAATTTCTCTTGACTTAGAAACAGATTTTGAGATGGAACTTATACAGAGATACTATAAATCTATCTCTAAAAAATATTGACTCCGCAAAAGTAATTGTTTGATTAATTAGAGATGAAGTTTATGATGGAATATGTACAGGTAGACTCTAAATTTGTCTCTAAAATTTTTTTACTTAACAAAAGTAATGGTTTGAGTAATTAGAGACAGATTTTGTGATGGAATATTTAGGGCATGTTTGGTTTGATTTTTCAGTTTTTCAGTTTTTCAGATGTTATGAAAGAAATATAAAAAATTCTGAAAACTGCAAATTTCAATTTTCAATATTTCCTTCATGAAATATTGAAAACTGAAAATCTGAAAATAAAAATTGAAAACTAGAAATTAAAACCAAAACAGACCCCCTTAGAGACCTATGCTAAATTTGTCTCTAACACACGTTGACTTCATCAAATAAATTGTTTGACTAATTAGACACGAATGTAGATATGAAATATTTAGAGATGAACTTTAAATCCATCTAAAAAAATGTTGACTTCATATTTGACCCCATTACAGATGGACTTAGGAGGGAATATTTAGATATGACACTTGTCCATCGCTAAATCCATCTCTAAAACAAATTTACCATTCAAAATTTAATATTTGACCTTTTATTAGAGATGGATTTAGAGATCGAATATTTTAGAGATAGACAATTTCCATCTTCGATTTCATCGCTGAATCTTCAATACACTACTTGGTCACTAATTTTCATATTCTGTCTCCAATTTCATCTATAGTAGAGACGGAATTATTTTTGTCTCTAAATTCCATCTAAATTGGATTTTTTTTTAGTATTAGGATAGAAAGAGTTCAGAAGACCAAGGAATGTGCATGAGGTTGTGAGGCCATGTTGCTAGCAATAAGCATCCTTAAGATGATACATAAGTAGAGTTGCCACAGAGGCTAGTTGTGAGATTGTTGGATGCACAATTGGGATTGAACTTGTAGAGGTGGTGGTGGTGCTAGAAAATTTTGGGTCTTGGTGGTGATGAAAGTGACTAGTTAGTTGTGGCACTTATTGGTGCTTGATTGAGGATGCTATGCAAGTTGACCAAGGTGAGGGCACTATGTGCATGAAGCAAATGGTGGTTAAGAGTGATGACAGGGTGCAACATGGCGGCTATTCAAGGTGAGGTGATGCGGTGAAGTGTGGGCTCTCATACATTTGGTGTTCACAACTATATTTGGTGGTAGCAATGTGTTGGGAAATAATTCCCTGCTAATCCAAATCTATCAAATCAACAGAACGAGAAAACACAATAAAATTAAAGTGGCTCGATTTTCACTGCGTACGTCAACGACTTCAGAAATTAATCCATTAATTCAATCAAAAAATTACAATTATTGATAAGAAATCTCACAAATCTCAACAAAAAAATCTATTGCTATTCACAGAATACATTGCCTACCATCACATTATCAGAAGACTTTTGATATAAGCTATCCTCATTTGTATCACCGCTACTCACGTATCATGTCATCATCAATGATTCATAGAACATGCCACTTAACACCACATTATCAGAAAGACTTTCGATACAAGTTATACTCACTTGTACCGCTACTACGTATGCAACATCAATGAAACTTTTCTAGACAAACTTACAAACCCTCTATTAATGCAACTTTTACAGATAAAGTTGCAAACCATTTCATCAACACGTCATCATCATAATCTATGTCTTCCTCATCACAGTGAAGGTAGATGTGGGGTAAATGTGGGTATGGGGTTGAAGATGAGGGTGGAGGTGGTAGGAACTAATGTGTCTAAGATATTCTTGTGCGAGTTTATTATCTTTGCACATACTCACAACAAAGCAGATCTGGCTAGTTATATGCATGCAAGATATATTCTCTTATTTTTGGATTCCATCAACTTTGAATTTGTGTGAAGATGACAAAGCACATTTGTGCTCACCCAAATATTTCATTGTGTAAAATGGGTTCTGCCATATAGCTTCACATGAAATAGAAATTAGTGACCTAATGAAGATGTCAACTTCCACTAATCCTCAAATGATTTAGGCACCATGGATGTCCAATGTTTGCAAATGTCATGCACTTCAACATCAATGCTTTTTTTTTTGTTAAAGACTATTATATATGTCACATAAATATTTCAATGTGTACAATGGATTCTGCCATATGGCTTCACATGAAATAGGAATTAGTGACCTAATGAAGATGTAAACTTCCACTAATCCTCAAATGACTTAGGCACCATGGATGTCCAATGTTTGCAAGTGTCATGCACTTCAACATCAATGCTTTTTTTGTCGATAAAGACTATTATATATATGTCATCAATGATATCGTTAGGACTGACTTGGAGTTAAATCTAAAAAACTTTTAGGTTGAATATCTATAAATTTAATTATAAATCAATATTCTTTGAAAATTCACAAAATATTTCTTTATTTTTGTCATACATTAGAAAAATTAAAAATAAATTGACTATTTTGAAGATTTAATTATTTCCTCACACTATGTTACATGGCTCTTTCTTATAATCAGTTTACGAATATATTAGTTTTGGAACCCAAATTTGTGTTAAGGTTCTACGAAATTTCACAATTTTCAAATGATATTATATTCTACCTATGAATTTTCTAGTATGCATATACTTTAATATTCATTAGGAGTTTCCTACTATACACAAAAGTTTATTTTAATTCTTTCTTTCATTTAGATGCATATGATAGGATTGACAGTGTTTAAATGATATTCTACCTATGAAATTCATATTTTGGGTATGCTTTAATATTCTTTAAGAGATTTCCTACGTACTATATACAAAATTTAATTCTTTTTAGATTTAGATGTATATGGTAGGACCTTTTGGGTCTTGACCCTGTCCAGTCACCAAAAAGAAGTATATGGTAGAATTGGCAATTAATTGGTGTGATCTTATATCTAGAATTTCAAATTTGTATTTTTGTGCATGTTCATGAATTTACTGTAGATTTAATAAAATTGAAGGTCCCTCTACTTTTAACTAATTTTTAATTAGGTCTCTGTAGTTTAAAATTTGTCAATCATACCCATATATTATAAAAATTATTATACTTAAATTCTTGAGAAATTCATCATGAAAAAAGTTAAATTTCAAATGATTTCATGGGAAGAGAGTAAAATTTACTATCCTAATAATTGTTGATTAGACTTTAAGGTGTTTAATCTTTTTATTTTTATTTTTTTAACTGTGGGTTGCCCTAGAGATTTAATTACAAAAAAAAATTTATAACTTGATTTAAAAAATTGAAAATATAGGGATCTAAATTAAAAATTGAATAGCACTATAAAAAAATCTACATATTAATTAAATGTTTATTGTATTTTGATGAATCAGTCGACACTTATATTAATTTTATGTATTGCAGTGAACTTCATTTTGATATTTTTAATGAATTTGATGATGTTGTGCATTAAAAAAATAAAATCTAGCAAAAAATTGAAAATCAATTCAATCTTTAAAGGAGTAAAGATTATATTGAATTGAATTTATATAAGTCCATTTGATTAAATGATATTATATGAAAAAATTTATTAAACTAGAATAATTGAATTTTTTAATTTTTTTCTCAAAATGAATCCCATCCAATCCGATTTGCATGCACTACTAGTATGTAGCCATGTTAGACACAATGTAGAGATTTAAAAAGAAATTAAAAGAAAACAAATGAGAAAAATATTACGATTAGAAAGGTGTCCTTTAACCTTTCGTTTTCTAAGAGTGTGTTGTAACCTTATGAATCATGCTAAAAGTAAAATTTGATACGTTGTACGTGTAAATATTTTTTTAGTACAAATTATTCGCATGAAATCTTTCATAATTACACTTGTTCCCCCTCTTAATTTTAAAAAATAACTCAACTTCTCTCACCTTTAACAGAGTTAACTTATGTTAACTTAAAAAATTAAAAGACAGAAAACATCCCATAATGGCCTCATTGCATCATATTAAGGTAACAAAGCTAGCAAAATCATGCAGTTCAATGTGGGAGTGCAGCGTTCAAAGGGGACAAGAGAGAGGTTGACTCTGGCGGCCTAGAAGAGTAGGGACCAGGTGACAGTGGTCATGTGGTAGTGGTTTCATAGTGGTGCATGGTGATGGTTGCATGGGTTCGAGGTTGAGGCTAAGGGGAAACTGAATGGCAATGGTGAAGTGGGTTGATGGGGCTTCACAATTGTAGTAGTGTCTGGCGACGGATCAAGGCTTGTTCGCTTGAAGCTATATGGGAGGCCCAAGACTCCGGTGACTATGATGGAGATGAAGATGTTGGCAAAAGTCTTGAGGTTTGAGGAGAGTGGGGGGATTTGGAGAGGAATGAGGTGTCTTCACAAGGGTATGGTGGAAGGGAGTAGGATGATGAGCTTGCTTCTCAAACCCCATTTGATTAACCATTGGAATTTGATTAATTTTGTTTTGTGATTGAAGAAAGTATGTTAGTGTTTGATGTTGGTGTTGTTAGTTAGATTGGATTTGATATTGAGAGAAGGATGGTGTCGAAAGGGGAGGATGGAGGAACATAATTTTGGTGGTGATCATCCTAAAGTTAGAGCAAGGTATTGCAAAATGTGGTATACAAATGTGATTCATGTGACGTTGA
This sequence comes from Dalbergia cochinchinensis, assembly GCA_031216125.1. Lineage (NCBI taxonomy): Eukaryota > Viridiplantae > Streptophyta > Magnoliopsida > Fabales > Fabaceae > Dalbergia > Dalbergia cochinchinensis. The sequence goes on along the minus strand of CM062374.1, from coordinate 33,117,709 downwards.
TAGGGTCAGTGGTAGTGGCTATGGGTATGTTGGGCAGGCGTTGGTGGTGGCAGTGGTAGGGGTGGGGGCATGCTCTGATATTTAATTATATTTTCATTGAATTTGTTGTTAAAAAATTACATGTCTGACATTATGGATGGATAAATAATGGCAAAGGTGTAACTGCAATGATCTTAAATTACTTAGGGGAGGTGAGTGGGGTTTTAAAACAAAAGGGAAAGTGTAATTATGAATGGCCTTAGAAGAGACTCCTATAATTTATCCATTTTGATGCAGGTGTCAATGTTGTGTCGAGAACTGAATGTACAACTAACTTTTCTTTTCCTATTATCAATCCATACACACTAAGCATTCAAATCCCTCTTATATTCTCAAATGGTTTTTGCAACATTAAATAGCCAACAACTCATTTTTGATGTTCTATCAATTTACTAATATTTGAAGAGTTTTGAGCATCCAAATTAAACTTTGATGAATCTCTTTTGTAGTTTTTTGTGTTTTGGTATGTTTTACTAGTTATTTTTGTTTAACACAATTTTTGGTTACATTTTCAGGTGTAAGGCATAAGACATGCAAATATGGAGAAGTCTCATAGAGCTACCACTGAAGATAAGCATCGGGGAGTTTGCCATCTAGGCGCCCAATCCTGGCATCTAGGCACCCATGACATACTAGTTTTGCCTGTTTGCATAGGACAGTATTAGTGGGTTTGTTTCTAAATAGAAAACACAAGAAAAAGGAAAAAAAACAAAGAACATATAGAGGAGGATTTCTAGGTTGATAGGAAAGAGAAAGCATGTAGAGGATAAAAGATTGGAGGGATTCATCACTTCAAGACTCTCGGTTTCATGGCTTCTTCTTCCTTCTTGTGTTTTACTTTTGTTTTTCTTATGAGTTATTGAGTGCTTAGCTAGGGGTAAGGGTTATGTCTAATTAGAATGAATTATTAACAAATTTTGACATTGACATGTTAGAATTGATAATTTGAAGGTTTATCCCTTGTTTTATTGCTAATTGGTGAGTTTAATTCTCATAGATTGGGTTAGGGTTCTTGCATAATTAGACGACCCCTAAGCCTCTAACATATTAGCGATTGCTATTAATCCATATTATGCTTTAGCTTTAGATTTTTATAGTCATAAGTTATTGGTCTTTGGCAGATTTTAATCCTGGAGTTACCTTCAGTCCAAAAAGTTTGTGTGCATCTGAATCGAAACTAAATGGGTGAATTGTTACTTGACAAAACAAACTCTCATGGGACGATGCTCACTCCTTGGTATTACTTTAAAACGATTTAGTATACTTGCCAAAGAGTTATCAACTTGATGAACTGTGAGTTTCCAACACGAAAAAGATTTTGGCAATTAATCCTCTAAACAAGCTCATGAACCACATGTTGCCCTCTTACATTCACCATTCCTGAAATCAAAAACTCACAAAATTAACACATTTAATATTTTTCTCTCACAAACATAACACAACACATGTGATAAATGGAAGAGAAAATTATTAAACTGATAACTTGATGCACTAATACTAAAACACGATACAAGCTTGCATTTTCATAGGCTTTATCAATTAATAAAATATTAAGAAAAACAAAAATCAAAGTTGAAGTAACTAACATGCAACAAACCATATCCTACTCATCCAAGTGCATGCAATAGCGTGAGGTGTCAAATTTTTAGACTTCTATGCCACCAATTGTAGAGCTACAAGGATGTGTTGTAAGAATGCTTGATTCAAAGCATAACACGTTTGGGCAGCAGTGATTTTAGCTACTATGCATCCAACACATGGCAATGCAACACTAGCTAAGCCTGGTTTAATAATTTTTTTTAACATTGTCTCCCTTAGACCAAGCTTGTAGAATTTATTATTCCAAACATCTTCTTCAACTTGTAAAACAACTCAAGCTTCAATGATTTTGTAAAAATATCCGCAACTTGATCTCCAGTGGGACAATAATCAATCAATATTTCTTTATCAGCAACGAATTCTCGAATCTTGTGGAATTGAATATCAATATGCTTGGACCTCCCATGGAATACTAGATTTTCGCAAAGTGCAATTGCTGACTTGTTGTCACATAATATCATTGTAGGAAAGCTTTTTTCTAGTTCAATATTTCAAGAATTTTTCTTAGATATACTGCCTGTGTAGCACAACTTGCGGCTGCTATGTATTCTGCTTCTGCTATAGAAAGTGCAACAACAAGTTGTTTCTTTGATGACCATGACACAACACTTGGCCTAAGATGGAAAACATACCCTAAAGTGCTTTTTCTTGTCTTTGTGTCACCTGCCCAATCACTATCTGTATATCCAATAAGATTCACATCATCAGTATTTTCATAAAATATTCCATTATTCAAGGTACCTTTGATATATTGAAGAATCCGTTTTGCTGCTTGCAAATGACAGACTCATGGTTCCTCTATAAATCGACTGAGTAAATCAACTCCAAAGACTATGTCTGGCCTAGTTGCTATCGAGTATCTCAGGCTTCCAATCAAGCTTTTGAAATAAGTAGGATTGATAGTTCTTCCTTTATCTTCTTTCACTAATTTCAATTTTTCTTCAACTAAAGTAGCAACTGGCTTTGAATTTTTCATCTGGAATTTTCTCAAAATGTCATAAGCATATTTCTTTTGCGAAATAAAAATCCTTCTTTTGAATCACTTCAATACCAAGAAAATAAGACATCAAACCTAAATCAATCCTTTCAAAATATTTCTCGATAGCCTCCCTGAATTCTGTGATCATCTTTAAATTATTGCCAATGAAAATCAAATCATCAACTTAAAGACATACGATAAGAATATCTCTAGGCTCAACTGATTTAATGTACAAAGCATATTCAAAAGGACATTTCTGAAACCATTCTCAGTGAAATAGGAGTCAATTTTCTTGTGTCATGCTCTTGGTGCTTGCTTTAAACCATACAGAGCTTTCTTCAATCTGTAAACTTTATCTTCATTTCCAGGAATCTCATAACCTTTAGGTTGCTCAACATACACTTCTTCTTCCAAAGTGCCATTCAGAAATGCAGACTTAACATCCATTTGATATATCTTCCACTTATTTTGAGCAAAAAGTGAAAGAATCATGCGAAATGTATCTAATCTAGCAACAGGAGCAAATACTTCAAAATAATCAATACCTGGCTTTTGTCTATACCCTTTTGCAACCAATTTGGCTTTAAAACGATCAATCTCACCATTGGACTTGGACTTAGTCTTGTACATCCATTTGACTCTAATTGGCCTTTTCTCTGTAGGTAAATCAGTTAGCTCCCATGTATCATTCTTTTCAATTGTATTAATTTCCTCATCCATGGCTTTTCTCCAATTCTCATCATTAGAAGCTTCTTCATAACTCATTGGCTCACAATCTGTAAATAGAGCAAAATTCACATTCTCTTCATCAGATAAGTCATTATCATTTCCCATAACATAGTCCTTTAATCTTGTTGGTGGTTGCTGATTCCTTTGAGGCCGGCTGGGTGATTCCGGTTGAATTGGTGTTTCTAGCTGTTCATCTTCTTCTACATAACTGTCAGGAAGTGTCACGGGCTTCTATTAAGATTTGGCTAACTAGTCCCATGTTCATTTCTCATCAAATGTCACATCTCTACTGATAATTACCTTCTTTGTCACTGGATTGTAAAGCTTGTACACCTTTGAGTTGGTGCTATAACCAATGAAGAAGCATTTCTCTCCTTTGTCATCAAGCTTCTTTATGAGTTAATTTGGTACATGGACATATGCTATACATCCAAAAACTTTGAGATGTCAGATTGAAAGCCTCTTTCCACTCCAAGCTTCTTATAGTGTTTTATTACAAACACTCTTTGTGTGGACACCTATTCAAAATATACACAACAGTAGCAACTACTTTTGCCCAAAATTCTCTAGGCAATTGTTTAACCTTCAGCATGCATCTCACTATATCCATGACTGTCTTGTTCTTCCTTTTCTACTACTCCATTCTGCTAAGGAGTGTATTTGGTTATCAACTGATGTTGAATTTCATGTTGCTCAAAGAAATTAAATCTTTACAGGCAAGATACTCCTGTCCTCTATCTCTTCTGAGAATCTTAATTCTGTAGCCATTTTGTTTCTCCATAATGCCTTAAATGACTTAAAGGCGCATCATAAGCTTCTGATTTCTGTTTCAAAAAATATACTCATGTTTTCCTACTAAAATCATCAATAAAGGAGATAAAATACCTACTGCCACCATGAGTTTGTACTTTAATAGTGCATAGTTCTGAACGCACGATCTCCAATAACTTCTTTACTCTCCAAGATTTTCCAACAGGAAATGAATCTTTGTGTTTCTTTCACAATTGACAAGTCTCACAGACACAGTTAGGAATTTCAACAATTGGCAAACCAGAAACAAGTTCTTTTCTTGACAGATAATTCAATCCAAAAAAGTGAAAGTGCCCAAATCGCATATGCCATAGCCAATTATCATCAGGTATAATAGAACTCAAGCCAAAAAAATTTCATGCTACATTTCCATTGGAAAAAGTCTATTTGAAGTCATTTTTACCTTTGCAATAAACCTTCCATCCTTATCAAATATCATGTAGTAACCTTCATAAATCTATATGTTATAGCCTTTCTCTGACAACTGCCCAATACTCAACAGATTGTGATAAAGTCCAGGAGCATAAAACACATCAAAAATGAAATTGTGAGAGCCATCTTTCAATTTAATTTCTATCTAACCTTTTCCCAAAATAGGAATATTTGCATTGTTATCAAATGCAATAAATGACTTAACTAATTCATCAAGTGAAGAGAATAATTTCTTTTTGCCACATATATGATTGCTACAACTAGTATCCAAGTACCATATAGTTTCATCTTCTGAAAAAGAATTCCTTATCAGAAAAAGACTTTGTGGATTAGAAATCCCACCAATTTCTTAGCATTGGCTTTCAGCAACATTGGCTTGATTGTTGAAGTTATTTTGACTCATCTGCTTGAATGTACAATCTGCAGCTTTGTGATCAGATTTCCCATAGTGGAAGTAGTTGAAATTTGTTCTCTTCTGGTAGTAGTTATTTCTTCCCCTTCCTCAGCTAGGAGGCCCAAAATTGTTTCCACCTCTTCCATGGGATCTAAAACCATTGCCTCTTCCTTGACAATGGTTACTGTCGTGACCTCTTCCTCTGAAACCTTCTTTGCCTCTGCCTCTACCTCTATTACTGTAGCCTCAACCTCTTGCTTATCCATCATAGCTTGATTCAGTATCATTGTTTAGATTCACCCGACTTTTCAGGGCTTCTTCAGTTATTTTTTCTGTCTTCTCCAAAATTCTGCTGACATGGCTTTCTATGCTGCCTTGCAATTTTGCACTTGTCATTTTATCTATATCATGTGACTCCAATATTGTAGTCACCACATGATCAAATTTCATCGGCATGGTGCGGAGAATTTTCTCGACCACCGTACTATCTGAAATCTTCTTTCCATAGACTCTCATCTTATTGACAAGGTTAGTAACATAAGAAAAATATTGTTCAATAGTTTCTGAGCTAGGCATCTCATACCTCTCATGTTCTCTGCACAAGGATTGCAATTTTGATTTTTGTGCCTTCTATACACATTTATAGGACAGCTTCAAAATGTCCCAAGCTTCTTTGGTGGTTTTGGCATTAGCAATTTTGCTAAACACGGAATAATCTACTCTTTGATGAATTTGTGATAGTGTCAATTGATCTCTCCTTTTGGGCAGCTTCATTAGCTCTTTCTTGTAAACCTGGATCAATAAGGCTCCAAATATTGTGAGCCTTTAAGTGAGTTGCCATTAAAATTTTCCAGTAACTATAATCTAATTTCCCATTTAATTTGGGACTTCACCAAATAATATTGTAATTGCGTCATAATGACATTAACTATTTGAGAACACTCTTGTTCTCACTTAAATGAATTGGCGTTGGATTTAACCAGTTCTGATACCAATTTGATATTAGAAAATCATAAAATTAACACACTTAATATTTTTCTCTCACAAACATAACACAACACATGTGATAAATGGAAGAGGAAATTCTTAAACTGATAACTTGATGTACTGATACCAAAACACGATACAAGCTTGCCTTTTTATAGGCTTTATCAGTTAATAAAATATTAGGAAAAACAAAAACCAAAGTTGAAGTAACTAACATGCAACAAACCATATCCTACACATCCAAGTGCATGTAGTAGCGTGAGGTGTCAAATTTTTAGACTTCTATGCCACCAATTGTAGAGCTACAAGGATGTGGTGTAAGAATACTTGATTCAAAGCATGACACTGTTTGGACAGCAGTGATTTCAGTTACTATGCATCCAACACATGGCAATGCAACACTAGCTAGGCTTGGTTTAATAATGTTTTTTTAACAATTCCCCAAATTTTCCAACAAATAATATAGATATTATTTGTCATCCTTAAAACAAAAGAAAGATTAGTAGCTAGCGACCTCTTCGATCTGTCTAAGCACAACCCTTTGCTCCTAACTCCTTTTCCATGGACATAACATGGTTTGGGCCCCACGCTCTTTGCTTATGCTTCCTATGCTTAGACACACACCATTGGAAGAGACATGCACCTCAATAAGTCGTCGCAACCCTTCATCATCAAAGGGAGTAGATTCAAAATCCTTGGTCCTTGTGCGCTTTCTTCTTGATTTCATGTATTATGGTTCTTGCTTGCGGCTACTAGGTGGCGAAATCGATGTTGCAGTCCATCCTCCTTTGATGACCTTGCTATGTCTTTGATCGCTTTAAACTTCCAACTCAACATAAACCCTTGCATACCTTACTAATTCCTACCTTTCAACTCAAATTTCGCCAATTTCTGTTCATGAAGTGAGCAAATACTTCCCAACATTATCTTTGAACAATTAAAGTTTCATTAATGCTTAAAATTAATGTTCATTGGGTGAAATTAAGTTAAATAATGTTCATACTAAAATCACTTTTAAACTAGAATTGAGTTAAAATATAAACATATTTTATCTTTTTCATTGAAACAAAATTTAAGATAGAATGATAAACCCTTCGATTTAATATGCTTTAAAATCATTAGCTGCTTAGTGCTTACGGCAAGTTGGCAATATACCAAAAGAAAGACAAGCGGTGGTAATTTGAAAAAAAAAAAAAAACTTCGGTTTATTTTACTTGTGCTTATCTTTTAACAAGAAATTTTTAAATTCCACCGAGATTGTAATGCTAAGTATGAATCATAATTCTGATATTTTATAACTTATTCTCCATATTATGTGATTTAGATACTAGGGGAAAAAAAAATTTGATGGGATAAAACCATCTTGATGATAAGTGTTCGGTTTTAGTCTCTATTGCCTTAATTCGGTTGTTAAGTGAAAATATTTACAATAATTAAAAAAAATATCGTGAAGATAGAATTTTTTTAAAATTTTCAATAAGATCATAGATAATAAATTATAAATAACTTGTCCATAAAAAATTAAAATATGAAACACAAATATTAATAAAACAAGAATTTAATTTAAATTTGAAAATTTATTTATTTTTCACACTATTATCAAATCAATTTTTTTTCATATGTAAGATTTTTGAAATAGTAAAATAATGATTCAACTTGTTTTGTTGTCATTATAATAAATAGTTGAATAATTATATAAAATAATTTTATATCATTGATATATTAAAATTAAACTCATAAACCATTTGTGGAAAACCAATTACCCACGATGTGTTTAGTTTCAAAAAATAATTTTTAATTTTTATTTTCTATTTTCTATTTTTTATTTTTAAAATTTTATGAAGAAAATATTAAAAAATTAAATTAAAAATTAAATTTTATACTCATTATAATTTTTAATATTTTTTTCATAAAATCTAAAAAATAGAAAAATAGCAAAAGAAATTTTTTTTGTTGAAAAAGTTGTGATATTTATATCCATAGGTATGGAATGCCGTATCAATTCATATCTCGTCTACTATTGAATGAGATTTAGACCTATAAGTACAAATATATATATATATATATATTCTTTTTGAAAACACACGCAGCCATATCCTTTTGCTGCAACCATTATATCTTGTATGATCATTTCGAATATCCCCCCTAAAGATCAAGAAACAACATAGTTGGCGTAAAATAGATAATTTCGGATTTAGTGCCCTAACTAGTCAATATAGCATTATTGCCCTTAGAAAAGTGAAAATCACAATGAGAGTTAAAAAATTCAACATCTTGTATAATATGCAAGCATGGGTAAGTACTTAGTAGTAATAGTGGCATCTTCAGCTGCACTACAAAAGCCCCCAAAAAATTTAGAGGGTACATTGCACACACAAACGCCAGAGACAGAGACACAGACAACAACAATAGCCTGTGACTTTTCTGAGTCATCCAAGGCCACTCCTTTTGTTTTACTTATATTATATGCTCATTTGATCAAAATGGCTTCCACCCTTTTGAGCAAGGCGCTGTTTGGTCACCGCTTGATTAACCCTTCCTCCTTCCTTACTCACAAGCCACAGATTCTCTCTTCTTTCTTCACTGTAAGTATCACTAAAATTTTCCATCTGGGGTACACAATTTTTTTTTTTGTTGTCTCCTTTGATTTGTGTTTTTTGGATTCCTGTGTTTGTTTTTTTATCTTCTTCTTCTGAGGCTTGATTTTTTCGTTGCCTGTGAAAATTTTTGTGTGCTTCTTTGGGGGCTGTTTTGTTTTTGTGGGCATCGGGGTCTTGTGTTTTTTACTTTTCACTCATTAAAGTTTTGATTTTTGGGTGTGACTGTGGGGGTTGGGACGTGTGTTGTTTTGTATTTGTGTTCTGGTGTTCATGATCATATGAGCGATGTGCTTGCATGACTTGCTCTTGTGCCAATTTCCCATGGGGTGTGTTGTTTGTTTCAACTTCAATTTTTAATTTTTATTGTGTGTTTAATGTTGAAGTGTGTCAACTGAATTGATATCAGCAAGTGCATGATGGATTCTTTGCTTGTTCCCTCTTAGACAAAGAATTGTATTTGTCCAACTAACTGAAGCTAAACACGATTTGGTGTGTGTTAATTCTAGTTTTTGCACCTGTGATTTAAATCAAATGACAATGTCAGTTTATCATCAATGGTAATACAAGTATTAGCTTTCTTAGGTACACTTGTGGATCAGTAATGGTATAAATCCAATTTCTCTGCATTGGTTTGATGAGAGAATCATTTGATGATTTGATATAGATGGTAGTTATTCTCTGGGTTACATATATGCACTGTCGAATCTGCTGTTATTATAATGCATATAACTTCGACAGAAGCAGTAAAAAAAAAAAATGTATTTTTTGGAATTTATCTTGTAGGGAACTTTTTCTTTTCCAGTCTAAACTCTTTAATGTCTTTGCTTATTTTAACGGAAAAAGAAAAAGGAAATCTTGGTGAACAGAACTCATTAATTTATTTCTGCATTATCTTTTTGACCTGAATAATTGATTTGTTTATTTTAATGCAAAAAGGAAAAAAAATTCTTGGTGAACAGAACTCTTTATAGTATAATTTCTCTTACATGTCCAGAAGCGGCCGTTGTTTAGACAAGCTGTCACTGCCAATACAGCTGAGAACCCGAAAACAACTGGTTGGGTTCCTTGTATGGCTTTCTCCAGAGCTTCATATGCCACAAAATCTGCATCTACAGATGAGCCGGTTGTTTCTGTGGATTGGCTTTATGACAACTTGAAGGATCCTGATGTGAAGGTACTTGCTTAGTTGCCTTTATTGCTTACCTGCTGGTGCCCTTACAGAGTTTCTAATCTTTATGTTGATAATTCCGTTGTTGCTGCCTTCTTCTTTCTATTTTATTTTGTATATTCTTTTGCATGTGTATGTCAGCGTGAAACACAAATGTTGAAGGGAAAGAGGATGAAAATTAAGCAAATTGCCTCCCCAAAAAGGTTCTGGATTTATTAATTTAATTGGATTTGCGAAAATGAAATGGCTCTTGATTGATCTCTTTCACTACTTATTGACTGAACTTTGTTATTGGCAAACTACTTCCATGATTTAACTAAAACACCCCTATCCTTTGATCGCCAACTTAATAACTAAATATCTGGAGTTTCTGGACACTTGTGTGATCACCATGTATCAGATTTGAGAATCTCATTGTTTTACGAGTATGTGTATAATGAATGGCTTCTATTAAAATTAACAGAGACTGCACTTCCTGTGCCACTCAATGCCCCCAACGTGTTTGTGGGTGGCTCTCAATCTTATTCAAGTGATTTTGAAGTTGTCTAGGAACAATATGGTCAACCTGTAACTGGCATAAATTGAATATGCTATTATGACTTCCTTAAACGTTCTAATTACAGTTCATGGTCTGAATGGTTCACCTTCATATATGGTTCCTCATTTGCTTTCAAATTAGATTGTCGATTAAAATACTAACACTTATCTGTATTTAGGTACTGGATGCATCCTGGTACATGCCAGATGAGCAGAGGAATCCAATTCAAGAATATCGGGTAAGAGCATAATTTCGTTAGGAATTGCATTCTTAGGATATGTTCTACAGTTTGTACACATTTTTATGGCTTAATTTTTTTTTGTCTGCCACCTTCCTTTCATGTATAATTTGCGGGACACCATATGCAACAGGTTGCTCACATTCCTGGGGCCCTTTTCTTTGATGTGGATGGAATAGCAGATCGAAAAACAAATGTGAGTTTATCTCTTATCTTTATTTTTAATCATTTTGAGTTTCTGAGGTATTGAAATTGAAAGCTTTGATGTTGGATTACTTGGATATACCTTTTAGATTGAGGCTGTTCAGTACTCAATTTTTTTTTCCCCCTTGCAAATTCAGGGAGTAGACGAATGATGGCTGATATTTCCTCTTCCTGTTGATGGACGATAGTTCACTATTTGAATACTTGGGACACTATTGCTGCTGGCTATATGCTTTTTGACTATTATTGGTTAAATTTGATTTTATTTTTATTTTTGTTTAGAATATTAGGGTCATTCATATGTTAGGAGATTTTTGCATTTTAATCTTGTTGGTTATGTGATCTTTCATTCATTTTTCTTGGTTGGAAGTCCTTTTATTCTTCTCAATAGTATTTGCTATACATCTTCTCTTTCGGTGCAATGCATTTTCAATTGTAGCTAATATTTAAAGGCTGACTTTTTTTCGTTGATCAGCTGCCACACATGTTGCCATCAGAGGAAGCTTTTGCTGCTGCTGCGTCTGCTCTTGGAATACAAAACAAAGATGATGTGGTCGTTTATGATGGAAAAGGACTATTTAGTGCAGCTCGTGTTTGGTGGTGAGTTATGATGTTGTACTGTTGTGTGTAAACAATATATAATAAATGGATTGCGTAATCTTTGATTTCGTTATGTAGATTAACTAATGCCTGTTTCCTTTGTTCACTGATTCAAGGATGTTCCGAGTGTTTGGGCATGACAGAATTTGGGTATTAGATGGCGGCCTGCCCAGATGGCGTGCATCAGGTTTTGATGTCGAATCTAGTGCCTCAAGTGATGCTATTCTAAAAGCCAGTGCTGCAAGCGAGGCAATAGAGAAAGTGTATCAGGGACAAGCAGTAAGTTTGAAATCTGTCCATATAGTTTAATGCATTTCTTTTACCTTTGAGTTCCTTTTCTTTTACTTGTATCAAATGTATAATATGTGGATTTTAACATTTTCATTTTGTTTTGATTGATTGCTTCTTATATTATATTTTTTGTTGCCAGGTTGGCCCAATCACATTTCAGACTAAGTTTCAGCCACATCTTGTCTGGACCCTTGATCAGGTAGGTTGTATCACTGTCATCATTATTATTATTAGTGCCATTTCAAATACAAATTCTGAATATGCATATCTAGACTGCTGAAAGAAGTAAATGTATCTTGATAGGAACATGAACTCTGCAAAGTGAAAATATAAAGAAACAGTATGATTTAGTGACAAAATCATATGTATCTGTTCATTTTGTTATTTCTGTAGAAATATGTTGCTTGAGCATTATATCCTTTACAGATTATTCATAATATATCTGTGAAGCACTGTAGGAATGGTAGTGCTTATTATGACCATGGTCCTAATTCATAGACTTTGGCAACTTGTTTATCTCAAATGGTACAACAATTAAAAAAACATTATTGGACTGTATATGGAAACCAAGCTCTGTGTATATCAAAGAAGGTCAATGATATCAGTTTGACATCTTTGTTAGATTAATTTGAATATTTTTAGTGTAAATAAATCTACTAAAAGCTCCATAATTCATGTGGTAATCATTATTAGACAAATTGAACAAATTAATGAAATGTGGTTTCCTGTATTGTTTGGGAATATTGTAGTCATGAAATGATATGCCTATGAAGTATGAATATTAACTGGAAGATATATCATATGTAACTTGGACGCCTGTATGTTAAATGTTTCCTTATTTCTTTTCTGTGTTTTACTCCTTTCAGGTGAATAAAAATATTGAAGAAAAAAGTCACCAACACATAGATGCTCGATCAAAGCCCCGGTACTTTATATTCCCTCTTGACTGCTTGTATATTTTCACATCATAACATAATTTGCATGTACATAGTGAAAATCTATAGCTGGCATTTGGCATATATTGATTTGACATACAACTGGGTAATGGTAAGCATTACCTTATTTTCTTTTGATTCACTGTCTACTATCTTGAACAGTATCAGTTATTCTGCACCGTTTATTACTTGAGAAATAAAGGATAAAATGTGTTTTCGTAAACTGCAACCCTATTTTTTTTTTCACCTCTGGCCTTCAAACCTTTATCCAAGTGCTGTAGAAGAGAAATGACTTTGGGATATGGTCTAAGTTTGAAACCTGCCAATTGGAAGCTCAATGTGAGGCCTATGCTGTTTTGATTTTAAGAAGAGAAACATAAATGATGGCAGATCGTGATTTGCCATTGTGGAGTGTGGACCATAGACCAACAGCAAGTCCAATGTCTCCTGAAACCAGTCAGTAGCTTGAATAATGCCATAAAAAAACTTCAGTGATTGTTTTGTGCTGGCTATATCACTTCGGTTGTGCTTTAAGTATTGATTCTTCTCTTCTAAAGAGAGATTATAATCCATGGAGCATTGACACATAAGCCTGATCTTTCAATATCAACATGTCAAATACCCAAGGATAAGTCAACGGCTATTCTGTTTTGTAAATCCAGAATAATTGATTGAGAGAAGTCAATTATGTGGAAGCAAGTGTTTCCATAATTTGAATGTAACACTTGCTTGTTATTTCCACATCCCAATCTTGCTTGTTAATCCAAAAAGCAGTTTTATTGTTTTATATTTAATATGATAATATAATATAAATAATCTCAGTGTTTGGTGATCTTTTAATCTTGACTATTGATTTAGTTGATGTAAATTCACTTCTCTCTAAGCCACTTGGATTGGTCTAGTGGTGAGAGGTTTGGGTAGTATGCATGAGTTCCTAAATTCAAACCTCATTGCGACCAATATAATTTCAGAAGTACCAAAAACTTAGCTCCTCTCCGACATCAGCACGATTTCTCTCACTTCTTTCTTTTCTATAGTCGTAGATTTGTTAACTCACCAATTCACTCTATTTTCCATGGATTTATTATCTTTCTTCTCTTGATACAAAAGGTTTTTACTGCTTAAGGGATTTTGTTTTTGTCTCATTAAGGTTTGATGGAGCTGCACCAGAGCCCAGAAAGGGAATCAGAAGTGGTCATGTACCTGGCAGCAGATGCATTCCTTTTTCCCAGGTACAGCATATGTTCATGTCCATTTGGTCATGATTACTCAGTGAAGCAAATTAAATTTCTATAGCACCATCTTTTTCTAGCTACATCCAGGTTCATGCTTTTAATTGTTGTCTTTCATCTTGCATGGGCTTCTGAAATTCTACAATATTGACATTATTTTCTACTTGTTATATCATTACGAGTATAAAAGAGAAACTGTTTGATGTTTGGTAAAACCTATGCATTTTGATGAAAAACGATGTTTGTGTATGTTTTCTGTATAGTATTGGTTTGAATTAAAATCCTCCTGGATGCTCCTGCTCAAGCTTGGTTTTATTTGAATTGGTTGGATTAGCCATCAGGGTACTGGCTATTTTCTTCCAAATCGCTTTAGTGAAATTGCTTGCAAATGAGACATGGTAGTCAAATACACAGACTTCCCCAATTTTTTGGTGTTAACCCAAAATCGAAAAAAGAAAAAAAGAGGAGAGAAAGAAATAAAGATCACTATAAACAACTTCAAGAATTTGTAACCTTGCTGCAGAACAACTTATGCAGCAGTTTGCCTTTTTTTTTTTTTCCTCCCGATGTATATATATTTGCCGGACTATTGTATCAAAGGCAAATGTCTTTCTGCAGTTGCTAGATAGTTCACAGATACTGTTACCAGCAGATGAACTCAAGAAGCGATTCGATCAAGAAGGTGTGAACCTATTCTGATGGATCTTTATAATGCTGAAATCAGTTGGATTACTTTGTTCTTAACACTTCTAACATCGTATGTTCCTATTGATCCGCAGGCATCTCTTTGGAAAGCCCGGTTGTGACTTCTTGTGGAACTGGTGTAACTGCTTGTGTTCTTGCATTGGTACCTCTCTCTAATTTGGATGAATTGAATTATATTTTTCTCCGAAAAACAATAAAATCCTGTTTTCTGTTTTTTGTTCTTGTTTTCCTTATTTCTCATTTCCTTTACAAAATCATGAAAAACAATAAAAAATTAGAAACAGGAAATGAAAACAAATAATAATAAATGGGAAGTGTTGTGTAATTTTTGGTCCACTAAAGTTGATAACCTTCTAGTGAGCAGTGGAAGGCTCATTAAGAAGCAGCCAAAAACATGTCATGTGTTTACTTTGTGCCATGAACAATGCTGGTCCTTATAAGATCTTTGATTGACTAAAGCGAAAGTCTCCATTAGTTTTTTTTTCTTTAATTATTATTATTATGTGATCATTATTCTTCTCTTTCCTTTTCAGGGTCTTCATCGTCTTGGAAAGTCTGATGTTGCAGTATATGATGGATCTTGGACCGAATGGGGAGCAAATCCTGATACCCCTGTTGAAACCTCAACACAATAAACTCGTCAATATAGCTAGGTTATCATGGCACCATGTACAACTTGATCTTTGCCAGAAAGCACCTTGCATACATGTTAAGCACACCGGATTTTTTCTTTGCTTGGTGACCCTTTTTGTTTTTTGGGTTTACATTGTGATTGAATTGCAAATGTGTTATGTCAAATAATCATATTAAATCATGATAGGGTTGTTCCGAGATTCTAGTTTGTGCCGTTAAGAAAAGTCCCCAACTAAATGCAAATCTAGGATTCTTTTTCAGGTTTTGCATTCTTTCCACCTAGTAAAGTAAAAGTGAACATTTTCATCCGCAATTAACTTGATCTTCAAATGGTTTGCAAACCATTCGCCCGAAATTTGTAAGTTATTGATATTTCAAGTAGTCAATGAAAATTTTAAATCCTTCAGAATTAGAATTTAAATTAAGACTCTATATTATAATTATAATTAGAACTGATATTGAAATTCTACGTTATAATTATAATTTCAACTTCAACGTAGAAATGGATCTTTATATATGATCGCAGTGGGAAAATGAAGGTAAAAGATCTAATTTGCTCTTATTGTTTTCTAGCTATTGGGATTGTAGTTTGTAAAATTGTAGAGGAGTTTATTCCTGCAATAGACATCGGGATCAGTTTGTGATTTTTTTTTTATGCAAGATTTCCGACTCTTTGGTCAATCTTCCATTAGAGCTTCCGTTGGACCAAGTTGCACCAAGCTACCTTCTAGAAGCTGATAAATATCTATGTTTGGAATTGGATTTGGTTATTTTTCTTCTCTCCGGATGGTTCGAACTTTTGTCTCATCATACTGGGAAAAAAGTTACTATCCAAAATATGACACGCATCCCTCTGGGTCAAATTAATCAAATAATGTCATACTGAAAAAAAAAACAAGTAATGACATTTTGGGTGCAATTTAGTTCCCTTTGTTGTTCTTGGCTTTTGGCCGATGGTAGAGAAGTGTATTGTTTTGTGAGTAAATATATAAGCATAGTTTTCTCTTATCTCATTATATGCAAACAATTGCTTTTTCTTATCTTATTCTCACTCCGGGTATGTTTGGTTGATAAAAATGAATGAAAAAAATTCATATGAGCGAACAGCATATGTATTCTTAAAATAACACGTTTAAGATTTTCTCTTAAGTGAGAATAATATTATTTGCTCGACGTTGGAGGATCATAAAGGGTGAATCCACCATTTGTTGATGATAAATGCAAGACAGGAAAAAAAAGAAATAATGCTTGTTCATGCAAAATGAACTACAAATTGAATCTAAGGCTCACGAGAAAAGAGCAATATATATACAGAATAAGATGAAAAAAAAAAAAAAGACCCAAAAGAGGATAGTGGAAGAAAAATCTTGATGTAGACACAACAACAGATCATGCATGAATAGATTCGAAGATTTAATCTTGCTTTGGTTTCTTCTCAGTGTCTGTCCCAATAAGCTGTTTGAGATCTTTAAGGATGGTAGGCCTTGAACGAACATCGGCATGATTTGCCAAAGTGGTGACAAACTCTTTTGGAACAAAGCACATTTCCTCCGAGTACAGCTTCTCTTGAACAAAAGGAGAAGCAACAAAGGCATGAAGATCTTCACTTGGAGGAGCTGCCTTATCTTCTGCCTGCAACCAACATACCAAATATAAGAATTGGGTTTGAGCACTGAGATAAATTAATTAAGAATTGAAAGAAGGGAATTCAAAGCATTGATTAATTTGATTATTTCTAGTTGCACTTCTGAAGTGAATTCCTAACTTCAATTCAAGGGAGGTAAATTATGGGGTGGCCTTTATTTTTTCTTCCAAATGTTGTTCAATAGAATACGGAAACTAATTTCACTATATAAAAAACTAGGAAAATATCAACTTTCTCTATGAAATAAAAGAAAAGAAAATTCCAACCCCAGTTAATAAAGCGGAATTAGTCCCAAAAAAAAAAAAAAGAGAGGCAGTTGCATATAAATCACTAACAAAATTATCTCATTTTTTTTCTCTAAATTTTATAGTTCTTGATCCGAAAGTCTCTCTTATGTTGACTATGTCCTCATCTTATTGATTAACCGTTTCCTGAAATCTCTCTCTCTCTCTCTTTCTCTCTCACCTAGACCATATTCTTTTTTTTTTCTATATATTCGTAGATATTTTTTATTAGTAAAAAAGGGCAGTAACATCCGATACATGCATGAGCAAAGAAAAAAACACACAAGAATGGATATAATATCCGGTCACGATTAAATTACGGTAACTAACTAAATATGCAATAACAATTTTAATTTTTGTATTATTTACTGCGGAGAAACACTGAGTACATGCAGTGGAATTAATCATTGAATCCAAACCAACCTTGATTATAGCATCATATCAAACATTCTTGCACATACATTGGACAACAATTACTGCATACAAGTACAACAACTATATTTCTGATCACAGGCATACAAGAAAACAAACTACCAAATTGGCAATGAGCAAACATTCGGATAGTTTAACTAAATTCAGGCAAAACATTAAACTAAATTTTCATGAAGTTGCACACTCAAACTAAAGCAGTTAAAAACTCAAGTGGATTTAATCCTTGATTTGATCCCAACTCAACTTTAAATTATCATGGTAGATCAGATATTCATGCATAACATATTCACAATTAGTCCAAGCAGGTATACACAAAACAAAATACCAAACAAGCAACGAGCAAAAACATTCGGATGGTTAAACTAAATTCAGGTAGCAGCACATAACAAAAAATAAATAAATAAAAGAAGAAGAAGAAGCATTAAACACAAATTTTCATGAAGTTGTACATTAATACTAATACATTTACACCTCAAGTGAAATTAAAGCAGCTTCTTAACATTATTTGTTAGCCATGATTAAGAACAATGTAGCAAGAATGAAAAACAGTTATACCTTGAGGGTGTTCATAAGTTCAAGCATCCCAACTTGTGCTTGAAGGTACTTGACATACTTTGAAGCTGCATGCAGCATCTCAGCTGTGTTCATCTTAGGTCCACCAGGTACCAACTTCCCAAGCTCTTGAGTCTTCTCAGTGATCTTCCTCCTCCTCTCCCTTGCTGCTACGCTTTGTGCTGAAATTGTCCTCTCATTACCCTTTTTCTCACACTGAAAATCACCACCACCATTTCCAACAACACAAGTACCTTGTGGAAATTGTGGAACTGTAAAATCCGGCACTGCAGAGAACAGTTCTTCCTGCGTTTCCTCTGATGGAAAGGAACAAGGATCAGGCACAACAAAACCATCAACGAAAATATTGGATGGTTCAAGTTCTTGCATTTGAGATTGCTCAACAAGCTCTTGCTCCTCATGGAAGCACTTTTTTTGGCGTTTTGGACATGGGAAGAGGGTGGTGTTGTCGTTGCAACAACCCTTTTCAGTTTGGAAAATGTCATTGAGTGAGATAAAAGGGTCAAAACAAGAGGGAGTACTGAAATTGAGAAGTTGTTCAGAAGGGTAAATCTCAGAGTAGAGAAAACCATTTGGGTCACAATAATAAGGGTCAAAGAAGGTGTTTGGAAGCAAGAAGCTTTCATCTGAGCAGGGAAAAAAGTTGTGGTTTTGGTAACAGTAGTCTTGTGCTACTAGTTCTGGTGTTGGTTCATGGAAGAAGTTGTTGTTGTTGGTGGTGCAGATTTCAGAGATGGGGGTTTGAAGTGATGTGTCCCAGTTGAAGTACGTGCTCAGTGCCATGTATACAGCCAAAAAAAAAAAAAAACCTGCAAACAAAGAAAAAAAACAAAAGAAGAAGTTAACATAGAAGCATGCATTGCTTGTTCTTCTACTTAAATTAAAGCTCAAGTGCATATATATTAGAAGCAGAAAGAGGCAGTAATGACACGAAATTTTGGTTACGTGCATGTGAATAAGAAAAAGACATTAGAATCTTTAATTTAGATAGACCAAGACATGATACCTTTGTTTGAGAGAGAGAGAGAGAGAAGAGAGAAGAGAGAATGTGAGAGTAATGAGAAGAAGCTGAAAGATTCCAATGTTTGTACTTTCTAGATTTTTGAGGTTGAGAGAAGCAAGAAAAAGACTGTGGGAAGACTTGTAATTGAGAAGGCGCACACACACACACGCACAGTACAGCTGTAGAAAACTACGTTAACTGCCTTTATCCCCTGCTGCCTCGTGGTACTTTGTGGGTTCAGATTTTTCAGGGGAAGTTGTTGGCGGTTACCGAGAATGTGCGTGCATTATTTCTATTTTTATTTTTGAGATGAGAAATATAATTTATACAACTTTTAATTTATGTATTATCTTTATATCTAATCTATTATCATTAAATTTTATAAGATTTACGTTTAAAGGTAAAATATGTTATTTCCCATCCTTATATTTGGATGAGTTACATAAAAGTTGTTTAAATGAGTCACAACTCTTTTGAGCTGGCTTACTGCGCTATTAATTGATTATTAGGTAATAATATTTTGACACTAAAAAAATACATATCTATTCAGATATCTATTTTATAATCATGAGATATAATGGATATATGAACTGAAATTAACTCTGCCATAACTAAATAAATCTAAGGATACCTAAACAAAATCTAAATAATAGTTGTTGGTTCAATGTTTTTACTGACATCTGCGATTTGAAAATTACTGAAAGAAACTAAACATATATGTTTTCACTCTTCTTCGGTCTTCAATTGCATCACTTTTCCTTTTTTTTTTTTTGCGATATAAAAATGTGTACGGACTGGTTATTATGGGCATAGTAAACAAATTTAATCAAATGGTAATGTGTGGACAATTGTACCGAAAAAAAAAATGAAATAACAATTTCCAAATATTCAAGTCACATTAGAGAAACGATGTCTCAAAAAAGGATACTTTAACTGCAATAGCATTTTGCTTCCCCAAGTACGTGACATAAAATATTATTAGTTAAGATTGTATGATTTTCTTTAATTTGGCAATTAAATCAAACTAAAATGGATGTTTGTATGGAAATTTTGGATGAAAATCACTTTTATTATCTAAAAAAAATTATTTTTTTCATGTATTAAGGTAATTTTTTTAAAACAATCAGAGTCTCAAACAAATTAATTTTCAATTTTTTCAATTATATATAAAATTTAAATTTTATATTTATTATTTTTTAAATCCAAAACAAACACGGCCTTGATCAACACATGAACACTTAACGATATGTGCAGTCTGATAATCTATTATCCGTCTGTTATATTACATTATATTAGTATTATGAGAATTAGATGATTTAGTGTCCTAATTTCATCTCCTTAAATAGCGCTAAACTCAAATTTAATAGACCAATTCATCAATTCAAATTAAAGTAAATGGGTTTGGATCATCTAAAGTGAGATTCTCACTTTATAGAATAAAGTGAGAAGTTTCACTCTTAGATAAATAGAGTGAAAAGTGACCCCTTCTAATTTTATTAATCCAAAGATAAATCTCCTTATTTTACTCTCTAAAGTAAGATCCCTACTTTGAAGGATTTAAATCCCATAGGTATCACATTCTGTTGTCCCATTAACACTTAATCCCCTATCAAGACATAGTATAAGGCATAATAGGATTAGCTGATACTATAGAGCTAATTTTTATTACATGCTTGGTATTACATTTAATAGTATAATGCTATATAGTCAAACCATTTTTATCGTATGATTATAATATTAAGTTGTCAGGTCCTGAGAGGTCTAATAACACTAGTAGTATTATTTTACTAGACAATTTCAAATTAATCTTGACTTATTCTTATGCGTCCCACCCCCACCTATTGTCGGTAGTAGCTAGCCACCCACCAATGGCTGCCTGCTCATCGCCGGTTGCTGCTTGCCACCTGTAGGTTGCCCCCCGCCACCCATCCTTAGCAGCCCAATCACCTGCCCGTCGCCGTCCCTCACCTGGTTGTCACCACCTGCTAGTCCACCGCTGGTCATATGGCGAATCAAAGAATAGATAGTATAAAAACTTATATAATGAATTTCTTATACTATACTATCAGATCTTGTACTATCATGTCTAATAATATTAGGCCTTATCTTATATGATACATCAAACAGGGCCTTATAATTACCACTTACAATTGCATAAAACATGTAGTTTTAATCTTTGCTCTTTCTATTTTTATTTTTCGGTAAGAGCTCTTTGCATTTTTATTTTAACATAAACTTAACATAGATATTTTTATTTTCATAAAAATTAAACTAAAATTAAAGGAAAGACAAAAAATATCACTGGATAGAGCAATTATTTGGTAGTTTTGAAGTGGGAAAAAATTGAGGAGACACAAACTAGCTTTGTAGAAAACTAGAGGTAGGGGAAGTCTTGAAACTAGAGTACTCTTGAAATTAAAGGTAGAGGAAGACCTAAAAAAACTATAAAAAAAAACTAATTTTAAAAAATTAAATAGTAATGCTTCAACCATAAAAATAATATATGACATCCTGTCAAAATAATATATATGATAGACTGCTATAATATCACTTAATTCATGCAACTAATCTTAACCAGTGGAAGGTTTGAAGTGGTAGTTGTATTCTTGGTCAGACCTTTTTTTTTCACTTCCATTTTATTTGAGTTTAATTCTAATATACTATCAGTATAAAATAATTTTACACAAATATTTAATCATATATTGTTATATCAATGAAAGTGTTTGACTTAACCAACAACTAAACTAGAAAGTCTTGCAAATATATATGCACATTATTGTTCTTTTTCGTATTTATCTTTTTGATTAAAAAAGTTAGATAGCGAAACCAAAACCCCATGACCTAGAATAGTAAACAGTACAGCCCTTCTCCAAAAGAGTCTCCTTGGAACTTGTGGGTAAAGCTCACCTAAGACTTAACCCACTCCCGTTGAGCTAACCCCTATTGGATTTTTTTTTTTCTATTTATAAGTCTTTGATTATATTTATTACAACATCGATATTTTTATTTTTGAAGTGAACATCTATATATTCAATAATAAAAATAATAAACATAAAAATGCGACTTTAATTACAGGCGAGAATCTGCTATTGATTTTTTTCTCTTTTTTGGGTAGAGAGAATCTGCTATTGATTAATAATGTATACCTAATCTTCATTTTATGCTCTTTTTTTTCGGTCAGACATTATATGCATAAGTGTGTATCAAAGTCAATTAAAATCGGCCACTCGGATTAACATGTACAATTGCAAATCTGCTTGCGCATTCGTGTAGCGGAAGTTGCTGAGAACGAAGGGATATAGAGGCGGCCGGTGCTACATTTTCGGATGGCAGTTATACTAACACTAGCATATAGCGCAGTAAAAATTAAGGAATAAAATGATCCATATCACACATAAAAGGTAGACCTAGAGAGAACTAGCTGATGGCTCCAATAAAGACAGGTGCAAGAATCAATCACAACAACAAAAGTGTTTTTCCAATACGAAAAGTGAATGTACTCTTAATACACGTACTTTATTACTATTGAATATGATAGTGACTGCTATTCATCTCATTAACCCACGACATTCAATGGTTGAGGAAACAAAAAATACGTTTCAGTGAGATATCCACTTTTAGATGTTAACACTAACAGTATATTTGATTGGAGGATAAAATTGAAAGTAAAGGTTATATGAATGAGCTTTATGAGTTGTTTTATACGAAGGAATGGACCAACTTTAGTTTAACTGAAGGAATGGACCAACTTTACACTCCAATCTCTGGATATATATGCTTTGAAATTAATTTCAACCATATGGCTGCAAGAATAACTTTGGTTGAACGAAAGATTGACGAAAAAATAGAATTAATCTTATAGGGACGAGAAACTTCAATTTTCATACAACCAAGAAAATAAGAGCAGGTATTTTACATCATCTTCGGTACAAGAAAATTGGTACTGGAGCACATGGTCGGTTTAACATATGGAGCTTGCAGCAGATCCAACTCTCGACAGGCATTCCATCAGCAAAAGTTTCAACAGCCTCCAATTCTTCCCTGCACATAATAAGCTAAAACATTAGTTTGTGGTTGTAAAGCATGTGATTATTTACAACCGAATCAGGGCATATAAGTCCTTGTTATATATGATTCATGAGCTTTGCTATCTAGTACAGTAGCACGGGACCAATAATAATGAACGTGTGAAGAGCAGGAGGAAAAAAAAGAAGTGAATGTAAAAATCTATAAAGTAGATTATAGAAACCAAAAAGGAAGAACACAGAAATAGAAGAAGTATGTATTATTCACACACTCTTGGACTGATACAAATGATATCAGCCAAGGTAAAGAGAAAGCAACAGTATGAAATGAGCAGAACAGAGAAAAATGCCTTGAGCACTAAGTAGCTCAATCTCTCCAAATGCCTAGCAAAATAACTGCCTGAATAATCCTCCCTCCTCCCCACACTACAAATAACCCTCCTGCTGTAACAGAATTCTCACATGCTCTCACCATTGCCAACATGGCATTTGCACACACAACCCTCACCAAGTTAGTTATGCAAATGGCCCACCAGAATCATACACATTTCCCACCCTCGCATTGCCCAAACTGCCCCTATACTTTTCTCTTTTGTACAACTTAGTCCCATTGGAGAATTGGTCTCTAACAGTAGAAAATAAAATTGACCAAACAATGTTCACAGCGCTATCATTCGCGGAAGTGTTTCTCCATGTAGTTAAAAACAGTATTAGCGGATATAATCATGCACAAACCAGCTGATATAGCTGCATATGGGAAACATAAAACTCAAACGATTTTAATTTTGATACACTGACAGTATAAAATTACACTGTCATCCAATCAAATCATCCTGTTTGCATAACTTTTTAAGAAGTAGGTGTAAGACTGAATATGATTGAATGACTGTGTAAAAAAAATTTTACATTATCAGTGCATAAAAATTAAACTTAAACGTTAAATTACTTCAATATACATTTAATCAACCAGATTGAAATGTTCAAGGCTCGGTACAAGCCAATTATGCTTCAAACAGCCATTTAAATTAAAGACATTGATGGCAAATTCACAACATTAGGCATTACAAAAATTGCATTATTGACACAAGCTGGAGAACCAGGGTTCAGGAATATCACCGTCCACCAGGGTGCCCAACATAAACGACTATGCTGATAAGCCCTCCTGGTATTACAATTCTCTTTGCAGCTTCTAATGCCAGTAGTGTTGTTTCTGATCTCGTTATTATTTCTTTGTCACCGCCTGGAAGATAACCTAAGTTGAAGGCAACTAGCCTAAAAGTTGCAGCACATTAAGATAGAGCTCAGCCTTAAATGCGCAAGAGATTACATGAATAGCTACTCACCAAGGTACTTGTTTCTAAAACATGATAAACACAGAAATGGAATCACTATTCAAGTTTATAGATACTGATCTTCCAGATCATCATAAAACTTCCGTAAATGATTATTTTTTGGCTTGGTATTCATATAAAATGAAAGAAATACAGCCAGAAATTCCTTTCATGTTTCATGAAAACACAAGATAAATACCAATTTAACAGAAAAAATATTAGGCTATCTTATCCTGTTAAAAATGTTTTGGCAGTTTTAAAGTCCTCACTATCCACTAAACCAATAATACAATAATCACTATCCACTAAACCAATAATACAATAATCAATAGTAAATGAAACAAATGTATCCCCAATAATTGGATTTTATTTTCCTCGCCTCTTCAATGCTGACGATAGGAATACTAACAGCAACAAAAGTAACAGTAGTTGAGTTGGGTATGGGAACATACCTGATAAAGTGATGTGTTATTATGAAAAAACTATACATAAGATTTTAGTTAAAATGGTATGGTCCTTTAGAGCTTTCCAAATTCTAAATTTGCAAAAGAAATGTCGACAACTTTGCAAAGAAAGTGATTTGGCTTCATACGGAGCTAATAAAATGTCAATTTATCAACCCAGATCTATAAGCAGGCTCTAAAGCCTGACAATGCATGTGAAATGGAATAACGTAAAAATTTTATGTATTTCTTCTTTGCAAATTGAGGCATTTCTGTTTAGTCTTGGACAAGATTCATGCATATGAGACCAAGTTGGAATCAAGGCCAAAATTATAGGATTTTCTTTTTTGTTTCCTCATGAAACTTATTGGATGAAGAATGTAAATGATTTCAGTGTGTAGAATTAAAATAATTACACCAATTATTTATGGATATTTGCTTCAAAGCATGAAACAGGAACAGAGGAAACAAGTGTGTTTAGGGAAAGTGAGTACCTAACCGAGGCATTCCTTGGAACAACTTCCTCCATTTTACTATGGCAGATATTGAAGAGTTTGACAAGTTGCTTCTGCATATGTTTTGAAATTATTGTTAGTGACAAAATATTTCATGATTGTTGTCACATTAACTAAACAAAAATTAAAAGGATTACATACCAAAATAACATACACTGCTGAAAAAACAATGCAAGTTAAGACTTGAAGACTCAATTATTCAAAGCAAGACCAGAAGTTATGTGCATAAATTTGTCTATAGCTGTGCAATACACACTTAAATTTGGTATTCACCCAAGCCAAAAAAAATACTTTATTCTCATTTTCAGTCCTCACCTCATTCGAATCAAGTGACTCTTCCAGCAAGATAGAAGTATTATCTAAAGCATCTTTCTGAATATCCAATGCATACACATAACCCTTATGAGAATCATCAGCAACCAAATTGAGCATTGCTAAGGTGTCAAAGCCATTGCCACAAGTGGCATCTATGACTGTGTCTCCTTTCTGAACAACATGTTTCCATACCCTTGAAGAAACAAAAAATATAGCACACATCAAAGCCAAAACACTACCATACAAATAAAGTCGAGAATGATAACTAGCAGAAGTGACAAAATATATGCCACAAGGTTGCAAACAATAGGCATCCCATATAGAGTTCTTTAACAAACTTGGAATATGCTCACTTATTACTCAACCGAAGCTACTCATTAATAAGCATGGCAGGTGAATTATATAAATAACAGAATCCCTCAACAATGTAATAAAGAGACTTTGCTATAAATTATTAGGAGAACTCAAGATAAATAGTTTAGCATTCATTGAAACAAGTGCAGCATGTGATCTACTACAAAGGCAAAACTTCACAAATAACCAAGGAATCAAAATTACAATGATATTTTCACCTTTCAAATATCATACTCTCACAACTGCATATGCATAAAGTAATTCTGTCATTCTTTTAAGAGTAAACCCACATTTTGGTCCCTCAAAAATATATCAGGGACAACTTAGTCCCTTGGGATTTGAAAGTCCTCTATTTGTCCCTCATAATTCCAAAAAATGGGACAAATTGGTCCCTTCGTACAACGAGAAAAAAAAAATCCTTTATGGACCTGTACAAAGAGATCAATTTTTCTCCTTTTTTTGAATTATGATAACCAATAAAAGACTTTCAAATCCTGGGGGGACTAATTTGTACCAAAATGGTTATTTACTCCTTTTTTAAAAAAACCATGGTTTATGTAGTTATCCATGACTACAAATAGAGCTGACCAAATAGTACGAGATTTATGGTTCAACCAAGGAATGAGAGAAAAATTACAGCAGGTACAAAAGTTTGAGACTTAAACGGCTCAATAAAAAACTCAAAACTAAATCCTTGAAGGCAGCATGAAGGCAAATTTTTGTGTGTAGAGAATCAATAATATACAGAACATTGTCAGCCACTGAGGCATAAGAACCAAATTAATTACCGGACCCCAATTGATTTCAGGTTATAACATGAGAAACCAGTTCACTGAGTAACAATCAGACATACATACATACATACATACATACATACATACATACATGTGAGCAAGGTCCGTTGCCTTCTTCTTGCCAAAGAGATAGCTGACCAAAGCATCCTCCATTCCTGAAAAAAAAGGGCAAAGGGCAAAGGGCCATGGCATTTGAACAAGTGTTATAAGGGAAAATGGGTACCAGAAAAGGAAGAACCTTTTGGGAAGGAAGAAGAGGAAGAAGATTGAAGGTTATTGGCCTCAGAGATGAACCCATTTTGCTTAATGGGTTTAACGCAGCAGCAAAGGAAATTTTTGGGGCCGTTGCTGAGTGTGTGTCTTTGGGAGGGAAGCGCCAACAAGAGCGTCCGCGAAGAACATGTGATCAAGTTGTGAGTTGCAAGACAAGAGAACCGAAATCTCTGGGACAACATCAGTGCAAACAAAGATGAGTGAATCCAAAGAATATTGGTTTCCATTTACAATTTATGGAATCCATTTACAATTGATAGAAGAAAAAAAAACTTTTATTTTTAAAATGTCAAGATAAAAGAAAAATTGGTAAGCATTATTGATTTCAAATATTGAATATTAGTACTTATAACTTTATATATGGACTAATAATATTTTAAAAGTAATATTACGGAAAATTTTACAGGCTCACTATGTTGTTTATTTGACTCTAATGGAAGCGTTTTAATTTTATTTTTCAAAAAAGGAACACGTAATATATCTATATATATATATATTTTAATTATATCTATCATTCATATTTAACAGGTGTAAACAAGGAAAATAGTACACAGGTGAATTTACGTCCCCCTCCTATGAGAATCTTTCGGATAATGGAAATCAATATAAGTCTTTGGGAAACCAACAACATTATTCTTGTTTGGTGGACACTGATTATAAAAAATTAACTATATATCTCTATCCCATAAATAATTAAGATAATCTACACTTTAATTTATTTTTATTTTTTTAATTATCTTTTTTCCTATCATTTATGATTTTGTTTTGACAAAATTAACTTTTATTAAATATTTGGCTTTTAGTGATATTAAACTAGTCATTTGACCCGTGCGATGCACGGATAGATAATAAAAAATAGTTTATTGATTATTATAAAAAATAAATAATAATTTATTTACATATATCTTATAGAAAATTGAGTATATAAATTTATCTTAAAAGCAAGTTAACAGTTAAATAATTAAATAAGTGGACAAAATATAAATATGTCATTCTATTTTACATCTTATATTGAATATCATGTTTATAAGGTTGAAAATATATTGATAGATTACCTGTAACTAACAATAAAAAGCCTATTTTATGAAAATTTTATAAATTTCAAAAGTTGAAATTATTAAATAAAGAAAAAGAATAAATAGATAATTTTACTATATCATGAGCCATTTATAAGGATGACAATGAGTATTCATAAGAAAGGGAACATGTCCCACGCCTTTCGTCACCGTTTAGAATTGTATCTCTCATCTCCATCCACATCCCCCTTATGGGTCCCCATTTCCCATTTCTCGTTTCGCATGAGGATTTTGAATCCCTATGATATTCAAGGGTTTATTAACAAATTTCAAAAAAAGAAAAACTTTAAAAATATTTTATAATTTGAAATATAAATATCCATAATAACAAATACTATAAATACAAAATAATCCAAATTAAAATTAAAAATATATACATAATGCAAATATAATATAAATAATTAAAAAATCAATATGTATTATCTACTGTCACTTATCAGTTTAACAAAGCAGTGACTTTCATGAGATCATCACTTGTGAACGCAAAATATGTGTCAATTCCTTTCCCCATTGCAAAATTTCCGTGTGTACTTATTTTCAATTTTTTTATCATCCCTAACCATTTATATCTTTTTAGTAAATTAAAATATTTAATTTAAAATATAAATATATTTTCTAATTAATAAAAATAATATATAAATTTAATTTATATGATTTCAATTACATGTCCTTTTCTTGTATTTCCTTTTAATAAATTAAAATATCAATTTTAAAATATATATTATAATTAATGTGTTATAATTAGTAAAAAATTATTTATAATTCTAATTTATATAATCTCAATTATTAGAGTAGTATATCAATTATAATTTTTTTAATAAAAATAATATAATTATTTACTTTTTAAAAATTAATAAATATTTAATATCATTATCATAGAAGTGTAAATTATACAATTGATTTTTTTAAAATATTTTAGTGTTATAAAATTAAAGGTATTTTTTAAAAAAAAATTAGTATAAAAAATTATGGAATTGATATATTGGAATGTTTAAGTTGTAAAAAATTAAATGGAATATAGTGATATATGTAGATAGATTTTTTTTATTATGATTTTTAAAAGTTCTATATTTGAAATTAGAAAATTTCTCCTAATCTTATCTTCATTTAGAATTTTACCTCCATTCTCATGCTCATTCCGGTCATAGGTCTCTATTTTTCATTTCATATAGAGATTTGAATCTTTATTAATATTTACGGGTTTATTAAAAAAATTTAAAAATTAAAAATTTTAAAAATACTTTGAACTTCAAAACATAAATATCTATAATAATAAATACTACTAATGTAACACAATTATAATAGGTTTGTTATCGTTAATACTATAATTTTGTATGTAAAATTTTTATAGTATAATATATTGAATTATAATTTTATTTATACTATTTTTTTATTAATTTTATTAATGGCAGAGAGATATGAGGGTATGATTGGAAAAAAGTAATTGATAATTAGAAGGTAAATTAAATTCAAAAACTTATTTTAAATTTAAGATGATGAAAAGTGTGGGGTATAATTTTTCTATAAATAACAGATAAAAGACTTTTTATGTAATGAGTCTTAAATATTAATATTATATCAATTATTATCATATTTAATTAAGAATAAATTTGGTATAAATTGAATTTTGAATATTATCATATAA
The DNA here is from genome assembly GCA_031216125.1 of Dalbergia cochinchinensis. Lineage (NCBI taxonomy): Eukaryota > Viridiplantae > Streptophyta > Magnoliopsida > Fabales > Fabaceae > Dalbergia > Dalbergia cochinchinensis. Next base: position 33,087,888 of record CM062374.1, on the reverse strand, counting down.
AAATTAATTAATTAGCAATTCGTTAACAATTTGACCTACTCTTTTCTTTAAAAAAATATATGTTGATTTTAAAGCTTATTTATTTTAAAAATATTTTCTTTATAATTTTTTATATTACCTTCATAATGTGATAGTATTAATGATTCTTAATTCAATTATAGATCATAATTATATAAACATGAGTTCTCTCTTAGTGCAAATTATAATATTTAATGATTGTAATATTTGATTCTTTAATGATTATAATATCTAATTTTATTTCATATGAAAAAATAATCAATAAGTAAATTATAAATTAAGTTTAAAAAAATCTTTAGACATAAAAATTGAGAAAAATAAGCCTAAATCATTGTATGAATTACATGTGAAGTCTAAATCACTATATAAATGATATGTGTAATAGTTTTCATGAAATGAGTCTAAAATATTAATATAGTAGACTTATATAATCAATAAATTTTATACAAAATCTTACTCATTTATAATTTCTAATTATAAATATAATTCTTATAAATCTCTATCATTTTTTTTCTTTTTAAAATCTTCAATTTTTTTAACACTAACCTTTTTTTTTCAAAATTCATTAAAATCTTTTCAAAATATAAAATTATCAAAATTATTTGTAAGAATTAAGAGGTTATTGAAGGTATAATTTTATGGCTATCCTAGATGGTCCCAGGATTTTCATTTTCACCTACGCACATATATAATTTTTTTTAATTGTATGATTGATTTTTTTTTTAAATTCATTCAAATTATTAAATTAGTCTATATATATAATTAAATAATGTCATCACTAATGACATGAAAAAATATTCTACCTTTAAATAATTAATTCATCATAATATTATTATTAATAAAAAAGGTAAATGATATAACCTAGTGCATATATTTTGCATCATTCTTATAATTTATATACTTAATTTCATAAATTTAATATAATAATATTCAAAAAAAAATCACCACCCGCATCAAATATAAAAATTTTATATGTGAAATTAATACTAAAATTGTGAAATTAATTTATCAATATAATTCATTATTTCATCGTTGCAATAATTAGAGATATTTAATTAATTAATTAATGTAATGCAATCCTATTATTAAATACGGATGATTATCAATGATATACTAATAATATATAATAATTGCAGTTTTATTTTTTCAAAAAAATTAATGAATAACTTTTTAAAAGATGTGAGCCCTAAAACATTCTCATTGTGACACATGTAAAACTTTCTCTCAAACGACTCTAAAATATTATTATTATAGATTAGTACTTATAACTTTATATATGGACTAATAATATTTTAAAAGTAATATTATGAAAAATTTTACAAGCTCACTATGTTGTTTATTTGACTCTAATGGAGGCGATTTAATTTTATTTTTCAAAAAAGGAACACGTAATATAGATATATATATACATATATATATTTTAAGGGGATTACTCCGGTACCCTATAAAATTCATGGGTACCGATACCTTTTAGATAACTTGTGGTTGAAAGTTTGCCACGTGTTCCATTAACTAAATCAATTAATATTTTAAATACTCATGATTAAATCACAATCCTTAGATTTAAAAGGGTACCAAAGCAAAAAACCATATTTTAATTATATCTATCATTCATATTTAAGAGGTGTAAACAAGGAAAATTGTACACAAGTGAATTCACGTCCCTCCACTATGAGAATCTTTCGGATAATGGAAATCAATATAAGTCTTTGAGAAACCAACTACATTATTTTTGTTTGGTGGACAGTGACTATAAAAAAATTAACTATATATTTCTATCCCATAAATAATTAAGATAATCTACACTTTAATTTATTTTTATTTTTTTAATTATCTTTTTTCCTATCATTTATGATTTTGTTTTGACAAAATTAACTTTTATTAAATATTTGGCTTTTAGTGATATTAAATATGTAAGTATTGTAATGAGGTGGGGTGTTAAAGGGATTAGAATGTACCTCATCACTTAGGAAGTGCTTAGGTTTGGGAATGCAAGAGAACTTGGGTTTTTCTTGTCTCCAGAGTGAATGGGGGGTATGTACGTGTAAGGACTCTACCAGCAAGTAAGCAAAGGCTTCAAGTAGGTATGAGAGTGCAAAGGAATGTAAATGTTACATATACTTAGAGGCCTAGTAAGTATTTATAGAAGTGGCCTTAGAGGTGGTTACCAGGGTTAGGAGGCCAATCGCGTCCCCTATAATGTGATGCCATGTTCTCCTGTTCATGGGTAAAGTGGTGAGAGAGAGGGACGTTGCCTTGGTAACCACTACCGCGTGGAGGTTCACTTGGAGACTAGGTAGGCCCCAATCCTGAAGCCGGATCTCAAAAGGTATAGGGTTATCGAATTCAGCTCATACAAATAGGCTAGATTTAGGGTTAACAATGCCCCTAACTCAACTTCTGAGATGGAAATGCCTTTTGAATTTCAAACACCGCTTCCTTTTGTCCTCAATTGCTGCGTTCAAATGCTTGTTATTCCTAGGGCGCAATGTGATGATTCTGAAAAACGAAATTAAATTCGCGTCACTTCATGAAGCGAGGTTGTTGCTACCTCCTCAAGTTATGAATTATTTTAATGCTAATTTGGATAAAAAAATGTAGTAAATGACTGTAATACCCGGTGTATATGTGGCAGCGGATGAGTCTCGTACTGCCTTAGGGTCCCCTAGGACCCATCACCGTCGGGAAAGCCCCGGATGGCCGGGGAGCCTTGGAACACAGGTTGGGTGCTGTTGCTACACAATTCTGCAAAATAGACTCGCTACAGCAAGTATTTCTCACTACAGCGAGCAAGCGGGCCGGAAGGCTCGCTGCAACGAGGTTTCTTCACAACAGCGAATGGGCTTTGTCACAGCACAGTACAAAACGACCCAGTTTCATTAAATGAGCCCCCAACCCTCATATAACACCCCAAGTCGGGATTTTACACCCAAAATCCGAAACCCTCCTCCCCAAACTTTCTCTAAACTATCTTCTACTCAATCAACTCCATTCTATCACATTCCAAGATCAAAGGTAAGAGATTTATGGGTTTTTGTTGTCCTTTTCCTTCCTATTTGATAGCTTAGAGTTTGGGTATTGTTGTTTTCTCCATCCTTTCACATTTTTGGTATGGGGTATAGCAGTTTGTCTCCTTTGCTGCTGAATAGGCGAGTTCTACAAAGGTAGGCTCACTGTAGCAAGCTATTCTCACTGCAGCGAGGCAGCGGGCCAAGAGTCTTGCTGCAGTGAGGTGTGTTTGCTGCAGCGAGGTGTGTTCGCCGTAGTGAGTAGTCTAGAGGTTATCGGAGACTAACCTAAAGTTTTGTGATTTCAATGGCAGACGTTGGCACCATTCCTTCTATCCCGAAATCGATTGATATTGACACCACCACTTCCTCCCCTCCAAGTGAGTGGGTTCAAAACCTATGACCTTTATGTTGGTCATTAGAGTTAATTTCCTTACGAGAGTATGATTGCATGATTTTAGGGAATATTTCAAAGAGATTAGAGATTTAAATGATATATATATATATATATATATATATATATATATATATATGTTTATGAAAAAGATATTTTTCAACTAGAGCATGAAATAATTGTTTTAATGCAAACTTATGGGACCATTATTGCTAAATAATATTTATTAAAGAGCTAGAGTATGATCATGATTTATAGAACTATATGCCTAGAGAGATGCTAAATCAGAGTTTTAGAGAAATGGCAAGTTTATAACTTTGAGACTAGACAGTAGCTATAGAGAAACAGACTGTAAGTTAATGGTAGTTATTCCTTTAACCTTGGTATATCAAGTCGCCTTAGGGCCAGAGAAATACTAACGGGATCTAATTAGGTGCCCTAGATATTAGAGACTTTATTATGCTATGCATGATCAAAGATTTGTTATGTCACATGAATTGGGCATAGCCAGAGATTCCTGTTTCTTTATTAGCGTACTGTGATTTTATGATTTCTAAGAATATTATTTTTTAGAGCTATTTGTTATTCCTATGAATATGGACTTTAGAGTTATTGCATTAATTGATTTTGATGATTTATATATTATTACTTGTTCTCCTTGGTTGTCCCATGAAAGGGGTATGGGTGAGGATCTACTCACTGATTTTTAAATGAAACTCACCCCTCTCTCTTCCTCTATTACAGGTACAGTAGATGTTGTGAGTTCTTCTCTTTCATCTCTTCCCCTGCAGTAGAGATTTTCTAGTTGGTGAGCTTCACTTGAAGTGAAGTACTTTTGGTATTCTGTTTAGAGATAGAGTGCTCTAGTGTGCATGAAGAGCAAGGTCCCGGACCATAGAGATAGACTAGCATGTTTTATCATGAGTATTTTGTATTTACATGATTATAGATTTCATGTATATTTCGTATAGAGAACAACTCATATTTTATGAATCACAAAGATATGTTCAGAGGTTGTAAATGAAATTGAAATGAATTGTTTTCTAATTTCAGAGGATTATGCTAGAGTTTATTTTGATTATGTTCCAATGGACTAATGGTTCATTAGAGATGAAACGATGTTTTACAAATGGATTTTTATATTAAAATATGCATGTAGAGAAACTCAGAGATCACGAGGCTTACATGGAATCAGGATTCCCCACGTGCTGGTCATGTGCCCAAGTTGGGTCGTGACAAAGTTGGTATCAAAGCGCTAGGTTTCCCTACATTTCACTGGAGCAAGTGTCCACAAGTAGCATGGCAATTTTGTAAATGGAAGCATGCCCATTTGTATTAACAAAGTGTTACTTAAGGCCTTTAGAATGGTCAGTCATATCTAAGTGCAGAACTAGAGTCTTGTCTTCCTTTTAAGATCTATGTCTTATTCTTGTGCTCATGTTCTTTCAAATTCAGTATGTCTCCTCTACGTCGTTCATCTTCTTCTCACTGTTGCCATCATAGCAGCGTATCTTTAATTTCAGAGGCCCACTTCAGAGCACTAGACTAGGCCTTGGCAGCCCTCACAGGGGCATTGACAGGCAAACTGAGGCTGGCACTCACCTACCCCCAGTCTAGGCACCTCCAGTTTAGCCACCACCAGTCCAGACACCCCCAGTTCAGGCATCGGTTAGAGATCCTGATGACTCAGCTTTAGAGAGCTTCAAGAGAATGGATCCACCCACCTTCCAGGGGTGTTTCATGATAGAGGATCCCCAGGCCTTCCTCCATGGGTAAAGAAGATCATCAGAGTTATTCACTGCTCTTCTAAGAGGGCAGCAGAGTTGGTTGGCTTTCAATTGGAAAGCTAAGCTAGCATTTGGTATGATGAATTTCTTTAGGGGCATGGCGACTCTGAGCCACCCTCCTAGGAGGAATTTTGGACAGCGTTCTTGAAGAGATATGTCAGAGAGCCACAAGGCTCAGATGGTTGAGGAGTTTCTAATGCTCCGAATGAGGCCGGGCATGTCAGTTATGGAGTATGAGGAGAGGTTTATATACCTGGTCTAGGCAATAGCTAGTATGTTAACATCAGAAGTAGAGAGGGTCAGACGGTTTGTTCAGGAGCTGCCTCATAACATGTTTCTCAGTCTTCAGCCACACGTCCACACCATGGATTATGCACAGATACTGGATACAGCCATCGCGATAGAGGTTGGGTTGGCAGATAGGAAACTGCAGCAGATTCTGGCAAGAAGGCCAGAACATATGGTTCCTTCTTTGAGAGAGCTGGTTCTAGCAGATGATCTGGCCAGCAGGGCCAGCATCGGTCCCATTCAGGCAGGGCCCCTTCTCAGAGTCTACCCCGACTAAGCCTGCTACTACTCAGAATCAGAGTAGAGGTAGTAACCAGTACAGTCGCCAGGGATCAATTTAGAGTTTCCACCACTGTCAGACTTGTGGGAAGAGACACACTGGGCAGTGCATGATTGGCATTTTTGCTTGTTACGAGTATGGCCAGCAGGGCCATAAACGTGAAGATTGTCCATTCAAGTAGGAAACGTCTAGTCAGGGGTCAGCGAATCCTACCGCTTTAGTTCAGTTTGGGACCCAGCGTGGCCTAGCTACTCCAGCTGGCAAAGGTGCTGGGGCAGGGGCCATGGAGGTATAGGTTTAGGTGGCAGAGGTAGAGGCTAGGGTGGCAGGGGATAGCCCCGTTTGTTCGCTCTCACACGCCAGGATGCAGCAGCTTCAGCTGATGTTGTGACAAGTATCATCAGAGCTTTCTCCTACGAGGCTTTTCCATTAATTGATTCCGGGTCTACATATTCGTATGTGTCCCCGTTCTTTGCCACACGATTCGACAAACTTGTTTCTACCATAGAGAAGCCATTTTTGGTGGAGATGCCCTCAGGGGGATCCCTTTTGATTCAGTTTGTCTATAAGAAGTGTGAGATTAAGGTTGGAGGCATGGAAGCGCTTGCTAACCTCCATTTGTTAGATATGTCGGATTTTGAGGCATGGATTGGCTAGCACCATGTCATGCCATGGTAGATTGCTACAGTAAGACTGTAAAGTTTGATGTTCCTAGAGGCAAACTTCTAGAATTTAAGGGTACCAGTTGTTCGATTCCAACAAGTTTGATATCGACCATGGGTGCCTTGAGGCCCATGGATAGAGTAAGTTATGGGTATCTGGCTTCAATTAGGGACGTCGATGCAGTAGTGTCGAGGCTAGAGTCAGTTCCTATGGCTTGCGAGTTCTCAGACATTTTTCCAGAAGAACTACCGGGGATGCCACCGGAGAGAGAGAGAGATAGAGTTCGGGATAGAGCTTGAGCTTGGGGTTAGGCCCATTTCTATACCTCCATATCGGATGGCTCCACGGAGTTAAAATAGTTAAAGGATTAGTTGCAAAATATGCTTGACAAAGGGTTTATCTGATTGAGTACCTCTCCTTGAGGTGCTTCAGTGTTGTTTGTTAAGAAGAAGGATGGGTCTATGAGGATGTGTATAGACTATCGCCAGTTGAAAAAGGTTACAATAAAAAACCGATACCCCTTGCCACGCATAGACGACCTATTTGATCAGCCCCAAGGGGCTAGGTGTTTCTCTAAGATTGACTTATGGTCGGGTTATCACCAGTTGAAGATCAAGGGTAAAGATGTACCCAAGACGGCCTTTAGGACATGCTATAGACACTATGAGTTCTTAGTGATGTCCTTTAGGTTGACTAATGGCCCCGCAGCTTTCATGGACTTGATGAATGGGGTTTTCAAACCATTCGTAGACCACTTCATGATTGTCTTCATCGATGACATCTTGGTATACTCTAGGAGTGAAGAGGAACATGAACACTACCTTAGGATTGTCTTGCAGACACTAAGGGAGAATAAATTGTACGCCAAGTTCTCTAAGTGTGAATTTTGGCTTGATCAAGTGGCATTTCTTGGGCACGTAGTGTAACATCCTAATTTTTAACCCAATACTCTAGAACATATTTAGGTTAATCATTAGTCTATTACCCTTAGTCTCATTCTTTCAAACTTTTCATTAAAATACTTAGCGGAAAATACGAATAAATTTTTCTTTTTTGAAACTTAAAAACAAAATGCGAGCCGCGCGCTAACCTAACGTTCGTCATAACCACATTGTGCAAGAAAAAGTAATCACACCATACATACTCATGAAAGGTACCATTATACATAACAACATAATATCATCACAGCTTCATAAATAAGTAAATTACTAGCATCGTTGTACCATTATTTACATCAAAACATGCACATATATATGAAGGGATCCTTATCCACCTATGAGGTTGGATAAGTGTCAACCCAAAATCTAAGCTATCTATGTTCCCGCAGGGACCCTCTACTCCGTTTGCTAGTGAGACCCTTAAGCACGAGCCTTAGAAGAAGTCACGAACCTCGTTGTAATCATCATCTAGAAATGACATGGAAGAAAAGAGAGGGATGAGAAACTCATTCAAGATTCTCAGTAGGGATTCCCGACTCTAACACAAGTGTCATAAATCATTAGTCCCCCAACCACCTCGGTTTTAATTATGAAAAGGGTATATATGCATAAGAATTGGTTTTAGGCTTTTCAAATCTATTTATTCGAAGTGAGTGTCTTTTAGTATGTGTCTTGATGACATGAATGTAACAGATATTTGATAAATGCATGAAAATACCATATGTACATTAACATGAAAATCATAATGCTTGGACCCAACATATAGAAACATAAATCATATACGTGGCATAATAAGGCATAGTACTTTCCATGTGACATTTTTCTCATAAGTCAAACTCTTGGATTCTTTTTCTTAAAGACCACCCTCTTAACATATCCACCAAAAATCCAATTGACTCACTGGCCCAGCGATGGTTACCAAACTACATCTCACCTATCGCCTAGGAATGAGCTCAATCCTCACTAGTCGTCACTAGATTTGATATGGGCTAATAGAGGGGGTATACATAACTTTCTTGGATCACCTATCTTAGGATCATTTCCTTCTTTGAAATGCTCTACTGGTATCTAGTACACAGCGAATTGTCCGCTTTGACAAGCTCAATGTCAATACCCTCACGGATTTGTTTCCTCCCCACTGTAGCGGGAGGAATGAGTCTCAGTGTTATATCACATCTCTGTTGCAGGGTGCTCGGCCCAGTAAGACCGGTGTCACCAGGAGTTTTTATATAAACTTTTCCCAGATCATTAAGTTTGATGGGAAATTCGGCAGCGTAACAGCATACACCAGATTTCCTTCAAACTTGCTTTATGCTACAGAACATATGGAACATGCATAGCTATTCAACATCACCATGAGACACCAAGTCAAACTCATCATAGCATATACATCATCACATCATTGCTTTAACATTCTTAAAAGATAGCATGCTCCTAACAGGTTCAGGAATCAAGGACCAGGGCTCGTAATACATATGCCATGCTCAAGTCATTCTCATAATTAATCATACATCTACTTGAAGTCACAAAGCTCATTATGTCTTGAGACCTACAATGTCTTATGCTTTGACCCTTACGGGTCTTAAACTTGATATACAATTATTCTAACATTTGTTATTACCCTTTTATGCACCTATGAGTTCATAATGAATTATCCTCATTAATGTTTATGCTTAGGAGCAAATCCAAACAGCTCCATATAGATTTGACAAATTATAAATCTTGCAATTATGGGGGTTCTAGAAACTACGTTTTAGACCCTTTCTACGTTCCGTCTTCGCCTAAGGCACTATAAATTAAACCTAAACCAATTATGGGGCATTCCTATGCCTATGAACTAATTATAAACCATGTTTCCTACATTATAAGGTTGCTGGACAGAAACAGAAAATTAAATGATCTAAGTGTTCTAGAATTGCACTTTTACGGTTTTCTAGTTACTAGTTTCTCTATAGGCGCTAAAAATCAATCCTACATCAAATGTTGCCAAGTTTTTCATGATTAATCAATCCTAAACTGAATATTATCCCATTAAAACAGTTTTGGCAGTGGCTAAAAATAAATAGGTTAAAACTATGTTAAAACTCAACTATACGGTTAATTGATAAGACTAGTTTCTTTCCTAACATGCATAGAAAGGCTCCTACCTCAACGTATATAATTTTTACACATACTAACATATCAAAACATCATCATACAGCAGCAACCATACCATGGCAGAATCGAAATGCATAGCTCCCAAGAAATACATAATCTTATATTCTCAAGACATATAGGTTACTAGTTTCTCTTGAAATCATTTTAGGACATTCTAAAACTCTTTGAAAACCAACTTATTTCCCTAAAATCCTCACAAACCAAACAAGGGTAGCAACCACTTGAGTTGGCCCAAGATTGGAGTTTTAAAACGTAAAATCATACTTGAAATATTCTTTGAGTTCTCCTATGCTTAAGAAAATCCTAAGACATAGATTATGGACACTTGTGACTAGCTGAAACTCACACCAAGCTCATCATCAGCACATGGCCGAATTGTGCATTCAAGGGAATGCTTCCATAACCAAACTTTAGCTTAAGATAGAAGGGCAAGTCTTTGAGCTCTAGAATCTTTAAGTGATGACAAAAAGTAAACGTGCTATGCATTCCATTTTATTCTTCATTAGAAAGTAAAGTGAGAGCTTCAAAGTAAATATGAAATGCAAGAACTTGGAATTAAATATGCAAGGCTTGAAAGTAAATATGCAAGGCTCAAAGTAAATATGCAAGTTCAATTCTTTATTTTAGTGCTCTAGGTCCAGCAACAATCGACTTTAAGGCCAAAATAGAAAGGCTTTGAGATTATTTTAGGTGATATGAAAGCTCTCGTTTTAAATCTTTAAGTTCTTAAGTGATGACTTGAAATATAAACATGAAATACAAAGCTTGAAACATAAACGTGATAATGCAAGTTCTTTTCTTTAATCTTTAGAATTTAATGATGACATAGAAAAGTAAATATGAGATGCAAGAACTTGGAATATAAATATGAAGGGCTAGAAATATAAATATGCAATTTCATTTTTATATCTTTACTAAAGCTCTTCCAAGACTTTAAAAGAACTTAAACCTCAACCTAAACTTATCATAGCAAGATAAAGTGAACTTTAGAGTTCTTTATACTAAGGTGTCAAAGAAACCTTATGGTTTGAACATCATCATCAAGTTCAAGGAAATGGATCAAGAGATCAAAACAACTAATAACCTTTCTTTGAGAAACAAAAGAAAAGCAATGGAAAAAGGAACCGAAATCCTTGCAAAGGAGAAAAAGCTCCAAGGCTAAAAATCAAAGAGAGGAAAAGAAGTTCTAAAAGCCAAGAGAAACTAACAAAACTCATTTTTAGCAAAGCTTTAAAAGACAAAACTTTAAAGAACAAAATCCCTACCAAGTGAAATAAGGTTGAAGAGAAAGAACTCTTTAAACTTGAGAGAAAAAGAAAGCCTTTGAGTGCTCTAGAAAACTAAAACTTGCCAAGTGACTAAAGGTGTCTCAAGTTTACTCATGTATGTTATTTATAGAAAAACAAATCAAGGGTGATGGAATGGAGGGAGTGGCCGAAATGTTGAAGGGGAAAATGAGGGGAAATGTTTCTTGGTTGTGTCATTTCAAGGTGAGGTTGTAGGCATGGGTTTAGGCATGGGTTTAGGCATAGGTTTAAGCATAGGTTTAGACATAGTTCCTTGAGTGTGTGAGTGAACAAACTTGTGAGGTATAGGGTATGAGGTGGCGCCATTTTTAGGGGAATCCAAGGGGAGGAAGTTGTTTTATTAATTGTGGGTTAGTGATGTGTTTAGGTGTATTTTTGGATTAGACCTAAGATTAGGAGTTTATAGTAAAATGTGTAAGTGAAAGGATAGATAATTAAGGCTATGTAGGTTATGATTAGTGGGCATTCTAGCCTTTTAGGGGAGTCTATCTCTATTTATCCTTGGCTTTCAACTACATCCTAGGCTTCCTTTTGAGATGTAGAGGGTGAATAGTGAAAATACTATTCAAGATTCTATATTCTAGAAGCTTTGAGTTCTTTAAAAGAAAAGGGGTTTTGAGTTTAATCTAAGCAATCTTAGGTTTTAATTAATTTTGATGACTTATTTTGACTCTAGATTAATTATGAAAATTGATTAACCTTCGATTAGAGCCTAATATTGCTTAGGTTTGCTCAATTACATCATTAGCCTCAGAAACACTATTCCAGGGGCAAAATCATAATTTTGCACTAAAACTGTCCAGGACCACCGGAACTTAAATAGACACTTTTAAACACATGAAAACATTATTTTGAACCTTTGGGGAAAGTTTTGGGCTCAACGGTACCTTCACCCGCATAAATATAGGGGTATTTTGGTTATTTTGATCCGAAACTGCAGAAAATGAGGTTTTCGCCTCCGAAACCGCTCAAGGCCATCTAATCCCCTTCAAAGATTGAGTTATTCCTTTGAGGACTGCCGAGGCGGCCATCCTCGAATTCCGGGCAGAAAATGACCTCAGGGGCATTTTGGTCATTTTCCTCTCAGACAGAAAAATCGGGGCGTTACACATAGTATCCAAGGATGGTATCCTAGTTGACCTAAAGAAGGTTGAAGCGGTCTAACAGTGGCCAAGGCCAACTATAGTGTCAGAGATCTGTAGTTTCCTAGGTTTGGTGGGATACTACCGGAGATTTGTTAAGGATTTCTCGAGGATAGCAGCACCATTAACCAAGTTGACTCAGAAGGGTGTTAAGTTTCAGTGGTCGGATACTTATGAAGAGAGTTTTTAGAAACTTAAGACCTGTTTGACCACAGCTCCCGTGCTTGTGTTGCTCTTGGGCATCGGAGGTTTCTCGGTATTCTGTGATGCCTCTAGAGTCGAGTTCGGCTGTGTCCTTATGCAGCATGGTCGAGTGGTGGCTTATGCATCTAGGCAACTCAAGAGGCATGAACAGAACTACCTAACGCATGATCTAGAGATGGCAGCGGTAGCCTTTGGCTTGAAGATTTAGAGGCACTACTTATATGGAGAGACATGCAAAATCTTCATCGATCACAAGAGTTTGAAGTATATCTTCCAGTAGAAGGATCTGAATCTCAGGTAGTGAAGATGGTTAGAGTTGTTGAAAGACTACAACTACACCATATCTTATCACCCGGTTAAGGCTAGTGTGGTAGCCGATGCCCTGAGCAGGAAGTCCATAGGTAGTTTGGCTCATATAATGCCTTCGAGGCAACCGTTGATAAAGGAGACCCATAAGCTAGAGGCAGAGGGAGTCCAGTTCAGGCTTGATGAGTCTGGAGCCTTTCTTGCTCACATTGGGGCCCAGTCAACCCTAGTAGAGCAGATTCAAACGAGACAAAGGGAAGACCCCAAGTTGGCTAAGCTTATGGAAGGTGTGTGCAGAGAAGAGAGCCCAGAGTTTATGATGGATGTGGAAAGTGTGTTGCATTTTGGGGACTGTCTTTGTGTTCCCGAAATGGATGAGTTAAGGAAAAGAATGATGAAAGAGTCCCACAGTGTAGCATATTCTATTCACCCCGGTTCAACAAAGATGTACCAAGATCTCAGACAGCTATACTGGTGGGAATGCATGAAAAGAGATTGGTGACTATATGGCACAGTGTTTGGTGTGTCAGCAAGTTAAAGCTGAGCACCAAAGGCCTGTGGGATGGCTTCAGCAGATAGAGATTTTAGAGTGGAAGTATGAGAGGATAACCATGGACTTCGTAGTCGGGTTGCCTCGGACCACTAGAGGCTTCAATTCTATATGGGTGATTGTGGACAGGATGACCAAGTTTGCTCACTTCCTACCAGTGAAGACGACCTTCAGTGCAGCTCAGTATGTTCAGCTTTACATAGATGAGATTGTTCGGCTTCATAGTGGAGTACCGGTGTCGATCATATCAGATAGATGGTCTCAGTTCACTTCACGATTTTGGAGGGCATTTTAAGAAGCTCTCAGGACTCAAGTGGGTTTGACTACAGCTTTCCATCCGCAGACAGATGGCCAATCAGATAGAACAATCCATACCTTAGAGGACATGCTCAGAGCTTGCGTGCTAGACTTCAGTGGGATTTGGTGTGACTACTTGCCATTGATAGAGTTTTCGTATAACAACAGTTATCAAACTAGCATCCAGATAGCACTGTTTGAAGCGTTATATAGTAGACACTGTAGATCACTAGTTGGATAGTTTGAGCTTGGGGAAGCTAAGTCCCTAGGCCTAGACTTGGTACAGGAGACTTTAGAGAAAGTTTAGCTGATCAGAGGACAGTTGTTGGCGGCTCAGTCTAGACAGAAGTCTTATACTAATAACCAGTGCAAAGATCTAGAGTTTGCTGTGGGTAATCATGTGTTTTTGACGGTGTCTCCCATGAAGGGAATAGTGAGGTTTGGTAAGCAGGATAAGTTGAATCCATGCTATATAGGCCTGTTTGAGATCCTAAAGAGTTGGAGCGATGGCCTATAGGTTGGCACTGCCTCCTAGTTTATCAGATATACATCCAGTGTTTCATATCAGCATGCTCAGGAAGTATATGCCCGATGAGTCACACGTGCTCACTCCACAAGCAATTCAAGTTGATAAATACCTGCCATATGAAGAGTAACTGGTTGCCATCGTGGATTGACAGATCAAGAAGTTTTGCTCAAAGGAAATGGCCTCAGTGAAAGTCATCTGGAGGAATCACTCTGGCGAGGAAGCCATATAGGAGGTTGAGAAAGCTATGAGGATCAAGTATCAGTACCTTTTTCCCTCCTCAAGGTATGTTTTAGATTTGGGGACCAAATCTCTTTTAAGGGGGGAAAATGTGATACCCAGTGTATACGTGACAGCGGATGAGTCCAGTACTGCCCTAGGGTCCCCTGTGACCCACTAGTGTCGTTGGGAAAGCCTCGGATGGCTGGGAACCCTTAGAGCACAGGTTAGGTGCTGTTGCTGTGGGATTCTGTAGAATAGACTCGCTGCAGCGAGCAAGCGGGCAATAAGGCTAGTTGCAGTGAACAGGCTTTGCCACAACATAGTGCAAAATGATGCAGTTTCATTAAATGATCCCTTAACCTTCATATAACACCCCAAGTCGGGATTTTATACCCAAAATCTAAAACCCTTCTCCTTTAACTCTCTCCAAACTCTCTTCCACTCAATCCAACTCCATTCTATCTCATTCCAAGATCAAAGGTAAGAGATTTATGGGTTTTTGTTTTTCTTTTCCTTCCCATTTGATAACTTAGAGTTTGGGTATTGTTGTTCTCTTCATTCTTTCACATTTTTGGTATGGGTATCGCGGTTTGTCTCCTTTGTTGCTGAATGGGCGGGTTCTGTAGAAGTAAACTCGCTGCAGCGAGCTATTCTTACTGCAACGAGCTATTTTCACTGCAACGAGGCAGCGGGCTAGAAGTCTCATTTCAGTGAGGTGTGTTCACTGCAGCAAGTGGTCTAGAGGTTATCAGAGACTGACCTAGAGTTTTGTGATTTCAATGGCAGATGTTAGCACCACTCTTTCTATCCCGAAATCCGTTGATATTGATGCCACCACTTACTCCTCTCCAAGTGAGTGGGTTCAGAACCTATGGCCCTTATGTTGGTCATTAGAGTTAATTTCCTTGCGAAAGCATGGTTGCATGATTTTAGAGAATATTTCAAAGAAATTAGAGATTTAAATGATATATATATATATGTGTGTGTGTGTGTGTGTTTGTCAAAAAGCTATTTTTCAACTAGAGTATGAAATAATTGTTTTAATGCAAACTTATGGGACCATTATTGCTAAACGATATTTATCAACGAGCTAGAATACGATTATGATTTACAGAGCTATATGCCTAGAGAGATGCTAAATCAAAGTTTTAGAGAAAGGGCAAGTTTTATGACTTAGAGACTAGACAATTGCTATAGAGAAATAAACTGTGAGTTAACGAAAGTTATTCCGTTAACCTTGGTATACCAAGTCACCTTAGGGCTAGAGAAATAATAACGGGACCTAGTTAGGTGCCCCAGAGATTAGAGACTTTGTTATGCTATACATGACCAGAGATTTGTTATGTCACATGAATTGGGTATAACCTAAGATTCCTATTTCTTTATCAGCGTACTGTGATTTTATGATTTCTAAGAATATTGATTTTTAGAGCTATTTGTTATTCATATGAATATGGACTTTAGAATTATTGCATTAACTGATTTTGGTGATTTATATATTATTACTTATTCTCCTTGGTTGTCCCATTATGGGTAAGGATCTACTCACTGATTTTTAAATGAAACTAACCCATCTCTCTTCCTCCATTACAAGTGCAGTAGACGCTACGGGTTCTTCTCTTCTATCTCATCCCCCGTAATAGAGATTTTCCAGTTGGTAAGCTTCACTTGAAGTGAAGTACTTTTGGTATTATGTTTGGAGATAGAGTACCCCAGTGTGCATAACGAGCAGGGTCCCGAACCATAGAGATAGACTGACATATTTTATCATAAGTATTTTGTATTTACATGATTATAGATTTCATGTATATTTTGTATAGAGAGCAACTCATATTTTATGAATCACAGGGATATGTTCAAAGGTTGGAAATGAAATTGAAATGAATTGTTTTCTAATTTCAGACGATTATGCTAGAATTTATTTTGATTATGTTCCCATAGACTAATGGTTCATTAGAGATGAAACAATATTTTACAAATGGATTTTTATATTAAAACATGCATGTAGAGAAACTCAGAGATCACGAGGCTTGTGGGAATGAGGATTCCCCGCGTGCCAATCATGTTCCCAAGTCGGGTCGTGATAATGACATGACCTAAGTCGTCTCTTAATGAGGTTTTATCATTTAGGTAGGAAAATTGAGGGTTTGGAGAATTAAATTAAAGCAACTAACAACAGTTGAGAAAATGCAATAATTAAAAGGCATTAATGTAGGTATTCTTAGGATTGAAAATTAATTATCATTTACAAAATATTAAACTCATTGGTGGTTATTAGTAACAAATTACTGGCAATTATACTTGTGATTGATCAAACTCTAGAATTTGACCAATGCAAATAATTAATAAATGATATCTAAATTTATTTAAAAATCACATCGATTTAATAAATCAATTGCTATAGCCTAATCGCCAATTGAAAAGTTAATTCTAATGTTCTTTCTCAAATATAAACTAATAGATCAATCAATTTATGCCCAGAGGGTTTCCTTGAAAGGTGATCACCAATTTAGTTATCCCAATAAAAATTATAGTAACCACCACAATAATTATAAGAATAGAAACTGTAAAACGTTGAGAAAACTAATGTATTCAATATTAAAAGAAGATCTCCAACATCATCCCAATCCATCTGGAAACCCCTACACTAGTAAGAAAATCTACTTTCCCATCCCTAGAGGATTACAATAGTGAAAATAAAATAGAACCTGAAAATAATAGCAATAATTCTTGTCACAATCTCGAAGACAAAGCATCTTCACTAATGAAATCTCTAAGAAAGAGAATAATAGAGAAGAAGATGCAGAGAGATGTAGAGAGAGGAAGAAACTTGCTGCCTATCTTCAGATCTAAAACTAAGTAAAGAAAAAAATAAGCTAAAAATATGTGTCAATCTTTAAATACTACTCTCTAAGATAGCCTACTGTGGGGCCCAAAAATGGATTCATTATTTGCAATCCCACTGTCACATGAGCGCTTTAGCGCTAAGTTAAGAGTTGCAGTGCTTAGTAGTGAGATGCACTCTTTAAATTCTTTTTTTAGGTGCTGTTAAGCGTTGCGACACTAGACTAAATGGACATCTTTATTTATTTGATCATTTTGGCCCCTTAAACATCCAAATCTGTCATTGGAACCAAAAATAGAGCCTTTTGAATAAGCTTTCTAACGCCCTAAGAATCACCTCAATAGGACATCTGTAGATCCAAATACTGTGAAAATACTAAATGGAGGTTAGGATGGATAGCATTAGAATATCAGCAAACTTTAATCTTGTAACTCTTACCAAAATGCTCTTAAAACTGGGTTTTGAGACAAGAATGAAAGGTTTAGAGGACTTCTTGAGGCTTCCAAAGTATCTTTATTTATCTTAATCCGATTCCTATTAATAGATATACAGATTTTCCATTACAATACTTTCTACAATTGTGCTCAAATGAGCTCAAGAACTCTTCTATTTAGCTTCGAAATTCTCCAAACTTGATCGCTACTATAAGCTCCATGTAAAGATTTCCTCGCCTTGTTCTTGGAATTTAGCACTCAATTCAAAGGTCCTATATAGAAAAACCATACTCAAAGAGACAGGTTAAATGTAACAGGCTCTAATTCAATAATTATTCCAAAATCAATGCAATAGTCAATGATTTTATAAAAAATGAACAATGAGGAACAAGTCAAATTCCTAATTAATTACATGAATAACTCAGTTAAACTCATGTAAAAAGCTAAAAAATTAGAAGCATGATAAGTGGCATAAATGCCCCTTATCAAACTCCCCCATACTTAAGCTTTTATATGTCCTTATGTGAAAATCAAATCAGACTAAGGCATGGATGATAAGCAATATACAAGGACTAGACTAAACTCTTAACTCTAAAAATGCATGATGTATGAAAAGAAATGACAATATACAAATCCAATGAACCTAGAGGTACAACAATAAGCTTTCACACCAACAATCAAGAGAATCTCAGCAAGCAAGGCATGAACAAGGACATAGCCCACAAGGTAGATTCCACATATGATGCATGGACTAAGTATAAAAATCCTCCCAAGGTCAGTGTTTGTCACTCATTCACCTTAAATGAAAATGCATTACCATAAGTTTGCTATAGGTATCATTCTCTATTTTGTTACACACACTTGCATATTGAATCAAGAGGATTTACCTTTGGTTGTAATCGGGTTTAGGTGAAGGTGGATAATTATATAGGCCAATGAGCTAAACCTCTAGTCAAAGAAGAGCAAATGTATACACTAAAAGCATATGTGCCTAAGGATACACTTTGTCCAACTCAACACAGTTACAAGCTTTTATTTTGCAATATGACACACCTTGAACCCAAAATTTCCAGATTTTTTTTTCAATCAATCAACTAACTATGCATTTTTTTTATGTGTGCCACTTACTGATTAACTTTCTTTTGTTGGCCAGTCATGGATACATGTTGTCCATCCCATACGCTTGAATTGCCGCACGTCCTCATGCTCTCCCCCACACTTATGCTCAAGCACATATAGGATTCACAAATGCTCTCCGAAGCCTAAAAGATTGGAAATTTTCATGATTTTTCACTTTTGGCTAAAGATATGCTAAAATAAAAAGATGGACAATAAGGCTCAAAGGGGCTAAACAATGGTAATATACAGAGGGTAGCTATATGAAAAAGTGGCTAAAAACAAGAAAAATGCCTCAATCATATTCAAGCATGCATATGAAACATATTTTCAAACAAGACCCTAAGCAAGTTCTAGAATGCAAATCCAAAAAGGGAAACATACACGAACAAATAAGGATGGCATACTATAGTCCAATCAAAAAGGCTCAAAATTTCACAGGTAAAAGTGCATGTACTCAATCCAAACAACACAGTGAATCACTAAGCATACAATACAAAGTAAAGACAATATCAATCATTTCAATATAGTTGTAACATCTATCATATCTGGGCATTATGTATCGGCATCTCAATGTGAGTGTAACACCTGACACGTAGATATTGTTCGCTTTGAGGCTTAACTAGGTGGCCCTCATAGATTTGCTTTTCCCCTATCTCAAGATGAAAACGTGTCTGCATGTAGATATTGTCCCCTTTGAGGCCGAACTAGGTGCCTTTCATAGATTTGCTTTTCCTTCTTTCGAAGGGGAAAATGCGTCTGCATTGAGGAGATATTTACACCTTTATAAGACATGTTTTTCATTCCCCTTTTCAACTAATGTGGGACTAGTTCCATGGCTTCCTATACATCTTTTTTTTCCGTTGTTATTGCGATGAGAAACTAAACTCATAGCTAGGGGTAGGGATGTTGTCTAATTACTATAAATTATGGATGATTTCTTGACATTTTGCACTTGGGATTAACAAGTTAAAGGTTCATTACTTGCTTTGTTATTGATTTATGAGTTTGGTTCTCATGGATTGTGTTATGGTACTTACATGATTTGGAAAAATTATCTATGAACTAGCTCTAGGATGAACCCTTTAATTCTTAGTATTTAGGAATAAAATTGGGGATAATGCAAATTATGGATTAGAAATGTTGTGCTTAATCTCTCTACTATAGAAGCACAGTTAACTTGTTGTTATGAAAAGAGAAGAATTGACTTACCAAGGAATTTAGAGCCAATTGAACTAGAATCTTCATTAAGTTATGTATTTCCGGATCAAAGTTCAAAAAGTATTCCATTCTTCAGAAAATTATGACAAACCCTGATCCTTTAACATTTTGGTATTATTGTTAATTCATGCTATAAGTTGATTGCTTGCTTGATAGTTACTTTTTAACTAGTTATCAATTAATTTTAGCTTTAAAGCTACCTTCAATCCAAATCACTTAGTTTGATTTTAGTCATATTAGAAGTAAAACTAGTGAAGTATTGATTAATAGCATTAGTCCTCATAAGAAGGATGGCCATTAACCGTGGTACTACATGAATGATTTGGTATGGTTGCCCAATAATTATCATTGCATGGGATTGTCCGACCTCTGATTTTGGAGATTCCTTTTATCCTTGTCATCCTAAGTTGGCGAAGATCTTTTCCTCTTTGTATTCTTCTGGATGAACACATATTTTCCTAGCTTCTTTTCTCGAATAAGATTATCTACTGTGTCTTTTAAGTCATAATAATCTTTGGGGTCCCTACCAACATGAACATATCTAGGTGTTGTTGGGTTTATTGTCCCATCATACCCTTCAATCTCTATTTGAAGCTTGAAATCCTGAGGGAGATGTAAATTCATAATGTAATTAGAGAATGGAAACTTGTCATCATCATCCTAGAGCATTGAATTCCCTTTCCTCCTATCAGCCACTTGGCACAAAGTGTTGGTCTCTTGGCGATGATCACAAGAAGAACAATTAGTCAACTCCCTCAACCAAGTCTTGTCGGAGGAGATCTTGGACTTCCATGACCAATGAGAACTGTGGTCAGCCTTGCTATGGCTCCTACAGGCCCACGTTCCTTCTTAGGCTCCCGGTGTTGAAGCTACATGTTAGAACAATGCAGTACAAGATTGGGTTTTTGGTGGCATGCCCTTCCCTTGTGGCGCCTTGAGTTTCGGCAGTCAAACTTATGGCCTGTGTAGAGCATTAACGTACCTTTATTCACCAGATTCCCACCTATGGAATTCATACTAGTGGCGAACCGTTTCTTCTTCCTTCGTTTGAAGGTCCTAGGTGATGCTTTATTCTTGCCTTCACCCTCTTTGACTAGGCGTTCTTCCTCTCCCTTGTGCTGGTCATCCATGTCCCATTGCAAATCTTGGATGGTCACATCTTATTCCCTAATGATCTTAAGCATTTCTATAATGAGGGGAGAATGTACGTCTCCTACTCTTGCATTATTTGCCTTGTTAAGGTTGGCATGGCTATGATCGATGTTAGGGATTTTCTCCCAATTAACATGGGTATTAGCCCCATAAATAGACCCAAATGTGGTATGCATTTCAACATTAAGGAGGTTATTGAACGTCAAAAAGTGTCCTCCTTGATGTTAACATGATCATTTAACGAAGAACAAGAGAGAATGGTTAACACTGCATCCTTACAAACAGCGCCAATGTAACCTGGTAATGGTGTCAAAGGAATTAGAATGTACCTAATCACATGGGGACTGCTCAAGTGCAGGAACGCAAAGTGACTTGGGCTCTTCTTGTCTCCAGAGTAAATGAGGGATGTGTACCTCCAAGGACTTGACTAGCAAGTAAGCAAAGGCTTAAAGTGAGTATGAGAGTGCAGGTAAACATTAAAGTATACCTAGACTCCTAATGGGAATTTATAGAGGTGGCATCGGAGGTAGTTACCATGGTTAGAAGCCTAACTGTGTACCCTATAATGTGATCCCATGTTCTTTCGTTCAAGGTTGGAATGGAAAGAGAGAAGGACATTGCCTCAGTAACTGCTGACATGTGGAGGTTCTCTTGGAGACTAGGTGGGGCAAGATCCTATGTAACACCCCACTTTTTCTTTTAGTTATAATTATGTGTTCATTACAATTAACTGAGTTTAATTAGGAATTTGTTTCCTTAATTAAATAGATGAAGAATAATTACATATTCCTCTTTTCACAGTTTGAGTGCATGTTTATGTTAGTTATTGTGTTGAATTATTTAAAAATTAAGGATTACAGTATTTTAAAAATTTAGAGCTCCCTCTGATCTATGATTTTAAATTCTAGGGTATAATGATATTTGTTTGAATTAAAAATGTTGTGAAATTGTTATTTTATTTATGTTTGTTATTATTTTAATTTCTCTTTTATTGTGGAATTCCTGAACTATCCCTCTTTATCACCCACTCACACACTCTTATACACACACAAATAAAAAGGGAAGAGACCTAGCTTCCCTAAAAAGCTCATTCACAGTACCCTTCCTTCCCTTTACCATACACTTTTCTTTTCTTCTCCAATACACTCCACATATTCCTCTGTTACCTCTTTCTTTTTCGAGCTTCAAGACCTTAACCTCAATCTCATCTTCATTCTCTCCCAAAATCCAAACCAAGTCCATTCCATCCATCACAAGATCTCTTCATTTCCATTTTAGTTCAAGAACCCAAGCCTTCTATCTCTCTCTTTGCTTACCGTTGCTCCCATTGTTAGAGGAGGGGAAGATTTTTTCTTCTCCTCATATCCTTGGAGGTCCAATACTTTCTTTCTCTCAAAGGTTCATTAAGAGATAGGGGTTTCTATGTCCCTCTTTTTGTTTTTGTTTACCTTTAGAGTTCTAATGCTTATGATTGATATGAATGTTGTTGGGTTATTGTGACCTTTGATAATTGTTAAAAATAAATCCTATAATTAAGATGTATAATGTTAGAATGTTGTTCGAAAATAATCCTTGGTTCTCCTCCCAATGATGCATTCTCGATTTGGTACTTAGGGATTATTTTACATCATGCTTTGGATGATTTTTGGGTGGGATTATGAGAAACTTGAATGTTAGATATGTATATATATGTATACCTTTGTTTTTAATGGATGAGAGCTTGAAAATATAGCTTTAAGTGCAGTGTTTGGAGGTGTGAAGCATGATGGATGAAAATGAGTAATGTGCATGCCATATATTTGATAAAATGTCTAAATGAAAGTAAAGGTTACTTGGGGTTGAGTTTTTGCAGATTTGTTGGATAGATAGTTAGTTTGATGTAGAGCTAATGTTCAGAAAAATATAAATGTATGTTAATGAGGTAATCTTGGAAGTTATATTGTGATACCCTTGGTATACGAGTCAGCAGTAAGGTTTCGTATTGCCTCAAGGATTCCCTGGGAACCACCGTCGGGTCCAAAATTTTACTAAATCTGGATCCTACACCTCCTTGGAGGGCTATATGATAGAACCATATTCTTGGGATTAAAAGTCCCGGTAATTGTTCCTTGAGGGAAAACAAGTTGAAGAGTGATTTTTAATGAATTTTATGAAACTTGCAAAATGTTTCGTTGTTAGCCCACAAGTTTAGAAAATCTCGGAAATTCCCGGATTTGAACTAAAACCCAAAATTTGGATTTTGATTTGATGGAGTTTTGATTTTTGTGATATTTTATTTGAATCCAAATGGGGGGTATTTCCTTATTTACATTTATGTTTTAAAGTTAATGGACATTAACTTAATGTAAATAAGTGAGTGTTGGAACAACCCAGATGTTGGAATAACTGAAAAACACAGAAGTTGAGAGTTTCATCAGCTATAGCGGTGGCCTTGATCATAAGTATTTGTCGAAGCGTTAGGCGCTATAGCGGTCATATACCGCTATAGCGGTGTCAGTGAGGGATTTAAAACCCCAAATCGGGCAGAAGAGAACCAGAAACGCGAAACTCATTCCTTCTCCTCCATTTTTCCCCCTTTCTCTTAAATTCTTTCCAATCCATTATTCCAGGCTTCAAGGTAAGTTCATGTTAATAGATTATGTCTTTATTTCTCCATGATCTCGGATTTGGACCGATTATTTTTCTCATTTTTGTCAAGTGGGGGTGTTTCCCCAATTTTAGTAGAGTTAGAATAGAGCTCTCTAGAGATTTTTAGATGTTAATCTAGAATTATGGTTGCTCCATGGCAGTTGTTGGTGTCATTCCAAGCTCTCCAGGTCAAGTTGGTGGGGCCCACATACTCCTGGCTTTAAACGGTGAGTGGATTCAAATCCTATGATCCTTATGTTGATCATTAGAGTTAATTTCAGTAAATTATAGCATGAGGTATATATGTTTTTCTGAAAACTCATGGGACCACTATTGTTAAAGTGATTTTTATCAAAGAGCTAGAGTATATATTTAGAGATTTGTTAAATACTGTGATGATTTCCAGAATAGAGAATATGTATATGCTAGAGCTTGTGAACTCTAGGGTAGAAGATTTATGAGATATAGAGAAAAGATTAGATTTCTGATTAAACTGGACAGTAGCTATAGAGAAACAGGCGTGAGTTAACAGTTATTCTGTTAACCTTGGTATACCAAGTCACCTTAGGGCTAGAGAAATAATGAACGGGACCTATTTAGGTGCCCCAGAGATTAGAGACTTTGTTATGCTATGCATAACCAGAGATTTGTTATGTCACATGAATTGGGCATAACCAGAGATTCCTGTTTCTTTATTAGCATACTATGGTTTATGATTTCTACAGAGTAATGATTTTAGAACTATTTGTTATTCCTATGAATACGAACTTTAGAGTTATTGCATTAACTGGTTTGATGAATATATATGTATTATTATGTATTCCTTGGTTGTCCCATAAGAGGGTTATGGGTGAGGACTTACTCACTGAGTTTTAGATGAAACTCACCCCTCTCCCTTCCTCCATTACAGGTACAGTAAACGCTGCGGGTTCTTCTCTTCCATCCCCTTCCCTGTAGTAGAGATTTCCCAGTTGGTGAGCTTCACTTTGTGAGTGAAGTACTTATAGTATCCTGTTTAGAGATAGAGTGCTCCAGTGTGCATGACGGGCAGAGTTCTGGACCATAGAGATAGACTGACATATTTTTATCATAAATATTCTGTATTTTCATGATTACAAGTTCTATGGTTTATTTTGTATTAAGAGCAACTCATGTGTTTTGTATCAAAGATATTTACTAGAGCTTGTTTAAGAAAGGATTTTATATTAAATTATGCATATAGAGGGACTCAGAGATCACGAGGCTTACGTGGGAATGAGGATTTCTCACGTGCCGGTCATGTGCCCAAGTCGGGTCGTGACATATATGTATAAACATGCAAATTCGGTTATGTGTAAATAGGTCCGCTTTACCATGTTTTTGTGATGCTTTGGGTTAGATTTTCATAGAAATTAAGTGTTTGATCTATATATATATATATAGTTCCTTGTTCTTAATGCATAAAAACTTAGAAATATGATTTTTGATGATGTATTAGGAAGGGACCAACCTCATGCACGAAAATTGCTCACAATACTTGCTATTTGTTTGATTAAATGTCTAAATGAAACTAAGAATTGGTTTAGGTTGTGTTCTCTTTCATGAATTTATAATTCTTGAGTAATGAAGCTCTAGTGAAGATAATATTCTTTTTGTTGGAAGTAAAAAAGAAAAGTTTGGTTGAGTTTTGATTTATCATATGGTAGCATTTTAGTCTTGGCATAATGAATTATTGATTACTAATGTTTATGCTTACTTGTTAGGTTGTTGTTGTGATATTTCTTATTTTAAAGAAAAGGATTTTTGAATTCATTATTGAAACTTATGCTTGCATTGCTTATGGGAAAAAGAATGACTTTGAGGAAAGAAAAAAAATAGGAAAAACTAAGGCATAAGGAATCATAATTAATACATAAAGATTAAGGGTCAACTTATGTCGACAAAGAGGGTTCCGACACTGAATCATTTTGAGGATCAATGACGACTAGACATTGAATTTTGAGTACACTTGAGGGTTTTGGTGTCGGTTTTCATTAAGGAATCGGTGACTTCCGATTAAGCATGAGCTCATAGCTTTTAAAATATCCAAACCAAGATTAAACAAGAAGAAAGAACAATGAGATCTATAAGAACGGATAGAAACACGAAGGTTGTGAGGTTGTTATAACCAACGAAAAGACTTTAACTATAATGTATTTGATGTCTCGCATTAGGATAGCCAATTATGCATACTTGTGACATTAAATGAGTAAGCCTAGTCCTTTTTCCATGCATGCATGTCTCTTTAATTATACTAGTAAAGTTCTTTCATGAATGCATGTACCTCTCATGCCAAGACCATGCTAAAAGACACCTCTACCTTGGTAAAGGATGGTTGCGATATCCTAAAATTGAACCTCATGATAGTATACTAATGATTTCAAAGAAAACCAAGGTAGGCTAGAGATGATAATGATGTCACATTAATTGCATATGCCCCTACTGAGATTTTGATTGATTTCTTACCCTTTTCCTTTTTTTCCATATCATATCTAGATGAGCAGGTATATGATGCAAAGAGTTAGCTTGCTTGAGTATTGTTGCTTTTGTTTCGTGCTTTTGGAATTATATGTCCTTTTTTTTTTGGAGTCTAGAACTTGGATCTTTTTATATTTGGGTTATGAGACCTCTTGTTTTTTTCTGTCTTGTATTTTGTGGCCTGAGGCTATGAATTAATATTCTCTTAACTATTTTGGCCCATGAGGCCACCTATATTCTAATACTACATTATTATGTTTTACATTGTGGATTGAGGGGCGCTATATGCCTCATGATGATGATGCGTGAAATACTAGTATGTTATATTTGGAACAACAGGTTGAGCTATGGATGACTGGTTATTCTGTTTATGATTTTCTGTAATATAAGAGGGATGGTATCTATACCATTACCATGCCGAATTCTCATTATAATATTTAGCAAAGTTTATGTCTAATATTGAAAAGCTCATATAATAGGGCGTGATTCCTTAGTATTAATTTTTATGTGACTCCAACATATAGAAATGAATACTAAGGAGTTAAATTTTGGTATTAGAGCCTGGTTGATCTTGATAGAGCCTAAGGGTTAGACTATCTATGCTTCCTAAAGCATAGAACGATAGAAATGTCATGCTTTGAGCCTTGTCTGTATGGCAAGTTATAGGATTTAGAGATGCATGGTCATTTTGTTTGTGTACCATGATTAATAGTTCACATTGCTTGAGTATTGAGCTTGATCACCTCAATGCTTCCTATTTTGTGCACTTAGGAATTAATGGCACCAAATTGGCGTCTAAGATGTTGTTTAATTTTGATGATGTTTGGTGGACCCGGACGACTTCCGGACACCCATCAAGGCTTGGCACAAACTATGCAAGGACTAAGAGTGGTGACCATGCGGGAAGTAGAGCGACTAGAGGAACGAATTGGAAGCTGTAACCAAACTTCAGTTCCTTCATGGAGAAAGTTCAAGGTTCAACAATAGAGAAAATCTTTCCAAGCTCGTGGCCAAAGAGGTAAGCAATCCCGAGAAACCCTAAAGAATTTTCAAAGCCCATTTTTAGAGACAAGTGCCTAGAATATAGTAGGGGTTCTCATCACATTACTCCTTTTTGTTTGATGCTAAAGCTCTAAAATGAGATATGAAAATATTACTGTTCTAGTGAATTAAAGGTCTAAAAATATGATGGTTTGAGTTGGTATTTATGTGTTTTAACTTGGCTTGATGATGGATTCATGTATGGATATGCTTTTCCCTTCATTTTCGGCCATTTGCAAGACACA
Organism: Dalbergia cochinchinensis; assembly: GCA_031216125.1. NCBI lineage: Eukaryota > Viridiplantae > Streptophyta > Magnoliopsida > Fabales > Fabaceae > Dalbergia > Dalbergia cochinchinensis. The sequence continues at coordinate 33,060,623 of CM062374.1, read as the reverse complement.
AACTTTATGCTATGTCTTTGTGAAGTTTTGGCTTGGATTGTTATGAAATTTAAGTGTTTGATCCGTATACATATGTATTTCTTTGTTATGATGCATGAAAACTTGAAATCATGACTTTTGGTGGTGTGTTTGTAAATGTGGAGCTTGCTACACGAACATACATTGAGATGCATGTCATGTGTTTGTTAAATTTTCTAAATGAACCATAGCTAAGTCTTCAAATAGTAGGTCTTTCATGTTAGAGCTTGATTATTGAAAGAAATGAACTTTTAAGTTTGAATCATTACCTTTATATTGGATACGCTTGCTGCCTTGTTTTAGTTTTCTTGTTTTGGTATGAACTAAATAAGATTTAAATATGTAAAAATGATGTATTGATGGCCTAAAGCCTATAGTTTGGTGATGTGGACTTGTATGTTGTTCTACATTCCAAGATACTTGAAACTAGTGGCAAAAAATGTGTTGCATTATTTTAATCGCTGCTATGGTTCCAACTTGTTTTTCATATAGAGTAATCTTATTTAAATGAGGTATTGGAGCTCTACTCCCTTTGCTTTGACATAGTAAGCTTGTATGGTTGTGTAAGCTTGCCGAAAATTCTTATGGGAGTTCTTAAAGTCATGTTTTGATTCCATTTGTAAGCGGTTATTGTGAAAAACCTTTCATTCTTGTATGTTATTGAGCCCTAAACTAGTGTTTGTTTGCTATGATATTTATGTTGGAAACTAGTTTAAAAAATGATGTGTTAATGGTAGGAGTTATTATGCTAAACTCTCTATTTCATCATGGTTTAGAACCTTAGGATTTGGGGTTTTTACCAAAAATTAATTTACTTTCTTTTATTGAAATTATTGATCGAATATGATTGCGTTGATGGTTGAATTCCTTGTTTTGATGTGGGTTGTTGTAAAATTAAAAAAAAATCTGGTGCTGTACTAAGTCTAGATAATGCTTCATTTAGTGTCTCACGTTAGTTTATTCTCCAAGCATTGAGTACAATATGTTAAGTTTAGAGAACATGATATCTAATATGTTAAGGCTAGATATATAGGTTACTTCACGTGAAATTAAAATAACATGTTGATACCATTCCATTTCAGATGGACACATTGAGCTACAAAGGAAAAATATTCATTTGATACATTGTATCATTCAATAGCTATAAATTGGCTTTGGGTGCATTCTTTACACAGTCCCTTGCTGCTTGATCTAGTCATACATGTTAAATAAGTCTTCTCTACATACATTTATTTTTTGGTTGCTAGAAAGTCATGCCTTGAGCCATTCTTTCATACCCTCTGTATTTTTTTTTCTGTTACTGTTGCAAATTCTGGTTTGGAGGGGATAAAGAGAGTGAAAACATAAGAGTTTGATATTAGTTTTGATAGTTTTTGTTGTTGAAATTTTCTGGTTTGTGGGAGGCCAAAGAGAGTGAAAACATCAAAATCCTGCATCATTTAGGTGTTATTCTTGAGTTTTAGTTTTGTCCCTGTTTTGTGCATGAACAAACATGAAAATTCTGCATTATTTATGTGTTATTTCTTAGCTTAGGTGTTGTTTCTATTTTGTGCACTAGTAAATCCGAAAATTCTACATCATTTTGGTGTTATTCCTTAGTTTTAGTGTTGTTTCTATTTTGTGCATGAACAAATCCGAAAATGAGTTCCTTAGGTCATGAAATGTCTTGATAAAAATAGTGCTATTTGCTGGAAAAATTTCAGCATGTGTGATCCTTCCACAAAGTGGCAATGTGAACTTGATTTTTGCATCCTTGACTTTGGATTTGTGTACAAGTGTTAAAGTGCGATGAGAATGCATTTGGATTGAGAATTTGGAATCTTTGAACTACTTTATTTGAACTAAAAGATAAAAATTCTGGTTTGAGATTAGATATGTGAATCTAGATGTGATGTTATCTTGATGTTGTGAGCTTGGACTATTTATGTGTGAATGGTATTAGAAATGTTACTATTGCTTGAGTTCTTATTCCCTTATGTGTTGCATGACCATTCCCTTTATAATCCATCTATTTATTTGTAATTTGATTTTGGTAGAAATTCAGTGCTTGTTTAGTTCTGAGTTAATTGTGTGCTGTTAGATTACCCTTTCAAGCCGATACACTTTCTTTTTGAACCCATGTTCACCACGCTTTCTCAAAAATTCACAAGGAAAAACTAACCTATTTCTTCTAAGTTATCACTTTGTGCAAGTTATGTGCCTTGAATTCTACCCTGTCTAGGTACCCATGCCTAGTTGAGGAATGATCTTAGGTATGATTTGGTCATTAGCAAGCTTCATATTTCCATTTTTTTTTCAATGCTAACTTTGCCTTCCCTTTCCTACTTTGACCCATCATCCGTGTTGAATCAATTCCTCCCTTTTGGATCTTGTCGACCTTGACCATTGTAGACCATGTGAACCATGAAGCAGAGTCACAGATGATAGCCAACCTCTTTGAGTCATAAGATGAGTTGAACCACATTGTTTGTAGAGAAACCTACCCCCGAGACTATCAACCTTCAAATATCTCTTACATGTCCCTTGAGTATAAAATGTAAATCTAGTTCTAGTTTTTGTCCGAGCCAGAGCACATGCATCTAATGAAGAAACGAGACAATGTTATATTTTATATATATATACACACACACACACATACACACACACACACACACACACACACACAAAGAAGTTACGTGACAGTGGAACACATGAATGCAACAACAACTATTTGATCGTGTCCGTGCAACGAATTTTGTAGGCAAAATTCTTTTTAAGGAGGGGAGAAATCTAATGCCCCACTTTTTCTTTTAGTTATAATTATGTGTTCATTACAATTAATTGAGTTTAATTAGGAATTTGTTTCCTTAATTATCTAGATGAAGAATAATTACATATTCTTCTTTTAACAGTTTGAGTGCATGTTTATATTAATTATTGTGTTGAATTATTTAAAATTAAGGATTACAGTATTTTAAAAATTTAGAGCTCCCTCCTATTTATGATTTCAAATTCCAAGACACTAGGATATAATGATATTTGTTTGAATTAAAATGTTTGTAAAATTTTTATTTTATTTATGTTTAGTATTATTTTAATTTCTCTTTTATTGTGAAACTCTTGAAGTACCCTTCTCTATCATTCACTCACATACTCTTACACACACAAATAAAAGGGAAGAGACCTAGCTTCCCCAAAAAGCTTATTCACAACACCCTTCTTTCCTTTTACCATACACTTTTCTTTTCTTCTCCAATACACTTCACATACTCCTCCATTACCTCCTTCTTCGTCAAGCTTCAAGACCTTAACCTCAATCTTATCTTTATTCTCTCCCAAAATCCAAACCAACTCCATTTCATCCATCACAAGATTTCTCCATTTCCATTTAAGTTTAAGAACCCAAGCCTTCCATCTCTCTATTTGCCAATCGTCGCTCCCATTGTTATAGGAAGGGAGGACTTTTTCTTCTCCCCATATCCTTGGAGGTCCAATACTTTCTTTTTCTCAAAGGTTTATCAAGAAGTAGGGGTTTCTATGTCCTTCTTTTTATTTTTGTTAAACTTTAGAGCTATAATGCTTATGATTGGTATGAATGTTGTTGGGTTCTTGTGACTCTTGATAATTGTAAAAATAAATCCTATAATTGAGATATATAAGGTTGGAATGTTGTTGAAAAATAATCCTTAGTTTCCCTCCCCATGATGCATTCTCAGTTTGGTACTTGGGGGCTATTTTACATCATGCTTTAGTTGAGTTTTAGGTGGGATTATGAGGAAATTTGAATGTTAAATGTGTGTGTGTGTGTGTGTGTGTGTGTGTGTATATATATATACCTTTGTTTTTGATGCATCGGAGCTTGAAAATATAGCTTTAAGTGGGGTGTTTGGAAGTGTGAAGCATGATGCACAAAAAATGAATCCATATGTTTGATAAAATGTCTAAATGAAAGTAAAGATTACTTGGGGTTGAGTTTTTGCAGATAGTTAGTTTGATGCAAAGCTAATGTTTACAAAAGTATAAATCTATGTTAATGAGGTAATCTTGGAAGTTATATGTATAAACATGTAAATTCGGTTATGTGTGAATAGGTCCACTTTACCATTTTTTGTGATGCTTTGGGTTGGATCTTCATAGAAATTAAGTGTTAGATCTCTCTCTCTCTCTATATATATATATATGTGTGTGTGTGTGTGTGTGTGTGTGTGTGTGTGTGTGTGTAATTCCTTGTTCTTAATGCATAAAACTTAGAAATATGACTTTTGGTGATGTTTTAGGAGGGGAGCAACCTCATCCATGAAAATTGCTCACAATACTTGCTATTTGTTTGATTAAATGTCTCAATGAAACTAAGAATTGGTTTAGGTTATGATCTCTTTTATGAATTTATAATTCTTGAGTAATGAAGCTCTAGTTAAGATAATATTCTTTTTGTTGGAAGTGAAAAAGGGAAGTTTGGATGAGTTTTGATTTATCATATGGTAGCATTTTAGTCTTGGTATAATGAATGATTGGTTACTAATGTTTATGCTTACTTCTTGGGTTGTTGTTGTGATATTTCTTATCTTAAAGAAAAGAATTTTTGAATTCATTATTGAAAATTATGCTTGCATTGCTTATGAGGAAAAGAATGACTTTGAGAAAAGAAGGAAAACAGGAAAAACCACGGCATAAGGAATCAGAATTAAGATATAAAGATTAAAGGTCAACTTATGTCGACAAAGAGGGTTCCGACATTGAATCGTTTTGAGGACCAGTGATGACTAGGCATTGACTTTCGAGTGCACATGAGAGTTTTGGTGTCGGTTCGCATTAAGGAATTGGTGATGACTGGTTAAACCTGAGCTCATAGCTTTTAAAGTATCTAAACCAAGATTAAACGAGAGGAAAGAACAGTGAGATCTATAGGAACGAACGAAAACATGAAGGTTATGAGATAGTTAGAACCAAAGAAAAGACTTTAACTATAATGTACTTGATGTCTCCCATTAGGATAGCCAATTATGCATACTTGTGACATTAAATGAGTAAGTCTAGTCCTTTTTTCTATCCATGCATGTCTCTTTAATTATACTAGTAAAGTTCTTTCATGCATGCATGTACCTCTCATGCTAAGACCATGCTAGAAGACACCTCTACCTTGGTAAAGGATGGTTGTGAAATCCTAAAATTGAACCTTATGATTGTATACTAATGATTTCAAAGAAAACCAAGGTAGGCTAGAGATGATAATGATGTCACGTTAATTGCATATGCCTCTACTAAGATTTCGATTGATTTTTCACCCTTTTTCCTTTTTTTTCATATCATATCTAGATGAGCAAATAGATGATGTAGAGAGTTAGCTTGCTGGAGTATTGTTGCTTTTGCTTTTGCTGGAGTATTGTTGCCTTTTTCCCTTTTGGTGTATGGAACTTGGATCTTTTTGTATTTGGGTTATGAGACCTCTTTTTTTTTATGTTTTGTATTTTGTGGCTTGAGGCCATGACTTAATATTCTCTTAACTATTTTGACCCATGAGGCCACCTATATTCTAATACTACATTATTATGTTTTGCATTGTGGATTGAGGGGCACTATGTGCCTCATGATAATGATGTGTGAAATACTAGAATGTTATATTTGGAACAGCAGGTTGAGCTATGGATGACTGTTTATTCTGTTTATGATTTTCTGTAATATAGGAGGCATGGTATTTATGTCGTTACCATACCGAATTCTCGTTAGAATATTTAGCAACGTTTATGTCTAATATTGAAAAGCTCATACAATGGGCGTAATTCCTTAGTATTAACTTTTATGTGACTCCAACATATAGAAATGAATACTAGGGAGTTACATCCTAGGGTTGGATCTTAAAAGGCCTGACATGTTGAATTGGGCTTGTACAAATGGGTTGGATTTATTGTGTAACGCCCCGATTTTCTATCTGAGAGAAAATGACCAAAATGCCCCTGAGGTCATTTTCTACTCGGAATTCAAGGATAGCCAACCTGGCAGTCCTCGAAGGGTCAACTCAGTGTTTGAAGGGGATTGGATGGTCCTTGAGTGATTTTGGAATGAAAATCCCATTTTCCGCAATTTCGAGTCAAAATAACCAAAATACCTCTATAGCGCTCTACGCGGGTACAAGTGTCGTTTAAGCTCGAAACTTTCCTCAAAGGTTTAAAACCATGTTTTTATGAGTTTAGAAGTCTTTGTTTAAGTCCCGGTGGTCCCGGACATTTTTTGTGCAAAATTATGATTTTGCCCCTAGAATAGTAATTTCGAGCCTAATGACATGATTAAGCAAACCTAAGTAATATTAGGCTCTAATCAAATGTTGATTAATTTCCATAATTAATCTAGAGACAAAATGATTTATTGAAATTAATTAGAACCTAAAATTACTTATATTAGAGTTAAACCTTTTCTTAAATTCCAAGACATAGAATCTTGAATAGTATTTTCACTATTCATCCTCTACACCTCAAAAGGAAGCATAGGATGTAATTGAAAGCCTAGGATGAGTAGAGACGGACTCCCCTAAAAGGTTAGAATGTCCACTAATCATAACCTACATAGCCTTAATTACCTATCCTTTCACTCACACATTTTATTATAAACTCCTAATCTTAGGTCTAATCCAAAAATACACCTAAACACATTACTAACCCACAATTAATAAAACAATTTCCTCCCCTTGGATTCCCCAAAATGTGGCACCACCTCATACCCTATACCTTACAAGTTTGTTCACTCAAACACTCAACGAGGTATGACACACCTCACCTATGATCTTACCTATAACCTTACCTACAACCTCACCTTGAAATGGCACAACCAAGAGATCTTTTCCCTCCTTTTCCCCCTCAATATTTCGGCCACCCTCCCTTCACTCACGCCTCCATGTTTTGTTCTTCTATAGATAGCATACATGAGTAAACTTGAAACACCTTTAGTCACTTGATAAGTTTTAGTTTTCTAGAGCACTCAAAGGCTTTCTTTTTCTCTCAAGTTTCAAGAGTTCCTCTTCTTCAACTTCTTCATCTTCTTCAACCTCATCCCACTAGGTAGGGATTTTATTTCAAGTGTCTCTTTCATTTTAAGTCTTTATTTAGTTATTTACTTGATGGTTTCTCTTGAATCTTTTAGAACTTCTTCTTCTTCTCCTCATTTGTTTCATTTTCGGCCAAGGCCTTTAAAGAGCTTGGAAATAAGAGCTTGATGATGGGGATTGCATAATGATGTTCATCACTTAAGTAACCCCTAAAGCTTGATCTTAGTTCTTGAGGAAACGATACCTTTAGCTTCTTTTCTTGTTGTCCCAAAGAGCTTAACTTGATATTGTTTTAAAATGAGTTAAGTGAACTCAATAGTGAGGGCTCATGATGTTGGTGTTAATACATCATCAAGATCATGGTCCCAAATGTTTCAAAATGGTTCTTTTCCTAGCCTATGGTTTCGATTCCTTTTCCTTTTCTTTCTCCAAGATTTTCGGCCATGTTGGCCAATGAGGCACATAATAACTTGATGATGAGAGCTTCTAGATGATGACTATGTGTTCATCACAATGAGACCTCTAGAGCTTGAGTTTTAATAAAAATGTTATTTATGACTTCATTTCAAGAAAAGATACTTTGTGTTCTAAGAACCTTGAGGTTCACTTTATCTTGTTGTGATAAGTTTGGGATGAGGTTTAAGTTCTTCTAAAGTCTTGGATGAGTTCTAATAAGAAATAAAATGAACTCGCATTCATATTTAAATTCAAGCTTATGCATTGCATATTTACTTTGAGCCTTGCATTCATGTTTATTTTCCAAGCTATCACTTAAAGTTAAAAGATAAGAAATAGAGTGCATCTCATTTTAAGTTCTTGTCTAGCATATTTTCTTTTCATCAATAAAGAACGTAAAGATCTAAAACAAGAGCTTGTATATCACTTAATTAATTTCGAAGTCTTTCTATTTCGGCCTAAAATTCGATTATTGCTGGGCCTAAAGCACTAAAATAAAGAATTGAACTTGCATATTTACTTTCAAGTCTAGCATATTTATTTCCAAGTTCTTGCATCTCATAGTTATTTTGAAGTCCTCACTTTATTTTCTAAAAAAGAATAAAATGGAATGCATAGCACGTTTACCTTTTGTCATCACTTAAAAATCGTAAGAGCTCAAAGACTTGCCCATATTATCTCAAGTTAATGTTTGATTATAGAGACATCCCCCATGGATGCATATTTCGGCCATGCAATGATGATGAGCTTAATATAAGTTTCATCTAGTTGCAAGCGCCAACAATCTATGTTCAAAGCTCTTTCTATGATTTAAGAAGGGTCACTACCAATAAGAATTTTAAATGAAACCCCTTCCAAGTATGTTTTAAATTAGTTACTGCCCTATGGTTATTCTCAGTTCCTTTTTCAAAATAAAAATGTTTGGCAAAGAGTTTTAAAAGTCCTAGAATGATTTCAAGAGAAACTAGTAACTTGAGTAGTTAAAAACTGAGATTTTATGCATGATAAGCATGTGTATGAATTCGGTTCTGCCATGCCTTGTTTGGTGCTGCATGATGTTATTTTGATATGCTAGAATGTGTAAAAATTATATGTGTTGAGGTAGGAATCTTGCTATGCATGTTAGGGAAGAAACTAGTCTAACAGAAAAACCGTAAAGCCAAGTTTTAGCATAGTTTTGACCCATTAATTTTTAGCTTTTGCCAAAACTGTTTTAGTATGTTAACCTTTATTTTAGGATTGTTTAAATATGAAAAACTTGGTAACATTTGATGTAGGATTGATTTTTAGAGCCTATAGAGAAACTAGCAACTAGAAAACCGTAAAAATGCAATTCTTGAACTCTTAGAACATTTAATTCTGTGATTCTGTACAACACCCTTATAATGTAGTAAACATGATTTATAATTAGTTCAAAGGCTTAGGGATACCTCATAATTTGTTTAGATCTAATTTATAGCGCCTTAGGCGAAGATGGAACCAAGAAAGGGTCTAAAACATAAGTTCTAAAATCTCGTAATCTTAAAGATGTAATTCTACCCTTAGAGTATAATGCTGCCCAGATTTGTTAATGGACATAAGTGCTAGTAAAATTCATTAGTTGTGAATCCTTAGGTGTATAAGAGGTTGATAGAGAACAATAGAATAATTATATCTCAAGTTTAAGGCTCTTAAGGGTCAAAGCATAGGACACCGTAGGATCAAGAGCATAATGAGCTATAATGTTACATGAGAATTTATGTTTTATCTAAGAATGATTATGTATACGTGTGAAATTATGATTGAGGATACATGTTCTAATTGTTTATGTGGCATAAAGTAAATTTGGAAGAAATTCGGCGTGCCGCTATTATGCTGCCGAATTTCTGACAAATTTGGGGACTTAGAAAGTTTTTGAAAAACCTATGAGATTTTCTTTAAAAGAGATGAGGTACTAAGATGTGTTCTTGGATGACACCGGTTCGCCTGAGCACCTCCAAGGACTCATGTGACATCGGTACCAGGATGTATTCTTGGGTGACACCGGTTTAGCCGAGCACCCCCAAGAAAATGCCCCCTAGCCCATACTAGAGAGTTGGGATTTATTTATGATATACTTATTGGTAAAGGATAAGTAAGAACTAGTGACGACTAGTTAGGTATGAGTTCATAACCTAGAGATGTGACACGTTTTGGGTGACACCAGTTCGGCCGAGCACCCGCAGAACGAATGTCTTTTTAGGGTGGCCCCATGAGAAAGTAAAGTATGATGATTATGTCACAAAGTTTTCCCCACCTGAGATTACAATTGCCACTACTATGATGTTACTTGATGTTATGATGAATATTCTTGCATTAAGTAATGCCATGCATACATTCTTTACTATGTTACATCCATGACATTAAGAATCATTCTAAAATGAACGGACCTTGGCTAACTATGTTTTGAGGCTTAAAAATGAACTTGATGCATGCTCACTTATTTCATACACTAAATCCAAGGTTTCTGAGGACGTAGATGATGACACCTAAATAAAAGGTTGCCCTACTGAGTTTCTTTAGCAAGATTCTTACTCCTTCTATCTTTTCTTCCTGTCACGTCTTTAGACGGTAACATTCGTGGTTTTTGTGGATTCCCCGACATGGGAAGTGTACCATGATCCGGAGCATGGATCGTACCATTTTGAGGGTCAATGTACTGTTCGTGTCTTCATGTTCGTTGGACGACCCTTTGCCTACCCTGTACATACTCATCGCTTCTCCCCAACAACACTATATGGTGATGACGATCGAGTTTTTGAGCGTGCTCGCATGCATAACGAGAGGGTGCTCCATATGCACACCGCCGCCTCGGCCATGCGCGACTATCCCAACTATGTGCCGCGTACATACTTCTCGGAGACTGATCCGTCGGAGGACCCTCCTACCCACCCTTACTCTGAGAGCTCTGCCCCTACTCCCCCGCTGAGGGTAGAGGGTAGTGAGGAGACGGTCACATAGCCGATACTGGCTCAGAGGCAATCCATGCGTCCCCGTCGAGGAAGTCATGTCCAGCCACAGCGAGTACCCACTGCAGATGAGCTTCGTCCTTGGATCGGCTATGTTCCACCCTATCCAAACTACCAGCAGTAGAAGTGCTTGAGGAGTGACATTGTATGCACCACACGTAGATTAGGGTGGCTTTCTTTTGTTCAGAAAGGTTACCCATTTTAGGTGCACTAGGATGTGGGTGTTTCCTCTTTTCATGTTTCCATGTATTTCCATTTTCAGTTGTATTTGCTTTATGTTGTACTAAACTAAATCCCGCTTTTGAGTAGGCATATTATATATCTATTTATGCAATTTGTTTTATTATGCTGTACAATCACATGCTTTATGATTGGATGTTCATGACGTGTTTATTTGGATTTGTGTTTTATTGCCTCTAGGCTTCATAGTTCGCTTCATTGTTCGTCATGTTGTGCGGCTCTCAATTTGCTTTTATAAATTTTTTTTAAAAAAAGTTTACCGTATTTTTCGCTAAGTATTTTTAAAGCAAAAAGGAAACTATGACGTAATAGACTAATGATTAGCCTAAATATGTTCTAGAGTATTGGGTTAAAAATTAGGATATTACATACTATCCTGCCTATCTCCTGCTCTTGTCGTCCATAATATATATATATATATATCCAGTGCTAATAGCAATAATTAATCCACTTGAGGCATAAAACTTACAAACGTGGGTATTGCCTATATGACAAAACCCTCTCCCTCTATATTGCCAAGAATCGAACCCTTCACTAGATGATTAAGGAGAGTTAGATTAAATTTTTTAATATTAATGTATATTTTTTTAGAATGAAATAAAAAAAATTTTCTTGCTACTCTTCTTCATCATTCATTTTCGTATACCAACTTAATTAACAAATATTTTTTAATTTTCATATCATTTATAAAATTAATAATCAAGAAAATATACAACTTTTACTTTTAAAAAAGTGATTATTACAAATTATTGTTACTATTAATACTTGTTTTCTTAATATAGTAAAAATTTAAAAAGGAAATTCTACATATAAATATATTAATAGTTATGATGGAGAAGGATAGGAGAGGATGATGATATATGTATGTCTAGAATGTATTATATTAAATGGGTGTATTGATATTTTGTATTATTTTTAGCCATATATATTTTATTTGATACATATCATATGATTTAGATCAATGAGCTATATGATGTATCTGACTATATAAAATACACGATAATATTGGCCAAAACATTATTGTGATGATTATTATGTTGAAAAACCTGATTGAAAAATTTTATATAGTATAAAGACTTTATTACAAATTTTTAAACTACACAAGGTTCTAATTAAAAATAGAATGAAGGTATATGAACGTGCATAATAACTGCGGACATTACTAACATTATGTAATTATAACGTTACGCATCCAAAGAAATATTGGTAGAAACATTGTTAGAAGCCACAATGATTATTGAATGACATAAAATGATGCGATCGATGTATTCATTTAGAGGCTAATAAAAATCAGTAAGTTTCTAGTAAAATTTTTGGTTGCATATTATTTCCCATACAACAAAGGCTCTCTACTCCTTTGAACAGTTTGCTGGTGCAAAAGAAACTTGACTCTTTTCAAGATCATATTGTATCTCAAAGTTCACCTGTGCCAAGTTGCCAAGGATGGAATAGTCATCATAGTATTCGGTAGGGATGATCAAAAGGCAGAACATGCCTCTAAACCACCTAAATGTGTGGTATGCTTGCAACCGGAATCCTTTATTAGCCCCAGCAAAGTTGAGAGTGATATCAGGGAAGGGGAAGAGTTCTCCATCATCATGATAACATAGTTTATAAGGCTCTGGTGGATGCCTCACCGGTTCGCGATCAATGCGTCTTGTGAGAGCAGACAAAACACTCTCAAAGAAACTCGATTGAAGCACGGTCAATGTGGTTCCAGCATCCACTATGATACGACATTGTTCTGATGGATGTACCAATGTGCCTCCAATGGAGATAGTTTCGAGTTCAATGAGGTAAGCGTAGCTTAGAAGTGAGTCAGTAACCAAAGGGACGACAACAAGCCCTTCAGTGAATCTTGTTGATTCACTACCAAACTTGAGTTTGCTAGTGGTGGATCTGCGTGAGTAAGGAGAATTCAGACAATATGAGAATTTGTTACCAATTTGGTCACGCAGTTGAGCGATCAATGACACACCATCAGGTCCGAGCCCAGCTAGTCCTGAGACAGCAGTTTCGAAAGCCCCTGAATTGTTATGTCCACATCCAAATAAAAAATTTGGATAAGATGTTGAAATGGTACCATCGAAGCTAATGGTGTCACTGACCAAGTCACCTTTTGACACAGATTTGTCGCCATACTTTTGCTCATACTGGCACTTGTCAAAGGGTCCACAAGAAGGTACCAGAAGCGAGTCACAGGAGTCTGAGGAACATTTTTGCAACTTATAGGTAGAAGATCTTTTTGGATTAAATATTGGTGCATGTTGTGGGTAACATGAGGTGCATGGCCTGCATTGCACCCACGTGAGGTCACTGCCTGTGTCTACAATGACAAGTGACTTCACAGGTGGGGTGCCTAGGAAGATTTTCATGAGGTAGTCCCCATTGTTTGGGTATATTCTGGTTTGGACCTTGCTTCCATAATTATATGCGTTGTTATTAGGTGTGTGGCGGTGGAAGTTGTTGGATCTAGAGATTGAGCGAAAGGCAGCATTCTGAAGAAGCTCTGACTGGGTCATTGAAGAGTTGTACAAGGGTGACAAAGGTGAGTCACGGTGAATAAGATCAACGCTGAAGCTTTTGGTTGGTTTTGCTTCAGATGAAGATGTCGTTGATGACAGTGGCAATAGGAGAATGAGCAAGAGTACAAAATTCTTCATGGTTGTGAAGCTCAAGAGGACAATGCAAAAGAGAGGAGGAAGTAGTTGGAGGAGATATTGCGTTAAGAGTAAGGATTTGTTTATATAAGTGTAAGGCTTGCTTGTATCTTGCACTTGTGATACATTTTTATTGAAGAATTTTTTTCACGAAACTCATTGTTGGATCAGAAGATTATATGATACGGATCATTTCTATAAAATTTCATTACATTAATTCAAAATTGTTTAATACATTTTTTATATATATATAAATCAACATAATAAATATTCTCCAAATGTATGTAAATAAGAACTATTTGATTACATTGGTGTATGATTTTTTAAAAATTTGGTAAAGATAATCAATATAATATATAATAACTAAAGGTTGCATTGACAAAAGTAATATTTTATAAAAGAAAATATGTATCTTGCTAACCTCATGTGAAGGTTAGCATTCCTTTTTTATAAGTTATTTGTGCTTAGTGGATGATGGATTGATTTTGATAAAAAAGTTTACTTTAATTTTTTCAAATGTCAAGATAATAGAAAAATTGGTAAGCATTATTGATTTGAAATATGAAATACTAATACTTATAACTTTATATATGTACTAATAATATTTTAAAGTAGTATTATGGAAAGTTTTATAGGCACACCATCCTGTTTATTTGACTCTGATGGAAGCTTTTTAACTTTATTTCTTGTATAGAGGAACACGTAACATTTTCTTTTATCTATACCTATCTACCATTCATATTTACACACACGTGTTAGCTTACTTCCTTCTACTTGGAGAATCCTCCTAATCATGGAAACCAGTATAAGTTTTTAATAAAGAAAGTACATTATTTGTATTTAGTGGATGGCGAATTGATTTTCACATAAAAAAGGTAACTTTTATTTTTTCAAAATTTAAGTTAGTGGCAACTTATAAGCAATATTTATTTCAAATTTAATATTTTTAACTTTATATCTGTACTAATAATATTTCAAAAGTTGTATTATGAAAAAATTTACAGTTCTCACTGTCTTTTCACTCTAATTGAAATTTTTTAATTTTATTTTAAAAAATAAATGAACATATAATATTTTCTCTTATTTTTCTATATCTATATTATTAATACTTTATAGGTTTATACAAGAAAAGTTTTACATCGGTCAACTTTAGGCAAATTTACTTCTCCATTACTTGGAAAATCTTCCTGATTATGGAAACCACTTTGAGACTTAATTAATTAACTATTATAAATTATTATTATTATTAATGTTAAGTAATTATTTTTAATGATAATTAAATATTATTGATGATTAATAATGATTAATAATTATTAGCTAGTAATAACAATTAATTTTTCATTATTATTAACAATTAATTATTAATTATTAATGATATTAGTGACTTATTTATTAATAATAATTAAATATTGTTGATACAATTAATAATTAACTAATCAAAAATTGCTAATATTTATTATTAATTATTAATTAATGATATTAATTATTATTAACTTGATATAATAACTAAATTTATTATTTTAAATTTTTATTCTTATAATACTAAATTAAAATGAATAATAATTCTAATAAATTAATAATATTAACAAGTATTATTACTATTAATATTAATTTTTGGTAAGGATATATATTACCTAATAATGCTTGTGATATACAAAACAAGGTAATTGGAATTGCCAATTAGATTACTTGTACATACCGGACATTGTATTGTAACACATTACCCATAATTTAAAAGATAAAAATCCATCTAAGGGGTATCTAGGTTATCAATAATCTGATACCCAATGCACTAAATGCCACCTGAGGTTGCAACGTAGATTGTTTGGTAATCTGGATTGTCATTAAAGTGGTCTAACCAAACAAAGCAGTATTGTGGACCCATGTAATTTTATGTCATATTATCAGTAATCTTGATAAATTACCTCATACCAAACACCCCATAAATATAATTAATTTGATTATCTATACTATTATATAAAAGGCTTGTAGTAGATGTATTATATGTACCGAACAAACAAAAAAAGGCGGATTCAAGAGTTAATAGTTTTCTTTTTTTTCAATCTCTCTAAATTTTGATAAACTTTTTCTTTTCATGGCTGACCTTATGTACCCATGTTCAAGAAGAGTTCTTTCCCATCACAATATTTTTTTTTTTCCTGTATAGTCCCCTGTCATTGCTTGAGAGGCACAAGTGCCTGTCAAGATACTGGTAGGAATAAGGTTGTCAGAAATTTCCTATTCAAGCGTAATTAGTTAGCCAATTAAAAACGATAGTTCGCCAGGACTTCGATTCTCAATTATACAGTAGGATTACATTCTATTTTGATTGCATATTACAATGAATGCTAACATTGTAGTAAATTTTATATACAAGTATATAAATATAGTAAAAAGTTAAGTATTTTTTGGTTTCTCAAGATATTTATCATCAGATACAGTAACTAATTATTTTGCTTATTTAAGACTCATAAAATGGGTAGATGCAAGCTACAAATTTTAAGGATTAATTTGAAAATAGTTATGATTGAAGAATATATGATATTCAGTTAAATGTATTTAATTATAACAAGAAATTAAGTATTATTTCACCAAAAATATATTGATCGTTACATCATTGTTTTATTTTTATTTGACTTTTAATTAAGTGGGCAATCAATCAATACACACACACAAATATATATATATATATGTAAAATTCAATAAACATAGCATTTATTGCTATGTGATGCTATGTGTGATGAAAGTGAGATATATCAAAAAATAACTTTGGTTATATTTATATTCATGTAACTAATTATGATTACTTTGAAGTTATGAATTATTTTTAATCAATTAAACAATTTTAAAAATAACTTTTTTGTCTAATCTGAAGGTAAATTTAGATTATTTTTTTACAAATTAAGATAATTAATTATCAACATTCAAATGACAAAAACAAAGTCCTAATTGTCTAAAATATTTATTTTATTATTTAAAATTAACCTAATAAAATTAAAACATATAAATTAATATTGTTATGTTTTACTGTATAAAGTGTCACATAAAATTAATTTTTTTAGAATATTGGGATCACTTATTCCTTTAAATTTGGCTATTGAATAATTCAAAGGTCATAATATTTTATTATATTTTAAAAAAATATTTGGTTTTCAAAATTTTAACTGTTGTGCAAATCAATTTAGAAAACAAAAATAATAGACCAGAATGAGTTAACACATTGGCATAATTATTTAAATTATCATGGAAGTTTAAAAATTGAAATTATTTTATGCAACGATATTAAATATTATTGTTACGTAATTACAACAAATTAAAGAGAATTCTAACTATAAAATATGATTGATAATGTAAAATTTACAAATTAAATGAGAGTAAATAAATTTAATTTTAATTACATTTTTCAAAAAATTGATCATATTAATTCTTGAAATTTAAATTTTTTTAAACTGGAAAAACTTAGAACTTTGTTTTTGTTGCATTTTGATTTTAGTTTCCAGTTTTCAGTTTTCTATTTTGTAAAGGAAAAACTGAAAAAACTGAAAATTGAAAACTGGAAACTGAAAATTGAAAAATGTAAAGCCCTAAGTCATCGTTCCTATGGAATGAAGGTGGTGAACCCTTGGTAATTATTGTAATTAGTCACAAATGCTTTCCGAGGAAAGTTTCCACTACTTTCACCATTATGGTTGCTTCTCTAGGAAAGCATATTAATTCTTGAAATTCAAATAAAAATAAATTTATTCAAAAATAAAATATTAATATTATTAGAGTTTCTTTCTGTCACAGATAAAAAAAGTTGGTTTTGGCCAACAAAATTAAATCTTTTACGCACATCTTCTTTTCTGATTTCAAATATAGATATATGAAAAATGGAAACTTAAATATAACTATGGTTTTAGATAATTATACTAATATTAGTAATGATTAAACTTTATTTAGCACATTTTATTTTATTTTATATTAATAAAATTGTGAATTTTACAATGAACTTTTATTAGTACAGTATTTTAAAATTTTAATTTTCTATTTTGATCTAATTTTAAGATGTTTTAATTTGGATTCTGTTTCATAGCAATGTTAAATTTTTATAAAATTTGACATAAATGATATTTATAATAGGTATTTATATTTCACTGGTTGGATAGGCAAACCAAATTATTTTATAAAAGATTATTCAATGGTGTAACAATTACTTAAAGTTACACTGATATAACTTGATTTCAATCTAGATACCTATTGCTATGTAACAAATTTTACGGTCAATTTTTTTGATAAAACATAACAATTTCTTTATTAAATTGTCGTGCTTACTGCCAATAAGATTAAATGAATTTTTTAAAATTTAAATACTTTAAACTTTAATTTGTTATCTTTAACTTATTTCGTAGTTTTGAAACTCTTTTTTTTTCTTTAATTAGTTTTATTTCCTTACCTACAACGCATTATACAAATAAAAACTGCTAGAGAGAATAAAAAGTTTTGTCATGTTTTGATCAAGAAATTAATAATTCACCTTATACTTAAAACATATTTTAATTTGTTCTTATCATACAATTTAAGTACTGATATAATTTATAATAAAAGTTCTTTTTAATTTTTAATAGTTAAAAGATAATATCATTTTATATTGTTGAACATAAAAATATTAATATTTCAACTTTAAAATTAAAAGATAAAAGAACTCATAATACTAAAAGTATATTGTGCAACACAATTAAAAGATTCAATATATGATTAAAATATATATCTAATTTTTCATCAATATTATATATTTCTTTTGAATGCATTATTATTAAAATATTTTTTTATAAAATATTAATAAATCCGAGGTAATAGATGCTACTTTTGGATATAAAAAATGATAACGATAGGACTAATTTCCTTTATTATATATTGGATATTAAAATTGATTTAAAGTAATACAATTTAGAATGTTAGTTATAAATGGATCAACTTTAAAATTTATAGACAATATCTACCCCTTAAATTGACCTATAATCCAACGGTAAGTACGAGCAGCTCAAAATTAATACATGATTAACCAAATACCATAAAAAAAAAGTTTTTAACTATTATATAAAGATTGGGCATCATAAGATTTGGCAATAATTTAAATTTTTTGCCATATTGTTTAAATTCTCTTCTTGAAATATATCATATTACTAGTTTATCGCGCGGGTTTTACGGTTATAAATTATCAAAATATGACATAGCATATAGATATATCTATATATATATATATATATATATATATATATATATAAGGTACATTAATTGTTACTTGTACAATTTATATACTTATCATGCGAGCAACATTGTGTTAAATAAGAATTTAATATAAAAGGTTAATATTTTATATTTTAGGGAATTATCGATAAAGACATAGCTGGCATCTTCACCAAATTAATCACACATTTAATCGTCAAATATTAAAAGGTAAAATATGTATTTTCATGAATTTATAATAATTTCAATTGAGTTTATTTTCATGAAAACTATTGTGAGAGTTATTCCCAAAATGGTGCTAATATAAATTTATGGTATGGTGCTTGTCCCCTTATAAGCTTTAAGGGGGTGTTTCAAATTATGTTCCAAAGAATCACATTCCTTGAAACGTTATACTCGGAAATATTGTTCTCGGATATTCCAAAACAAAATTTTTAGCATTAGCCATTTCTTTTTCTTTTTTTTTTTTTGATAAGAGAAAGTTTAGATTAGAGAAAAACGCATCCCCATACAAGGTTATTAGGGTAGACCACCAACCTCAATAAGGGTTTACGGTGAATTTACAGATCATCTACCAAACACATTACTTGAAATCGAATTCGAGTCCTGGCTTGCAAGAGGACCTGATTAATATTAGCCATTTCTAGTATCATTTGTCAAGATTCTTAGAAATAAATTTAAAATTTATTTGTTTTACAATACATATTCTTAAAAATATATGTCATAATTTCCAAAATACTCTTTGGACTGTATCAATACTTGTGGGGGTGAGATAATTTAGGGATATTTTAATATTTTTATTTGATAGTTATCATTCTTAAGTCATCGGGATATTTTATTGTCACCCTCATCATGGGAATATAATCTCATTAAAACATGGTAATATTTATTTTCCAAGAATAATTAATTCTTGAAAATGTTTTTATAAAACTTGAAACAAAAATAACAATAAATCATTCCCAAGCAGTTGTTATCGAGAATAAATTAGTTTACCATGAACCAAATGCACTCTAAGTAATAATGGGGGAAATCTTCCATTATTAATGAATGATAAAACATCATATGCAGGGAAATCTTAAATTGATTCAATGTAATTTTATATATCGAATTGTTTTCTCATTTATTTATAACTATTAAATGTATGACTGCAAAAGTTGTAATGCATCATATATTGTGGCATTTCTTTTTAATGCAACCAGACATTAATTTATTCTAAAGATTGAGACTAAAGGCCTAAAATGGTCCATTTGAAATATATTAGGAGATAAATTAGTCTATTAGAATTTAAAAATATCTTAGTAATCCCTCATAATTCAATTAAAAGGATAAATTTGTTCTTATGTACAAGTCCATATAGTATTTTTTCAATTGTATGAACCTATAAGAAAGAACTAATTTTCTCCTTTTTTTGAAATTGTGATCAATATGAGACTTTTAAATCCTAAGTTACTATTTTATCCCCTGATATATTCCTTGTTTATTTTCTTTGTTAATTATTTGTTAGCAAAAACATTAACGGTTTTGATGTTTTCACCAATGTTGAGCAAATTGAGTCACGAAAATAAAAGAATATACAAGTATGATGAAATTGCTGCTAATTAAGAAAATCATGTTCACAGTCCATGAACCAAATTCGAAAGTGGAGACCCGGTTGGGGATGATGAAATTGACTTGGAGCGATTTACTACGTCTCAATATTTCTTCAATATACCTTAATCAACCAGATTGAAACGTTCAAGGGCTCGGCACAAGCCAATTATACTTCAAATAGTCATTTAAATTAAGACATTTGATGGCAAATTCACGTTGCTAGGTATTACAAAAAATGCGCTGTTGACACAAGCTAGAGAATCAGGATTCAGGAATATCACCGTCCACGAGGGTGCCCCACGTAAACCACTATTCTGATAAAAGTTGAAGGCAACTTCCAATGCCAGTAGTGTTGTTTTTGATCTCGTTATTATTTCTTTGTCGCCGCCTGGAAGATAACCTAAGTTGAAGGCAACTAGCCTAAAAGTTAACATTAAGATAAAGCTCTGCCGCAAGGATACGTTTGTGAGTTTGGGTTTTGGGGAAGAGATAGACTTATAATATATATAATTTTATACTACAAATCCTCTCCTTCCCTTCCCTTCTTTTCCCTCCAAAATCTAAACTCACAACTATATATATACCTCTAAATGTGCAAGAGATTACATAAATAGCTGCTCTCCAAGATAATTGTTCTAAAACATACATAATAAACATATAAATGGAATCGAGATTCAAGTTTATAGATAATATATTAACAATCTTCCGGATCATCATAAGCTGATAATTGTAGCAGAAGTTACGAAATCAAAACTAAAAAATGACTGTTTTCCGGCTTGGTATTCATATCAAGTGAAAAAATACAGCCAGAGGTGCCTTTCATGTTTCATGAAAACACAAGAAAAATACCAATTTAAAATCAAAAGAAATCTTAGGCTATCCTATCTTATTAAAAATGCTTTGCCATTTTTAAGGTCCTCGCAATCCATTTGCTAGGTATCATAGTACCATAGATGTAGAGGAATGAAGAACAAGTGAAAGGAAGGAGAAAAGTAATGTTATCTCTTTGAATGAAAAAATGAATTGAATCGGGTGGATTGATTACAATTACAGAGACTGAATATAAAGGCACTTGTAGAAGTGTTGTTGAGACTAATATTACATTGAGACAGTACTTGAGATACAATTCTAGGAGCAGGGTGTGGCCTAATCTTCTATGCCACAAAGTGTACACTTCTGTGTACCTGAACTATTATAACATTTATTGGCTGAAGAAACAAAATTTTTATTGCAAAGATATGCTCTGAGGGGACTGAAACTACAAGATACAGTACAAGAAGTATGTAAAGAATTTGAGGAAGGAGACTTGAAAGGAACTTTAATGTCATCAAACTTGCAGAGATTATATTCAAGACTGCCTTTGAGTAGGATCTCTCGAGTTTCCTGACATTTAACAGGACATAAGTGAGGGTGAAACTCAAAAAACACATGATTATCTTGACAAAATTTTGCAACACTTAATGAGATTTTTGGTGAGGTTTGGCACATATAACAGATCATCTAATTTGAAAGAAGAATTTGACGGATTTGAATGCAAGAGAGAGCTACCACTGCTAACAATATACATACCTGAACCATCTCCAATCATAACCTGGTCAGCACCATCAAACTCTAAACTAGTTATATCAGATTTCCAGCATCATATGTACTGTGAGATGATGTGTTGCTCCTGTGTTTGGATATCAAGAGGGATCACTGATTGAAGCTGCTGTGGCAGCATGAAATCCAGCAGGTGGAAGAGGAGGAGCATTTGACTTGTTCTGGATTTGGATTGATTAAGTGTTGATCAAATCTATGATAGCATTGCCAAATTATGTGCCCGATTTTCGCACCCAGTTGACATTGAGGGCGATTACCATTTGACCAACCACTTCTTCCTGGCTCCAACTGCAGCAAGTGCATCAACACTTTTCTTAATCTTCGATAGGTATTCTGAAGCAACCATACTTTGTTTCTTGATCCCCTTCAACTGAGTTTTGAGTTGTTTAATCTTCGATCTTGTTTGAGAAGCCAAACACTTCTCTATTTTGCTCCAGATTTCATTAACAAATCACATCCAACCATTCTGTTTTTGAATGAGCTATCCATTAATGATAGCAGCCACGAGACAAGGTGATGATATTGCTGCTCCCAATCAGCATATTCTTTAGTTTCTCTTTCTGCTTCACAATCATCTTCCGAGTTGACTTGTAGGAACCTTGGATTTGTCAAGGTGTTTATAAATTTTTTAATATTATTTAATTACCCAGTTAATCAATTAAATTTTTTATTATTTTATTTTATTTGAAGTCTGATTTGTTTCTACGAAATATTTATTGTTCATTGTTTAATTTATTTATCGTTAATTTGGAATTTTGTATTTCATTTATATTTTATAAAAATTGTAGGGTAATTTAATTTTTTATCAAGAAAATTGCATAAAATTTATTAAAACATAATAATAAAATGAAGAATATATGTTTGTGTAAAATTTTTTTTTTGAATAAATTAAGTCAAATGTTTAGGTAAATAAGCATTGCTCAGTTTTAATAATGTAATCTTTTTCCCATTGTATTATAGAGCACTATCAATTTGTTTCTTTTTAATGTTTACATGAAAAAACATTTTATTCCTATATGTAATAGTATAAATGAATCTGAATAATTGAGTCTAATATCATGTAAGATCAACATATAATTATAATGATTTATTTATCAATTCATTACATAATCCAAGATAAAAAGGAATTAATCATGTTGCCTGAAATATTAAAAAATGAAATTTCTGAAAAATATTTTTTAACACTAATTTAATGTACCACCATATATGATGCATAAAATATAATAAGAATCAAATATGAACTATTATCACAAAAACAACTTTTAAAATTATAAATATATGTTTCACGGTAGTGGTATTTAATTTGAATGGTAATAGAAACCATATTTTAAAAAGCTAAAATTATACACATGAGAATAATAGGTACAAAATGATCAATGTTAAAAAGTTGTAAAAACAAAAAAGATTTTAATTTTAGAAATGGCAATATCTATTTAATGACAACAAGAAATATAAGAAATAAAATCAAATAATTTTATGAATTACATAATATAAACACTATAATTCAAAACTTATTACTGTCAAAGATCAAATCATGTTTCATGAAGAAAAAAATGAAATAGTAACAGAAAGAATTAGATGTAAAAATGGAGAAGCAAAAACATGATAACAGAAGATGTAAACATAACAAGAGATCATGATCTTATTTCTTTATGAAGGCACATTCTTCTAAAGGATACTCTTAATCAAATAACTCCCTTTTTTTATGAGAAAAAATAGAGAATGTAACATCTCCTGCTGTTTTATAGATTGGCGACTATCCCCACAAACCAACACAGGTCTTTTTAGCGTGCTTTGTCCTCACTTGCACGCTTCCTGAGAATTTTCTCAGGAGATCTCTCATCCCACTCCAAGTCAAGCACGCTTAACTGTGGAGTTCTTTAGTGATGGGCTACCGAAAAGAAGATGCATCTTATTGGTATATGTAGTACAAATCAATTCATATAAGTCTTCCTTAACTGTATAGTCCTATACCTACAAAATCTCAGGATCCCTCTCATTCAGATGCGTAATCAGTTCATTCATGTACTTCTCCACTTAGAAGTCAGCCAGGAGCCGCTCCTTGTCCGTGCTTTTCTTGCATAAGTGATCACTCCTCACTTCGTCAATGGGTGGTACATGCCCACCAAGTTTGTCCATACCTTTCTTGTACAGGCGATCACTCCCCCACTTCGTCACTGGGCAGTACATACCCACCAACTTCCGCTTAGTTCGTCCCCAAACCACACCGTACTGGGAAGGGTGCAGGCTCTGATACCATTTATAACATCCCTTGCTGTTTTATGGATTGACGAGTGTCCTCACAAACCAACACGGGTCTTTTTAGCGTACTTTGCCCTCACTCACATGCTTCCTAAAAAAACTTCCTAGGAGGTCACCCATCCCAAAATTTCTCCAAGTCAAGTATGCTTAACTGTGGAGTTCTTTAGTGATGGGTTACCAAAAAGAAGATGCATCTTGTTGGTATAGGTAGTACAAATCAATTTATATAAGCCCTTCTTAACTGTATAGTCTCATACCTACACAGTCTCAGGATCCCTCTCATTCGGGTGTGTAATCGGTTTATTTATGTACCCATTTGCTTAGAAGTCAGCCAGGAGCTGCTCCTTGTCTGTGTCTTTCTTACACCGGCAATCGCTCCCCGACTTCGTTACTAGACATTACAGAGAAGGTTCTAAGATTGGCAAAAGCCCATATATCAACATTAATCACAGCAATTCAAAAAATGATTATAATCCTTTTACAACTCGGTGTATGTAGTTGCAACAAAGTATTTGAAAATAGCAACCACTCAGAGTGAGTAAGACAAAAGCAAAAACTAAAAGACAATGTAGATATGAAATCAATTAGTTGCACTTGGAAAAAAAAGAACAAGTATCTGTTAAATAAAAAGTAAAATAAAACTAAAATGGTTGCAATAAAAAATACATTATACACATATAAATGCAAAAGAAGAACATAGACAATAGAAGAATAATACAAAAAAGAAGAAGATGAAAAGTGAGAAGAATGAAGAAAATGGCAGTAAAAGGAGAGCGTTAAATTTAAAAGAGATGAAAAATGAATAAATATTAATTAAAATGTTCCGATCATAATTCACCATATCTTACATTGAAATAGTCTAATATTTATGTAATTAGAATTAGAATTAGAATTTAATATTTTATCACAAATAAAGAAATTATAGTATTGTAGCATAAATCATTAGATCAAATCATTACCTTAATTTAGCACATGTAAAGCTTATAACAATTATGAAATTAAAAAAATATGAAATGTTAAAATTTTAATTGCAGAGAAATATTTAAAAATTCATTCTTTAATTATTACTGTGTAATTCTACTATTAAATTCTAATAATTTTTAGTGATATTCTAATAATATATAATAACTCCAATAATATTTTTTAAAATTATTTATTATTAAAATTATGAAAATTGTGAATCCTCAATTACTTTAAAAGCAACATGTGATAAAATTTTTCTTAAAGTGAGTCTAAATTATTAATAGTATATATATATATATGTTATAACTTAAATATATGTTATTACCATTAAGATATTCTGTCATTAAATCAGAAGCTAAGGTAGCATTGAAATTGTAAATTTGGGATATCTATCTTAGAATATGTTTTGTATATTAAGTTTTAATCTCAATATGATAAGAGTATCAGTGTCTACGATAAATTCCTTTTCCTTTTTGGTACATACGATAATTTTAAATAGTATCAAATCTAATAGATTTTGATGATGCAAAACTTTCGAAATTCAAAACTTAAAAATTCAAACAAAATATCACATTGAGATTAACAAAAAAATTAAATTATCAAGGATCACATTCTTAGGAATGATATTTCTAGAACATTATTCTCAAATATTTTAAATAAATTATTTTTTAGCATTAAATATTCCCGAGGTTATTTATTGAGATTCTCATGAATAAATTTAAAATTTGTTTGTTTTATTTTATATATATATTTCTAGGAATATATGTCATATTTTCCAAAACACCCCTAAGAGATTTATTATTATTATTATTATTATTATTATCAATCAAAATAAAAATTACACTTCTAGAAAAAATAAAAAATTAACGATTAAATTTCTAAAAATTTATTCATCTCGATCAATATAACAAATAACAAAACAATTCAAATTGAGAGCATAATAGATATATAAAATCCAGATAAGTTATTGAGTAAATGAAATTTTTTGGAGGGTGGGGGGAGAAGTCAAATATTTGAGAGATATTTTCATATTTATGTTTAATAATTATCATTCTCAAATCATGAGAATTCTTTATTCCCACCTTTTATTGGTGGAATGAGATTTTACTAAATTATGAGAAAATCTTTTTATATAGAATAATTGATGCCAAGAATAATTTTGCTAAACTTATAATAAATATAGGGACACATAATTTTTAAATAGTTATTCACCAGAATAACAAAATAAACCTGGAAACAAATACTCCCTTAATTAGGATATCTACTGTCAAAATTAGTGACTTGTTCCCCAATGCGTAGAGCCCACATAGACAGGAGTTTTCATAAGACACTTTTTACACACCGTAAAGAATTGAAAGAGAATAAATATCAAATTCAAATTAAAAAAAATAGAATAACATCATCGGGATATTAGAGATAATATCGAATTCTATTTTCTCTTTACTCTAAACTTTACATAATTGAATATTGTCATATAAATTTAAAAGATAGATATATATTGTATTAATTTTTTAATTTTTGTGTCATTAATTTTTAAATATACTATAATAATATATAATTAATATATCATACATAAATCAAAATATCTTACGCATGCTCACAACGCTAGGTTACAATACGTCAAAATATAATAAATCAATACACAATATGATACACGATACATGACAGCAATTATGTAATTTTGTTCAAATTTTTTATTTTTAAATCTTGAAAATATTATCTTATCAAAATCTATTAGAATCGGCACTTTTTATAATTGTATCCAAGACAGGTCATACCACAATTATGTAATTCTAATATTCATTGTATCTGATTTGATTTTATTAACAGTTTTTCTTACTACAATGAATGATTTAAAATCTTCATATGTATATATAGATATACTCCTTGACTATCCCTCCTCACTTTTGCATTGTCCTTCGAATTTCACAACCATGAAGAACGTTGTACTCTTGCTCATCCTCCTATTCGTGCTACTATCAGCAGCATCTTCATCTGAAGCAAAAGAAACCAAAAGCTTCAGCGTTGATCTTATTCATCGTGACTCGCCTCTGTCACCCTTGTACGACTCTTCACTGACCCCATCAGAGCTTCTTCAGAATGCTGCCTTCCGCTCAATCTCTAGATTCAGCAACTTCCACTACACACCAAACCATAATAATGCATATAATGGAAGCAAGGTCCAGACCACTATAAACCCGAACAATGGGGACTACCTCATGAAAATCTTCATAGGCACCCCACCAATGGAGTCTCTTGTCATTGCAGACACAGCCACTGACCTCACGTGGGTGCAATGCCAGCCTTGTCGGGAATGTTATCCCCAAGATGCCCCAATCTTTGATCCGAAAAATTCTTCTACGTACAAGTTGCAAGATTGTCTGTCAGAATCTTGTGAACTGCTTTTCATACATGCTTGTGGAGATTCAAACAATGAATGCCAATATTCTGAAAAATATGGCGACAGCTCCCAGTCAATAGGAGAATTGGCCAGCGATACCATCAGCTTTGGTACTATTAGGGATAATTTACTTGTTAGTTACTATCATAGGCTTGACATCACTTTTGTATCACCTCACCTTTTCTCGTTTCTTCAATCTAGTCAAAAATTTGCGATTTCTATTTTATTTGTGTGCTACTTTCTGTGTCTCTGATCACCATGAATTTCAACAGGTACCGCTTCGACATCTTATCCGAATTTTTTATTTGGATGTGGACATTACAATGTGGGGAGGTTCAAAAGAGCAGGCTCAGGGCTAGCAGGACTTGGGCGTGGACGTGTGTCATTAGTGTCACAATTAGGTTCCCAAATTGGTCTCAAATTCTCATACTGTTTGAACTCTCCTTACTCTGGAGGATCCACCACTAGTAAACTCAAGTTTGGTAGCGAATCAATAATATCCACTGAAGGGCTTGTTACCGTCCCTATGGCAATTGGGCTATATCAAACCACGGGGTACAACCTTAATCTTGATGGTGTCTCCATCGGAAGTACCAAGGTACAACCAGATCATTTGAGTACCATGCTAGTGGATGCCGCAACTACACTAACCATGCTTGAATCAAGTTTCTATGAGCAAGTTTTATCTGCTGTCTTAACATACATTGCACGTCCCTCGGTGTTGGATCCACCAAAGCCTTACAACTTGTGTTATAATGAAGGATCAGGAGACTTCCCCTTCCCTAATATCACACTCCATTTTGAAGGGGCTAATGGAGGGTTGCAGTTGCAAAGATACCACATGTTTGGGAGGCTGAGAGGCTTGATCTGCCTTTTGGTTGTCCCTAACAATGGCTATTCCATCCTTGGCAACATGGCACAAGTAGGCTTTGAGGTGCAGTACGATCTTGAAGGACATAAGGTTTCTTTTGCACCGGCAGACTGTTCAAAGGAGTAAATATTTGAGAAGATATTTAATTTTTGCCAGAATTATATGAGCAGATATTTTGCCAGAATTTTACTTCTAGATGGGTAGGACATATTTTTAGCCTTTAGATGTTATATTACATCATATTACATTATATTATTTTAATTTATAATTATCATAATTTGAGTCAAAGATCCTCTCAATCTTCTCGCAATAATTTTGTGAATGTTTAGGATTACTTTTATTTTATTAGGGTGATCTTGTAATTGTAATAATACTATGGTTGTGATCACATAATAGAAATTATGGTTGGTTTTGATGATCTTTTAGAAATGATTTTTTTAAATTGATATTTTTTAATAGAATCTTTTGGAAAAGTAAAATTTGTTTAATGTTTGGATATAATATTAATTATAGTTTAATGTAATATAAAATATCATTCTTTATTATCAAGTTTTTTAATATTATGAAAAATATTTTTGCAAAAATTAAAAATTATTGTTTCTCTGAAAAAGACTTTTTTTTTACTTTTTTTAGTGATTCTGATTTTACTTAAAAAATTTGGTGATTACTCACATATGTATGCTGGTCAATGCAGTTTATACGGTTACCTATAACATTCAATGAAAATTTGACATACGGATGGTGGATCAATTATTTTAAAATTGAGAAGAAATGTAAATTGTTGATTTACCCTTCTTACACTTATCCTTTCCGACCAACCCATTCTTCCTTCGTCTTGTACTGTTTCTATCCCCCCTCTCACATATGGCAACTTCCTCTCTCCTGTACCGTCTCTTTCTTTCTCATAGTTGGGGATTACTCTCACCTCTATCGTTCCTCGTTTTCTCCATGAAAAAAAAAACATTTGGGTTCTCTATTTCTATTCAATCAAAAAACACATAATAAAAATGAAAAATTTGGGCTCAAATTTTTTTACAAAAAATTTTCAACCATTATCTCTACTGTTGAAGCCTGAAGTCCTCGAAAATCCACAAGCTTCGGTGCCCATCTCGTTAAGGCCTCCTTCTCTGACCACCACTGCCTTGTTGATGCTGTCAAACTCGCAGATATTCTCACCTGCACCATGTCTGATTTTCATTTTCGGTCCCACAATTTATTGATGCAGCTCAAACTTGTTGAGGCCATCAAGGATGCAGGGAACATTAAGGTACTACATATATGTGCATAACTGCATATGCATATATATCTTCAAAGTTATTGAGATTACACAAGGTTAACACACATGTGGAGTAACGTTGGATGAATTTGTTTTCTTTCATTATGACATTCACACCATTGAAGGGAAGTTTATTGCTGTAAAGAAGACAGATGGTTGGAAAGAGATAAGAAATTAGTAATTTAAATTTTTTATTTTAAAAATAATTAAACCCATTGTCCAAATGTCAACTTTTTATTGGATGTTGTGGCCAACTGCATAAAATGCATTGACCAACAACTTTAGGTTAATAACCACCAAAAAAATTTACCCATTAGAAAGGAAGTGTATGGTTCGCTATCTTGCATGGTTTCTTGCTTAACCCTAGAAAATTGACAAGTATATGATTTTAACTTACTGGACCTGAATATTATAAATAATCGAAAAGACAATTAAGGGAATGAAAAATATATGATTATGCACTAGTTTGGTTAAAATTGTGAGAGAAGTATTGCTTCAGAAGTAGAAGCAGAAGCAAAAGCAGAAAAATTTCATACATTTGAATGTAATTATAAAAGTATTTTTATTTTAATAAATTGTTAAACTATTTAGATAAAATAGATTTAGAAGTACATTTTTTTTTGTAAAATTACAATAAAGGATAAGACTTGTAATTTAAATAAGGCAAGGGATGAGAGTAATTTAATAGAAGATTATTTTTATCTTTTCATAAAATTTATGAGGATAAATTTCTAATTTAAATGATTTCAAAAAATAACTAACAATATTTTCTCTTTTCTATTACTTCTACTTCTACAAGAAGTATGTCACGACTTGACTTGGGTACATGACCGGCACATGAGGAATCCTCATTCCCACGTAAGCCTCGTGATCTCTGAATCCCTCTATATGTATAATTTAATTTAAAATCCTTTTCCAAAACATAAATTCATTTCTGATATAAACATCTAACTCTTTGAAAAAAACAAATCATCATAAATACATTCATAATCAAGCTCTGGTAAATATCTCTGATACAAAACACACGAATTGCTCTTAATACAAAATATTCATGATAAAAACATGTCAGTCTATCTCTATGGTGCAGTACCACCTGATTATGCACACTGGAGCACTCTATCTCTAAACAGAATACGAAAAGTACTTCACTCACAAAGTGAAGCACACCAACTGGTAAATCTCTACTACGGGGGAGGAGATAGAAGAGAAGAACCTGCAGTGTCTACTGCACCTGTAATAGAGGAAGGGAGTGGGGTGAGTTTTATCTAAAACTCAGTGAGTAAGTTCTCACCCATAACTCTCTCATGGGACAGCCAAGGGAAATAAATCATATATATATATATATATATATTCATCAAACCAGTTAATGCAATAACTCTCAAGTTCATATTCATAAGAACTACAAAGAGTTCTAAAATCATTACTCTGTAGAAATCATAAACCATAGTATGCTAATAAAGAAACAGGAATCTCTGGTTATGCCCAATTCATGTGACATAACAAATCTCTGGTTATGCATAGCATAACAAAGTCTCTAATCTCTGGGGCACCTAAATAGGTCCCGTTTGTTATTTCTCTGGCCCTAAGGCGACTTGGTATACCAAAGTTAACGGAATAACTGTCGTTAACTCATAGTCTGTTTCTCTATAGCTACTGTCCAGTTCAATCAGAAATCTAATCTTTTCTCTATATCTCATAAGTCTTCTACCCTAGAGTTCACAAGTTCTAGCATACAAATCAACAGTTCTGAAATTCATAAAATTATTTAAATATGAAAACTCTTGAAACTCGAAAAGTTCTGGTCTCATATAACTCTAACAATCTGACTTTAGCATAACTGTGACCATGAAATCATGCCCAAGGGATCACCCATTTGTAGGCATTCTGATTTCAAGCCTACATAATATGTATCTGGCAGTTGTTACAAATCATATTGAATTCCATACTTCTGAGAATCATAAAAACTCTTATTTTCTCTAAAACTCTATCATATACATATTCTCTACTATGGAAATCATCATAATGTTCCATAAATCTTTAAATATATACTCTAGCTCTTTGATAAAAATTACTTTAACAATAATGGTCCCATGAGTTTTCAGAAAAACATATATATCCCATGCTATAATTTACTGAAATTAACTCTAATGATCAACATAAGGATCATAGGATTTGAACCCACTCACCGTTTAAAGCCGGGAGTATGTGGGCCCCACCAATTTGACCTGAAGAGTTTGGAATGACACCAACAACTGCCATGGAGCAACCATAACTCTAGATTAATATTTAAAAATCTCTAGAGAGCTCTATTCTAACTCTACTAAAATTGAGGAAACACCCTTCACTTGACAAAAATGAGAAAAACAATCGGTCCAAATCCAAGATCATGGAGAAATAAAGACATAATCTAATAACATGAACTTACCTTGAAGCTTGGAATGATGGATTGGAGTGAATTTGAGAGAAAGAGAGAAAAAATGGAGGAGACGGGAGAGAATCGCATCTCTGCTTCTCTTCTGCCTGATTTGTGGATTTTAAACTCTCACTGACACCGCTATAGCGGTCTAACAGTGTCTAACGATCACTTATGACCGCTATAGCAGTACCTCAGTCTGCTGCACCGCTTGAACAAGTACTGGTGACCGCTATAGCGGTGACAGCAACTCCCAAAAACTCCCAACTTCTGTGTTTTTCAATCATTCCAGCATCTGGGTTGTTCCAACACTCACTTATTTACATTTACTTAATGTCCTCATTTATTTTACTCTCCATTAACTTTAAAACATAAATGTAAATAAGGAAATACCTCCCATTTGGATTCAAATAAAATATCATAAAAATCAAAACTCCATCAAATCAGAATCCAAATTTTGGGCTTTAGTTCAAATCTGGAAAATTCCGAGAATTTCTAAACTTGTGGGTTAACAATGAAACATTTGCAGGTTTCATAAAATTCATTAAAAATCACCCTTCAACTTGTTTTCCCTCAAGGAACAATTACCGGGACTTTTGATCCCAAGAATATGGTTCTATCATATAGCCCTCCAAGAAGGTGTAAGATCCAGACTTAGTAAAATTTTGGACCCGACAATGGTTCCCAGGAAATCCTTGAGACTATACAGAACCTTACTGCTGACCCGTGTACCTCGGGTATCACAAAGTAGGTCCATACCTATCTAAAAAAAGTAGAAAAGTATAAAAAAATAATTATTCTCTGCTTTTATTTTTTTTAGAAGTACATATAAATATGCAACAAAACCTTAGAAACATTTTTTTTAAAATTGGAATAAAGAAGCTTCCCCCCTCCCCCTCCTACCCATTTACACAAATGAATAGAATTTTTAATAATAAATGCTACTTATAAATTAGTCAATTATTGTAGTTGTACTAATATAAATTGTGACATAATTTTGATATATAATATTATTGATATTTTAAATATTAAAAAATATTATAATATAAAATAAGATTGAGAATAGTGGCACGAAATGCTTTCTTGCCCATTTACAATGGCAAATGGATAGAATTTTCAGTAATAAATATTACTTATAATTTAGTCAATTACTGTAGATATACTAATACAAATTGTGATTGTGATATGACTTCCATATATAATATTATAAATATATTGAATATTAAAAAATAATAAGCGAATAGTGGCACGAGAAGGTTTCCCGCCCATTTACAATGACAAATGGATGGAATTTTTAGTAATAAATGCTACTTATAAACTAGTCAATTATTGTAGTTATACTGGTATAAATTGAGATTGTGATGTGGTTGTGGTATATAATATTATAGATATATTAAATATTAAAAAATATCTATTACTATTATCTATTATAATATATAATAAGAGAATAGTGGCATGAGATGTTTTTCCACTCATTTACAATGACAAATGGATAGAATTTTTAGCAATAAATGCTACTTATAAATTAGTTAATTATTGTAGTTATACTAATATAAATTGTACTTGTGATGTGATTTCGGTATATAATGTTATAGATATATATTGAATATTAAAAAATATCTATTACCTATTGTAATATATAATAAAAGAATAGTGGCATGAGATCCTTTCCCACCCGTTTACAATGACAAATGGATAGTAATAAGTGTTACTTATAAATTAGTCAATTATTATAGATATACTAGTATAAATTGTGATTGTAATGTGATTTCAGCCTATAATATTATAGATATATTGAATATTAAAAAATAACTAGATAACAACATTCTTTTACTACATTAGCCCTCACAATTAGATTAAGGTGTTGCACATTGAGATGTTATATTTTTAATTATTGGAATTTAGAATTAAAAAAATTACAAGGATAACGTTAGATTTTATCATTGTTGTCTACCTTATTGTTATATATATGGGATTAATGGTTTCGACAAAATAAAATTAAACTAAGAAGCATTTAGAATAAAAAAAATGTATTCACAAGGATAATGTTAGATTTTATTATTGCTATCTAGCTTATTTTTATATATGGGATTAAAGGTTTCCATAAAATAATATTAAATAAAGAAGTATACATCAACAATAAAAAATGATCAATGTGATGAGATTATATTATTGAATTGTTATAAAATAATGTTAAAACTAATATCGATATTATGTGTATGCTATAGTTTATGAAGGCGGATGAGGTGAAAAGAATAAATAGATTTTTTTAGTGATTCAATATTTAAAAAATTTAATATTTGTGCATTAAATTAAATTTGAGTTTTTATAATTAATATGTGTTTTCACAAATTAGTTCTAATAAATTGAAATTAAGAGTGAATCAAGAAAAGGGAGACAAATGAAGCCTCTTTGAAGGAATACTAATGATTTTTTTTAATTGATAGAGTTTCATTTAAAACTTTATTTAATATTTTATATAGATGTAATAATATGTATTAATTAATTATATTAAATATTTATTGCACAACTCATATTCGTGCATCGCATGAACGCACACACTAGGCAATATCTTTTGGCAGTTTCATTTGCTATGAGCATTAACAAAAGTTAGAGGCAATATCATTATCATACCTTAGTTTGTTTTTTAAGAAACTGGTATTCACTCATAGTTAATTGTATGTTGCATTTTCAAGGATGACAAATAGAGAAGGACTGAAATTTTAAACATACTCTAAGGATAGAAATATAAGGAATGAGACATCAAATATAGTCTATAAGGAAGTGCTTAAAAATTTATCTTCAAATGTTTCATCACATTGTGTTTGTTTCAAATTCACTCACCATTTGAATTAAAGATGTTTTGAACGTATCTCACGAATATAATTGCCATATATTGAGAAAGTGAAATGCTTAATGAAATAGTTTTCCAATGCTTTACTTAAAAACAATTAATCTCGTGTATCGCACATATCACTATACTAGTTATATAAACATTAAAAAAAAGACAAATGTCATTCCCACATTATTTATGAATTTATTTATTTATGATTTTAATGTTTATATATATATAGATTTTACATTAAAAAGATATGTATATATTCTTAATATTTAATACTATATTGAGGATACTGTATAAGTAATAAAATCAATTATGTGTTAAAACTATTTTACGAGATTTTTTAAATGATATAACAAACTTGACATTTATTCGTGTAGGAATAATAACTTACCAGTGACTTTGTGGGTGAATTTCATTGATGAAATATCAACACATCTTAATCATGTTATTGGAGCAGGAACCCATTATATTTATTTTCCAATTTTTCGTGTGAGGAAATTCAAGGTTGCATGATATTGTTTTGTACTTGAATTTATAATTGATTCAAAATAATAAATTTATTGGTAGCTTATGAGTTATTTTCATTGAAATGAAAATGTGGGTGACATTAGTGGTCAGAGATTTACCTTTTTAAGGAAACTCTTATCTTGAAAAGTTTAGTCACTGGTACTACTACTGACAATGAATACCCTAAAAAACTAAAAGGTTATAAAAGTTTCTAAATGTAAAATTCGGTGCATCACCCGGGCGTGTAAATTAATATCATGAAAAACTGAGAAAGCAGGGAGATAATGAAAAATAGATTGAGATAAATCAAAGAAAAGCATTGAGAACAAAAGCAATACATAATAAATGATAATGTTGCATGGTTGATATTATAATATATAAAAATACAATACCTTTCTTGAAAAAAACCAATAATAATAAATAAATAAATAACTACAATAACATGAGTGAAAAATTAAGCCAGAAAATGCTATGTGTAGAATGATTACAATTTTAATAAATTATATCTATTATATATAGAATTTTTTGTTAGGGGGGTCCCGCTTTAAGTTTGGGCATATTGTAGGAAATTAGTACTTACTTGTTGGGAGAAAAGATATTTTGAGAAAAAAATATAAATTATATAGATAAGAAGATTCAATAATATATTTTCAGTATATAAATTATTAATGGTGTTAATAAAAAATAGATTATAAACAGTTTAATAAAATCATGTTATATTGTAATGTAATGTGAAAGAAACGTGGAGTTTGATATAAAAGAATATATATATATTAAATTTCATCAATACAACCGTTGAATTGTAAGTTTCTATTACATAGATCAAGTGTATAACTTTTCAAAATAGATTGATATTTCATTATCTCTTTATATTTGGATGTACAACATAGTTTTAAAAATATATGTAAATTTTGAGTATTAGATAATACATCTATTAATGCTTAATTTTTCTAAAATTTTATATGATTAATAATCAAGATAATATCACATTATTCAATGGTTGGATTGATAAAATATAATGTTAATAAGAAAACTTTCAATGACATAAGTAGTGTATAGGGGGATATCATATGAGATAGGTGATTTGTTATAAGAGTGAGAATTCATACACCAATACCAATGAATCCCTTGTGTTACATTCAAAAGTAGGAGAAAAATAAACAAAAACTTTGAAGAACAAATATCATATGATGAAGAATTTTCTTTTCCTAACTTCTAGGGCAGGAAGTTTTGTATTGAAGCCATACCAAAACTATTCCCATTCCATGGATCTAGGGGCATTAACAAAAGTTAGAGGCCATCATTATCATACGATAGGTTGTTTTCGAAGAAATTGATGTTCACTTATGGTCAATTGTATGTTTCATTTTCAAGGGTGACACGTAGAGAAGGACTGAAATTTTAAACATACTCTAAGGATAGAAATATAAGTAGTGAGACACCAAATGTAGTCTATAAGAAGTGCTTAAAAATTTATCTTCACATGTTTCATCACATGGTGTTTGTTTCAAATTCACACACCATTTGAATTAAAGATGTTTTGAATGTATCTCTCAAATATAATTGCCATATATTTTCAGAAAGTGAACAGCTTAATGAAATAGTTTTTCAATGCTTTACTTTAAAAAAATTAATCCCGAGCATCTCATTGATCACTAGACTAGTTATATAAACATTAGAAAAAGACACGTGTTATTCCCACATTACTTATGAATTTATTTATTTATGATTTTAATGTTTATATATATATATATAGATTTTATATTAAAAATATACGTATATATTCTTAGTATTTAATACTATATTGAGGATATTGAGTGAGTAATAAAATCAATTATGTGTTAAAACTATTTTATGAGATTTTTTTTAAAATGATATAGCAAACTTGACATTTATTCGTGTAGGAGGAATAAATTACCAGCGACTTTGTGGGTGAATTTCGTTGATGAAATATCAACACGTCTTAATCATGTTATTGGAGCACGAACGCATTATATTGATGTTACAATTTTTCATGCAAGGAAATTCAAGGTTGCATGATATTATTTTATACTTGAATTTATAATTGATTCAAAATAATAAATTTATTGGGTAGCTTATGAGTTTTTTTCATTAAAATGAAAATGCAGGTGACATTAATTAGTGCCAAGAAGTTTACCTCCTCAAGGGAGTTTCTACCTTGAAAAGATTAATTACTATTATGGGCAATGAATACTCTAACAATTTAAAAAGTTAAAAAATTCTAAATGTAAAATTCCGTGCATGTCAGCGGTATGTAAATTAATATAATGAAAAACAAACAAGAAAATAATAAAAAATAGATTGAGATAAATCAAAGAGAGACATTGAGAACAAAAGCAATACATAATAAATGATAATGTTGCATGAATGATATTATAATATAAAAATACAATAGCTCTCTTGTAAAAAGCCAATAATAACAAATAAATAAATATAATAACATGAGTGAAAAACTAAGCCAGAAAATATTATGTGTAGAACGAATACAATTTTAATAAATTATATCTACTATATATAGAATTTTTTATTAGGGGGGGTCCCCGCTTTAAGTCTGATCCTATTGTGGGAAACTAGTATCTTACTTGTCGGGAGAGGAGATATTTTGGAAAAAAAAATACATATTATATAGATAAAAAGATTCAAAAATACATTTTCAGTATAAAAACTACAGTATATAACGGTGTTAATAAAAAAAATAGATTATAAACAGTTTAATAAAATCATGTTATATTATAAATGGCATACTTGATGTAATATGAAAGAAACGTGGAGTTTGATATGAAAGAAAATACATATTTGGAGTAAATAGACCGTTAATATATTTTGAGTTTGATATAAAAATATATTAATAAAAAAAATTCAATAAAATAAGTGCAACATACTTGTAATTAGATTATTATTTGAGTAAATAGATTTTTCCTCATATATGTATATATAAGAGTGTATGATATGAGATAAGTAATTTATTATAAAAGTGACAAATCTTACACCAATACCAATGAATCCCTCGTGTTACATTCAAAAGTAGGGGAAAAAAAAAACAAAAACCAAAACTTCGAAGAGCAAATATCATATGATGACGATTTTTCTTTTCCCCCTTCCTAAGGCAGGAAGTTTTGTCAGCACTGAAGCCACCAAAACTATTCCCATTCCATGAATCTAGAACCACACAATCTTTCATAATAGCACAAAAACAAGACAAGGTCTCAGACTACAAATTATTTTGGCTCCACAACAAACAACTGGGCCAACTATAGACTTCAGACTATGACTAATCATCTTAATCATCTCATAATAATAATATTAATCACAACTTATCACATTAAAATTACTGTCACCAAACACATAACCTTAAGTTCTACTCCATTGTACAATCTGCGGGGGAGAAAGAAACCATTTTCCCTTGAAGGTCATACCCAACCTTAAAGTTTACCTGTGCCAAGTTCCCAAAGATGGACAACCTCTGGCTAGGGATCATGGACAAGCAAAAAATGTCGTCCCCTATCAGAAAAGTGTTCTCTTTCTTCAAAACAATGTCAGCCCCAGAAAAATGGAATATCATGTCAGGGAGGTTCTCATCAACTGAACCATCCCTACTATAACACGAACTGAATGGTTCAGGTGGATCCTGCACTGGTTCACGATCATTACCAATAGCTTCTTTAACTGCAGCTTCAAAACTGTTGTAGAAATTCGACTCAAGCATAGTCAATGTTGTGCCAGAGTCAATCACAATGTTGCCTGCACCTTGTCCTGTCTGCAACTTCTTCTCACCAATGGAGACACCTTCAAGGGTGAGGAAGTAATAAGTGGATGGCGATTTTGGCACCAAAGGGGTAGAAACAACTCCATTTCCAGAAATTGTTGATTCACTCCCAAACTTCAGTTTACTAGTGGAATTTGAAGAGAAGGGTAGCAAACAATAAGAGAATTTGTGACCTATTTCATCACCTAGTTGTGAAACCAGTGACAAAGATCCACCCCCAAGACCAACTAGCCCTGTGCCTGTGCTTTTGAAATTCCCTTCATTGTTGTGGCCACAGCCCAATATAGTTTTAGGAGAATCCAGTGATTGGCCACCATTGGAACTATCAGAACCAAAGCTAATGGTGTCACTAGCCAAATCTCCAACTGTGTAAGATTTGTCCCCATATGAGTAAATGTACCTGCACTCTCCTGAACTTGCACAACCATATCTTGGCAATGACCTGCAAGACTCAGAGTCACAAGGTATAGTCTCAAAGGTGGAAGACTTTTTTGGGTCAAAGATTGGTTCATTTTGTGGATAACACTGCTCACAAGGCAAGCATTGTACCCAAATAAGGTCACTTCCTGTGTCAGCAATAGCAAGTGACTCCACAGGTGGAGTGCCTATGGAGATTTTCATGAGGTAATCTCCATTGTCTGGAACCAACAAAGTCTCATCAGCTTTGTTGTTGTTCCCTTCTCGATCAGTGGTGAAGTGGAAGAGGCTGATTCTTGAGATGGAGCGCAAGGCTGCGTTTGTGATGACCTCAGTTTGAGTCATTGAGGAGTTGTAAAAGGGTGACAACGGTGAGTCACGATGAATTAGATCGATGCTGAAACCATTATTAGCTGGTTTAGCTTCAGCTGAAGATAGTAATAATGAGAGAGGGCACAGCACTGTGACCACCAAGATCACAACAACCTCCTTCATGTTGCAGAACTAAAGACAATGCTATTGTGAATAGGGGTGTTGATGGAGCTTTGTGTATATGTTCTTGTTTTTATAGACACAAAAGATTCATAAATATTCATTTTTTTTTATTATTCTATTATCGTGTGTCCTCAAAATAAATGTTAAGAAACATAAAAAATTATTAAATAAAGATAAGTACTAATGTTTTGAGAATTATATACAAAATTTTTAACTTGTTCTTTAAATAAATATATAGTATGCTCTTAAATATGTTTTTTTTTATCTTTAAAAATATATAGTTATTTTAGACTTTATTCTTATTG
This sequence comes from Dalbergia cochinchinensis, assembly GCA_031216125.1. NCBI lineage: Eukaryota > Viridiplantae > Streptophyta > Magnoliopsida > Fabales > Fabaceae > Dalbergia > Dalbergia cochinchinensis. Next base: position 33,020,287 of record CM062374.1, on the reverse strand, counting down.
TAGAAATTGGTTATGATCCAATTTTTCAAAAGAAGAAAAAAAGGTTTTGATCCATGTTGTTTTAGTTTTGGTCCCTATAAATATCTAAGAACATAATATATGTGTTGGATTTGATCTTTATAAGTATTTTATTTATTTATTGGTTCTTATAAACATCGTTACTTAATAACAAAATTAATGCAATAGCGATTAAACATTTAAAATTTTTTTGATCAACATAAAAAAAAGTATAGAGACCAAAACTGAAATTCACTATATTTTTATAAGGATTACAAATATATTAAAGCCTAGAGTATATCTACACTTTGATCATTTGAAGATTTTTTTCAACAGTTAAAATATTAATTAAATAGATAGTTTTGTTTGCAAAAGACTTCACGTTAAACACATTATCCTTGGAAAAGAAAAATTATATATATCTATATATTCTTAAAAGTGTCAACTTTTAACGTACTAATTCCTATAAAACATCAACTTTTAACATCTTAAGCTTTAAAAGATGAAAGTGTTCAAATGAAAATCATTTAGAGATAAAAGTGTATATATATTCATAAATATAATGAATAATAAGTATCATTTTCCGTTATACAGTATGTTAGCAATCTTTTTTTATGTTTTCTATATTTAATTTTAGCAGATTTCATCGGTATCCCATAAAATTTATGGGTATCGATATCTTTTAGATAACCTGTAATTAAAAATTTATCACGTATTCCATTAACTAAATTTATTAATATTTTAAATAATTATGATTAAATTATAATCTTTGAATTCAAAATGATACTAATATTATTAGAGTACTAAAACAAAAACATTAATTTTAGGATAAATTACACTAACTTCTCTAAATATTTGGTGAAATTTATCTTAATTTCTTTGTTTGTTGAGGTGATGATGTCTTGAATGCAATGTTCATGTGCGATACATGAGAGGCCAGTGTAATTTTCAGGAGAAGTCGGTATAATAATTTTATAAACTCAATGACCTTCTGAGTAAATTTTGTAAATAGAGGAGACGAGATGAATTTCACAAAACCTCAGAGCATGTCAATAAAATTTGCCCCTAATTTTTTTTTTCCAGTAATTAATTAACTATTCATAATTTACAGCATAAATATTGTTCTATTTATGTATATACAAAAAGAGTAATATTTAGTATATAATATAATTATATAATAAATACACACCACATGCTTTATTACTATTAGATGTGATAAATAAATAGGATGAGTGAAAATTATACATATCATCCAATAATAATAAGATGTATAGTATAAATTTGTTATGCCATATTATTATCAACCAAACATTATTCATATAGAAATTAAGTTCGGACAGTTGAAATCAAGATCAATGATATCTCCATCCTTTTGTATGCGTGTGAACAGAGTTCGTTGATGTGTTCACGAGTTGAAAGACATGCGACCATGCAAGACACATTGTCTGCCTTAGAACAAGCCGTGTAAAGCAAGGGCTGCACGCGCAGACGGTCGGTACAAGATTGAAAACATAATAAATTGTTTTATTTTGAATTTGATAATACAGTAATAATAATAATACTATATTACTATATATAAAAAAATCATATCTTTACTATTTATATGTATTAAATTAAAATAGAAAATAAATAAAACATTATAAACGACATTTTGCCGACGATCTTTTAAACTCACAAAATATCTTTGCAAACGAATTTTTAATGTATTAATATTTTAAACACAAAATTTAGTATTATGTGTTTTGAATCACTTACATTTTTGGAGAACACATATTCTTCGTTTGACTCTACGTATCACACTTTAGAATAAATCCAAATTTGGTCCCTAACTAATATTTTGATGATAAATTAGTTCATTTGAATTTTGAAAGTCTCTATGTAATATATTCACTTTTCATAATCTGTTAATTCATTATTCCAATATTTAACAGAAAATCACATGTGGCTCATTAAATTGTTGAGGTGGCTCCCTGGCTTAAGATGTGTGAAAATAAAGAAGAAATTGGAGATTAAGTAGATTATGGTTTCATGATGCGCATAAGCATAGATAGTGGAAAAAAAAAATGTAAACATTTTGATAAAAGAGATAAGTAATATGTCATTTTGGATCTGAACAGTGAATAAAATCAATAATTTAATGGATCATGTGTTTTTTAGTGAAGCATTGAAATGATTAATTAACAATATAATGTCCCCTAGCTTTCGTGAATAACAAAAGATTATAGAAAGACTGTCAAATCCAAAGAAATCAATTTATCACTCAAAAGAGACCAATTTAAAGATTTAGTCGACTAGATATCAACAATATATATAACTCATAATAAACCTTCAACCACCCGGCACCATTTGCGGATGCATTTAGCTACCTTAAAATGGGTCGAGTAGTAGAAAATATAATTGACTAAGTCAATTGTAGCATTTTTTTTTTTTTAACACCAGTCACGGAACTCCTGCTAAAAGTTTTAAAAAGAAAATATAATTACACACAAAAAAGTTCAGAGATTCATCTCAGAAGCATGACAAGTGGCTGAAAGTCCTTTTTTTAAAGTGTCAAATTTTAAATAAGAGAAAATGACCGATTGGATAAATTAAAAAAGAAGCTATTAGAATTGGTCTAGTGATAAAGAATTTAGATAATATGTATAGGGTCTTAGATATCTTATTATGATCGATATAATTCCATAAGTACCCAAAAAAAAGATAAATTAAAAAAGAGCTTTGTTTAAAAATTTAAAAAAAGGAAAGGCCTACAGTAAAAGTCATGATTTAAAATATTTAACAATGTAAAACTTTAAAAGTTCCATATTTTAGATATTTTGAATTTTTAAATTCTTATCAATCATAAGCTAAATTACAAAAAAAAAGCTGAAATTATTTCGATTGCTTGAACTTTCGCGCTACATTTATATCTGTAAAAATAATTAAAAAAAACTATAAATGCATATTGTATTTATCATAGTTCATATGAAAACAAGAATGAGACTGACAATAGATCTTATCTTTGCAAAATTTGCACATTTTTTATTATATGTAATTTTTATTACTAATTAAAAATTTGGACAAGATAGATCTTAGTATAAATTATTCCCTTCATTTTATTTCATGTCAATTTTTTTTTTAGGTTTTTTTGGTTTTAAAATATCATATCATTTGTCAATTGTCATATCTATCAAGGAAGTATACTTTTTTTTATCAATACTACCTATAGTGTAATTAATGATATTCACTTGCTTTAATTACTTGTATTTATTTACTTTAGTTTTTAAGTAGGGATAATATTATACACCTATATAGCTTTACACTGTTACCAAAATTCATTTATCGTTTTCTTAATTAGAATATGTGCTTTTTTGTTTTTTTGACACATTGAGTGAAATGGGGGGAGTATATAGGAAGACTTATTTTCACAAGCTTTTCATTGAATTCAAGTAAGTTTGATTTATACTCCCTCAATTTTAAAATAAATGTAATTTCTTGGGTTTTAAAATTTCAAATTAATTGTTTGTAATTTAAATAAGACAAGGGGTGAGAGTGATTTAGTGAAAGATTATTTTTTAAATTTTATAAAATTTATGAGTATAGATTCAAATAATTTTAAAAAAATATATAACATTTTCTCTCTTCTATAGGTTATGCTTCTACCAGAAGAAGCAGGTCCGTATCAGCTTCTAAAAAAACAAAAAAAAAATAACCATTTTCTGCGCTACTTTTTTGAGAAACACATATAGGCATGCTACTGAATCCTAAAAGTACTTTTAAAAGATTGAAAAGAAGTACTTTTTCCTTTCAAAAATTTATCCAAACGAGCTATATATTTAACAACTTTTGATTATAATAAAAAAATACTTACATCCAAACATACAGAAATTTTTTGCTTCTAACTCTGCGTCTGAAGAAATACTTCTAGAATTTTAGGCAAATGAGTCCTATGTTTCAATGCATTAATGATTAATTTATACCCATTTTATTGATGTATTTTATTGAGATCATTTAATGATTATCTTAATTGTTGTGCAACACCGGAGATAGTAGTTTGTAGCTCTTGCCTCTTGTTGCATCCGCTTCATTCCCAATATGCTAATTTTGCCGTGGATGGGGCATCGACATAAGGATTAAGACCAAGGTACACTATTCTCTTTACGATGATTGTTTCGTTTAAGTTTCGGTTGATTGGATGGTCAACCAACGACAGCTCGTAGACATAATGAAAGCGAAAAATAAACATAATGATTAATGAGAACACAAACATAATGAGAAGCCTGATAACTGTAAGACGTATTATTCTCCATAAGTTAAAGCCCTACTGTGACTAGAGGGTCAATCAAAAAACAATATATATATATATAATGAGAACATAATGAATTAAAGTGTAAATGATTTAAAAAATATTATTTCTACTTATAGGTTACCAGATATTATATTGACTTACACCTCATTTACTATTAGATGGGATATGAACTTTCAGTATACACCAAAAATGTTATTTGAACTCCCTAAAAATGGATATCCATTGGGACACCAATTTTTTAGATGTTCAAATAACACTAGTTGAGCTCACACCTCATTCAATAATAAATAAGGTATGAGTTGACATGATGTCTCACCTATAAATACAAATAATTCAACTCAATAAATTTTATAAATAGGAACTTTTATAACAGTTCTATTGATATTATAGCTAAGCTGCCGTGGACCTTATTAAAAATAAAGCCTAATAATTTACTAGTTGAAAAATGAAGCAATGGTGGCAATATTGTACTCCCTTTGTTACATCTCAACTGCCCATTTTTTTAAATTTTTGTTTCACTCTGTTATTGTTCATTTACCAAATTAAGAAAATATAATTCTTTATTTACCAGTTATTCTCTTATTATAATAAAAGTGTACCTTATCTACTTTTATTTTTTTAAGAGCATAATCATATTAATTAGGGATAATCTTATCAATTAACACACTTTTACACTATTATCAATATTTATTCATTATTTTCTTAATATGTGTTTTGTTTTGTTTTTCATTTTGGATGGTCGAGATGGAATGGAGGGAGTATAATGGCTTGAGATGTTAAAATTGTTCTTGATCATGAGTTTCATGGAGGTGATGGAAATGATGAGGGAATTAATTAAAGAGATCAAGCGTAAGTTTTCACAGCTAAACATTGATTGTCACTTTTATTTAAAGCAAAGGGATCAACATATAGACCCATATAATTTAAATGCAATCCTTATACTCCTTTCATTACATCTCAACTGTTAACTTATTTTGAAATTTTTGTTTCGTTTTATCTGTCTATTTATCAAATCAAGGAAACATTGATTTTTATTTACCAATTATACCCTTTATCAACCTTTTTTTTCCATTTTTCAAGAGCATAATCATATTAAAAAAAGAAATCTTGTCAATTAACACATTTTTATACTATTGTCAAAATTCATTTATTGCTTTCTTAATATGTGTATTTTTTTTTATTTTGGATAATTTTGATGGAATGGAGGGAGTATAATTGGATAAATATTGGGATCAATTCATTTTTATCTTATTCTATAAAAGTAACCTTTTTAGGAGTCAAGGTTCATTATCGTCCATAAAATTGTACGTGTACTTTATTTTACTCTCTCAAACTACGAAAGCATTAATTTATGACTTGAAATTTCAAAAATTAATTCAAATTATTTTTTTTAGTGATTCTAGTTAATCTCCACATGTCTTATTATAGAGACTAAATTAATATTTTTTTAATTTCAGAAAGAAAAGTAAAACATGTATTCAATTTCATTGATAAAAATGAACCTTTACTCATTTTTTTTTTAGCTTTGTAGTAAATTTATATTAAATTTTTTTAAGAGTTTTGTTAACCAATGTCCTAAGAGCAATAGTTAAGGAATTAAAAATAAATAGTTTCAAAAGTTTTGAATAGATCTCATGTATTGAAAACATAAAAACTCATATAGTTCCAATACAAAACCTTCCATTCTTGATTCATTAACCAATGTCCTCAGAGTCCTATTTAGATGAACCCAATCCTTAGAGACTAGTAATAAATTTTATTATTTCGCTTACTAGCTAGTAATAAGGTCAATTTCCTTAGTCCTCCTCTTTGGACGGTTCAATGATTATTGATTATCCGACACCTGGAAGTGGACTTTGGCAGAGTTAATGAGCTAATTAATCAAACTGCGTACATATAATTAACATTGATGACAATCACAAAAAGAGCTTTACATGGAATAAAGTCCCGATTGGAAATAAGCATACGCTTAGCCCCACGAATAAATCTGAATTTCAGTGTTTGTGACTGAAGTTGTGCTTCACATGAGGAGTCTTCTCAACATCAATTTTTCCCGCTATCGTACATAGTCCTATATACCAAAGAAAAAGCCACATTTCCTCGATCAAGTCGTTTCCAATTCTTCCTCAATCCCCGGCGATACTCGATTACCATGTGTGTATTTATTTCTCGTGGCATTCAACCTTGCGTATCCGAGGGTCATGGATTCAAACGACACCCAACACTTCCTCTGTTTAGGAACAGAGTTTGATTTCTATGCAATTATATTATAGTGTAAAAAGTTTTACACTCTAATCTAATTATGTATTACTTTCATATTAACAAGAGTGATTAAATCTCACACTCTATTACTTAAAAAGTCATGCACATTAGATAATTTGATTGGATAGTAATGTAAAATATTTTATAAATGTTAGTATATAAAACTAAACTTTTTATGAAATTGTCATTAGAGAGCATTAGGCTTTGCTACAATTGCAATGGCCTCTCATGCAGTTGCTAATTCATTAATTTAAATGTCAAAAAAATATGTAATATACACATGATTATTATGTAAGATTTTACAAGATCATATATTAAAATTTAGAAAATCAATAAAACAACTAGTAATGCCTACCTATTTCATTTGCAACAACAGATTATACCGTTTGTCCACGAACTATGAATTGGAACAGTGGACGTTAAGAGTGCCAAGAGTAAAGCAGGGATCCTGTCCAAAGATTAAATATATAGTAACCATCAGGTCCTATCCATCCATTATGGACCTAGGTTACCCCAGGTCTTTACACCCTTTAGTACACTCACCATTGGACCTAAGTCCAGTACCACATGGTGAATTCCAAAGCCATAATAGATCACAAAATAATAATGAAATGGGTTCCTCGAGAACAATGGCTATCAATTAATCTGGTTTTATAAAATTAAAATATACACCAATTAATAGCATCCCAAAACTAAAAAATTCTAACATTCTCCCACTTGTGCAATATTGATTAGATTTTGCTTTTATATTTCTAAAACATTTTAAAAATGATGCTTGAGTTGAAAAACAATGGCCACAAATTATTATAACCTAAGAAAGATCACCATGAAACTAGATCATTCTAGTTAACAGGAGTACTAGCTAAGAGTCATAGACAAATGATAAACTATAACAGGTCCACTTTTCCCATGATCACCCAAATAACCTCATCAACAATGTTCCCCAAACATAAGTGCGAAAGGTGTATACACATCATAACATAACAAGTGATCATTTCATTGTTACTGTGTATAGATCCTCATTATGTCTTCCTAAGAAGACATAACCAATAGCCCACAGGGAGATCATAACATTTTCTCATGAAACACCATTACCAAAAGGGAACAACATCTCTCTCTCAAAAAACCAATGTTTTCTGAAGAAAACATCCATATCTCGAGATCTAATAATGCTACCGAAATCAATTATCATAACATGCGCACCATCTCATCAACCAAATTACTACATAAATCCAATGTAATCAAATGAACTTAACAACTCCCACTAATCTAATGCATTAAAGGACCTTACAAGACCCATATCTTAACATATTTCGTGAACACAATGGGTCTAAGTCCCATAGTTAGAGATCAAACAACATCTCATCAATGCTAGCATACTCATAGGAGTCCTAATTACACAAATCAAGTGCAATCATAATTTTATCAACTCCCACTGACCATTCACATTAAAAAAACATAAACCACTAATAAGGCTTAAAATATTTTATGTGAATCAATCTATCCCAGCTCCAATATTAAAAAACATTAATAGCATAAATATAATCATTGTAACTTTGACTATATTAAGGATCTCCGAAATGATACATAAAACGTAAATGAAACCACATAATTGGCTAAAACCAAGTTACCATGCACTTACTTAGTTGTACAATTTTAAAAATATGTAAAATAATTAATTTTAGACATAACCATGTTCTTCATTAAAGGTTAGTTATATAACTGTACAATTACCTGTGAACAGAATGCACAACACATACCATAACTCTCACTTATTAAAACAACCAATATTTTTCTTTAAAAGAAAATCCATTTAAATATGAACTCAAGCTCACTTCTATGGAGAAGTTTACACATCCACCATGCCCTAGTTCGAATTGCTATATACATTTAATCCTTTAAGAATTCCATTAAATTTTGCAACAGTGTAGTTTAATTACCTTTTTAAGGAAAATAAAGTGATATCAAGTTGAAAATAAATACAACCAACTATTAGTTGATCTAATGGACAAGAACATTGGCAGCTTGCACATGAATATAAACTCATCTTTGGGAGAAGAATATAATACCATACACAATAGTCTCAGAAAATTCAACATCTATAAGTAGAAGAATTTTCACTGTCAAATAATTTCAAATTTTCCATGCAAAAGACCACTTGTGGATGGGTCAATGTACTAATTGTTCTAAGTAATAAAATCATCCAAAAATCATCAGGTAGCTCCATTAGCTTCTTAAGAATGAGTCATTGTGATGATAAATATCCATATCCATTGATGGGCATCAAAATAGGGACAAAATACTAGTCGATTATACGATTTTCAACCTTAATATATGAAGGTTCCAAAGTCATGTTTCTCAAGATGTCATATACTCATAAAATTAATTATATCACCCAAGTAAAACACCAGTTTTGCACAAAAGCGAACTTTCACACACATATCATGCAAATCAAAATAATTAATATTAGACTACAATTTAATTATCACAAAGAGCTAATATGTCAATTAGCCATGATGAGAGCACCTAAATTTACATAAGTTATGCCATTAGATTAATAAATAAGTTACCATTTATCAGCTAACTAACTCATCAATCACAATAATTATTAATTCATGCCCTAGTAATAGTTAACAATTATCATAACATCTCTCATAAAAGAATTTTATTAAGAAAGACTTAACATTATATCATGCAACGGAAAACCATCATATAAATGAAATACATTTAACTATGTTGAATACCAAGCAAATCAATCACCTGTTAACTTGCGCATAAAATAACGTAAACTAATCATGATGATTGCAACTCTCTTCTCAAGTGTGAATCCCAACATTAGTACATTCCCCCTCAGTGAAAAACTTTTCAAGTATTCATGGGGAATCATGATGGATGCTCCATGAGTAAAGACTAAACCCAAACATCACTAATCCAATGTCTCCAAGAATACTTACAGGAATGGTGTAAGCATGAAACATAATAGTGAGTCTTACGTCACATTTTGACCTAAACCTTTAAGTCAACACTTTATGGGTCTTTCTATTTATATAGTCTTCACTTAGTCCACTCCTGACTAATGTGGGACTTTATCATCACACTTGAAAATCCAATACTCTCCCTCTCGAATGTTACACAATCATACATAACAATAGTAAAGCTCTTGTTTTCAAGGAATTATTCATCCACAACACTAGTTTTAAATTACTCCACATTTTATTAGAGACTTCTTTAATCTTAAACCCCTATCTGTACCAATAGGCTTAAGCTTATCAATAGCATCCTTAACCTCCATATCCTATTGCAACTCATATAGAGTATCTCACCATACATGCCTTCTATTTTTCACCAAACAAAGACAACAAAGTGACTTTAGTCTTTACCTAAGAACTTGGCAAACTTATCTACTACTATCATTGCTCTACATTTATGACAATAATGTTTCTAACTTTTGGTATTTCCAGGTTATATAACAGGTGGCCTTAGGATTTTTTTTTTTTAATAGGATCTTAAACTTTCACCTTATTGGCTTGCCGCATGTATAAAATTTGGTTAAAGCTGAATTTCAAATCCTGAAATAATTTAAATATTATTATAGGAGAATATTATATTTAAGATGAAAACAACTATTTTAAAGGTTCCCTTTTAATAGGATTTAAATAAGACTTTGTGACTTAACAAAGACAAATTTCTTTACTCAAGCTTCCAATTTTATTCAAAGTTCTTGACATGCATGTCAAAGCATGCTAAATTGGGAAATAACCCCTTTATCTTTAAGACATTTAGCAAAAAAAAGTTTCACAATTTATTTAATGTTATAATGTCTATTACGGAAAATTTCACATCTCAACTTACAATTGTGATCTTTTAAGCTCATTAGTTTCCCACCATTGACTTAAAAACTTTAAAAATTTATTCAAGGATAGAAATTGTTATCTTTTAAACAAAGCCTAAAGAAAGATTCAAAATCAATGAAAATATTTGATATTTCTTACAATGTTGATTTAACCAATATCAACATCAACAAGTACCCAAAAGGTAATTCTCATAATTTTGGTAAATTCCTCTCGTTAAAATTGTAGTTGAAATGATCATTTTGTATATGGAAAAATAACATGAGCTGAAAATAATAATAATAATAATAACAAGAAATCGATTAATCAAGGCAATCAATAGTAGTAATTTGCATTACCATAAATAGGAATCCAAAATATATAATATAGACTCACTTATGGGTGCAGAATATATTATATAGAACAACAGTTACAAAAATCCAACACTTGCAGGTTGAAGGATTTTCTTGTCAATATCATCTCAAATATCATGTCACCACCAAAAATTAATTAACAAATCAACTACCTATGGGTGTGTCAATGCATAACTAACTTAGGTGAAAAAAAAGCCACACCAGGATCAATTAATGAAATAACTAATAGTGGGTGAGTTAACCTATAACCAATCCAAGTGATAAAATATCTCAAAAGTAAACAAGTAACTCTAATCATTTTGTAAGTAACCCATTATGGTGTAGAAACTCACTCAATTAATAGAATCCTTAATGGGGATAGAAATTGCTCAATTAATTAATCTTTAATTCATCTCTGATTTTTCCAAACACTTTTAATAATATAATGAGACTTATTAACTACAAATGGGCATTATTTCAATTCTATAATTTTATAAAATTACAATTAATTTAATAATTAAAAAATATCCCAAATTTTATAACATTGTAAAATTTTAAACCAATATTTTATGATATCAGATTTTATCAAATTGAATCAATCAAAAGATTTATCAAAAGAAAGAAATGAAAACTTCCTTTTCTTTATCTCTCTCATGCTTTCTTATCAAATTTCCTTTATGTTTGTTTTTATAATTTTTTCCATCTTTTGTTAAATCCATTTGAAAAAGTATAGGAACCTGAGTTGGTCCGGTCCTAAGGCCATCACACTCGAGGCTTCGATCGAATTCCTATATCCTTTGTTTTCATTTTCTTCTTCCCCGCCTTTTTTTGCATTAGAAAAAATTAGGGCAAGTCCTACACAGGCTGTTTCTTTTCTTTCCTTCTTGCACTATGAGTGTCATACTAGGCCGACAAGCCAAAATAGTACAGAGGACCTTAACAAACTAGCTTCAGTGGCAGTCAACAAGAAAGATGGCAGGGGTGGCAATGGACCACCGCAACAGCAGTGATGGCGGTGGCAGACTCCTTCTACCTACAGGATAATAAGCCATCAGCAGCGGCCATGCTGGGCAGCAAAACCAACCAGCAAAGGTGGAAAACTACTACATAAGAAGTACAAGCCACAACTGTAGAACAATAGCAGCGCAAAGCAAAAACCACATTACACTACAAGGACACTACCTCATGTAGGTGAGGTAGAGAAAGCACGAAAAAAGGGGATTGAATTATGTAGCTTAAAAACTATTTACTTTCTAAAACTTTAAAACTGATTCTATCAAGTATAAGACTTGAAGACAGCAAAAAATCAAATTAGTTAGCTTTAGAAAGTGACTTTCTAAAGTATCTAGAGAAACAACTAAGTTTAGAAAGTGATAAGCAATAATTTTATAAACGCAGACAAAAAAATAACAGTACACAAAGCAGATTATAAGAGATGGAGTATAAAAAAAATCACACAAGAGATTTATACTAGTTCGGCTATGCTTGCCTAGATCCAATCCCTAACAAAAACCTGTGTAGAGTTCCTCTAAAACCCTTTTTGGCACAAGAGGTTACAAAGATAGTCTTTCTCTAACCTTCAAAAGTTATCTCTAGTGAGCAGTTAGTACAATCAACCCTCACTCACAATTATTCTTTAACTAGTCTCTCCAAGTGATCACTAATGGATCAAGGTACAAAAGATTTGAAGGTTTTGGTATATCACTCAAAACTCACTCAAGTTTCCTAAGATGTGTATCAAGGGTAAGGAAACATTTGAGAGGCTTTTTTAAAAATTCTCACAAGAGGGTGTGTTAGCTAATAGTCCATAGAAAGTAGATTTTGGACTTCATAAACTAGTGGATTTCAATGAAGAATAGATTTCACAAAGTAGAATGCAGACTTGAATATTTCAATTTGCAAAAGTCCCTTCCAACTTGAATGAATGGTGCTTTTAAACTTGAAATTTGAATAAGATCATTTGTCCTTGATTTGATCAACATCATACACCTATTGATCATTGGTTGTATATCTAGGATTGGTCTTCTAGAAATTATAGGCTGAGCTTATAGCAGTGACAGTTGTAATAATACAAAAGTAATTTGTATTATGTTCCTTGTTTACTGTAAATGCTTCAAGAACAACTTCCAACGTCATATATGTTTTCTGAACTTATCAATTCATGAAACATTCATCAATGATATATCTTCTTCAAGTAAAAAGCTAATGTATTACGAGCAATGACTTTTTGGAGCTCTATCTTCTCTTTGACACCATATCTTTAATTTCTGATGATATTTCACTTTCTTAGCTATTCTAGCTCATACTGAGTTTATTTATAATGTAGATGTGAGACTCCAGAAAGTGTTGGATTCTTCATTTAGTGAACACGATCGACTTTGATAGAGATATACTTGATTTAATCACAAATAACCACCTTTTATTCCATCATGTCACTTTCTGATGTACTAGATTACTTTCTGATGCTTCAGTCTACTTTCTTATATATATATATATATATATATATATATATATATATATATATATATATATATATATATATATCATACACTATAACTCATTTTCTGAGCTATTTTTCAAACTTCAAAAATTGTAAACTCTTAGAATAAATTTTATATCATATTAAATCATGATAATATGAAAAATATTTCATGAAATTAGTTATATATGACATGAGAAAATTCCTATTTAAGACTTAAGAAACTCATGAAAATCATAGTCCTTTATTCAAAATATTTTATTAAAATTTGCTTTGTTATCACCCAAAACTTAAGCTCTAAGAGTTTTCTCAAGGATTCTGAAGCTAACAATCTCTCATTTTTAATAATGACAAATTAAATTATGATAAAATCTTTTGGAGAATAATGAAAGAAAGTTTCTTCATAGTTCATAAACTTAAAGAATCTTTTTCTCAAAAACTTTGTAAGATTTTATTTAATTACAACATAGATCTTCAGAATGTAATCATTAAGTAATTCTTTCTCAAAACTTTCTATTGAAGCAAAATTTTTTATTGAGTTTCTAATAAATACTTATGAAATAAGAGAGAGTGACAATGTGTACCATATATAATAACAACCAAAATTATAAAGTTGTATCCAATCAACACTTATAAAGTCCAAGAGTCAGGTATAAAAAAAGAAACAGAAACATCATATATCATTGTTTGAGATGTAAATGCAATCAAGAACAATGAACATATGATAAAGACTAAAAAAATGAAATATGAAAAGCATGAAATGTATGAAGAGTCTTCAAAGTTTTTTCTGTGCTCTCCCTCAAACCATGACTCTATAGACTTTAGCAAAAGATTTTTTTTTTCAAAGTTCTCCTCCCCTTTTTGTTATCAATAAAGAGGGTGCATAAGTCTTTACCATCACTGACCACCCTTCTTGAGATCCTTAATTGCATCTAGAATCTAAAACAAAGGGGCCCCATGCCTCCTCATATGTGCTCCAAGGTCTCTATTGGCTGTTTCAACTCTACCCATCCTTGCAATAAGATCTCTTTGATTGTGTAGGAGAAGTTGAGTCTCAGAGAGTGAAGTAGAGGTGTTGGCAGCCTCATTTTCTAAGTCATGATCAGTATTAGAAAGATAGAAAGGCACAGTGTCACCTCTTATGATTGATTCATTGTAAGTCAACGATTCAGACAATTCTTAAATCGGTTATCATGTATGTGTGGCTAACTGGCTATACTTTACTAAGCCCCTCCCATTTGGGTCTTCCAAATAAAGAAAAATCTAGAAATTAAAATAATAGGTTCAACAAAAAAAAAAAAAGCCACACACACAATGATGAAAAGTGTTGGTTTTGGGCCAACAAAAGTTGACTTATCTGATTATCATGATTTAAATTTGATCATTTGATTTTACCATTGTTGGATGATTATTTATAAATACCAAGATAAGTGTTTCATAAATTTGCAAAGCATGCATTGACCTCGGGTTGGGAGACATTCTCCTTAACTTAAAATTTTCATTAAAAAAAAGGTACCAATTTTGGAGTTTGTAAGGAATCCAATCAAACAAGCTATCCTAACAAATACATTCCTAAATAAAGTATAAGCACTAAAGTAAACAATTAGTATGTATAATGTTAATATGAGACATACATTATAAATGCAATAATACTTAAACTAAACAAGTAAAGATGAGCTTGTTTATTCATTATTATTAAGTAGTACAAGATGTGGGACTGAGAAAGCACACAATTTTTTTCTTCAAAAACCAAAAACTAATATTTTCGAGACACAAACACAAATAAAGTCTTTATTTCGTAAGGGTACATATAGGGTAATTCTTGGTACAATCGGCAGGAGCAAAGGAAACTTTTTTCCCTTCAAGATCATACTCCACCTGAAAATTAATTTGTGCCGTATTTCCGAAGATGGAGAGTCCATTTGGCTTGGTGGGTACTACCAGCAAGCAAAGCAAGTTGTTGTCAACAGTGAATATGTTGATCTCTGGCTTCATGGAAACATCAGCACCAGCAAAATGAAACACAATATTAGGGTAATTAATACTATCCCCATTATAATCAAAGCAAACATCGTATGGCTTTGAAGGTTCTTCGACGGGCTCAACACCAAGCGCTTTCTTCACTGAATCCACGAAACCATTGTAGAAACTTGGCTCAAGAGAAGTCAACGTGGACCCCGAGTCAATGATTATGTTGGCACTAGTTTGACCACTTTGCACTGTGTTCTGACCAACACTAATGCCTTCGAGATTGAGGTAGTAATATTCAGGTGAAGAAGTATCGATTGTGAAGGGAGTGGACACAACTCCATTATTTCCTGTTATGATTGCTTCATCCCCGAATTTGAGTTTGCTATTCGAGGTTGAATCGGAAGGATCAACCAAACAATAGGAGAATTTATGACCGATTTCATCACTTAGTTGTGAAACTAGTGACAATTCCCCTGCTCCAAGACCAACAATCCCTGTATCTCTCTTGGTAAATATTCCACTGTTGTTATTCCCACATCCGAAAACAGACTTTGGAAAAGTATCACCTTGGCCCTCACCACTAGACCCAAAATTGATGGAGTCAAGAGCTAATTCAC
The DNA here is from genome assembly GCA_031216125.1 of Dalbergia cochinchinensis. Classification (NCBI taxonomy): domain Eukaryota; kingdom Viridiplantae; phylum Streptophyta; class Magnoliopsida; order Fabales; family Fabaceae; genus Dalbergia; species Dalbergia cochinchinensis. The sequence goes on along the minus strand of CM062374.1, from coordinate 33,004,490 downwards.
CGTGTGTGGTTGAATTGTCACCATATCCGTACGAATAGAGGCACTCATTTGAGGGACCACAATCATGTTGGTCCTCGGGGAGTTGTGAGCAAGGTTTTGAGTCACAAGAGAGTGGCACGTAAGTGGAAGATTTGGTTGGATCAAATAATGGGGTGTCTTGTGGAAAACAATTCCCCACGCAAGGGGAACATTGCACCCATATAAGGTTACTCCCTGTGTCTGCAATAGCATATCTCTCAACCGGAGGTGTACCAATATAGATTCTCATGACGTAATCACCGCCTCCATCTGGAGTTACGATAGATTCGGGTGATGATTCATCATTCTCATCATTCAATGACAATTGATGAAACCGAGCAAGGGAGCGCAAGGCAGCTTTCCTAGTGCGCTCTGAATGGGTCATTGAAGAATTGTAAAATGGTGATAATGGTGAGTCACGGTGAATAAGATCGATACTAAAGCTAATGTGGCTTTTGCTTGCTTCAGATAATGAAGGTGCAATGGAAAGTAAACATATAATAAGGATTGATAAAGCGAAGAACAAATGAGTATTCATGTTTATGGAATCACGTGTGTAAAGGGAGGACATGAGAGATTAATGGGGTGCAAGGAGGAATGCATGGAAGTGCTTCTATTTATAGAATTAGCTCTGCTCCGGAGTCCAAAAAAGACCTCCATTTTCCCATAAAAGAAGTCTTCCACTTTTATTTTTATTTTTGAAGTCAATATTCTTTAAAGGGTTTGCTGCAGAATACACGTTCATATTTTAGTATATTTTACCATTAGAGATTAATTAGACATTATTTTTCTTTTTGAGATTTTGTGTGAAAATAAAAAGCCGATAAACGTTAATTTGTTGAGCCCATATAATTTAGTGTATTTTGGGTATCTCTATAGGGATTAATAGGAAAAAAAAAATTGGGATATCATTTACAATTCAATTGAAAGTGGTAGATGTGAAGATGATAACATATAACTAATAATAAATGTGGAATTCTTTATTTTACTAAAGTTACTAATAAAATAATTGAATTTTTAAGTTATTAACACAATATTCTTGATAATGTTTTACAAAAACACTAATCAGTAGTAAAAATAAATTTTTTAACTATATATATATATATATATTAATATGTAATTCTTCATTTGTGCCAATGATGTTTAGGAAATTGACATAGCAATATCAGTACTATTTGTACATAGTTAAATTTAATAATAATGAAGAAAAAAGGATTCAGTTGTGAGTGCACTTAAACTTTATATCGCATATCTCCTTTAATAGTAGTTAATGTTTAAAATAATTTAACTAAAAAAATTAAGAAAACTAAGTTAAAAATATTACAAAAGTGACTGATCAATTATGATTTTAGTTTCTAGAGTATCCTCTCATCTTGTAACTGAGACACTAATCTTTTGAAATACAGTTAGGCATATAAATGGGGACTCCTTTCATTGGTGTTTTTTTCTATATTCATAAGTTTTGAAATCAAATCCAGAACCTCGTGCTTAAAGGATCAAGCCCCTTCTACTAGTATCAACTCCTTCTTGCTATTCATTTTGGTTTTTTAGAGAAAAATTATTCCTTTCAATTTTCTCATCTAAAGAAGTCTTGTCATTGTTATTTTTTTGAAGTAAAGGGATCAATATGTATACCAATATAATTTAAACACAATTTTTATATCATGTGATAAATAATGTGATTAATTAATTTTTTATTCTTTTTTTAAGAAATATTTTAGTTAATTTAGAAAATTAATATTAACTTTTATTGACAATAATTAAATTTAAAATTATTACTATTAATTTAATTAATAATTAGATTAATTTTCTTAAAATTCTTAAAATGCATTCATACATTTCATTTTCATATAATCCTTAAATTTTATAAATTTTAATTATTCGCTACCTAATTAATAGGGTCAAAGTGAGTTGAGGTTGATTGAGCTTCTTAAAGCTCTAGCTAGGTTCGGCTACTTAATAGGGTTGGCTTGAGCTCAAGCTCAAGCACAATAAGAAATGAACTAAAGTTTTGCTTAAACATGTTATTAAGTTTGTTTGACTTTTATCATAACTATCTAAAGAAGACAAATTATATATATATATATATATATATATATATATAATGATATTTTTTAATCGAACTTAATAGTCCTAAACACAATTATTTTATAATTATAAATGTAAAATAGAATTTTTCCATTTTTCAAAATTCTTGAAGTTTCCTTTATAAAACCACCCCATTCAATTTACCCTCCTAGTTGGTTTCATGCAGCACCACTACATCATAACTTTGTGAATAAACTGATTTGTGAAACAAAAAAAGAATTGATTTGGCATATTTTGAAATATCAAAGTATCAATGTCAATACTGGACACGGTATGTCCTCGATCCTAAGCATAATGTGTCATGACCCATTAATTGTGGCCAGCTCGGGATTATAAAAGTTCCCTGAAACTAAATAAACATTTTTCCCAAACCGTTTAAAAAGCTAATGTGGCTTTTGCTTGCTTCAGATAATGAAGGTGCAATGGAAAGTAAACATATAATAAGGATTGATAAAGCGAAGAACAAATGAGTATTCATGTTTATGGAATCACGTGTGTAAAGGGAGGACATGAGAGATTAATGGGGTGCAAGGAGGAATGCATGGAAGTGCTTCTATTTATAGAATTAGCTCTGCTCCGGAGTCCAAAAAAGACCTCCATTTTCCCATAAAAGAAGTCTTCCACTTTTATTTTTATTTTTGAAGTCAATATTCTTTAAAGGGTTTGCTGCAGAATACACGTTCATATTTTAGTATATTTTACCATTAGAGATTAATTAGACATTATTTTTCTTTTTGAGATTTTGTGTGAAAATAAAAAGCCGATAAACGTTAATTTGTTGTGCCCATATAATTTAGTGTATTTTGGGTATCTCTATAGGGGTTAATAGGAAAAAAAAAATTGGGATATCATTTACAATTCAATTGAAAGTGGTAGATGTGAAGATGATAACATATAACTAATAATAAATGTGGAATTCTTTATTTTACTAAAGTTACTAATAAAATAATTGAATTTTTCAGTTATTAACACAATATTCTTGATAATGTTTTACAAAAACACTAATCAGTAGTAAAAATAAATTTTTTAACTATATATATATATATATATATTAATATGTAATTCTTCATTTGTGCCAATGATGTTTAGGAAATTGACATAGCAATATCAGTACTATTTGTACATAGTTAAATTTAATAATAATGAAGAAAAAAGGATTCAGTTGTGAGTGCACTTAAACTTTATATCGCATATCTCCTTTAATAGTAGTTAATGTTTAAAATAATTTAACTAAAAAAATTAAGAAAACTTCCTTTAATAGTAGTTAATGTTTAAAATAATTTAACTAAAAAAATTAAGAAAACTAAGTTAAAAATATTACAAAAGTGACTGATCAATTATGATTTTAGTTTCTAGAGTATCCTCTCATCTTGTAACTGAGACACTAATCTTTTGAGATACAGTTAGACATATAAATGGGGACTCCTTTCATTGGTGTTTTTTTCTATATTCATAAGTTTTGAAATCAAATCCAGAACCTCGTGCTTAAAGGATCAAGCCCCTTCTACTAGTATCAACTCCTTCTTGCTATTCATTTTGGTTTTTTAGAGAAAAATTATTCCTTTCAATTTTCTCATCTAAAGAAGTCTTGTCATTGTTATTTTTTTGAAGTAAAGGGATCAATATGTATACCAATATAATTTAAACACAATTTTTATATCATGTGATAAATAATGTGATTAATTAATTTTTTATTCTTTTTTTAAGAAATATTTTAGTTAATTTAGAAAATTAATATTAACTTTTATTGACAATAATTAAATTTAAAATTATTACTATTAATTTAATTAATAATTAGATTAATTTTCTTAAAATTCTTAAAATGCATTCATACATTTCATTTTCATATAATCCTTAAATATTATAAATTTTAATTATTCGCTACCTAATTAATAGGGTCAAAGTGAGTTGAGGTTGATTGAGCTTCTTAAAGCTCTAGCTAGGTTCGGCTACTTAATAGGGTTGGCTTGAGCTCAAGCTCAAGCACAATAAGAAATGAACTAAAGTTTTGCTTAAACATGTTATTAAGTTTGTTTGACTTTTATTATAACTATCTAAAGAAGACAAATTATATATATATATATATATAGTGATATTTTTTAATCGAACTTAATAGTCCTAAACACAATTATTTTATAATTATAAATGTAAGATAGAATTTTTCCATTTTTCAAAATTCTTGAAGTTTCCTTTATAAAACCACCCCATTCAATTTACCCTCCTAGTTGGTTTCATGCAGCACCACTACATCATAACTTTGTGAATAAACTGATTTGTGAAACAAAAAAAGAATTGATTTGGCATATTTTGAATATCAAAGTATCAATGTCAATACTGGACACGGTATGTCCTTGATACTAAGCATAATGTGTCATGACCCATTAATTGTGGCCAGCACATAAGGGATTATAAAAGTTCCCTGAAACTAAATAAACATTTTTCCCAAACCGTTTAAAAAGCTTTATTTATAAAATAATTGAAATAAAAGCACCGTTAATCATGCACCTAGCCCCGCAACAAAGTCTGTATTACTATGTGACTAAAGTTGTGTTTCACATTAGGAGAGTTCTCAACAGCACTGACTTTTTGTAAGATTTTGGCGCATATATTAAGAAATTATCAAAAAAATATATATATAAGAAAAAATTATGTTGATAAAATTGGTCTTTTATTTTGACAAAAGAGAGAACAAGGTCGAAAATCGTGAAATAATTGTTATGAGAAGTGTGTTCGAGAGAATATATACAACTGGGGTTTTTTGCTCTTGTACCAAGCTGGACATTTTTTTTTTTTTTTGGTTGGTTTTGGGGTCAACTCCAACTCTAATTTTAAAAGGAATGATATTTTTTTTGGTCTTAAAAGGAAAGAGTATTATATAAATTAAAAATGTTAAATATCTACCACTAAACTCATACTATATATTTATATTAAGTTAAAAATTATAACTTAATATGTAAAAAATTGTAAATTTAGATAAAAAATTGTAAATAAATATACAATGTTGTAAACTATCTTGATTTATAATTTTTTACAAATTGATTTATAACATTTTATATATAATTTATAATTTTTTATATATTAATTTATAAAATTTTATTTAATATAAATATATAATGTAAGTTTAGTAGTAATCATCTATCACTCCTCTATATGAAATGATGGCACTGGGCTATAGATCTGGCCCACGCTATAAGCTCGTTTAAGAAAATTGGCCAACTGATTGGTTTCCCTGTGCCATCTTGAACGTGCAACATGGCATTGGCCTCCTCAAGATGACCAGGGCACTAGTACTGCACGCGGAGTGACAGGTACAGACCAATATATTCTGAACCTCCTGCCACATAGTACACACCAAACAATAAGCTACACGTGTGCGTTTGGTGTATTTTTTCTCTCTCTCTTTTTCTGGTATCAAAGATTTTTTTTTTGATAAAATAAAGGTATCGTGCATGGTACATGGTACACGATGTTCGGTCATTTTAGGCCTTGCTTTATAACCACATTAAAAGCCGTCAACCTTGTATAGCTCGGATAACATTTGTTTGATGTCTTTAAGATAGAAATATAGAGACACTAAAAATATAAATTTATTTAATAATAGAGATAGGAATAAAGATTAAATAATTTTTTTATTTTTGAGATAGAAAAATATAAAATTTTTATACCTTTAAAATATGGAGACAGTGGGAACAGGATATGAAGATAGAAATTTAATATTTTTATTTTCAAATAATATCTCAATACATATTTATTATTTATATTTCTATTTTCACTATCTCTATATTTATGTCCTTGTCTCTATATTTCTATCTAAGGACAGTAAACTAATGCTACTTTAGGCTTTGTTTGGTGTCATTGGCTATCAAAAGATTACTGAGCTTTTTAGCCTGTCAAAATACTGTTTTAAAAAGCTATAATAGTATTATTTAATAAAATAATATAAATTTACTCTTAGCAAATATGAGCCATTAAAATAGTGTTTGTTAAATATATTATAAAATAGCTTTTAAAATATAAAATGACTATAATGGACATAAATATTTATGGAAAGAATAACAATCTAAAAGTCTTAATTAATAGAATAATAAAATTAAATTTTTATTAAGATTCAAAGGTTATATTTATCTTTTGATTTTTTTTTTTAAATTTCAGAGGATAGAAGTCAACGCTGAAAAGAATCTTATGATGTGCTCTCAAAAGGATCCCCAACTTTTTGGTTTATCAAACAGATAAATCTAACTGAAGAGCATTATCAAACTCACCCTCAGTGGTATAGGTTCAAATTAGTTCAGCCAAATCCAATTGTAATTGTGAAGATTAACCAATGAAAAAGAAAGAAAAAAAAACTACAATCACCTTTCCTAAAATTTGAGACAATTATGTTACACTCAACATTTTCTCTATTTATAAAATTATCATTAAAGATCACTCAGCTTTGCTCAAATTAACTGGTCTCTTGTGCAGTGCAATTGATGGTTCACTTATTTAAATGACAAAAAAGATAACATGTAACATATGCATAATAATTAATGATAAAATTATAGTATTTTGATAATATTTGACATATAGATCGGCTTAAATATATTTTCTTTCATCATGTGAGCGTGGAGTTTATAATAACAACCTATGATTAAAAAAAGGTATGTATTTTAGTTAATATATATGTATCAAATATTGTTAAAAAAAAATATTATAATTTTATCATTAATGATCATATACATATTCTATATTATCTTTTTTATCAACTAAATTAATAGACCAGTAACTATAGGGGAGGCTACTGTAACCTTTAATGATAATTTTCAGTATAATTACTTCGAACATCTTAGGTTATATCATTATAATTTTTTTTGAAAAAAATGTTATTTATGCTTGAATTATTTTCCTTTAAATTGATCAGAGGTAAAAATTGAGCTTAGCTTAGTTGAAAATTATAAAACTTGAATTTCACGTATATGTTTTGCTTAATTATTAAAAACTTTAAGCTTAATTAGCTTTTAATATCAATGTTTTAGAGCTAGAGTTTGATTCATTTACCTAATAATCGAGCATGAATTATAGCTTGATTTTTTTTTATTTACTTAAACAGATGAGATTAACCAATACCTAACAAGTCAAATCCATATTATTTATGAATAACTTAATTTATTTACACTCTAACGTACATAATTTAAGTCGAGCGGCGAGTAACGCACGTGAAGTTAAAATAGTAACATGGATTATGTTTAATATAGGGTCCCAACTTTGCGAAATATATCATGCAACATGATAAGAATCAACGTGTCTTCCCAGTAATTATTAACTCGTATATTAATTAGAAAGAGAATTACACTTACAAAGAGAGAATTAAAATTCAAAATTTAGAAAAAATAATTATTTGGAGATATGTTAATTCTCACTAACTGTTGTTGGGTCTACCAAAAAGAAACATAAGTTTAGAAATGTAAATAATAAGTTCAATTATTACAAAATCACAACCAATTCTGCCTGCCATGTTTTTTCCAAAGCAATTGGGAGTGAAATCTTCTGTTAATGCATGGGTGTGGCACATTTTTCAGAACCCTTCGGAAATTAAATATGCTAATGCCACCTTTCTCTCTCTGATCCCTAAGGTGGATAAGCCGGGGCTATTGGGTTGTGTAATGTGATCTATAAACCGGTGACAAAAGTATTGGCTTCCAGATTTAAGCATGCGATGAATAAGCTCATTGGGGCAAATTAGGGCAGCTTCGTGCCAGGCATATGGAGTTCAACAATATCCTTATTGCGCATGGTATGAATGACCACTCGATGCACAATAAGAATGGTAGTCTTGGCTTTATGGCTCTTACGATCAACTTAGCAAAGGCCTATGATAGGCTGAATTGGAATTTTCTTTTGGAAACCTTAAGGGATGCGAGGTTCCCTAATATTATTGTTGAGATGCATCTTCTTTGGAATGGTGATCATACTGATCCATTTACTCCTTCTAGAGGCATCAGAAAAGGTGAGCCCCTATCCCCTTATTTGTTTGTCCTTTGCATTGAGAAGTTATCCCGGCTAATTAAATTTTTTGTAGCTGATAAGAATTGGGAGCCTATTTCTTTGAATAGAGGGGGGCCAAAGTTATCATAGGAATGTCACAGTTGACTAGGCCCATGTTATTATAGGAATGTCATAGACTTTTTTTGTGGGAGTTCTGGGCAGAAGGTGAGTCTTGACAAGTCTCGGGTTTATTTCTTGGAAAATAATAGCGCAGATCGACGGCGAAACATTTGTAATATCCTTTGCATTTAGCAGACTGACAATCTTGATAAGTATCTTGGTGTTCTTCTTTTCCATGAACGTATCTCAGAAAGGAATTTCCAATATAGTTTTGATCGAATGCAAAATAAACTAAATGGTTGGAAGGCACGTACTCTTTCCTTGGTTGGTTGTGTTACTCTAGCTCAATCAGCTCTGGCCACTATACTGTTGTATTTAATGCAGACTGATAAGTTCCAAAAAGCTTTGGAAGATCTGAAATGGTTTTCCTTTTGATGAAGAGACATTAAGGAATAAGGGTAGGAATCATGGCTTGACTTGAGTTTAAGTAATGAATTGCTGGCTTTTATAGCCTCAAATTGCATCTGAGCTTTTGAAATAACTAAATGATTGTATATGTTTCTTTCAATACACTGTCTTTCATCTTTTATCCATACATTCTTTCTTTTTCCTTACTCTTTCAGAGTCTTTTTTCTTTAAAATATCTCCACCTAATATGCATAATTCTGAAAACTCATTAATTGATTCTCGTGTTATAATAGACATGAAGAATCATAGTCTTGACAAAGGTTCAAACCTATAAAAACAACCTGCTTAGGTGCTATACTTAGTGAAAAATGGCCAAGTAGCCAATAATCAAAGAGTAAATTATTGTCCTAAATGCTCTAGTTCAATCATCAACTGGGGCAATTTTTCAATTGCTAATATGAAAGCGGCACCATGCAAATCGTTAAAAGTAATAAGCACCAATCCGCTAAGGACAAACATAGCAAGGGAGAAGAAAACATTTGGTCCTAAGTGCCTTGACATCATTCGTAAGTGTCAAACTAAAAAGAGTTACACACTATGAAGATCCATCTCAGGTGAAGAATTAGTAGACCTAGTGGAAAAAAATGAAAGTGTTTAGGACTAAAAGAGTGAAGGAAAAAGCTTGCAAGTTCATAAAATTAAAAAAAAAAAAAGAAAAAGGAAAAGGATCCAAGAAAAGTTAGAGCAAAAAAAAGTAGGAAAAAACACTCATTAGACTGAAAAGCCAAAATGATAGTCTAGGCAAAAGTTAGAGCAAAGGATAAACTAGATTGAAAACCCAAAAGTGCAGTCTAGGAAAAGGTCTGTCACTTTAGAATTACGCAAAAAAAGGAGCTCATGAATAATGCTAAACTAGGGTAATTAAATGACCATTGATCAGACAAGAGTCATCCTCACATAAATAGATAAATAAATAAAGAGCCAACAGTCCAAGACATATTTGTCATATAGCAATGAATCACAATCTTGGTCATGAATTCTAGTCTAAAGCAACTAAGTAATCGATGAATTAGGTAATTAATAAACGAAATCTGCATTGCACATCTCTCACACCTCATTCTTACCCTCTTTATGCCCTGTAAATATCATGCACTTTCAAATTCAATCCCTTCTTTTGAACCCATATCTCTACTCTATCCTCTCGTTCCTTCATCATCAAATCCTCATCATGCATAATCATGTCATCAGCTAACAAGCCAATTCAATGTCTGATTCAAAAAGGAGCTCACTAGATTTAAAATCTGCAAGGGCAGTCTACGCAAAAATTAGAGCAAATACAAAAAAAAATAGAAATATGAAAAATAAGAAAATGAAGAGTTCGCTAGATTGAAAATCTGAAAGGGCAATCCAGACAAAAATAGAAAAAAAAATAGAGAAAGGAAAAGAAATGAAGAGGCTTCCTCAATTAAAGGTCAAAGATGTCGGCCTAGGAAAGTTAGAGTAAAGATAAAAAAAAGATAGCAAAATTCCAAAGCATGACAAGGCCAAGAAATCAAAACAGAAGTCGATGGGGAGTCCAAAAAAAAAATTGACACGCATATATCACATGACAAATGCAATGACTCTTCAGATAAAATGACTCATCTTGGATCAGACAAAGATTGCCCCATAAGCAATGCTTCGTCACCATGAACTAGGGAAAATTTCTCATCATTCAATCATCTAGGTTTCATCACCATATCATTCATCATGTTAGGTTTTATTAGGACACATCATCATCACCATTGATCGTGCTCATGCCATCAATACTTTCCATGTTGCAGACTAGGCAAAAAAAATTTCCTCTATGAAGTCATCTCATCATATTAGGGCATTCATCATTTGCATCATCACACCATTTAGGTTCTACTGTCTTAAGGACTTCATCATTCATCATTGCATGTTTAGTCATCCTTACGCATTTGTTTTTCTGCACCATGAATCATTTTCTTTTGTCAATATCACATATTATGAGCAAGCATCACAAATCATATCGCTTACAAGTCATTCATTTTCATCATGGCATTTTCTACAATCTTTGCAAGTCATTTCCTTTGTTCACACTGCAAGCATTTACTTTTACATAATTTCCTCTAAACAAACCTTTAATTTCATATACTTTTCTAACTCAATCATAATCATTTATTTTTATATCTCGACAATGATCATTTACTTTTCACACGTTTTTTCTTTCACAAGTGTTTAAATTTCAAAAGCTTTTAAATTTTATATGCATTTACTTTCATAAATTTTACTTTCACATGCATTTAATTTCACATGTGTTTATTTTCACAAGTCTTTAAATATCACATGCTTTTAAATTTCACATGTATTTAATTTCATAAATTTTATTTTCACATGCCTTCAAATTTTACACACGTTAATTTCACAACTCTTTACATTTCACATATTTTTAAATTTCACAAGTCCTTATTTTCACATGCATTTACATTTCACATGCTTTTAAAATTTCACATGTATTTAATTTCACAAGCCTTTACTTTCACATGCATTTTAATTTCACAAGTCTTCAATTTCACAGGCATGTATTTTCACAAGTCTTTAAATTTCAAATACATTTAATTTCACAAATGTTATTTTCACATGCCTATAAATTTCACATGTGTTTAGTTTCATAAGTCTTTACTTTCACGTGCTTTCATTTCACAAGTCTTTAATTTCACATATATTTAGTTTGCACTTGCATTCGTAAATCATTATGCATTCATCGTCATTATGCATTTGTCATACGACATCATTCATTAGATGATTTTGCATTGTCACCATGCATTCATCATCATCATGCAATCATCATTTGACATCATTCATCAAATCATTTTGCACTTATCGTCCTCAGTACTCATAATTTTATCATCAATTTGTTAGGTTTTTATGCAATCGTATAGTACAGATTGCATAGTGGAATTTTTAAAATTTTGTAAAACCCACAACTGGATTCATACGAATCGATCAGTTTGAACGAAAAGTTCGAATTATGTACCTAGGAGCAAGGAAGAGAAAACTGGACCGGGTATCGAACCGGTCAAAGTACTGGTTCAAAGGTTTAGAGGTCCAACTGGTTCAACCGGGTTTCAATCGGAATGTAATAAAAATATATATAAATATATATATATATGTGTGTGTGTGATTAATTAGAATATAAATAAATATATTAAATCATTAATATTAACATAATTAACAAAAAAATATTCATAGATCTATAAAAATAAGCATAATCTATATAAAATTTCTCTATTCTCAACCTCACAGCACGATCACAAAGCATTTGAAAACAATATTTGTTAGTAATCAGTGAGATTTATGGTGAGCAGTTTATAAATAATGGAGGGAGGAGAATAACAACCCAATAATTTTAGTTAATATCCTTCTTTGGTTCCATTTTTTTTAATTTTTCCTCTATGACTACTATAAGATATCAATATTTAAGTTTTAGAACAAAAAAAAAAATTTTTGCAAAAAAAAAGGTCAAACTGGTTTGGTTTTCCCCTATTTTCCCAGTTTTAACCGGTTTTTGACCGGTTTTGACTTCCTCCAGTTTTTTATGCTAACTAGACCGATCACCGAACTGGTTCTCGATTAACCCGATCGGACCAGTTGGTCCGGTCCGATTTTCTCTTCATTGCCTGGGAGCGAGCTTCCACATAACTTGATTCTCATACTTAGGCTGTAGGTGCTGCTAAGGAATGACAACCCTCTATCAGTATCCACACACGAATGGTTACAAACGGTTGTTGAGTGCTAGCTCAATCCGATTCCAAACTACGAGTTTAGGGTTTCCTTCAATGTTATTCTTGGTTTCCAATTTATTTATTTAATGTTATAATGTCTATTACGGAAAATTTCACATCTTAACTTACAATTGTGATCTTTTGAGCTCATTAGTTTCCCACCACTGACTTAAAAACTTTAAAAATTTATTCAAGGATAGAAATTGTTCTCATTTAAACAAAGCCTAAAGAAAGATTCAAAATCAATGAAAATATTTGATATTTCTTAGACATCAACATCAACAACTACCCAAAAGGTAATTCGCATAATTTTGGTAAATTCCTCTCGTTAAAATTGTAGTTGAAATTATCATATTGTATATGGAAAAATAACATGAGCTGAAAAAAATAATAATAATAAGAAGAAATCGATTAATCAGGGCAATCAATAGTAGTAATTTGCATTACCATAAATAGGAATCCAAAATATATAATATAGACTCACTTATGGGTGCAGAATATATTATATAGAACAACAGTTATAAAAATCTAACACTTGCAGGTTGAAGGATTTTCTTGTCAATGTCATCTCAAATATCATGTCACCACCAAAAATTAATTAACAAATCAACTACCTATGGGTGTGTTAATGCATAACTAACTTCGGTGAAAAAACAGTCACACCAGGATCAATTAATGAAATAACTACTAGTGGGTGAGTTAACCTATAACCAATCCAAGTGACAAAATATCTCAAAAGTAAACAATTAACTCTAATAATTCTGCAAGTAACCCATTATGGTGTAGAAACTCACTCAACTAATAGAATCCTTAATGGGGATAAAAATTGCTCAATTAATTAATCTTTAATTCATCTTCGATTGTTCCAAACACTATTAATAAATGAGACTTATTAACTACAAATGGGCATTATTTCAATTCTATAATTTTATAAAATTCCAATTAATTTAATAATTAAAAAATATCCCAAATTTTATAATGTTGTAAAATTTTAAACCAATATTTTATGATATTAGATTTTATCAAATTCAATCAATCAAAAGATTTATCAAAAGAAAGAAATGAAAACTTCCTTTTCTTTATCTCTCATGTTTTTTTTATCAAATTTCCTTTATGTTTGTTTTTATAATTTTTTCCCTCTTTTATTAAATCCATTTGAAAAAGTATAGGAACCTAAGTTGGTCCGGTCCTAAGGCCATCACACTTGAGGTTTAGTTCGAATCCCTATATCCTTTGTTTTCATTTTTTTCTTCCCTGCCTATTTTTGCATTAGAAAAAATTAGGGTAGGTCCTACACAAGCTGTCTCTTTTCTTTCCTTCTTGCATTGTGAGTGTCATACTAGGCCGACAAGCCAAAATAGTATAGAGGACCCTAACAAACCAGCTTCAATGGCAGTCAACAGGAAAGATGGCAGGGGTGGCAATGGACCACCGTAACAGCAGCGCTGGTGGTCAAGCAAGTTGATAGGGGTGGTGGACTCCTTCTACTTACAAGATAATAAGCCATCAACAGTGGCCATGTTGGGCAACAAAACCAACCAGCAAAGGCGAAAAACTGCTACATAGGAAGTGCAGCCCACAACTGTAGAACAATAGCAGCGCAAAGCAAAAACCGTATTACACTATGGGGACACTGCCTCATGTAGGTGAGGTGAGAAAAAGCACGTGAAAAAGGGATTGAATTATGTAACTTAAAAACTATTTGCTTTCTAAAATTTTAAAACAGATTCTATCAAGTACAAGACTTGAAGACAGTGAAAATTCAAATTAGTTAGCTTCAAAAAGTGACTTTCTAAAGTGCCCAAAGAAACAACTAAGTTTAGAAAGTGATAAACAATAATTTTATAAACGCACACAAAAAAATGACAGCACACAAAGTAGATTATAACAGATGGAGTATAAAAAAAAAATCACACAAGAGATTTATACTAGTTTGGCTAGGCTTGCCTCGATCCAATCCCTAATAAAAAACTTGTGTAGAGTTCCTCTAAAACACCTTTTTTGCACAAGAGGTTACAAAGATAGTCTTTCTCTAACCTTCTCAAGTTATCTCTAGTGAGCAATTAGTACAATCAACCCTCACTCACAATTATTCTTTAACTAGCCTCTCCAAGTGATCACTAATGGATCAAGGTACAAAAGATTTGAAGGTTTTAGTATATCACTCAAAACTCACTCAAGTTTCCTAAGATGTTATCAAGGGTAAGGAAACATTTGAGAGGCTTTTTTAAAAATTCTCACAAGAGGGTGTGTTAGCTAATAGTCCATAGAAAGTAGATTTTGGACTTCATAAACTAGTGAATTTAAATGAAGAATAGAGTAGAATGCAGACTTGAATATTTCAATTTGCAAAAGTCCCCTCCAAGTTGAATAAATGGTGCTTTTAAACTTGAAATTTGAATGAGATCATTTGTCCTTGATTTGATCAACATCATACACTTGTTGATTGTTGTTTGTGTATCTAGGATTGGTCTTCTAGAAACTGTAGGCTGAGCTTATATAGTGACAGTTGTAATAGTACAAAAGTAGTTTGTATTTTGTTCCTAGTTTACTGTAAATGCTTCAGAAACAACTTCCAACGTTATATATGTTTTTTGAACTTATCAACTCATGAAATATTCATCAACGATATATCTTCAAGTAAAAAGCTAATGTATCATGAGTAATGACTTTTTGGAGCTATATCTTCTCTTTGACACCATATCTTCAATTTCTGATGATATTTCACTTTCTTAGCTATTCTAGCTCATACTAAGTTTATTTATAATGTAGATGTGAGACTCCAGAAAGTGTTGGATTCTTCTTTTAGTGAACACGATCGACTTTGATAGAGATATACTTGATTTAATCACAAAAAACCACCTTTTGATGTATTAGGTTACTTTCGGATGCTTCAATCTACTTTCTTATATATATATATATATATATATATATATATATATATATATATATATATATATATATATATATATATATATATCAGACACTATAACTCACTTTCTGAGCTATTTTTCAAACTTCGAAAATGGTAAACTCTTAGAATAAATTTTATACCATATTAAATCATGATAGTGTGAAAAATATTTCATGAAATTAGTTAAATATGACATGAGAAAATTTCTATTTAAGACTTAAGAAACTCATGAAAACTATTAGTCCTTTCTTCAAAACATTTTATCAAAATTTACTTTGTTATCACTCAAAATTTAAGCTCTGAGAGCTTTCTCAAGGATTCTGAAGCTAACAATCTCCCTTTTTTGATAATGACAAATTAAATTATGATAAAATCTTTTGGAGAATAATGAAATAAATTTTCTTCATTGTTCATAAACTTGAAGAATCTTTCTCTCAAAAACTTTGTAAGATTTTATTTAATTACAATATAGATCTACAGAATGTAATCATTAGTGATTCTTTCTCAAAACTTTCTATTGAAGCAAAATTTTGTATTAAGTTTCTAATAAATACTTATGAAATAAGAGAGAGTGACAATGTGTACCATATATAATAACAACCAAAATTATAACCTTGTATCCAATCAACACTTATAAAGTCCAAGAGTCAGATACAAAAAAAAAACAGAAACATCGTATAACGATGAACATATGATAAAGACTAAAAAAATGAAATATGAAAAGCATGAAATGTATGAAGAGTCTTCAAAGCTTTTTCTATGCTCCCCCTCAAACCATGACTCTATAGACTTTAGCAAAAGATTTTTTTTTTTCAAAGTTCTTCTCCCCCTTTTGTTATCAATAAAGAGGGTGCACAAGTCTTTACCATCACTAACCACCATTCTTGAGATCCTTAATTGCATCTAGAATCTAAAACAAAGGGTCCTCATGCCTCCTCATATGTGCTCCAAGGTATCTGTTGGCGGTTTCAACTCTATCCATCCTTGCAATAAGATCTCTTTGATTGTGTAGGAGAAGTTGAGTCTCCAAGAGTGAAGTAGAGGTGTTGGCAGTCTCATTTTCTAAGTCATGATCAGTATTAGAAAGATAAAGAGGCACAGTGTCACCTCTTAGGGTTGATTCATTGTAAGTCAACGATTCAGACAATTCTTAAATCGGTTATCATATATGTGTGGCTCACTTGCTATACTTTACTAAGCCCCTCCCATTTGGGTCTTCCAAATAAAGAAAAACCTAGAAATTAAAATAATAGGTTCAACAAAAAAAAAAACCACACACACAATGATGAAAAGTCTTGGTTTTGGGCCAACAAAAGCTGACTCATCTGATTATCATGATTTAAATTTGATCATTTGATTTTACCATTGTTGGATGATTATTTATAATACCAAGATAAGTGTTTCGTAAATTTGCAAAGCATACATTGACCTCGGATTGGGAGACATTCTCCTTAACTTAAAATTTTCATTAAAAAAAAAGGTACCAATTTTGGAGTTTGTAAGGGATCCAATCAAACAAGCTACCCAAGATCCTAACAAATATATTCCTAAATAAACTATAAGCACTTAAATAAACAATTAGTCTGTATAATGTTAATATGAGACATACATTATAAATGCAATAATTCTTAACTTAAAGAAGTAAAGATGAGATAGGTTATTCATTATTATCAACTAGTACAAGGTTTGGAACTGAGAAAGCACACAATTTTTTTCTTCAAAAACCAAAAACTAATATTTTCGAGACACAAACACAAATAAAGTCTTTATTTCGTAAGGGTACATATAAGCTAATTCTTGGTACAATCGGTAGGAGCAAAAGAAACTTTTTGCCCTTCAAGATCATACTCCACCTGAAAATTAATTTGTGCCGTATTTCCGAAGATGGAGAGTCCATTTGGCTTGGTGGGTACTACCAGCAAGCAAAGCAAGTTGTTGTCAACAGTGAATATGTTGATCTCTGGCTTCATGGAAACATCAGCTCCAGCAAAATGAAACACAATATTAGGGTAATTAATACTATCCCCATTATAATCAAAGCAAACATCGTATGGCTTTGAAGGTTCTTCGACGGGCTCAACACCAAGCGCTTTCTTCACTGAATCCACGAAACCATTGTAGAAACTTGGCTCAAGAGAAGTCAACGTGGACCCCGAGTCAATGATTATGTTGGCACCAGTTTGAGCACTTTGCACCGTGTTCTGACCAACACTAATGCCTTCAAGATTGAGGTAGTAATATGCAGGTGAGGAGGTATCGATTGCGAAGGGAGTGGACACAACTCCATTATTTCCTGTTATGATTGCTTCATCCCCGAATTTGAGTTTGCTATTCGAGGTTGAATCGGAAGGATCAACCAAACAATACGAAAATTTATGTCCGATTTCATCACTTAGCTGTGAAACTAGTGACAACTCCCCTGCTCCAAGACCAACAATCCCTGTATCTCTCTTGGTAAATATTCCACTATTGTTATTCCCACATCCGAAAACGGACTTTGGAAAAGTAACACCTTGGCCCTCACTACTAGACCCAAAATTGATGGAATCAAGAGCTAATTCACCGTGTGTGATTGAACCATCACCATATTTATATGAATAGAGGCACTCATTTGAGGGTCCACAACCATGTCGGTCCGTGGGGAGTTGTGTGCAAGGTTTTGAGTCACAAGAGAGTGGACCGTAAGTGGAAGATTGGCTTGGATCAAATAATGGGGCGTCCTGTGGAAAACAATTCCCCACGCAAGGGGAACATTGCACCCATATAAGGTTACTCCCTGTGTCCGCAATAGCATATCTCTCAACGGGAGGTGTGCCAATATAGATTCTCATGACGTAATCACCGTCTCCGTCTGGGGTCACGATAGATTCGGGTGATGATTCATCATTCAATGACAATTGATGAAATCGAGCAAGGGAACGCAAGGCAGCTTTCCTAGTGCGCTCTGAATGGGTCATTGAAGAATTGTAAAATGGTGATAATGGTGAGTCACGGTGAATAAGATCGAAACTAAAGCTACTGTGGCTCTTGCGGGCTTCGGATAATGAAGGTGCAATGGAAAGTAAACATATAATAAGGATTGATAAAGAGAAGAACAAATGAGTATTCATATTTATGGAATCACGTGTGTAAAGGGAGGACATGAGAGATTAATGGGGTGCAAGGAGGAATGCATGGAAGTGCTTCTATTTATAGAATTAGCTCTGCTCCGGAGTCCAAAAAAGACCTCCATTTTCCCATAAAAGAAGTCTTCCACTTTTATTTTTAAGTCAATATTCTTTAAAGGGTTTGCTGCAGAATACACCTTCATATTTTAGTACACTTTACCATTAGATATTAATTAGGCATTATTTTTCTTTATGAGATTTTGTGTGAAAATAAAAAGCCCATAAAAGTGAATTTGCTGAATGTGGAATTCTTTTACTAAATTTACTAAATAAAGTAATTGAATTTTTCAGTTATTAACACAATATTCTAGATAATGTTTTACAAAAACACTAACCAGTGGTGCAAATAAATTTTTGAGCTATTAATATGTAATTCTTCATTTGTGCCAATGATGTTTAGGAAATTGACATACCAAGATCAGTACTATTTTTAAAATGTACATAGTTAAATTTAATAATAATGAAGAAAAAAAGATTCAGTTGTGAGTGCACTTAAACTTTATATCACAGATTTCCTTTAATAGTAGTTAATGACTTAATGTTTAAAATAATTTAACTAAAAAAATTAAAAAACTAACTTAAAAATATTACAAAAGTGGCTGATCAATTAAAATTTTGATTTTCAAGGTATCCCCTCATTCTGTAACTGAAAGACTAATCTCCTAAGGTATAGTGAGACATCCAAGTCCCATTAGTGTTTTTTTCTATATACTTGAATTTTAAAATCAAATTTAGAACCTCGTGCTTATAGGATCCAGCCTTTTTCTACTAGGATCAACTCCTTCTTGATATTCATTTTGGTTTTCTAAAGAGAAATTATTCCTTTCAATTTTCGTATCTAAAGAAGTCTTGTCATTGTTATTTAAAGTAAAAGGATCAACGTATACCAATATAATTTAAACATAATTTTTATATCATGTGATAAATATGGCGATTAATTGATTCTGTATTCTTTTTTTAAGAAATGTTTTAGCTAACGTAGAAAATTAATATTAACTTTTATTGACAATAATTACATTTAAAATTATTACTATTAATTTAATTAATAATTAGATTAATTTTCTTAAAATTCTTAAAATGTAGTCATATGTTTCACTTTCATATAATCCTTAAATATTATCAATTTTAATTCTTCGCTACCTAATTAGTAGGATAGATGCGAGTCAAGTTGGATTGAGCTTGCTAAAACTCAAGCTAAGCTCGACTAGTTGATAATAGGCTTGGCTTGAGCTCAATCTCAAGCTCAATAAAAAATAAATTAAATTTTTGTTTAAACAACATGTTATTAAGTTTATTTGACTTTTATCATAAATATCCTAAGAAGACAAATAATATATATATATATATATATAACAATGATCTTTTTTAATTGGACTTAATAGTCCTAAACACTGTCATTTTATAATTATAAATGTAACATTTTTTTTTCATTTTTCAAAAGCCTTGAAATTTCCTTTATAAAAGCACCCTATTCAATTTACGCTTCCTAGTTGATTTCATGCAGCACCATTACATCATAACTTTGTGAATAAATCTTGTAAAACAAAAAAAGAATTGATTTGACATATTTTAAAGTATCAAAATATCGGTGTGTCATAACCGGACATGATATGTCCTAGATACTAAGCATAATGTGTCATGACCCATTAATTGTGGCCAGCATATAAGGAATACCGCACGTTATGAAAGTCTTCTGAAATTGAATAAACAAATTTCTCAAACCGTTTAAAAACTTTATTCATAAAATAATTAAATAAAGGCATGCACCTAACCCCGCGACAAAGTCTGTATATGTGACGAAAGTTGTGTTTTCACATTAGGAGACTTCTCAACAGCACTGACTTTTTGTAAGATTTTCCCACATATATTAAGAACTTATTTCATATATATATATATATATATAAGAAAAAATTATATTGATAAAATTGGTCTTTTATTTTGACAAAATAGAGAATAAGATAGAAAATCGTGAAATAATTATTATGAGAAGTGTGTACGAGAGAATATGTACAAAGATACAACTGGGGTTTTTGGCTCTTGTACCAAGCAGGACATCTTTTTTTTTCTTTTGGGGTCAACTCCAAACTATAATTTTAAGAAGAAAGATATTTTTATGTCTGAAAGGAATGTTATATGAAATGATGGCACTGGGCTTTAAATCTGGGCCGCGCTTTAAGATCTTTTAAGAAAGTTAGCCAACTTATTTGGTTTCCCCGTGCCGTCGTGAACGTGCAACATGGCAGTGGTCTCAAGGTGACAGTGGTGCCCGAAGGAGTGATAGGTACAAGCCGCATTTATTTACTCAAGTGGTTTCCAATTCTTTCTCAATCCCCGCCGATCCTCGATTAACATGTATGTGTCTTTTTTTTTTTTTCTTCCCCTTTTTTCTGGTATCAAAAGTTTTCTTTTTTTTTTTTTTTTGATAAAATAAAGTCATCAAACATGGTACACGATGCTCGGTCATGTTAGGCCTTGCTTTATGGGAATTATTACATGAATTTGATAGTCAATATCCATTCTATTTTTTTTTTCCCCCTCTTAGACTTTGGATCCCCCGAATTATAAACAATACACAATAGCTTTTTTTATTTTTTTTCTTTTTTATTGTTGTTACTATTTTATTAATTTTAATTATTTTTAATATTTATTTTTATTTATTTCTTAAAGAAGTTGGTTGTCCCAACTTCTACTATATGTGCAATATTTTTTTCCCTTAATTGTTATACTTTTTTGATAATTTTAAATATTTTTAATAATTTTTTATTTATTTTGTAAGGAGTTCGATTTATACAAATTCCTTTCTATGTACATCTGTATAAAGTATTTTTTTAATTTTAATTTTTTAATTATATTCTCTTAAAGTTTAATTATCTTCCAAATTTATTTTGTAATATTGTCGTATTTATATTAAATTTGCTTTGGTATTATTTTTTTATTTTGTTATGAGTTTAATTAATTATGACTTGTAAATTTTTTAATTTGTTCTTTCAATTTTTTTATTTTTTGTTTAATTATTTTGTCAGAAACAATGTTATTTTTAGTTTTTGATATTTAATATTTTAATTTTTAGTTTTTATTTTTTAGTGAATAGTGCTATTTTTTTCTTTTTTTTTTTATCCAATTCAGTTTGTCTCAACTTTTTTTAAAAATTTCAATGTGTTTGAATTATATGTAATGAATAGTAAAAAAAAATTTCTTTTTTTAAGGTGCAAGCATTTGAATTTTTAATTTATAAAATATTTATCATTTTATTATTTTTTTATTTTTTAAATAAATGAATAGTATTTTTTTAAAATATTTTTTTTTAAACACAATTCGGGGTACCCGAATTGTATATGTCAAATAGTAACTTTTTCTTTTTCTTTTTTTTTAAGAATAACTAAAAAACAAAATAAAAAAAATGAAAAGAAAAAAAATAAAAAAGGTATTGTGCATTACACATAATTCGGTGGGTTCAAATTCTTAAAACAAAAAAAAAAGAGGCAGCGTAGGCATTGACCATCGAATGTAGGGAAGTGGGCACCTTGTTTTATAGCCACATTAAAAGCCGTCAACCTTGCTTTATATTTTTTTTTTAATTTCAGAGAGTAGAAGTCAGCACTGGCAAGTTTCCTATGTTGTGCTCTTAAAAGCACCACCAATTTTTTGGTTTATCAAACAAAAAACTGCAATTGAGGAGCATTAAACCCACCCTTAGTGGTAGGGGTTCAAATGATTTCAGCCAAATCGAATTGTAATTGTGAAGATTAGCCAATGAAAAAGAGAGAAAAAAAAAACTACATTCATCTTTCCTAAAATTAGAGACAATTATATTACACTCAACACTTTCCCTATTTATAAAATCATCATTAAAGATCACTGAGCTTTGCTATAATTAATTGGTCTCTTGTGCAGTGCAATTGCTGATTCATTTATTTAAATGATAAAAAAAAAATAGCATGTAACATATGTATGATTGTTAATGATAAAATTATAGTATTTTAAGAATATTTGACACATAGGTCGACTAAAATATCTTTTTTTCATCATGTGGGGGTGCAGTTTATAATAACAACCTATGATTAGAAAAAAGGTATGTATTCTAGTTAATATATATGTATCAAATATTGTTAAAAATATTACAATTTTATTATTAATGATCATACACATGTCACATATTGTCATTTTTATCAACTGAATTAATAGACCAGTAACTATAGGGAAGCTACTATATACCCTTTGATGATAATTCTGGGTAATTGTCCTATCCATTTTTCTAGAAAAAATTCTATGTTAAGGCTTATTAGGAAATGTATTCTCTATGTATCGATTATGATCTAAGTTAGGTCATGACAGATATGAATATGATAAAAGCAAATGCTCCTTATATAGATACAATGGAATATTCTAGAAGCAAGACAAAATCCTAGCAAACCCAGTCCTAACAAATTTTATCCTATTTTGTATTTTTCCAAAGTCTTTGGATTGCAAGAGAATAGTTTTAACTTATCCTTATTCTTTTTCTAAAAACTTTGAATAGTAGTGTCAAATTAAAAAACTTAGACTCGATTAGGTTCTTAAAAGAAGGGTAAAATTGATTAGTTAATTTTAAAAACATGTAGTTTGCACCCCGGAATTTTCCCTAATTTCTTTTATTGTTAGGTATGAACAATGCTCCCTTTGAAAGTGATATTGTTAAGTGTTGGTCCTCGTGTCTCTTACATGTGAGAGTGATAATGAGAAGGAAATTTTGTTATAGATTTGAAAAGGTATATAATTATAATTATGATTCTATAAATAGGATTTAATTTATATCAATTGACAGTATCAAATTATTTTACATTGTCATATAATCAAATCCTCCTATTTGCATGATTTTTAAAATAGTGGAGAAGAGAGTTAACTATATTTGCTTATTTGTCAAAATATGATTGGTGACAGTATAAAATAATTTTATAATGATAGTGTATCAAAATTAAACTTATATAAATTACAACAATAAATAATTTTAAAAGATTTGAAAAGCTACTCTGCTGCTTTAGCTTTTTATAAAAAGCCCAGTATCATTCGCTTAAAAAATCTTATTTGTTTTGTAAAGTCAATTATTCGAATAGTCCAAAAAACATATAGAATTTTTTTTTTCCAGAAATCTTGTCCAAATGCACTTTAAAAAGGATCTCGTACACATTTGACAATTCCCTCTTACCTACCTGCTCGATCGACCAAAAACTAAAAAAAAGTCTATAACCCTAAATGACTGGCTGAATGATTAAAAAAAGTACAAACAATGATAAAAAAAATATATATATATTCAAGTTTTTGGGTTTGCAAGGAACCAAAGCAAACTACCCAAGATCCTAACGTCCTAGATAAACCATAAGCACTTAAATACACAATTAATATACGTAAGGTTAAATTGGGATAAATCAAAAGTGCACCATTCTCTCAAACAAGCACAAATGCGAGCTTGGTTATTAAGTACAAAATATAGGAAGAAAGAACACACAAAAGCTTTATATTATGCACAAGTAGCATCTTATATTATACGTATGGGTTAGAAAGGCTAAGCTAGTTCTTAGTACAATCGGTAGCAGCAAACGAAACTTTTTTCCCTTTAAGATCGTACTCCACTTGATAATCAATCTGTGCCAAATTTCCAAAGATGGAGATATCAATTGTGTTGGTGTTGGGCACTATCAGCAAGCAAAGCAAGTTGTTGTCAACAACACCAAACAAGTTGTCACGGATCAAGGTAACATCAGCCCCCGTAAAATGAAACACAAAATTAGGGACGTTAATACTACCCCCATTATAATTAATGCAAAATTTGTACGGATCAGGAGGATTTTGGACTCCTTCAACACCAAAGGCTTCCTTCACCGAAGCTAAGAAATTGTTGTAGAAACTCGGTTCAAGGGTTGTCAATGTGGTCCCTGAGTCAATTACTATGTTGCCCCCGGTTTGATTAGTCTGCACCGTGTTTTGACCAACACTAATCCCTTCAAGATTGAGGTAATAAAATGTGGGCGTAGAAGACTTGGTTATTAAGGGGGTGGACACGGTGTCATTTCCTAATATGGTTGCTTCATCCCCGAATATGAGCTTGCTATTGGAGGTTGAATTGAGAGGAACCAAACAATAGGAGAATTTGTGACCAATTTCATCACCTAGTTGTGAAACTAGTGACAATGGCCCTGCTCCAAGGCCAACAAGCCCTGTGGCCTTCTTAGTGACATTGAAAGTCACACTATTGTTATACCCACATCCGAAAACAGAACTAGGGAATGAAACACCTTGGCCACTTGTGGAATTGCCAAAATTGATGGAATCAATAGCCAACTCTCCTGTTGTGAATGAGCTGTCACCATATGAGTATGCATACATGCACTCATTTGATTTCCCACAAGCACGTTGGTTTTGGGGTAGTAGTGTGCAATTTCGTGAGTCACATGACACGGGGGTGTAAGTGGAAGAATTGCTTGGATCAAATAATGGGGTGTCTTGTTGAAAACAGGAATTTGATGCCTCACAAGGGGAACATTGTACCCAAATAAGGTCACTCCCCGTGTCCGCAACAACAAGCCTCTCAACGGGAGGGGTGCCAATATAGATTCTTGTGAGGTAATCACCAAAATCACCATTTGCAACTATGATAGATTCGAGTGATGATTGGTCAGTTCCATTCGATGATGAGAGTTGATTAACGCGGTTGAACCGAGAAACGGAACGTAACGTGGCACTCCTAGTGAGCTCCGATGGAGTCATTGAGGAGCTGTAAAAGGGTGATGATTTTGAGTCCCGGTGAATAAGTTCAAGGCTGAAGCCTCTTAGGCTTTTACTGGCTTCAGCATAGGGCACAACAATATTGGTAAGCGAACATATGAAGGCTGAAAAAACGAACAACGAAAGAGCATGCATAATGTTTGAAGAACCAATGAATGATATGAAAAGTACGAGAGAGATATATTGGGTTCTTGGTGGATGGAGAATGGCATCAAAGCACTTCTATTTATAGTTTAACAAGAATTTTCTGTTGGGTGATTTTTTTTCGTTTAAGTCTTTTGTTTTTTAGTAGTTGATTTTCTTCTTTTTCGCCATTGGACGTACGCCGGCTGATTTTCTTAATGTTGGGAAAGGTACGTAATAATATTCAATAAAAAGACCAATTCAGTTGGCAACACACCTGAAATTTTGTGGAAGGTTTCAAAATCTTACTGGCAATCTAGAAGTAATTGTTGGCGCCGTATAATAATGAGAAAATTATATTAATATCTCTTGAATTTTAGTGTAATTATACTTAATATGTTTTTATTTTATAAAATTATTACTGACCTCCTCTAAAATTTATTAAAATTATACTAACATCTCCTATTGATACTAATTTCTTAATTTAAATAATAAAAGAGATAATATGTGATATATATATATATACACACACATAATTATTAATAACGAAATTATAATATTTTAGCAATATTTAAGACATTAATTGAATAAAATACTTTGTATTACATGAAAATAAAGTTTATAGTTATAACTTCTGATATAAAAAATATTTTAGTCAATATATATGTAAAATATTATTAAAATATTATAATATTATATATATATATATATATATCATGTTATTTTTCTCTGTCACTTAAATTAATGAACTAGTACACTAAGAGAATGTCAGTGATAATTTTATAAAATAAATTAAAAGGATATCAAGTGTAATCATACTAAACCTTAGAGAAAATAAATGTAGATTATTCTATAATATTTGGTACTAGTCTTTCGGTTGCAAAGAATTTCTTTAATTTTGATCCTATATTTTTTCTCAATAGTTGAATAATTGAATCGATTATATCTAGAATTGAGTCTTAATCTAAAAGTAAAAACAAGGAATTGTTTACGAACTAATTGATTTAGTCGAGTTGACAAAACCAAACTGGAATGTGAATGCTTCTAGTTGATTAAGTCATCTAATACATTATAAACCAACGAATCATATTTTGAGAAGACGAGTTATATTCAATAATTTTCCTCGTTCTTGCCTCGCAGACACGCTAAGTACATTATGATGCCTTGTGGTTTCTCATAAAGCGCACATTATTTTCGAAAAATAAACTAAGAAGTAAGAAAAATTCTTGTATAAGTATAAATAAATAATTCTAAGAATTTATTCTTAGATACATTCTCATAAAAATTAATGGGACCAACAGATAAATGAATATATGCTAAATAAAATTGATAGGACTCACTTTTATTATGAGCATGTCTAAATGTGATGTATTAATATGTATCCATGCAAGAATCTATCAACAAGCTAAGTAATCCCTCCTAAACAAGAAAATATCTTAATTAACTGTATGAATTTAATTTATATACATGGATAATGTAAAATGACTTTACAACAACATTCATTTATATATTGTCACGAGAAATTTTTAAATGTTTTTAGAGTAAGATAAAATATTTATTCTACTCAATTTATTAATTGACAAATCAGCTATTACATTAAAAATATAAGGGAAATGGGAAACAATAATGATCCACAAAACTTATATGTATAAATATATCAGAGCAAGTGATATTTTTTACTTTTAGTACACCTAAGTATTTCTCGTATTATTATACTAATTAGAAAAAATATTTGACTCAATCAATCTCTACATAAAAAGTCTTACAAATAACTATAAAACTATATGATTAGTGCAAAAATAAATAAATAAACTAGACGGCAATAATAGACACTATCAATGCATTAAACTGAAAGTGATTCCTAGAGTCGAGAGCTCGGTGGATAATCATGTTTACGGAAGCACATTCTCAACAGTATGTCCTTGTCAATGTTCAAAATTGCAACTATGGTCGCGATTGTGGCTGTGGCTATTGTGATTGGGGACATTGTGACTACTACTGCTATGCGAATTATAGTTGTTGCAATGTGATTTCTTTTTGTTTGCACAAAATGTCAGAATAAAAGAGGTATAACAATGATAGCATTAAAACAAACCCAATATATTTGATATAAAATTGTGTTGTCAACATATTCAGTTTTGTTAAAAAAAAAAATTCGTGATATTGTAAAAATTTTACAATACATGCTTACAAAAATGAATAGTAAATAATAAATAAATTTAATAGAATATTTCAATATAGATACCATTAATAATTAATTAAACATGAATAATAACTTAATTAAAAATTACATATTTATTGTTAAATTTACATTCTTTCGTTTTTTAGAAGATAATATTTAGTTTAATATAATTTTTTCCTTTTCAATCATATAACTTATTAAATCCCCCAAAAAAAGAAAAGATACATACACACATTAACAAAAGTGAAAACCCATACACTATATCCCTTCATTCATTAAAAAATATAAAAAATACATTTAACCCAAATAAAATTAAAACAACAACCAAAAAGTTAAAAAAATTGTAAAAAAAGAAGAAGAATAATAATGTAACTACAAAAAATAAAAAGAAAAAAATAGATTCATAACTAACAACCATTTATGTCACCCCCTTCCCACCTATCCCACTTTTACACCATTCTTTCTTTTCTTATCTTCTCTGTCCAAAACCAAAAATGTCACTTTATTATTCTTAGATATTATGGTAGTCACTATTTATCATATTTATCTATTATATCTAAGAGTAAAAAAGTGGATGTCTAATAAATAGACACCCACTTTTTTGGGTATTTGAAAAACACTACTCATCCAAAATAGAGGTGCTCAACATTGTTTGACCATAAATAAAAAAAAAACACTCCTACTACCATTTTTCACAAAATTCATCATTGCTTCATGCCCTTTAGCCATTTGTAGAACTTTCTTCACCATTTTTTTTTATCTCATGTTCTCTGTATGCCTAAATTTGCCTCCGATCCCATCCTCATTATCCCCATGTCAATTTTCTTCTATCTGTTAAGCTGCTGCTTCTAGCCACCTCATCCCCCAAGTCTCCATTGCACCTTCGACCACCACATGATTATAGTCTCAAATATCAACTCTCATCTCTTCCTACACCCACGATCTCTCACAATTATTGCGGTTATGATGTGTTGTGCCTATGAGGTTATTCTCATATTTGAGAAGATGAGATGAAAGCTAGGAAGATTTCGGAGTTGTTGACTTTAGAGTCTTAGAATAGGTAGATTTGCCCTTTTCTCTTTGCATTTTCAATTGCTTTGTTGTTTGAAAATCTATCAAAGCCTAAAAAGTTTGCTTTTTTCTAAGTCAGAAGAATGGATGAGATGAGTAAGTGTAACACTCTAATTATTAACCTCTTATGCATATGTCATAATTAGCCAATTATTAGATTTCTTACATTTTGATTTCGTATATTTAGTCATTTGAAAATACTCTTAGCAGAAAAATAAAGGATAGATTTTTTATAAAAAAAAACTTAAAACAACAAGAGCCTCATTCGTTAATGCATAATTAAAACTAGTGCAACCTGGGAGCGAAATAACATTTCCATAATAATGCTCACATAATGGAACAACCCATAAATAAATCCTAAGTAAGAGCTGGTAATAATGCCCGGTCTCAAATACAGTCATCTATGAGTCATAGAAACTTCAAAATAAGGAGAAACATAAATACTGATGATAATAAAGCCTTTAAGCGTGGATTAGCTCCAAAGTCAAGAATTCAAGAGACTCCAGCATTCTGGTCTACTGGCTCATCTAAAGATGACATGGGAAAAAAAAGAAGAAAAAAGGGTGAGAATCCAAAGGAATCTCAGTAATTAAATGAAAATAGTAAAAATATCTTCATTGTCATCTTCAGTCACTTTGATTTAATTACAAAATAAGCGAGCATGTTTTAGTTTATTTTAATCAGTTCACAAATAAAAGTTTTGAAGTGATACACTTTTTAAGTCTTGTAAAAGTTCTTGATTAATAAATAATAATCTAAAGAGCATGGTATTATTAATATACAATCATATAGAGAAAACTTGCATGAAAGAGTAAAAAAATCAAGATATCACACTTTCTCTAGCACTTTGTTTAGTAACTTTAATTCCTTTAATGTATCACCCTCTCTCATGTCACCTTAACCAACCATATCACTGTCCCCGACGATTGAACTGTCACCTAAACTTCGCATTACCTATCGCTTAGGATGAGCTCAATCTAACTAGCCGTCGCTAGATATAAATGGGGATAGAGGGGAACAACTTCACTTAGGATTAAGTTTAATTTTCTAAAATCTCATGTTCCAATATCATGTAAAAGCCTCATAGGTTTCTAAGAGTGTATATACATATTCTCTATGTATATCAAAGATAAATAGTTAATAATCACAATTTAGTCAAGTATGACATACTAGTATAATAAATAGTCACAATTCATCAATATATAACGAAGGATCATTCATTTGTATAGCATCACAAGTAACAAATCTTTTTAAATAAATTGGCTTGAGTTTGATAACATGAATAGCTTGAAGAGCAATCTTTTTCCTTTTTATTTTCCAAATATTTGTGAAAATCCAAGGCCACCTTCCCCATGGAGCATATGTTTTAATAATTTATTTTCAAGAATATTAAGATTTATAATTTTTACTAAAGAGTCCTCAAACTTCATAAAATTTACAAAATAGTCTCTAACTAAATTTTCATCCAAAAATAGGCTTTTCATCCTACTTCTGCTGAAATACAATTCTGCCCCTGAAATTTTTAGAATTTACAAAAAAAAACCCCAAACTTTTGAGAAATTATATTTTAACCACTCAACTTTACTAAAATTATAAAATGACCTAAAAACTCTTCTTTTTTTTCCAAACACATACCTTATTGTTCCATAACTCATTCTTACAGTTTTACTCCTAAATATTTAGTTTTTATAAACTTTCTAAAATTAAAATTTGATCCCAAATTTTATATATAATTACAAAAGTGCTCAAACCACATGTCCCCAGTCCTTTTTTTCATGTAGATTTCAATATGTGGTTACTTTTAAAAACAGCATTTTCCTTGTAGGAAGACCTGGCTTGGCTGAACCTATATATGCCAAAATCCAAGTTTTCACAAAACTTTGAAACATAATATTATGTTGTCCAGAAATTTCAGTCTCAAAGAAAAATATGATTAAATTACTAAATATCATAAAAACATAGCAAAATCATTTTTTAGAGATAATTCATTATGTCCATGAGACCTTGTAAAAATTTCAAAGCATAAAAAGATCTTCAGCTATATTAACAA
Organism: Dalbergia cochinchinensis; assembly: GCA_031216125.1. Classification (NCBI taxonomy): domain Eukaryota; kingdom Viridiplantae; phylum Streptophyta; class Magnoliopsida; order Fabales; family Fabaceae; genus Dalbergia; species Dalbergia cochinchinensis. The sequence goes on along the minus strand of CM062374.1, from coordinate 32,973,835 downwards.
AATTATACAATTTTGAATGTCAGAAACCACCTGTTTTTAGCCAATAGTTAGAAATCTCAATTTTATTACCCTACCAAGTAAACTAAAAACATTCTAAAAAAATTCATGGTTGAACTTCAGGATGTGCACAACATCTTGTAAAAATTTCAAGTCACAATTCGATCATTTGTTACAGTAATAAAATTATACAAATTCAGTGCTTCAGAAATCACTGTTCAAGTTGAAACTATAATCTTCTTGGTTTCTAAATTTTTTAAAAATAGGAAAATTCATCTAGACACCTCAAGAAAAATATTTAAGATACCTCCATATGTTAGCTTCATCGTATAAAAATTTTAGCTCATAATATTGTCTCCATCTATGTGAATAAAATCATATAGACTGAGTTGTCTGCTTAAATTCGAGAATTTCAGCAATACAACATACAATTTCTTTTTATCTTTCAAGTATAATTATTCATCAAAACTCAAGCCTTCTTAACAAAATTTAGAGAACAAGATAAGATGAGTAAGTTTGAACATAAACCCCTACCTAAAAGACAGTTTTACTAGAGATCAAGGTGGCCAAAAGCTGCTTGAAGTTTGATCTCCTAAGTAAAAAAGCAAAAGCTCTTCTTTTCCTTTGACCACGAATTTGGTCTGCTCCAAAAGAAGTAAAAGGAGAATTTTTCTTGAAAAACTAATCATGGATTTGTGTTTATTAAGTGGAAAAGCTATCGAAAAGTGTATTTATTTGTTGGATTTGGTGGAAAACTGAAGAAGTTATGAGGTTGAAATGGTGGAGAAAGGTGGTGGAGATAGAGGTTAAAGATGAGAGAAAGTTTTTGTAGAATGTTTTTGAAAGAAAAGAAATCAAAAAAACAAAAATGTGATTGTGTGTGTGGAGTGGATGAGTGGTCGTTGCATAGGTGTGGTGGGGAGTGAATGATTAAATTTTTGTTATTATTATTTGTTTGTGGGGTGGTTGGATTAGTCAAAATGTGTACTAAAAGAAAAGTGTAGTGATTAGAGATTTCATCATGTCTCCTTATCATTATGCCACTACTTTTTTAACTGATGGTAATTAGATAGTTAGTAACTCTTCAAAAATTCTTGAACAATTAAATGCACGTTATTTCCTTAATTATTTTGATTAGGCTTAATTAGTACTGACTAGGGGTAAAATGATAATTTCAAATAAAAACTCTTCAGAACTCATCCAAACATCAAATATCCTCTCAAATTAACATATTAAATTCCCAAGTGATGACCAGGTCTGATTGTCACTTAATCCTACATTAAATTACCTCAGGGGTATTTTAGTAATTGTACTCAAAATGAAAAATCAAGGCATTACAACAAGAATGGTACAAACCTGGCCAACTTGGCAAGTCAATTGCATTCTGATATGGCCTAATCTCGCTATTCTATTACATTGAGGTACACTATTACAATGCGGTTTTTCTGTAGATTTTCGTGCAATTGCGATGAGATGTGATTGCAGACATTGCTACATCTGCAATATTGTGGCCATATCAGCTAATGTGGTCCGTAATTTGAACTACAATCATCATTTTCCCGAAAATGTGTATATCTTTCCATGACCAGAGAATAGAGGTCCGGTAGCTCGACCTTTCCATATTCTTTTTTGATGATACTCGACAATGTTTACCATTGCCATTAACTCCTCTATGAACCTTGGCCGGTTCTGACATTCCTATTATTTAACCATTGAATACACTTTATTTAAATGTATAATTAGGTTCATGATCAGTATTTGAGATCAAACATGCATATTCATCATTAAGGCTATAAAGAAATCTCAAGATACAATCATGTTCCATGTGGAGAATAGCATTGTTTTCTACATCAAACCTAATTTCTTCGTCAGACCTCAAGATATAATCATTAAGACCTCAGTGCATTGTTTTCTACATCAGACCTAATTTATCCCCTTGTCTGTCTATATATACACACACACACACATAATACTTTCAAACAATGTCACATAACTCTAGCAACCCTTATTTTTTATCTTTTTTTTTCTAGAAAACATTCTAAACACCATTTCTTCGTCGATTATTCTTTTCCTCCTTCTTCCCAGGTGGTGAGGAAGCCATTGTTAAAGATTAGGAAACTCTAGTTCTCTACATAGATGTCAAAGGTACCACGTTCTCTCCGCTCAATTAGTGTTTGAAATTTCCGATAAGGATTCCTCCTTTTTCCTTTGGATAGGGGTGTAAATGGATCAACTTAATCCAATGAAACCAACCAACCCAAACTAAACCAAATAAATCGATTCAGGTTGGTTCGGCTTATTGAGTCATATCAGGTAAAAGCCAATCAAATCCCATAATAATTGGTTCAAGTGTTGGATTTCATAAATTCCAACCTGATAACCCAATGACCCATTCCGATCATATATTATAAATAATATTTTTTATTTTTTCTATATATAAAGTTTTTAGTTAATAAAACATACTTTCATTATGTCTGTCGATATTGTTAAGTTATATATGTATATGAAATTAACAAAACTTTAGGAATTTAAAGTTTGTGATTTTTTAAAAAAAATTATGATTTTTCTTTTTAATTAAATTAAATATAAAATAATAATATTTAGATAACTCGATCACCTAATCAAACCAACCCAATTTTAATTAGTTTGATTTGGCTCGAGTTCGGTTAAAAAAAAAATCTATGAACCCGAACCAAATCATATTAATCTGTTCAAATTCATTTTTTCCTTCAATCTAAACCAACCAAACCCAATTGCACACCCTTACCTATTTTTAGGAACATGTTTAACGTATATTTAGCATGATAGAACTCAACCATCATAAAAAAATCAGTTAAACAGTTATTACAGCTTTACAATTTAATTGTTAGCATATGAACATCAGTCAGAACAAAAATGATACTTTTGGTGCTATTTAAATATATTTAATTATTCAACTAGATTATGTATGGTTGGGAAAGCTACGAGTTGACGGCAGTGCAATCGTTAACATTGGTATTCCAATCCCACTTGCCCACAAGGAGAAGGGGAAGGCATCTAGTTGTCCACACGGGGCTAGTATCTAGTCAACCGCCAAGGGAAAGAACAACATGACCACAAGGGGTTGAAACTATGTGCCCACGGCCCAACTTAATTCAGGCCCAGGTACAAACAATGAGACTTATGTTCTTTCTGTGGTGGGTTTGTAATGTCCCGCCAACCTATCAAAAACCAAAGAAAATCCAACTCTCCTAGATGGCATTTGGTAACTTTCTCTTAACAGTAGAGACAGAAATAATAAAAACAGTAAAAATAAAAACATAAAAAATATTACTACTTAATGGATATTATTAAAAATAAATAAATTTTTATCTTCATATTCTATTCTCATTATCCTCACTTTTTGGAGGGATAAAATTACAGAAAATTTTTATCTTGGAGACAAAAAAATTTTCTCCCCGTATCTTTTTTTCATCTCCAAACATCTTTTTATCCCTACTGTTGCTATATTTCCCGTACCAGAACAATAAAAGTAGCCATATACTTTATCTATTCTGACCTCTTACCTGTATTCTTAGCTGGATCTCTGAAAGTAACTTTAGTATGAATGAATATCATCAATTTGATGCCTACTGAAAGAAGGTGGAAGCAAGGCATATTTCTACGTAAAGACACATATGCAAAAGACAACATAAAACATTGTGATTTGGAAATAAATTTGATAATTGAATGATAATGCAGGAAGAAAGAAGTTGAAACCAAAGAACTTCTAAAACTCCTTACTTTGAATTCCTAGAAGTAGCAAATAGAAAGACTATCCAAAATATCAACACAAAACTTCTTATCACGTGAAAATATATAAGTAAAGAGATTTAAGAACAATGTTTTGAAAACGGGACCGAACTAGCTGGTCGGACTAGTTGGATGGGAAATCGACCTGCTATCCAGTTCGAGTTAAACTTGAAAATCATCCTAGAAAAAACTGGTAAAGAACCGCTTTGAACTACTCGGAAATTAGTTCTTATCACGTGACAATATATAAGTAAAGAAATTTAAGAACAACGTTTTGAAAATTGGATCGAATCAAGCTAGTCGATCTGTTGACTTAAACCTACTCTATCCGGTTCGAGTTAAACTTGAAAATCACCCTAGAAAAAATTGGTAAAGAATCGCTTTGAACTACCCAGAAATTAGTGAACCTGGCAAACCGGCTCGGCCAAAAAACCAATCCAAAGTTGCAAAATAGCGTTATTTTGGATTTTTTTTTAAAAAAAAAGCTTAAAATCTGATAATTTCTAGTTTTTTCTTTTCTAATATAGGAAATAGTAACTTGAGAAATTTGATCCATATAGATAATATTTATTTTGATGAAGAGATGAATTATGTTATAATTCTATGGGTTTTGTTGACGCCTAATTTAATTTTTAATTATTTTATGACGTATATTTTATTTTATATTTTTATGTATTTATATAAATACATATTTTATTATATACTAATTATATTCTGGTTGGACCCCCGATTGAACAAGCTGAACCTCTGAATCATTGTTCCAACCGGTTCGATGTCCGGTCCAATTTTCAAAACCTTGATTAAGACTCAACCATATTCCATTGCATGAATAAGGAAACCATATGAAATAAAAATTCAATCTATTTAGCCAACAAACATAATATATAAAAGAAGTTGAAAAAAAGAAAGCCAAAATGACGCTATTTAAACAAAAGTAAATCTACACTTTATAATCCCTAAAACATTTTTCTTGATATTTTAATTCTTAAAAGATTAAATACATATTCTAGAACTAAAAAAAAATCATGTTAGACACATTATTCCTTGTAATAGGGAAATTATATATGACGCTAATCCTTGAAACATTATTTTGAACATATTAGTCCTCAAAAGAATTGTCTTTTAATACATTAATCTACGATCCCTAAAAGAATTTGCTTTAAATATATCAATTTTTTAGGGACTAATATTTAAATGATTTTTCTGTTGAGATATTAATATGGTATAGCATAAAATACTTTTATGACTACAGTGTATACATTTAATAATTTGAGGACTAAAATGTTAAAATAAAAAGTTTTCAGTTACTAAAGTATAGATTTATTCTTTAAAGAATTCAGTAAACAAAGCTTAGAAGAAACATACCAAAACAAATTTTGAAAGGGACAAAAAACAAAAACACAATAAGATATTGAGAAATTCAAATAAAACACAAGAAGATATTCATAAATTGATGGAATGAAGAACAAACATACGAGCCTGAACGAATCAAAACAAATTCACAGAGACAAGCTAGGCCAGTCAAAAATTATTTATCACCGATCGACTTTCTGTAAGTCCTATATTTGTCGAAAACCGATGATTTTTGGCGGATTCAGCCAATTTTCTTGTGGATAAGTCTCCTGAAAGTAGGCTTTTTCTTTTCTCGTGTAGCTTAGTGCCATTAGCATTAATCGAATTTATCATTGGGTATCATATATGCATAAAACATCTCCTAGAGATTAATTTTTTAACTTGTCGTTCTTTTAAGGTACTTGTCGTTCTTTTAAGGTCAAAATGGCGATTGACTTTTTTATTTTTAAATTTTGAAGTATGTAACTTTTTAACTAAAAATTTCCTACGGCTTGACTTATAAATATATATATATTAAAAATTCTTGTGAACCGTTATATTTTTTATGTTATAAAATGCTATATTTTAAAAATTCTTGTGAACCGTTATATATTGCTTTGATATTAATATTTGGTTTGATTTTTATACAAATTTTTATGCTTTTATTTAATCATTCTAAAAGTAAAATTCCGATTATTTCAATTGTTTTTATGAATTTTTTAAATTAATTTATAAATTTATATGATTATATAAATCATGAAACTCACAAATTACTACACTACTAAAGGAAAAAGAGAGGTGGAAAATATAGTTTTCAGGCTCGGAGCTGTCAGTTCAACCAGTAAATCGGTCTGGAACAGGACCAAATGACATATTAGTTTGGCCATGCATGCAAAACCGGATTAAACCACCATGACTCGGCCGATTTTTAATGACACCAACAACCCAACCAATTTTGATAAACGGGACCGGGTCATTGCTAACCATCTTTTTCTGAAAAATTTTATCGCCATTAAATCAATTGGATATAATTTTTGTCAGACCAATTGCCTAACCTTGTGTGGTCCAATTGTCAAAAATGACTTGACTCTCGTCAGTTGCATTATGTTGAAAGCAATCCTTTTTTTATAATAAAAAGATTTAATTGCTATGCACTGACAGTGTAAATTTTTTTTATATAGTCATTCAATCATGTATTGTCACATAAGTCATGATAGTTGACTTTTACACCCACTACCTGAAAAGTCATTCACACTTAATGTTTTAATTGGATGACAGTATAAAACTATTTTACACTGTTGCATCAAAATTAAACTAATAATAACATCACCTGATTCCATTTTTGGCATCCCTTCGATGTTGGACTTTCTCTGCTTATTGATATGTCCTAGAGCGTATTCGAGCTGGAAGACTTGAAGGTTTCCTCTTCACATCCTTAAGATTATAGAGCATATGTGCGCAACATTATTAGCACAAGCCTTAATTTGCATCACATAATACCTTATATGAAGATCTTCTAACAAAATATTTATCCCCCAATATAAGCTCTCGATTTATTTGCTCTTTCTTCTTCGATGCCTAGTGATATATTTGCTTAAGATTGATGAACGATTAAGACGTGGGTACATGCATGGTGGTGCGAACTGATGCTTGCGCTAAATGTGTTAATAGCTTTTTTGTGAGTTGACGAGCTTATGTTTTTAAGGTGTGTTAGTTCTGTCATTATATGTCAGCCATAGTCTCTTTGGTCTTGCTGGTTGTATGCACTCTTGTAGCTAAAAATTCTCCTCTTCTTCTTTTTTTTTTTCTTGTGGGATGGGAGGAACGGAGCTTTCCAACCACTAGGCCAAGTTGACGTATGTGTCATTGTTTCTCATTATTAATTATATATATTAAGAGATTTAGTTATATTTAATTATTTTTTATATATGAATTTGATTAAATTCGATTCAACTAATGACTCACTGATTGAATCAGTGACCCAGTGATTTAATGCCCTTGACCGAGTCAGTCTAATTCGAAAAATTATGGTGGAAAGGATATTAGGGTCTGTTTGATTTGAATTTACAGTTTTCAGTTTTCATTTCCAATTTTTCAGAATTTATGGATGAAAAATTGAAAATTCTGAACATAAATGAGCCCATGTTCATATTTTTCCTTCCAGTATCTTTCTTAGCTTTGAAGCAATAAACAAACTTACTATATATAGACAAAATATATATTTGTAACAACTTAAGAGATTAATTTTAACGTGTTATCCTTGAGTAAATAACTCTATAATATAAATATGGGCAAGTTCATTAATCACGCAAAATTTAAGTTGTCTAGGAGGCAGAAGCATGTGTCAGCATCGTATTTGTTGGAAGGGGAAGTCAATTTCGATGTGAGCTTCGGAACTTGTTCATTACATCACATGCCGTGTACATGAACCGCGGTTCCCATTCACTTGACATAGTATCGATGCAGTGATGCACCCACTGCGTTCTTTATTTCTTTTTGGGTTTTGCTCGTAAGTGTTCTTAAATTAGTATTACAACAAGTTTTAAATTTTTTTTTTTACGGTCTCCATGCTTTGAAAAGATAAAATTTTATCATTCTAATATTATATTTTCTTTTTTTTTATTCCTTAACAAGTGCTCTAAAGATACACTTTAGTAAAATTATTTTCTTTTTATAGATTTAGTTATTATGTAAGTCTTATAATTTTATTTAATTTTTATTCTGAGCCCTTTGTTTTAAAATGAATATTTCTTTCACTTTTTTATCTAAATATATTAATTTATGAATATACTAAAAAGGCAAAAATGCATTTAGTTTGGAATGGAGAGCATAATTTGGTTCTTATAGTGTAAAAAATTGAAATAAAGTTTTTATATCTTACCAAAATTATTAATTAAATCTTTATAGTTTAACAATTTTATGGTTGAGTTTCTATATTATATAAAAAAATTTAATTAAGTTTTTATAGCTTAAAAATTTTATAATAAAATCTTTATAATTTTGTACAATATATGACTTGATTAAAAAAATTTGAACAATATACGGACCTTGATTGAAAACCTTTTATATAATATAAGAATTTGGTTATTAAAAAGTTTTAAACTATAAAAATCTGACTAAAAGGTTTTGTACCGAATAAGAACTTAATAACAAATTTAAAAATTCCAAACAACTAATTAAAAATTAAATGCAGAATAATTAAACATTGTTTATAATTTGTTGGGTTATGGGGAGAAAATAAACGAATTTTCTTTTCTTTCAATTTTTTTTCTTTCTCCCTCGAACCAAACAATACATAATACTCCTCTCATGCATTCATTTACGTGGACATAGAAATGCAAGTATTGACTATATTTATAAATAAATAATATAAGCATAAGATAGCTAGGGCATCTAGATTATGAAAGTAGCCAGGCTGTTATTTCTTCTGACACAATCAATAATAAAATAAATAAACATCTATAAGATCAAATACAAGAACCAACCCGCATTTTCCAAATGAATCAAAGTACGAATCATATAGATGGTAGTTATTATTATTATTTAATTATGATAGTATTTCCTCCATTTTTTAATATATGTTTATTAGGTTTTATACTAAAAATTATTTATTTATTCTTACAATAGTTTTTTTAGTGTAATGAATGAGAAATATTAATAAAATTGTATCTTAAATAGAAGAGTAATTTTATAAATTTGATTTATCTTTTACTATTATTGAAGTAATTTAATAACTACCTTATTGTACTTGTAAATCTTAAAATGACAAATGTTAGGAAACAAAAGAAATATTTGAAACATTCATCTCATAACTCTAGTTAATAAATAATTGAATACACATCTCTTAGTTTATATATTACTGTTAGAGAACTCTAACGGATGACTGTTTATATGTATATAATACTAATATTTCAGAGTCATTTAAAGGAAAATTTTACACGTGTACCAATGAGAATATTTTAGTGCCCTATTTTTTTAAAAAAATTCATTAATTTTTTTAAAAAATAAAACTGCAATTATTACATATTATTAGCATATCATTGATAATCATTCATATTTAATAATAGGATTGTATTACATTAATTAAATATCTTTAATTATTGCGATGTTGAAATCATGAATTATATTAATAAATTAATTTCATAATTTTAGTATTAATTTCACATCTAAAATTTTTATACTTGATGTAGTGGAGATTTTTTTTTAATACCATTATATTAAATTTATGAAATATATGAATTATAAGAAAGATGCAAAATATATGTGCTAGGTTATATCCTTTACCTTTTTATTAACAATAAGATTATAATGAATTTAATTATTTAAAGGCAGAATATTTTTTTGTGTCATTAGTGATGACATTATTTGATTATACATATAGACTAATTTAATGATTTAAAGACCAAAAATATTCAAATTCAATAAAAAAAAATTATATATATACGCGAGTGAAAATAAAAATCTTGGGATCACCTATGATAACTATAAAATTATATCTTCAATACTATCTGAGCTCTTGCAAATAATTTTGATAATTTTATATTTTAAAATATTTGAATAAATTTTGAAAAAAAAAATCAATCATACAATTCATGACAATTTTGATAATTTTATACTTTAAAAGATTTGAATGAATTTTGAAAAAAAAGTTAGTGTTAAGAAAATTAAAAAAATTGGAAAAGATTTTAAAAAGAAAAAAATGATAGAGATTTATCAGAATCTTATTTATAATTAGAAGTTATTAATAATTAAGATTTCATATAAAATTTATTGATTGTATAAATTAATTATACTAATATTTTATACTCATTTCATGAAAAATATTACACATGTCATTCATATGGTGATTTAAACTTTATATGTCATCTATACTGTAATTTAGGCCCCATTTTTCTCAATCTTTATGTCTAAAGATTTTGTAAACTTAATTTATAATTTACTTATTAATTATTTTTCATATGAAATAAAATTAATTATTGCAATCATTAAAGAATCAAATATTATAATCATTAAATATTATAATTTGTACTAAAAGAGAACCAATGTTAATATAATTATGATCTATAATTAAATTAAGAACCATTAATAGGCTTACATTATGAAGGTAATATAAAAAATCATAAAGAAAATATTTTCAAAATAAATAAGTTTTAAAATCAACATATTTTTTTTAAAAAAATGGTAGGTCAAATTATTAATGAATTGCTAATTGATTGATTTTGATATGATAATAATTCAAAATTTAATTTATACTAAATTTACTTTTAATCAAATATTTAAGACATATTATAATACTAATATAATAATTTATTCTTAATCAAAATGATAATAATTAATATAATACTAATATTAAAGACTCATTACACAAAAGTCTTCCATGAGTTATTTATAGAAAATTTATACCCCACCCTTTTCATAATCTTAACACTTAACGTAAGTTTTTAAATTTAATTTACTTTCTAATTATCAATTTTTTTTCCAATCATACCTTCATATCTCTCTATCATTAACAAAATCAATATAAAAAATAAAAAATAGTATAAACAAAATTATGATTCAATATATTATACCATAAAAATTATATATATATAATTATAATATTAACGATAACAAACCTATTATAATTGTATTGTATTATTAGTATTTGTTATTATAGATATTTATGTTCTGAAGTTTAAAGTATTTTTAAAATTTTTTATTTTTAAATTTTTTTAATAAATCCATAAATAGTAATAGAGATTCAAATCTCTATGTGAAATGAAAAATGGAGACCCGTGATCGAGATGAGTATGAGAATAGAGACAAAATTTTAAATAAAGATGGAATTAGAGGAAATTTTCTAATTTTCAATATAGAACTTTTGAAAATCATAATAAAAAAAATTATCCATCTACATGTATCACTATATTCTATTTAATTTTTTTACCACTTAAACATTCCAATCCATTAACTCCATAGTTTTTTCATACTAATTTTTTTGAAAAAAAATACCTTCAATTTTTTTACACTAAAATATTTTAAAAAATCAATTCTATAATTTACACTTCTTTGATAATGATATTAAATATTTATTAATTTTTTAAAAGTAAATAATTATATTATTTTTATTAAAAAAATTATAATTGATATACTACTCTAATAATTGGGATTATATAAATTAGAATTATAAATAAGTTTTTACTAATTATTACACATTAATTATAACATATATTTTAAAATTGACATTTTAATTTATTAAAAGGATGTACAAGGAAAAGACGTATAATTGAAATCATATAAATTAAATTTATGTATTATTTTTATTAATTAGAAAATATATTTTTATATTTTTAAATTAAATATTTTAATTTACTAAAAAGATATAAACGACTAGGGATGATAAAAAAATTAAAAATTGGTACACACAGGAATTACCTAATGGGGAAAGAAATTGACACATATTTCACCTTCATTGGAATGATCTATGGAGGTTAAGTGCCCATTGTTAAATGGAATAGAAACAAGGATAATATGTCTATATTTTTTAATTATTTTTATTATATTTGAATTTTGTATATATTTTTAATTTTAATTTGGATTATGTTACATTAATAGTATTTATTATTATGGATATTTATATTTTAAATTGTAAAATATTTTTAAAATTTTTTCTTTTTGAAATTTGTTAATAAATCCTTAAATACCATAGGGATTCAAAATCCTAATGGAAAATGGGAAATAAGAAATAAGGACCCATAAGGGCGATGAGGATGAGGATGAGAAATAAAATTCTAAACGATGACGAGAGGTTCAGGACATGTCCCATTTCTTATGGATACTCATTGTCATCCTTATAGATGGCTCATGATATAGTAAAATTATCCATTTATTCTCTTTCTTTATTTAACAATTTCAACTTTCGAAATGTGTAAAATTTTTCATAAAATAGGCTCTTTATTGTTAGTTATAGATCATCTATCAAGATATTTTTAACCTTACAAATATGATATTTAATATAAGATATAAAATAGAATGACATATTTATATTTTATCCACTTATTTAATTATTTAACTATTAACTTACTTTTAAGATAAATTTATATACTCAATTTTCTATAAGATATATGTAAATAAATTATCATTTATTTTTTATAATAATCAACAAACTATTTTTATTATCTCTCTGTGTATCTTATGGGTCAAACGACTAGTGTGTGTATATATATATATATATATATATATATATATATATATATATATATATGTATATGTGTGTATGTGTGTGTGTATTTTTTACTGCAGAAAGTATTTGTTGCTGTATGTAAATATGTAATTTCAATCAATATTCAATACTATATATTTATAAATGTAAAATAGACTGCAAAAATATAGAATAGAATGCAATTTATAAATCTTTAGGTGAATTGATATCCGTTGTTTGCCTTTCGTGCCCTATAATTAAATCTAATTATTATAACGCAATTGAATGGCCTCTATACGGAAATGCAATAAATTAGTAGCTAAATGTTAGTTACCAAAAACAAAAGGTCAGAGGGACATTTACATTTCTTTGGTACCAAAGCATTGATTTTGCATTTTCATACAAATTATATTGAAATTGAGCTGAAATGGTGTCTAGTTCGCAATGTGGTGGCGCTCACAATTGTGGAAGGCCACGGTGGTATTTGTGCAGTGGTGACACTATGGTGGTTGCACAATGGAGACGCAATGTAGGCACCGGATCTGGAGAGTACAGAGAAGACAATGGTGATAATGAATGATAATAAAATAGCATGAATCCAAACTAGATCTGCTGTCTGTGCTTGTATGATTTGAAAACCCAAATCATTTTTCCAAACCAAATCTTCCTGCTCACCTTTCCAGAATCTCCCCCCCCCCCCCCCCTTGTTTTTTATTTATCCTTAATCCCTTATGCCTCATTCTATTTTGTCCCTTTTATTTATTTTTCAAAAAATGTTGAGACCTGGTTATTTGGTGTTGTGGTGATGATGAGTGATGGATGATGGCGACGGTGAATGATAAACAAAGTGGTAGTGATAGAGAGGAAGGGGACAGGATGAGGGTTTGTGGGTGTGTAAGGTGGCATTTTCGAGTGTATTATATATCATTAGTTGTATCTGTGTTTTGTTCATTTTAATATTTTTATAATAGTTCATAGAGACATAGACTTAATTGAAAAAATTTATGCAACATAAAATATATATATATATATATATATATATATATATATATATATATATATATATATATATATATATATATGAGACATCTTGTTGTCCCAAAGTCATGGATGGCCAGGCTAGATAATGAGGGAACTAATTCCCTTGAAGACGGGGTACTGGCTGCTCAGCAAATGATACTTTTGAGTATTTGGTCTTTCTTGAAGTATGAACAGACAAATGAAGAAAGAAATCAATCAACATCAATATCGTTCCCCTTAATTTTAAAAGTCTTCAAACCATCACTTTTATTAGCAAAGCATCTGCGCATCCTCTTAAACCAACCATTTTCATGCTTTTTCCCAGCTTCAGAATGATGTACAGTTTTCAATGAGTCTCTTGCGTCAAAGGAATTATCATTTTGCCTATCCCTTGAATTGTTTTCAGATGTTAAAGTATTAAAGTCCGGTTCTTTAACCAAACAACTTTTGAACATCATTGAAGAAAAAAATAATAAGGGATATGTTTAGTTTGAATTTTCAGTTTTTAATTTTTAATTTGATTTTTTTAATTTTTCATATTTTGTGAAGGAAATATTGAAAATTTTAAAAATGATGGATCTATTTAGTTTGAGCTTTTAGTTTTCAAGTTTTTTAAATTTTGTGAAGGAAATACTGAAAACTCAAAATGAAAATTCAAAATTGAAATTTCTTATGGGCCTGCTTAGTTTCAATTTATTGTTTTCAATTTTTCATTATTTCTTTAATAAAATATGAAAAACTGAAAATTGAAAACTTAAATCAAACGGATCCTACTTTCTAGAATTTTCATACTACAAATTTCAGTTTTTAGTTTTTCATTTCCAACTTTTAGTATTTCGTTCATAAAATTATGAAAACTGAAAACTAAAACCAAATAGACATTTTTCCACTTTTCTCTCTTTGATTTGCTTGCTTTTTTATTTTTATTTTTTATTCCACTGAAAACTAGAAAATTCTATAATAATAATACTGCTTACACTAGAAATATTTTATTTTTATACATATCATTTGCTCTCTTTTAGTTTTCATCAATTCATGTAGAAAATTCACCATTTCAATATAAAAGAGCCCTCACCATTTTTTATGTAAATCTTTTTTTCAATTTTGTAAGGAATAATAAAAAATTATGATAAGATATTTTATAATTAACATGTTCGAAGCAATAACATTTTAATCATAAATTTTTTTATGAGATTTCAATATAATGATTCTTTTTTTAGCTGAATTTTTTTAAAAAAAATTGGATAAACTTTTTTGACATTTTCTTTGTGAAAGCATATTATTAAAAGAATTACAATTTTACCAGCAAAGCATCTGTGCATCCTCTTAAACCAACCATTTTCATGATCTTTTTCAGGTTCAATACTACAGTTTCGGTGAGTCTATTGTGCCAAAGAAATTATCATTTTGCCTATCCGTTGAACTATTTTCAACTGTCAAAGTATTAAAGTTCGGTTCTTTAACTAAACCACTTGTAATTATCATTGAAGAAAAAAACAATAAGGTACATAGTTTTCCACTTTTCTCTCTTGCTTTTGGTTGCTTTTGTATTTTTATTTTTTATTCCACCTTAAGCTAAAAAATTCTATAATAATGATACTCCTTATGCTGAAAATATTTTATTTTTATACACATCATTTACTCTCTTTTAGTTTTTCACCAATATGCAGAAAATTTATCATTTCAATGTAAAAGCGCCCTCACCAAACAGGTACCTTATTATTGAAATAGTTCAATCAAAAAAAGAATCATCATATTGAAATCCCATAAAAATTTTATTATGAGGAGGTTATTACTTCGAACACATTAATTATAAAATATCTTATCATATTTTTTTATTATTCTTTAAAATCAATGTCGTTTTAGTCATATTTTCGGTTTACAACTAATGAAAAATATTTTGCTATACAAAACAATAAATACATCGTTTGTGTTTTGTTAAATTTTAAGGTGAGAGGTCATATAAGAAAAAAAAAGATATATAAAAAAACAAAAAAGTTTCTTTTACCTGAATAAATTTAAACTTGTTGATGAAAAGTCTTTACAATGTTGAAGGTTCATATTTGCAATAAAGAACTTGTGTAATGAGAGGTTTCAATATCTCGAGGATGAGTTTCATGTCCAAAAAGGTGGTATCATAGGGATAAATGCGGACTATTTAGTTTGAACTTCTTTGGATAATTATTATAAATCTTTTGAAATGAAAGATGCATATCAAATTGTTAGTCTAAACCAAAATATAAATTTATTAACAATTTAATAAATTAATATTGCATGAAAATGAGTTTGAGCGTGTAATTAATTGAATGATGGATTCTTTTACTTAAATTTGAAGTTATTAAGGCATGGGCCCTAGTTGACTGGCTATGGGTAGCCTGTCTTGTCAATATGAACATTAATGGTGAGTTGTTATGTAATTCACGCAAACAACACGATGTTACGAGTTTTTAGTTAAAGGTTATGAGAAAAATTTAGTACCGCTAGTTACATTAGTTTTTAATTTGAAAAATCTAAATTATGGTTTGAAAATAAGTTTTATAGTTTTTGCTCGAATTATGATCTGAATTTAATTTGTATATATTAATAGTATAAAACATCTTTATATTGTTAATAAATAAGATTTTATTAAAACGACATACTATAGTAATTATATATTATCATAACAACACATACCATAATTTTATCACTTTCGTGAAATTCTATTAATAAGAAATATAAAATTATTTTATATTATTAATATGTTTATAAAAATTAAACTCTTATCATGGTAAGAATTATCTCATTCTTTAACCAATTCGTCAAGGGGATTCAATCATCACTCTAAGAATTAAATAGTTTTAAAGCCCATGATCAATATTTACCATTTAAATGAACTTATAGTACAAATGGGACTAATCATTGCGTCTAACAGTATATATCCCGAGAACACAAAATACTCTTGTTTCATAGTTTCAAGTAGAAATTTAAACATGTTATTTATAGTTAGCTTGCACGTTAAGGGTAACATATAATTGCCTTTAGGAGTAATCGCATAAAAACCCTTATAAGCGTTTTGTCACGACCCGATTTGGATCGTGACCGGTACGTAAGGGAAACCGGTCCCCATGCAAGCCTCGTGATCTCTGTACCGTACTATATGCTTCCTTTATCTATAAAACATAGTTTGATAATATTTTAGATTAATTGTAAATCCTTACTACTGGTGAAATAAACCTCTTTCTCATAAATAAATTATGAAACTATAGTTGCAAAATACATTTCAACTGAGTTGCTCAAATACAAAATAATTATGAATAATATACTATTAATTACAAAAGAATCATGGTATAATCAAAATGCAAAAAAATGACCACATGCGGTTCGGGACCCTACTCGTCACATCACTGGAGCACATCTACCATGAACAAAACACTAAGGCTTCACGCTGAAATGAAGCTCACCCAAATTGAAGAAATATTACTGCTGAGGAGGTAGGAGAGGAGAATCTTGAGTTACGTCTGTATCTGTGGAAAAATAAAGAAGAGAGAGGTGAGTTTTGAAAATCAAAACTCAGCGAGTGGATCATCACTCATAACCGTACATAGAACAGGAAAACATAATATATAAATAATGGTAAAATGTAACATTTATAAATAGTTCTATTTACTTTGTATATTAATTATAATCATTAAAATTTCAAGAATTACACAAGGGAACAGAGTACTCATCAACTGTAGAGAGGGTGCTAAGTCCCTGGCGAACATAGCCCCTAGCTAATCTGATCTCTTCGGTCCCTGGCGAACTGTGTCCCTGGCGGATAGATCTAACTCAAGGATGACTTGCCCCTGGCGGGCCTTGGTATACCAAGGTTAACGGAATAACTGTCGTTAACTCACAGTTCTGTTCCTCTCAGTAACTATCTCTATTCTAAAACCAACTGAAATCATAAAAGGGTTCTATGTCTCTAGTCCAACATTTCTCGACTCTCTTTCAAATAGGTTCTTATATCTAACTTTGCAAATCATAGAAATTCTCATTTATCCATAGTCGAATCAATTTACGAATAAAATCATATGAAACTTTTCGTAAAACAGTTATGGTCCCATGCCTTTCTAAAATCATATTTTCATGCATAAGTTCAAACGGAGCATTTCTAGTGAAACATATTTTTACATAAAGCTATTTTATGCAAGAACTCCTTTCTAAGTCCTCAAAACACTCCGCAATGTCAACAAATAATCATATAATAACCAAACTAAAGGCCATGGGATCAAACCCACTCACCTGGAGGGGTAAACTGTGAACCGCCAACTCCGCGGGGACTCTGGGAGGAGGAATGGCACCAACGTCTACTATTGAAACCATAAAACTCATCAATAATCTATGGGAAGTTCCAGATTACTCTAAACATATACTAACAACTTTGGGAGAGTACCCACATTTGACAAAAACGGGAGAAACAACAATGCTCATACCAAGAATGTGAAAGAATAGAGAGAAAATCTAACAACATAAACATACCTTGATGATTTGTGGAAGCTAGATTGAAGAGAATGGGAGAAATGGAGATGAGAAATGAAGATTAGGGTGTGGGTGTGTGTATCCGCGTTCTGCTTTCTATTTTGTGAGGGGGAGCTCGATTGGGTTTAAAAAGGGGCAAAAAATGAAACAACGTTGTTTTATTGATACTGTGCTGTCTCTGTACGCTCGCTGCAATGAACTTTCTTCGCTGCATGAAGCCTCGCTTGCTCGCTGCAACGAGTTTTGCATAATTGCGCAGAATCTAGCGTCGCAAATTGGTTTATGCATCTGGGGCTAGTCCGGCTATCCGAATTGGCGTCGGGGGATTGTAGGGCAGTACGGAACTTGCCCACGGATATGTGTACCTCGGGTATTACACGTTTACAAAGCTTAAGGGCCATGCTGATCTAGATGGGATGACTAGCACCAAACCCATCTAAAATTTTGCAATATATATATTATATAAAATCTTCTAGCACAATTATTATTATATAAAGAAATTTTCACATCATTTGCCTTTTTAAAACATTATTCTTCTACTTAAAAAATATAACTCATCTATTAGTGTACCTAATTCTTAATAATGAAGATACACTTGATTATCCATTTCGAAATTGTTAAAATATTAGCATCTAGTAATCGTACATAACTATGGCAAAAATATGATTTGAAATGCCACATAATGAAATTTAAATCATACCTTAGCCTAAAAGTGCATATAAAATTCATTTTTAACTTTAATATATTATTATTATAATTTTATTATTATTATTCAATTATATATTATAATATTACTTAAAGTATTTAATTTTTATGAAAAATACTTTTAAAATTATATAGATAATAATATATAATCAATCAGTTAAGTTAAAATTTTCTGTATCAACAATATATCACAATTAAAACTAAATTTTAAATAATAAATTTTATGGAGATTTCTTTGATATTCTTACAAAATCCAAGAGTACTAGACAATACTTTTCGACTGTTAATGGCTTAAAATTAACCATGTGTCCTATTAATTTATATTAGAGTAAACAACCTTTTTGGTCCGATCATTTTCAACGTGACGTTAATTTGATTCTAATAAAGATTTTGAAATCAATTTGATTGTAACATTTAAAATTTCAATATCAATTTGATCCTTACAAAATTTTTACATTAATTTGATCATAACATTTTTTAATCTCAATATCAATTTAGTCATAATATTTTTTATTTGGTATTAATTTAGTAATTCATTTAAAGTTGATATCAAAAATAAAAATGTTAAAATAAAATTGATGTTAAAAATTTTGTGAGAATAAAATTGATTTCGTATTGAAAATATTAGGACCAAAGATATTCTTTATTTTTTAAATTATCAAAATTTATAAAACTTGTGATTAAAAGGCAACCACTGAATTTAAGAGAGTATACGTACTCAATAATGCTCAAAGAAATTTCAATATTTATTCATTAAATTTTAGTAGTCCCTTTCTGTAACCCAAAGTGGTTGAATCTATGGTTCAGAGGTTATGATTATTTTCTATACTATTGAATGAGCGGCCTCGGATTCGATTCCTAGCTTCCCCTACACCGTCTCTTTTGGAAGAATTACTAATCTGATCTTAAAAAGGTCAAAGAGTTAAAAGCGCAGATTAGGGCCATATGGCTGGTTTTCTTCGTTTGACTAAATGCAGAGAAACAAAATAGAAATAATAATTAAATTATCTTCATCACGAAAACGGAAAGGACGGTGCAACTGGTAAGGGGAGAGAGAGAGAGAGAGAAGCGTCTTTTCTTGCACAAAGGATTGAACTTGAAGTACAAGTTGATTCACACTGTGTGCGAAGCAAACCTTTATGCGTTTTACCCTTTGAAGAGAAGAAAAACGCGGGTTCCTGTTATTTTCCCTTGAAACCTCAATTTTTGTTCGCCGGAAAAAAAGAAGTTCTTTTCTTGTTCCTTTTGGTCCCTTCTCGAGCCGTAGCTGCAGCGTGTGAATTTAAGCATTTGGGTACGAGAAAGTTTTGTTTTTTCTGGTTTTTATCTTCATTAGGTAGCTAGATTCAGTTTCATATTCTGTCCTTTTTTGCTGCTTTTATTATTACTATTGTTATTATTATTCCTTTTCCTTGTTTTGTTTTGTTATGGGTTTTGTTTGCTTCATTGTGAAGTTCAGTTAATTGTAGCCAGAACCCTAGATTCATAATATTGGGCTTAGGGATGGAGATGGATCTGAACGGCATCTTGTGTTTATGGATGGTTCAAGATTATGATCAAATTTACCTAAGCAAAGCGTTCTTTTTTCTTAACAGAAAAAAATAAAAAAATAAAAATTGGGGTTTGGCATTTTGACATTTTGTGTTGAAATGGTCTTTGCTTGGATGTTGCCTGCAATCGTGATTTTGATAGTTGGTTTATTGACCCCTAGGGCTACTGGCTTGTGAAGTTTATTGCTTTTTTGATAAATCAAACTCAAATTGAATGCGGAGCTTGCAAGTTTTCATAATTGTAGCTGCAGTACTAGATGTGTCTAGTTTATTGGAGAACTTACCGAGACATTCGCAAGCTTTGCATATCTTAGTGAAGCATAGTTAGTTATTCAAGTTATGCCATACCCCTTTAGCCATGGAAAGGCAGTTGAAAATAGGATTTGATTTTATTTGTGTATCAAATCTTTTGTTTGGAATGTTTAAAACTAAGAAATTTGATTTTCAGAGTCTCATGGATTTCATTGCTTTTGTTGTACAAATCCCATAATATATGGTAGGATTTTGTGGGGGAACTGATACAATTTTAAATTTAATTATGCATTAAATAACTTACCCCTACCAAATAGCCTATTAATAAAAAATCGACATAATTCCATTTTAATGAGTTCCAGCCATCAGATTTCATTGTTAAATTAATTTTAATTCCTATTTTTAATGATGAGTTTGAAACACATAATTTTATCCCTAAATGAAATAAATTTGATTCAAGTCAAGTCAAATCAAATCATTTGGTGTAGAGTTTTCCACCAAATTGCATCACTCTGGCACACCAAATCCATCATTCAGTTTTGCAGTTATTTAATATATAAAAGTATTAAAACTATTCAGAGTTATTTTAGCAAATAGACCAGGCTGCCATTATATAGGCCTTTGCAGTTGTTCTTCCTCTAGCTTGACATTTATAAAGCTTCTTGTCTTGAATTCCATTGTATTTATAGGGCCATTGCTTAACATTTAATTGAAAAAATAAACAAATAGGATATATGTCGAGAGTTTCCAATATTGCTGATGCTTCTCAAATTTCTACATGGTGACCAAAACTGGTCAGTCACTAATAGCTTGAAACTTTGCTCCTTTGTAGACTTGGACTTCGAATGAATTCTTCTTTTATAAAAACAACAAGATGCTGTGATCGAATAGTTAAGGATCCAAATAGCGCTTGTAAGCAACAGCATGGAACCTAGAAACAAAGAATTCCAGCTGGGATCACAGTCAGTGATGCAGGACCATATGGATGACGTGCATACCAGCAGACGACCACCTGATCTCAGTAAATCAGAAGTTAAACCTGTACTTAATTACTCCATACAAACAGGCGAGGAATTTGCACTCGAATTTATGAGAGATAGGGTGAATCTTCGGAAACCTGTATTTTCAAATGTCAGTGATTCCAACTGTACCACGGGGTATATGGAACTGCAAGGCATTTTAGGCATCAGTCATGCTGGATCTGGAAGCGGATCAGATATTTCTATGCTCTCAGTTGTCGAAAAATATCCAAAAGAATTTGATAAAATGAGCATGTCATTACATGGAGACCGAAGCAATTATGGGTCAATTCGATCAGTTCCAACCACTTCATTGAATCAGGACAACAGGCAGTTTTCGCATGGATATGGCTCTTCTCAAGGTTATGATAGCTCATCAATGATGATGAAGTTTCTCTGCAGCTTTGGTGGTAGAATATTACCTAGACCCTGCGATGGAAAGTTAAGATATGTTGGAGGGGAAACACGTATTCTTCGTATGAGAAAGGACATAACTTGGCAGGAGCTCATGCATAAAGCAGTGCTAATCTATAATCAGGTTCAAGTTATCAAGTATCAGCTTCCTGGGGAAGATCTTGATGCTTTGGTATCCGTATCATCTGATGAGGATTTGCAGAACATGATGGAGGAATGTAATCATCTAAAAGATAGAGATGGAACTCAAAAGCTTAGGATGTTTTTGTTCTCAATGAGTGATTTGGAGGATGCTCAGTATGGTCTCGGTAGCATGGGGGATGATTCCGAGATCCAGTATGTTGTTGCTGTTAATGGCATGGACTTGGGATCAAGGAGAAACTCAACCCTGATTGGTGTCAGCTTTTCAGCAAATGACATGTATGAATTGGACAGGCAAAATATTGAGAGGGAGATTAGTAGAGTTGCTGAAGAATCTATGGGTGTTGGCAGTGCTCCATTGACTAACAACTTTGACTTGCCTTCACAACAAGTGCTACCAACATCCTCAAATTCTTTTGAAACCTATCCACTGTTTCATGGTGACCAAATGATGAGCCGTGAGGAGCCTAGAGGTCAATATCATATTAATCAAGGCCTTAATCCCGCTTATTTGCCTGTTGTTGGAGAGACTCCTATTGCAATGCCTCCCCATAGGTGGATTAATCCACTAGGGGGTTTGAATGAAGGCCATACACGTGGTGGATTACAAGTACAAAGTCCAGAAATACCTGCAACGCTGGTGAGAGAGACAGGCAACAGTTCAATTCAACAAGGAAGTGACCCTGGGAAAGTTTTATCACCATCCCCAGCTACTGCACAACCGTTTGATGGTCACATGAAAAGTAATTTTCCTGAAGCATCAGTTGTAGTTACTGTGCCAGAGGGGCATTCATTGCCTCCAACTAAAAAGGACCAGCTCCAGGATGATGATGAGGCTTCTTCAACATCTGGCAGTGCCTTTGGTGCTGCTTATATTGATCCCCACTCCAATGCAGTTGACTTGAATTGTCTTCACCCTCCTCCTCTACCTAGAAGAGTTTACTGTTCAGAAAGAATTTCCAGGGAGCAAGTAGAGTTGTTGAATCGGTCATCAAAGTCAGATGATGCGCTTGGTTCTCAGTGTCACGTTTCAGATTTGCTTTCTGAAGTCAACCCACCAGAATCACTTACAGAATCACTTACAGAATCTGATGGAAAGCTGTCTAATCTAACTGAGGAAAATTTGAGCATTGCAGCAAAGCCCTTGCATGCAGATGGTAATGGGACTGCCAAACATCAAATATACGAGCAGTTGGCTGTTGCAAGTGGCCAGTTGAAATCAAAGATAACTGAGCATGTAAATCCCGAGTTGAAGCTGGTTTTACCAATCAATGATGGAAGTAAAGATGCGGTCAATAAGGATAATGTCGTTAAGTTGGAAACTGAAATGTATTGTAAAGATAACAATAACAAACCCCTGCATGATGAGACAAAAGACAGTAATTCAGACTTAACTACTTTGCAGCAGGTTCCCTCTGTCAAGCAGCAGGATGATCCAGCATCCAATCTTCCAGAGGTTGATTGGGGAGATGTTTCTGTGAAGGAATCTAATGATGATTCTGGGGTGCCAGAATTACCAGTTTCTTTAAATGGGAATGTTACTACCAAAGATGATTCACAAGATTTTCCTTCAAATGATGTTTCCAAAAAGGGACAAGGTGACATTCTCATTGATATTGATGATCGATTTCCCCGTGAATTGCTTACTGATATGTTCTCTAAGGCAATACTTGAAGAAGATCCCTTTAGTTTGCATCCATTAACATCAGATGGAGTAGGCCTAAGCATAAACACGGAAAATCATGAACCTCAACGATGGTCATATTTTCAAAAATTGGCACAAGAAGGGCTAGATACTGTGTCTCTTATTGACCAGGATAATCTTGGTTTTTTGCCTGAGACAGGAAACGTGGAAGGAGATAATAGAACTCAACACGTTGCACCTCTACCAACTGAAGAAACTCAGAATGATTTACATGGAAGAATTGGAGCAATGGCCACTGTTCTGGAGTCAGAATATGATCATTCCCAATTGAAGGACACTGAAAGTATGCAATTTGATGCTATGATGGAAAATGCAAGAGTGCAAGAGTCACAATATGAGGTATGACATTAACATAATTTGGTTTTGAAATTTTCATATATATGCTTATCTGCTAACATTAGTCCTTATTTGCTTTAACTTAGGGTGGGAAGTTTGAAACAAGAAATAGTGGTCTACCGCCTCTTGATCCTTCCTTAGGAGATATTGATATGAGCACTGTGCAGGTAAGATGCTCTTTCTTGTATGTACAATATCTTCTCTGTGCTATGATTTTTATTTTGGGGGGAGGGGAATTTAAAAAGATTTTGTTAAAGAAAGTACATTGCTGTTTCTGACTTTCATAAATGATAATGCTAATAGCCTTAGGTTTGAGAGTGACATGTTTTTGTGGTCTGGTTTTTAATTGCTATTTACCTATCAAGGTTTGTTTAGGTTGAACGTAGAGGTTTAAGCTGGCAGTAGATGGCACATTTTAGTGATGTACGTGACATGATCAAGTTCATTTATGCCCACTGACCTATGAAATATTTTTCATTTAAATCATATCTGTACTAGAGAGGATATGATTGACAACTGCAATTAGAATCCCAAAAGCTCATTGTTCTAACTCTGCTCATATCCTATATTTTAAAGAATGTCTCTCCTGAAATCCTTCCAGCCTTGCCACTTGATAGACCATGGCTTTCCATTCTTTTATTGGATCATTTGTTATTGGTTACTTCTTACTGTAAATATGTTTCGAAATTTCCCTCCCAAAACTAGCTGTAGAAGTATCAAATTTGACTCTTAATAGGTTTGGGAATACTTCATATTTCGTAAAAGGGGAGGATGGAATCTTGTCATGGGATCTTTTCTAATTACTGTGACAAAATTTGTATTGCTGTGAGGCTAGACTTGGATAATTCATGGAGAGTCTAGACTAACATTGTACTACACAATGTTTTGTATAGTATCATTCCTTCTGTTTTTGCTACTAACTAGTACACATTCATAGTTCTCTTTGACAAATTTTGTCCTCTTCAAATTAATTCAAAAGAAATTTTGTGAAGTTTGCTTGTATATCACCAAGTATGGAAACTGTCAAAAGTAGTTTGGACAGACATCGTTACTAAATTTCAGCGCAAAACCATGTTTAATAATTTAAGTATGAGGTATTTGTGGGTGCGAGTCTGTATATGTGTGTAAGAGAGGGAGAGAGAGTCAGTGGGGTTTTTAGAGCGTGGGGTTGGGAAGTTGAAGGTTTGAAATAAATAATTTGTGGCCTATATGTAACTATATAATTCTTCTGTCAAGCATTTCTTTGGCATGTTTTGATGTGTAGAGTAACAGTATGTTGTATGGACAATTCAATCAAATTCTTGATCATGATAGAGAGTTGTTTTCTTGGTCTTTTTCCTTCTCATTAAACTTTTGTGCAGTATAGACTTCTCTGATCATTTAGCTGTTTTATATCATGGTTGTCAAATCGGGATACGACGCATGAATCGAAAAGACAATTTTTCGAATTGTGAATTGTAAGATTATGATCACTAATAAAAATAGCATAACAATATTTTCATAAGATGCATATAGAGTGGAGGAGTAACTGTGAAAGCTACTCAAATGAACCAAATTAGAATAATAGAAGAACCAAATAAGGTGTGTATAGAGTGAGTGAGTGAGTGAGTGTTTGTATGATATCACTATTTTAGAAGAATGAAAACTAAGCAATGAATAGTCAATTTTGGTTCATTTAGTAATACCTCTTTAGTTAATTCATTTAACAATTTAAGTTTCGTTGACTATTTGATTTCTCTTGTGAGAATTGGTGAAAAATGTTAAAAAAATAGGAAATTAATGAGTCGTTGAATTGCTGAATCGTATAAATCATATTCGAATTATACACATGTATTGTAAGATACATGCTCATTTTAGATACACTGTAAGATACGTATCGCTGGCCTGTTAAATCATATCGCATCGTGGGATTCGAATTGTGAATCATAAGATTCTAACTACAGTGTTTTATATTCACAAATAGTCACAGGATTCACATATGCTCGGTGTCCTGGTTGGCCTGAGCCTTGAAATTCCGAATGTAATAGTGCATGTAGTTCATTGTTCTGATCCAATTTGCAGGTCATAATGAATGAAGATCTTGAAGAGCTTAGGGAACTGGGTTCTGGTACCTTTGGGACTGTGTATCATGGTAAATGGCGAGGAACAGATGTTGCAATTAAAAGAATAAAGAAAAGTTGCTTCACTGGTCGATCATCAGAGCAAGAAAGACTGGTAACTTATTAAATTTAATATCCATTGGATTACATGCTTTCTTTCTTTCTTTTGTTTACAATGTACTACTTGATTATTTGTTTCCTTTCTACTACCCTTATTTGAAAGTGCTTAAGTGATAAATAATATGTTTTTGGGCATGTGAAATGATATTTGTTCCTTTTCTCAGACTAGAGAATTCTGGCAGGAAGCTGACATTCTTTCCAAGCTTCATCATCCAAATGTGGTGGCATTTTATGGCGTTGTTCAGGATGGACCGGGTGGAACAATGGCTACTGTTACAGAGTTCATGGTGGATGGTTCTCTTAGGCATGTATTACTTCGCAAAGACAGGTTATCACCTGGGATAGAGCTTTTGCATTTGTAATATTTAGTTATTTGTTGTGACAATGACCCACAAAATTCATACCATTGTATTAATTTGAACCAAACTATATTGCAGTGTTATTACATAACCAAGGTTTACTCATACCTTTTGTTCTATTTTGTTTGTTAGCTTTTACAATTTTGTATCTCCATACCATAAGTACCTATTGAATTTGCTATGTCATACTGTTTGGTGATGTATCTCATGTTTTCCTAATGAAGTTGGCTCTAAGGATCCTAGCATGATTTTTTATTGCAGGTATCTTGACCGTCGCAAGAGATTGATCATTGCAATGGATGCTGCTTTTGGAATGGAATATTTACACTCAAAGAATATTGTGCATTTTGACTTAAAATGTGATAATTTGCTTGTGAACTTGAAAGATCCTTTACGCCCAATATGCAAGGTATTTAATACCGGGATTCTTGTCCAATTTTCTTTGACTTGAAATGTTTAATTTTTATTTGAAGCGTTGAGAACACTAAGAAATTTTCTTTTCCCAGGTTGGTGATTTTGGTTTGTCAAAAATTAAACGAAATACCTTGGTCTCCGGTGGTGTAAGGGGGACTCTGCCTTGGATGGCACCAGAGCTGCTGAATGGTAGCAGCAACAAGGTCTCCGAAAAGGTAGAATTTTAAGTTCTCTCTAATGAAATGCTTTTTCTTTGATCACATGATGAAGAAATGAAACTTAACTGACAAGCTCAGTTGTATTGATATATTTGAGATGTCTTCTAAATGTCAAAATTGCCATCATGTTAATTGGCAAAAGTCTCTTTACTAGTTTATGTTAACCAAGTGGCCTCAATGAACTCAAGAGGGGGGGTGAATTGAGTTCTAAATCTTTTTCTTGGATATTACACTATAATGACTTTTTCAACAAGTTTTAAAAGATAGACTTTAAAAACTTATTTTAATGGATACAAATGCAAGAGATATAAGAGTGTAATTATGTGTATGAACAAGATTAACAAGATAATGAACAGTAAGTTTGCAATAAATGTAAAGAGATAGGGGAAGGAAGATTGCAAACTTGGTTTATACTGGTTCGGTCACCTCTGGTGGCCTACATCCAGTTCTCTCAAACAACTCGCTGAGAGTTCCACTAACTTCAAATCCTTTACAATCAGAGACCACTCCTACACCTTGGGATTCCTCGCCCTTGTGTTTGAGTCTCTAAGAACCAAGAGATACCACACTCTTGTTCTTGCAAGGGATGCCCCACCCTTGTACACAAACTTTTAAAAAGTATTACAAGAAATCACTCTTTGAATAGAGTAGATGTTACAAATTGAGGTCCTATAAGGTTTCTCAAGAATAAGACAATTTAGCCAAGTGTTGATCACAAAGATTGATGATTGAGAATGATTGTACAAAATGATCTTTGTAGTATGTTTTTCTATGTTTTTCAAGTGTTAAACAATGGTATTTATATAGAACAAATCGTGTGACCCGTTAAGAATTAATATCAAGAGATGTGTCTCTTCAAACACACCCATTTGCGAATTTCAGACTATGGTAATTGATTACACAACATTGTAATCGATTACATAGTTCAAATTTTCAAAAACAGGCAACAGTCACTCGCTGGTAATCGATTACATTATCATTGTAATCGATTACATGCATGTGCATTCAGGTTCTGGGCTCAAGAACAGACTAGTAATCGATTACACTATATTGTAATTGATTACACCAATTCCAGAACTTGAAAAGTGAAAGTTTTAACACTCTTTAAAATCTTTCTTTCATTCTAAAGACGCTCAATCATTATGCGATCAATTTCCTTTAAAATAAAGCCAATGTTTTTCACAAGTTTAATCAAAATCTCATTTAAAGTCAATTGGATTTTTCCAAAACAGGTTTTTGTTGTGTTCGAATTTATTTTAAGGATTAAAACTTGCTTGACTTGAAAATGGCCAAATAGTCCTATTTAAGTGAAGACCTTTTAACAAAATTAGTCTAAGTCCTAAATATCCTAACCATAGGCTTGATCAAATGCTTGTACATCTTCTTGCTTCTATTCTTTTGTCATTTGCTTGTTCATTGGCATCATCAAAAACCTACAAATTAGCATTCACATTATAGTCTCTTTTTTTATGCATTTTAAACATGAAATTTCTCCCATTTATTTCTTTGTCTACTTTTGAATACCTTGTGTTCATAAAGGATTCTTGGAGTTTTCTCAATAATTTTTGGTAAGGAATATCTTGAAATTAAAGTTTTTCATTTTTCCTTCTTCATTTATTTATTTATCTCTTATATCTCTGTTTTTTCTTCACCTTCTTGTTACATAAAGTAATTGGTAGCTGAAATTGAATTTGGTTTTGTAGGTTGATGTGTTCTCCTTTGGCATAGTATTATGGGAGATTCTAACCGGTGAGGAGCCATATGCCAATATGCACTATGGTGCAATTATAGGTGTGGTCTCTTTCTTATGCCCCTCTATCTTGTATTCTTGTCTGTGTTGGAGCCTGAACTAGAGTCTTGTTTCGTCCTCTTGAAATTCGTTACTGTCAGTACCTTCCATTGAAGTAACAATATATTAGGCAAGCTGCTTCTGTTGTCTCATTGAATGGTGACCTTATCAGCTGTTTTGATATTGGCAATTAGAGATGAGGTTTAGGTGGGAAAAGGCTGGGCTTCAAAAGTGAGTTTAATTTTGATGCACTGATAGAGTAAATGAGTTTTATACTATGAAGCACAGAAACATGTGACACGATATACTTTCTATCTCTAAGCCTTCATATTCCTTTTTTTTTCTTTCTGATTTTTATTTTAATTTCTGAATTGTTCCTTTTTTTTTGTTTGGTATCAAATTAGGGTTTGATTCGACTTGATGTCTCTTAAATTGGTCCATAAAAAAAAATGAAAAATGTAAAAAAAAAAATATTTAAAAAATAAAAAACTGTGTTTGACCATGTCCATAGTGTGTCTGAGCCGTGTCTACCACATGTCTGAGCTGAAGAAAATATTTTTTAAATTTGACCCTTCCAGACATGTCTTGTTGTCCACGTGGTGTTGGTTTGCCATGTGTGATGAACACGTGGATACCATTAAATTGGTGTGTCCGTGTTTCGTGAATTTTATACTATCATCCAATCGAATTTTCCATTTGTATAACCGTTTTAAGTAGACAGTGTGAGAACTAACTGTATTTACTAATGTGGCAATACGTAATTAGATGACACTCATCAAAATTATATCCGTGTAAAATAACTACATATATATGATGAAAAAGAAATTTTTAGGTAGCTAGGGTTTGTTTGCAATAGGCAAAAGATACATGATTAGTTTAGGTACATCATTAAGAACAAGATGAGGGCTTTCAGCTTTCTGGTATTGGATCTTTCTTGTGCCCTACCTTTTCACCTTCATGATGTTCCTGGGGCAATCAGGTCTCCCCTTCAAAAGGATTGTTCTACATTTTAATGTTTCCCTCTTCTTCAAGATTGCATGTACTCGTCTATTTTTTCAGAGGCCAATGATTTTCTATCTTTCAATGCAGGTGGGATTGTTAACAACACATTAAGGCCGACAATTCCAAGTTACTGTGATCCTGAATGGAGAACACTGATGGAGCAATGTTGGGCACCCAATCCTGCAGTAAGGCCTTCCTTCACTGAAATCGCTAGTCGGTTGCGCGTAATGTCAGCTGCAGCTAGCCAAACCAAAACACAGGGCCATAAGGCATCCAAATGATTGAAACAGATACTGATGCTGGTTTTGAACTCCCTTCTCACACCAATATTAGCTTTGATACTGTTAAATTTATTCATTGAATGGTACTCCAACAATGTATACTATACCAGGGGCAATGTGCTATCCTCTATATTTTTAGGGAGGATGACAAGGGTGCTAGTGAAAACCAGCTCCAAACTCCATTGGCAAGGAAGGAACAAAGGGATTCAATAGCTCTAATTCTCAGTGCATCCCTTCCGAGTAAGAATGCTTCCCCTCTATGTATAGGATGTATTCCTCCTAATGGGTACTGGATGTATTAAAAATATAGTTGATACTGGTCTTAACAATTTTTTGAGCAAGACTAAATCAACTCATTGTATTGTTACAATTCATGGCTTTTTGCCTGCTTTACACGACTAGTTCTCCTTCCATATATCACCGAATTTCTTCTCAGACTCCTCTCTGAAATTCAGAGATTGTAAAGCAAAAATGTAGTCCTTTTTTACATCCACATCTTGTCGTATTTCGCAAGCAGTAGGGGTGAGTGATTTTTATTCTTTCCAATTTGCTAGTCAAATAAAAAGTTCTAATGCAACTTGACTGCCATGATGTTTGCTTTCATTTTTTTCAGAAAAATCTTGCATCGTTTAAATATCAGATTAATTTTCCTTTGGACGTTGATGTCTACCTGTGAAGCGTGGATACACTGTTTGGTTGTCATGTTCACGTTTCTGTGTTGAATGTTGTGCGATATATCGATGATATATATTTATATATGTTTAATTTAAAATTCACTTTGTTCTTACTGTTACATAGAACAACACAATACAAACAAGGTTAGAAAAAGAAAATAAATACATAATTTTTTTGAGTTTATAAGAAAATAAAGTATAAATGGAGATTACATAATTGATATTTTGTATAATATATTATTTTTTTTAAATTTTTAGTTTTAAATATATATATATATATATATTTATATTATGTCTATGTGTTATAATTTTTTAACTATGATGTGTTTTGTGTTTCATAAGAAAATAATATTCAAAAGAAATTATGTTTGTTTGTGGTTAACAAAATATTCATCTAGTTCAACAAATCCTTTAAAACAACAATTGGTTATAAGTCAATTTATGTTAAGTTGGCACTGTAAAATCTTCATTTTAGTCCTAAAAAATTATATTTTTGATAAAATAGTCCTTTTTATGATAAATTGTTAAAATAAAACTATTATATGAGTCCAAAAAATCATATCTTTGACAAGATAATCTTTAAAAGAATAATTTTTATTAAATAAAATGGGGTTCAGTTCACATCGACTGAATTTGCTATATGATGAATCTTCAGAACTTCATATGTGAATATAATTGTTTTTAGGACCATTATTTTTCAGTGATATAAACTTTCGAGAAATAAAGTTATTGTCCTAATGTAATATGAGTTGTTGAAGAATGGTAACTAGCAAAAGATAAATCCAAGCAGCTAATATTTTCAGTTCTATTGAAACTGATCTTTATTGACAACATTGACAACATGTAATACATATCGTCAGGATTTATTTAAAAAATTTGTATATAATAAAGTTCAAATCAAATCGAGAATAAATCATTAAATATTTTCTGACGTATCATTATCATGAAAAATAAACCATTTTTCGACACAACAAAACAAAGCGGAGAGCAGAAAAAGAAAAGAGAGCACCGTCTTTTTCGGCAGAAAGGTTGAAGTTTGAACTACAAGTTGATCAACGCGGTGAGTGAAGGAGCAAATGGTAATGCGTGACACCTAAAGAAGGAAAAGGATTAAAGAAAACGTGGGTTCATTTCGTTTTCATCTGAAAGCTCTGTTTTTTCGGTGGCAATATAGAAAAGATGGGTTTTCTTTTGGTCCGTTGTTGAACCAGCTCTAATGCATTTTGAACTGGAGCATTGGGTAAAAGAAAGTTTTGTTTTTTCTTATTTTTCTCGTAATTGGGTAGCTAGATTCAGTTTCATATTCTGTCTGTTTTTTCTGCTCTTCTTTTTATCTCATCTTCTTCTCTTTCGAGGTGGGTTTTTTTTTTTGATATAATTTCTTGGGCTTCATATGGAAATGAGAAGCATTCAGCTGTTATATAGACAGAACCCTAGATTGACAATTTGGAATGGATAAAAGGATTCTGATTGCTTTTCGTGTGGATTCTAGATTATGGCTAATTTTGCTGATTTTTTTTTTTTTTAATATTCATTTGGGTTTCATATTTTGTGTTGGAAAATGGTCTTTCTTTGGCTGCTAATTTCAACCGTGTTTGATAATTAGTTTATTTAGTTCTGAAGGCAAGTGGCTTGTTAAGATTTATTGCTTGTATGATCATCAGCAGTTTAAAACACTACTTATGGAATTCAATGCTTGACGCTATCAAAGATTAATTGACTGAAGAGCTGAAAATTTTCCGGAGTTAGAGTTGCAGGACTAGATATATGTTCAATTTATAGTAGGGTACAACCCTATATAAGGGGGTAGTTTATGTGAGAACTTAGTAAGGGATTCTCAAGATTGCATATTGCACTGATGTATAGTCATTCAGGTCATGGCCAAGAGACATAGTAGACCTTTAGCCATGGAAAGGCTGATGGAGTTGTCTGCGAAATAGCGCCACTCCACTGACCTAAATCAACCATTTCGCTTTTGAATTTGTTTGCTATATTAAGATATTTAAATGTTGATTTCTCGAAAGGACTAGGCTGCCATTATGGAGGCCTTTTTGGTTGTTCTTTTTGTTGCTTAAAAATTATACTTGTCTGCAGTGATAACATATATTTTGTTTCCATCTATTGTGACATCTTGTTGCGTATTAAATTGTTGCTAAAATTTATTGTTTTAAACTCCATTGTGTTTACAGGGCTATTGCTTCACATTTAGTTTTCATTTTGGGGGGAAAAATTGGTCTTAAGAGTTTCCAAGATTGCGGATACTTCTTCAAATTTCTAATAGTGACTAACTGGTCTGTTACGAAAAGTTTGGAACTTCTTTTGGACTAAAGACCTTAATGAATATGTCTTTTATCGAGAAGAAAAAGATGATGTGATGGAACAATCGACATTCTAGGCAACACATCTAACCAATCAAATGGAACCTAGAAATGACAGCTTCCAGCCTGGGTCTCAGTCAGTAATGCAGGATCACCCGGATGGCATGCATACAAGTAAAAGACCACCTGACCTCAGTACATCAGAAGCTAAACCTGTACTTCATTACTCCATACAGACCGGTGAGGAGTTTGCTCTTGAATTTATGAGAGACAGGGTGAACCTCGGGAAGCCTATATTTTCAAATGTCAGTGATTCCGATTATACAACAGGTTATATGGAACTAAAAGGCATCTTAGGCATTAGTCATGCAGCATCTGAAAGTGGATCAGACATTTCCATGCTCTCAATGGTTGATAAATATCCAAAAGAGTTTGATAGAATGAACACTTCGTTACATGGAGACAAAAGAAATTATGGGTCAATTCGATCAATACCAAGAACTTCAATGACTCAGGACAGTAGACAATTTGTGCATGGATATGAATCGGTTCGACATTCTGATAGCTCATCAATGATAATGAAGTTTCTTTGCAGCTTTGGCGGTAGAATATTACCACGACCATGTGATGGAAAGCAAAGGTATGTTGGAGGTGAAACACGTATTCTTCGTATAAGAAAGGACATATCTTGGCAGGAGCTCATGCAGAAAGCAGTACTAATCTATAGTCAGGTTCGTGCAATCAAGTATCAGCTTCCAGGGGAAGATCTTGATGCTTTAGTATCTGTGTCATCTGATGAGGATTTGCAGAACATGATGGATGAATGTAAGCACCTGGAAGATAGAGAAGGATCACAAAAGCCCAGGATGTTTTTGTTCTCATTGAGTGATTTGGAGGATGCTCGGTTTGGTCTCAGCGGCTTGGGTGACGATTCTGAGATCCAGTATGTTGTTGCAGTTAATGGCATGGACTTGGGATCAAGAAGAAACTCAACCCTGATTGGTGTCAGGTTTCCAGCAAATGATATGCTTGAACTGGACCGGCAAAATATTGAGAGAGAGACTAGTAGAGCTGCTGTAGAATCTGTTGGCATCAGCAACACTTTGTTGACCAACAAATTTGACTCATCATTGAGTGCTCAATCCTCACAACAACCAGTGCAACCAACTTCCTCATATGAAGGATATCCACTGTTTTATGGTGAGCAGACAATGCACCCTGGGGATACTGGTGGTCAATATCATATTACACATGGTATTAATACTTCCTATAAACCTGTTGCCGAAGAGACTCCTATTTCTATACCTCCCTATGCACTGATTAATCAACAAGGGGTTTTGAGCAAAGGCCATCCACCTGTTGGATTACAAGTACAAAATTCAGAAACACCAACAGTGCAAGCGAAAAAGATCGGTGACGGTTCAATTCAACAAGGAAGTGACCCTTGTAAAGTTGTATCCTTGGAAACACCATCCCCATCTCCTGCACAACTGTTTGATGGTCACTTGAAGAATAATTTTCCTGAAGCATCAGCCGTAGTTACTGTGCCAGAGGGGCATTCATTACCTCAAACAAAAAAGGACCAGGTGCAGAATTATGAAGAGGCTTCTCCTATCTCTAGCAGTGCTTTTGGACCTGCTTATGTTGATTCCCATTCCAATGCAGTTGACTTGAGTTGTCTTCACCCTCCTCCTCTCCCTAAAAGAGTTTACTGTTCGGAAAGAATTCCCAGGGAGCAAGTAGAGTTTCTGAATCGATCCTCAAAGTCAGATGATGCGCATGGCTCTCAGTTTCAGGTTTCAGATTTACTTTTTGATGCCAACCCTCCAGATTCAGTTGCAGGATCTGGTGACAACTTGCATAATGGAAATCTGTCTAACCTATCTGAGGAACTGGGCATTGGAACGAAGCCTTTGCATGCAGATGGCTATGTCATTGATAATGGGGATCAAAAGTTGCCTGATCCAAGCGGTCAGTTGAAGTCAAAACTAACTGAGCATGTGAATTCTGAGTTGAAACAGGTATTACCAAACAATGAAGGAAGTAACAATGTGATAAATAAGGATAATGTTGTAAAGTTTGAAACTGAAATATATTGTGAAGATAACCTTAACAAACCGCAGCTTGATGAGGCAAAAGACAGTAAGTCAGACTTTCCTACTTTGCATCAGGTTCCCTCTGTTAAGAACCTTGAGGATCCAGCATCCTATCTTCCAGAGGTTGATTGGGGTGATGCCTCTGTTACAGAAGCTAATGGCGATCATATGGTGCAAGGAGTACCTGTTTCTTTAAATGGGAATCGAACTACCAAAGATGATTATCAGGATTTTACTGCTGATGTTTCCAAACAATCAGAAGGTGACATTCTTATTGATATTGATGATCGATTTCCCCGTCAATTGCTTACTGATATGTATTCTAAAGCTTTACTTGGAGAAGGATTCTCTGGTCGACTTCCGTTAACCCCAGATGGAGTGGGCCTGAGCATAAACATGGAAAATCATGAACCTATACCTTGGGAATATTTTCACAAATGGGCACAAGAAGGGCTCAATAATGTCTCTCTTATTGATCAGGATCATCTCGGTTATTCACCTGCAATAGGAAAAGTGGAAGGAGATAATAAAGCTCAACATGTTAGACCTCTAATAACTGATGAAGAAAATCATAAGGACTTACATGGAAGGATTGGAACAGAAACCACAGGTCTAAAGTCTAATTCTGATCATTCCCTAGTGAAGGATACTGAAAGTATGCAATTTGATGCTATGATGGAAAACATAAGAGCACAAGAATCAGAATTTGAGGTATGGTTTTATATGCTTTTAATATTTTTGGTTTCAGAACTGTATAAATGTGCTTATCCACTGACAAAAGTACTTTTCCCTTGAACTTAGGATGGGAAGTTTGAATCAAGGAATGGTATACCTCCTCTTGATCCTTCCTTAGGAGATATTGATCTGAGTACCTTGCAGGTGAGATGCTCATTCTTCCATGGGCAATGTTTCTTCTGTGGTATGATTTTTATTGTGTGCAGAGAGGAGTTGAAGATTTTTTTTTTAAACAGAGTTTGTTGCTGGTTATCTAACTTGTGTAAATTGGCTGTTATCTTATGTATCAATGAGTGCTAATAAGCTTAGGTTTTAGGATGGAGGACAGGATATCCTCATTACAAATATAAGAACTGACAAAAGATAAAGCTATTGAAAAAGCAAAGCTTTCCAATCTCTTAGCATATCTGACCTTGAAAGCCCTCCAAAAAGATCATTTGCTTTGCAGCAAATAGTAGCCAAACGTATAATCCTATCCCACAAGACTTGCTTGTTCAGATATCTATTGTTAAAGATGTGAGAATTATGCTCCAATCAAATATACCAATTAATGGCATAGACTATAACTGCCACAAATACTTGGCTTCCTTCATCCTCATAAAACCTATAAAACTAGTCATCAAGAACTGATCCAAAGTTCTAGGCCACACCCAACACTCACTAAAGACACCAAACAAAGCAATAGAACAATGCTTAAAAAAGACCTGGAGTTGATTCTAAGCTTGAGCCACTCATCACACACATATATGGGAAAATAGCCTTTTTTATTTGGTGTTCAAACATACCACATATTGTTGGTATTAATTCTATTAAGCAAATATATATATGAGGATTTATCTGATTTACTTTTCGAGGATTTCTCATCTTCCAATCTTTTATATATCTCTGTCTTGCATTCTCTAATAAAATTTCTTCTGGCAAAAAGTTGAGTCAAATTCTTTGTCGTTATCATTACCCCCTATAAATTATTTTTAACAAATTCTGCCCTCTGGAAATTTGATCCAAAAAGAAATTTTGCAAAATTTTCTTGGAGATCTATTTTAAATTGTTCCTGTCTAAAAGGAGATGAGGACAGAAACAGTCCAAAATACTTGAGATGGATAAGATTTTTAAATTTCAGTTTAAAACTGTACTTAGGTGTGCGATAAGAAAAAATGACCTCATTTGATTTGTGGCTGACCCTACCTTTTGGAAAAAGGCTTTATTGTTGGTGATGTTGTAGAACTGTAATAATGTGAATATAAGGTAGCTGTGTATATGTCTGTGCTTCAGTGAAGTCATGAATATCACTGCTGACCTTCTCCTTGTAACTATTAAAATTCTTTGGCCAGGTGTTTCCTTGGAATGTTTTGCAGGGAATGGATAATTTTAATATGACCTTGTCATATGTGATATCCTACCATTAATTCTTTTTTGTCACATGTCTTATCTAGGTTCCACATTTTGAATTAGGACCAAAAGTCAAAAACTTATATGAAGTGCCTTATACCCATTACATTAAATAAGCTTCTTTGATCATCTACGTGTTTTATATTTTTCATGAATCATCTTCTCCAAAAATTGAAGTTGTTAGGGAGAGACATATAAATAGTTTTTGTATCTCACACACACTTTCATGCAAGAGGGCTTGAGGTGTGGACAATTCATCGGTCATAAAGTTTCTAACATTATATCATAAACCGTCTTATGCCAAAGCTGAAGTTGTTAGGTAGACATAAACGAATGGTTTTTTTATCTAACAATATATCATCACAATACAGGCTTCATAAGCATTCATTATCTTGCTTGAATACTGGTCTGAGCATTTAAAGTCTTCTGTTCATTTATTTCATTTCTCCGATGCATTTTGTAGGTTATAAGGAATGAAGATCTTGAAGAGCTGAGGGAACTAGGTTCCGGTACCTTTGGGACTGTGTATCATGGAAAATGGCGAGGAACAGATGTTGCCATTAAAAGAATAAAGAAAAGCTGCTTCACTGGTCGATCATCAGAGCAAGAGAGACTGGTAAGTTAATTTAAGTTCTAATGGATAGTATGCATTATTTCCCTTTTTTCTTTGTTTGATAATGCACTACGTGAATGTTTGTTTTCTTTCTACTACGCGTATATGAAAAAGCTTAATGATAGTGACGGATTATGAGGCATGTGACATGAGGCTTCTTTTCTCAGACTATAGAATTCTGGCGGGAAGCTGACATTCTTTCCAAGCTTCATCATCCAAATGTGGTGGCATTTTATGGTATAGTGCAGGATGGACCAGGAGGAACGATGGCCACTGTGGCAGAGTACATGGTGGATGGTTCTCTTCGGCATGTATTACTTCGCAAGGATAGGTAATGCACCTAGAAAGAGTGTTCACCATTTTTATTATTTTGTATTTTCCATTCAAACAATCCTGAAAAGTTATTTGTTTAATGAAGAGCATTGTGTTATTTAAGCCAGACTACGGACTATAGTGCAGTGTTATTGTAAGATCATGGTTTGTTACTTTGTTTCTTCCTTTTATCTGTCAAACACTGATAATAACCTTTATCTCATATGGAAGGCATCATATATATTTTTCTATTCGTCTGGTTTTACTGCACAGCTGTAAAACTAGTGATGTTATATGGAATTGAATGAGCAATTAAAGCCAACAGGAATATAAACTCAACATTGCAGAGATGAAGATGTTGCGTTGGATGAGTAGACACACTAGACAAGATAGGATTATGAATGTATGCATCAAACATTAAGTGGGGGTAGCACCTATTACGGAAATGATGCTAGAATCTTGCCTTATGTGGTTTGGACATGCCTAGAGAAGGCCTACAGAAGCCATAGTAAGGAGAGTATATTAGATAGAGGACAGCCCAATAGCTAGAGGAAGAAGAAGACTTCAAAAACTATAAAAATTATTGAAAGAAATATAGATTTTAATGGGTTAACTGTAAATGATTTATTACAAAACAGTGAAACACTTTGGCATTGTTTGATCAATATAGCCAATCCCACCTAGTGGGAAAAGCGGAGTAGTAGTTGTTGTTGTTTGCTTTTATAATTTTGGCACCTCCTTTAAGTAATAATTTGTCAGTGCTTCATACCTCTAGAATTTTCCGTCTGAATGCACCCAAAATCCCATAATTTACCGTCTCATAATGTTTGGCAATGAATATCTTTTATCTGTGGATTTGATTCTAAGTATCCTAGCATGATTTTGTATCATAGGTATCTTGATCGTCGCAAGAGACTGATAATTGCAATGGATGCAGCTTTTGGAATGGAATATTTACACTCAAAAAATATTGTGCATTTTGACCTAAAATGTGATAATTTGCTTGTGAACTTGAAAGATCCTTTACGGCCAATATGCAAGGTATATTCCCTAGGATTTTTGTCCAATTTTCTATGAAGTTCTTTATAATTTAAGAGTTGAGAAGACTAACAAACTTAATTTCCTAGGTTGGTGATTTTGGCTTGTCAAAAATTAAGCGAAATACCTTGGTTTCTGGTGGTGTGCGGGGGACTCTTCCTTGGATGGCACCGGAGTTGCTGAATGGTAGCAGCAACAAGGTCTCAGAAAAGGTAGAATTTAAGTTGTCTCTAATGAACCGCTTTTCTTAATATTTGAAAATATAACTATGGAGATGAGCTCTATTGATCTCTCTTGTATATGTTAAAATTGCTTGTCTCACCTGGCAAACCCTTTTCTTGTCTTAGTACTCAGGACTTCTGTGCTTCCTCTCACCTTGTAGAAGAAATTCCTATGAAATCAAAGTTGGTATTTTAAACACACTTACACTTTTGAAAATCTTCTTTTCACAAGGGATGCTTGAAACTTTCATCTGAATAATATTTTGGAAAGAATGTCTGCAAATTCAAGTTATTTCAGTTGTCATTGTTATTGTTGAGATTGAGGGTTGTGGAAGAAGAAAAGAGAGAGAATAAAGACTCAATAATATGAAAGTATATTTGATGTATTATGTTTTGATATTACAATGAGATAATCCTATTTATAAGCTAAAGATAAAATCTAATCATCATGATAATGTTAACCTAAATAAATATAAATCAATCTAAGATATGATAAGAAATATTAATAGATATTTCCTTATTTCTAACAGTTATTTATCTCTTTGCTTTCCTGTTGCTTGGAGTAATTGGCAGCTGACATTGAATTTTGATTTGTAGGTTGATGTGTTCTCCTTTGGCATAGCATTATGGGAGATTCTAACTGGTGAGGAGCCATATGCCAATATGCACTACGGTGCAATTATAGGTGCGGTCTTGTTTTTATCTTTTTCTGTGCTAGGGCCTAAACTATAGACTTGTTACGTGCTCTGAAATTGGTTTCTACTTTTTGGTTGAAGTAACAATACATTAGGGAGGCTTCTTCTGCGGTCTCTTTGAACAGTGATGTTACCACCTCTTGTGAGCTTGGCAACTAGAGTTAAGATTTAGGTGTATTGAGTTGAGCTTCCTGAAAAATTGGCATATATTGGATGAAAACTTTGTTAATGAATCAGATTAAAAGAGAAGATGAAAATGAGGAGAAACATAAGGTTTACACCTAGGACTCTCGAGCATCGCAGCAAAGATGTTTGTGTCATGAACCAAACATGCCATTGCCCCCTCATGCAAGTGTCCTTTGGGTTTGAAAGATTGACAACGCACAAGCCCTTCGGAACTTTTAAGCTTTAACTGAAATTCAATCTTCTATATAGAAGAATAGAGATGGCAATGATGGAGTTCTAGACCACTTGGTCACATAAGCGCTCCGTATCATGCCATGAAACAACAACTCTGAAAAGTTTAAGCCATCAGGTGATGTTATGTTACATTAATCGCCTTGTTATAGTTAACATCAGGCAACTGGGGTTTGTATGTAATAAGCCTTTACTTTTTCATGATTGATGATTTTCCTTTGACTGTGGCAATTTGGTCTTCTCTACCTAAGGATAGTTCTAGATTTTTACCCTTTCCCACTTACTTCAAGTTTGTATCTAGTCATTTGATCACGGTATAGGCCATTAATTTCTCTCCTCCAATGCAGGTGGGATTGTTAACAACACATTAAGGCCAACAATCCCAAGTTATTGTGATCCTGAATGGAGAACACTGATGGAGCAATGTTGGGCACCCATTCCCGCAGCCAGGCCTTCCTTCACCGAAATTGCAAGTCGGTTGCGTGTAATGTCAGCAGCAGCAGCTAGCCAAGCCAAAACGCAGGGCCAAAAGGCATCTAAATGATTGAAAGTGATGCTGATGCTGGTTTTTTCCCTCCTCTTATACTAGCATTGTCATTGATGTTGTTAAATTTGTTCATTGAATGATACACCAAAGAATTGTATTATACCAGGGGCAATGCTCTCTGGAACTAACCTCTATTGAATTATTCTTTGATGATCCAGTACTTTCCTAAGCAAAACCTTTCCTGTACATTAAAATTGCTTTGATGGAAGTTGAAAATCGTCGTTTTGGGTTTCTTGATTGGTTCCCGAGATGTTTTCCTCCCTTCTTTCACATCATTATGTTGTAGCCATGGCTATCGTCGTTAATAGCCAATCCACACTTTGGTGTTTACTAATAAGAATAGCTAACTCGAATTGGAGCAAAAAATTAGCTTTATTTGGTTAATGGCTAGTGTAGTAACTCACGTGTTATAATTTGGGCTAATGCCTTTTGTTTTTGGCTCGAGGCGTGAATGAGGAATTACAAACGATTGAATCGACGGCCATTTAGTTAGGAAGGTTCTAATATGTTATAGATTATCTTTCCTAAAGCTTTAAAATAATTAGTACATACATGGTGTACAAAGGAAGGGTCGGGTTAGGTCGGATTAAATTAAAACCTAGTTCGATTTTCAAATTGGGTCATTTATTGCCGTCCAAACTAGATTTGGCCATAACTCAACTAATAATCAGGTCAACTTGGCTGTCAAACAATATATAACGATTTAGATATTATACATTGTAAAATTATAGTTTTTATAAGAAATAAAATTTAAGAGGTAATTTTTGACACATATTTCAAAATAAATTATATCAAAATAAAAATAACATTAAGTTATTTAAAATATATTAATTGAAGTATAAAATCTTATAATTTATTACTAATTATTATAAAAAATGATTCTAAACAAGTTATTTGATTTCGAGTCGAGTTGGACCAACCTGAAATATTACTTGAACCTTGCTTAAAAAGTGTTTCGGGTCAAATTTGATAGCCCGAACCTTTCCCAATGAACTTTGGGCCTAGTCGGGTTGGCGTGTTGGGTCATAACACATGTAGGTAAAGTTACATGAATAATTTTATACCTAATAAACCAAACATATTGAATCAATGTTAATAGCCCACATACTGGTTATTATGTTATCTAGTTTCACTATGGTTGAACCATCAATGTTAGCATTACCAAGGCACCATTAGTTGAAAATTGAGTGAAAATATACTAATCTGCAGGATAATTAAACCATAGATAAAAAACAAACTTGTAATGTAAGAGCCTAGTTTTTGTTATTTTATATCAACTCTTATATACGTGGCATTCGCTGTTTTGGCCCGAAGCGTCTAGAAGGTTATAAAAGTGGAATGAGAAATGGTAAATGTTCACCACTATACTTACACCAAGTTAAAAGTTATAAACCAATTTATAAAAAATTATAAACCAAGATGTAAAAACTTGTAAACTAATATGTAAAAAGTTTTTACATATTATTTTATAACTTTTTACATATTGGTCTACAATTTTTTACACACTGATTTATAATTTTTAATTTAGTCTAAATATATAGTGTAAATGTAGTGGTGGTCATGTATCCCTCCAAAAGTGGAATTTATGAAGGGAAGATTTTAAGTATTCAGCTATCATCACTTATCTTTGGAGCTAATCAAATAAAATGTGTAGGCTGCATGTGACGAACTGTTGTAGCTATTGTTTGTCTCTCCCTCACTTTTCAATCATAATTATTAAGCTACGCATAATCATCAATGACACTGAAATCTCAGGTAAAGTGCAAATCAACAAAAGAGAAAAGCTGCTTTCATTCATTTAAGGGATAACGTTATTATTATTTAACTGTAGTAAACTCATTCTAATATAGCACGAGGTTTTCTACTTTCTAGCAAATTGAAAATAATGTTATTAATTAGAACTTGATGAAATTATCCCTTCAAGCCAATAGAAATTGCAAGAAAAAACGTTGGTGAATGTCTCTGCTTTTCTCTCTCTTCTTCCACCATCGTTGCTCTACTTTTCTCAGGAAAAACGCAAATTTTGGCATCTAAGGCAACATGGAAAAAGAGCAAAACATATGATAAAACTGCAATTCTTATTTAACAGAGTAGAGTCCATATTATCCGTCAATCATACCCTTTCGGTTTCACTTATTTGAAACAATGGAGACAAAAAAGAATATAAGAAGAAAAAGAAGAAAAGACTTGTTACTGTGATACAACTGGCATTGTTGTATAAGATTAAGTGTTGGGCAGTAGGAAGTTAACACGAAAATAAATTTCATGTGTAGAAATGAGGACACTACTATGAATGAGCAGTTACATTAGACATGATAGTATTATGAATGAGTGCATCAGAGAAAAAATTGAGGCACTACCTCTTATAGAGAAGGCGGTAGAATCTCCCCTTAGGTGATTCGGATATGTATAGAGGAGACTTGTAGAGTAGTACAATAACTAGAGGTAGAGGAAAAACCTAAGAAAAGTACAGGGGAACAGTTAAAAGGGATTTAAATATTGATGGGTTAAACATAAGTATGATATATAATAGAGTACCATGGCCTTGTTCTATCTATGTAGGGAGCACACCTAGTGGGACAAGGCTTAGTTGTTATTATTTAAAACAGTTGAAAAAAGATGGTGCTAAAACAACTCAGAATGATAAAACAGTTTCTTGTTTATAGATAGGGTAAAAAAGCTTTGACAGATAACTATATATACAGACAAATCTGAAATTATGTGGGGATAAGAGAATTATGTTTTTCCTAGTATTACTTCTTTCCAGAATAACTTAGTTGCAAGAGAAATGATATTGACATTGTTGGGATCAGTATTCGCAGCCTACCAAAATCATGTTGGTCCATACTTTGGTACTGCGGGAATACACAGACTAGTTTTGATCGACTGCTCAGGCTTTCTGAGACAGATATGTCAATAATTGATCAAGCAATTCATCTATCCAAAATCATTGCGGACTAAATCACATGGTCAACACGTATAATCATAAATGGCTAACTCAGATTTTATGGGGGGAAAAAAAAATTCAAGTTAGTAATATGCAGAATTGCAGATGACCCGGTTGAATATTATTGACTATATTAAGCTAGATGTTAAACAAACAAATCCTTGGGAATGATAAAGTGCATCACAAACTTGCCACTTGCCATGCAGAAGCCATCATAATAGGCCTTCCTTTCCACCCAAGTAGAAGGCAACCCTTCTCACTTGACAATGTATATCCATCACAATCATAAACAGAAAGCAGCATTCTAGCTTGACTTGTGCACTTCAATGGCATTACCTGAAATCCGGCGCGGCATAGTTGCCTTCGCCATTTGTCTACCCTTTCATGTCTTTCCCTCCTATCTGGTCCCTCATACGCCACAATGTTGCGAATTTCCTCAGCAAAGTGTACACTCTCTATCTTCATCCTTTGTTGGCTATTTCTTGGCATACTCTCTTCAAGAGAATCAAAGATGGCAGAGTAATAGTGTAGTGATTCCAAAAATCTCCCAAGGAAGAAGGGTCCATTATGGTTTGTGTCTTGCTCTACCACTGTAAAAGCAGCTGGACCTAACTTCTTTATTGATTGCATTATTTCCTTCAGATAGCCTCTACTTTCTTTGACATACTTGTGCAACTGCAGGATGCTATTAAAAAATAATGTTTCTC
The DNA here is from genome assembly GCA_031216125.1 of Dalbergia cochinchinensis. NCBI lineage: Eukaryota > Viridiplantae > Streptophyta > Magnoliopsida > Fabales > Fabaceae > Dalbergia > Dalbergia cochinchinensis. The sequence goes on along the minus strand of CM062374.1, from coordinate 32,928,922 downwards.
CTTCTCTCAATTGCAGCTTCTCCTTAGTAAGAAGGGCTGGAGCTGCAGGCTCAGATACTAGGTGGAATTCAAGTGTTATCCCCAATGATCTTGCTTCCTCCACAAGAACATTCATGCTAGCTCGAAGTCTTGTGTCGTCTTCATCGCCGATTAGCCCCGTGATCCGGAGCTTTGGAGGCCCCTCAGGCCTTGAAACAAGTGCCCTTAATAAGGAAGGCCACTGAAGGGTATGTTCCATTCCTAAATCAATTATGTGTATGGAGCTTTTCCCATGTGATGATTGGCATATAGCTTCATTTGCAGCCATGAAGCCTAAGGCAATGTAAGGAGTAGTTTGGCAAAGTACCTGAAAAGCTTCCAACTTTTCCTCCCTGGTGACAAAAGGCACATCCATGATACTACTTGTATGTGTACCATTTGCTGAAACATTATGAGGAAGAAGTGACAACCTACACCTCAATCCTGTGGCAAAGCAATGAGAGACTCTCTGCAAGGAATCACCCCAAGGATTAGCCAAAGCCCAAATTCTGCTAAGTAGCATGTCTGCTTGTTGGGTGTCTCTGCAGCCTACAGCCTCAGCACAAGCCAAAAGCATGTGAATTAAATCTAACCCTTGGTCCATTCCAAGGCTGGCCTCTCCCACACTAGGCACAAGATCAGGTATATTACCAAAAGTGCCACTCATTTCCAGTTCTTCATCCTCCATATTGGTGATTGGCACACTTTCATAGACTTCCATTTCTTCATCCTCCACGGCTATTGGAACATATCCATAGACATGATCATTCACCATGGAGTATCCATCAACCTCATCCTCATCATTCGCCAAAGGGTGATCAAAACTTTGGTGCTTCACTAGGGAGTCTTGGTGTTCATGTTCATCATACTCATACTGATCCATGTTGATGATGCTTTCAACAAAGTCATCAACCTCTGAGGAAGCCAAACAAGGGGTGCTGGCAACATCAGATGAACACAACTCAGTTTCATGATCAAGTGCTGCATCTTGATCTTGCCACTCTCCTCTTTGCAATTGCTCCATTCTTTCGGGGCAAAACCTTCTAATGGCAAATTCATGGTTGACACGCTCACTCATGTAGAAGGAGAGCCAACAACTTTTCACATCTTCCATTGCTACTTGTGGTTGTTGAAGCCTGTGAAAAGAAAGTGAATGGGAATGCTTAAAGTGATTCAAGATCTTAATCAAAAGGTAGCCCCCCTTTTACTTTTAACTCCATATGCACGCAAGAGATAGAATATTCTTTTATTATTTTAATGCTGAAAATTTTGCTTCTAAAAAACGAATAAACCTCATTGGACAATGGTCTCATTATAGGGGTGTTCAAAGAACGGAGTGATTTAACTCGTTCCAATATTTTTTTATCAAGTACTTTATTTGCATTTTGATCTAAGAATTAAATTATACGTAAATTCAACATCTAAATAATATAAGTAAATTTGGACATTAAGTACAGAAAAATCATAAAATTTTAGAAATATAATCCAAGACATTCTAGAATATATATTTGAAAATAAATTATTAACATGAAATAATATTTTGTTACATCAAATGTATTAACTAAAGTATAAAAATATTACTACTTACTATTATTTTTTAAAAAATATCTTTTAAAAAAATTTATATTCTCACTATAGAAGGAATCAACTTAAAATATGACTCAAACATGACCAAAATATTTAGCGAGTCAAAATTTCAAATTCTAAACTTAACCTAATAAACCTTAGGTGTGGGACGGGTTGTAAACGCCCCATATCATTGTTAAATTAACAAATATATATCTAGATTCTCATAGCCGATATATACATATACACACACACACATATATATATATATATATATATCTTATTTGTACTAAAGAAAACTTTGTTATTCTACGTATATGCGTGAGTATTAAATTTAAATCCACATATACTTCATTTTCCTAATAGATCAGTTTTAAAATACCAGTTCAGCAGGGCCATGATGCTTTTCTTCTTTCCCCATTCAATTTTCTGGTTATAAGGTAATTCATCTGTCATTCTCCTTTTGTTGGCATCAAAATGAACATTCTTTCAATCTCAAGGCGTTGCCGCACTGGCATACACAATGTGAGAGTTTCTAATAACCTTACACTTCAATATGGTCAAATCCCTTTAAAACTATAAAATATATGCTGTAGCATTTGTCAATCGCTTTCCCTTATTTTCACATAAGAGGGTTTGGAAAAGGAGTTAAGATTTAGGATATTCTGAAAGAATATTTACGGGTACGAATGCAGCATACAGCCTAGGTCTATTTGTTGTTTACTCTAGTTTAGCTTCTTTGGTAGGTAAGTATGGTTTATAGTTTTAACGTTACTTACTTAAATAAGGAATTAATATTTAACTGGCAAGACTACTTTATTTTTTATTATTTTGCTATTTGATAAAAAATATAGAATATTTATGTAGTTTATTGATTATATGTTTATATATTGTATTGATTAGTTTATGAAAAATATAATGCATTTATAGGAAGTTACACATTTTTTGAAAAATAAGCCAGAGTAAATAAACGAAACTCTATAATGAATAGCTCCAATTGATATTTTGTACAATTTGGTCTCTCAAGTATACATATAATATTAGTTTAGTTCTTAAAAGATTTATGATATTAATTTAATCTCTCAAAGGTACAAATAATATCGTTTTGTCTCGATTTTTATTTTAGTTTAATTCCTAAAAAATATGAGACATCACTTTAGTTTTTGAAAAGACATGTAACATCAAATAATTTTATTAAATTATAGAAATGTGGGAATCAAATAGATCCCACATGTATTTTCAAAAACTAAACTAATGTCATATTTATCTTTTATGGACTAAATTAATGTCAAAAATTTTCAGCGACTGAACTATTTTGTTTGTATTTTTAGGTATAAAATTCACATAAAAAACTTTCAAGGACTTAACTAAACTAGTATCGTGTATATTTGAGGAGCGACTATTTTATAAAAATAGAATTAGATATATCTAGGCAAAGTTGTACCAAAAAGGAAAAAGAAAATTAAGACTATATCCTAAGTGTGCAAGTCATCTCAACTTACACATTAGTGAGAAGAAAAATATCACAAAGACATTTAAGACTATATCTTCCAGCAATGTGTCACACATGTCTCCCTCCGATTATTATAGGTTGTGACTTTTAAGTGTTCACTTGATGCAGAAATCGTCGACGGGTCATGGCATGTCACACACGAGCACTGTCGGAAGAAAATAAGTGACGCTTCATTTTTCACCATAAATAAGATATGCTTTTGGCGTTCTTTATATGCATGTGGCTGTAATAAAGCCGCGAACTTCATTCGTTTTAAAATATTTGTCCAATTTTAAGTGTGTATGTATAAATTAAGAAAATAATTAAAAAAATCTTAGTCTTAAAAAAATTACTTGTTAACTACTTGTTACATAGGTAATAGTTGAGTTAACTACTTGTTACACCAAAATTAAAGCAAGGCAAGTTGAGTTATTTTTGAAATATGGGTTAACGGGTAACGACTACAACTCATCATCTCATTGTATGACATGCTAACTGGCTAACTCACTTAAAATTTTAAGAGTATACAGCTCACGTAATTCCTTAATAAAATTTTATAAGACAATTTAATTCCTCAAAAATAGAAACTAAATCCATAATCTTTCAAGATTTTAATAATATAATATATTAATCTCTTTGTGTATGTTTAATCTTTTAAACACTAATGGAATCAGACTGTGATCCGTTAACAGGATATTAAGTAATCTATATATCATATAAAGTATAATAGAGTTTAAAATGACTTATTTTGATAGTTAAAATTTACAAAATGGGTCATTAAATCTCTATTATAAGTCATAAAATAACTCATTTTGTGTAATTTCATATACTAAAATAAGTGTAATATATTTCAAAATGACATAATTTTATTTACATCCAACATTTTAATAGTATGTCAGTGCCATAGTGTAAGTTCACTAACAAAGAACTAACATATTAACTAATATATCCATCATTTTTAAATCTTGAGAGGCCATGAAATTAATTTTTTTTTTAAAGAGATAAAATAGTTTGACGTAAAAATCTTGAGGGATGAAATAAGAGGTTCACTCAAATTTTAAAAACAAATATAACAATGAGTTATTAATTAGTAAGATATATTGATGGATTATAAACTATTTATTAAAAATAACTTTACTCACTTAATATATAATGGATTTAATTTAAATATAATACATTATCATCTAATCAAATTCTCCCATATATATAGCTTTTGAAGTAGTAGGGTAAGAGTCAACTATGATTAGATGACTATGTGAAAATATTTTACATTATCAGTGTATTAAAATTAAACTCATATTTGCTTTATCTATTTTAATATATTTGGCAAACCAAACAACACATATTAAGGTAAAAAAGAATATCTTGGTAAATGTATAAAATTATATTACTTGACAAAATTATCCCTGTTTAAAAAAACAAATGTATATTAATATTGTACTTATTTTCTTTCTTAAAATTAAGCATAGTTGTTATTATTCTTCTAAATTATTAAAGGTATAAATGAAAGAAATAAATTAAGGGATAAATGAATTTTACCCCTTTGACTTTTAAGTCATGTGCAATTTAAAACTTCCTGGGAAAACTTCCCAGGAGATCACCCATCCCAAAATTACTCCAAGTCAAGTACGCTTAACTGTGGAGTTCTTTAGTGATGTGTTACGAAAAAGAAGATACATCTTGTTGGTATAGGTATTATAAATCAATTCATATAAGCCCTCCTTAACTGTATAGTCCCACACCTACACAGTCTCAGGATCCCTTTCATTTAGATGTGTAATCGATTCATTTATGTAACCCTTCGCTTAGAAGTCAACCAGGAGCCGCTCCTTGTTCGTGCCTTCTTGCACCGGCGATCAGTCCCTGACTTCATCACTGGGCGTTACATGCCGACCAGTTTCTGCTTAGTTCGTCCCCGAACCATACTGTACTGAGAGAGATGCAGGCTCTGATACCATTTGTAACATCCCCTACTGTTTTATGGATTGACGACTATCCCTACAAACCAATACGGATTTTTTCAGCGTGCTTTTTCCTCATTCACACGCTTCCTGCGAAAACTTCTCAGGAGGTCACCCGTCCCAAAATCGCTCAAAGTCAAGTATGCTTGACTATGGAGTTTTTTAGTGATGGGCTACCGAAAAGAAGATACATCTTGTTAGTGTATGTAGTACAAATCAATTCATATAAGTTCTCCTTAACTGTTTAGTCTCATACCTACACAGTCTCAGGATCCCTCTCATTTGGGGTGTAATCGGTTCATTCATATACCCCTCTGCTTAGAAGTCTGCTAGGAGCCGCTCCTTGTCCGTGCCTTCTTGCACCGGCGATCACTCCCCGACTTCATCACCGGGCATTACATATTGTGACACCCTAAACTTTTCAAATTATATAAAACACTCCTCAGTATAATTTTGGCAACAATGAAAGTAAGAATTATGTGTACTTAACCCCCAGATATTTCTAATTTGTGTAATACGACACCTTATCTTTGAATATTATGTGTAATTAACCCCCTGATTTTTTATTGTGTGCAACTTAACACCTTGTTATGACTTGAAGTTTTGCACCGTTTGAAAAGTAGGGTTTTTTGCACAGTTTGAAAAACTCAAGATGTCACAATGTCCATTTTGAAAAGTTATAGTATAAATTGTACATGACCTAAAATTTAGATATGTAAAATGCATTTAACCCATAAATTAATATTATGTAGATATTATAAATAGACAAATATTTTAAAATATTAAAAAGTAAAAAAAAATGACAGATACAATAAAATGGAGGGAGTATCACTCCAAAATTATGAGGAAAAAAAATCTTATATGTAAATTTTGTTAGTTTCCAATTTATCCACCGTTGAAAGTAATGATTAATCATTCGTATATTGTAGCCCATTTAAGTGGATAGACATGAATTTTAAAGCTGCTCGATTCCTAATAGGAGAATCGAACTATTGATACTTGATTAAAATAAAAGAAAGCCCTTAATTACCATTTAACCTTGGTCCAATGGTTATCTTATATGTCAAATTGTCACACAACATCACTACAATCTAGGATTAATACAAAGGTAAATTAAAATAACTCCCAAAAAAAAAAAAATGAAATGTACGTAGCTTACAAGTTAATTAATGAATCAACCCATCCAACTAGTTTGACTTATTTATCGTCATTACCTTCTTTCTTTAGGTATCAAGAGGAAATAATGCAGGAAACGTAGAAGGTGAGATAGAAAGTTAAAAACAGCAATTGCATCCTTAATTACCAAATGACTGAAGTTTTGATATCATATTACGTAATAATTACATCCATAACTAGTGTAAGTGAATAATCCTACTATTATCCCTTTTTTATAGTTAACTATTATCCAATGTAGCTCTAACAATACTAAGAATTTAATTTGCTGCACGCCTATATACCATAATCACGGGAATGAATAATTAGTATATTGTCCCACATATTTATTCTCTATATTGATTCTATAAGGCAAGGTTGGCGTATGATACACGTAAAAAAAAAATTGGTTAGCATGTGAGTATTACTTCACCATGCAACACGTCAAAAAGAAGGAAGAATTGGATATACTCGTGTTTCTTTACACCTTATTTGTTTGAACGTTTATTTGTGTAAGTGGGGACAGCGAGTTTAATTTACGCACCCACAAAATAAATGACAAAGAAATATTTATTTATGTCATGAATCATTTTAGTTTTAAAATTATATAATTATTAAGACTCTATTTTTGAAAAAAAAATTGAATTGATGGATGATATATACAAAATAATTTTATATCTAATAATTTCGCTACATTCAATTATTTAACGGGCATCTGTACGAAACGATGTTCCCATAAAAATAATTTCACAGCATGAAAGTGCTCTCGCCATTGCCATTATTATTAACATGCATGCTAGACCAATTCAACCGTTTTCTTATTTAATTTTTTTTTTTGAGTGGACATTTTATCTTCAGGTATATGTCGCATTTTTGTCTAAAATTTCTGAACCATAATTAGTTATTGCAGAGTGAAAAATAATCAGGGACTGAGTAACCAAAGAGAGGTTGATAAAATTAAGGAAAAGTGACATAAAGGGTGGTGGTGACACATGCCAAGAAAAAAGTTGGTCATGACAGCCATTTTATTACAATTATTAATTAACCCAAGCCTATGACTTTAAATTGCTAGATCAATGGGCAGCCGGCCTCAAAACATATACACATAGTGAGCATTCCTCCTCTCCGTCCCATTGGTTTCACGTGTTTGTCAGACAAGTCTATTTCTCTCTTTGGTCGGCCAAAACAAGCAATAAGACACAAAAGTTGGCTTGAGAATATCCTCATACCTTGCCCTTGGAGCACTTTCTCAATAATTTATGCGTTTCTCATGGTTCGAATAATTAGTTGCTTTTTTTTAGCCAAATAATTTATATTTGAAATTTATTTAATTTTGACAAATTTGATTAATTCTAGTAAACTTTATTGTGAGATAGATTATCAGGTCTTCTTCTCAGCAGAAGCTTTGTATTAGGGATGACACAAAAACCCATTAAAGCAGGTATTTGCATGGATTACTTGCAATAGGGAGAAGGGCGAAGCCCTTGTTTAATAAACAGGAAGGTGACGAGGAATGAGATCTCTAATCCATAGAGATCTGTCAATTCCTCATTTATATGAATCATTTAAATATTCACACACACATCCACATGTAAAGAAAATCTTAACATATCTTCATTTTTAAATTATCTTTATTAGATTTGTATTATGTATGTATTTTTTCTTTTAGTTTGGATTATATTGTATTAGTAGTACTAGTTAGGGTTTTTTTCTTTCCAAAATAAACCCCTAAAAATAAAATAAAAACACCACAATAAACTACTGGTACATTCATTATACAGAATGAACCATTTGCCACAACTTAGGGATTTTCATCGAAGCCTTCTATGAAAACAGAACAAACATGATTTTGTGGAAGGCTCTACAAAATTTGTAACATCCTAATTTTTAACCCAATACTCCTAGTACGTATTTAGGTTAATCATTAGTCTACTACTCTTTTAGTCTCATTCTTTAAACCCTTCTTCAAAATACTTAGCGGAAAATACAGGTAACTTTTTTTTTTTGAAATGTAAATGCAAAGTGAGAGCCGCGCAACGTGACGGACAATGAGACATATAAAGAAGTAAAGCACAAGATCAAGTAAACATCTGTCAGGACATAAAACATGTAATTGTACATCATGATAAAACTAACTACATGTATATATAATATACCCACTCATGAAAAGCGAGACTTAGTTGGTACAACATAGAAACAAATACATCCGAAATGAAAATACAACAGAAAGTGAAAAAGGAAACTCCTCTACCCAAGTGCATCTAAAATGGATAAACTTTAAACAAAAGAAGGTTTATCCTGATCTATGTGGTGTGTGCACTATCTCTACCCACGGGCCTCTACTGCTGCAGTCCCGGAGAAGGTGGGACATACCCAATCCACGGTCGGAGCTTGGCGGGAATAGGTACGCTAGAAAATTGTGAGTGACCTCCACGACATGGATGCATAGACGACCTCCGAGCCAATCTTGGCTGCATGACAGTCCCCTCGCTGCCCTCTCTCATCTACGGCGGAGTGGGGGCTAAGCTCTCGCTATACATGTGAGTAGGCGGGTCCTCCAACGGGTCGGTCTCTGAGAAATACGTACGAGGCACGTAGTCAAGGTAGTCGCACATGGCCGAAGCGGCGGTGTACATGCGGAGCACCCTCTCGTTGTGCGTGCGGGCGCGCTCAAAAACTCGATCGTCATCGCCGTAGGGTGATGTTGGGGAGAAACGGTGGGTATGTACAGGATGAGCAACGGGTCATCCGACAAATATGAAAACGCGAACAACACATCGACCCTCAAAATAATATGATCCATGCTCTGGATCATAGTGTACTCCCACGTCGGGGTATCCACGAAGACCACGAATGTCGCCATCTGAAGACGTGACGGAAAGGAGAGATAGAGGGAGTGAGAATCTTGCTAAAGAATCTCAGTAGGGCAACCTCCTATCTAGGTGTCATCATCTACGTCCTCAGGAACCTTGGGTTTCTTTGAAAAAAGTGAGCATGCATAAACTTCATTTATTAGGATTTAAACTTAATTATCCAAGGTTCGTTTCCTTTAGGATGAATCTTAGTGTTATGGATGCAGCATAATAAAGCATGAATGCATGAAGATGCAATAGGCAGAAATCAATTAAACATTCATAGAGATATCAACATCATGCAGGTGGCATAAAGTGGTGTATTCTTCTCATGTAAAAACATTTCTCTTTCTGTAACTGTGTGACATTCAAAGCATCGCACTACAACATAGGGATCACCCTAAAATCTTCTCTAGGTTATGAGCTCATACCTTAACTAGTCATCACTAACTCTTACTTATTCTCTGATAAGCGTAATCACAATAATAATAATAATCATAACAGAACGTGTCGCATCGGTATCAAGTACACAGTGAATATTGTCCTCTTCGGGGCGTTACGTATCGCCGTCCCCCACAAGGATTTGTTTCTGGGGCGTTACATATCGCCATCCCCCAGAACACGTTCTTACAGTATCATGTCACATTCAAAAACTCATATATTTTTGAAAACTTTCTAAATCCTCAAATTTGTCAGAAATTCAGTAGCATCACAACAGCGCACCGAATTTCTTCCAAATTTGCTTTATGCCACATTCATGTATATACATAGTCATTCATAATCATATGTGCCATAAACATCATATCATCATATGTATCATAAGCATCATAACATCGTAATTTCTTTCATAAGGCACCATAGCATGAGCATCAACACATCAATATTATATATTCTAATAGGAGATCACATGCTCAAGATATTCTCATAATAAAACATGCATTCACATGAAACACTAAAGCTCGTTATGCTCTTAAACCTATGGTGTTTTATGCTTTGACTCTTACGGGACTTAAACTCGAGGTATAATTATTATAACATTCGCTATTAACCTTTTATGCACCTATGGGTTCACAACTAATTATCCTAATTAATTTTTATGCTTAGGAGCAAAACAAACAACTCCATACAGATTGTCAAGTTCTAAATCTTGCAATTATGAGGTTCTAAACTATATTTTAGACCCTTTTTACGTCCCGTCTTCGCCTAAGGTGCTATAAATCAAATCTAAACCAATTATGTAGCATTCCTATGCTTATGAACTAATTATAAACCGTGTTTACTACCTTATAAGGTTGCTGGACAGAAACAGAAAATTGATTAATCTAAGCGTTCTAGAATTGCACTTTTATGGTTTTCTAGTTATTAGTTTCTCTATAGGTGCTAAAAATCAATCCTACCTCAAATGTTACCAATTTTTTCATAATTAAACAATCCTAAACTGAAATTTATCCTATTAAAATAGTTTTGGTAGTGGCTAAAAATAAACGGGTCAAAACTATGCTAAAACTGAACTTTATGATTTTTCTGTAAGACTAGTTTCTTTAATAAAATGCATAGAAAGGCTCCTACCTCAACATATATAATTTTTACACATTCTAATATACCAAAACAACATCATACAGCAGCAAGCACATGAGGGCAGAACTGAAACATTAAAGCTCAATCATTATTCAAAAATCATGTGCTTAATATATACAAGTTACTAGTATCTCTTGAAATCATTTTAGGACTTCTAAAACTCATTGAAACCCATTTTATTTTATAAAAGGAGACTAAAAATAATCATAGGGCAGTAGCTAATTCAAGGCATGTGTAGAAGAGGTTTAACTCATAAATCTCATTGATAATAATCTTATAAAAACTCTTAAGTCCTAAAGAAAATCTTAAAACTTAGATTGTTGGCTTTTGTGACTAGATGAAACTCATATCAAGTTCATCATCATCACATGGCCGAAATATGCATCTATGGGGATGTTTCCATAACCAAACTTTAACTTGAGATAAAGAGGGCAAGTCTTTGAGCTTCTAGAGTCTTTAAGCGATGACAAAATGTAAACATGCTATGCATCCCATTTTATTCTTTATTATAAATTAAAGTGAGAACTTCAAAGTAAATATGAGATGCAAGAACTTAAAATATAAATATGAGGTGCTAGAAATATAAATATGCAAGACTTGAAAATAAATATATAAGACTTGAAAGTAAATATGCAAGGCTTGAAAGTAAATATGCAAGTTCATTTTATCTTTTAGGATTTAAGTGGTGACTTGAAATATAAATATGCTAGATAAGGAAACGTAAACATGAATGCAAGTCCAATTCTTTATTTTACTGCTCTAGGCTCCATAACAATCGACTTTAAGGTCGAAATAGGCGAGCTTCGAGATTAATTATTAGGTAATATGAATATGCAACTCTTGTTTTAATCTTTACGTTTTAGGTGATGGCTGAAATAATAAATGTGCTAGGCAAGGAAAGTAAATATGAATGCAAGTTTATTTTATATTCCTCACTAGAGCTCTTGCAAGACTTTAAAGGAACTTAAACCTCAACCCAAACTTATCATAGCAAGATAAAGCAAGCTTTAGAGTTCTTGTACCTACAAAGAAACCATATGGTGTGAACTTCATCATCAAGCTCTAAGGAAATGGATTAAAAGAACAAATCAAGTTAACATTCCCTTGTACTCTTAAAAATAAAAGCTTAAGAACTTAAAGAAAAAGGAAAGATGGCCGAAACTTAGACAAAGGAAAAGGAAAGAAACCGAAACCATGAGCAAGGAAGAGAACCATTTTGAAACTTTAGAGACCATGATCTTGATGATGTATTAACACCAACATCATATGTCCTCATCATTAAGTTCATATATTCATTTTAAGACATCATCAAAGTTAAGTTTCTCAACAATAAGAAAAGAAGAAATCACTTTTACTCAAGAATCAAGATCAAGCTTTAGAGGTTACACAAGTGATGAATATCATCATAGATTCCTCATCATCAAGCTCTCATTTCCAAGTTCCCAAAGGCTCTTGGCCGAAAAACAAGGAGGAAGAAAAGAAGTTCTAAAATATTTCAAGAGAAATCATAAAGCACAATACTAAATAAGAACTTTAATGAATGAAACACTTAGAACAAAATCCCTACCAAGTGACTTGAGGTTGAGATCAGTGAATAAGGTGAAGAAATTGAAGAAGATGAACTCTTGAACTTGAGAGAAAAAGAAAAGCTCAAAGTGCTCTTTGAAAACTCAAACTTAGCAAATGAACTAAAAGTGATTCAAGTTCATCCAAGCATGCTATTTTTAGAGAAATGAAACAAATGAGAGGTGTAATGAAGGGAAGAGGAATTCGGCCAGCCCATCTGTTCCATGAGGTGAGATGTTGTGTTCTTGAAGCATGGTAAGGTATGGCTCAAAGCATGATTCAAGGCATGGTTCTTTGAGTGTTTGAAATTTCAAACATGTGATGGAAATGGTGGGAGAGGGGGCCGAATGCATCAGCCAAGGGAGGGAGGAAAATCTCTCTTTTTAGTTGTGGTTTAGAGTTGTGTTTAGGTGTGTCTTTGATTAGGCTTAAGTTTAGGAATTTGTGAGAAAGTATTTAGGTGACTAAGGATGTAATTAAGGATTTCAAGACATGGTTAGAGAGTGCTCTTGCTCCATTAGTGAGATAAAAACTCATTTTAGTGCATAAACAATTCTAGACACAATTCCTTAATTTAAGGAATTGAAGAGAGAAAATACTATTCAAGATTCTAAGACTAAGAATCTTGAGTTTTAAAAAGAGATTTAGGTTTAATCTAAGAAATTTTAGGTTCTAATTAATTTTAATAACTTATTTTGACTCTAGATTAATTATGAAAATTAATTAATCTTTGAGTAGAGCCTAATATTGCTTAGATTTACTTAATTACATCATTAAGCTCAAACAACACTATTCTAGGGGCAAAATCATAATTTTACACAAAAATTGCCCGCGATCACCAGAACTTAAACAGATACTTTTAAACACATGAAAACATCATTTTAAACCTTCGGGGAAAGTTTCGGGCTCGAACGGCACCTTTACTTGCATAAAAAAGCTATAGGGCATTTTGGTCATTTTGACCCGAAACTGCAGAAAACAAGATTTTCATTTCCGAAACCACTCAATGACCATCTAATCCTTTTCAAATATTGAGTTGATCCTTCGAGGACTTCCGGGCCGGCTATCCTCGAATTCCGGGCAGAAAATGACCTCAGAGACATTTTGATCATTCTTCTTTCAGACAGAAAATCGGGGCATTACAAAATTAGATTTCATAGAAGGCTCCTATGAAATCAAGTTTGTTCTATTTCGTAGAAGGCTTCAACAAAAAGATAACATCTATATGTTAAAAACCCACAGCTTTGCTACATCTGAAAGTGTAGTCTTTGTTGAGTGTTCATTTAATAAGATCACCAAATAATTAAAAAAAATAGGTTAGAACTTCTTATGAGATTCTTATTCACCTTGATGGAAAAATTATTGAAACAAATGAAGGAGTCACATTTGTCAATGAGAATCCTACTTGTATTGTGGTTCATCCGTTTATCAATTTCTTAGAGTTAAAGAGTAGCATCTTGGAGCAGTTGTGTAAAGAACACATGGAAATTAAGAAGTTCTACAAACTTTTGATAGCATAGGGGCAAGGTATGGTCAAATACAAGAAATTTTGGATTACCAATGATTTAGAGGTGAGCCTCATGTTCCATTTGAACACTAAGATTGCACAAGTTCACATTGTGGAGTGTTGGTGGGCCTATAAGAGGGGCACTTTAGTTCTGGAGATTCTGCTCCTGAGCTATCATTTGCAGGATAGGTTGATCCAAAAACTAAAATGCCTCAGCATTCCCTGGCCTTTGAAATGCCTCAACATTCCCTAACCTTTGAAGTGCCTCAATGTTCCCTAGCCTTTGAAGACCCGGCTGATCCTAATAAACATGTTATTTTTTGACAGCTTACAATCGAAGTTGCGCAGCCATCAGCGCAAGCTGACCTTGTTGCAGATATTGATGCTTTTGTTTATTACAATGGCGTTGTGGATGAGGAGGAGCTTATGCAAGCACCGGTTGGCAGCAGCGACAAAGAAGATGACTCTGATAGTGAGGGGCGGCGTGTGGGCCATAGCCAACCAAAGTGGTCTCCGTCTCAATCTTTGATTGTAGAGAGACCTAGCCACTATTCCTCATTAAATATGGAAGCAATGCATTCGATAGATGAAGCAAGATTGAGCGGTACAATAGATGCTACATCTGGTGTTTATGATTGATAGAATGAGTTCTATGTTAGGCAGTTGTTTCCTAATAAGGAGGCTATAAAATTTGCTGTTAAAAATTATAGCATCCGAAGATTTGTTCAGTACAAAGTTCACGAGTCAAGCCACACAAAATACCGAGGTAAATGCATGAAGTTTGGCAATGAGTGTAATTAGAGTATACATGTGATATATCTCCAAAAAAGGGGAGTTTGGGAGGTTCGAAAGTATAATGGACCTCACACGTTCCTTTGCTATGCCTTCACAATAGCACCATCGGATGGATAGTAACCTCATATGTCACTGCGTATGCCCCATGGTTGAGGCAGATCCAACATTATCCATTAGACCATTGCAAAGAGCCACAAAGTCCCAAATCAATTTCAAGACAACATACCGGAAGCTATGAATTGCTAAATAGAAAACAATTGCCAAGATATATGGCGAATAAATAAAATGTTTCTCTAATTTTTTTTCTTAAAAATAATAACATATCATCTTATAAATTGCTCTATTTAGAATTGGATCCTTTAAAGTGAGAATCTCACTTTAGAAGGTAAAATGAGCAATTTCACCCTTGGATTAATAGAGTAAAAAAGGCTCCACTTTTAACTTTATTTATTCAAAAGTAAAACCTCCTTACTTTACTCTCTAAAGTGAGATCATCACTTTAGAGGATCCTTACCTGCTCTAGTTAACATATAAAATTTTGTAAGGACGGCCAAATATATATAAATCTACATGGAAAATAAAAATTCCAAAGGTGGCCATGGCCACCCCTCAACCCAATGACCCTTTGCCCCTAGGTGTGAGCTCCATTCCAACTGAGTATCAAATTGGAGATGAGGAAGGTGGAGATGTTAAGGATATTTAGGGGTAATTTAGGAATTTGAAAAAATTATTTTGATAAATATTAATGTTATTTTTTTAAAGGGTAGGTGTAATTTTATAATATAAAAGAAGATAAGTGTAATATTAACTAATCTCAAAGGAGGTCGTTGTAATTTGCCAAAATCCAACTCCACCTTCTAATTGCTTCCAACGTCATTAAGTGAAAATTTGTTCACCCCATTTAGCAATTTTTTTTATATGTGAATAGGTGATGCATTGAAATGAAATTGTTATTAATTTTAATTTATTACAATGATTAACATTACAATATTTTTAAAATTTTAAAAATGTAATAAATCATTATATACTAGTTAATTCTTACATCTCATATCTTTGTACTTAGTTATGCGCGCATAATGCTTATTTAATTGAAGAAAACGTAGAGTATAGATTGATCCAAACTTGTACAAATCCTACTCTGTTATATTATTTTTATATGTAAAATGTTAAAATGGGTCAGCTCAACCCACTCAGACTACCATATTAGTCCAAGTCATTTTTTAGACTCAGTCACTTTTGGCTTAGTTAATTTTGGGCCAGAAAATTGATGGTCTATTGAGGCCATGGGTTAGCCCATGAATCTTTTTTTTTCGAACTTTGTAGTTTATGTAAAAAGTAAGTGAATAAAAATATAAACTATTAGTAAGTAATAATTTCTATCCTTATCTTATATGAGAATGAGAAACGAAACTTTATTTTTTCAATAATTGAATTTTGATAATTTAACATGATGAAAAATGAAGTGAATTAACAAATATATATATTTTTTCAATATTCTTTTGTGGGCTAATGGCCAATGGGGCATCAAACCCAAAAGATAAATAGACACAAGTTAAGATACGAACCCCCCAGAAAATCTGCAAGACAACAATCCGAAAGAAACCGAGGTAAAGACTCAAAATAATGGACACGATGGAAAGCATGTGCCCTCCCTTGGCCAGCAAATCATCGCAGCAGCATGTTCCAACTCCTATGTAAAGCCTCTTGGATAGCTTTGGTGAAGGAAAAACTCCAATGGAACTCCACAAAAGCTTTGGCACAAATTTTTGTTTTTTTGCTCAGCATTTGCAATTTGTTATTGGTCGCGTATCAATATTTGCTTTTGTTTTGATAAAAAATACTAATGTTTAGACTGTCGCGCTGGCCCAGCCCAAAGCAAGTTAGGCCTATGGTGTTGTCCCCAAATTTTGCAATGGGGATGTGACACTTGGCAAAGTGGGCCCAGGTTGTTGGTTGACGGCGTTGGGCATAGCACGTTAAGTAGGTGGGTAAGATGTATAATGATATCTTTTCCTTGGTGTAATATTTTGTGCAAAAATATTTAAAATATATTAAGTAAATTTAGAAAACTCTTTTTCCATCCTCAGAACTCCTGCTTGTAATATATTCTTCACTAATTGAATCATTCAATTCATCCACACCATAGCTCTCCATCTTCACACTCATTGGTTCGCTACACACAGTTCTGAAAAATATATAAAAAAGGAGTTGTCAATCAAATATTGTCGTAACCAAATTGCTCCCCAAATATCGTGTGGTCATGTTCTTCAAACCCTCACTACAAATTCGCCTACATTGTTCATAAATTGCCTAGTTAACCAATGCGCCCACTCATCCCATCAATATCCTCTCGCCAAGGCTCACCACTCACAAGTCAAACCAAAGAGAAAATTTGATGCCCCACCAAAAAGTACACATAACACACAGCACCAGCTGGTTTTGAAGAGTCATCACAGCGCTAGGTTAATCAGATCTATTGTGGTCAATCATGGAAAATGTTCATTTCCTTTTCTTTTTTAAATTTAAACACATATGTCAGCTATTTATTAAAAGGTGAGTGAATGTTTATTTATCTCTTTTAAAGGCTTTATTTCTGAATTTTTAAAGTATGTTAACACACCTAACTAATTACTCTAGTTAAGATTAACGAAATGTCGTTCAGCGTGTTGAAGACTGTGTCCGCTTGTCAAGTGGAGAGTTTTTCATATGCGCCGCATCATCGTCGTAGGTATTGACCATCAACAACACCAAAGCAAACACTTGGGCTTATTCGGGTTGGACCAAATCAAGGGTTGAATCGGGCCAACTATTATTTTTTCTCCGATTTTTTCAGTTCAGTTCACGATTTTTTCAAGCTATTTAGACTGGCCCATTGGGATTAGCCCATTTTGACCCTTCTCTATATATGTGACCTCACCCATGGATCATATGTTGTGACCCGAGGTGAGTTATGATTACTAACCTTAATTTTTTATAAAGATGACAGAACGGGTGTTAATTTGCTTCAACTCATCTTGCATTGCTTGAAAAATAAGGTGAATATAGGCGAATTTCTCTACCGAAAAAACACAAGTAAATTTTTTTTTACTTGTTAATTCATAGATTAACTAACTTAAAATGTTTTATATATATAAAGAAGTGTGTGTGTGTGTGTAAGCTGTCACTGAAAAGAAGAGAGGAGAAGGAAAAAAAAAAAAAAAAAACTCAACAAGGCAACTCATTCTATTTCTAATCCACCACAAGCCGTATATATGCATGTGCCGTGTTACATATACCCAACAACATCATCATACGATCCCAATCAATTTTTAATTTCACAGGTTAACATGAGTTGTCAATTGTCATGCATAATCTTTGGTCGTGGATTAAGATTAACCAAAGAAAAAGCGGAGTCTTTAGAATTTATTTTACATGTCAAGGATTAACTGGGTATGGAGGTTAACGCGTATACAACTGCGCATTCACTTGACTTGGCGCTGGAGATAGAATATATTACTCCTACTGTTAGTGTGTTTGATTTTGAGTATTTAAAATAAAGTGATTTATATTTAATAGCTTTATTAAAAAATAATTTTGATAAAATAAATATTATTTAAATAATATAAATTAAAATTAATTTTAAATGTTTAATTACTAAATATGATAGCAAGCGAGGCCACAATGCAGTGCAACCTAACAAAGTTTCCAATTATTTAAAGATTAAAAAAAATTAAAAGGTGAAAAAAAAAAATGCTTATTGTCATGGCTGGGAAAAGGCTTGCAGAGAGAAGGTGTCGCTGTCGATGCGTGAGCTGGATCCCCACTGTCCCCAACGGTTCGAGAAGCCCAAATAGCATAAATACACGACATTCAGCATGAATAATTAAGAAAGAAAAAAAATATCAAAAGTCCCAATCCACATTCACGTGACATCATTGACTGTAGACTAGTAACTAGTTGTCCACACTCAGCAACACCAAGAACGCACCGTCACTAGCTTCCACCCATAATTTCCGGTATCTTTTTATTATTATTATTTTTCAGTTGAAAAAATTAATCGAACCAAACAACCAAAGAGTAATCACTTAATTTAATTTTGCCGAAGAATATGTTCTATAAACAAATCAAAATATATTAAATAATACAGAAAGTCAGAAACAGTTGTGGAAGAAAATAAACAAACGTGATCAGAGAGGGAAGGAGCAGAAGGGGAATGCAGTGGAATATTAGCCCATCAATATTCGAAAGTAGCTAGCAAGTCCATTTACTTGACTTGGTTTTTATTCTTCTTCGATTTAGAGAGAAAGAGTAAGTCAATGAAGTGATTGGATTGGAGCACTGAGTTGTTTATGTTGTTATGTATGGTTGAGCCTTCACCTCACCTCACCTCGCCTCGCCATTTCAATAATAGATAGACAGATTCGTTAGGGAGTCGGGGGGACGCGGTGTACTTGTGCTAGTTATTGTTCTTTTCACCCATTCAATTCAATTCAATTCAAAATTCTCCATTTGATTTGATTGATCGCATTGGAGAAGCGAACAAGATGAGTATGTACGGGAGGGATCCGTGGGGAGGAGCGCTGGAGATCCATGCGACGGACTCAGCGACGGACGACGAGCGGAGCCGCAACCTGCAGGAGCTGGACAGGGCGGCGCTGTCGCGGCAGCTGGACGAGACCCAGCAGAGCTGGCTTCTGGGCCCCACCGAGACCAAGAAGAAGAGGAAGTACGTCGATCTGGGCTGCATCATCGTCAGCCGCAAGATCTTCATCTGGACGGTTGGGACCGTCGCCGCCTGCGCCTTGCTTGCGGGGTTCATCACCCTCATCGTCAAGACCGTCCCCCGCCACCACCACAAGCCTCCCCCTCCCGACAACTACACCCTCGCCCTCCACAAGGCTCTCATGTTCTTCAACGCCCAACGCTGTATCTCTCTCTTCCCTTTCCTACCATAATTTTTTTTTTTTTTTTATCAATCTATTTTTATCATTACATTTTAATTTATGAACATGGGTGCGTGCGTGCAGCTGGAAAACTGCCGAAGCATAACAATGTTTCGTGGAGGGGGAACTCTTGCCTACAAGATGGCAAGTCGGACCCGTCAACGGTGATTAAGGATCTGGTGGGGGGATACTATGATGCCGGAGATGCGATCAAGTTCCACTTCCCTGAATCATTTGCGATGACCATGCTCAGCTGGAGTGTCATTGAATACAGTGCCAAGTACGAGGCTGCCGGGGAGCTTGCCCACATTAAGGACATCATTAAATGGGGCACCGATTACCTTCTCAAGACCTTCAACAGCACTGCCGATACCATCACCACTCTTGCTGCTCAGGTGCGTGTCATTTCCTTGAACAAACAACCAAAGAAAGAAACCTCGGAAGAGAACTAGGCATCTTGGATAGTCATACATGGTTACATTTCTTTGACAGGTTGGATCCGGGGATACTTCCGGAGGGAGCACCACTCCGAATGACCATTACTGCTGGATGCGCCCCGAAGACATCGATTATGCGCGGCCTGTTACCGAATGCCACGGCTGCTCGGATCTTGCGGCGGAGATGGCTGCTGCCTTAGCTGCTGCCTCCATTGTGTTCAAGGACGACAAAGCCTATTCGCAGAAACTTGTCCATGGTGCCACGACGCTCTTCAAGTTTTCGAGAAATGCAAGGGGCAGGTACAGTCAAGGTAATGCAGAGGCTGCAATGTTCTACAATTCCACCAGCTACTGGGATGAGTTTGTTTGGGGAGGGGCTTGGATGTATTACGCAACTGGAAATGCGTCCTACCTTAAGCTCGCCACTACTCCTGGCATTGCCAAGCATGCTGGCGCCTTCTGGGCAAGCCCTGACTATGGCGTGCTCAGCTGGGATAACAAGCTTGCCGGTGCTCAGGTAATTTTGTAGTGCTCTGCTGTTGGTTGTATCTTGTAAGCTTTGTCAAAACGTACTCAAGTTGTTTATAAATTGATTATTACCACATGAAGTTAAACCATTTAGCATTTAAAGCTCAGTTCTTAGTGGAATTCTCTGATGAACTTCGCCGTGCATTTGTTGCTCTGTTCGTAACTTTGTTTTGGCAGAAGACATCATAATTGTTGTTAACTAGCTTCTGTGTGCAGTTCCGATACCCTGCCTTTCTGCTTAGGCTGCAACAAAATCTGGATTTGTTATAATTGTGTACTGAATTAAAACAAACAATGTAGGAATAGGATGTTCCCTTGCTGTTAAGATCTCCTAACTTTAATTTGATCATGATCGCATGATGTAGTTCATAGGCACGTTGTTTCCAAGTACTTTTGACTTATTTGCTTAACTTCATTGCTGAGTTTATAATAAAGCCGTCTGAATCGAAGTTGGTAATGTAATCTTGTCATCTTGTATTTAGGTTCTTCTGAGCCGATTGAGGTTGTTCTTGAATCCGGGTTATCCATATGAAGAAATTTTAAAGACATTTCAGAATCAGACCAGCATAGTTATGTGCTCCTACCTACCAGTGTTCACAAGCTTTAATCGAACAAGAGGTAAAAAGTTTCCCACTTCAAAACTTTTTGCTGGGCTACAGGCTTTATTTTTTTTCCAATCCAATTTATTATTCTAATGTGAATATTGGTTTTTTTTTTTTTTTTGGGTTGCACCCAGGGGGCTTGATTCAATTAAACCATGGCAGGCCTCAGCCCCTCCAATATGTTGTCAATGCAGCATTTTTGGCTACCCTATTCAGTGACTATCTTGATGCTTCTGATACACCTGGATGGTATTGTGGACCCAATTTCTTTTCGACTGATGTTCTTCGAGACTTCGCCAAGACCCAGGTGTGTGATGTTCGGCTCCTAATTAAAGTGGTATGATTGAAATCAATATTAGGTTCCAACCTAAATTTTCTTTTCCTATCTGTGGGTAATTTTGTAGATTGATTACATCCTTGGGAAGAACCCTCGAAAAATGAGCTATATTGTAGGTTTTGGTAACCATTATCCAAAACATGTCCATCATAGAGGTGCATCTATACCAAAGAACAACATTAAGTACAGCTGTAAAGGAGGATGGAAATGGCGAGACTCAACGAAGCCAAACCCGAACACAATTGTGGGAGCTATGGTTGCCGGTCCTGACAAATTTGATGGTTTCCATGATGTCCGTACTAACTACAACTACACAGAGCCAACTCTTGCGGGAAATGCAGGTTTAGTAGCTGCACTTGTAGCATTGTCAGGTGATAAAAGCACAGGGATTGACAAAAATACGATTTTCTCTGCTGTTCCCCCAATGTTTCCTACACCGCCACCACCTCCAGCACCATGGAAACCATAAATTGCTATGGCACTGGTTAACTTATTATATCTTTCCACCAAGTACCACAGTGACTCGAGTGCATTGGTAGGCATGGGCAAAATGGAACTAAGGGAACAGGGCCTAGTATAGTTAATCTAGTTGTCTGTGAACAATCTTCGGATTAGCATTAAGAATTTACAGTGGTACTTACGAGTGTCTTTGTTTAAATATTTTTATGATATACATAGTACATATGTATCAAATCTTATATTCTTTAAACGTGAAAATAAACAGCATGTGACACCTCAATCAATCTTACAGTTACCTAACTCGAAACTTCTTTACCCTTTTACATGCCTGTGGTCTCCTTTATTTATTTTAGTTCTAAACTTTATGTGTTGTTTCTATTCCTGAAACCAAGTTGGCTTTATTTATTTTAGTTCTAAATTTCATGCGTGGTCCCGCCAGCTAGAAAAATTTTGCTGTGAATTTGTGAGTTCGAACTATACTATTTGCAGCATAGCTGATATGGCAGCCAATCCTTTCCATGCTTTTTGTTCTATCCTGGTTTTTATGCTTTCAGCTTGAGCCTTGTTCTCTAAAACATCCGGTTCATCTGCTAGAGATGTTGCCAAGCAGCTGAATTTACTAACATTCGTATTGCAGGTTGGTCTTTATATACTTTCCACTGCCCCTATTGATAAAACTCATGCAAGTAAAGTTCACTTCACTCTAAATCTTAAACCCTAAACGCAGCTTGAGAAGCTGAGTGATCTCACTCCTTAGATCCATGGCAGCCTTTACTCTCACAAGCCACCCACATCCCTAACGGCCTAACCAGTGTTCACAGCAGCCACCACCACATCACAACTTGCCACCGTCCGCGTCACAATACCATCGCCTAAATCAACCCGAGTTTCACCCTATTCCCATCTTAACCCACCCCTTTGTGTCCCCCATCAACGCTCCACGTCCCTGGTGCCAAAGCTTCATCCCTCCTCATGGCTGACATCCCAACCCCAAGTCAAGTTTCTGTTTTGCGTTTCTAGTATATCCCAACCCCAAATCAACTTTGAGCAATTTGCTTATATAGAAGACAAATCAAAAGGAAAAACAATAGCAAGACATAATTACTCCGATCCATTGTTTGTGTTTATTTAGATGATTTTATTGTTGGCAAAGCGGTCGGCATAACCTTTGTGGGATTTAGCGATTTATCTTTAGTAATGAAATCAAATGTCAATCCTTTCTTTATATGTAAAAAAATGTTTAATTTCAATGGCAAGATTTACTACGTAAGAGGGGAAGAGGTGAATGAGAGAATAGGGATGTATTAATTTCAGGTTTTGAAACAAATAAAATATCATGAACCTTAAGTTTTATATATAACTGAAAAAATTAAAAACTAATTTACTTTTATATTTTAATTACTTTTTAAAAATTATTCAAATTTATGAAAAATACTTTTTTTGTCTGAAAAAAGTGACTTTCACCTTAAATAATTCTATTTAAATGGCCCCTAAATCGCTTTGTTGGCTTGGCTTGAGAGATGAAGGAGTGGGTGGCAGATGGCAAGGGGGAGCAGCAGATCCAAAGGGGGAAGAGAAGAATACGATGTTGACAGGAAGGAAAGAATAACTAGATAAAATTTAATTATTTAAGTTATTTTATAAACATCAGATTTGACATCTAATCTAAGGAATTAGATCCAGTCATCACGCGGTGACAAACTCACCCTTGCCCACTTAGGAAGCCGCCCTCTAACAAAATAGAGCTTATTAGGCTAGATTAACCCACTTTGATAACTCTTTTCATATATTTTCAGGTAAATTTTAGGTTTAATTATTTTTAATAATTTCACTTATTTATAATCATACCCATTTAATATACAAAAAATTCCAATCAAGCCTCCATACTGTCTAAAAATTTTCAATCAAATCTCTACTATATACAACTATAAATTTTTAATCAAGTCTCTACTATATACAACTATAGGGACTTGAATACACAATTTTTAAATTGTAGAAATTTAATTGAAATTTTTTATATGATATAAAAATTTGATTTCAAATTATTAAACTATAAAGACTTAATTGAAAATTTTAATAAAATATAAAAACTTAGTTATAAATTTTTATATAATTAAAAATTAAGTACAACTATATATAAAAAGGAAAAACCCTCCACCGTAATAATTAAACCTAAATTTTACACATACGGTCTGCGAAAAAAAATTCAAAATTTACATCCACGCCCGCCACACATCAATTAATATCATGTAAAACTGCACATCAATTAATATCACGTAAACCTAACTCCTATACTAGTCAAGGAAATATATCTATCCCATAATATCGCACACAATTGCGCATTCCATGACTAATCGACAAAATTTAAGATCCGGTTATAAGTTATAGCCCATGGTGTGAGACTTGCTTAAATTCAATGAAAAAAAAAAGAGTATATAGAGGAAGTCCAAGAATGTGTCCAAGAATGTCTATAATAATATTACTTCGTAGTTCCTCTTCCTCAGTTGAAAAAACATGATGACAACTACGCTACGTCCTCCTTTACGATGATGTTAAACCACCTACAAGAACAGCCTCGACACAACAAAAACTGAGCGTGCCGAAGGGTTCACTAATGTCACCAATAGTAACTGCTATGCAGAACTCAGAAACCAAAGAAACCAAGCTCACTGGCTCTTTCCTTCTCGAATGTCTCAAAATACTGATAGATGATCGTTACGGCAAGCAATATTCCTGTCCCTGAACCAATTGCCCCCATGAAATCTGCTAACACTGTCAGCGCACCGATACACATGCCTCCAAATGCCGCAGCAGTGGGAATGTATCGGCTCAGCTCTTTCTGCAAGTTTGACTCACGGTGTCCAGGCATTACCATTTGTTGTTCCTGCAAATTCAAAAACATGTTATGACACAGCTTAAATATAAAGTTCCAGCATAATAAATATTGCTCATTCATATGAATTATATAGTATGAAGATGGATTTCCATATGATATAGTAGAGTACAACGAAAGACTCATGTACGAGGGTAGATTTTGCTTTCCAAATCATATAAAGTTCCTCAAACCATTAACCCAAGCTTGAAACCAATATCGTAAATTTTAAGGGACAAGAAAGAAACGAAAGACAGACGTTGTTGCACAAACTAAGGATAAACAGACACATTGATCTCTTACTTTTTATCTAAATCACTCGTCAATTCATATGGCTTCCATATTTTACAATAGCCCTGACCAAAGCATATCATAACCATGTACCATTCATCTAAGATTTATAATCATGAACTGCCAAAACTTCAATCACAAGGTGTGCCACTAGTCATGCACCTCCTGCCATTGACCCCAAAAGTATAATGACGTTTAAGGCCACTAGAAATCTAAATGGTTCAAAACATACAAAAAGAAATAATGATAGATATGGTTGAAGTTTGAAATAACAGAGAGTTGTTCAGAAATTGCTTGCTTCTCTGTAACGTATAGCTAAAACCCAACCTAACCATATATGATATTTTGCTTCCCATAAGAATTATATCATGTCATGACAATTATTAATCACACAGCTTATCAAGCAGGCAGACTTGCAAAGATATATCTTGAGAAAAATAATTTCCATATATTGCATACGAAGAATAAAGACCTATCTGCAGTAGGAATGTTAGTCAGTACCTTCAGCTGCTTGGCAACATCTCTAGCAGATGAACCAGAGACTTCAATCCAAGTTTTAGAGAACAAGGCACAAGCTGACAGCATGAAAACAAGATAGAACAAAGCATGGAAAGGATTGGCTGCCATATCAGCTAAGCTGCACATTGTACAGAGAGAACTCAGAACTTAAGAATTGCCAAATGAGAAATAAGAACAACGTATGTATAGATTGGTCAAAATTTAAATCATGGCAGTAACAGACATGGCATGGAACTTGGAACTTGGACAATCAACCATTTGATTGGAAGCAATTCTCTACCTTGATGGCGCAGTGATGTAGTATGCAATACCCCCAACAGGAATAGAGTGACCACCTCCATATTCAGATTCCTTCCATTTTCCCAACAGATTTACAAAGAAGTTTCCACTGTACTTACGGTGGAGCAGCTGGACAATTACAGTAACATTAAATCATTAAAACAGTAAAACAGTAAATCCAATCGAGTAAACTGCCAGTAGCAATTTGCCTCATAAAACTATTATTACCTGGGAGATGAAGTAGAGGTTGGAAACCAGGGCAGACTGAAGAATGATGGGCATGTTGGAGGTATAAAACAGTTTGATTGGGTATGAACCCTGCTGTCCACGGGCATTCTTTGACCTTACAGGCAATACCACACGGAAACCTTGGAAGTATATCACAATCAGGAAGATCAAAACAGTAGCAAGCAGATTTGTCACATTGGGAAGATTCTGCCGGTAAAATGCCTCCCGAAGAGCACGGACCTTGTCTGTTCTGGTTATCAACAAATGGAACAAAGCAATGACAGCACCCTCAAATTCAGCTCCACGTCCACTATTAATGGTGGTGGGACTAAACGCCTTCCATATAATGTTTTCACTGCAAAATAACAAGACAACTCCTTTTAAGTTTTTGATAAAAGGTCAGGTACCCTGATCAATAGTTGCTATAAAACGGCAGAAATTTCATAGATCAACGGTAGAAGAAATATTTCGTTGGCAGAGCCTACAAACTTACCAGATGTTAGTTGCTATGAATAAAGAAATTCCAGACCCCAGACCATATCCTTTTTGAAGAAGCTCATCTAAACATATCACAATTATGCCTGCAAAACAGAGCTGGAGGATGATGAGGATGGCATTTCCTACTCCAAGTTGCCCCACACTACCGTACATCCCAGAAAGCACATAGGCAACTGCCTCTCCAACAGCTATCAAGATACCAAGTAGCTTCTGTGCACCATTTCTGAGAAAGAAAAGGAACATATCTCACATAACAATATAGGCCACCGTAAAACCTCAATAGGATACGCTTGACACCATAAGACATAAACAGCACATACTAAATTTTATACAACATTAGATGACGGAATGCATGTCACATTGACAGCCACAAATGCAACCAGCTGAAATTACTGACATGGGTAAAAGAAAAAAATATATGTTCAGCATAAGTATATGGGATATAAAAGAAAGACTTACAAAAGGGCCCGGTCCTCTCGTACATTGTTGTCCACTTCAATGATCTTTGATCCAGCCAAAAGTTGCATCACCAGCCCAGAAGTCACAATGGGAGTGATTCCAAGCTCCATGACAGTTCCACGGTTCGAAGCAAGGATAACACGCATCCAATAGAATGGATCAGCACCTGTTGTTGAGTGTATTCCATAGAGAGGGAGCTGACTACAAACCAGGAAAATGAAAAGAGAGATAACGGTATATATGACCTTCTCTCTAAACGGGATTTTCCTGTCAGCAGTCTGAACTTCAGGAAGAAACGAGAGAAAAGGTCTAACTAAGTGAAGCACTCTAAAGCCACCTCCCATCTTGCCGAACTATACCTATTTAACCTGCTGCATACATTTAACATGCATATGTCAGAGGATTGCCAGAAAAATGGGTGAAACTCAAAACCAAAAACACTAGTACTTTAAAAGCACACCTCAACATCCAAGTAAGAACTAACCAAAAACACTAGTATTTTTGTTTATTACATTACTTCCTCGTTCTTTTTGCTTTATTGGATTTTCCGGGAGCAGGAGCAGCAAGAGCTGCACATTAGTTTAGGGTGCATTTGTTTCAACTTTTATTTAACTTAAAATAACTTTTTATAAAAGCTACCATCTTAACTTTCACTTAAAAGCTAATGGAAATCTGCTTTTAGCTTTTGAGTATAAGAAGCCCATATGAACAGTTTACATGAAAAGTAACTTTTTAGTTAAAAAAATCAATTTTTTTTTTTGTTAAAAGAAAAAGACAATTGAAACAAACGCACCTCTAATCACCATAACAGTATAACAATGATGCTTGGGACAGTTCCCATGTTGCTTGCAAGAGTAAAACCAACTAAAGCGTATAGTATCGGCTTTTGAGATAATTTCAAAGAGACATAAGAAACAATGACTGTCCTAAACAAATAAAATCACAAAACGATTTTCATCTATACTGCTAGCGATTCATGCAACAAAAGCTCAAACAATTGCGCCAAATTTACACGAATCAAAGCCTTATTTTCACTGATTTCACCTTATGGTCCCAGAAGGTATAGCGTATTGGTACACGCATTGAATTTAATACAATTACAATTTACAAATTATTCAATCTAACAAGCCTTTTATCCGGGGTTCAAAAAATAAAAAAAGGTAAATCTTAAATAAGAAAAATGATAATTCAATTGCGCAACCATAAGGAAGCATACATCAACATTCACCGTTAAGGGAAAAAAAAAAAATCGAGCAAATCGTGTAAAGCAATACCAATGCATGCAATTATAAGCTAGATTTGTCTGATAAATGTAAAACCAGGAACAAGATCAGAGAACGAGCAAAACCAGAAATTAAAAACAAAAAAGGAAAAGAAAATCGGAACGAGCAAAGCAGATCCGCGATTCTGGGAATTTCCGACAGACGAATCAAAGAGACGACGGAAGGAGAAATTTTTACCGTAGCTGAAAGGAGTTACAAATAGAAGAACTTTTGAGAATGTTTGAAGGGATCGGGTGAGATGCTTTGCGATGTATTGCACCTGTTATTTGGTAGACTCCCCTTGCTAGGGAGGTCTTTTTAATTACAGAGGAGAGAGGCGATGGAGGAAGGATATCAAAATCATATTTATTTATTTATTTTAATTTTCTCGGCTTAAATATTTTTTTATAGGAAAAAAAAAGTAAATTTTGATTAAATCCCTAAATTATTTTTTTTATTATTTAGGTTGATTTGATATTGTTGTAACTTTTTAAGAAATTTTTTTAATACTTTTAAAATTATATTGATGACAGTGAGTTTTAAACATAGAATCTCATGTATGCTATCCAAACTCCTCACCACTAGAGTAAAAGAAAATGTTTAGAGACTTTTTGATTTTAGTTTTTATTTTTAATTTTTCAGATTTTGTGAAGAAAATATTAAAAATTGTGAAAACTATGAAATCCAATTTTCATTTTTTATTTTTGATTTTTCAGTATTTTCTTTACAAAATCATGAAAATTAAAAAACTAAAAATTGAAATCAATCAGACCCTTGGTATACAATGTTTCTTACAAAAATTTTACATCTCTAGTGTATAGAGGCACATGAAAACAAAAAAAAGTGGAGCTCATGTGCCTCTGTACATCAAATGTGTAAAATTATTGTAAAGAAATGTGCACAAAAATTTTTTTAGAGCAATTCTAGTGGCTTAGCTTTTTGAAAGCTGTTCAACCATTTGAGCTCTCAAAAAATTACTCTAAAAAAGTTATAGTAGTATTATTTGGTAAAATAAGATAGAAGTTACTCTCAATAAGTAGAGATCACAATAGCAATGTTTGGTAAATATATTTTGAAATTTCAAAATGACAATAATGGATATAAATACATTCATTATCATTAATTAATGTATGATCTTATTTGTCTTTTGAATATTAAGCAGCACGAGCTAACTCTAAAAATTAAAGTATGCTATGAGATGTTCTCAAAAACGCCTGACATTTTGGTTTACCAAAAAAAAATTGATTTATGTTTATTACAAGTAAGAGAACCAATCTAGAAAGCATTACCAATAGTACAAAAAAAGGCATTACGAAACCTAGCATTGGCTTGGTTTGGTAATGTTGTGGCTTTAGAGAACTACTAAACTCTCTGGACTCTCAAAAAGATGCTTTCAAAAAGTTGTATTAGTATTATTTTGTCATGACCTGATTTGGGAACGTGATTGACATGTGAAAAATTTCGTCCCTGGGTAAGCCTCATGGTCATTGAGCCGTGCTATATGCATAACTTAAATATAATTTTTTTGTGTAAATATATTCAAACTTATAAATGCAAAACATGATCAACATATATAATTCCATTTCATAAACCAAGTCTAGTATTCATAATCTTGAAATAAAATATAACTCAGTTGCTCTATACAAAACTATGAAATCCATCAAAATATGCATATAAGTATAAATCGCTAACATGGAAAACCAAAATATATGCATGGCCTGAAACCCTACCTACACACCCACTAGGGCATTCTAAACGAAACATAAACTGATGTTATTACAAAGTGAAGCTTACCCACGCTGATGTACAACAATTGTTGAGTAGGAGGCTAAGAAGAATTTGAAACAGCAACTGTATCCATTATAAAGAATGACAATAATGGATATAGATATTAAAGATGGTGATTTCTACATTTGTTGTTATTAGTTAAAGTAAGGGTGTGCTATTTTTTTGAATTTTAGAGAGTAAAAGGCAGCTCTGAAAGCACCCCCATGAGATGCTCTCAAGAGCACTCATAGCTTTTAAAAGCGAAAAACAAACGTACCCTGACTTTTTGGTTTACCAAATAGAAAATATTGATTCATATTTTTCATAAGTTAGAGCACCCTTCTGAAGAGTATTACTAAACCTAGACTTAGGCTTGGTTAGGTATTATTATGACTTTTTGAGAGTTGTTAGTAGGATTGGCAAATGAAAGGCCGGGTACTCACCGCAGGTTTACCATAAAATGGGGCATTGCGAGTTGACCCATTTTAGTTATTTGGGTTAAAAATATCAATCCACTCCATCAAAAAATGACAGGTTGGCAGGCTAACCCAATGGGCCAACCCAATTTTGACTAGACTTTAACTATTTTTGCCAACCCACCCCTACCCGCTGTGGGTTGGCCATAAAACCAGATGGGTGGGGCGAGTTGAAAAATTTTAGTAGGTTGAAAAATTTAACCCACCCTATCAAAAAGTGGCAGGTTGGGAACCAAACCCATTTTGTCACCCCTAGTTGTTAGGATCTTTGGGTTCTCAAAAAACTACTATTAATAAGGCATTTGTTTCAATCTAAACTAATATATTTTTGGGAATAATTATTTGAGAATGATTTGTTTTCATATTTATTACAAGTTTTGTAAAATTATTCCAGGGTATTAGTTATTCCTAAGAAAGAGACATTCCTACATTTCAGTGAGATTTCATTCTCATGTTGAAGGGTGGGAATAAATGATTCCCATGACTTGGGAATGATAATTATTGAGTACAAATCTTAAAATATTCCTAAATAATAATGATATTAATAATACCATTAAATGTGCTAGGGTATTTTGGAAGTTCTGATATAAATTTTCAAGAATTGTATTATATAACAAACAAGTTTTAAATTTATTCTTAGAAATATCAACAAATAACCCCAGGATTATTTAATGTTAAACATGTTAGCTCCAAAACCCTTCAGAAATATCTTATAACTTATGTTTTGAATTACAGCAAAGCAAATTTTGTTAAAATATTTTGAAGAAAGAACTAATGGTTTACATGAGTTTCTTAAGTATCAAATAGGAACTTTCTCATGTCATAGGTAAATCAATTCTTGATATATTTTTTCATATTATAACTATTTTATATGATATATATCTCATTCAAAGAGATTACAATCTTTTAGAATATGGAAAATAGCTCAGAAAGTAAGTTACGATATATGAGAAACTTGAGAAAATAAAGAAGAACATCAAAAAGTGTAGCTGGGACATCAGAAAGTGGCATGACAACTCTAGAAAGTGCTTTCTCATGATCATATCAAGCATATCTCCACCATATTTGTTCGTGTTCACAATTTATGAAGTCCAAGACTCTCTGAAGATCATCATCTACCTCAAAAAGAAACTCGATATAAGTTTGAAAAGGTCAGAACGTGTAGGATCACATCAGAAACTAAGCATACTTTTGGAAACTACACATATTCATAAGAAATTGAAGATCTTTGAAGTTTTAATGAAGACAAAGGCTCAAAAAGTGTTTGATGGAATCCTATTGGCTTAATGCTTGAAAATCTAAGTCCTTGATAAACTTTTTACACGTTAAGAAGTTCAAAAACCATGCCTTATTTGAAAAAAGTTTCTGAAATACCTTCAAAACAAAGGGCAACAATTTCTGTATTGTGATAGCTATCACTGACACAACTCAGCTCCTTTTCTAGAAGACTAAGCCTAGGACACATAGTGATTGATCAACACATATTAAGAAGAGAAGAAATAAGGGAAAACGATCCAATTCAAATTTCAAGTATAAAATCAAGACACATTCAAGCTGGAAGGAAATTTTGCACTCGAGATTCAAAGCCTTCTTTCAACTTTTTGAAGTTTAGTTCTTATTCAAATTCAATTTCTAAAATGTAAAAAAAAT
This sequence comes from Dalbergia cochinchinensis, assembly GCA_031216125.1. Lineage (NCBI taxonomy): Eukaryota > Viridiplantae > Streptophyta > Magnoliopsida > Fabales > Fabaceae > Dalbergia > Dalbergia cochinchinensis. The sequence continues at coordinate 32,896,849 of CM062374.1, read as the reverse complement.
CTTCTTTCTTGTATTTATTAGCCAACATTGTTTGTAAGACACTTAGAAAGAAGTCTCCTAAGTTATTTCCTTACTTCATCTCTATACCTTAGGAAGCTTGAGTGAAAATTTGGAGTGAAAGACCAAATACTCTTGTCACTTTGTACCTGTCATGACCCGACCTTGGAACGTGACCAGCACATGAGGAATCTTTTCCCATGTAAGCCTTGTGACCTCTTAGTCTCTCTATATGCATAATTTATGATAAAATAATACTTAAAATATGAATTACTTCTGAACCAATATTCATTTTCTCTTATTTAAAGCATAATATCTAATTTCATAAAATTGGAAATATTTAATATCCAAACTCTAAAAATATTTTGGTTTAGTCTACTGGCCTTGAAATCATATCTGTTCAGCACATAATGTATCTTAAGTATGAAAACCCACTTAAACCCTGAAAATTGAATCATAACTACATCTTTGATTTATTGCATAAGTTCTAATCAAACTCTACAATTTCAAATTCATGCTTATGAACTAAAAACGTATATATCACTGTCCAAATATTGAAATTAAATACATAATCTGAAAATAATGCATGGCTTAGATCCTGCCTACACATCTACTAGAGCACTATACTCTAATAAGACTCTAAACTAAGCATTACTCGGAAACAAAACTCACCACTGAGAACAACTGCGTCTACCAAACTGAAGGCTGAGCAACATCTACACCTGCAACTACTAGGAAGAAGAGGGAGAGAGGTGAGTCAATGGACTCAGTGAGTGAGTTCTCACTCATCACTCACATGGGACAACCAAGGGATGTACCATAATGCAATATACATGCAATAATCGTAAACCACTTGATATTTATATGCATAATAATTACACAGAAAAGATATATCTGTATTTATGAATTAATAGAAAGCATCTCTAATTCTTACTCCAATAAGAAATCATTTTCTATACATTAACAGCTCTTAAATAAAATATTCTCTGAAAAACATCAATAATTTCTGAAAATATATTTAGCTGTACTCTAATAGAGAAATATGGAATCTCTACTCTATGGTTCTTTAAGAACTGAAAATGTTCTGCTCTATGATCTATTAGGGATCTAAATTGAACATTTAACTAAGTTTCATCTCTACTCTACAAGATTACCCCTCAAGACAACTTGGTACTAAGGTTAACGATCATTTTTCCCAGTTATTAACTCATTGTTTATTTCTCTATAGCTACCATCTAGTCTTTAAATAATAAAAACTAGGTGTTTTTCTAAAGCTTTGTGTTAGGCTCTATTATGGAGTTAAAACTCTATCATATATAAATACTATGCTCTTCAAATCCCTTAATGTACTGAAACTCTAAAACTCTGTTATATCCTCTACTCTAGGTATCAAACTCTATACGTAAATACTCTATTCCTTGAAATCATCAAGATAATTCATAAAATCTCTAAATACAATCATATTCATATTCTAGCTCTTTATAAAATCATTTAAATATGAAAACTCTTAAAACTTTAAAAGCTTTCGACTCATATAACTCTAGCAACCTAATTTTAGCATAATTGTGACTGTGAAATCATGTACAAGAGAACACCTGCTTGTAGGCATTCTGATTTCAAGCCTGCAAGATATGTATCTGGCAGTTGCTACAGATAATGCTAAATTCCATACTTCTGAGTATCATAAAAAATTGAATTTTCCAAAATCTCATTTCTTATACTAATTTTTCTTTATATTTTAATAACTCTAATATCAATTTGAAATGGAAAAGTTCACAATCATGAAATCTCTGATATCTCTGCTTGATATTCTTGCCAAAATAGCTTATCTGATCCTCTAAAATCACCTTTCGAAATCTCTAGTCTTGAAGCATAAAGCTATCATAAACTCTTAAAACATGTTTGATAAAAAAACAACTAATTACATCATATATTCTGTAAGAAATCTGTTAGGCTTGCACATAAAACATTTCTATATCATACAGTATGTCAATCATGGTCTCATGGTTTTCTAAACACATTTTCATGCCATATTCAAAATTATAATCCTTGGCTAACTCGCTATACTTGTAAATCATATATATATAAGTACAATTTCATCTCTAATGTCATATTTGACAATCATAATGCAAGAAACATATTTATAGTGATAAAACTAAGGTTATGAGATCAAATCCACTCACTGTTTAGAGCCAGGAGTATGTGGGCTCCACTAACTTGATCTCTGAAGCACGAAATAACATCAACAACTGTCATGAAGCAACATTGTCTCAAGATTAATCTCTATTAATCTCTAAACAACTCTAATATTTCTCTAACAACATTGGGGGAGTACCTTCACTTAACAACAATGGGAGAAATGACAAATCCCAAACCGTAGAACATGAAAAGGAAAGGAAGGAGATGACAAAACCCACAAAAGCTCTTACCTTTGATTTTGGAAGGAGAAGGAATGGTGATGGTTTGAGAGAGAAAGGTTTGGAGAAGTGTTTAAGAGGAAGGATTTTGGTTTCTGGTGTGGGAAGCCCGATTTAGGGGTTTTTTTTATAGGGGTGAGGATTTCACTAATCGAAATTGTGTCGTTTTGCACTATGTTGTCATTGGGCTCGCTCGCTGCAGCAAGCTTTCTGGCTCGCCTGCTCGCTGTAGTAAGTATTTCTCACTACAACGAGGCCGTTCTACAAAATTTTGCAGCTACAGCACCCTAACTCCATCTGTTATCCTTTTCACACATCTGAGGCTTTCTCGACAACACGGATGGGTCTCGGGGGACCCTAGGGCTATACGGGATTTGTCCAAGGGCACATGTACCTAGGGTACCACAGTACCTTGATCTCGTAGTGATCATCGTAGGTCAGCTTAGAGAGACTAGGAAAAAAACTACTTGTGAGTAAAGGTTGATTGCACTAACTGCTCACTAAGGTTAGCTTGAGAATGTTAGTCAAAGACTATCTTGGCTTCTCTTATAAAGAGAAAGTGTTTTATTAGTGGAACTCTCGATAGTGTTAGTTGAGGACTGGAGGTAGGGAAAGCTTGACAGAATGAGTATAAAAATTATTTGAGATCCTTTAAACTCTTATAATATGCTTGTGTGCATTTCTTATCTTGTGTGTTATTAAAATTGTTTTTTACAAGTACCTGAACTTAAGTTTCAGTTTCTAAACACTTTAGAAAGTTACTTTCTAAAGCCATCTAACTTGTGTATTCTGCCCCTTCAAGTTTCTATACTTGATAGGTTTTGTTTAAGTTTCAGAAAGCTAAAAGTTTTTGAAAAGCACAATTTAACCCTTCCTTCTCGGTCAATTTTACACAACCTACAAAATAAACAAATTTTTCAAAGGTCCTAGGAATAACAATTCCAAGTATTACATTACCAGGAATCTCTTTCCAATAAACATAATTTCAAACTTTAAAACAAATGTCTCCTAAAAATTCATAATAGTATTATTTGGTAAAATCATGTAAAAGTTGCTCTCAATAAGCAAAAGTCACAATAGTAGTGTTTAGTAAATATACTCAAAAAATCCAAAATAAGAACAATGGACATAGATATTAAAGAGGAAAATTTCTACATTTATTGTCATTAATTAGAGTTAGGTCATATTAGTTTTTAAAATTTGAAAAAATAGAAGCTAACTCTGAAAAGCATCTCCATGAAGATTTTGTTAGGTTTTTTGCTTTTTAAGAGCTGTGAGCTCTTTAGGTGATTCAAAACCTGCTCTGAAAATGTCAAAGTACCATTGTTTAGTATTTGAGGTCATTTAATGAAACTACGTCATTTTGGTCGTGTTCTTATACCGCTCGCATCGTTGTAGTGGTCTATGACTGCTACATTGATCCATAAAATGGCCATCGCTAATGCTACACCAACTGACAGCTATAGCTGTGCACTAATATAGCGGTCATTCTTGGACCAAAAATGATGTTGATCTACTAATCGCCGCTATAAGAGTATGTATTTTTAAGGTTTTTCATGTATCCGGTGCCTTCTTAGCAAGACGGGTGGGCCTCAGGAGACCTTAAAGTCATACTAGACTTATCTTAGGATATGCGGACCCAAGGCATCACAGAAAAATATATCATAAAGTGCCTAAAAAGCAGCCCCAGATTTTAAAAAATAAGAGTAAAACTATCCCTGCCTTTTTATTTATCAAACAAAAAGAGTTGACTTATTTTTTTATAATCAAGAGCACTTACTCAGAAAGCATTACCAAACCTTAGCTTTTAAAAGCCTAGAGCAAAAGCAACCCAGCCTTTTCGTTTACCAAACAAAAACAAAATTGACTTAGGCTTTTCATAAGCCAGGGCACCCCTTTAAAAAGCATTACCAAACCTAGATTTAACACGATCTAAACATTTATGTTGCTTATTTTTCTTTTTGTTGAGTGTTTATATCAAATGCTAAATTAGATGATAGAGGGTTAGGTTAGTCCTTGGGGATGAATCTATATAGGCACTTCTCTTATATTCATTCAAAGAGGGCATAAATAAGCACTCTTAGGTGCACGTATTTGATGCCTACCAACATACATGATAGCTAGTAATCATACTAAACATGGACTAAAATCAAGTAGAAACCAAAACTAAAACTAAAATTCATTTATTTTTCTTAAGGAACAAAAAATATATTAAACTTTTTTGTGGGTGTAATTTTGATGGATATTTGTATGGCTATTTTTTTTTGGAGGAGGGTCAAAATTTGCATGGCTGTTTAAAGAGTAACTATGAGAGTTGGATTGCATAGGTCATGAGCATAGTTAAGAAAACTAGACAAATTGGTTGGTTTAATTAGTAAAACCAAAAACCATGACCAGGTGACTAGTTTGGTTGGCCTCCAAAAACCACTTATGCCAAGAACTAGTCAAAAACCATGCAAATTGGCCAAACCAAATTGGTTTCCATAGTTAATCAATTGTTTAATGTTTTTTATTTTATATTATATAATCAATATATCTTTGTATCCTGGTTGAACCTTCGGTTAAAATGATTGAACAAATGAACTTTTGTACTAGCATCTTATCTGATTTGATATCTGATTCGATTTTCTTAACCTCGGTACGTCATGACAGTTGAAGATAGTTGATGACCTAAAGTAATAGGTCTAGATAATTAAGCCTTGGGTTGAACATTCAATAGTTTCCTCAGGAGCACTATTTGGACTTTAAACAGGCATAAGCTAGATTCAAAAATGTGAAAGGAAGGCTTGATCAAGTCAACAATTGCTCTTTAGAGATAAAGAATCAAAAATGATTGTAGTGGTTAGTTTTTATGAAAAGTAGGTATAAAATGGGTGTAAAAGATAGTAAAAGCAATGATCTAAAAATTGGACAAACTTTAAATCGAATAAGGTATTGATTCAAAGGTTATTGGTTTAATTAGAGTTCAAAGGTGAACAACGTTGTTAAGCAAAGCATTTTTCCTAATGTTCAAGTGTATTTGAATTTAGTCTTTACTCCCAGCTTATCCAGCTATGATGCCTTAGGTCCACATGTCCCTAGATAAATTTAGTATGCCTTTAAAGTCCCCCAGACCCACTCGTATTGCAGTGGTGAAATGGAAAATTGCAAAAAATGCAAAACTAGAATTCCTATGACCATTATAGCAATCAAGGACCACTATAGCAATGGTGGGTGCGAGTGCACGATTTTTGGTTTGCTGGTGAGTACTATAGCGGTTATAGACCACTATAGTGGTGGCTGGGTGTGGCTCAAGGGTGTTGCGGCTGTTAGGGACCATTACAGCAGTCAGGTGTTTGCGTGCGGTGATGCCCCAACACTATAAAAACCCCTCCTCGACGTATGTTTAACCCCAAATTCAAACTTTAACATCTCCAAAGTCCTTTTCCACCCTTTCACTCCATTCGTCTTTAATCCTACCTTCTCCAAGCTTCAAGGTAAGGATTTATTCATAGTTTATGTTGTATTCCTCTCCATTCCTCCTTGTTTGAGTTTGCATCCTTATGTTCTTAGTTATTATCAAGTTTGGGTACTCTCCCAATATTCATAGAATTGTTCAAGTATGGTTATAGTTTATTCATGGTTTTTTATTGCTTCCATGGCACACATAGGTGTCATTTCTGCTCCTCAATACTCCATCGGTGCTAACACCACAAGTTCTACACCTCAAGATGAGTGGACTGAACTCACGACCTTACTTTATTGTCATTATAGCTACGCTTTTAATATTATGATTACTACATATGAATTTAGAAATGGGAATATGCTGTGAATATGATTTTACAAGTTATGCCAAGTTTAACAAAATTCTGGCTTTTGATTATAGCATGAAAAGCATATTTTAGAAAGCTACGGGACCATGATCGATAGGTTGTACACCATGAAATGTTTCAACCACTCAAGAAAAGATTTATTGCAAAAGTATGAGATTTAGTCAGATTGCCAAAAATCATGACACGTATTATGGATTGATGAAATTAGCATGCTTTCAAGACTTTGAATTTCTTGATTATGCTTTAAAATCTCAAGTTATGTTTTATTGGGAAAAAAAAAAGATTGAGTTGAGTACGATTTATCTCTACTGACAGATATGTTATTATGGTTTCAGAATTATCATGTTTATAAAACTTGTTATCTTGGAATACAATTTTAGAATTTCAATTATGCATTATTGAAAGTATTGAATTACATATGATTCAGAATATTGACCAGACACATACTCTGTAGGTTTATGAAATCACCATGTCAACAAGCTGGTGATCCCTTGGACATAATTGTGGAAGCTCAATTACGCTTGATAGTCAACTTGTTAGAATTATATAATTTAGAGCTTCAGAGTTTTCAGAATTATTTAGTTCGTGTGCAAATTAGTTTTGGACAATAATTATAAGGAAACTGATAGTGAGTTAATAGCTGTAAGATCATTAGCTTTGGTATCAAGTTGTTCATCAGCGGACAATCTTTCTCCTTTAGTGTATTCAGAGAATATAATCTAGTTAGGTCTCTGCCTTATGGGACCTGTTTAGAGGCCCTTGTTAGAGTTTAGATATCAAAGTAATTATAATTATGTTATACATATATTTATTTATTCAGAGATTCTTATTTCTTTAGCAATTACTGCACCATGAATTTATAAATGCTTTCCTACGTAATTATGCATGTAAATATTAAAATGATTGTTTTTTGCTGCATGTAAATTATGTATATCTTATTAGTTGTCCCATGTGGGTGGTGGTGAGAATCTACTCACTGAATCTGATAACTCACTCTTCTCCCTTCCTCTTTACAGTTATCATTGCAGACCCAATTAGCACCCACTCATCAATTCTATAGTCTATGACTGTTCTAAAGATGAGCTTTACCCTGTAGTGAGGTTTAATTTAGCATTATGCTAGATTAGAGTGCTTCAGCAGTTGTGCAAGCAGGATCTGAGTCATACATTTTAATTTCCCATTACAAAGAAATTTCAAAATTGATGATTTTATTTATATGTATTCAATTTTCAAGTATTGAATCGATTTTTCAAATTATGAATATGATTTTAAAATAAAATAGTTTACATTTTCACGAATTGTAGTAGCACATGTTAAATTTAATTGAGAAGAATTCATGGTTATGTATGTTGACACATTTTAGTTTTACAAAAATCATGCTTTAAATAGATAAATCGATAATGATTCAAATGCAATTAGATTTTAAGAATGAAAATCATGTTAATTCATGCTATAAGTAATTCATGTTACCCATGAGGCTTATGTGGTAACCCCGTCCCTCATGTGCTAATCATGCTCCTAAGTAGGTCATGTCCCTGTATGATATTGGAGTAGGTATTCACAAGTAGGCATGACGTTGATCTAAATGAAGTCATAGCCATTTACATCGACATTATGCTGTTTAAGGCCTTTAGGAAGAGTCAATCATGTCTAGGCTCAAAGTGAGTGATTGCCCTTCATTTGAATTCTTAATCCGATATTTACTTTTCCTCTTTCTCTTAGGTGAGCTATGCCATTCGCTAACTGTAGTCGCCATCGCTACCACAGCAACATCACATCCGTCAGTCCAATTGTGTATGGTGCCTCGAGCAAGCCATTCTGAACATCGCATACGTAGTCGATGAAAACATCAAAGTTGGAAGGCATTAGCAAGGAGTATAGACAAGCATAACTAGTTTAGGTAAAGGTCAGTAGTGGGCACTATCAATTAGGGCCACCCCCATAGTGCCCTCTCTAATATGTCCTACAGTTGCCCAACCTTAGTGTCAAGGAAATGGCCAGTTAGAATGGTGAAGTTTGTTGTTGTCATGACCCAATTTGGGAATGTGGCCGGCACGTGAGGAATCTTATTTCCACATAAGCCTTCTAGGTAACGTGTCTCTCTAAATGCATAGTTCATTGTAATTTCATATTTAAAATACGATTTTCTTCTAAATATTTCTCAATGGGTGGATTTTCACTCATCACCCACATGGGACAACTAAAGGATATACATAATGCAATATACATGCAGTAAGCATGATCTATTTGATATTTACATACATAACTATATAGGAAAACACTTTCTATTCCAAGACATCCAAAAAACATTTATAAATCTAGAATGCAGCATGAAATCATTTTAACTGAAAGTGTGACAAATCTTCGAAGAATAGTGTGATAAATCATTTTGCAACGTCTGTACATGCTTCATATGGCAGAAGGGACATCAATTCGGTCTCACATAGCTGAGTTCACATCACTCATCACAAATTTGAAAAATATGGATGAGATATTTTCAAGTGAGCAACAGGTAATAATGTTGCTTTGTTCCTTACCTCCTTCATACAGGCACTTTCGTGATGTGCTCATATATGGTCGTGAAAACCTCAAAATTGATGGGGTGAAATCCGCACTTTTAAGTCGTGACAAAATGGAGCATGATACTGGCAGTCACGATGATACTACATCTGGCCTGATTGCTAGAGGGAGATCAAATAAGATTCAAGTAGTAGCACAGGCAAGTCTAGATCTAAGTCTAGACATCATAAAGGCAGATGTAGATATTGCAAGAATGAAGGGCATTGGAGAGCTGAATGTTCAAGACTCAAAGACAAAAGGGACAAAGATTCAAGTCAGTGTAGCTGAAAGTACTGATAATGTTCTCACAGTATTAGCCAGTTCAATTGGTGATACTTGGATACTTGATTCAGGTTGTTCCTACCACATGTGTTGGAACCGGGATTGGTTTACAACTTATTGGTCAATTGATGGAGGTGATTGTCTTATGGGAAATGATATGCCCTGTAAGGTCATTGGCATTGGAACAGTCCAAATCAAGATGCATGATGGAGTTGTGAGAACGCTGGCTAATGTTCGATACATACTAGATTTGAAGAAAAATCTTATATCTTTAGACGTCTTCGATTCTCAAGGTTATAAGTATTCTGCTGAAGGTGGAGTTTAAAAAATCTCCAAGAGTGCTCTTATTGTGATAAAAGACAAGTTGATCAATGGCCTTTATTTACTTCAAGGAAGTACAGTTGCTAGTGCTGCCTCAGCATCATCTTCATCTGATTCTGATTCAGAAACTACTCATTTATGGTAGATGCATCTGGGGCATATGAGTAAAACAGGAATGTCAATTTTGAGCAAGTGCGGCTTGTTAGATGATCACAAAATCGGGAAGCTTGACTTTTGTGAACACTGTATCTATGGGAAGCAAACCAGAGTCAAGTTCAGCATTGCTATCCATAGGACTAACGACACAGTGGATTACATCAACTCTGACTTGTGGGGCCCTACACCTGTTCTGTCAAAAGGTGGTGCTAGATACCTATTGACGTTCATCAATGATTTCTCCAGAAAGGTATGGATTTATTTTTTGAAACACAAGAATGATGTGTTCCCTACTTCAAGAAATGAAAAAGTGCTTGTTGAGAACTAGACTGGAAAGAAGATCAAGCGTCTCCGAACAGATAATGGTTTGGAGTTTTGTGGAGGTCAATTCAACGAGTTTTGTTAAAATGAAGGTATAGTAAGACATCGTACTGTGCAAAAGACTCCTCAACAAAATGGAGTAGCTGAATGTATGAACATAATACTTTTGGAGATGGCACTTTTGTATGCTCTCTAATGCTGGTTTGTCTAAAGAATTTTAGGCCGAAGCTGTCAATATGGCTTGCTGTTTGGTGAATCAATTTCTGTCAACTGCAATTGATTTGAAAACTCCTATTGAGGTATGGTCCAGTGCTCTCGCTGATTATTTAAATCTGAGAATTTTTTATTGTCTTGCCTATGCTTATATTGATGATGGAAAGCCTGAGCGAAGGGCACTAAAATATATATTTCTTGGATATGAAACTGGGGTGAAAAGTTATAGATTATGGTGCACAGGACCTAAGTCATCCAAATTTATAATCAGCAGAGATGTCAAGTTCAATGAATCATCCATGCTTCATCCAAAAAAGGGGGTTGGCGATGCAGAAAAAGACCAAGATGTTAGCAAGCATGGGAGTTTGATGTTGAACCACCAAAGCAGATGCAAGAAGATGCCTTTGATCATCCTATTCAAGAAGAAAAATAAGATACTATTGATGCTGTAGATGCAAGACAATAGTTGCAGCATTATAGCCTCACTAAAGATAGAGAAAAGAGGCAAGTAAAACCACCATAGAGGTATGGTCATGCAGACATGGTCTCTTTTCTATTATCAATGGCAGAGAACATGGAATCAGAAGATCCTACCACATACCATGAGGCTATCACGAGTGAAGAGTTTACACAATGGATTACTGCAATGAGTGAAGAGATGGAGTCTCTTCATAAAAATTGGACTTGGGAGTTGGTGAAACCACCTAAAGGATATAAAGTCGTTGGCTGCAAATGGATCTTCAAGAAAAAGGAAGGATCCCCTGGAGTTAAATCAGCAAGGTACAAAGTACGCTTAATTGCAAAAGGTTTTAACCAAAAGGAAGGAATAAATTTCAGTGAAGTATTATCTCCTATTGTGAGACATAGCTCCATTCGTGTGTTGCTTGCTATGGTTGCACTGTTTGACTTAGAGCTTGAATAGCTCGATGTCAAGACAGCTTTTCTTCATGGTGAGTTTGAAGAACAGATCTACATGCAGCAACTGGAAGGTTTCATTTTTCAAGGCAAGGAGGATCATGTGTGTCTCTTAAAGAAGTCATTATATAGCTTAAAGCAATCTCCTTGCCAGTGGTATAAGAAATTTGACACTTTTATGTTAAGTCATGGTTACTCAAGAAGTAACTATGACTGTTGTGTTTCACAAGAATCGACATGTTGGCAAATTATATTTGTCTCAAAATATGTATATTGAAAAAGTACTTGAGCAATTTGGAATGCAAGATGCAAAGCCTGTGAGTACTTCGTTGGCAATCCATTTTAGATTATTAGCTGCATATTCACCACAGTCCATTGAAGATGAGGAACATATATCACATGTTCCCAATACTAGTGCAGTTGGAAGCATAATGTATGTTATGGTATGTACTCGTCCAGATATTTCACATGCCGTTAGTGTTGTTAGCATATATATGGGGCATCCTGACAAGATACATTGGCGGGCAGTGAAATGGATACTTCGATATCTTTGAGGTACGACAGATATTGGCTTAGTATATGACAAAAGTTCTAACACTAGTGGCAGTGTTATTGGTTATGTTGACTCAGATTATGTTGGAGATGTTGACAAAAAAAGATCTCTGATGGGATATGTCTTTACGCTCTCAGGTAGTGCAATTAGTTGGAAAGTGACTTTATAGTATACTATTGCACTACAGAAGCTGAACACATGGCGACAGCAGAAGCAGTAAAGGAAGCCATTTGGCTCAGAAGTTTGGTAGGCAATTTGGGCTTGGAACAGGTTGTTACAACTATTTATTGTGATAGCCAAAGTGCCATACACTTGACCGAAAATCAAATGTATCATGAGAGAACCAAATATATTGACATCAGATATCATTTCATTCGGGAGATTATTTCTCAAGGTGTCATTGTAATGAAAAAGATTGGTACCTCAGATAATCCAACTAATATGTTAACAAAGTCAATCACTGTTGCAAAGTATAAGCATTGCTTGGACATAGTTGGCATTCACAATATGTGAGTTTACCCTTATAGGCACATTGGAGAAGGCGACTTCAGAAACTTGAAGATGGATCAAAAATCAAGCCAAAGTGGAGATTTGTAACGTGGCTTGCTTTTCTTAATCAAGCCACATGCTATATGCAAGCTAGAAGTAGGCATGCATTTAATGCAATAATGATTTGCCACAGAAGTTAAGCCATATGCACCTACGTTTAGTATACCTCCAAATTGCATTTATTTTAAAGATGCTAACAATCAAAGCTTAGGAGCTGAAGTGTGTGATTGTCTTTGACAATATTACTAGCATTAAATGCAAGAGGACAATTCAGAGCATGCACAAAAGTGTGGAAGCATTTAATGCACTTAGTTTCTGAGGCTCTATAAACAAGAGCATGGATCAATGGAGGAACCAATATATTCCAAGTCTGTTTCCACTTATTTGGATATAGAAAAGTATTTGTTTTCCTTTTATTCTTCTCTTTGAATGTTGAGTGTATACACTACTGAGAAAAATATTGTGAAGTACTCTTGGTGTATTTGGGACTTGGGTTAAGTGGAGTGTGTCCACCTTTTGTATCTTCATTATATTTTCATAGTGAAATATTTGGTTGCCGCTTTTGCCCATGGACATAGGCTTTAAGCTGAACCATGTAAATTCCTGGTGTTAATTTATTTTATGCTTCCACATATTTAATTTTGGCTACTCTGATCCCTCCATTTTTCAACAGATGGGTATTTGTAGGGTAAAGGTTTTAATAAATGAAACTATGTTGTTTCGGTACTGTTCCGGGTGTGAAGGATACTGCTAGTGATCGACCATGTACCTAACATTATGAAAACCATGCACCATAGCAGTCACCTACTTGGCAAAAATAGTTTTCTTGTCTTCTACCACTACTATAGCCGTGTCAAAAAAACCTACTATGTATGCTAAGTGTCCTTCGAGCATCCGGGGCTATCCTGGTCAACACGGGTGGGTCCTGGAGGTCCTAAGGCTATACTAGACTTGTCTAGGGACACTTGGATATGAAGTATTATAGGTGCAGAAAATGCCATCAAGGCTAGTGCCTATAGGGCACATTAATTCACATGCTACGGATGTGGTAAAAAATGGTGCAAGAAGAAGGATTGCTTATTACTCTAACAAATTATTTTTGTAATACATGTTAAATATAAATAATATCTAATATCTTCAAATAACTATCATTGTAATTCAATGATACGTAAAAAATCTTTTCCAAAGTATAATGCTCATGATTTTGGTTAACTATCAATTATTTTGAAAATCTTCAAGTATCGATTTATCTGTATTCAAATTTTCATGAAATTGATATGTATATATAGAAATATATTTTTCTAACATATTCATTTAATTCTATATATTTATATCTTTGAAAGCATGGCTTTTTTATAACTACTTAAAAATTATATCTATTATCAATATAAAATACTTTATGCTAACATCATTATTACAAAAGTAGTATATGTAAATATTATATATACACTAATAATCAAATCTTTATAGAATAATTGCAATCTTTAATGAAAGGAAGGAACTAATCTCAAATTGACACTTAACACATTATATATCTTCTTAAATCCTAGTTGACATTTACACCATAAATATAAATGATAGATATCTAAGTAAATCTCCTAACATAATCTTAGAAATTATATAAAAATTAATATAAAGAGTATATGTGATAAAAGGACAATTTAGTTTGTTATATCTTTTCTAATTCTAGAAATATATGCAATACTGATACAAATATTAATACCAACAATAATTATAAGCAATATTAGATCTAATAGATTTGATAAGATAATATTTTTTAAATTTGAAAATCATATAGTTTCAGTTATTATAAAAAATATTGAATCTATTTTGATAAGATAATATTTTCAAAATTTAGAAATTAAACATAATATCACAAACCAAATATTAGATTACATAAAAAGATTAAATATCAAATTCAAATAAAAACTTAACATTGGCATAGAAAAGATTCATGTATATTTTCATACAATTTTCAGATGAAAGATTGATTTTTATGTTTTTATTTCTATTTAAAATGTTATTCTTTCTTTGTTTGTTTGTTTTTTTTTAAGGTAGTTGAATCTCTCTTAGACTTTATCCAACTCTTTCATAACTTAGACTTGGCCTTTCTAAAGAAATCCACTTCGGGATATTACAATATCTTTCGGATGCTTATGAAAATAATAGTCTCTCCTGTCCTCGTTTTCCTGAAAGAGACACAAATGAATTGAAAATTTAAAATAAAACAATACAAGTTCTTGGCTTATACGGGTTTATACTAAGGGGTGTTTAGTTAGAAGGTGCAACAAATTAGACATTGTAGCTTTTAGTAAGACCTTGTAGAGTTCAAGGGGTTCTAAAAAGTCAAGCAGTCATATGACCACACTTTTGATGCAATAGTCAATTGAAGAATTTAGATGGAATGGAAATGTGTCCCCCTTTGTCTCACCATTTTGCCCATCGTAATGTAGATTTATGCATCTAGTCTTCTTTTTGGTTCAAAAGTAGGGTGTTGTCATTGCCTATTTCATGTCTCTACTACCTTTTGTTGCCCCATTTTGCACTATGGAATGATGGTGAAGAAGTTGTGATAAAAGAAAGAGACATGAAAGAGGATGAAGATGACATAGTAAGAGAGAGAAGTTAAATTTTTCTCGCATTTATGTAATACCCTAGGTTTTACATAAAAAGATTAGAAAATTTTTTTTCGAATTAGAAAGGATACTAGTTACCATTACCTGTTGTTCCAGGTTTTGGATTTCACTAAGTCTGGACCCTACATGTTCTTGGAGGGCTATATGATAGAATTATATTCATGGGATCAAAAGTCCCGGTAATGGTTTCCTAGAGAAAAATAAGTTAAAGAGTGATTTTTAATGAATTTTATGAAACATTTAAACATTTCATTTTTGACATTCAAGTTTACAAAATCATAAGAATTCCCGAATTTGAACTAAAACCCAAAATTTGCAGCGCTCGGGGAATAGTAAGGCAGTGCTGGTGCAGATTTTATGCTCTTTGATGAGCACTGCAGCGATCGATAGAATTATAAAAACCCTTATTTCAAGGTCCAGGCTATTCTAGACACACCTCCACCCTCCCTAAACTTCTCTCAACTCCGAAAACACCTCTCCCAACCCTGTTTTACTCATAAAAC
Source organism: Dalbergia cochinchinensis (assembly GCA_031216125.1). Lineage (NCBI taxonomy): Eukaryota > Viridiplantae > Streptophyta > Magnoliopsida > Fabales > Fabaceae > Dalbergia > Dalbergia cochinchinensis. Next base: position 32,881,615 of record CM062374.1, on the reverse strand, counting down.
TCCATTTCCTTTCAATTCTTTCAAGTTTAACCTAGGATTTTCCATCCTTCAAGCTTAAAGGTATATTATCTTACTAGTTTTACTCCATTTCCTTCAAGTTTTCCTTGTTTAAGGGAGGTTCTCTATGCTTCTCAAAGGAGAGAATTTTTCTACCTTGTTTGAGATGGATTTTGAGTATTTAGAGGATTTATTAAGGGTTGATTTAGAGTTCTATTGTTTCTATATCAGATACTGCTACCAATTCTATTTCCAAGTGTTCGGTTGGTGTAGAGTCTTTATTGTTTACCCTTCCAGGTAAGAGGGTTTGCATTTGTAATCTTTATCTTATGCATTAGAATTATTTTCATAAAGATACCATTTATTGCTTGAGTTTAGAGATTTCTACAAGGAAGTTTGAGGTTATTGTTGGTTATTATGTTTTAGAACTCCTGGTTTTAGAGCATGAAACATGTTTTTGATAATACCCACAGGACCATGTTTGTTATACTGATTTTCTGTAGAATTGATGAAATATGTAATTGTTAGAGGCCTATATGATTTTTTGACTGAATTTTTGGAACTAGTTTATGCATATGATGTTGAGTTTTCCTAGCCTATAACAAGCTTGACAGTTTGAAAGGTGATTTAGGCAATCAACTAAAAGGTTTTAAAGGTTCTCAGATTTATATGAATTTATTTAGTTAGTTTAGATAGTAGCTATAGAGAAACAGCCAACTAGTTAATGGCTGGAACCAAATGTTAACCTTGGTACCAAGGCCCACATGAGGGGCAACTAGAGATTATAGAGAATTCAGAGTTTTGAGATCAGTCCATGAGGGACGCGGTTCATGATGTACCTAAAAAGATTTCAATTAGGGGCCCTTGTTCATGAGGAACTGGGTACCCACAGAGCAGAGATTACTATTTCTCTAGGAGCTACTATACTATGAATTGGTATGATTTCAGGCATGAAAGTAAACTGAAGAAATTATTATGATGACTTGAATACATACATACATATATATATATATATATATATGCGTACTTGATTATGAAAGACTTTATGTATTATTGATGTTATTATGATTTTATGCATTGTTCATTGGTGTCCCATGGAAGAGGAGTCAAGTGAGGACTCACTCACTGAGTTTTGGTAACAAAATTCACCCCCCTCTTTTTCCCTTATTTTTATAGATAAAGCAACTTTGCGGATTCCTTTCAACCCCTTGTCTCCTAGCAGTACTAGACTTCAATTAGTGAGTGTTACTGTCATTTTGATTTAGAGTGCTCTAGTGTAGATGCAGGCAGAATCCCGACCATATATCATGTTTTGTATTTTGTTTTTTGTAACTTATTTGTATTAGTTTCATAGTTATTTGAAAACCGCGTAAACTTATAATGTATATATTGTATGAAGACATATGGACTTTAAGTTAATTTATTAGCCACTAGCTATGATAGTTTATGATTTCTGTATAAAAAAGGAATAGGTGAAATGTACGTTAACAAAAAAAGAATTTTCTTTTTTAAACTATTTTTGTGAGCAAAGCATGCATGTAGAAACAATTAGCAAGTCATGACATTTGTGTGAGAATGAGATTTCTCACGTACAAGTCACGTTCCTAGATCGGGTCGTGACAATTTATGAGATAGGGTACAGGTGTGTCATGTGAGTTTTGTTGAATAGTGGTAGTTACAAAAGGGAACAGAAGTAAAACTATCTCCAATGTAGATGAGAGTTGGAATATTGACTTTTTTACCTTAAACATGTAATTGTGAGGTGCAAAATTTAGATCAATATAAGGATAAAATAGGAAAAGTAATTTGGACACCAAATAGTAATGAAGGAGGGCAATTCCCTTTATCATTTGCTAGTTAATTGATTGGCACTTATGTGCCTATCGATCCACTCTTTTAACTTTATTTTTCTATGTTAGAATTTGTTTAACTTCATCTTTTTGTAACTTCTCTCTACTTCCTCTTTGTATTATGAGCATTTTGGAAAACAGAAAATTTGTGCACCAAAAGATAGTTATAGGGGGCAATTTCCTTTATTTACAATATAGATTAGCAGCTTAACAAGCACTACTTTTTTGTGTGTGTATTTATGTAATAAAATAAGCATATACATATTCAATTTTATATTGTGTTGATATTGATTGTGTAACACCTATTAGCAATACTTGCATTATCTATCAAGTCGTATTTATTAGTTTTTGAGTTTTAATATAATGAATTGTTCCAAACTTTTTTTTAGACAGCTCGCATCATTCTATTAATAGAATGATGATTTTTATATCAATAATTGGAAATTAAAAAATAGATAACAAAAATTGTAGAAAGAAGGATTCTCCCATCTCTTCCCTCCCTCTCTACTTCTTCATTTTCATTTTCATTTTTTTTGCTGTCAATTATTGTATAGTAGAGAGGACTGTGATATACACTACACTTATCAAGTCATATTCTCATTTTTTTTCTTTTTGTTTAAATTATGTTAGACTTTATACATAAATAGTGAATCATTTATTTTACACTATCATGTAAAAGGATTGAGTCACTTTGATTAATATTTGATCGCATTTATATTTCTAATTAAAATAATTAAATTGGTTCTTAAATCTATCTTATTTTTTTTCTATTAATGTAATTAATTTAATGTTCTATGTAGTTTAAATTTATAAATTAATCATTTAAATTTTATATCGAATAATATTTTATGAGTTAAGATTGATTCATTCTGTGTAATTTAACAATTATTAATATAACAAAATTCAAAAAAATATGCATTCATTCTCTGAAAAAATTTCAAAGTATCAAATGAATTAAAAGAATATAAGACATATAGCATTCCAAAATTGAAATCATACATTAAAAATAAAATTAAAATTTCACACTTGATTTATGGTCTTATATTTTCAAATTGGGTTTTGTGTATACCTTTTTGAAATTGCCTTAAGTGACAGAGAAAATGCTTACTGCAACAGATCATGCAAGTTGCTATCATACATAAGAGAATTAAAGTAAGAATGTATTGTGCACAAAAGAAAAAAGCAATATTATATTGGACTTGGCATGAAGGATTGTACAAAAGAATTAGAATAACAGATGAACTTATATAGACTTTGAAGAAACATATGTAGATAGGCAATGAATTAGGGCATTCTACAGTATTTGAGACATTCTCCAAATTAAAGTGTCTCCAAAAAGGGACTCATGGTTGTGCTGTCTAATTAGACGCATTATCCGTTACACTCGCTTTCGCAACAATTCAAGGTGCATTGAGGTTTGTCTTGGCTCTAATGATGACTGGATGGTTGTTGGAGTCACGTGGAAAGAATTAACGCCATGTCTTCATAGACTTTTAACATTGTTGTATAAGCACCCAATAATATGATCCCTTTGAGTGGTAGTGAAATCTCTACATTAAGATAATCTTTAATTCTAAAGCTACATAACAAAAGGAATTAAAAATGATAACAAAACACAGCAATATAATTAAAGATTGTCTAAAAAACTTGTGACCATAAAAGGAATTAAGATGACATTTTTTATGGCACCTTTGAAAGTCTCCTTTATAAACTATCAGAGAAAAATGACAATATAGGGTCCTCAATCTGAAACAAAATTTTGATATCCCTTAAAGGAAACATGAATCTTCTTCTTTGTTAGCCTTGTTTCATGTGCACACATAGTTGTTCTTGTAGGGCATAGGGATAGAAAAGGGTGAATGAAGAGACAAAGGAAGAAGAGAATAGAGCAAAAATGATGTTTGAGAGAAGAAGAAGAAGAATGAGAGTGATGAGAGAAAATTAGCAGTTATAAGATTAAAAAGAAAAAAAAAATCGATGTAAAAGGAAGTTAAGAAACCAACTATGGTAATGAAAACTTACACAGTGGATAACATGTAACTTACATTTTAAACCCCATAAAAACTTCCTCACTAAATTATATATATGGGTAAAAACTGGAAAAAAGAAATTGGACACCAAAAGAAAGAATTCCCTTTATATTATTGTATGTATAGATTATAGATAATTGCAGTTGCAGAAACTAGTATCATCCAATCTATATTTATACTTATAATAAAGTAGGATCCTATTTATCATTCACCACACTTTGTGAAGACTACTTTATTATTGTTATCATCATCATTTTCCTTCTACTTATTAATGTACGGCCACGTATCATGATTTATTTTCTATTTTTTCTATACAATATATATATACACACACAGACATAATATAATAATATTAACATATAAATTTATAAACATAAAAAATTAATATATAAATAAATAATTTATGATAAATAATATTAACAATCAAAAAATATTTATAAAATGCAATTATATGTAATAAAACAAAAAATTTAAAAGTTAAATCTTATAGATCAATATTTTAATTTTTATACTTTAAAAAATTTATATGTAAATCATTATTAAAAAATATTACTTTGTGTTCTTTATTTTTAATTTCACATAGTATAATAAAAAGTATAAATAAAAACTATTAAAATGTACAAAAGAAAGAAAGGGTTATATTCTATAATTCTAATATTTATAAAATGAAATTAGATGTAATAAAATTAAAAATTTAAATGTTATAGACCATTATTTAATTATTATATTTTAAAAATTTATATGTAAATTTTTCTAAAAATATTACCTTATATGGTTTATTTTTAATTTCACATGTTATAATAAAAGGTACAAATAAATGCTATTAAAATGTATAATCTATACTATATATAAAGGGAATAGTCCATTTGGTATCCAAAATTCCTATTTCTTAAAATATCCTTGATGCATAGGGAGTTGAAGGAAGTTACAAAAATAAATGAAATAAGCTAAAAAAATTGAAAGAAATTATAAAAATAAAAAATATGGATTAATAAGCACGCAAGTGCATATTAATTCACTAGTATAAAATAAAAAAAATATAATATTCTATCAAATGAATTTTCAAGTGTTCACACATTATTTTTTATCACGTCCATACACTGAAATTATTTTACCACATCCATATATGGAAAAATTTATATCAATTTAATTTACTTATTTACGTAACTGTGCGGATCAAATATTAGTAACCCTTTGAAAATGAGAATGTTGATAAAGTATATAAGTGAGAGATTAATTACTTTTAAATTATTTAAAGAAATCTATATATAATCTATAATCTATAATGCTAGCATTCTAGACTAATTCTAGCGAAAATTTTACAAATGTCATTTATAGAGAACTTATTGCCCACGATTTTTGTCACCTTGATTATTAATTATTTTGTTATAAAAAATTACCTTCATATCTATTTTATTAATACAACATAAATATTTCACATTAAATATTGGATTTCAAACCATTGCAATTCTTAATTTAAATGATATAATTGATCAAAATATATCAACCTAAATTATTTAACATTAAAAATGGATATTCACGTGATACATATATTTTTTATTTTCTTTATAATCTTTTTTATTTTTAATTAAATACATATTTTTCCATATTAATTACAAAATTTTAAATTTTGAATTCAACTTAATGTTTTGAATTTTAGATTTTGAATTTTGGATTCAATAGACTCTTTAATTAGAATCCAATTAGATTAGTGTAAAAATAAAATTGGAAGCAAAAACTATTGCTATCAAGAAAAGTCCACTATAATCAAAGTATAAACCCCTTAAATTACTCTTAGAATCTATAAGGTAGTGTTTGTTTATTGTCATGAGACAAGAAATATAGGGATAGGGACAAAAATACAGAAAACACATAATTTCTATACCTCCAAAATGTAAGGACAGTAGGGACATGATACAAAGATAGAAATTTAATATTTTTATCTTCCAAACAAGTTTATGTCTCTAGTGTCTATGTATTTATGTCTCGAAGACAGTAAACAAACGTTACCGAACATATTCATTGCTATAAAAGATGACCCCTTATATTAATCAAAATAAAAACCTTTAACTTCTTTTAGAATCTGCAGTATCAATTTGTTACTGAGATCTCTACCGCCTAAAGTTTTAGTTTGAAATGCTAACGCCTAATTTCATTTATTCTCTTTATTCCATAACTTTCTTTTCTTTTCCATTCTTCCTCTAATGTACTATTCTAATATTTGACAGTTATTTCATAGAAACTATTATATTATACGTGTCTTTTATACATAGCTTTAGGGTACATGTGTCATTAATATAGTGATTTAGGACCCACTTTTCTCAACATTTATGTCTATAGATTTTTTAAATTAATTTACAATTTAATAATTAATTATTAATAAATCAAATATTATAATTATTAAAGATTACATGAATCAATAAAATTTTAATCATTAAGAGTCGAAAAAATATAGAATTAAGAATCATTGAAAAATAGATTAGATATAAATATATTGGGGTGATAAAAATATTAATGGTGCCCATTACAACAAAAAATCGTGTGATATGAAAAAAATAAAAAAGTAGAATGCCTTAATCAGATCAACAAAAAATAGACTATTTGCCGGAACCAAAAAAAGGAAAGAAAAACAAGAAAAATAAATTCTCTAGATCTTACTTTTGGTTTTCCCTCTTGCGCATTGGACAGTGACGTAAAGAAGAGATATCTATTGCAAACAGATCACTTGAGATGATCATAAAATTATACCTTCAATAACCTCTGAGCTTTTACAAATAATTCTGATGATTTTATATTTTAAAAGATTTAGATAAATTTTGAAAAAAAAATCAATCATATAATTGATGACAATTTTGATAATTTTATATTTTAAAAGATTTGGATAAATTTTGAAAAAAAATTAATCATAAAATTGATGACAATTTTGATAATTTTATATTTTAAAAGATTTGAATGAATTTTGAAAAAAAAATAGTGTTGAAAAAGATTAAAAAAATTGAAGAAGATTTTAAAAAGAAAAAAATATAATAGAGATTTATCAGTATCTTATTTATAAGTAGAAATTATTAATAATTAAGATTTCGTATAAAATTTATTGATTGTATAAATCTACTATACTAATATTTCATATTCATTTTATGGAAATTATTACACTTAGACTTCATGTATCATTAATACAATGATTTACCTCCCATTTTTCTCAATCTTTATGTCTAAAGATTTTTTTAAGCTTAATTTATAATTTACTTATTAATTATTTTTCATATGAAATAAAATCAAATATTACAATTATTAAAGATTACAATTTGCACTAAGAGAAAACCTATGTCAATATAATTATGATCTACAATTAAATTAAGAACCATTAATTGCCTCAAGTTATGAAGGTAATATAAAAAACTATAAAGGAAATATTTTCAAAATGCATAAGCTTTAAAATCAGCATTTTTTTTAAAGAAAACAAGTAGGTCAAATTGTTAATGAATTGCTAATTGATTGATTTTGATATGATAGTAATTCAAAATTCAATTCCTATCAAATTTATTCTTAATCAAATATTTAAGACTCATTATAATACTAATATAATAATTTATTCTTAATCAAATATGATAATAATTTATATAATACTAATATTTAAGACCCATTACATAAAAAGTCCTCCATATGTTATTCATAAACAAAATTATATCTCATTATTTTTATAATCTTAACACTTAAAATAAGTTTTTAAATTCAATTTTCCTTCGAATTATGAATTATTTTTTATAATCATACCTTCATATCTCTCTACTATTAACAAAAGTAGTATAAAAAATATAAAATAGCATAAATAAAATTATAATTCAAATATATTCTACCATAAAAATTTTATATATAATTATAATATTAATGATAATAAAGCTATTATAATTGTCATTGTATTAGTAGTATTTATTATTATGGATATTTATGTTTTGAAGTTCAAAGTATTTTTACAATTTTTCCTGTTTGAAATTTTTTAAATAAACCCGTGAATATTAATATGGATTCAAATCTCCACGTGAAATAAGAAATGGGGACTTGTGGCGGGAATATGGATGAGAATAGAGGTAAAATTTTAAATGAAGACAAGATTAGGGGAAAATTTTCTAATTTCGAATGTAGAACTTTTGAAAATCATAATTAAAAAAATTATTTATCTACTTGTATCACTATATCCTATTTAATTTTTTACAATTTGAATATTCCAATCTATCAATTCCATAATTTTTTCATACTAATTTTGTTTAAAACCTTCAATTTTTAATACTAAAATATTTAAAAAAATCAATTTCATAATTTACACTTCTTTGATAATGATATTAAATATTTATTAATTTTTAAAAATTAAATAATTATATTATTTTTTATTAAAAATAATATTATAATTGATATATTACTCTAATAATTGATATTATATAAATTAGAATTATATTATATATGAGCTTTTACTAATTATTACATATTAATTAGGTTTAATTATATCGCAGGTCCCTATAATTTTATTCATTTTTCAATTGGGTCTCTATAATTTAAAAGTTTCTAAGTAAGTTCCTATAATGTATGAGATTTTTCAATAAGATCTCTGCTGTTATAAAAAAAATAATATTCTATGGAATATGAAATATTCCATTTTCATCTCACTCTTCACATAACGGCAGAGACCTGATTAAAAATTCTCATACATTACAGGGACTTAGTTAAAGATTGAATGAAATGGTAGGGACTTGAAGAATAATTAAACCTTTTTTTTCCTTCAAATATATATATATGAATGTGTTTATTTCTTTTATTATACTTTTCAATTTATTTTTTCCCTTTTATTAAAAATATTATAATATTGTAATACCTTTCATTGTAGTCTCAAACATAGGTTATAAAAAAATTCAACTATAATAAATTAAATATTCTAAGGATTTAAGGCTTATAATATTTTAAATGTTTAAAAATTGTGGGACTAATAAGTGGTATAATATTTAATATAGATCTATGTGCTAATAAAAAAGAAATATGAATGTATGATTAGAAAAACTAATTAATAATGATAATGTAAATAAAAATTTATAAACTTACTTTAAATAGAGAAATTGAGAAAATGTTAGAACATAAGTTTTTCTATGAATGATAGATAGTAAAAATTTCATAAAATAAGTCTGAATTATTAATAGTATAGATTCATTAAGATATATATTAAAGATCTTCATTTTAGAAAGCTAAAATATTAAGTAGTTAAAATTGTTTTTAATTATAAAAAAATTATTATTTTTTATTAATATTAATTAAAATATATGATATTAAAGATGACCAAAATAATAAAAATAGGAAAGAAAATTATAATAAAAACTTAATATGCTTATAGATTTTTTTTCGTTTTTGGTGAAATATGCATATAGATTTTTGTTATTTTTGGTGAAATATGCATATAAATTTATATAGGACATAAAATGTTACTAGAATATTTATCTGCATAATAATACTCATAGTAGTAAAACTTAATTGTATTATAAATGAATTTATGGATGTACATTATATTAATATTTTTCTAATGTTACCTAGTGGTTTGAAGTGTAATTTTGGTATTTGATTTATGTACTTAAAAAAATAAACTTCAAAAATAATTTTTTTTGTATTAAATTATGAGATGTACTTTTGATCATTAAATTATGAAAAAAATGCATACTTTGAAGGTTTAATTATTCTTCATATCCATATAGTTTTACTTAATTTTCAATTAAGTTCCTATAGTGTATGAGATTTTTCATCTTCCCAGTCACATAACGACAGGGACCTGATTGAAAAATCTCATATACTATAGGGACTTAATTGAAAATTGAGTGGAACTACATGGATCTGCAGTATAATTAAATATATTAATTATAACATATATTTTAAAATTGATATTTTAATTTATTAAAAGAATGTACAAGGAAAGGACGTATAATTAAAATCATATAAATTAAATTTATATATTATTTTTATTAATTAAAAACTATATTTTTATATTTTTGTAAATTAAATATTTTAATTTAGTAAAATATATAAATGTCTAGGGATGATAAAAAAAATTAAAAATGGCTACACATAGAAATTACCCATAATAGGGAAAAGAATTGGGACATATTTTGTTTTCATAGGGATAATCGATGGGAACTAAATCCCCATTTGTTAAATAGGATTGGGACTGGGATAACACATTTTTATTGTTTTCAATTATTTTTATTATATTTATATTATGTATATATTTTTAATTTTAATTTAGATTATATTGCATTAATAGTATTTATTATTGTGGATATTAATATTTCAAATTCTAAAATATTTTTAAAATTTTTCTCCTTTTGAAATTTGTTAATAAACCTTTGAATACAATTGAGATTCAAAATCCTCATAGGAAATAGGAAATGAGGACCTGCAAGGGGATAAGGATGATGATGAGTGATAAAATTCTAAATAGTGATGAAAGACATAAGACATATCTCCTTTCTCATGAGTAGTCATTGTCATCTCTGTATATAGCTCCTGATATAATAAAATTATCAATTTATTTTCTTTCTTTATTCAATAATTTTAACTTTTAAAATGTGCAAAATTTTTATAAAATATGCTCTTTATTGTTACTTATAAGTTATCTATTGAAATATTTCCAATCTTAGAAATATAATATTTAATATAAGATGTAAAATAGAATGACACATTTATATTTTATCCACTCATTTAATTATTTAACTATTAATTTACTTTTAAAATAAATTTATATATTTAATTTTTTATCAGATATATTTATAAATTATTATTTATTTTTATAATAATTAATATATTATTTTTTTATGTATCGTATGGTTAAACAATTAGTATAATATATGATAAAAATTATTGATTTAAGGATGGATGACATTCACTTGCATCCTAGCGCACTCGCCCCGCATGCGCTGTCATCTCCACGAGACGTCGCTGTCGTTTACACTAGCGTTGCAGCTACCATTACCTCTACGCCACGTGGACTCCCTGACGCATCCTCAATGTCAGAACTCTCAGTGACCGCCACGTGTCACGTAAAGATGTTCCCAGAAGCTCAAGCCATCCCTTCTCTCTCTCTCTCTCTCTCTCTCTCTTCATTTCAATTTCAAACGCACTCTCCACTTCACTCCTTACTTCACTGTATCTGTCTACCTCTCTTCCATTCTTTCTCTTTCTCTCCCTACCCTGATTTTCTCTCTCCTAGGGTTTCTACGCGTTTTACAAACCTCCCTCAAACCAAAGTTCAATCTCAATTTCCATGGGTAAATTTCTCCAACGATACGCTTCTCTCTCTGTTTTTTTCTCTTTTTTTGTTTTAGAAAAAAAAATTCCTCTGATAGTGTTTGGGTACTGGGAAAAGCTGGGAAAATGGAGGAAGAAGCAGCAGTGTCAAAAGTTGTTCCTTTTATGTTTTGTTCTTATGTCAATTAGGTTGCTGCTTCGGTACTTAAAATGCTTTTTTTTTGCTTACTTTGGAATGTGATGGTTGATGATTGTTATGTAACTTTTTGGGGGGTCTTTTTGGAGCAGAGTTAGCCGTTGTTGTTTTTTTTTTTTCTTTTCTTTGGTTCAATGGTTTTCTGCTCTTTTTTTTTTTCCTTGGGAAGTGAAAGAATTTGCAGTTTGTAGGCCAATTTTGTTTGGAACATTCATGGTTTTATTGCTGATGCTGGCCATGCACCTATTGTCTTGCATGGAATTGTGTATTAAGTGATGAAGTAGTTAATATCTTGGGGAGAGGGATGAAGAATTTGTTGATATCAACTTTGTACTTGTTGATAGGAAATTTGTTCTGATTTTTGAGAACTGTCAAGGAAAGGAGAGGAAACCCCTGGTCCTGGATACCCTTTTTTTTTTTTTTTTTTTGTAAATTGCAGAAAAGGTAAAGAAATTTGATATATTTAAGAAATTTTACATCATGCTTTTAGCTTCACTTTGGGGAATTGACATGCACAATAAAATGACACAAGCAGAGTTTTTCAACCCTGCATGCATAATGATTTGTGATCTCTTAACCGCTATTAGGATTGTCTATATATAGTTTTTTTATGTCCTCAACATTAAAAATGTGTGGTGCGGTGAACTGAAAATACAATAAAGAGTAAATGACTTACTTCTCTTCTATATTCTGGATTTTCAACTTCTGTACTTGTGTTATCGGGACTTGAGTTCTGTCAATTGCGAGCAGTGTTTAGCTTTGTTGAAGACAGCATTTAGTATAAACGTTGTTGTTACTAAGTTTCTAAATTGTAAGTTTGGATCTCTGTGACTGAATTGCAATAGAAAGACGTACAGTTTTTTCCCCATTTTGTTAATTGCCTCATGTTGCGGGGTGAGAATGCCATTGTTTTTCTGTATATTTCAATATCTAGCTAGAGCCATAGATTGTGGTCTAAGATATAATAATCCATTGAGAAGTGGAAAAATGTAACTGTGTGATTTGAAAATGTTTTATTGTGTTGTTTTCGTTGATTATTATGTTATTAACAAGAACCTATTTCATTCTAGTACTTGTGGCTGATATGTAGTTTCACACATGATGATCAGGTAAACTTTTTCACTATATAGCATATAGGCTTTCATTAATTTATTTTGAAATCTGCATTGTAATCTTGTTTTTATTATTTTTCATTCTTAGTTGGATCCATATATGATGACATTGATTAGGCATGCTGATATCCTTATTCGACTTTATATCTCATACTACAAACTAGTGGTTGAATGATTTGGCTTTCATTAGTTGCTGGTAATCAATGATCTCAATAAAGCAATTCAACTTTTAATTAGATTGCTGTTTTCATCATATGTTATTGTGGTGGGTAAGTTGTTGAAAAAGGGGTATGACATGGGTAGAAATTAGAAAATATTGGATCCTTATACATTTGGCATGATATGCTGGATGACTGCCTTTACTTTTCTACTTCTACATAATCCATTGTCTGATAAAATTTATTCGTCCTTTATATAAATCCAGTATCTTGGAAGTTTGTGATATATATGATATGACGTCTTATGTCTTTTTTTTTTCTTTTTCTTTTTTCCATTTTTTAATAGAACTGTAAGGAGAGGATAGTTAGAAGATAAAATCTCAGCTACAACCTGTCATGGATAAAGCAGAGCAGGCTCAACAGCAGCAGCAACAACAGCATGTGATGGGTGCTAGCCAAATGCCTTACTCTTCTCACTACCAGACTGCTCCCATGATAGCTTCTGGCACACCTGCTGTGCCTTCCCCGACACAGCCTGCAACTGCTTTCTCTAATTCCGCTCACCAACTTGCATACCAGCAAGCACAGCATTTCCATCATCAACAGCAGCAACAGCAACAACAGCAGCTTCAGATGTTCTGGGCAAACCAAATGCAAGAAATTGAGCAAACAATTGACTTTAAAAACCACAGTCTCCCTCTTGCTCGGATTAAAAAGATAATGAAAGCTGATGAAGATGTCCGCATGATCTCGGCAGAAGCTCCTGTTATATTTGCAAAAGCATGTGAAATGTTCATCTTGGAGTTGACTTTGCGTTCTTGGATCCACACGGAAGAGAACAAGAGGAGAACTCTTCAAAAGAACGATATAGCAGCTGCTATTTCAAGAAATGATGTTTTTGATTTCTTGGTGGATATTATTCCTAGAGATGAGTTGAAAGAGGAAGGACTTGGAATAGCAAAGGCTACTATTCCACTAGGGGGTTCTTCTGCTGATATGCCATATTATTATGTACCTCCACAGCATCCGGTAGGACCAACGGGGATGATCATGGGAAAGCCTGTTGATCAAGCAACACTATATTCTACACAGCAGCCTCGACCTCCCATGGCTTTCATGCCATGGCCACATGCACAACCCCAGCAACAGCAGCCACCCCAACAAGAACAAACAGACTCCTGATCATCACGGACGATTCAAATTAGGTCGGAAAGTAGAATGCATCTTTTGGTTATTACTATTTATCCTAATGCCTCTCAGTTAGCTGTAGTTTAGTGTGATGCATTGAAAAACTGCCAAAAATTGTTTGAGGTTCTTGCACTCATGGTTGCGTCTATTCTATGGTTGTGTTTGCTTTTCGGGTATTGACTTGGTAGTTAAATTAGTTAGCAGTTGTGCATAAAGCTTAGCTGCTTAGGAAGTTTGAAATGATAAGGTAGTTTGTATTCTAATGCTACAGAAGGCAGGTTGAATTGGGTACTCCATTCCATTATAATGGTTTGAGTTTCAAGCTCATCTGCTAAGTGCTTATGTATTCATGTTTTTTCATGTCTAGCTCGTCTGGCTCCTTGTTCTCTACTTATCATCTCCTGCACTGCTCTTCCATCTTCTATTTCTGTTCATATCAATTGATTTCCAGGGAAGTTGTGTACAACGGTTGATGGTGCTGACAGCATACCTGGTTGTTCCTCCGTTCAAAATCCTAATAACATTCCTTTGGTGATTTTATTGTTTTATTATGGGTTCATGAATTTTGGATTTGGATCTTCTAAGATGATAATCTCAATTTAGAGTAAAATAAGCAATTATACACTTAGATTAATGGAATAATGTGGGCCTTATTTCTAATCGTATTGATTGGAAGGTAAAATTTCTTTACTTTTACTCTCCTCACTTTAGAGGGTCATTATCTTGAATTTTCAATATTTGGCTTAATATACTTTATTAATTTTTAAAATAGAAAATTTGCATTTAGCTACCCTCATCTATAATTCCGAGCTCCTTGCCTGACTGCTCACTATTACATCTTTGGCATGCGGACTTCCTACTTGCAGCTATACAATTTAAGTTGACTTCATTGTATACAATTATCATGCTTCAGACTACATGCGCTTGTTTTTTGAAAAACAAAAAACACTAAGTTTTTTTTTTTCCGGTCAATACTATTTAAGGATGAACTACATTGACTTTGATTCATGTATAATCATGTCATATCATATGTGAATACATTTAACATTATCGCGTGTATCAAGTAGTCATTACCTTCACATGCGTGGCAAATGAAGCCAAAACCCATTATCACATCATTCGGATTCCAGATGTTAGCCGGTCCATCAACTGGCCTAACTAACAAAATACGAGAATAACAAACCCAAAAGATATTTTACCGCAAAATAAGAAAAAGAAAAATAAGATATTTTACGCATCAAGTGTTGGAATAGCAAAGTTGATTTTCTTTGGTATTGTCCTGAATTTGTTGCAAGGCAGCTGTACATATTGCACTTTTCAAACGTTAGAATGAAAATGGGATATGATCATTTTCAGAAATTTTGTATTTAGCTTTCACAGTTCTATAGCTGGTTTCCGTTTGCAATTCGCATACCTTTCACTACCCTAGTATGTACATAACATTTGGTGCTCTCATTCTCATCTCATTCCTCCTTCTCCCATGGCTGAACACCCTAATACAGCACCCTCCACCCATGCTTTTTCCTCTCCTAGGTTAGACGCTGCTATTGCAACCTTCATCATCAGAATAGAGGAAGTAATTCAATGTCTCAACAACATTGAATCCCGACTATCTCCTCATGATGTCATGATCCGATGTGGGAATGTGACCGACACATGAGAAATGTCATTCTCACATAGGCCTTGTGACCTGTTAACTGTTTCTGCATGCATAATCTGTTCGTAAAAACCATTTAAAATAGAAAATTCTTTTTTCTACATACAAATTACGCATCCTTTTAAGAAAACCATAAACAATCATAGATGGTATCTCATAAATCAATACAAAGTCCACATATCATCGGACAACACATATATGATAAGTTCGCTCTATTCCAAAAACAATTATAAAACTGATACAAATAAGTTATAGAAAACAAAAATGCAAAACATGCTCCATGGTCAGAATCCTGCCTACATTTACACTAGAGAACTCTAAATCAAAAGGGCAACAAGGCTCACCAAGTAAAGTCTAGTGCTGTTGGGAGAAAAATGATTAAGAAGAATCCACAGCAGCTACTCTATCTGTTAAAAAAAAAAAGGAAAAAAGAGAGAGAAGGGTGAGTTTTGTTACCAAAACTCAGTGAGTCCCCACCTGGAAACCCCTGTCATGTGACACCAAGGGAAGATACACAACACTGCAATAACAACAATAGTAATAACACCTTAAAGCATTTTACATTTAAAATCATATACTTAGAATCATAGCTTTCTGTAAACTAACCCAATGGTACCCTAATAGAGAAACAGAAGTATTTGCTCTAGTTACGCACATTGTGTGTGACGTAATAGAACTCTGAATATAAATATTTAGTCACATTTGGGCATTACGTATTGCTGTTCCCAATGTGACAATAAATTCTCTGATTTTTCTGGCCCAAGCTACTTGGTACCAAGGTTAACAGATTAACTGTCATTAACATGCAACATGTTTCTCTATAGTTATTGCCAGCTCAACTAGAATTTTAGTCTTTTCTCTATATCACATAAGTCCTTTATCCTAAGGTTAAAAGCCTTTTTCACATAAAGTATTCAGTATCAGAAATCATATATTTAACAAAACAATCAACTTCACCATCCAACTCTACATGAACTCAGTTTCAATAACAAAAGTCCCCTGGGTTTCAAGAAAACATGTTTTCATGCAAAATCAATATTTCATAACACAGTATCTAGCAAGAATTTCAGTGGTTCACAAAATGAATTCTAAAATCATACATATTCTCATGTTTTGAGTGAAAGTAGATATAGTGATTAACATAGAGGCTACAGATGTGAACCCACTCATTTGGAGGGGTGAACAGTGAAGGATTAACACCAACAAAATCCTAGGGAAACAGAAATGCCATTGTATCTGCCATAGAACCAATATAGCTCTAGATTAACCTTTAATACTTCCTATTTAATAGATACAACTCTAACACCGTGAAAAACCTCATTTGCTTAAGAACCATGAAGTTCTCTATGCCAAACCCTCAAAAACAAGAACATCTTGAAAGAAAAGAAGTATAATCCACGAAAGAACATACCTTAAGGCTTGGAGGATGGAAAATCTAAGTTAAACTCGTAAGAAATGAGAGAAAATGGAGATATGGGGTGAGGGCTGGGTTGAGGTCAAAGTTTCTCGAGTTTTGGGGTGAAAATCGTGTTTTAAATGGTCTGGACCCTGAAATGGAGGTTTTTATAAAATTGTTGAGTGCGGTAGTGCTTATTGAGCATTGCAGCACTCACCAGAGTGAATGATTTTCTAGTTTGCACCGTCTTACTATTCCTTGTTGCTACAACGATCTCCAAAATACATTTATTTACATTTATTAATTTTGAAGTTAATGTCCTTATTTATTTTACTCTCCATTAACTTTAAAACATAAATGTAAATAAGAAAATTTCCCTCATTTGAATTCAAATAAAATATAAAAAAAATTAAAATCCCAACAATTAAAATCCAAATTTTGGATTTCAGTTCAAATTCGGGAATTTTTAAAATTTTATAAACTTGTAGGCCAAAAATGAAATGTCTAAAGGTTTCATAAAATTCATTAAAAAATGTTCTTTAACTTGTTTTCTTTTTAGGAACAATTATCGAGACTTTTGATCCCATAAATGTGATTTTATCATATAGCCCTCCAAGGACGTGTAGAATTCAGACTTAGTGAAATCCAAGACCCAGAACGACAAGTAAGAGTGACTGGCACCCTTTCTAGTTTGAAAAATTTTCTAGCCTTTTCATTTAAAACCTAGGGTATTACACATTGTTACATAATTATGGTCACGATCTATGATTTCAATTCCATACTTGAAATCTGTAAGCATATACATAGATATTTCTACCTTTGAAGTTAAATACATAATCTGAATATAAATGCATGGCTTAGATCCTGCCTGCATATCTACTAGAGCACTCTAATACTAACATGAATCTAAACTAAGCCTTACTTAAAAATAACGCTCACTACTAGGAGCAGCTGCAGGTTATTGGAACATGGCTGAACTATGTCTGTACTTGCAACTGTGAGAGAGAAGGAAGAAGGGTAAGTTAACGGATTTAGTGAGTGAGTTCTCACTTATCATCTACATGGGACAACCAAGGAATATACATAATGTAATATACATGCAGCAGTCATAAACCATCTAATATTTACATACATAAGTATAAGGGAAAATATCTTTGAATTCACAGTTTCACAGAAAGGAATATCTAAGTTCATAATCAAGCAAAAAAGAAATCAACGTGGCAACAATAGGTCCCTACTAGAGCACTCACATCTAAGCATTATGTATCAACATCCCCAGTGTGAGCCTTTGGGTGGGACACCATGCTTTGCCACCATTTACATATGAGAGCTCCCAAGGAACGTGGGCGTTACATATCACCGTCTCCACTTTGCTCTGCTACTACTTTGTCACGTCTAGACGTTACGTATTGTCATCCCCAGTGTGACAACAATAGGTACCTAACAAGGTCCTAAAGTTTCACTGTTCTCTGTGGGTACCTTGCAAGGTCCCGAAACTTGGACACCTACCTAGGTTTCATCTCTACTCTATGAGATTGCCCCTAAGGACAACTTGGTACAGATTAATAATTGTTCCAACCATTAACTTGCTATCTGTTTTTCTATAACCACCATCTAAACTAGTTTATTCTTAATTCAAATATTCTAAAAACTCTTAAAATTTCTTAAAACTCTGAAACTCTGGATTCATATAACTCTAACAATCTAACTTTAGCATAACCGTGGCTAAGAAATCATGCCCAAGGGATCACCACTTATAGGCACTGTGATTTCAAGAGCCCATAGAATATGTATATGATAGTTGCTATAAATCATACTAAGCTCCATATTTCTAAGTATCATGAAAATCGAATTTCTAAGTGATTTCTCAACCTAATATCTTTTCATAAACTTGGTAATTCTAATATCATACTTCCAATAATAGGATTCATAACCATGATAGCTTTGAAACCAAAATAACAAATTCATTCAAAAACTAAATCATACTCTGCTCTATATCTTTCCCTTATATCTTAATGGAACATTCTAAAATATAGTTTGAAATCTTAAATCTTGAAGGCATAATAAAGTCATAAATTCATAAGAACGTGTTTTACAACTTGGTGTCTTGCTAAATGTAAGTTTCACCATCAGCCTTTTCTTGAGCATATAAAACATTTTTGAGGCACGTAACAATCCAACAATGGTCTCATGGTTTTCTTAAAAAAAATACATTTTTCATGCTATAGCCAAAAATCAAAATCTTTGCTTACTTGCCATAACTTGGAAATTCACATTTATACATAATTTTATCTCTAATTTCAGGTTTAAAAATCCTCATATGTAAAACTTACTTATAATGACTAAAAATAAGGTCATTAGTTTGAACCCACTCATCATTTAGGGTCAGGAGTATGTGGACACCACCAACTTGATCTTGAGAGCTTGAAATGGCACCAACACTGTCATAGAGTAACATAGACTCATGATTAATCTCTATTTATCTCTAGATAAATCTAAAACAACTCTATGAACATTGTGGGAGCACCCCCACTTAACAACAATAGTCATAAGACCCAACTCTAAAATATTGAAAGGAAGAGAGAAAGAGGACATAATCTAACAACGTTTACTCATCTTGAAGCCGAAGCCTGGAGAAGGCGGATTTGAGTGGGGTTGAGAGCGGAGGGAGTTGAAGAGAGATTTGGAGTGATAGGATTCGAAAATGAGGGTAGAAACCCAAATTTAGGGGTATATATAGGGTAAAAAGGTTCATTAAACCCAACGGTGTTGTTTTGCACTATTTCGATTACGAAGGGTACCACTATATCCCAAAATCCATGCATTTGACCGTTATAGCGGTCCTAGGCTGCTATAGTGTCACCCACTTGGCAAGGACGGCATCCTTGCCATTTTCCACCGCTATAATGGTGTCAGAAACACCTGTTCTCCATTTAAACTGACTTTCAAGTATCTAGGGCCTTCCCGGTAATAGGGGTAGGTCCTAGGGGACCTCAAAGCTGTACTAGGCTTCTGAGGTATTACACCTTCTTCCCATTTTTTTTCTGGGTGCTTCATTTTGGGCTTCAAACCCAAAATCCACCGGGAAGTCCAAGCACTACTACTCAAAACCTTGGCTCAAGCTATCAGCCCTGGAAGACTCCAAGAAGACAGAGTTAATGACCACTTGAACTCCCTTCAATTCAAAACGGCCTTTACCACCATCTCACCCTTCAAGCAAAATGTTGGTGCTATTCCAAGTTCCCAACATACAAAGCAGGCATGCAGATTCAGATTGAAATTGAAATTAATTCCTCTTCCATGATAACCTTTTCATTCTCTTGTGCATCTCTAATGGATTCGTTTTTGGTTAAGACTAAATCACCTTCTTCATTTTCAAAAGAAGAAAGCCAACATTCCACAATCATTATCCAATGCATATAACCACCAAAGGTGCCAATTATAATCGCAACAAAATTAAATCAACATTCTGCACTATCGTGAAGGAAAACGAAAACAAAAACAAAAATATCAAAATTGAAAGTTTGAAACTCCACCAGCATTCAAACCCTAATTATGCTCATACATATTCAATTACTTAGGGGCATTTGTTTCAATACTTGAAATTACATTCTCAGGAATCACACTTCTGGAAATGATATTTTTGGGAATATTATTCTCAAATATTTTAAAAAATTATTTATTTAACATTCAAAAATTCCAGAATTGTTTGTTAAGATTCTCATAAATAAATTTAAAGTATTTTATAATATATATTCCTAGGATTATATATCATAATTTTCAAAATACCCCCATAAATTTATTATAATTATCATCCAAAATGAAAATTATACTTCCAAGAAAAAATATAAAATTAACAAATAATTTTTAAAATTTGTTCATTTGGATCAATATAGCTATTAACAAAAGATTTTAAATTGAGAGCATAATGGATATATGAAGTGTATATGAGTGCACATAAATAAAATTGTAGGGTGAAGTCAAATAATTGAGGGGTAATTTTGTATTTGTGCTTAATAATCGTCATTCCTAAGTCATGAGAATTTTGTATTCCCACCTTTCATCATTGGAATGAGATCACCGAATCATGGAAAAATCTTTTTCTTGGTAATGATTAATACCCAAAATAATTTTACAAAACTTATAAAATATGTAGGAATATATCATTTCCAAATAGTTATTCCCAGGAATAACTAGATATACCTTGCAATAAATGCCTCCTTATTTTTTAAATGATGATTTGATTAATTGATTTGATTTGATGAATGATTACTCTTTTTTCTTGGTTTGCCTATTTTCTATGTTTTCTTCTTCTTTTTTTTTTTAAGGATTGTTACTTCATGTTTGGTTTGCCTATTTCGTTATTTTTATCTTGTTTAACTTTCGAAAAGATATATCTATGAAAACATTTCTTGAAAGAGGCATTCATCTGGAAACATTGGTTTCACGTTTTCCTATTTTCTTTTGTATTTAATAGAAACATTTTCAACTAAAAATGTTAAGTGAGTTTTATGGTGGACATCTTATATTTGAATTCATCATGGATCCCTTCTTATTAGTTATTAGATCAAATTATCTCATAAAAATAGTAATTATCTAATGGCTAATAATAAATAGTCCATGATTGACTCACAAATTTGAGGTCTACCTTATAATTGTCAAAACATTAGAGCATATTGGTAAATATAAGGAACTTTCTATCTTTCTACATAGAAGTACTATGTTTTTTTTGAATCTCCAGAAACATAACTTCAATTGTTTTTTTCTTGTGAGTTTTATGGTGGACCTCTTATTTTTGGATTATCATGGACCCATTTTTATTAGTCATTGAATCAAATTATCTAACAAAAATGGTAATTATATAATGCTAATAATAACAAAAATGATATCAGTGTTTTTATTGGACGGTTTGACTTAATGGTTCATATTAAAAGGATCTATAATTAACCCAAAAATAAGAGATTTACCATAAAATCCATCCAACTGAAAATGTGGTGGCACATTGATAAATGTGAGAAACTAATGAGTTTTATGGTGGACTTTTTATCTTTGGATCTATCAAGGGCCCCTTATTATTAGCCATTGGATCAAACCATCCAACAAAAATGGTAATCATCCAATGGCTAATAACCAAGGGTCCATGATAAACCTAAAAATTTGAGGTCCATTTTATAATTTTCCATAAGAAACTTACCATCTTTTCACATGAAAGACCTATGTTCAAATCTCTACAAACATAACTCCATCTATTTTGTTTTTTCTATTCCTAAAAGCATTGGTATCATGTTTTCGGTGTTTTCTTTTGTATTTGTTGTGAATATTTTCAATTGAAAATGCAGTGGCATATTGGTGGATATAAGAAACTTTTCATCTTTTTACTCAAACACTAGGACCATTTACTAACACCTACACGCATGAACACTTATCTAAATTAAAATTTTATTTTTTTTATTGTGATTAGAATTTATATAAAAATTAGATACATTTCAAACAAATTTTTCTATTAGAAGCATCTATTGTTCAAAACAAATTACTACTTTATTTTTTTAAAAAAATACTTTTATTTAATAAAATCTACTTTTATTAAATAATTTTGGTGGATAAACCAATTGTGTAAACTATATATGTATAAACACACAATTTTTATATTTTTTTAAACATAAAATTTATGGTAAGAGGATATGCTCCGGTCCAAGACAGAGAAAGTACTACAAGATTTTTGTGGAACATAGTTGAAATTATAGACGGATTTTATAACCTATATAGATGGATTTTTCAATTACAGATGGATTTGCAGAAGTAAACAAGTCATCCATTATTTTTGAGTCTATGAATGTTACATATGGATTTTCTGAACCGCCTATAAATTACAGACGAATTTTTCAATTCATAGATTTACAGGTGGATTTTTTCATCTGTAATTGGCTGGAAAAAAACTTACAAAATTAGCCAATTATAGATGAATTTTTTCATCAATAAGATTATAGAATGAAAAAATCCATCTGTAATAAGAGAAAAAAATTAAAAAAAAATTTACCACCGCCCTGCTGCCACCGTGCACCATCCATCATTTCCAACAAACCTAGGTCTTTCCAGACCGATTGCCACCACTATCGTGTCCTCCAACATGCCATGCCAATTGCGGTGGTACCACTACCCATAAACCAAACAAAACACCAATATTCCAAATGTGCTTTGTTCAATCCTACACATTAAAAACTAATAACTCAATCAAACCTCCAGAACAAAAATGACAAAAAATAAAAAAACTAAACAAATTAAAAGTTAAAGAATATTACCACGAACACAATGACGCAAACCATTAGCAAAATGGAGGCTCTGGTGACTAGCAAAGGCTTAAAGAAGGGAGGCCGTAATGGTTGATTTTTGTTAAGAGAGAGAGAGAGAGAAGCGAAATGGGAAATGAGGGAAAAGAAGAGGGCACTGCTTCTGTAGCCATAATTATGACGTTATAGATGGATTTTTTTTATCTATAATTTCATTAATGAAATGCATTGTTTCATTAATGGAATTACTGATGAAAAAATCAGTCCTTAAAGCCTTCAATGAAATGTACATTAAATATACACCTTGAATTTCAAATTACAAACAGATTTGCTGATGGGAAAATTTGTCTATAATGTGTGCATTAAATATGCGCCTTAAATTTCAAATTATAGATGGTTTTTTCCATCTATAATATATTGAATTTATTTTAAATCAATAATTTAAATAAAAACCTATCTATAAATCTGTCTATATGTCTTGTTAAAAAAAATTTCTTTTATTATCTGTCTGTAATAGTTATGCACCATGTGGTGCAAGTTTGCCCCAACAATTATAGACAGATTTACAGACTTTTTCCAAAAAGTGATTTTTTTTCCATGTTTTCATTTACCCGTCTATAAATCCGTCTATATTAGAGATGAAAAAAATTTGTCCATGTTCCACGAGTTCCTAGTAGTGAAGCCTCCAGCTCAAATAACACTTACAAATATGAGGCTCTGTCATGCTCCACTCAGCCAACTCATTAGGATTACATAATTTTTAATTGCTTAGTATTATATCTAATCTTATTATTTAAATAATATTTTGAAAATTGCTTTTGAAAACAGAGAAACCAAATATGTTTTCCTTGTTCTCTCTAATTGAAACTAAAATCTACTTTTATAAACTAAACATATTTCTTAAAATTTGAAAAGTCTGAAAATAAAAAGGATTTAATTTTGACGCACTTTAAAAAGGTTTTACATAGTCATCCAATCTTGTATTGATACATTAGCAAATATTCTTAACTTCCACCCTATCAGTTGAAAAGTCATACAAATGAACTGATTTGATTGAATGATAATGTAAAACTATTTTATATTGTCAGTGCATCAAAATTCACTTTCAGAAAATGAAAAATGAAATTAAAATAAAAAATATTTTCATAAACCAAGCCCACCATTATAATTCTTCTCTTTAAGCAACATCTTTTTACATAGAAGAACCTTGTTCTTTTTGAATCTCCACAAATATAACTTCATATGTTTTTACCTATTCCTGAAAACATTGATTTCATGTTTTTAGTGTTTTCTTTTGTATTTACTGGAAATATTTTCAAATGAAAATGTGGTTGCATATTGATAAATATAAGAAACTTTCCATCTTTTTAGCCAGAAGTGAGGACCATCTACTAACATCTACACACATTAACAATATGCCACTAATAAGTCAGATTTCCATTCACTATTTGAAAAGTCTTTTAAATAAAAGATTTTGATAGGATCGGTATATTTAAATTAAAAAATATTCTAATTATGATTATAATTTATATCACTACAATATTTTTGTTCTTCAGCAATGGCTATAAACTGTGGCTATATTTAAGAAAATCGTTGCCTTTATAATAGACAACGGTTTTGCAACCGTGGAGTATGTAGTTGTAACCTATTTTTTTAGGCAACAATTTTGTACTTTCGGCCACAATGAAAAAAAAAAGTCATTCCCTTTATCAATTGAATAGGCAATGGTTTTATTGATATATATTATACAACAGTTTTATCGATATGTATTAAACAACAGTTTTATCTATTGCCTTTCATTCGGCAACGGTTTCACACCGTTGGATAATAATTGGTAGCAGGAATTTTTTTAAACCATTGTCATAGGCCCTTTTAGGCAACGATTTTTTGGGTGTAGCGAACTTTGGCATTGCCATAGCCGGAAAATGTTGTCATAACTTAAATGTATTTCAAACAAAATTTTCTATTAGAATCAATATCTTATTATTCAAAACTAATTATTACCTTATAAAAAATATAATTTTATTTAATAAAATATACTTTTATTAAATAATTTGGTGGATAAATCAATTGCATAAACTATATGCACACACACGCACATAATTTTTATTTTTTTTTAACAAAAAATTTAGAATAAGTAGATGATGCCCTTGTTCAGGACAAGGAAAGCCTTTGGGTTTAGAGAAAACTTATAGATACAAGACTCTGTCATATTCCACTCAAACAACCCTTTGAGGTTATACAATTTTTTAATTGTTTAGTAGCACATATAATTTTGTTATTTTAAATTTGATTTTGAAAATTACTTTTGAAAACGTACAAGCTAAATATGTTTTCATTATTTTCTCTAATTGAAAATAAGATCTACTTTTATAAACTGAACATATTTCCTAAAATTCAAAAAATATGAGAATAAAAATGCATTACAAAATGTTTTATACAGTCATCTAATCTTATATTGACATATAAGCAACTATGGTTAACTTTCATCTCACCACTTGAAAAGTCATACAAATTAATAAAGAGATTTGATTGGATGACAATATATAACTCTTCTAAGTTGTCATTGCATCAAAATTCACTTTTAGAAGATGAACC
This sequence comes from Dalbergia cochinchinensis, assembly GCA_031216125.1. Lineage (NCBI taxonomy): Eukaryota > Viridiplantae > Streptophyta > Magnoliopsida > Fabales > Fabaceae > Dalbergia > Dalbergia cochinchinensis. The sequence goes on along the minus strand of CM062374.1, from coordinate 32,855,868 downwards.
AAAAAACTAAATAAGAAAATGTTTTCATAAATCAAATGCACCCTTATAATTTTTCCCTTCTTCTTTGTAATTTGCTTCCAAAATATTTAAAACCATAATTTGGGATTCTATAATAATGATAATGATGATGATGATGATAATGATGGTGAATTTAATTTTTTTATAGTAATAGAATAATTCAATTATGCATTGTCGCATAACCATGATACTTGACTTTCTTATCTACTACTTAACAAGTTATGCAAATGAAAGATTTTGATACTCAAGAAATCATACAATGAAAGATTTTGATTGAGTGATTTACCGTCCATGCATCACGATTAAACAACAACAATAATAACAACAACAACAATAATATGAAATTAGTCCCTCTCAAATTTTGCTTTGGACAAATTGTTTCCGAAAAAAAAAAAAAACAGACCTGCAAATTTAAGTTAGTTCCTCTTTTAAGATAAATTGCTTCATTTGAAAAAAAAAAGATAAATTAATTTCTCAAGAATCCTTTAAAAAGTCAAATTGATCTCTCTATGGAGTGATTAATTTGATTAATATTTTTAATTGGTATAGATTTCTTTAGATTTTTTTTTTATAGAAATCAATTTGTACAATTTCTTTTCCTAAAGCACCAATTTGAAGGTTTTTCCTAACGAGGATGATAATAATACACGCTGTAGCATGCAAGACCCAACAATGAATTGATGAACAATAATTAGCCCAACATAAAAACAGGCGCACGTATTGAAACTGAAATTAATTCCCCTTCCATATATTTCTCTTCCATATCTCCAATGGTTTCGTTTCTGGTTAAGAGTAAATCAACTTCTTCCTTTTCACAGGAGAGACACAACCACAACAACTAAAAAGTGCCAATTGGGCTATAATGGCAACAAAATCAAATTAACTTTCATTACTATGACAAAAAAAAAAACGAAAAAACAAAAAAAAAAAAACACCCCGAAATTGAAAGTCTGAAACATTAACAGGATTCAAACCCTTATGCTAATAAATTTTCGATCACTCAATTCGATTGATCCAATAATCGATTTGATTGAACCATTCAATCTTCATCGACGCCTTCGAAGGACCACGAATTCTCCTCGCGGAGCCTGGCCTCTTCCTCAGGAGTGTAATCGGTGACGATACCGAAGAACTTCCTCACGAACTCGACGCTCTTGTTCGCAATAAGATCGGCCGCGGATTGGTTCAGGAAATCGAGGAGCTTCTTCACGTTGAGGTAGTTCGTGGCGAGGATCAGCTCCTTGAGCTCGTCGGGGCTCAGAGCCTTCACGAACTCCTTGTCGAAATCCGCCGCCGCGGCTTCGTCCCCGGCGGCGCGGAAGCCTCGGTGGCTTTTGCAGTAGTCGAGGATCCTGGAGAGCTCACGGCTGGAGACGTTAGGGAGCGGGATGAGGACGGCGGAGTCGGTGGCGGCGGAGGAGGAGTCGGCGTCGATGAAGGATTGCACCGTCTCGATCTCCTTCGCGTCCTCGACTTCCACGTCGAAGACGGCGCCGTCAACGGTCTTCAGCGTTATCTTCTGCTGCATCGGTTCCGCTTGTTTCCCCATTGTTGCAGCACAGCGAGAAATGTAGAGAGAAAGAGCTAGAAAGAGAAAGTGATGAACCTAGAGAGAGAAAGTGATGAAGCTAGGAGGGGAGAGAGAGAGGGGGGGGGGGGGGAGTGTCTGTTTTGGAGTGAGTGAGTTGTCGTATTTGCTATTTATAGGGAGAGAGAGGCACGTGTTAGCGCCAAAATGACGACGCCAACCCTGTTTTTCAAATTGGGGGTGTTTAGGGAATTTTGCTTTTTTGGTAACGTACTGTTATTTTTTTTGGTTACTTTTTTATTTTAAGGAAGAGTTGGATACGTTTGGTTTCAATTTTTAATTTTCAAATTTTTTTTAGTTTTTTATTATTTAAAATTTTATGAAAAAAATATTAAAAATTATAAAAATTATAAATTTTTATTTTTTATAAATTTTTAAAAACTAAAAAGCTCAAAATAAAAATTGAAACCAGGTGCTCTTAATTTATGGAGATTTGTTGTTGTTGATTTTTATTTCCCTCGTGAGAACGAAAAGATGAAGGTTGAGAAAGGTAAAGAAGAGTTTACATAGGAAAAGTAATTTTTTAAAAAAATGTATCAAGAAAAGTATTTAGTTTTAGATTGTGAACATAATCTTGAGATCTTCTAAGACAGGTGATACTTTAATATATGATTGTTAATTATCCCTAGTTATTGTATGACATTGAAGCTAATTTTAAAAGTGGATAATTAACAGAGGTTTACTTATTTCAAAAATAAAACAAAAACAAGGGCAAAAAAATATCTTGAAGATTTTTGTTTTAGTTAAGAAGATTTTTTTTCCTTTTTTATCAAAGAAGAGTCCCACAGTTGCTAAGGCCAAGAAGATAAATTTCAATATAAGAAAAAAAGTGTAGTTCTTTCTTCTTATTATACTATGAGACTCTGCTTTTTAAAAAATGAAAAAAAAATCTTCAAGATGTTCTTCCCTTGTTTCTGTTTTATTTTTGAAATATGTAAATCTCCATTATCCACTTTTAAAATTAAGTTCATGCTCATATAATAAATAATAATCATAATAAAGTATGAATTTAATTTGAATACATAGTGTTACATAATTTTACACAAACATTTAATTATATGTTAATAATATAAAAAAAATTTACATTATTCAAATGTTCAAAATTAAATTGACAAATTATTACCCATCTTTTATAGCAAAAAAAAAGTAGTACCCATCTTAAAAGATCTCAGAAGATTATGTTCACAGTGCTAAAACTAAATACTTTTTCCTAATACATTTCAAAATACAAATAATAATTTTTCTAAATAAGAAACAAAATCCCCACCACAAAAATCCCGCATTAATTAATTCCTCTGTAAACTATTTTTACCTTCTCAACCATCATCATTTAATAATTCCGGTCATATATACTGTTTTTAATTTTAATATTATTTGAGATAAAAATTATGAGTTATGACTTTAAAGAGATATTATTGGAGATATTTATCAATTTAACGACATCAAAAAAAGGCTTATTGTTGTAATTTGAATTAGAATATATCGGGATAATAATAAAATCTAAGGTGGTTATAACGAAAAGATAAGATTAACAAAAAAAATAAGATAATTATATATCACTTGAATGAAATTATATTAATTATGACCACATGTATAGAATTTAAATTGGAATTTAAATTGTTCTACACAAAATTATTAACACGTTATATTTATTATTGAGTTTAATTTTAATGTACTGATAGTGTAAAAAATTTTTACACTGTCATCCAATCAAATCTCTTCTTTTGTATAAATTTTTAAATAATGGGGTGAAAAAATAACTATATTTACTGATGTGTCATTATATGATCAGATAATGTGTAAAAAAATTTTATACTGTCAGTATATTCTAATTAAATCTTTTATTATTATACTGAAAAATCACGAATTTGGAAAGAAAAAACTGATGTGTAACTGACACATAACATTAATGATATCTTTATTATTGTACTTACGTGCCTATCAATTCATATTTTTTAAAAATAAATTAAAAAATATTTTTATTTATTTATTATATCTTAGTTGAATTTATTATTATTTTTAAATTTTTTATAACTTTAATTATTTTAACTTTCCTTAACTTCTATATTACGGGCATTTTAAGAAATTTAAAATTTAAACACCAAAAGGAAGGATTTCTTTTATATATAGTATAGATTACTAATTATAATAATTAATTATTATTAATTAATTATAACTAATAGTTTTCAATTACCATTAGAAATTAATATTATTAATTACTAATTATTATGATTAATTAATATTTATTACTAATAATGATTAATAGTTATTAATAATAATCTGAATAATAATTCACTATTAATAAATAATATTATTTAAAATTATTAATATTACCAATTAACATAATATTAATAATGACTCATTATTAATAACGAATATTATTGACTATTATTAATTAATATTATTGATTATTATGTAATAATTATTACAATTAATAATATTTGTACTATTCCTATTATTATTAATATATTATTAAAAATAAATATTATCTGGTAATAGTGAGACGGGACGCATTGGCGTCAAAATGACGGTGCCGATCTGTTTTTTCAATTTGGGGTGTTAAGGGAATTTTCCTTTTTTGGTAACTTTTTTTGGTATTTTCATTTTATTTTAAGGAAGTGTGTTTTTTCAATCCCATATTTTAACGAAGTGTTAATTTTTGGGGATTTGGTGTTGATTTGCTTTCTAATCTTGCGTCAGTCTTTATTTATTTATTTTCCTTTTGAGCATGAAAGGATGAAGGATGAGAAATAGGAATTCATTAATGTGGGGCTTTTGCGGTGGAAATTTGGTTCTTATTTGGAAAGAGTTATATTATTTGTACTCATTACATGCAGGAAATCGTGTCAACTCACACCCCATCCATTATGAGATAGGGTATAGACCTCATTCAAATAAAGTTCCCATCTCATCTAATAGTGGATGAAATACGAATCGACACGGTATCTTACATACAATGAGTACGACTAATATTTTTTCTTGTGAAAAATATTTTCATTTTCAAATGTATTAGGAAAAGTATCTATTTTTAGATTGTGAACATGATCTTGATATCTTTTAAGATAGGTAATACTTTATTATATGGTTATTAATTATTGTTAATTATTATTTGAGCGTGAACCTAATTTTAAAAGTGGATAATTAATGGAGGTTTACGTGTTTAAAAAATAAAACAAAAACGCGGGGAGAAATGTCTTGAAGATTTTTTTTTCTTTTTTTGGTTAACAAGATTTTTTGAAAATGAAAAAAAAGAGTCTTGTAGTTGTTAAGGCCACGAAGATAAATTTCAATTTAAGAAAAAGGTGTAGTTCTCGCTTCATAGTGTACATACGGGACTCTTTTTTTATTTTCTTCTGAAAAAATCTTCGATACGCTCTTCGCTTGTTTTTGTTTTATATGTTAAATATGTAAATCTCTATTATCCTCTTTTAAAATTAGGTTCATGCTAATACAATAACTAATAATAAATAATGAGTTTATTTTGAATATACTATTTGTATTAAATAATTTTATACAGATATTTAATCGTATATTTTTTACATAAGTAAAAGTAATTGATTAAATTACTCATTAATTATTATATAATTAATTGACAGCATAGATTTTTTGTTTACTGAATTAATATATTAAAATTAAACCCATCAAGTATTGCCTACCTAAAAGGATCTCAGAAGATAACGTTCACAGTGCTAAAACTAAATACTTCTCCCAATACATTTTTTTAAAATATTTTTTCTGAATAAGAAACAAAATCCTCACCACAAAAATTCCGCATTAATGAATGCCTCTGTAAATTCCGCATTATGACTTTAAAGAGATATTATAGGAGATAGTTATTTAACAACATGAAGTAAAAGCTTATCATTGTAATTTGAATTAGAATTTATTGGCATAATAATAAAATCTAGGGAGGTTATAAAGAAAAGATAAGATTAATAAAAGACAAAAAGAAAACACAAGATATATATCACTTAAATGAAATTACATTAATTATGACCATAATTGGAATTTAAATTTTCTACTCAAAATTAATAACACGTCATATATATTATTATACTATAAACGTGAATCACTTTAATCCCTAACATCTGTTAATCCACGATCAGTTAAGTAATAATGTCCACCTTTAAGTGACACCTTGTAATATGACATTTTAGGTGGTTTATTTTAGTCTCTTATATTACATCAAATGAGTCATTTTAGTCCTCTTCAATTTGTGAATAACATCCCTTCCTTCTCCAAACACATTATTCTCTCTTTCTCTCTCTATGCATTCAAACCTCTCTTTCCTCTGCTCCTCATTCTTCTTCTTTTTCTTCTTCTTCATCATAGATAACATATTCGAATTTGCACTCAATGAATATCAGGGAATGTTAAATGGGATATACTCAAAAATTACAAATTTATTTTGTTTCTCATGAGAATTTTTTATTGCCACTCCCAATAATTTTGTAACCATAGAAAATGATACCCACCAAGGCTTCAACCAATCATATGAGTTTAGTGTATATAATGTTTGGAATTGTTAAGGAGTTCACAAAGCATGAAAGTTTCATTTAGTTTTATCTTTCACATTTGCATACCTTCTATAACTTCTCTTAATTTCTAATAGCATACAAAATTTGTTGATGATGAAGAAAAGTGATGAGTAGAGGAAAGAGAGGTTTAAATGCATAGAGAGAGAAATTGAGAAGAGAGAAAGAGAGAAGAATATGTTTGGAGAATGGAGGGATGATATTCATAAATGAAAGATGACCAAAATGACTCATTTGGTGTAATATGGGACACTAAAATAAATAATTTAAAATATCAGATAACAAGATATCACTTAACAGTGACATATCATCATTTAACTGACAGTGGATTAACGAATATTAATAAAAGAACTAAAATGATTCACATTTGTAAATATTAGGGACCAAAATGACTTATTTTAAAAAGTCAATGATCAAAATGACTCATGTGTAAAATATGAGGGACTAAAGTAGGCATTAACTCTATTTTTTATCCTTGAAAAATTAGCAAATTTTGTTTTTGGTCCTTGAAAAATAAATTTATTTTTGGTCCAAATATTTCTAAAATCATTTGTTTTTAGTCGCTGAAATTAATCTGTCTCATCTAAATCTAAGTTGGCTAACAAAAAGTTAAGTTATCTAATCCTATATAGTAGTTAATAATCATATGTGATACATCATGATTTTATGTGTCAAAATCCTCATATAATAACTTTTTAGACCCAACACATTAATTCATTTTATCAAACCTAATAACTCATTTTATAGTAGGACTTTTACATATATGATTATGGTATATCATGTACCACTAGTGTCTATTATATAGGATTGAATAACATGATTTTCTGTTAGTTAGCTCAACATTTAATAACTAGAGACAAATTAACTAAGGACTAAATCCAAGCGATTTTCAAAATGTTTCAACCATAATCAAAACTTATTTATTTTTCAGGGACCTTTCAGGGACCAAGAACATATTTACATCTTATTATAATTGTTAGAGAGCTAATGTGCTGTATACCGTCCAAGACTTTTCAATTTCACTAATTTCATTTTACCCACACCCATCTCAAAAGTTGAAATAAAGAATATTCTCATCTCTCTCTCTCTCTCTCTCTCTCTCTCTCTCTCTCAAACAGCACCCTATTCTTTAACAGTTATTGATGAGACAATATTACATCCTTAATATCACGCCCATATTTCTCTTGTATTCCATTGTTGTTTCATGCTTCCACTGCTAATTCACAAAGTGATACCCTGCAGAGTCACTCTCATCATTCCAACACTTTCTATGCAACCTTAGTTTTCCTTGGGAAAATTAAATAACTCCATTTCAATTTTCTAATGGTCAAGGACAACATGAAGTCAACATATTCTACTGTTATTTTATTATTTAATTATTATTTTTTTGTACTTCGTCAAGTAAATTACTTAAAAGATGATACATGAAACTGTTCATTTTTGTATTAGTATTTTAAAATTATTTGGTGAGTATATTTGCCCCACCTACATTTTTATTTATCTTCCGCCACTGCACCCAAAAAAAAGAAATATATTAGAAAATGACCTTGTTTATATATCTTCACAACTTGAGGCTACAACAAAGGTAGTTTTCTTCATATGACTATTTATATAAATATTAGTTCAATTCTTTGAATTTTTTTTTTAATCTTGACATGAGTAAGTTGATAAACATGGGAATTGAATGAAGTATCAATGTTACGATCTAATTTGTTCTGATGTACTTGAGGATGATTCTGATTGGGCATCGGAGGATTCACCACCTCTCCTCAATATTGAAGAGGTTGATGCTTTACATAATGACCATGCATGAACAAAAAATAATAATAATAATAATGACCATGCAAATATTTTAATCCAAACAACTCTAAATGATATTGGTATGTTTCTTTATTGCATTATGTTTTGTCATTGTGAATGTACCGTTATGAATTATTATTTTGCAATTTGATCTAATTGGTCAAAAAATGACATGATTACAGGTCAATTAAATTTGAAAGATGATATTGATGATAATGCATACGACAATTTTATAGAAAATGCAGACCAAAGTAATGAAGGCAAGGTTGGTCAAGTTTCAAATTTATATGATGAAGAAAGAGTCCATGAATTTGACACAACCTTGATTCCACGGGCAAAACCATTCACTACTAGAAATATGTCAATTAGTGACTGATTTTATGACCGAAATAAATCAATCACAAATGATGAATTAACGACTGAATTGAGCCATGAGAGAAAATGAAAAGGGTAGAAAAAATCGGTCACTAAATAAAATTAGTGGCCGATATTTATTTATAAGAAAAAACCTTCCTCTTAAAAAAATCGGTCACTGATATTTTAATTAGTGAATATTTATTTATACAAGAAAAGCTTCTTTCATAACATTCGATCACTAAATAGATCACTAATATTTTGATTAGTGACCGATTTTTATCTACATTAGAATTATTTATTTTCATAAAAATCGGTCACTAATATTTCGATTAGTGACCGATTTAGTAACTGATATTTATCTACTTTAGAATTATTTGTTTTCATAAAATCGGTCACTAATATTTATAAGAGAAAAGCTTGTTTTCATATAAATCGGTCACTAAATCGATGACTAATTGAAATATTAGTGACCGGTTTTTATCTTTAAGAAAAAAACTTTGTTCCATAAAAATCGGTCACTGAATCGATCACTAATATTTCAATTAGTGATCAATTTTTATATATAAGAGCAAAACTTGTTTCCATAAATATCGGTCACTAATTGAAATATTAGTGACTGATTTAGTGACTGGTTTTTATTTGTAAGAGAAAACAATGTTTCATAAAAATCGATTACTAATTAAAATATTAGTGACCGATTTAGTGACTGATTTTTATTTATAAAACAAAACCTTGTTCCATATAAATCGGTCACTAATATTTTAATTAGTGACCGATTTAGTGATTAAAATTTCTTATATGAGGAATCCCTTTTCCACAATAAATCAGTCACTAAATTGATCACTAAATATTTTATTAGTGATTGATTTAGTGACTGAATTTTTGGTAACTAATTCTATTATATATAAAAATAAAGGAAAACCCTAAGTTTCCTAAATCCCCATTTTAGTTGCCTCCCCTTTACCCCTACTTGATCTTTGCCTCCCACCACCACCCTTCTCTGCTTTTTCTTCCAATCGCGCACCGTCCCTCTCTCTTCCAGCCCTCACCGCGCCGATGACGCGCTTCCGAGCTCGTGATCACCCATCGTGCAAGCTCTTTTCCGCACGACGTTCGCGCTAAGCCTCTCCCCCAACCGGGTGCGCGAGTGCTCCCTCTCCATGCCGTTGTCTGGCCGCGCCGCCTGCCCCTTTGGTAAGAGCCTCTCCACGCCACGCAGATGGAGGTGATGGAGTAATTTCAGGGTCGCTGGACATCTCGAACAAATTTAGGGTGGCTGGTTCTCAGCAACAATGAACCTCCTTATCATTCTAGTCTGGTCACTGCCTCGTAAGCAGGTTCATTAAGCTTAATATCAGAGAGCAAAAAAAATGCCCAACATTTAATCACGTATTAAATTTTGTTAGGACCGCTTTGTCCGATAAGTGATTTCTCACGGACACCTTATGAACTTGGTATTCGAGGAATGAAATTATTCACAACTAGAAAAATATTCAGTCCAATCTTGTATTGCTAATCCCTTGGCTAATCTAATTGCTTGCAAAATTTGATGATCGTTCCCAGCCTCTTCAATAGATGTCAGATGGGAATGCTCCCAGATGTTCTTTTTCAGATAAAGCCGCGGCGTGGCGGATTTTTCTCCTTGCTCTGTTATTCTCCTCATGTTTGGACTTCAGTATCAAATGAACCCCAAAAATAAGAAGCCAACGTATAATTCAATACCACCAAAATAAGATGAAAAGACGTCCATATAAGATTACAAGTGAAGAGAATGCCAAGACTTTCCTCTGAATCAAAATCTGTAGCACTTGTCTCCATTTGATAATTACCACATATTAGAGAAATCTAATATCATTATCTTGTATTGGCCAAAATCGCGCAACATTCACATATGTGAAGTGTAATCTTGTTAGGTTATGCTGAACTTGCTAAGACAAAACAAAATTTACCACCCTATAAAGAGGTGATTCAGGTTGATAGAACTTCAAATTGTTGCAACCGTCATTACTCACCAGAACACTACTATGCTTTAGCTCCTCTCCGTCCACTTCAATGTTACATCTCTTCTTTTGGCTTCGATTTTTTGCTTCTTTTAAGTACTTTTCTTCAATAATTCTTTCTGTGCAGGAGAATTTGTCCGTTTAGTAAGTACAAATTCCTCGAATAGACTAATTTACTCTCTCTTCTTTCTCCGCTTCTTTAGTGATGCTTTATCTGCTAATGATTTCACCTCCTCTTTTTTATGTCTTTTTTCTTCCTCTGCAAACTCTCTGTTTCTATTTCTCTTTTTACTTCTTTTCTTTAACAACCCTTTCTCTGCTAGCATTTTCAGTTTCTGTTTTTTCCTCTCTTTTGCTCTCTCCTCAAAGCCATCATCCATCATCTTCATTTCCGCCACATTTTTAGCGCTGAAAACCTACAATGCATCAAAGAAAATAAGCCAATTGGAATTTTAAGGTTTACATAGCTCATAATTGAAATAAGCCACAAATATAAAAGAGCCATTCACTGGAGTCTAGACCAACCAGTTAACACATACCTTTTTCATCAGAGAAAGCACCACATTTTCCTTGTATTCAATCATTTCAAGTTGTCGTTCAATTAGAGCTTCTATTTCTTGAATGAGATCAATATCATTCTGCATGTGCCAAATTTAAATGGTGGCTTAATAACAAAATGCAAGGCAAGTATAAGAATCCTCAAATGCTGTCATTTATCATATGAAACACAACTGAAATAACTCTGGGCACAGCTTCTGCAAAGCCAGTAAGTTACATCACATGTAGGAGTGAATAAAATAGGACAGATCACGGGCAACTACGAATGGGTTAGTGGTAAGAGCTTTGCGTAAAAGAGGCCATAAGTTGAACATTCACTATTCCTGCTCAGAAATTGTTTCAAATAATACATTTACCAAAAAATAGGACTAGAAATAATGTAAACGAGGAGAAAATAATATATTTACCAAAATTGTTTCAAATACAAATCAGAAAACTAGGACTCGAAACACAGATATCTGTAATTTCTAATTTATTTCTAAAATGATTTTACCTGGGTGACAAGGCTCAAAGCCAGTCCTCCTCTACCTGCTCTTGCAGTACGACCTACACGATGAACATAATCTCGTGGAAACCTGCAGATGAGATGCTGAAATCATTTTCATCAAATGCTACCAAAGTCAACTACAAAAATACAAAATTGGTCAAGAAAAGTAACCTCGGGACATCGTAATTGATAACAAGGTCAACTGTAGGAATATCCAAACCACGGCTGGCAACATCTGTTGCTAGCAGAATAGAAACCCTTCCTGATTTAAACTGTTGAAGTGCCTCAAGCCTCTGAGCCTGTGATTTGAATGAATATAGAGCTGCAGCTTCTAGATCAAGCACGTCCAGCATCAAACTCAAACGGTGACAATCTCTGCAATTGGAGAACAATAGATAAAAGCAATCAATAACTATCAATCCTTAAATTGGGATATCATAAATCATCCTATCATAGAAAGCAAAATAGCCAACAAAGTCAATTAACATATACACTCAATTACCTACGACCAGACCCGGAAATCAGATACTAGTACTAGCATAACAATGATCTGCTGAAATTGCAAAAGCTTAGAGCTCTATGATTCAGTCACAATTATTACAACTACTACTTAACCTTATTCTCAATGGGGTTAGCTATATAAATCAAATGACATTGTTGTGGTCTATTATAAACCAAGTTTGTAGATAAGTTACCAAAATCTTAGGGCCTATTTGAAAGTGTTTTCAGTTTTGTGTGTTCTAAAACAAGTTTAAAAGTAAATTTAAACTCAATTCTTTAAAATAAAAGTACGACAAATCTGTTTGACAAGTTTGTTCTGTTTTTAAACATAAAAAACAAAAATCTGTTTGGCAAATAATTTTTCAAAAAGAAAATAACAAAATAGCAAAACTCATAACAGCAGCAGCAATGACCAGTTGAAAACGATGTCATTATTGCTGGCTGATTGGAATTCATACGCCTCTGCTCAATCCTCTCAGTAGAGCTCCAATTTCAATTTGGGTCTTCCCTTTGATCTCAAATTTGCTAATAGGTCCGCAAGCAACACAGTTTCCAGCACCTTCAGCGTGGTTTCTAAAGGTGTCAGAAATTTAATGGTCAACTTCCAGTCCACCACTAGTGATGTGTGGCATTTACAATGGACCAACCAACAATCAAGCTCCAACACCAAATCATGACATGACACTGTATTACATACGAAGCATAAGAAGAAGCCACACATCCTCAGGAAATATTGTCCTTTGCCACCAAAGATGCAGATCCATGGCAAGAGAGAGCATATGATCGATTCAAGTTGCTTCTCAGAACCCATAAAGTGTCGGACGTCGTCGAGCTAGGTTGGCATCGGAGTGCTGACATGGTGGGGGTGATGGACATTGAGAGGCAGGTAGCCCTCTTTATGGCGGCTTCGACAAGGTCACATGGGAAGCAGAAGCAATGAGCTTTTTTAATATCCTTTTCTGATATACGGGAATCGAGGTGTGTTAGAGATCAACAAGTCATGATATTCACAATATTGCCACCGCGATTTTTTACTTGTTTTTAAAAACATCTTAAAACTGTTCTTTGTTTTCTGATTTTAAAATTCACGTTCATTTTTTAATTTTTAAAAGAAACGTAACAAAAACATGTTACCAAACACATTTTTTTCATTTTTAAAATCAAGAATAGTTTTTAAAATTTAAAAATACTTTCCAAACAAGTCCTTAGTCTTTTTTAATGGTTGTCTATAGTTTTTCTTGGAGGAAAGGTGTTTGGAGAGGGAGTAAATGACAATTGTTAGAATATGTGAATATCATTATATGTAATTAGGGAAAATATATCTTTGCAATTATTGTGTATTTATTACACATTATCTATACATATTCTCTCCGTTGTGTAGTTTAAACACACGGATTCATCCAATGTTTTTCTCTCTTTCTCTATTTCTCAACATGGTATCCAAAGCATAAGAAAGAAAGAAAACCCTACTACGTGCCGTCAGGAGGGCTCATTGCCCACTGGAGAAAATTTTTTTTTTGCCCAAACCGTGTTTCCTTTCCGGTTTGCCCGCCTTTCCTCTCCGTTGTGCCTCCATTCCAGCACCAACAGCCTCAGTCCGCCGCTCCCTCCCATCGCCAACCATTTTTTCCGACGACGTTTCGGCCTCCGACATCACCCCCGACTTCGCCCTTCCCTGTGCAGCCTACCCCCGATGATCCGATCCCGATCCGGCCTTCCATGTGCCTTCACGCGCCGCCACTGTCTCACGGGATACTATTCATCCGCAGCCCTTGCCGCCGCGCGTGTAGGCGCGTCCGACGGGCTTTTTGGCCGCTTCCACCGCCGCCCACCTCGCCACACCCTCCTCTTTTTGGCTCTGCCCTCGTCCTTCCCGTCCGTGCACTTCGCAGAAGTCGTGTTTTTTGAAATACCGCTTCTGCCCCTGTCCTCTTGTGACCCATGGCTGCGGTCAACTCTTCCTCTAATGATAAGGGTGTTCCAAGGGCTGAATCTCCAGCGTTCGCTAGTTATGTCAGTGTGCCTCTTTCCACTGACAAACTTGATGGCAACAACTATGATACTTGGGCATCAGACATCAAACTCTGGTTGACAGGGCAAGACTATGCTGACCACCTCACCACAAAGGCTGTAGACATCCTGGTGGATGGGCGCCCCCCCTAGGTTAAGATTGATGCCCAGCTGTGTAGCATCCTCAAGTCCACCATTGCTCCTTCCATCAAACAAATCTTTCGGGCCCATGTCACTTGTGAATCTGTTTGGGCACAGGAGAAGACCCTCTTCACCACTTGATGGTTCTATGTCCTCTTATTTGGGTAAGATTCATGGTGCTCTCCATGACTTCAATGAACTCTTGCCCCTTGCTGATACCCTGAAGAAGGAGTTGGAGCAACGTAGTTCTTTCTTTATGCTCTTGGCCCTTTATGGTTTACCTCCAAAGTACTCTACTACTCGTGATCAGCTTCTGGGATCCCTGACTATGCATATTCTCTCCATGGTGTCTACCTCTCTCCTTGGGTTCCTGCCAAATCCCTTACTGAGTTGCTCCTTCCTCCAGCCTCGGTTGATACCTCTGCACTCATCACCCAGAATACCAATCGTGGCCGTTGTTGGAAGTCCCGCCTTAAGTGTGATCACTATCATAAGCCAGGCCACACCATTGATCGTTGTTACTCTTTGCATCCTCATCTGCGCCTTACTGTTAATGTTACCCAGGCTGGTGTTCCTGCTCCCTCGGACTCACCTGCTCCGCATCCATCGTCTCCGGCTGACTATGCTGATTTCCTGAAGTAGTTTGAGCAACGTCAAAACACTGGTTCCATTGCCTCTATTGCACACACTGGTAATTCTTTTGCTTGTTTCTCTCAGTCGGCCTCATTAGGTCCTTGAGTTCTTGATTCCGCCGCTACTGATCATATCTCCGCTAATAAAACTTTATTTTTTACACTTTCTACTTCTGGATATTTACCTACTGTCACTTTGGCCAACGGTTCTCACACACAGTCTCACGGGGTGGGCACTGCCCATCCCCTTCCTTCTATGTCAGTTGATTCTGTCTTTTATGTTCCTGGTTCTCCATTCAATCTACTCTCTATTTCTAGGTTGACTAAAGCCCTTAAGTGTATTATTTCATTCACTGAAGATTCTGTTTACTTGCAGGACCGAAGCACGGGACGGATGATTGGCACCGGATGTGAGTCTCGCGGCCTCTACTGGCTCCGTCCCCCGTCAAGTGTTTGCTCCCTTACCACTAATCCTCTCACCCTCCATTACCAGTTAGGTCATCCCAACCTTGCCAACTTGCAGCGTATGGTGCCTATCCTATTCAAACTATCCAGTTTGCCTTGTGAATCGTGTCAACTTGGAAAACACACGCAGAGTCATTATCCAAATAGTGTTAGTAGTCGGGCTGCATCTCCCTTTACTTTAGTTCATTTAGATATTTGGGGTCCTAGTCGCACAGTGTCTAGTTTAGAATTTCGTTATTTTGTCATGTTTATTGATGACTATTCTCGTTGTACTTGGTTATTTTTATTAAAACGCAGGTCTGAGTTGTTTTCTGTTTTTACTAAATTTTATCAAGAAATAAAAGCTCGGTCTGGTGTTCCTATTCGCACTTTACATAGTGATAATGCAAAAGAGTATTTGTCTCATGATTTTCAACAGTTTTTGGCTTCTCATGGCATTCTTCACCAGACGTCTTGTGCTCATACACCTCAACAGAATGGGGTTGCTGAGCGTAAGAATCGTCATCTCATTGAAACCACACGTACTCTTCTTCATAATCATGTACCTTTTCATTTTTGTGTGTGTGTGTGTAGGGGGGGATGCTGTTTTAACAACATGTTATTTAATTAATCGCATGCCCTCTTCTGTTTTGGGCCACCAAGTTCCCCATTCCATCTTATTTTCCCATGACCCCTTGCATTCCCTTTCCCCGCATGTTTTTGGGTCAACTTGCTTTGTTCACAACTTCACTCTTGGTCTTGAAAAACTTTCTGCACGTTTACTTAAATGTGTTTTTCTTGGTTACACTCGGTCTCAAAAGGGGTTTCGGTGTTTTTCTCCTACTCTGCGTCGTTATCTTGTCTCCGCGGATGTTACCTTTTTTGACACTATTCCCGTCTTTGAGCCATCTACCCATTCCACCTCTCCTGCTTCTGAGGAACTCCCACTTCCCGTGATCCACCTTTTCCGCCTACACCTACACCCACACTCCGCCCCCTTCATGTCTACCATCGTCGAGCCCATCCACTAGCCGAGCCTGTCCCACCTTCGACACCCATAGCACCTAACCAGCAGCCACTACCTACTCTTGCTCCTTCCTCCGAACCTATCTTGGCTGATGTGGACTCTCCTCCGATGCCTGATCCTTCGCCTCTTCGATCCTGCTAGTTGCGCCTGATCTTCCCATTGCCTTTCGTAAAAGTATTTGTTCCACTCGTAACCCATCTCCTCACTATACTACCTTGAGTTATCACCATCTTTCTACTCTACATTATGTCTGTTTGTCTTTTTTGTCTTCCGTGTCTATTCCTAAGACTACAAGTGAGGCCATCTCCCATCCTGGGTGGAGACAAGCTATGATTACTGAGATGTGTGCACTTCAAGACAGTGGTACTTGGGAACTGGTGTCTCTATCTCCAGGTAAATCTGTGGTTGGTTGTCGATGGATTTTTACGGTTAAGGTGGGGCCTGATGGCCAAATTGATCATCTTAAAGCCCGTCTTGTTGCCAAAGGGTACACTCAGATATTTGGTTTGGATTATGGTGATACATTCTTCCCTGTTGCCAAGTTGGCTTCTGTTCGCCTGTTTCTCTATATGGCTGCTATACGTCCTTGGCCTCTTCATCAATTGGATATTAAGAACAGTGTTATTAAAAAGCAACCATGGCGGCGCTATGGCGCCATGGTGTGGCGGAAATCGACCTCGCCGCCATGGAAAGGTGGATGGCGTGGCGGACGTGGCGGGTGAAATGACGGTGGCGCCATGGCGGATTGGTGGCGGCCATGGCGGAAATCCGGCCCAAAACCCCTTTTTTTTGGTTTTTTTTTTCGGGTTTTTGGAGGCCCAAAACCCTCATCCTAAACCTAATGAGACCCGGCTTGCTTCTTTGCTTCGCTGCTGCTCTGCTTCGCTGCGGCTCTGCTTCTCTGCTTCCTTTTCTCTCATGCTTCCCAGCAACAGCGGCGCACCACGCCAGCGACGGCGGCTCACTAGCGGTGGCTGCGGCGAGGTTGCTGCTTCTCTGCTTCCTTTTCTCTCTCGGTCTGTTGCTTCTCTGCTCCCTTTTCTCTCTCGATCCCTCTTTTCTCTTTGCCGGCTTCGACGAACCACCGCACCGGCAGTGGCGAATCTCATCGGCGGCGGCGGATCTCATCAGAGGCGGCGGCCAGCTTGGAGCACCCCAGTCAGGTCCTCCTTCTTCTTCTTCTCCTCTTATTTTCCTCCTTGTTCGTCAGTTATGTCTTCTTTTTCTCTGTTTTAAATTTTTTCTTCTTCTTCCTTGTTCTTATTTTTTGTCCAGCAGCCTCTTCTATTTTGTTTTAGGTTGAAATGGCAAGTGGACCTAAACAAGGCTCAGTTCCAGCTTCTTCTACCAGTAGCAAAAACATATCAGACCCTAGGTGGAAGTATGTCCACCCTGTAGAAGAAAACAATACAAATAACACTATTTGTAATTTCTGCTCAAAACTAATGAAAGATGGAATAACAAGAGCCAAAGAACACCTGATAGGTAAGAGTGGCAATGTTTCTAAGTGCATCAAGGTTCCAAAAGAAGTTAAAGAGGAGTTGATAAAGTATATGAAACAGAAAAAAAGCCAATGGAGTGAGGAGGTTGAAGCTCCAAATGCAAGGGAGCTTGATCTTGAGAACTTGGGGTTTGGGTTATCTGAAGAAGATGCTGAAGGGATTGATGATATCCCTAACCCAAGGCCTAGAGTGAGAAGAGGTGCTAGTGCTTTGAAAGGCCCAATGGATTTATTTGTTAGAAATCCTAAAACTGTAATTAGGAAGAGGAACAAGGAAAAGTTCAGGCAGCAAAATATTAGAGAAGCATGTGACAAAGAGGCAATTGAAAGGGTCCATCAATACATAGCTCGGTGGTGGTATCAAGCTGGAATTCCATTCAATTGTATTAAGTTGAAGAGTTTTCATGACATGTTGTCAGCCATTGGAACCTTTGGTCCCAATTTGCCCCCTCCATCTTATCATGCTATAAGGGTTCCTCTTCTCAATAAAGAGTTGGAGCACACAAAAAATATGATGAAGAATCATAAGGAGCAGTGGAAAAAACATGGTTGCTCCATCATGTCTGATGCCTGGACTGATAGGAAGCAGAGGTCCATTATTAATTTCTTAGTGAACTCTCCTGCTGGAACAATGTTTATAAAGTCCATTGATGGATCTGACTTTGTAAAGACTGGGGAGAAGTTATTTGAGCTTCTTGACTCTCTTGTGGAGGAGATTGGAGAGGAGAACGTTGTTCAAATTATAACTGATAATGGGAGCAACTATGTTTTGGCTGCCAAGATGTTAGAAGAAAAAAGACCACACCTCTATTGGACTCCTTGTGCTACTCATTGTTTGGATTTGATGTTGGAAGATATTGGAAAGATTCCACTGATAAAGAAAACGACCAAGAGGGCAATTTTTCTTGTTGGTTTCATTTATAGCCACACTAGCACGTTAAGCTTATTGAGACAGTTCACAAACAAGAAGGAATTGGTAAGGCATGCAATTACACAATTTGCTACTTCATTTCTATCATTGGAGAGGCTTCGTGAAGAGAAACAAAATTTGACAAAAATGTTTACCTCCGATGAATGGGTGAGAAACAAACTGTCTAAGGAGGCTAAGGGAAAGGAAGCAACCAAAATTGCAATCATGCCTTCTTTTTGGAACCATGTGAGATACACCCTCAAAGTTATGAGGCCTCTTGTTCATGTGCTTAGGCTTGTTGATGGTGAAAGAAAGCCGGCCATGGGATACATTTATGAGGCCATGGACAAGGCCAAAGAGGCCATTATGAAGTCCTTCAACAATGATGAAAGCAAATACAAAGATGTGTTTGCAATCATTGATAAGAGATGGAATTGCCAGCTTCATCGCCCATTACATGCAGCGGGTCATTTTTTGAATCCGGAGTTCTACTACAGCAACTCAGATTTGGAATTTGATTTGGAAGTTACAAATGGGTTGTATGAATGCATTAGGAGATTGGTGCCAAGTCGAGATGTGCAACAAAAAATATTAATTGAGCTGCCACTTTATAAGAATGGTGATGGTCTTTTTGGATCGGATTTCGCCCGATCAAATCAAAAAACCCTTGCACCGGGTAAGAAGAATACTACTAGTTATCAAATTTCTTAATTAAAGTTTAAACTTAAAGTTAGTGATTTTCTTTTTTACATTGCCTTCTTTGAATTTGTAGCTCAATGGTGGCGAATGTATGGGCATTCTACTCCAAATTTGCAAAAGTTGGCTATCAAGATTTTGAGCTTAACGTGTAGTGCTTCGGGCTGTGAACGCAATTAAAGTGTTTTTGAGCAAGTAAGAAGCAATTTTCTATCTTAATGGTTACTATTATAAGTATAACATAGTACCAATTAACAATTAGATAATTATATTGGTATTGTAGATACATACTAAGAAGAGAAATAGACTTGAGCACAAAAGGATGGAGGATTTGGTTTTTGTGAAGTATAAAGAAGCACTCAAACAAAGATATAATATTAGAGATGAAATTGATCCCACTTCACTCAATGATATTGATGAGTGTAACGAGTGGATGGTTGGGGAGTTGGTTGATGAAGAGAATGCTGGAGATGAGTTGGTTTTTGAAGGTGATGAAACTTTGAATTGGGAGACTGTGTTTAGGGCATCTGGCATTGGAGAGCCCACAACAAATACTAGGAATCAAAGTAAAAAAAGAAAGGCAGCAACTAGTGGTGAAGGACAAACAAGTAGAGTTTCCAAGAAAGGAAAACAGGTAGTGGTGGTTGAAGAAGAGCCTGAAGATCCTGAATTTGAAGACACTATGGAAACTAAAGAAGAGGAAGAGGAAATAATGTTTGATGATTCTGAATCAGAAGGAGAACAATCACAAGGATATCGCCCAGTTGAGAACAAGGACAATGATGATGATAATTACTTTGGGGAAGATGATGAGGACTAGTTGTTAAATTAGTTGATCTTAGTTTATGTTTGTTTGTCTTGAATTCTTAATTTTTGCTGACATTATGACTATGGCTTTGTGGCTTTGATCATGGATTGCTATTTTTTCAATCCTTGTTTGTGACTTTGATTGTGCATTTGTGGCTTTGATTATGTCTTTGAGGCTTTGATTATGTCTTTGAGGCTCTGATTATGCATTATGTCTTTGTATCTTGTTTTTTTTATATATATGTATATATTTTTTTAGTCCGCCATGGCTTCCGCCATAATCCGCAACGCCATCCGCCATATTTTTATGGCGGTTTTTTGCCTCACCGCCATAAACCGCCATCCGCCATTGAAAACCTTGATTAAGAATGTCTTTCTCCATGGTGATCTTGAGGAAGAGGTTTATATGCAGCAACCTCCTGGGTATGTTGCTCAAGGGGAGTCTTCTGGCCTTGTTTGTCGTCTTCAGAAATCATTGTATAGTCTTAAGCAGTCTCCTCGAGCTTGGTTTGGAAGGTTCTCCACAGTGGTTCAGCAATTTGGTATGACTCGGAGTGAAGCTGACCACTCCGTGTTTTATTGTCATACTCAGAGAGGTTGCACCTACTTAGTTGTGTATGTTGATAACATTGTCATTACAGGGAGCGACACTCAGGGCATGGCACAGATCAAACAGCACCTATGCAAGCATTTCCAAACCAAAGACCTTGGCAAACTCAGATAGTTCTTGGGTATTGAAGTAGCACAGTCCAAAGATGACATAGTTCTCTCTCAGAGAAAATATGTTATTGACATTCTAGAGAAAACATGCTGCAAAACCTGTTGATACTCTGATGGATCCCAATGCCAAGCTTCTACCAAATCAAGGGGAGCCATTATTTGACCCTGGGAGATATAGAAGATTGGTTGGGAAATTGAACTATCTCACAGTTACTCGCCCAGACATTTCTTTTGCAGTAAGTGTGGTTAGTCAATTCCTAAACTCACCATGTGAAGCTCACTGGGATGCTATTATACGTATTTTGAAGTATGTCAAAGGAGCACCAGGGAATGGCACTGATATATTTGGGTATTCTGATGCAAATTGGACGGGATCCCCTTCTGATAGGCATTCCACTTCTGGGTATTGTATACTTATTAGAGGCAATCTCATATCCTGAAAGAGTAAGAAGCAAACTGTACTGGCACGGTCTAGTGCTGAGGCAAAGTACCGTGCCATGGCCTTAACCACATGTGAACTTATCTGGCTCAAGCAACTCCTCAAAGAACTTCAATTTCAAGAAACCAAGCACATGACACTTGTTTGTGACAATCAAGCCGCTTTACACATTGCCTCAAATCCAGTTTTTCATGAGAGGACCAAACACATTGAAATCAATTGTCACTTTATCAGAGAGAAGATTCTATCTAGAGACATCTCCACAAGCTTCATCAATTCAAATGACCAACTGACAGATGTTCTCACCAAATCATTGAAAGATCCTAGAATAAGTTATCTATGTAACAAGCTAGGTGCATATGATCTATATGCCCCAGCTTGATGAGGAGTGGTAAAATATGTGAATATCTGTAATTATCTATAATTAGGAAAAAAAATATCTTTGTAAGTATTGTGTATTTGTTACACATTGTCTATATATATTTTCTCCGTTGTGTAGTTTAAACACACGGATTCATCCAATGTTTTTCTCTCTTTCTCAACAACAATTTATCCATTCTCCCAATTTCATCCAGAAAAACCCATTGCCATGGCACAGACTAGTACCAACGGACCACAAACACATTCAATCAGACAAAATGGCCACACTCTAAACCTCCAATATATGTTTCTTGTCCTTGAGAATCAAGGAAATGGACGAGCTTATAAAATCTATTATGAGCTGCCCAAAGAAAAAAAGAAAACAAAACAAAAGCTAATTCAACCAAATCTAATCATACCAATATTAGAATGATAATTTTTTACTTTTGTTCTTCTCCTATCAGAGGGGAAGGGGGAAGTTAAAACAAAAACATAACAGACTAGCCATAACAAAAGTAATCACAGGTAAAAGTTGCTTGAGATTAGCAAGCAATGGTCTATAAGATAAAACAAGAATGCAAACTAGAGTACTAGAAAAATAAATAGGCAAGGTTGTTTAAGATATTGGATAAACGTGGCAACATGGTCCTATAGCACCACAATAAACACGTTCACCTAAGAGAAGAAAAATGAATTATGGATAACAAACCATGACACAGACAGCGTAAGCTGTTTATGAAAATTATACCATGTCACCTAGAAAGATACCTGCATGTGGAGATAAATACAATGGCAGACCGGATGTCCATATCTTCCATTTTAGACAAAATATGCATCAAATATACCTCCTTCACCTTTTTGGGGATGAATATAACCTGTTGCTTAAGTGTTTCAACTGTTTTCAAGCCTTCATATGCCTCGTAGACATACAGCTTATCCTGGTAACGCTCATGCAACTTTTGCAGATTACTTGTCGTTGTTGCTGAAAAGAACAGGTTTTGCCTATTTTCAGGCAAGCACTTGAAGAGAAATTTCAATTCCTCCTGAAAACCAACATCCAGGACTCGATCTGCTTCATCCAAGACAAGGAACTGCAGAATCATAGGTCAGATATCAAAAACAAACAACAATGAAGGTAACGAAATGCATAATCTTTATGCATACAGAATGCAGTTTTGTTTTTAGATATACGCACTTTAGCTGTTTGGCTTGCTAATTTCTTTTTATTCTTTTAATTTGGAAGATTTCTTGTCCAACCGAAGCCCCAATTTCCAAAGTCCCTTCACACACTTCTACTATAAATACTCCATCTTACCCATAACTCTCTCCAGTTAACTAAATGCACTAGAAGCTACAACAATTAAAACACACAGCACCATTGCCACAGTAAAACAAGCACCACAAGATCACCAAAACCTCAAAACCCATTATAAGAAAAACAGAAAATAAAATTGCAAAATACCATCATCATTGATATTATCTTAAATTAATCTATTGCTCCCTATAATGTCATTGACTTTTCAACTAAGTTCCTAGAATTTAAAGGTTTGTAATTGAATTCTTATAATTTTAAATTTGGTTGCGTTTAAAATGGATGGGAATATTCAATGTTCCTACCCTTTACAACCGTTCCTACTAGCCTCGTCTGCATCTAATGGTAAGAAAAGGAGGAGGGGGTCTAAGGTGAGAATGAATTGAAGTTGGAGTTCCATGATCCCATTAAGGCATTAAGTAACCAGTTTCATTATTTTATTGATCTAAAATTCAAGAAAAATGTAAAAAGTGTATTCTCTTGAATGGCAAAAATAAAGATTCAGGGAAGAAGTGGATACAGCAGCCAAGGCACCCATCAATGGAGGCGCCTTTGTGGCTTTCGGGATTAAGGGTCGACCATGAAGTTGGGAATGGATCAAATCTTCAAATGAAGTAGCTTGGTTGCAGTTATTGTCACTGTCCATGGTTAGGGTTTGATGTGAGAGGGAGGACATGGACTTGGTAGTGAGTTTGGGGAGAGTCTCTACGACTCTGCCATTGTTGCCGAGGAAGAGCTGTTGGTCAAGGAGGGAGAGAGGTGGGGATTGGTAGTGTGATGTTAGTCATGTTCTACCAATATCCCAGACATGGCTTCTTCAAAAAATTGATGACAAATGGGACCTCTTCACCAAGTTTTATCCTTGCTTAATTTTCTTTTTGCTTCTCATATGCTCACAGATTTAATGAGGATTACCCAGAAATTTCAAACTTTAAATAAAAGATGTGCTTGCTTGATTGATGACATCTATGAAGTGTTCTAAAATTCTTCAAAGTAATTGGAACTAATGATTGGACTCTTATGCTTCAAATTCAAATTTTTTAATTGAGCTGCAAAATAAATGAGCCATTGCTAAAAAGTTTGTAAGTCTGAAGACTTGGAAATAAAACATTGAGAGATGCTGTTGTTCATAAGTTGCAGGGAGAGAAACGAAACTATAGATTGAAAATAAGATTTATTTTAAACAATAGAGTATAAAAGTAAAAAAAAAAAAAAAACCTGCCACCACCTGTACTCTTACGTGAACACTGAATGTTTCGTTCTTTGGATGAACATTGTAAACACTACCGTTAAATTTTTTAAAGTTGGTTGCTCCTTATAAACAATCGACAATGTTTGCTAAGTTGCCTATTTAAGAATCCGGATAATTTAGAAGGACTTATTTGCCTGCACCATTCCCTAATATATCTTTATGAGAAGTTCTTACCTCCTCCTGGAAGAGACCCAAAAACAAAAATCTTCCACCAAATGTCATCACAACCATTCATTGTTATTGGACCACTCAACTTTACATCGCCCATGACCTTTTAGATGGTGTGAG
Source organism: Dalbergia cochinchinensis (assembly GCA_031216125.1). NCBI lineage: Eukaryota > Viridiplantae > Streptophyta > Magnoliopsida > Fabales > Fabaceae > Dalbergia > Dalbergia cochinchinensis. The sequence continues at coordinate 32,831,485 of CM062374.1, read as the reverse complement.
ATTCAACTACTGGAAGAAAATTTCTTCCTCAAGTAAGATACAAGAAAGTTCCACATCTTTATAGTTGATTAGAACTTACACGTCCCTTTCGTTTTTTTTTTTTTTGTAATATACCATTTTGAACCTTAAAAAAAATCAATGTGCCAAGAAACTAATATTTAAAGAGTGTTTTATTAGCCTATAGTACCTCAATGATTAGGCCACCGACAAACTTGTCCAAAAAAGAAGGAATGTTAACAAATTTGTGAGCTTGGAATTTGGGGCAGAAAGGAAGGAAAGGAAGGACAAAACCGTAAGATTTGAAAATTTAACACTAAATTTTTCCTTCCTCTCCCTTTCTCTCCAAAATCCAAACTCCAGAAATCCAAACTCACAAACGTACTACAAAAGATCATTGTGTCGACAAATTGGTCCCTTAAATGTCTTATGTTAATACTATCGGAGCTCATTAGCAACAATAGAATTGATCATTAAGAACCACAAACTAATAAAACTTCTTTTAGACACAAATTTGCCAACGCATTGGTCTTTTAATAGTTACAATGATAGTAAAAAATTAACAAACAAAGGGAATATCTAAATAAGATTGAAAATATGACGACCAATTGCAAACTTCTAAACTATAGGACTATAGACATCTTCAAAAATAACTTAACCTTGTGTATTACCTTAGTCCGGGAGAAAACGGGAGGGATATCAGGGTTGTCCTCGAGCAACGCCTTGATCCTCCCAGGCGTGGCGATCACGACGTGCGGCCTCGCCGCCAGCTGCTTCGCCTGCCTCAGCATGTCCATGCCGCCGACCACCACGGCGATCCGAAGGTGCAGGCACGACCCCAGCGCCCGGAACTGCTCCGCCAGCTGGAACGCCAGCTCCCTCGTCGGCGTCACCACCAACGAGAACACACCGTACGGATGCTCCGCCAGCCGATGCAGGATCGGCAACGCGAACGCCGCCGTCTTCCCGCTCCCTGTCTCATCAATCCCGAGGACATGGCCGCCCTCCAGCACGCGCGGGATACACTGCGACTGCACGCGCCGCGGCCGCCGCATCCCGAGCTCCCTGCACGTCTTCACCGCCCATTCGGCGAGTCCGAGGTCTGCGAAAGTGGTTGCGGCGGAGGAGGAGGTGGAGGAGAAGTCGGTTGTTGTGGTCGTGGGTTGGGCGGAGTTAGGGTTTTTGGCGGCTGCGTAGGGCGGTAGGGGTGTGGGGTTTTTGGAGCGTGTGGGGGTTGGTTTGAAGAGAGGGAAGTTTTGGTCGAGAAGGAGCGTTTGGTCCATTGCGTTTTAGGCTTTCGGTACCGTGAAAGAAAGAGAACAACAATACAGGTTAGCACTAGTGTTATTCAAACACCCGATTTGGGCGTAGACTGCAGTGTACAAAGACACCGTTCAGGAAAGACTCACGGATGAGGAAATAAAAAAGAGCACACCATAGAAAATCCCAAAATTTCATTTTCAACTTTAGTTAAGGGTGGCGAAATAGGTTGAGTTTGTTTGATTGACCCGTCAACTTAGAATTTTTTGACGCGATGGATTGAATTTTTTAATCCGTTAAAATTTTTCAACTCATCTCACGCTTGCCTTATTTTATAGCCAACTTATGACAAGTCGAGGTAGGTTAGTAAAGATAGCTAAAAACTAACCAAAATGAGTTAACTCATTAACCCATTATTTTTCTATGGAGCGAGTTAATACTTTCAATCCAATAGGTCAACTCGTCCCACCCCTTTTTATAGCCAACCAGCAGCAGGTCAGGGCACATTAACCCACCCTGCCCTCTTTGCCACCCCTATTTTCAGTATCCACTCTTATGCGCAGGATTCACTTGCTTCTTTATTCTCTATTTCCCTCCCTCTGAGAATTGAGAATAGCAAGAATTCCCTTCCCCTCAACTATCTCAAACCCTCTTCATGGAAATCACTCAAACCCTTTTGCTCTCAAGCTCCAGCTCGTTCTCAAGCTCCAGCTCACTCTCAAGCTAACTAAAAGCCCATATCCCTCTCTAGCTCTAGCACCTTCCTTCTCTCGATCACTCTCTCTTGGATACTGATTTGGATACTCAAACCCATTCTCTAAAGATTGCTGAAGAGCAGTCAAGCTCAAGCTTCGCTGTCTATTGCTCAAGCTCTTGATCTCCTTCTCTCAAGCTTTTGGGGGTACTTATTTTTTATAATCTAACTTTGTATTAGATCAGCATTGTCTTGGGTCAGAAAGTTGCAACCACTATATCTGTGTTCCTACATGTTGAATTACAATTTTCTCCATGAGTTCCTCAATATGCGAATGAACAAAAGCAAATTTTTTCATTGAATTGGAATGTATATTGTGATTGGATAGTACCCATGTCTTTTCTGTTATGCTAGGTTTTAAATTTTCTAATATTTTTGGTTTTTGATTTTTAATTCTTGTTCTTTTGCTTTAGCTATTAAAAATAGTCTCTTTGTTGTTGAGTTTATGTTTCCCTAAGTGTTGATTCATTTCATTTTGATTTTATTTGTTATGTAATTTGTCACTCTTGTCTTACTTTTATGGATCTTTTTTTTGAACCATTGTCTAGTCATTGATGTTATTGTTACGTTGCTAAGCTCTTAGTCTTAGAGCTTCGCATATTCTAGAGAGCTTAATAATCTTAGGAAATGTGTGGTTTTGGTTTGACATTTTGAAGTGACAAATAAAATGGATTAGAAGTAGTATTCATTAAATATGTTTATGACAGTTTGAATCAATAAGATGATGAACTTCTGAGCCGAACATCAACTAATCGTCCATATTGAAGACTAATATGAAGTGAATGCTTCAATTTGAGTAGCCAAATTAAGCAATAGGAACTAGCTATATTGAACATACATATTGTATTTGACACAGATAAAAACACCAATGGAAATATAATCCAATTGATGATACAACTACATATACTTTTGTTGGAAGGATTTTCATGAGCCCTATAATGATCATGTCCATTAGATAGTTGTAATACTTGTTTTATGAATCTTTTGTAAAAGAGATAAAAGGTCTTGTTTTTCCTCTTGTATGTTCGTTATAGATTAGGGAAAATGAAGTTAGAAAAATGAAATTTTGTGTTTTGGCGGAGGAACTTGAGTGCTTAGTCTAGTTACATGTTTTTGGGGACTAAAATTGTCTAGAGAGGTTAAGTAATAGGAATTGAGTTGCTGTCTTTAGCTTCTAAAAGTATAACCATGACCTTGATTTCTTATTATGCTTATCATTTGGTTCTGCAATTAAGGTCAGTCTACTTGTTGGTGTTGTATTAATATTGTATAGTGAGATGAAGGATGAGGATGAAGGTGTTTTAATAAGAAAGTGTTTTATGAGGATGAAGGGATGCTTGGGACAAAATATTGCATAAAACCAATTAGACTAATTATCGATCTATATAAATCTATTGCTTTTATCATCCATTGCTTTTATATTTTGTCTTGTTGGTTCTCATGACATTTCAATGTTACTTTAACTTGGTGTTACCATGTACTTTCTAGTATGAGATGGTTTTGCGGATTATTATGCCATAAAATGCTTCTCTTATACATTACTAATAGCAGCTAGCAAACTACAAGTGCATATCATTGTGATAAAACTGACTGCCAATCTTATATTGATGTTATTGTGTGTATGTGTGTGTAGGATGATATATATATATATATATATATATATGGACTTTTTTTTATTCACCATGTACATTGCATTTTTTACTAAAGACATGTTGTAACAAGATTACCCAGACATTTGCCAAGTGAAGTAGATAGACCAAGGTTTGAAGCATAGATGAGAATGATTTTAAAGATCAACATGTGTCAAGAAGAAGAAAAATCAAGAGGAAATGGTCATATTCAAAATCCAAGTATAAAAAGATAAGATCTTCATTTTATTAGGAGACTTTTGCACAACTAACGCCGAAGCTTTTCAATATATTCTGAAAGTTCATCTATTACTTCTTGTAATCGGTTTCTATTACACAAAATCTTCTTTCATGTTCTCATTAGATAACATTTTCTTCTTAGGAAGAATTGAGAAAGAAGTTTTTCAAGTTTTTAGTATGTATACTGTTTTATTCCTAGAAAAACTTGAGTGTTCCTTTGTTGGAGAGAACAACCCAAAACTATATTCTTGCACCTTAATCTAGTAGTGATCAAAGTAAGATTAGTTTGAAGAGCTAGTAAAATGAATACTTGGTGTAAGAGTAAATTGAAACTACTATTCACTGAAAATAGTTTGAGAAGGTTATACAAAGGCTATCTCACTTTCTCGAGGTTGAAAAAGGGTTTTTAGTAGAATTTAACAAGTTGTTGAGAACTGGATGTAGGCAATGTTTAGCCAGACCAGTCTAAAAGTATTGAGTAATCCCTCATTCTCTCTTTACATATTTATTGTTCAGTTTTTGTATCTATTTTTGTTGTGTGTCTTTGAAAAAGTTTTATAAAATAGTTTTTGAAATTCCTGTATGTACTTTTGATTTAGAAAGATACTTTTTGAAGCTAACTAACTATAATTTTCACTGCCTTCAAGTGAATAGCCTAATAGATTTTGTTTAAAGTTTTAGAAACTAAAAAGAAGTGAAAAGCATGATTCAATCCCTTATTCTCGTGCTACTTTTAACCTACAGATGGGTCTTAGAAAAACCCTATTTTGACCGTAGCAAGAGGTGTTAACTACCTCTGCCCAAAAACCTTTAGATAAATCACTTTCTAAAAGCATTATTCTTGCCATTTCTTGCAAGCTTCTATTATTCCTTTCAGCAACCCCATTTTGTTGGGAGTTCTAAGAGAAGAGAACTCATGAGAAATACTATAGTTTTCACAAAAAGTTTTCAAAAATATGGTTTTCAAATTCTCTTTCATGATTTAATCTAATGGAAGTAATTTGAGAACTTTTTTTTTATTAGAAACCCTTGTTGCTAAAGCTTTAAATCTTTCTTAGAAGCCAAGAAAAGAATCCATGTAAATCTTGAGAAATCATCCACAATGACAACACAATATTTCTTTCCTGCAAGACTTACAATTTTGGTTGGTCTAAAGAGATCCATATGTAAAAGCTCTAGTGGTCTTGTGGTTGAAACCACATTTTTGTTATGGAAAGAAGCCTTGGTTTGCTTACCTTTCTCATATAAATCACAAGTTGAATCATTGTCATAACTGATCTTTGGAAGGTCTTTAACAAGCTTTTTCTAAGATAACTCATAAATTAGCTTCATATGAGCATGACCAAGTTTTTTATACCACAACCACTTATCATCCATAAAGGATGCAATACATTTTACATCTTGATCTAGAAGGTCATCCAAGAATAACATATAAGTGTTATCATGTCTCCTACCAAATAAAATAACTTGTCTAGAAATTGGATTCACCGCACGGAATGCTTTGGCATTAAACCAGAAATTAAAGCCGTTGTCACACAATTGACTAATGCTCAACAAGTTCTGAGCCAAGCCATCAATTAATACTACATCAGAAATTTGATGAGAATCATCCTTCCCAACATTTCCAATGTCTGTGACTTTAGTTTTACTACCATCAGCAAACTTTACAGAACTTGACTCCTTTGGCCACAAGTTTTTTAACTATTTCTTTTTTACTGACAAGTGTCTAGAGCAGACATTGTCCATATACCCCTCTTCATCATTCTCAACATGTTTTCTAAGATACACCTGGAACAAAAGTGGTTTTAATTTTAGGTATCCATATTTTTTTAGGTCTTTTAGGGTTAGTCATTCTTGGGGGTGATTTCTGACCTGTTTATTTGCTTTATTTAGAAAGCATTTATCAAGTAGATGCCCCTTTTTATGATAGAAATTGTAACAGGTTTTAATCTTTTCTTTCTTAATTAGATGAGGTTGCTTTTTCATCGATTTCCTTCTTATAACATATTCTTGTTTTTTGAAAATAAGGTCTTTGACCTCCAAGCATCATATTCATAAACTTTGAGCCATTGACTATTTTCTCCAAATTTGTTTTGAGAAGTTTAGAAGTTTTCTCAAGTTCAAAAATTTCTTTTTGAGCTTTTTGATCTTTGTCAGAAACTTCAATTTCTAAGGACTTGAGTTCGACATTCAAACATTTGTTTTCTCCTTAAATTTCTTCTTTCTCAAGTTTTATATTCTCAAAATCAGTTTTTCCTTTCTCATGACTCTTTTTAAGAGTTAAGTAATGAGAAGTTAGTGTTTGAGAAATTTCAAGCAGTTCATCATATAATTTCAAAAGATCATCATAGGAAGTTTAGTTTCTGAAGGTGCATTTACCTCAGTTTCTCCTTTAGTTGCGTAATCAACCATGAAGCAGAGATTAACAGCATCTTCTAATTCATCTTGGCTTTCTGAACCCTCCTTTTCTTCTTCAAAATCACTTCATGTGGCAAGCATTCCTTTCTTCTTTGGAGTAAACTTTTTTTGTGAACCATTGAGCTTAGGACAATCTGTTTTGAAATATCCTTTTTCTCCACAATTGTAGCAACTTACATTTTCCATCTTTGCTTTGCCTTTTTTGCCCTTTTGAAGTTGATGTGTTTTCTCTTTTTGATTCTATTTTTCCAAACTCTTGACATCTTTCTTAAAAGCATGGAGATTTCATCTCCATCTTCTTCTTCTAAGTCTTTTTCATCATCAAAAACTTTAGCAACTTTCATTGCCTTTCCTTTGTTTTATTTCTTGTGCAAAGACTTCAGAGCTATAAATTTAGTTTTCTTTATGTGTTCACCATGAATCTTAAAAAGCACAACCTCATGGGTTTTGAGGGACCCAAAGAGAACATCTAAGCTAAGGGTTTGAAGATGCTTGGCTTTTGTAATGGCTGTAACCTTGAGAAGCCATTTGGAAGGAAGGCTTCTTAGAATCTTTGTTACCATTTCAGAGTTTAGGTACCTCTTACCCAAGCCTTTAAGTTGGTTAGCCATGTGCATGAACTTGGTAGTAATCTCATCAATATTCTCTTAATCTGTCATTTTGAACATCTGATATTGATGGACTAACATACTTATTTTGGTTTCCTTGACCTGGTTAGTTCCTTCATGCAACATGTGTAATCTATCCCAAATTTCCTTGGCTGTGTCATTAGCAATGATTTTATCATATTCTGCTTTGCTCAATGCACAAGTAAGTAATAGATATTTAATTTTAGAGTTCAACTGAATTCTTGCTTTATGCTGCTTAGCCCGTCTACATATGGGAACTTCTGTTGAGGTGGAAGGTCCACCTTCAGCTCCTGGTACATTTTCCATAGGCGTATAATCTCCTTGAATAATTTCTCACGAGTCAAGACTTGTGTACTTTACAAATAATTTCATCCTATCTCTCCAATAGGCATAGTCACCACCATCAACTGTTTGGATGCTTAACCCATTAGAGACCTAAGCTCTAATGCCAATTATAGGTTGAAAGTAGTATGAAAAGAGGGGTTGAATCTTGCTTTTAACTTCTTTTTCGTTCTAAAATACTAAACAAAGTCTATCATGTCTTCACTTGAAGGCAGTGAAAGTAATTCTTTGAATATAGAGAAAAAGAAGAAACTTCAGAAACAGTTTTTAAAACGTTGTTCAAAGAAAAAAACAACACAAACAAACTTCAATACTGAAATATAAGAAGATAAAGAGAAAGGGATATTACTAAGTGATTTTATATCGGTTTGGCTACACATTGCATACATCTAGTTCTCAACAACTTGTTGAGTTCTGCTAAAATCTTTCTCAACTTCGAGAAAGTAAGATAACATTTGTATAGTCTTCTCTTGCTATTTTCAGTGAGCAAAATTAATCATTTTACATGCCTCTTCAAGCTAATCTCACTTGATCTGTGATGTCTCAAGTCCACATGTCCCTGGATAAGTCTAGTAGAGCCTCGGGGGTCCCTCGGGACACACCTATGTTGCCAGAGAAACTTTACATGCATGAAAACACAAAAGTGCAGAATCTAAGATTTCTGGTACCGTTATAACGGTCAACACAATATAAGCCCATCCCTAGGCTCAGGTTAAACACCCTAGTTGTCACCAATGCTCCTGGTGCCTTTCCCTAGGTAAGTGATTTTCATATAATTTAGCCAATTTCTCCCCTTTTCATCTAGTTCATCAGTTTGGGCACTATCATGTATGGTTTTTCTCACAATATTCTTCCTCCTTAACATTCCAAATTCAGTTCTTAGCACATGTCAAATTGTTTATATTTTTATTGTATTGTTTGGCAGTTACTGGTGTCAATCGTGCTTCCCAGAGTCAGGTTGTTAGTGGAAGCACATTCTCGACTACCAACAACAAGTGAGTTTAAGCTTATGGCTATATTTTTTGTTATTATTACTATTTTCCAATGTTATATAAACTATTTATGAAAATTTATGATGATTTATTCTAAAAAAAATGCTTTCATAGATCATAGAAATTTTAGAAAAATTATTATTTCTCAGTTGCTATGAAAATTAATTATTTAGAAACTCATGAGACCGTAATTACTGTGTATGTTTTAGAATTATTTTTTCAGTTAGAAAATTTACATGAACCCCAATATAGTATGAACAATAAGAACAATAAATTCTTTTGAATACTAGCTTTTAGCTAATGATTAGTGAGAAACATAACAACAAGTTAATGGCGGCAGGGTCGATCGTTAATCTTGATATAAAGTGGTAAGCCAAAAGACTAGCTCAACCACAGTTACAATAAAAAACCTAGTGTAATGTCTATTTAGGATCTAATTAGGTACCCATCAGTTTTAGCTAGCAATCGACTCAGTACGGTGATATATTTTGTTCAGCTCTTGTTCAGCTCAAAAGTTAAGCATTATTTCTAGGGTCATCAAAACGTACCAAACCCATTTACCCGGAAAAAAAAGTGGGTCGGGCCTACAAATTTTAATCCATTTAATGTCAATCTGTTATCAGACCGATCCGTTGAACCCGTGAATTAACCCTTTTTTTTTTTCCGTTTTGCAACCAGTTACTTTTAAGGCCATACGGCCCCAACCAACAAACCCAGTAACCCAAACACACACCACAGTTGACTCCCCGACGCACAACCGCACAAACCCAAACCCCTCTCCTTTCCAGACCAAAAGAAAAACCTTCTCATTACCAGACCGGAAAAAAAAAGAAGCCGAGAGCGCCCTCCGCCCTCCGCCCCTCCCACAGCAGCAGCGCCGCCGCCGCCGCCGCCGCCGCGGCCCTCGGTATCGTCTTCTGTTCATCGAACTCGCATTGCGTTCGCGTTCCGATCTGCTGCCCTCTTGTTTCCTCAACTCGTTTCCAGCATCACAAGACCAACACGCTGTTGGGTTCGGTTTAGGATCTGTAACAGCAACAGGTCCCTTCCATTCCTTCGATTCCTATTTTCTTTTCTTCTGCTCATCGACCTTAGTTTCTCATTTAAATTGAATATTCACGAACATGTGTCAGTTTCAGGCTAACAGTAACCCTTGTTTCATTGCTTTTTCTTTATGCTTCCAAAATCTGCCACTCGAATTAATGCGTAATTCATTTGCCTGTGTCATTGATTGTAACTTCTGCACTTTTGACATTGAACCTTCTCACAGGTGTTAGGAATTAGGATACGTGTGACGACAAATTAGGCAAATAACTAAGGCTACTACTGCAACCTCACAGCGAAAAAATAGAAGTAAGAAAAAACCAGCATCAATGGCACCACGAAAGAGACTTTCTTCTTCAACAGAAACCCCATCAACCGAACCTTCTCCGTCGAAGGAAAACACTCAGCCAAAGCTCCAAGAGAAACCAAACAATGCCGCTGCAGCGGCAGCAGCAGACCCTCCAATTGCGCCTCCCAAATGGGGCCTCATTCTGAAGCTCTCTGTATTCGCCATCCCTTACCTGTACCTGCTCTTCTTCCAGTACACCATCGAGCCGGAGCTTCGGAGATCCGTCCTCATCAACGCGGGAATGAGCCTTGCGGGGTTCTTCGTGACCGTCAAGATGATCCCCGTGGCATCCAGATACGTCCTGAAGCGTAACCTCTTTGGATATGATATCAACAAGAAGGGTACCCCTCAGGGCAATGTCAAAGTGTTAGTCTCTATTATTAGTTTTCTTACAATGCCTAGTTTTCAGATATGATAAATGGGGTATGTAGTCGATTTTGGTTTCAAGATGTGGGTTTTCTTTTTACATATATAATTATGGGTTAGCTACCAATAAGGTGTTGGTCTGAGTGGAAGCGACTCAGGTTGCCTAAGCATGTGGTCCTGGGTTTGAGATTCATGTGTATGTCTATAACGCAGTTTGGGAGGGGTTCTTGCTTAGGCATTAGTCTCTCACTCACTTGTACTGGGTGAAAGGATGTTATGAAAATCAACAAAACAATTTTGGGTTAGCTGGTTTTTGATTTTCTTGCTTTTTGACCATTGATTGAGCATTTGGCTGGATTTTGACACAATTTATGTTTTTTTATTCTTTTTGTAACTCAGTACAACTGTAGAAGTCTCTTTTTGTGATATATAGTTCTTTCATTTGAGAGACTTTGGTCTAAAGTTTGAGATTTAGGTAATTCCATATAAGCTGTTAGTTCGTTTTTGATTCTATACTAGTTGTTCATGGGCATGTCCAACATCGCCCTTTTGGGAAATAATTTGTTTTTTATTCTTTTTTGTATGTTGATCTTGTCCTGCATGAGGTTCTACATTTTTCAACTTTGAATTTTGATACAAATATTCTAAAACTTTTATGGCATTGCCGTCTACCAAACTAATGCTTCCATTTGATAGTCTGTAAATGAATCTATTGTATATTACATATCCTTTGTATTTTTCCCTCATTCCTTTGTCATTGTAGATTATTGAATTTTGCGTTTGCAATTTATTCTTTTATTTAAGTCGAAACATATTATAGGAACAAGGACATTACAAGACAAAAGCAACTTTTGTGGATGATTTAATGAACAGTAATTGTTTAAGATGGTCGGAACATGTAGCACGTTGAGGTTGAAACTTTTGGGTGAGGAGGAACTGAAAGATAAATTGAATAGAGTAAAAGAAAGATTATTAATGCACATTGAAAGATAAATTGTATGTTTAAGAACAAAATGTCTCACATTTTGAATGGCGACCTCGAATGGACTTTCAAGTGCTGAGGGACTATCTTGTCTCATGATATTTTGATCAGGGACCACCAAATTGGGGATTGCCTAAAAAATTATGAAAAGTGAAGTGTGAAGTTAAGTTGAGGACAAATCCTTAGATAAGATTTATTTGGTATCATATACACTGTATTTGTGTTTGCACGTAATGTATGCATAGGAAGGATTCAAATTAGCTATCTTGAAACTTCTGGCACTATGTTTTGTAGTTATTTTTGTATGATTAGCACTTGTCTTAGTGAATATACGAGCTAGTTGCCTTGTCTAGAAGAAGTATCGATTCAAATTCAAAAAGAGAGAGGACTATTTACTGTGTCACTAATGACATATTTTTGGCAATTCGTTGACTGTGCTACATTTTTCTGTGCAGGCCTGAGTCATTGGGTATAGCTGTTGCTATTGTCTTCTTGGTTGTTGCAATCTTATTTCAGTATTTTAACTTCACAGCAGATTCAAATGTAAGTATTTATTGTTAGTTACAACTATGGATTGGTAATCTGACTATTCAGGTCAGTGCTAATATTTTGACTGAATCGAACAGTTGAGCATTTAATTTATAACTATTTTGATGTTGCAGTGGCTCGTTGAGTACAATGCAGCATTAGCTTGCATCTGTTTCATGACATTGCTTGGATTTGTTGATGATGTCCTTGATGTCCCATGGAGAGTGTGAGTATGTAAATATTCATTATTTGTTTCTGGGATTTGTGCATGTAACTAATGTTAGAATAGTTTCATTTTTTATTTTATGCCAATTGAAAGAGCAGAAAATTATTACTCCCATCAATTGCTGCACTTCCTTTGTTAATGGCATATGCTGGACACACAACAATAGTTATACCAAAGCCACTTGTCCCTCACATTGGGATAGAGGTTTTGGATCTTGGTAAGCCTTTGATACCTTCATGCCAATGACACTTAAGGAGTTACTAATAACTGTAAAACTCACTAGTTTGACTATTGTTTGATGAGGCAGGATGGATATATAAACTATATATGGGGCTATTGGCTGTTTTCTGCACAAATTCCATCAACATACATGCTGGAATAAATGGTCTTGAAGTTGGGCAGACGGTGGTTATCTCAACAGCTGTAAGTCTCAAAGCTTGCACAAGTAAACAGAACTTATTTGGTAGTAGAAAAATGATACATTCCATGTGTTTGCAGATCTTAGTACACAATATAATGCAAATTGGAGCATCAACAGATCCTGAATACAAGCAAGCACATGCATTCTCCATTTACCTAGTTCAGCCTTTGTTAGCTACCTCTTTGGCTTTACTTTCTTATAACTGGTATTTAACTTTTTTATCTATACATTTTACATTGTCATTTGAAACCTTAACTTATGCATGACCAAAAGTCGTTTACTAACTGTCTGTTGTGCTTATCTTTCTAGGTATCCTTCTGCAGTTTTTGTTGGTGACACATATACATACTTTGCTGGAATGACTATGGCCGTGGTTGGTATTTTAGGCCATTTCAGGTATATCCTTACTTTATCTGACAAAAGTATTTAAGTATTAATCTAGCTACACTTTGTGTTTTAGTTTTGATTAGGCATAAAACTATATTGGGCACTCTTACTTATGCACCTCCAGTTTTGCTTTCTGTTCTAAAGGATCAGAAGAATCTTCCTTTTTCCTTGTATTTTTAAGTTGAAAATTTCTAAAAAAATGTTCATCTTTGCTGGTCTGTCTGTAATCTTTCCTTTTCACTGAGAGTACTTTGATGAATGATTTTGCAGCATTTTATAAGCAAAACCTGCTTACTAGAACATTTTTTTCCCCCTCTATTCAATTCTTTAATAAAAAATAAATAAAATACGGCATCTTAGTATAAAATTTGCGTATATTAGTTAGTCATTGGAAAAATTTTGTTAAGGGTATGTTTGGTAGGAGGGTGAAAATGGAGGGTAAATTTTTCATGATTTAGCTCAATGTATAATTTACATGCCCTTACTTGTTAATTTTGACTTTCGTCTTTTTGATCATTAGCTTAGTTTTCATAATATGGGTATGACATCAGGGACAAAATTGGAAATTAAAAGAATAAATGGAGGAAAGCAAAGTACAAATTGGGCTAAATGTTTCTATCATTGGCTTAGTTTTTCCTTTGGCATCATTTATGTAATGGAAACTGGACCAGAATTTGAGAGAAGGAAATACACGAATTGTAAAGAATAGCCAAAACAAGAACAGTGATATAAATCACTCTTCAAGACATTCGAGAGTCCTTGGTTCTCCCTAAACCTCCCTTATACCAAAACTGACCTGAACCCTCTCAATTGACGTCTCATCTTACTTGTATGCAACTACTCTTCTCAATTTACAAATGGGCTGAAATTTGAACAAATGTGAGCTTTTTCTTTTTCCAATATTAAAATTTATGCCTTTGGCAGATGACCTGATTGGGACTAGGAATTGAATATGAGAAACAATCCATTCTACTGAGATTTGTGAGCTTGAATTATGGTTATTATTAGTAGCCTTGTAAGTTTTGATAAATTTTTCCTCTTTTATTTTTTTTGCTTCAGTGAAACACTTCTGATTTTCTTCCTACCACAAGTTCTGAACTTTCTGTTGTCACTCCCCCAGGTTTGTCGGTAACCGAATCTCTCCATTTATGTTTTGAATTTGTGATAATTTAAAATCATCTGGGTATGTCTGACATATAATACATCTTTCTCCAGCTTTCTGGCTATATCCCATGTCCACGTCATCGACTGCCAAGGTAGGCTTTGACAGACTATATACCATTGATTGTTTCTGGCTTTGACTGCCAAGGTATGTACTTGTTTGGTTGAAACCTCATGTATCATTGCTCCTTAAGGTTTGACCCTCAAACTGGACTATTGACTGGGACGAACGATGGGACACTAGTTAACTTCTTCCTAAGAAATCTAGGCAGAAAGTCTGAAAAGACACTTTGTATTTATCTCCTTGTATTCCAGGTGATTATCTCTTCCTTTTTTTTGGCTGCATTTTTTTTTAATGCATCGTTTCCTTTATCGTTTTCCTAATAGAACCTGAAGTTCAGTAACATGATTGTGTTATTCAAGCAAACCAGTGGTTCATGGTCCTAATCCAGTTGCACATATAACAGCGAACTTGCTTTATTTTGTTTAGGACTCATGCAAAGAATTACCTAACTGGCCAAAACTGTTTAGAAATTTGATTATCAATTTATCGATAATCTCAGTTCATTTGTATCTAATTGATTTTATACTTTTCGTGAGGCTTGCATTCCAATTTCAGTAACTGTCAAATATACAATATGGCCTTCCCTGAACATTGCTCTGAGATTTTTCATATTACTTGATCTCTTTATTTTGGGGAATTTTAACAATACAATTATTATAAATCATCATTGTTATTTTATTTTTTGACTTGGATTGGATGATTAGTTGTGGTTATGGAACCAGTTGACATAGCAATGCATGTTGCATTTTTAACCTGTGAATTTGTTGCGGGTGCATTATGAATTGATTTTAACTGGGTGATCCTGCTGCACTTGGAATTTTGATTTCATATTCATACGAGTCTTTTATTTGGGCAGGCTATTGCATGCTGTTTCTGTTTCCTGCTGAGGCATTTCCTTGCTGGTTGGTACAAATGAGAGCACAAAGCTAATAAAAGACTTGAATGAGAACCACAATGTGTTGTATAATCATTTTTGTAGAATTAACACTCACTTTCAAGTGTGATTATACGGATATAGATTCTGGTGTCGAGGAATTACTGGGGTTATTTGAATGTTGTGTACTAACTGAATATCAACTTGATTAAATACGCCATGCCGATTTTTAATCGGAGGCGTTGTATGTTATTCCTTGACAAGAGAGTTTATTATTATTGTATGGCAAAACATTCGAGTTAATAAAAGTTGACTACGATTCAGATTATGCCATGGCTACATGTCTGCCTTTTGTTTTTACAGCAAAATAAAACTTTTAAGTCTCCACGCATTGACAACTTTTAAATCTTTTTACTTTTGGTTCCTTAAAAAGTGTCTTATGGGACTTGTTAGCAAAAACTTATTTTTCTTTTTCTAATTTTGAAACCAACCAACTAAAGTATCAGTTGGATTACTAATGACCCACTAATGATGATCAATTAAACAAGTGTTTAGTGAATACTAAAATAAAGCGAAAGGAACAATAAACAACAGCAGGTTTTCTGTTAACGAGCTGAAGAACACTCCTGGTAATTATCATCTTATATTTAAAATGTTTATCTTTCATACTTTATATGCCATCGTCTAGTTTTTCAATGGGTATCACCCAGATTTTATTTATGATTTGAAAAACTAATATGATTTTTTTTGCTTTAACACTTGAATGCTTATCTCTCTTTATTTCTAATAATTACAATATTAACTATTAAATAATATTTTAAAGGTTTCTCTCTTATAATTTTCATGCTATTGTCTAGATTTTTTTTATGGGGATAACTAATATTTTATTCAATTCAATATTGTACACATATATGTTGACTTATTGATTTCATTTCTTTTAGCAGAAGAATTTTTATATATACAGTCACTTACATTTTATCTAATATTTGAAATCTAAATTTTAATTTCTATATATAAAGATAACATTTTATTTGAAAAAGTAATATATGATTTTTTTTACCTTAGTTATTAAATAATTCTCTCTCGATTTCTAATAATTTCAACATTAACTATTAATAATGACATTTTGAAATTTTGTCTCTCATAATTTCTATGCTATAATCAAGAAAATTTTTTATGGGGATCGTCCAAATTTTATTTAAGTCAATATTGCACATATGTATTTATATGATAATATAATATAAAATATTATATATACTAATGTGATAATTTATTGATTTTATATCTTTTAGTATAATAATATTATATATATACATTTTTTGTATTATGTTAATACGATATAATTAAATAAATTATTTTCTCAATTTGAAATGAATAAGTTTAAATATAATACACATAATAAATAACATATAAAATTTTACATATGTAGCAACCATATGAATTTTACACTAAATGCATTCATTTGAAAAGAAAATATAAATACACAAATTTTAAAAAAAGGAAGGAAAAAATTAAAGTATTCATTTATTTTTTCAACAAACCACAACAAAAATAATGAAGTAAACCGAAATTTTAAAATTCATTTCTCAATTAAAATCTCTGTGGAGTTTCTTCAATATGTTACTTTTAAATTATTCATCTTGCTTAATTCAATTTTATCATTCAAAATTCTCTTAAAAAATGGCATTTAAAAAGCAATTATTTAGATTTTTAAAAAGTAATTTTAACAGCTTTCACAATAGTTTTCAATGCATTTTTTTTCCAATCTACCATAACAGATAAGGAAAGTTATTCAAGATTTTCTTTTTCAATTATGCCTCTTCCTGGAAAAGATCTAAAATAAAATTAGATCTTTTAAAAATATTAAAAAATATCAATACCTATTATAATAAAGATTTGTTTCTTGAAAATTTTTCACCAAACTTCACTCAATCAAAAGAATCTTTTAAAAAAGATTAAAAAAATCATTATATTTAAACAAACTGCTTTCAATTTTTTATTTCAAATAAATGTTTTCTTTAATTAATTTAATAGATAATTAGTGATAGAAAATATCGAATTACTTTAATAATTAATGCTTAAACTTTGAATTAACCAGTTAGAAGCAATTACTTCATTCTTCTACTTTTTATGTATAATTAACACCATAATTTTGAACTAACCAACGAAAAATTCTCTATCCTTACTAATAAAATTTGCATATCTATCTTCTCTCTCTCTCTCTCTCTCTCTCTCTCTCTCTCTCTATATATATATATATATATATATATATATATATATATATATATATATATATATATAATTCTCATCGGTGCTATTTTTCTCACTCTCCAAATTTCATTTTAAATTTGACTAGGCCAGTTCTCCTTTGTAAGTGTATTCTTATTTCTTTGAATAGTTTGTGTCAACCTTGAACAGGGAGAAGGCATAAGGAGTGGGAGGGTTACATAGTTTGTATAGAGCAAGAACTAGGAACAGAAATGCTAAATTTAATCAATTATTATTGATTTTATATTAAATTTATTGATTTAGAAAATAAAATTCAATATACTATTAAATTTAATAATTATTATCAATTAAAATAATTTTTTAAACATATAGATAATAAATTCTAAATAATTGAAATTGTTATTTTTTTTAATCACATCACTCGAAAGATATATAACATAGCATTAGTTTTAGAAAATAATCACACTTACTTATTATAAAAATATATTAATTTAATAACTGCATCAATTAATTGATTTGTGCGGGGGTACTACGCTACCTTAATACATTTAGATATAAAATAATTTTTAATATTTAATTGATTATAGGAAGAATTTGTCTGAAATTTTTTGTACCTTTTTAAAGTAACAAAATCAAAGTGCACATAAGTCAAAATATATATATGGGCCAAGTTTTCCCCTTAACCAAAATTTTATCCCAGCAAAAAATAATATTATAAAAAGTTATCCAATTCGAATTGAATTGAATAAGTTTTTTAAAAAACTTTGAAATCTCATCCAGTTCAATTCAATCTATTTCTTGGGTATAAAATTTATCTATTTTTTCAAAAGAAGATTTAATTTAATCTAAAATCTTTTAGTTATGATTGCTTTTTAAATTTATTGTATCAGTTTGAAGATTTTGGTTAGATTAACTTCAATTTTTTTGGGTAAGCGAATATTTTCAATTTTGATTGACTTAATTATTAGTCCGGCATGCGAAGATTTTTAAGTTTTTTAAAAAAATAAAAAAAGTGAGAGCCTACCACATCAAACTGTTTCGAATAGTTTCAGGATCATGGGCCTTTCTATAAACCCTAACAAAAAAGCGAGGCCCACTATACATAACCGCCTTAAAAAACAAAGAGCAGCCTATAAATTAAGGATTTCAATTTTCAACACCAACACACACAACACTTCATTCCCGAATTTACACTAGCGTTTTCTCCGGCTCTCTCTGTTTGTCACCGAGAATTCTCAAACTTTTTTCGCTGCGTTTTCCAATTCCAATTCTGTTCAGGTTTGATTCTACTTCGCATGAAAAAAAAACTTCAGAACTCTCCTTATTCTAGGGTTCTATCTTTTCTTTTCCGTGTGATGGATCATCTTCGAGAATCCTCGTTCTCTCCGATTGGAATAGCCTTGGTTAAGTTTCACGCGCTTCCCTGGTGCAAATTCATTTTTTCAATTTTAGGGTTCCTGTCAATTTCATTGATAAGTTTTTCCCCCGGAGAATGGGCCGGCATCGTTGATAGAGTAATGTGGGTTTTTAAATTATTGGACTTTGATACAATTTCATTGATAGGGATTTTTTTCACCAAAGGATCGGTGATAGAGTAATTTGGGGGTGTTAGGCTAATCATGATTAACCTTGCTGAACAAAGTGTAGATTACTGGGTTTTCATTGTTCTTGAATTTTGGAAGAGCTGATGATGGAGGGTTTTGTTGGTGGAAATACGGTGTGCTTGATTTGGGATGTTGTTGGAATGTGTTTTTGTTACAGTAACATGGCTATAAAGGCAGCAACAAGGAGGACTGAATGTTTTGGTGGGACACCAACCTGTAAGTACTGGCTAGCTGGAAGATGCAACAGAAATCCTTGCAGGTTTCTGCACAGCCTAACACCATCACAACCTGCTCCTTATTATCATGCCAATACTCCTTATTACAAGTATACAAGGAAGCCCAGTTCCTCTGCTGAGAGGACAAACAAGTACTCAAAGGCAGTGAAGCCCCGTTCCTCAAAGTATGAATCAGAGGCAGGGAAGCTTGAAGTATCGGTTAAAAAGACTGGAGGTGCAGCAGATATTGCTAAGGCTCCTGAGAACCCTCCAGTGAGTATCTGCAAATATTGGATGAATGACAATTGCGTACATGGGGACCAATGTCAGAATTTGCATTCTTGGTCTTTTGGTGATGGGCTCTCAACATTAGCAAAGCTTCATGAACACAAAAAGGTGCTTGGGTGATTGGGATTGAATATTTTAGTTGTAATTAAATTTGATTTGATATCAGCAGCATCATAATGAAACAAGTGTAGAGCAAATTGTTTTCAAACGGAACTTCTATCTAACTTACATATGAAGTGCTATGAAATGTGTAATTCCCGTTAACTTTAATATTTCTGCCTTTCTGGAGTAATTAAGTTGAAAATTTTGATAGCAGTTTATCACTGGGATTGCACTCCCAGTTGGATGGGACAAGCTTTATTCTGGCAGTACTGATGGGACACTGCGCACATGGGACTGCCACACTGGTTGCTGTGTTAATGTGAAAAGTCTTGGTGTAGAAATTACATCTTTGATCAGTGAGGGGCCATGGGTTTTTGCTGGCTTGAAGAATGCTGTTAAGGTAGGGTTTTACTACAGTTGTCTTTCTTGGTAATTATCACAATCATATACCCTGTATACAGGAGCATTGCGATTATGAGCTGATCATGTGGTTTTGGTTGTTTTGAAGGCTTGGAATGTCCAGACTGATTCTGAATTTTCTCTTGATGGACCTAAGGGGCAAGTCCTTTCCATGATTGTTGGCAATGATACCCTTCTTGCTGGAGCAGAGGTAACTACCATGTAGTGGTTAATGGTTAGGTTATTTAATTCAAGCCTCTGTTGTTGTTAGCAATTTGTTAATTTTGTTATTTGATCAGAACTGGCATTTTTCAGTTAGTTCTTTTGTCTATTGATTTATGTATCTCCTGATTATTTAAATTGCAGGATGGTGTTATTTATGCATGGAGAGGCAGCTCCGATCCTGAAGCCAAGTCTCCTTTCCAACTGGTTGCATCACTAGGTGGCCACACAAAAGCTGTCACTTGTCTGACTGTTGGAAGGAACATGCTGTACTCAGGGTCTGCAGACCACACCATAAAGGTATTATCTGTCAGTCAATGAGGAGTTTATGCCTTGTTTTTTCTAATGTAAAATTTGCTCCATGTATAGCTTTATAAAAGATACATGATTTCACTAGGCTACAGAATATTACACAAGTTTAAAATTGGCTGATGATTAGCTTTTCATATGCATTTAAGACTTTGCTGCTGAAAGCTTGATCTTTTTTCCATTGTATAACATTCAAACGGACACTGGTGTTCTTTTTTTTTTTGCTTAATGGTTCTATTTATATTTTGTTTATGATGAATATTTGGTGGTTTACAGTCTTCCTATGTTGGCTGCACAATTGCTTGTTGCTCCTTTCTTTTCTTTCTACACAGTCTTCCTATGTTGGTCTAAGATGTTTGTTGTCCTGTCTACAGGTTTGGGACCTTGACACATTAGAGTGTAAAGTGACACTCAGTGGGCATACTGACATAGTCACATCCCTTATTTGTTGGGACGAATATTTGTTATCAAGTTCAATTGATTGCACACTTAAGATCTGGGAATGCACTGAAGATGGAACTTTGAAAGTGACATACACGCACACCGAGGAAAATGTGAGTTATTTAACATTTGTACATAAGTATGTTTATAGTTTTTATGTATCAAGCTGATGTTTTCAAGTATGGTTATGGAGGAGTTAGTCAATTCACCCAATCCATATTTTGTTTTGTTATTATAGGGTATTCTTGCACTTTGTGGGATGACTAGTTCAGAAGCCAAGCATATATTGTATGTCTCATGCAGAGACAATTCAGTCCGTATGTATGAATTGCCATCGTGAGTGAACTTAAAACTCACTTCCTGTTTTGTTACTTATGTTTTATTGTTTCTGTATTCTGTGGGGGGTGTTTTCTCCTGCTATTGCAGCTCCTTACCGTGTCCACTTCTACAGATTCTTAGAGAGGGGTCGATTATTTGCAAGACGTGAAGTTCGCTCATTTGAAATAGGACCTGATGGACTCTTCTTCACCGGAGATGGGAGTGGTTTGCTGACGGTGTGGAAGTGGTTGGAAGAGCCCAAGGTGCCATCCTCTTGAGCTACAACAAAAGCTTAGGAAGATCGGAAACTCACTCCAAACTAGGAGGTTGCAAGATCATCATGCACAGCTGAACGTAGTTGCGGCTTCTCCCGTTGAACATATTTTGTAGTTTAATGATTGATTCCTTAAACTATGTAGGGTGGGTGTACTCTTTTTCCTCCATTGGGTTTTGTCCTATGAGGTTTTACCGATGGAGGTTTTAACGAGGCATGACCCTATATAGGCCGAGTCAAAGAAACACTTGGTGGAACTGTCCTTGTACTATTCACTTTTTAATAAGATCAAGAATATTTTTTGAGAAAAGAGCACTCGGCCCCTTAAACATTACGGCAATTGCAAACTTTCACTCTTAGCTTTTTAATTGTTCAATTAAATCTGTATATTATAGCAACACAATAATGTAACTGGAAACTCGAATGCTCGCTAATTTTGAGCCCCTGCGACAGACCATTTGCTTGAGTTGTTCTGCTATGCTTTTAATGACGTAGGTTTACACACGAGCTAAATTGATCCTACATGAGAACGTGTGTATACAGGTATTCGGATAAAACGAGAACACTTGTATAGTAGCATGGCTACAATACTAAGTAACTTCAGTTCATGGGTTTTTTCATTCTAATTAACTACCAGATTCAACCAATTAACCACTAGTTGTGATATTAATGTAATATCATATTTTAACTTCCAACTTTGAGGAATCAAGTTGTCACATGTATTTTTATAGAACAAAAATAAGAGTCCAATTTCTGTAAATTGATAATGTATAACATTTTTTACACTATAACTTAATCATGCAGTGTCATATTAGTAAAGATAATTAAATCTCATACCCACTATTTGAAAAGTCACATAGGTGAGGGGATTTGCTTGGAAGATAGTGTAAAAATGTCTTACACATGTATCAAAATCAAACTCATCAAAATAAATGTTTACTGTTCATTTTTAACATTTTGCATGAGAAGTGAGAACACATTACCTAAAAATGTTTTCTTTTTGGCATTAATTGCAAATTGACCATTTTTTTTTCTTGTTCCTAGCAGACGTGGCAAATAGGATGGGGCAAGTGGGATGGGTTGACCCATTTTGATTATTTGGCTTCAAAATGCCAATTTGCTTGTCAAAAAATAGTGAGTTAGAGGGTCAATTTGGTGGATTAGCCCATTTTAGTTATACTTTTAGCTATCTTGCCAACTCGTCACCAATTGACTATAAAACGGGGTTCGGCGGGTTGGCATGCTTAGTTATTTGGCTTAGAAATGCCAACCCACCTCATTAAAAAATGGCTGATTAGTAGGCCAAGTTAGTGGGTCCAGTTCATTTTGTCACCTCTTGTTCTAAAACATAGCAATTAAATTTTGAAGCCATCTCTATGAAAGAGAAACAAAAAAACAAGAGATTGAAGTCATCTGGTTGTGCTATCTCTTAAGATTTCCATTTGGAACTCAATAAGTGCTGATGATAGTAGATATGATTACTAGAGAAGGAAGGTTGTGTAATAACTAGATAACACTGTATTTTACAAATATATGTATTTTACAAATATAATAATGATAATGGTTGTAATAACAATAAAAAATAAATATTTATTATTAATTATTATATCAGAATTTAAATTAACAATAGTATTAATTAGTGATATTATTATTTATTAACTATATAATAATTTTAAAAATAATAGTAAATAATAAGAATAATTTTTTATCAATTATAATAATAATAATTATTATTAATATATAAGTTCAATTATTAAAACAATTAATTATGATTAAAAATAATATAATCTAATAATTACTAATAATAAGTAATTATTATTAAGATAATAATAATAATATAATAATGATAATATAAGGATTAATTAATATAAGTAGAGATGAAAATAGGCTAGACGAGGCTAAGTTTCAACTTAAATAAGTCTGATCTATATTGCCAAAAGATAGCCTAAGCCTAGGCCTATTACTAGACATAGGCCTTTTTTGCGGCAAAGTTTGGCCTGGCCTAAAAGTCTATTTAAATGCTTATTTAATTATAAAATTTTTAGGCAAATTATATTTATATCCCCTAAAGTTTGGTGAAATGCATTCTAGCTCCCCTCAGTTTTGTCTAGATAATACTACTCTACCCTAGATGCATTATTCATTATACGATAGAAAAAGAGTCCATGTAATGATTTTACAAGCTTAGGGAGGCCAACATAATTTATCCAATTTTTTTTTAAAAAGAATCAAAACATTTAACTCTTAAATAAGTCAAAAGACTTCAAAATATATATAAAAAAATTATTATATATTTTCAAACTGTCTAAAAGCTTATTAATTAAATTTGAAAGTATATTTTTAAATAAATTAAAAATCTTTCTATTATCATTATATTCTTAAAAATGATGATGATGATAATAATAATAACAATAATAAAAATAATAATATAAGTAGGCTAGTTGTCAGGTCTAATAGATTATTTTTATTACCTAGAGTCAAATCCATGTAACTAAAAATGCCTTTTAAAATTTTGAGCTTAGCTTGTTTATTAAAAATATGTTAGACCAAACTAAGATAGATGTGAGCAAGCTGAAGGCCCTTGATGAGTGACTTGCACTACTTCCACCCTTATGAATAGGTACCTTTTATGGGATGATACACATTGCCAATAAGCATAGTATCTAAAAAGAAAAAAAGGAAAAAAAAAACATATTGCCACTGAGGAAGTAACCTGGACTGCCCCAAAAATATGGATTGTCAATAATATGGTCAAACCTAACAAAGGCAATATTGTAAACCCAAGTAATTTAAAGTCACCTTACTGATAATTCAAACGGCACTGTTGTTTAGTGCGAATAAGTGCGATGCGAAATGTGTGAATCACACGTGGCATGCTACCGTAAAAGCAAAACGAATTCCTAAACACCTTTATTCTCAAATTTATTTATCGTATCACGAAAAGATTTTCGATAATTAAAATGATTTAGCAAATGCCCAGCACCTCTGAGAAATTTTCACCTCAAAGAAATTTAAACCCGTCCAAGTTAAAAATATAGAATGTTAGTTGAATTATTTTTCTATTCCTGCTGTTATTCGAATCCTGTCATTTTTTTTCCTTTTTAACGGAAATCTTTCCATTTATTTGAGCCAACATCATAATATAATTTTAATTATCTCAATCAATGTCTATGAGCCGGACATAGAGTTTAAATTTTAAATCGTACAAATCTTTCATGCAAGGCATGCGAGGTAATTTTTCCTTTTTTAAAAAAATAGTGAACTCATTTATCAATAATCAATAGCATGAATAATGGGTTGGGGACATGAAGTAAGCCTTTGTAAAATAACCAGAGTAGACTTTCTGAAAAAGCAGAAGTTGGTCAAGCCCAAAGTTTTTGTATGGAATTTAAAAGTTTTATCAGTTGGCAAAACTTGACCCATGGGTTGAGTTTGGGTATAGAGAAATGTTATTTGTATTCATTATTTATGGGAAATCATTTTGATATACTTCTATCTACTATTGGATGGGATATGAACCCAATTTAGTTTAGGACCCATATCTTTCTAATGATCGATGGAAATGTGTCAGTATGATATCCCACAAGGTGTAAGTATAAATAACCACGGTCCATTGGAACCATCAATCATACTTAGTCTATGTCTAGTCTAAGTAGCTTTGGTAAGCTATTGCCTTACCAACTAACTAATAAAAAGGAGGAGTAGTAGCAGTTGTCCCTCAAAGGGCGGATTCCCCTTTTTACTTACTCCTAAAACAAAGAATCGAAAGAAATCTCTGTACTTTTTTTTCTTTAATACTAAAAAGATGAGCTTTCCTGGCATATCAGATGCCATTTCACCAACTTCATTATTTGACTTCTCACCTGGGCTAAGTCCCGAACTTGGGACTACATAAAAAAAATCTAATCCCTTCCCATTAGCAGAGTACGAGTCGAGAACATCAAGAAAAACCTAAGCTTTCATTGCGGGATTACCTTTGAAGACAATAGACTTATTGATACCTAGATAGCGCCTACTAACACAGGAAATAAAAAGCTATCGGGTTACGGACCCAAACTACTTATTTGAAACAAAAGAAAACCAAATTCCGTACACTCAAACGCGACCAATTAACAACACTCCATTCTAGTCTCAAGATTTTGAACATTACAACCATATTGCCGATAACACTCTTTTTGTTTTTCATCCCATCATCTGGTAACAGCCGAATGATCCACGAGAAAAGTGGTAGCATAGCCGATGGTTCTCAGATTAGAGGGACAGAGGGGGCAGCCCTTTGCCTGATCATCCAATTCACTCCAACAGATAGGCATGGTTCTATAGCCAAAGCAACTTCATCATTTTCATGTACCCATCGGATGGTAGCCTTTTCAGGGCTTCCTTAGGGACCGATTCACTCTGCGTAGATTGACTGAACGTAGAAAGCCTTCCATTGGTAGGCGATCGTGTTTTTCACAGGATTTCTCATTACTCATGTCAACATTCTCAGTTATGATATCTCCAGGTGTTGTCACCAAAAACCTTCCTTGATTGATAGAACGTCCCGCTATTGATACTTGAAAAAGCAACTTTCACGGTCTTGTCACTTCGGTGGATCACTTGAGCCCTGATACATTTTCGGTGCCATGGAGCTAGACTAGTGAGCTATTACACTTTCTTCAAAGGATGGTTGCTTCTAAGCCCACCTCCTGGTTGTCATCGCTCAAACATTTCCTTTTGCACCAAGTGATTGTGTAGAGACCTTAGTGTACGATTTGGGCTGTTTCCTTCTCGACTTTGGATCTTAGCACCGTAAAAGTATGTCTGTACAAACGATCTAGGCCTGTATTAAGAGTTTCCCTAGGGTTGAAAAGGCGAAATGGGGCTACCCTAGCCTATTGAGTGTTCTACCTCGGGCCATTGACATTGTACGCTTTATTGAAATAGAATTCTAGATTCGATCTTGGTTGGCCTTTCACCCTTAGCCACAGTCATCCCCATATTTTGCCATATACGTGGGTTCGGTCCTCCAAGCCCTGTTAGAGCTCTATTCAACCTGCTCATGGCTAGATCAATCAGTTTCAGGTCAAATAAGAAGAACTAGAAGATTCCACCTCTGTAAAGCGCCTACACCTAATGGCTTAAGCTGCTGTTCCCATTTTCTCACTGACCTATAATGCAAAAGGTACACCATTAGAGTGAGTGCGCTTTACTAATAGAATCTAAAGTAAAGGCTCTAAGCTCCGCTCCTTCGACTGATTGTTCACATTGGATCTCAGGTTCTCTATTGCACTCCCTAAATAGGGTTCTTTTCACCTTTCCCTAATGGTACTTGTACCCTATAGGTCATTGAGGAATAGTTAGGCTTAGAGGGAGGTCCCCTTTTTTCTCATAAAAGCGATCAGAATTTGAACACGCCACATTTTATTAGGAAGGATCGAACCATGGGAACGAGTCTACAGGGCTATAACCTTCTTTGGCTAGATCTTCCAACCTTTTCACAATTACAGTTCATTGTGCCCTTTAAATGAAAAGGGCTTACTGGTTTTTCCATCATCCAATTCACAACAAATCGAATGAAACCTGGCGAAAAAGAAGTGAACACTTTGCTGTTGAGGAATTTCTCATACTCGAAAGAGAAATGAAGCTTCGTGTTTGTTTTTCTTCAAACCCCAATCCGCTCTCGCTCGCTGATACTAATAGGCTCTCGATTGATTTCCTTTCTTTTAGCTACTAAGATGTTTCAGTTCGCTAAGTTTTAATAGTCCAAAGAGCATAGACTAGCTGCGGAGCTTGGATACGATTTCCCGATTGGAGATCCATGGAACACAGATGATATTTCCCCATGGCCTTTCGCCTCTGAAAGCTTCATTTCTTCTCAATGCCCGGGCATCCATCCAATGCATTTTTTTCGATCTTGTACCAATAAGAAAATGGACGCGCGTTAGCGTTAGGGTTTTCGCGCAGCTCGATCCCTTGCTTGTTCACTTCGCATAGGCTACACAAGTGATACACTGAATACTAACCCAATCTTGAAAAAGAAAGTGAACTGCAAGCAACTATATCTCCTTCGGACCCTAACGTGAGCGAACGCTTTGTCATTAGAATGTTATAACCTGAGCACAAGCACTATGTAAGCTCGTGAAGGAAAGGCCTTTCTTTTCTATGCTATGACCTTTCTTCTCTTGTGAAATTTCCAGTTACAGAAATAGATTATTTCATTTCTAAACCGGAATCTTAGGATACCACCACTAATAAAAGGACAAGGACCGGAGACTTGAACACTAGATAGGCATTTGCCAATAAAGACTAGTACATCGCTTATTGATGAAAGACCATCGACTAGAAACACCATTCCTACTACTGCTGAATCGAACAAAATAGAGATTCTGATAAAAATTATTTTTTTAGGAGTTGGGGAATCTAGGCCTAATCTATTAGAATAGGTCTAGGCTTATTTGGCAGGTTGAAGCCTAAAGACTTTCAAGGTCAAAAGCATTTCGCTCGAAAACCAGCCTTCAAAGAAAGTCAAAGACTGGCGGGCCACATATGCGCTTACTTTTTGATAGGCTGATCCCTAGTTGGAAATGGATATGCTTCTTTCACACTCTTCTTTCGAGAGAATAGCCCCAATGATGATGAATTAAGGTTGTAGAGCGGGTCAATCCTTAGAGCTTTCTCCATGCTTGACAGAGAAAACTTGGCACGGGATACATATGTCTTTGGTCGTCTCACTAATGTACCAATGTAATTCCATGCAAGCATGGCTGTCCAGAGAATCTGTAGTTGCTAAGGAAGAGGGTCGAGCCATAACAGATTGATGTGGCATAGTGGCGACTGGAATTGATTTGAATAAAGCTTCAAGCATAGTTTTGGGGCTTCTCTTATACCCCACCTATATGGAGGAAGATTAGGTGGGGAAGGTCATAGTGAAGTCAGCAAGTTAGAAAGTAGCCGACCCTCTTTGATTGTGTACAGCCCCTGCCATGAGACAGCTAATCGAAGAAGCGCCTTCCTCTTATCTTTTTGATAATTCAACATCCAATTCATAGAGAACTATCTACTCCTACCTTGACCGATAAAGAGATCTAAGGTTTCTTTGAAGAAAGTAAAGTAGGAATAGATGGCCTGCCCCTAGCTCTAAAAAATCTCTATATTTTGCTATCAAAGGAGTGCTTTCATTCCTTGTCACTTGCTTTTATAATTGGCTATTCCTTATCAGCATCTCAAGAAAAAATCTTTCATGATCCATTCTTCTAGAATTGGATAGAGAATAGTTTTGATATTCCACTGGGAGGGAGAGGCAGGGGTGACATCAAAAGTAGGATCGTCGAACGGATAGCAGCATCACATTGAGAATTAACTCGTCGGATTAACCACTTAGACGGAAAGTTCCCCATATTCCATTTTATTGGCAGCCAAACTAGATCTAAATGGCGTGGTACTCCCAGAGTGAAGGAAGCAAAATTGAATATGGAGCAAGCCTACACTGGCTGAGACGAAGAAAATGTCGACACCGATGAAATCTTTAAAAACATAGACAGCGAAAGAAGTCACTCCCAATCCGATTTAACAAGAAATGCTATACCGATAAAGTAAAGTGAGAGAGCTCACTAAGAAGGCCATCTTCCATCCATTTTTCAGATAGGGCGAGGTTAGTATGAGACTCCAAACCACGACAGATCTTGTCTTAGGAAATAGAATAGGACGAGAGGCCTATCTGACCTTTTGTTTGATTCCATTTTCCAATCATTTCTTTAGAACCAACCTGGAATGCAAACAAGGGAGGAAAGAGCTGAAATCTCTATTTCTGATCCCATAAAAAAACCTTACCTTAGCAGTGATAGAGATAGCATAGCTGTAGATAGGGGGTCCAAGATGGATTACCTTTTATAATAAAGAATGGAATCACTTTGATTGCTTGTGACAGCTTATCAATACTCATTAGTCTTAAACTAGAAGTTTCAAATTTGACTAGGCCTACGAGAGAAATGAACTTTACATATTGATATTGCATACCGAAGGGAAGGCCTAATTGTACCACTGCCCCTTCTGCCTAAACTGATAGAAGTTGGCTATAGCTTGAATGAGCTGTCATGACCCAACTTGGGAACATGACCGGCACGTGAGAAATTCCATCCCCACGCAAGTCTCGTGACCTCTAAGTCTCTCTATATATGTAAAATAATATGCTTTTCATTCTGAAATCATAACTTTCTCTAAAACTCTGTATAAAGTTTATATCTAGAATTATAAAACTGAAATACTTGATATATGAAACTCTGAAATTATCTTTATTATACTCTGAAATCCATTAACACGTGAACTGAATCATAAATACATCTTAGGTTCATTTCATAAACTCTATTCAAGCTCTATAATTTCAATCCATACTTGTGAATTGGAAATATACATAGTTGTTCAAATACTGAAATCAAATACATAATCTGAAAATAATGCATGGTTTGGATCCTGCCTGCACACCTACTAAATCACTCTACTCTAACAAGACTCTAGCTAGGCCTTACTTCAAAGTAAGACTCACCACTGAGAATGGCAACGTTTGCCAAACTGAAAGCTGAGCCACATTTGCACCTGCAACTATGAGGAGGAAGGGAGAGGGATGAGTCAACGGACTCAGTGAGTGAGCTCTTACCCATCACCTACATGGGACAACCAAGGAATATACTATGATACAATACACATGCAATAATCATAAACTGTTTGATATTTATGTACATAATCTCATAGAAAATATATCTCTATATTCATAAATTCATACAAAAACATTTCTAAATTCTTATTTCAACAAGAAAATCATTCCTCATGTACATAATAGCTCTCAAATAAAATATTCTCTGAAAAATATCATTAATTTCTGAAAACATAAATAATGATATTCTAATAAAGGAACAAGAATCTTTGGTTATGTCCAATTCATGAGACATAACAAAATCTAGTTATGCTTGTCAACCATGATATAACAAAATCTCTGAACTCTGGGGTACCTAAACAGGTCCCATTTTTTACTTCTTTAGCCTTGGGGGCGACTTGGTATACCAAGGTTAACAGAGTAACTCCCATTAACTCACAGCCTGTTTTTCTATAGCTACCATAGGTTTTCTCAGTCATATATACTTATTTCTCTACAACTCTCTCATATGCTTCTGCTCTACTTTGGAAATCATCATAATATTTCACAAATCTTTAGACATAATCATATCCATAACTGTTTATAAAACTGTTTGAATATGAAAACTCTTGAAATTCTAAAAGCTCTGAACTCATATAACTCCAGCAACCTGACTTTAGCATACCTGTGAATGTGAAATCATGCTCAAGGGATCACCCGCTTGCAGGCATTCCAATTTTAAGAGAATATGTATCTGGCAGTCAATATGAATTATACTGAATTTCATATTTTTGGAATATCACAAAACTGGATTTCTAAAATCTTATTTCTCAAGATAATCTCTAGTATTATCTCTGCTCTATATTCTTTACCAAAATATCTTAACTGATATTCTAAAATCATATTTTGAAATATCTAGTCTTGAAGTATAAGTATGTTATAACTCTTGAAACATATTGTATATGCTAAAAACTTATTAAATCATATATTCTCGTACTAAATCTCTTATACATAAAATATTTTCATAGCACTCTATATATTAATTATGGTCCCATGGTTTTCTAAATACATAATTCATGCTCTTTAAAAAATCATACTCTTTGTCTAGATTGCCATACTTCCAAAATCATATATATATATATATATAATCATAATTTCATCTCTAATATCATATTTGACAATTATCATGCATAAAACATATTTATAGTGACTAAACTAAGGCTATGAGATCAAACCCACTCACCTAGAGGGGATGAAGTAGTGGCGTCAATGCCAACGGATTTCTGGATAGGAGGAATGACACTGACGTTTGCCATTGAAGTCACAAAACTCTAGGTTAGTCTCCAATAACCTCTAAATTACTTGACATAACTCTGATAGCATGGGGAATTAAAGCTGTGCTCGGGCATTCTCGCTGAAGCGAACACTTTTTGCTATAGCGAACAAACATTGCTACAACGAACAACCCTAGCTGCAGTGAGTCCTCGGCCTGCTATCTCGCGGCAGTGAACATACCTCGCTGCAACGAGTCCATCTACAGAATCCCGCACCTTCACTCGATGATAACAAAAATGGAGATAAAAAGAGTACCCAAACTCTAGGATATGAAATGAGAATGAATAGAACAAAAAAAACCCATAAATCTTTTATCTTTGATCTGGGATTGAGATGGAATGAAGTGGGATTGAGTGGAAGAGGGTTTGGAGAGAGTTAAGGTGTACGGTTTCCGGAAATAGGATCAAAATCCTGATCTAGGGTTTATATATTGGGCTAAAATAAAATGACATCGTTTCACTTATATTGTGCTGTCGTCGGCCCCACTCACTGTAGTGAGTATTGGTTGCTGCAGCGAACCTTCTGACTTGTTTCCTCGCTGCAGTGACCATAACTCGCCGCAGCGAGCCTATTTGCAGAATCTTGCAGCACTAGCACCCTAACTCCATCTCTTGACCCTTCACATCACCGGGGCTTTCCCGACAACATGGCTGGATGCTGGGGGACCCTAGGGCTGTACCGGACTCGTCCAAGGACACGTGTTCCTAGGGTATCACATGAACGTCTCTTACAGAAAAGGTGCCTTAGTCACCTCGGAGGAATGCATTGAAGAAAGGAATCCACTCTTAGTTCATTTTATTTAATAGAATGGTAAGCCGGTCTTATTCTTTTATACTAGTAAACAACTTCTGCTCTAATTCCTTGAGGAAAAAGTGTTGCATCTCGCCCAACTTCTACAAAGCCCACCCTCGAAGGAGAAAGGGAAGTTATCAACACTAATGTTACTAATCTTATGCTTCGCCAATCTTTATATGCCATGGTGAATCAATCGGTTGAATCTGTTGCAAGCCTATCTTTCGAAACCTGCATCAAAGTCTTGTCACTATGCCTGCTTGGGGCTCTCTTCTGAGTAGGAAAGAGCTCGTAGCCACATTATCAGTCTTGTCTTGTTGATAACCTTGAGCCCAGCGAAGAAAACTACAGTGCACTCCAGCTAGTAGTAAAGGAAAGGGGGAAGGAACTATAGAATAGAAGGAGCTGGACATAAACCATCACGGTCTTTCTGGTGAATCAATGTTGTTTGCACTCATATGCTCTAGGACTGATGAACCTACTCTTTTAGTCTTTTTCAATAAGCCTTGTTGGGTGACTCAGAGCTCTTGTGCTCCTTCTTTTCAATATTATTTTACTATCTTCGTAACCGCAGTGAGAGTAGGAGCTCAAGCAGTTGTTGTTGCAAGACTAGCCGCTGTTGAGTAAATAGCAGTTCTTATCGCGCTTGATAGTGAATAAGCCTTGGAATCAGCTACTGTTGAGAAAGCATCCAATTGCAATTACAAAAGCATATCCCTTATCTAATTAGAAAGAACTTCTTTCTGGCGAAGCGACAGCAGGGAAGGAAAGCAAGGGACTAATTACACTAGTCAGACATGCCCATAAGAGGATAAGATCAGAAAAGGGCACAACGCCTCTTGAGATTGTTGAATAAGCTATTCAACAATGCTAGAGTCATATTTTAGTAGACAAACTTTCTTCTTTTGTCCACTGGGGAAAGGAATACAAAAAGATTGATAGGCCATTCATTCCTTCCCTTCTCTCTTACTCACTCACTCACTCACTCTCTTTCTTTCTTTCTCTCTCTCTCTCTCTCTTTCTCTCTCTCTCTGAATCTTGCTCCCTCATTCCCCTCAATTTGGCTATCGATATTTGCAGAGTTGAAGGCTTAGGATTAGGTCTAGGTCTTCGCATTGTCTTGGAACCTTTTTTTCTAAGTTTTTGACAGTTGAGTCTCAGATGCTAACTAAGGAGACTACTGCATCTCACCCTTATTATACAAAAAAAAAAGAAAAGAAAAAAGAAGAAAGGTTGCCCTGTCAATCTCAAGGTCATCTTTTTTGTCTCACACAAGAGAAGCCTTCTTTATATAGACAGGACTTAGATAAGCATGTAGCTTATGGCTTTATCCTATATATAGAAAAAAAATAAATGAAGATCAGTTTTCATCTTTTCACTTTTCAAAGTGAGTGATCCCCTCACTTTTAACCTTTATGTGACCGTAATGGCAAGGAACAAGAGCCCCCTAGCTCAGTAAGCAAGTGCTACAAGCCTTTGAAACTAGAGTAAAGGTACCCAAGGACAAAAAAAATGCTAGGTTATGAGAAAGTGAATCGGTTCTAACCTGATAGTTCCTAGAATTGGACAAAAAGGTTTTGTACGTGAATCAAAAAAGGAAGAATACGATCTTGTCACAATTGAATCTGTAATTGCAGCTATTAAGTCTGCTGTCGGAATAAGTGCCTAGAAGAGAGCTTTTGCTGGCTTTTTCTTACTATGCTATGATGATGGATGTAGATATAAGTCATCTCTTGGCCAGGGCTTAGCAGGGCAGCTTCCATTCCTCCCTTTAATAAGCTTCCCTTTTTAGGCACTGGACCCCTAGTTACCGCTCTATGGGAACATCTATAGATTCTGCTATCGGGAAAGTCAGGCATGGAATCACGCTAAGGTATGGTTTTTAATCCATCTATAATAGGATCTACTCTATCTATTTGATTTTCTACTTCTGCCTGGCTGACTGAATAAAGAAATGGAACCATAACTAAGACTGATCGATGAGCTTTCTCTTTTCTTGGTCTGTCTAGTTCTATTTTAACTAATCCAAATCTGTGGACTGAGTGAGTAGGTAACTAAAATATTCTATTTTAGGATATAAGGGTGGGGCTATTCTTTGCATCAAGGAAATCTTTTATTAATCTTGTTATCTCCACGAGTGTTGGGTTAAAGGCATAATCACACCTTGGGGAACTGGTACGAAAGGAAGCTAGATAAGGCAGCAAGCCAAGAAAGGCAGCATAGTAAGCCTTTTAGAAAGGAAGCCAACTCTTTTCAAACGTAGGGTGAGTAACTTATTTCATTCCCTGATCTTTCCATTCTATGGCTTGAATGCAGGCCTTTGGTTAGAAACGGAGATTTTCCCAGTGAAAGCATTGGTGTTCAGTTTAGTTGCGTGCTTTCCGATCTCTTTCCTTTCCTTTCTGTGGTAGCTAGGTCTGGTAGCATGTTTTCTAGTCTTACAAGACTAGGAGCTCTACTAGGCTTGACCAAGGGAAATTTCAATATTCTTGCTCGAGTCAAGTGGATTCAATTTCATTTAGCTCTAGACTACTATTCGATAGAGAACGATTTGGCACATCTTAAATTTCCTGGTATGAAAGTGGTTCGGCTTGGTTTTCTTTGAGCTCAAGATATTCGGCATAAGCCGTCTTTACTTTTGCTCTTATCTATGTGATCCTGGTCTTTAGCTTAGGACTTAGCTTGGCACCAGGGTGGCAGCTTGCTTGCTTACTTGATGACTTTTGGACTTTCTTCTTTTCTATGTTAGCATGCATCCAATGACTGATGAATTTGTTGTCGGAATAAGCATACGCGTAGTAAGAGAATTTGCTACTTTTGTGCCTAAAATCCCAATTTTAAAAAATGTGATAACTAGGTTGGTTTTCAAAGAGAGAGACTATCACTGGATTGCTTGCTCAGCTTCTCAATCAAATTTTCGATTTTACTTCCTGACATTTTTAAGAGTCCGTCGTACTTCCCCGCTTCAACTTCAAAGAAGATTTCTCACAGGATTGGTGTAATTGTCTTTCTCCCACTCGATAGATTACTTCATTGACCTAGCTGTCTTACTCGCTATCTAGTCCACTCTCCTTTACTTTTTTCTCCTTAGCTTGAAGGAGGGAGAGGCCCTAAAATTAGATGGTAGAAGAGAGGGCAATGCCTCCTTGTTCTTCATTTTCTTGTCAATTTTTTTCGAATATGCCTTTTCGAAGCTTCGAGCCAAGGCAATCCGAAGACCAGTACGGATAGCCCAAGCCTTTCCTTTCTCTTTCTCTAGTCAAATCATACTTTTCCACTGTATCATACCTGACTAGCTATCACTATTGGTCAAAGTTGCTTGTAGCTGGATATTCTTTACTGCATCTCCTAAGAGTTGATGATGGAATGGACCACACACCTTTATTCCTTGACCTCATATCGATATCGATATGTATAATTGACCAAATTTTTTTTTTTTTGAGCATGTGTAAAGGCTGAATCCCTAGCTAGTATCTTCTTTCCTCGGCATATCAGTGGGTGGCTGTGATGATACTTGCTCCTTTTGGAATGAATCTCTCGATTTCTATGGATAGACCTACTACAGAATGATAGCCCTCTAATCCAAAAGCCCTCAACATGGTTAGCGATAGTAAATTCAAAGTTTTGATTGAAGGGGAAGGGACCTAATCTTGTTTGCTATTTAGGAAGGGGAAATTCGGGTGCTGTAGGTGATATTGAAGTAAGAGGATGGGGAAGAATTGGATGATGAGGAAGGATGAGGAGCCCGGTAGGGAGAGGCACAGAGCTAGAATGAAAGCCAGTGTATAGAGGAAGTTGAAAAGTCCTAAGCACCCTACCCTGCCAGTGTGTATCCAAATAAGGAATGTGTGGAAGGCCGAGCTGCCAGGCTACTGGTTCTCCTTTAGGTGAAGGCAAGATAAATAGGAAGGAGACCAGAGGAACCTATCCTATCTTATCATTATGGTTGACTAGGGTTTAAAGCACCAAGGCTTTACACTAGGTCCAATGCATTGGAAAATGCCTACTTTGAAACCGTACATTCTTTATTATTAGACTATGAAAGCTTCAACTACTTTGCCCACCTTTCTTTAGCTGAAAAGTCAACTGAGAAACAAGGAAAGCATAATTGGATTCACTAGGCCAAGCTCCTTATAGAGTTCAATTCAAGATATGAGATTAAAGAATCAAAGACGAAAGGTCTAAAGAAAAGAAAAGTCTCAAGCCAGACATTAATTGATGCATTTTATCTGAGATAACCTCCTAAGTCGGTCTTTAAGAACCATTCCAACCCAAAAGTCGAAAGGAAAGATTACGTACCGTAAAAAAAGTGAAAGATTATTCTTTTCTTAGCTAAAACTCAATCAAGTCAGCAAACTCAAAGCATGAGTTCTACATTTTGAGTCTGAGATCAAAGGAGATGAGGGAAGAAGAGAACTTAACATGGGTTTACCTATTCTCAGAGTTACTAGTAGTTATAGTAGACGAGAAGAAAGGAACTGACCTACGTTAACTGCACTGTCAGAAAGACATACTATATTCCTGTAGCCAGGTCACGTTACGGGTTCATATCTGGGTTATGCAAGGAATAAGAACAACTGAAAGCTAATTGAAAACCAGAACAAAATGGAATTGATTAGTTCTTCACTTCTGAAGAAGCGAAGAATAAGGACGCAAGGATCCATCAGCTTTTCTTATTATGATTACATGAGTTTTTACTATTGGGATTTGGTTGGCTCATTCAATGCCATTAACCAATCCAACTTAACTTGTGCCAAGGGGATACTAACCTTTTTTGATGGGATAAGGGTGATCTAGGGTAAGAAGAATCCTGACGTATGTTCACACACTGTATGTCACGTCGAGCATTTTTTATTTGAAGATTGATTCCGGATTGAATTTACAAAGAATAAAGGGCAGCGGAAAGAAAGTCCACTATCGCTAAAGGAGAGAGCGAACGATTTTTTCCCAAGAGGGGGAGTTGGGGAAGATGTCTTCCATACCTTGTCTTTTTTTGAACATTCTTTCTTGAGTGCAGCCTTTTTGGCTGAATTGATTGACTATGAAGGACAGCCATATGAGTGAAGCAGCTTTGCCATCTAGGGGGTAGAGCAATATGCCATTATCTACACTATTTCTTTAGTAGCTAGACCAGTAGAGGCTGGATTAACAATCAAAGGGACCATTATCTAGGCTAGTCGAGGGTAGAATTCAATTCCACTTGACCACTTCAAGTTTTGGGGTAGAGGGAAGTATATTCCCCAGTACGTATGCGATAGAGTATACAGATACTTGAATTGCCCTGAAATCATCAAAGAAAGCAACGGGAAATCAAAGCTTGATCTTGATGTCTGACTCTCTTATTAAAGAAGCAACAAAAAGAGCAAGTAGAGGGATTTTCTTCCCTTATATTCGATATATGCCTTCTGACTGAGACAAAGTCTCACTAGAGAAGACGGTAACACCCAGCCCCTTTTCATTAAGCGAAAGGAAGGAAGGCAGATTCGAGTACCATGACCACTAGTAAGTAGCAATAGACCACCACAACATAGTACATGCGAAGCTTACTAACTAATCCCCCTATCTGAGAGAAGATATTATAGAGGTGGAATGGTCCAATATGAAATACATATTCAATTATAGGATAAGAAAAGAAGAGTTAACACAACACAAGTGAATTCAATTATTTACTTTACTTGGAGGATCCCTGGAAAAGATGTAGTTAAATTTAACATACATAACATAGACTAGACTTCTAGCCACCTAAGAACCATGTGTCTTACTTATAATCAACTTTTAATTGAAAGTTATTAAAATAGTAAAAAGTACAATACCAGATACGTAAAGCACTACCTTACTTTTAATATTCTCACTCATCTGGTGCTTCTTCCACCCTGACTCTAGTGATTGGTATGTAGTAGCTATGCTATTGGAGAGTATGCATTCCCTGAATAACATTTATTTAAATATGATATATGATAATATTATAGTTAGAATAGTTAGAAGGTTTCCAATAGCCTTGCTCTCTCTCCCCCTTGTTTTGTTACCTGGCTGCTGATACATAATAAAATAAGTCTTTGCTTTCGTCTTCATGATTGATATTGTTTATGCGGGCATTAATAAACCGATTGTAGTCACTCCATGCACAATCATCACTAGCTTGTTTTTCTTGAGTTCCTTGGCTCTAGCACGGTTTATAATTACCCTTAGATTTATAGGATGCTCGTATACGACCAATTTGGTGGAAAATGTTTGACTCAGAATAAGAAAGAAATCATGGGTCTCAGTCAAAAAACAAAAAAAAGCATGCTTTCTTGTTGTCCTGTCTTAATCCTGCATAATCGCTTACCTAACCTAGTCAACTTGTTCGCAGAATGACTTATTGGAGAGTTAGCACTAGCGAAGTTCCTACTGAACTAAAATAGTGCAATGATGACCCTCTTCTTGTTCCTAGCCGCTATGCTAGCATTGCTATTTGCAATTGTACTAGTCCTGTATAGGTAGTCTTATGCCTCCTGCTTAGTGAAATCATTCTAATTAAAAAGAAGGACTCAATAAAAATGGCTTTCTATGTAGCATTTTCAAGTAAACTCCCTCTAATTGAAAACATGATATGAAAACTAAAAATTATTTTCTGAAAGCAGATGCATCTTAATAATACTCAAGCACACAGCCTATGGTTGTTGATAGCCTATTGCCCATTTATTTTTCACCTGACCGCAAATCCACACCCTTCATTTCTACCTAAGGAAATATTAATTACTAGTAGCTCTTGAAATTTAATTTTTCTATCCATATCACATCATTGTTTTCTTCCACCAATTTTTATTAGGAGATGAATCGGTGCCAACATGTTAGGCATATGGTGATCGGTGAATAATTGGCAAAGCCATCTTTCTCTGGTAAAAGGTTTATGGCACTTGAAACTTCCAAATCAATGCTTGATTTGCTCAACATAATTGTCTAGATCATACTCGGATGATCATTCCTTCGTTTAAATATTCTACGCCATCACTATACTCTTTGCTATACCTTGGTAAATCCATCCACTGCTTAGATACTTCAATAAATGACCTAAAGTACATTTTGATATTAGGACTACAAATGTACATTATTTATAGACCAACAAACATTTAGATAGAAGAATTCAGTTATAGATGATGTTTGGATACTTCAGTTAAAGTAAAGACATGGTTGAAAAGGACAAAAAGTGTTGCCACCTATAGATAGGAATGTGTGTAATTAGCACAGCAACAAAGCAAGCCTCGTTAATGCCTTTCCTTTTGGCACTAGATAAGTGATTATCTTTCCCCTATTCTCGTGTCTTTAGCATGGTTTATATATGGTGCTTTTTTCTCCTTTTTTACCCTATCTTCCTTTTTCTATCTCTATCTCTTTTCTTTGCTTTTACTCATCATCATCCCTGACCCTATTCCTGCTACAATATCGTTATGACTCTTTGATTACCTATGCATTCTTTTGTTATTTGATTGATTGATTATGTAGTAGTAGTTTCACATGTCATACATGTCTTCAGCTATACCAACAAAGCACAAATACTTGGTTACGTTACCGCTAAATAGTTTCAGGACCAAGTTTCCACAATATGAGCATTTTCTGGCCATTAATTCTCCTTTCTCAACCACACAACGAATTAAATATCCCTCTCGCATATATGTGTTACTAGCTAATTATACAAGGCCTCTGTCTTACCCACCCACACACACACACACACACACACACACATATATATAACCAGAAATCTCAGAATCAATGGCAAAAGAGACAATGATGAGTAGAAAGGTGCATTTGATTTATCTACTTTGATACTTGCAGCAAAAGTAAGAATCAAGCACAACATTAATTTAATTTTGAAGCCTTACTAATTTTATTTAAAGGAAACTTTAAATTATACAAGAAAGAGATGACCTCATATTTGCAATATTCAAAATTATCCTAATTTTCTTGTGAAACTTTTCGAGTAACCAAGCACAACCAATCACTCTGATGAAATCAACTACAAATTGTAAAGAGATTGAACAAATGAAACTCAAATCAGAATGAAGGCAAATGAAATTGTGACCTAACCTCATAAATTTAATCACAAACTAGAAAATCAAGTTTAGGCACAGAGGTGGAGTAGAGGAACCCACGTGGAGTTTGAAATGACTTAATTGAACTTCACCGAAAACCTAATCTTCTATTACGATCCTTTGTAATGTGACAGTGGAGCAGAGGTGGAGTAGAGGAAACGCTGCTGAAAACCTTACCTATGTGGAGTCAAGGTAATGTGCCGGAAAAAGCGAGCGGCGAAGGTTCGAAGGTTCGAAAAAACGGAACAACAAGGAAATGTTGGAAAAAGTGGTGGAGAAGCAATTCTAAATAACTAGGGGAAAAGAGGAAAGGAAGAGTAGCAGGGA
The DNA here is from genome assembly GCA_031216125.1 of Dalbergia cochinchinensis. NCBI lineage: Eukaryota > Viridiplantae > Streptophyta > Magnoliopsida > Fabales > Fabaceae > Dalbergia > Dalbergia cochinchinensis. The sequence continues at coordinate 32,791,285 of CM062374.1, read as the reverse complement.
AAGAAGAAACTCGCATGTGGTTTTTCCTTTTGTTTTTTTCTTTTCTTTTTTTTTTATTGTTTCGCCTTTTTCTTTTTTAAAGGCTTAGATCAAAAGAACAGGATTAGCTGTACAAATTATAACTGTCATGACCCGACTTGGGAAAGTGACTGACACGTGAGGAATCCCATCTCCATGTAAGCCTTCTGGGTGACATATCTCTCTATATGCATATAATAGCATAATATTATCCTTAAAACATGATTTTTCTTCTAATCCAATATCCATTTCTTTGTTCAAAACATATTATTTAAATTCATAAAACTAGAAGTAATTGATATTCAAGATTTGAAAATCCCTTTTTAATATATTCTACTGATCACGAAGTCATAATTATCTCATCACATAATATGAACCTTGATCTGAAAACATGTTTAACCCTTGAAAACTGAATCGTAAGTACATAGCTTGTCTATTACATAATCTAATCAAATTTTGTAATTTGAAATTCATACTTAAACTCTAAAAACATATACATAACTATTTAAAATGCTGAAATTTAATACAATATATGAAAATAATGCATGGCTCATATCCTGCCTGTACATTTATTGGAGCCTGCTAATACTAACATAAACCTATACTAAGTCTTACTCCAAAATAAGCTCACCACTGGGAAAAGGCTGAGTCAACCAAATTGAGCTGAAACTGAACCTGTACTTGCAACTATGTGAGGAAGGGAGAGGAGTGAGTCAATGGACTCAGTGAGTGAGCTCTCACCCATCACCCACATGGGACAACCAAAGAATGTATATATAATATCATGCATGCAGCAATCATAATCATTTGATATTTAAATATATAACTATATACAAAAGCATTTCTCATTTCGTGGATTCATGAATAAACAATTGTAAACTTACAAGCAACTTGAAATCATTTTAACCAAGGTGCGACAGAGCCTAGGGACACAGTATCTGTTGAGCTGAATAAATATATATAATAACTGGAGCTGTAAAGTCAAATAGTCCGTGGCGGAAGAGCTGTGGGTACCTATCTAGGTCCCATTATCTGTATCTGCTGTGGGGCAATATTGTCCTCAATGGACAACTTGGTACCAAGGTTAACAATCTCATACAGCCTTAACTAACTGTCTGTTTCTTGATCTCTATCGTCTAAACTAGTTTGACAAAACCATAACTAAAAAATGGGTACTCAGTCCTTGGCGAACAAAGCCCCTAAATTCTTAGTACACTGGGAGTTCTGGATTCATATAACTTTAACAATATGACTTTAGCATAACTGTGGCTGTGAGAATCGTGCCCAAGGGATCACCCATTTGTAGGCAACCCAATCTCAAGCCCACAAAATATGTATCTGGCAGTTGTTAAGAATCATACTAAATTCCGTACCTCTTGGTACCATAAAACTGAAGTTCTAAATTCAAATCTTAAACTACCATAACTTTCCATCTACTTGATAATCTAAATCATAGCTCAAAGTACTGGGGTTCATAATCATAAAAGTCAACAATCATTTAATATTTTTATCCGTAAAGTTAGGTCATACTCTTGTTCACATTTCTCTAACATATATATAGCTATCTTAACTAAATATTCAAAACATAACTTGAAATCTAAATCTTGAAAATAGAATGGTGTCGTAAACTCATAAAACATATGTGATAAAAAGCAGAGTTGCTACAATATATATTTTCTCAATAAATCCATTCTTAATCATGTAAAACATTTTTCTAAAGCATACAACGTAACAATCATGGTCCCATAGTTTTGAAAAACTCATTCTTTCATGCTATCATCATAAATCATAATTTTTCTAACTTGATATAATCATATAAAATCATATTATATACTTTTTCTCATCTCAAATTTCATATTTCACAAATATCATGCATCAAACATAGTCATAATGGCTAAAATAAGGCCATAAGTATGAACTCACTCACCATTTGAAGGCGGGAGTATGTGGGCATCACCAACTTGACCTCTGAAGTATGGAATGGCACCAACTACTGCCATAGAGTGACATTGACTCAAGATTAGTCTCCGCTAATCCCTAAACAACTCTAATCTAGCTCTAATAACATTGGGAGAGCACTCTCACTTAACAACAATGGAGAAAAATAACAACTCACAACAAGGGAAAGGAATAACACAAGGGATTCTAACATAAATCCAGAACAACAACTTAACTTGGATCATGAAGGAAGAGGATTTGATCTTGGGTTGGAAGAAGAAGAAGGAAAAAGAGAGGAAAAGGGGGAAGGGTTTGGTTCTGTCTCCCAAAATGGGGAAGAACCCAAGCCCTTGGGGTTTTAAAGAGAGGCCATAAGTGAAACGGCGTCATTTTTCTGATACTGTGTTGTCATCGACTGCTCGCTGCAGCTAACTTTCTTTACTGGCGGGAACATGGGGAAACCACAACTCACTGCAGTGAACATATATCGCTGCAGCGAGCTTCTTGGTTCGTTTGCTTCTTTGCGTGAACATAACTCATTGTAGAGAAATTTTCTCTGAATTATGCAGCAACAGCACCATTCAAAGTGCTCTGGTATCCGGGTTGTCTCAGCACTCACTTATTTACATTTCTTAATTTTAAGTTAATGTTCCATTAACTTTAAAACATAAATGTAAAAAAGGAAATACCCTTCACTTGGATTCAAATAAAATATCAAAAAAAATCAAAATTCCAATAAATCAAAATCCAAATTTTGGGTTTTAGTTCAAATTTAGGAAAACTTATGATTTTTCAAACTTGTAGACTAAAAACAAAACATTTAAGGGCTTCATAAAATCTATTAAAATCAGTCTTTAACTTATTTTCCTTTGGGGAACAATTACCAGGACTTTTAATCCCAAGAATGTGGCTCTAACGTAACGTATAGCTCTCTAAGGAGGTGTAGGATCCAGACTTAGCGAAATCCTGGACCTAATAGCATAGGTGGGTCCCGAGGGACTCTAAGGCCAGATGGAACTTGTCCACTGACACGTGTACACCAGATATTACAATAACTAGGTGCTCTTGCGTACTTAGTCACTGAATCCCTTAAATCGTACAGTATACACACAACTTTTTTTTCTGATGAAAGACTATACACACAACAAAGCAAAATCAGTCCTACTGCTGGGACATAATAAATGGGTCATAGAATTTTTTGATGATAAAATTTTTAATTTGATTCCAATTTGATTGTAATAAATTTTTTTTATATCAATGTAGTCCTAATATTTTTTTTAACATCATTTAATAATTGAATTTTTCAAATTAAATTAATATCAAATTAAAAATATTAGGACAAAAAAACATTGTTTACTTCATGATAATATATTAATCATTTAAATTATAATTTAAAGTTACAAATATTATAAATGGGTATTTGAAATTTTCTAAAATATATATCACTGTGACAAACAACACTTAAAAAGGGTTGCCTTAACAAGTGTGCCTTTAGCCACTATATAGTAACATTTCAATGTGCTCTTTTAACTTTAAAAGCACACTTTTCAAGTGATGATATATAATCTGTTGCCAAATCTTCCTTTCAAAGGCAACACTTTAACAGTGTTTTGTATTATGGTATAAGGGTACAGTTTTTGAGTGTAGCAAATAAAAGTATGACCAAATGGGTAATTTTCTTGTAGTGTGGAAAGGATTGGCAAAACCTTGATATTAAGATAATTTAGGTGTGTTTCACTCTCACTACTTTTCTCTGTTTTTCTTAATTACTTTCTCCCCTTCAGTTATCATTTAATAGGGGGTATAGCTGGAAAAGAAATAATTAATATGACTTAGATCTCTAAAATGGATGATTAAAGTAAAATTTTTAAAATATACATTTATTTGAGATGATGATTATCAAAAAAGAAAAAGAAAAAACTCTTATTTGAGAATGAAAATAGTATAAAATTGGTCAAGATTCTTTGACTCAAATCAACCTCTAGAATGCCTCTATGAAGAGCTCAAGTTCTTCAACTGTGCCATAGGCATCATAAGTATCATCTAGAAGAGAAATGCATTGAATCAATTTGCCCACTATCCTTCTCGTTGTGCTATGTTTGGGTTCAAAGGACATGGCTATTGGCCGAAAGAATGCCTGAACCACCCTATCTCTTGCGTAAGGGACCTTTCTCGCAAACATTGATGTTTTCCACTACTTGTAATACTAAAAACAAATTATATCAACAAACAACAGTAAGATTTAAGGAACTACTACCTTTTTTACTATATAATTAAAGTTTTACAGGTTGCACAGAAAAAAACTGTTTTACAAATATAGCCAAAGGAGTCTATTTTAAGTTGAGTTTTATATAGGATTAAAAATGAAAGAAAATTTCATAAATTTACTTCGTACACAAAATCACATGATGTAAAATTTAATTCATGAAATTTTTTCTCTCATTGTTATCGTCCTACCAAACCCACCTTTGACATGAATGCATCATCTAAAACTAAAAAATTATAATAAGAGTTTGTTGGGTTTGTTGCCTTGGATTATTTTAAGCCCATTTGAAATTTGTATCACTTTAAAATCAAAAGTTTGTTCCTTCTTCTTAGGTGGTTGTTGCACCATAATAGAGAAATAAAAAGGAAAATTGAGTATGTGCCATTTTTGGGTGAGAGTGTGTGTTTTGTTTGAGTGAATTCTTAGTAGGTGGAGAAATTATTTTGTGAGATTGGATGTATTGAGATTTTGAGTTTGTGAGAGATTGCTAGATTGGTGATTGTATTTTTCCTAAAAAGAAATTAGTGAATTGATTTCTTGAGTTGTGGACGTAGGCATTATTCGCCGAACCACGTTAAATATTTTGTATAGTTTGTTTACTTTTGCTTCTGCTGCCCCCAACAGAGTTTATCAAGGTTTGGCATCCAAGATTTCAACAAGTTGGTCCTATCTAGTTCAATTCAAGCCATTCCAAAAAGCAGTTGAGAAAAATAGACTCTTGAACTAGGGCTTCAAGTCTAAACCTTAATCCACAATACCTTTTGTGAAAAAATAAAAATAAAAATAAAAAATTTCCCTTTTCTATTTTGGCATTTTTTTTTCTAACAAGGAGCACCTGGTTATACAGTTATAGTACTTACTTGGTGATACTGTTAACTTCATTTTGATATAGTTTTTGCAGAGCATATTAAAATCTAATTTTGCGAAGGTCAGAAGAATTTTGCTATGAGAAGGATTTTCCTCGCAGAAAGACAAGTAACGCCTTGCCTCAATTCTTGGAACTTCCTTGTGAAATGGTTGCCTTAATGAGCTTTGATTGATTTGAGCAGCAAGAGAAGGGTTCAATTGATTGGTCATAGACTTAAGATTAGTGTATGTGAAATCAAGTTCTTCGTCCAGTATATCTTCCCCATAAACCCTTAATTGTGCAGATTCATTACTCTCTATATTCCTTGAACATCTTGGGCAATTGTTTCTTTGAACTTTCCTTTGTTATTCTTGAATTTGTTAAATATATCTGTCACCCACATATTGACTATCTTGAATATATCCTTACTCCTTAGCTAATAGCTATTTGCAGGTGCATTTTTCTGTTGGGTACTAGAGATAAGGAAACAGATCAACGCAGCTAAAATAGAGTCGAGAGAATAGGAACTGACACAAGATATTTACGTGGAAAACCCCCTAATGATGAGGGAAAAACCACGGGCAAGAACCGAGAAAGATTTTCACTATGTGGAAGATAAAATTACACCTCTCTCTTAATATAAGGAGAGAACAATAACACTCTCTCTTATACTAGGAAAAATACACCTCTCTCTATTAAAATAGGAGAAACTCTCAGAACACACTATATGTATATATTTCTCTCTGGGATGGGATGATATGAACTGAGGAGGAGGCCTCTATTTATAGGCGCTTGGAAGTTCTTTGTTGCAATCAATGCCACGGTAATTTCTCGTGAGTTTGGTAGGTACACAAACACATGCACGATAAATTTTCTTGTGCAAGTTTGAAAATTTCGTCTCAGGAGGCTAACCTTCACGCAGCGTGCACAGTAGAAATTCTCACATGGTTTGAAAAAATCAAAGTGGCTTTCGCCACTTATAATCTCCCACTTAAAGCCACTTTTGGTGAATTTCAAAACCTTTTCTCATCTTGCCAATTCCATGCTGCTTACGTTTACGATATGGCCCATAGGAAGATCTACACCATTTAAACTTGTCAGTGTTGATTGGCTTTGTCATGACATCTGCAAGGTTTTCTTTAGTATGAATTTTCTGCATATCCACATTTCCTTCTTCTACTACTTCTCGAACAAAATGATATTGAACACCTATGTGCTTAGCCCCTGGAATGAAAGGTGGATTCCTTGCAATGTGTAAGCACTCATTTCACAATACCACAGTAATTTTATTTGCTTTGTGCCCAAGTTCCTCCATTAACCTTTGAATCCAAATAGCTTCCTTGCAAGCTTGTGTAGTTGCCATATATTCAGCTTCTGTAGTAGATAGAGCTACAGTGATAGCAACGGATAACTTGACTCAGCTCACTTTGCAAATGTGAACACATAGCACAGAGTAGATTTTCTTTTATCAAGATCACACCGCAAAATCTGAATCAACGTATCCTGACAATGAACTACGATCCTCCAAAATATAGTGCGACGCCTTGAGGTTCCTTTAATATATCTCAGGATCCTCTTCACAGCATTCCAATGCTCATTTCCTGGATCTGCCATAAATCGACTAATCACACCAACTGCTTGAGCAATATCAGGCCTAGTACAAATCATGGCATACATAAGGCTTCCACCTGATGCATACGGTACTTCGAGACATTTCCATCCTCTGCCTTCCCGCTAGGGACACATATCGAGGATAATTTGTAATTCACAGGAAGTGGGGTTGAAGCGGCTTACAATCTTGCATGTTGAGCGCAAGAATTTCATCAAGTAATTCTTACAGGAAAGCTTGATTTTCTGTCCTTTTGTCTCGGTGAATTTGCATCCTAAAATCTTGTTTTGCGGGTCCCAAGTTCTTCATATCAAATTCCCTAGCCAACTGTGCCTTTAATTCTTGGATTCGATCTTTGTTGGGGCCTACTACCAACATGTCATCCATGTACAACAACAGAATGATGAAAACATTGTTATCAAACCGCTTGTAGTATGTACAATGGTGCAGAACTCGATCTGTTGTACCGAAGCTAATTATGAAGGAATCAAATCTCATGTACCAACACCTTAGCGCTGTTTTAAACCGTCTGAGAGATTTGGTCAACCTACAAACCAAGTTTTCTTTTCCTTTTTCCTCAAAGCCTTCTGGTTGGAGCATATATATCTCCTCTTCAAGTTCTTCGTGAAGAAAGTTTCACATCTAATCGCTCAAGATGTAAATCAAATGTAGCACACTTTAAAGACTACTACGATGAGTGGTAAGTCTAACAACCGGAGAAAATATCTCATTGAAATCGATTCCTTCCTTCTGAGCAAATCGCTTTACCACGAGTCTTGCACGATATCGTTCACCCGATCATTGCCATCTCGTTTGATCTTATAAACCCATTTGTTGCCAATGGCTTTACGACCTTTTGGAAGTGCAACAAGTTCCATGTTTTGTTCCTTTATGCAAGGCCTCCATTTCTTCTTGCATTCTTTGTCATCCACAGAGATGCATCCGGACTACTCAAAGCCTCTGAAAGGTTGATGGCTCTCCTTCTGTACATTAGAAGACAAAATGCATCATGACTTGCCATAACATAGTGAATGCCATCTTTGATCGTGGTAATGCGGCGTGATGATCGCTGGCCAGACATTGGCCTCGTCGGTACTTGTTCATCATGCTCTAGTTACCTTGAATCTTTTTCTCAGATTTCTCATCTATATCCCCGAACCGTAGTTGTTTCCTTGCCGGTCTTGTCATTTCTTCCTTCACTTTGCGATTCATTTTCTGCAAATATAACATCCTCTGTGACAATAACCTTATGCGAGGCAGGATCCTAAGCGATACCCCTTTGCATCGGCCAAGATAACCCAAAAATATACATTTCCTGGACTTTGGGTCCAACTTAGTTCTTTCTTGGGTTGTTGTACATCACATATGTAGGACATCCGAACACTTGCAGAGAAGAATAATCTGCCGGCTTGCCATTCCACATCTCCATTGGTGTCTTCAGACCAATTGCGGTTGATGGCGACCGATTAATCACTAAACAGTTTTGGTCGCTTCCGCCGAAAGACTTGGCTAAACTCTTTGTTCTCGGCATGCTCTTGTTCTTTCTAGGAGTCCTGTTAAATCCGCTCTGCTATACCATTTCTTTGAGGTGTATGTGCAATGTTGAATTGCCTTTGAATACCCCATGCTTGCAAAATGCTACAAAATCTCCATCTGTATATTCTCCTCCATTATGCGTCTCGAACACTTGATCCTCTTTCCAGATTCAAGTTCCACTCTTGCTTTGAAGTCTTTGAATATTGGAAACACATTTGACTTCTTCTTGATTGGGTATGGGTATACCCATAGTCTCCTGGAGTAATCATCGATGAAGGATACAAAATACTTTGCTCCTCCTAGGGACATTTCTGGTGACTCCCACATCGAATGAATCAAGTCTAGAATGTGCTTACTCAGCGGTTGATCTACCAAATGTCAATCTATCTTTGCTTGCTTGTAATACGTTGCTCACAGGCAGGTAAGTTCACCGATTTGAGCCAGGGAATGAGATTACGTTCTGCAGAACCTTTAAACCACGCGTTAGATATATGGCCTGTTTGCGATGCCACATCATTGTCGTTTCTTCTTGACTTTGTGATGCAACGATGCATCCGGCCTTGTAACGCGTATCTCCTTGAAGCTTGTATAGATTTGCCACGATCTTTTTTTCATTACCACAAGAGCACCTTTAACAACTTTCAAGATCCCACCTTCAATATGGGTCTTGCACCAGATCATCCGGTTTGCCCAATAGATAACATATTCTTCTTCAAGCCCTTAATGTCGCCGTACTCCTTGAATGTGCAGAATGACACCATCAAACATTTTTATTTTACGACTAACACCTGCAATTTCTAAGGCATGATCATCTCCATGAACACAGATCCTTCCAAGGCATAGGTTAATCGTGTAAAACCCGATCCACGATGTGGAGTCATGTGCCATGTTGCTCTGAATCCATGATCCAAATATCGTTGAGCCGTTTACAGCCTTTAGAACTTGTTCTTTGCTTGACAGATTTCTCCATCCTCGGATGTATTCGCAACACATCCTTGAGAGGTTGATGCCTCTGGAGCTTTATCTGCATTCTTCTTATTATTTAGACAATCTCTCTTCAAATGCCTCTCATGCCACATTGGTAGCATTTGAAGTTCTTCCTCTTCTTGACTTTGATCTACTCGACCATGACTCCCATCAAGTCACGCTCCATTGATCTCCTCTCGTCACCAACAATGCCTCTGCTTGCTTTGAGCTTTCAATCTATCTTCCTTATTCTTACGCCTGGACTCTTCTTCAAGAATAGCACCAAATGACATCATCAAAGGATAGATAGTCGGCAATATTATTATTTGTGATGTTGATGATGAGTTGATCATATGAATCGAGTAGACTTTGAAGTAGAAGCTCGCACATTCATTCTCCACTATTTTATAATCTGATCTTTGTGAATTTGGGAGAATAAAGTGTTGATTGTTGATGTGGTCCGTCATCGATGTGGACTCACTCATCCAAGAGTATCTGCTCAGTTTAGAAATATTCTATTGTGAAGTGACTTGACCTCGCAAATGCAGTTTGACAAAGAGCATCCCAGATTTCGCTCTTGTCATCCTCTTTTACGCAACACTAGACAATCTTGAATACGCCATTGCAAGATGCGATTAAGCAACGGCATTATCATCCATCTCCTTCACTTTTCATTAGTAATATCGCTGGTCTACGCCTTGATTGGCGATAAGCAATTATCTTTCTCAAGATTGCCTTCATCTTCAATTTCCCAGTGGAAAAATTACTCCCATTGAACTTTTCAATCTCAAATTTCTTGCCTTAGTGTTTACAGGGATACGTTTCTCTACTTTGGTCACTTTTTTTTACTATGAATAGTACCATTATCGTGAAGCAGATGTCATTACGTGAATAATAGTGCCTTATCGTAAATAGTACCATATCGTGAGCAGTCGTATATTTATACCGTATATGAAAATAAATCCAATATCGTTAACAATCTGTAAAAGTATACAACTATAATGATAGGTAGTGACCAAAAGTAATAACCCATAGCACGGACTATAATCAAAGGGATAATCTCCAGGAAAAAATTCTTTTGATGTGGAAGATCGAGACTAAGGCTAAACCACGAGCATACTAAAATAAATCCCATCAACCAAGAGCTCGATACCCTTTGTTGGGTACCGAGAGATAAGAAAGCAGACGCAGCCTTGACTAAAATGAAGTCGAGAGAATAAGGCCCGACACAAGATATTTACGTGGAAAACCCCTAATGATGAGGAAAACCACGGGCAAGAACCAGAAAAGATTTTCACTATGTGGAAGATAAAATTACACCTCTCTCTTAATATAAGGAGAGAACAATAACACTCTCTCTTATACTAGGAAAAATACACCTCTCTCTATTAAAATAGGAGAAACTCTCAGAACACACTATATGTATATATTTCTCTCTGGGATGGGATGATATGAACTGAGGAGGCTCTCTATTTATAAGGCGCTTAGTTCTTGTGCAATCAATGCACAGTAATTTCTCGTGAGTTTGGTAGGTACACCAAACACATGCACAGTAAATTTTACTGTACAAGTTTAAAAATTTCGTCTCGGAGGCTAACCTTCACGTGCCACGGTGAGAAATTCTGTCATGCGCTTGAAAAATCAAAGTGGCTTTACGCCACTTACATTTTCTTGGTAATGCAAATATATAGTTGAAGGGCATAGTATTACATACCTGATGAAATGTGATATCCTTTTTGTCTGAGCAAACGAAAGAGTAATGCAAGAAAGTGAAGGCCACCTTCTTTGGTGGTGAGGTTATTGTTGGTATAGCAATTGTGGATTTGTTCTAATGCTTCGTCAATTTCACCTTCAAAATGATGAGATATACTCAGACGTTGGATTGAGTCAATTAAGATTAGTTTTTGTGAGATATTATTACTTTGAAGACAGAAACATCTTCTTCACTTCCCCTTTTTGGATCTCTGCTTGTTGTTTCATGCTGTCATTAACTTCCTGAAAACATATAGTTACATGGAATGAAATGTTCATAGAAATGATTAGTCGGGCGTCAATTTTCGAGGTTTGTAATCCAAATTGTGCTAGAAATGGTTGAGGGGATCACACTATTGAAGCATAAATAAATATTATTATGCCAGAAATTAAAAGTTCCGGCTTCAAGTGTCGGAATTATAGTTGTTACTATTATGCCACATAAGGGGCGGATCCATTGATGTATTTGGCAAAAGGGAAGGAAGATTGGGGGAAGCTTAAGCGATCAGTTCTCAGCTAGGTAGGAGATCTTAGCGCCGACTGAGAGAGTGTTCTGGACTCATGTGATGGTCGATATTCCAGCAGAGTGTTGGGGGAGAAGACTATTTAACAGAAAAGAGACCAAGCAAAGAGGATATTGATATCTGGTTAGGGGTGAGGATGATATGCTTAAATGGATTCTAAGGGATCAGTGAAGAGAATGTGGCTGCAAATGGTATGACATCTGTTTTAAGTGCTGAAGACATTTCGTACAGTAATTGTTTACAGGAAAATCAAATGGATTATTTCAGTTGAATGGAGTGCATTAGGTATTGGAAGTCGGTGTTCTGTACTTGTATGCATTGAAGATTTGACATTTCCATCTTGGTCTTCTCCTTCTTATGGATTAATTATCAAAAGAAAAAAAGAAAAAAGAAAAACAGAGGGCGGACCTATTCATTGAACGTGGGGGCATATGCCCTCACTTGAATTTTGAAATTTTTGTTAGAAATATGAGTATGCACATATTTTATCTCTAATATTTAATTATGTTTGATCCCATATTAAAATAAAAATGATGTAAAACTCTTTATTGTGCTTACATATTATCTTTGCTTCTATTTCCTGGATCTGTCCCAAATTATTTTAATTTTCTTCTTTTTTTGGCTCAACTGTTTTGTTTTTGGCCTCTCTGATTATTTCTCAATCTCTCTTTTACAATTTATAAATATATTTTATCAGAAAGATAATACATCATATGAAATCTACTTATAATAAAACTTAGGGTTATAGTGGTTTTGGGCAAAGCAATGACATGAGGGTATATATTAATTTTTTTTCATTTTAGGTGATATGTAAGGGTGTGCTTATATTCAATATCTGTCGTTTGGTGTTTTTATGCCTATGGACTTTTGTACTTGATGTATTTTCCATGCATTTTGTGGATGTTTCAACCATTGAAAGACAAAAAAAAGAGTTTATTTCAATCTTGACTTTTGCGCTTATCTCAATGGGTGAGCTTTTTATAGCCTTTTATACATATTTCCATGGATTATTTTGTTGAGAGATAAAAATTGAGTAAAAATTAAGAGAGAGAATGAGAGAATCCATTAATGTGTTATTGATAGACACGAAGTGTGCTTTATATTTACTGAATGACTAATATAACAAACTTTAACTAACCAAACTTAATCTACTAAGAATATTTCATATGTAAAATAACAGATGAAATTCATTCATATAATTTTTATTCGTATTTTTACTGTAAAATCAAAAATATCTTAAGTGAGTTACTTGCATATATAGGGATCCAAAATTTAAATTATGTAATATTTTATAAAAGTTCTATGAGAGATTTTTCCTTTTTTAATATCAAATAGGGACGGAGGGAGAGGGCGCAGTTAGAGGCCTTCGCCCCTCCCTTCAATATTTTATCAATATATATATATTATAAAAGGAGAGACGATATATGACACTTTCATTTATACATTTTTTAAATATGCTTTTCATTTAAGTAGTTCCTTTTGGATATATTAGTTAGCTTACGAAATAAGATTTTAAAAATTATTATGAAAAATTTGTACTATAATATCTTTGAGAGAAATATTTCATATGTTATTTGTTTATTGATAACAAAATTTATAGTTAGTTTATGGTATAGACACACATACCAAATTAAAAATACCTAATTAAAATTCTCAAGCATCAAAGCCAAGTATTTATAATTCGACTTAGTGAATATATTTTATTATTGATTATGATAAGTTTATATATATATATATGTTAAAAAATTATTTTATAGTCTAATTATGATTCAATACTTTTGACTCCTCATTTGTATGATTTCTAGATCCATCCCTACATCAAAATACTATGAGAATTGCAATACTAATTAATATACATCGATGCGTATACGTAAAAACTGCATATATAAATAATTAACTAGCTATCATACCAGTGATTCTGAATCATATTGAAGGAAAATATCTCCCCAAATGCTAGGACGAAAATTTGCACAAGGTCGAGTAAAGTGATCAGATGTTGCACGTTGGGTCCAAAGTAACATCTTAATTGGCTTTGAGATATGGTTAACTATAGATCTTAATTAACAATGGAGGTAGTAATTAAGGGGCGATGGGTTGGTGGGCTGAAACCTAGTGGATCTAAATAAATACAGTATGATTCTTCGTGGGATAAAGGAGGAGTTGGTGCATATGTAGCGCTGCTCACCTAATTATGTGTAGGGCCAGCACCGCCATGTAGGAAATGAAGGTGGTGAAGGATTAATCAACGTGGAATTGGGGGAGTGTTCGTTCTTTAATCTTTAATTTGCAAGTGTTTTCAATTTATTTGTATCTTCAGGATTAATCAACGTGGATTTCGGCGAGTCTTCTTTCTTTAATCTTTAATTTGCGTGCGTTTGTAATTTCTTTCCTTCTCCCACCTCACCAAAATAAACAATTTGCACTAGTTGAAAGTTAAGAGCATGGGTTATGATGAAGCAATGAAGTGGATTGTGGTACGCTCATATTATGTACAATGATTGATTCCATAATAAATATAAATAACATTTTTCTATTATGTATGAGGAGAATTTTTGCACGGAAGTGGCCTGTATGAGGTTGGAGGATAAGCCAAGTTGGAAGGGAGATAATAGTGTTAATGACAAGTGATTTATGATATGAGGTTAGAAGTGTGTGAGAACTTGGCAGAAGTGTTGGGCTGTATGCTAATAATGATCAAGTATATTTTGAGCCTTTGATTGTTCATTGTCTGTATTTTTCAGTCTTCAGAATTTCAAAGAGCGATGACGTTTTCACAATCCTCGTGCATTGCAGTTTTGCTTTATTTGGGCAAGTAATGTGCCTAAATTTTTTTATTTTGCTTTCTTTAATTGTAACCATTGATTGGTCACCTCTAATTGCTTCCACGCATCATTCACTGTGACATATTTAGTTTATTCTCTTGTGAAAAAAAAATAGTTTGAGCTTTTGGTTGATTCATTTTTTGTATTTAGTAATTATTCAGTTCTATCAAATATAAAATTTTTTGCCCAACAATTTAAATAACACCTTCTTTTATTCCAATAGACAGATCAAAGCTCAAGACTACAACAGTAAAAAAAAACAGCAGAAATTAAAGATACAATCATCAATCAACACCTAACCCAGGTAAACAAACAAACCAGCAACATGACAGAAGTCTATACTTTTATTGGACAACCATAGATGCACACCAACTCTTTATACATCTCCCACATTTTATGCACATAATTGCTAGATGACAATGGGATCCAAAAGCACCGCAACAACGAAATCTTTCATGAGTTCTCCATTTGTGTATCTATCCTCACAGTTTGCATACGTGAAATCACTTATACGTGCAATACCAAGAATACAATCAAACACGTGCTTTGGTATACCATCTAACTTGAGGTACCCTTCATTTATATCTTTCCAAAAGTCTTCAATTTCCTTGTGGATGAGTTTACAGGCCTCTTCTTGTGAAATGCCATATTGCTTCATACAACATTCAACTCCAGAAGCAACATGATTCCTTTGCTGCTCAAACTATATATAAATAGTCCCAATCCAAAAGCTCAAATAGATAAATCATGTAATTAATTATCAATATTATTTGTTGAATTAACCAAAGCTAGCAAATGTTATATATCTACTCAAGGCTTTTATTGAATTAATATTGGGTCAAAGAGTATGAACCATTTTAAATTTTTATCCTCCTACAAGTCATCACCATAATTTACAAAGCTCTTTCTTTATCTCCCTAAACTTTAGTTTATAATTTATTCAATTATTTTATTTGAAATGCATCTCATTAAACGATTAAAAAAAATTAGGAATTAAATTATTAATTTTTTAATTTCAAGAATTATAATAATACAATGTATGTAATTTCAAGGATAAAAATAAACTTTTAATCCTACCAAAACAAAAAGTTATCAGAAATTATTCTCTACCTTATGTGATGCTAGGTCATCCTTGAGTCTGCCAATAAGTGATACAGCTGTCACCATCGCTGGATTGCTGAAAATCCAATCGAACACCTCTTTGCTTGCAAATTCTCCCAGACCAATAAATGATAACAGCTGAAGTGGGCATGTTGAAGATACAACTCCATTAGCCTTGTACTCATCATATGTTGGAATATAACCCTCATGGCACCATTTTGATTCTACCAAATAAGATTTTGCCAAGTTAAAAAACTGCAAGTAAAATAATAAAAATACTGATTAGCTAAATAAGTGGAGGTTGGGAAGTATAATATTTCGTTTGAATATTAACGAATTAGAAGCCTACAGCTTGTTTAACATATTGTAACACCAAGCTTGAGTTTCCACCCTTTGCAGTGATCACCAATTCTATTTCATCCCATAGTTCTACAATTGCATTAAATACCACTTTGAAGCACTCCGGAAGAGTTTCAATTGGACTAATATCCCATCTGGAGAGAAAAAAAATAAGAGAGAGAGAGAGAGAGAATTATATAGATAAAATCTGTGTAAGTTAAAGGATATTGTGAGATTGAATTTTATTAGGAGAATGGATATAATAAGTTGAAACTGCCATAATCTTTTAAGTTATTCTACTATTAGAATAATATAATACTAACTTCATTCTCAAATAAATCTCCAATTTTAAATATGCACATGAATTAAGAAAATGATTGGTAAAATATTGATATTAGGATAATTTAGATGTATTTTAATAAATTATCCTCACTACTTTTCTCTCTTTTTCTTGATTACTCTTTTTCCTGCACTTATCATTTAATAGGTGTATAGTTGAAAAAAAAATAATTAATATTGCCTGGATATCTAAAATGAACACAACTGAAGTAAGATTTTTAAAATAAACACTCACTTGAGAATATTTATATATAAAAAACATTTATTTGAGAATAAAAATAATTATAAAATTGGTTAAGACTTTTTGACTCAAATTAACCTCTGGATTGCCTCTGTAAAGAGCTCAAGCTCTTCAACTGTGCCATAGGCATCATAAGTATCATCTAGAAGAGAGGTGCATGTAGTCAATTTGCACCCTATCCTTCTCGCAGTGCTATATTTGGATTCAAACGATATGGACAAAGGCCAGAAGTATGCCTCAACCACCCTATTTCTTGCGTAAGGGACCTTTGTCGTAAACTCTGATATTTTCCACCACCTGTAATACTAAAACAAATTACATCTAACAAATGAATACTGAGGATTAAAGGAAATACTACCTTTTTTTTCTTTTACTATCTAATAAAGGTTTTACGGATATAGCCAATAAAAATCTATTTTAAGTTGAGTTTGGTAAAGGAATAAAAATGAATTTTTTTTCATAAATTAACTTTATGCATAAAATTACATGTAAAATTTAATTTATGAAAAAATTTTCTTTATTTTCATCGTTCTACCAAACGTTTTACCTCTGACATGAATGCATCGTCTTATAAAGAAAAATTAATAAGAGTTGATTAAGATTTGGCATCTTAGATCTTGGTTCAAGAAATCCCCAAAAGCAATTGAGAAAAATAGACTCTTGAGCTTGGACTTCAAATCTTTCAAGTCTAAACCTTAATCCTATACATTATGTTAAAAAAAACAAAAAAAAAAATCTGTTTTGCCAATTTTTCTTTTTTAACAAGGAGTACTTGATTATACAATTATAGTACTTACTTGGTGTTATTTCCAACTTCTTTTTGATGTAGCTTTTGTAGCATATTGAAATCTAATTTTGCAAAGTTCAGAAGAATTTTACTATGAGAAGGATCTTCCTCATAGAAAGACAAGTAACGTCTTGCCTCAATCCTTGGAACTTCCTTGTGAAGAGGTTGCCTTAAGCTTTGATCGATTTGAGTAGCAAGCGGTGGGCTCAATTGATTGGTTATCAACTTAAGGTTAGTGTATGTGAAATCAAGTGCTTCCTCTAGTATATCTTCCCCATGAACCCTTAATTGTGCAGCTTCATACAAGCTCAGCATTCCTTGAACATCTTGGGCAATTCCTTTATTGAACTTTCCTTTGTTCTTGAATTGGTTAAATATATCTGCCACCCACGTATTAACTATCTTAAATATATCCATTATGGATCCAAAAGTTTAGGTAATAGCGGCAAATATGATACATAAACATAACAAAAATTTTTTTTTCTAGAACTCTTATAAAATTCAAAAGCACCAATATCTTTTAATTAATTATGATTAACCAAAAATAAATTACATGTCTCATTATATCAAATCTTTGAAATCTATCAAATCAAAAATCAAATTGTAATCAGTGATTACATAGAGTAGCAGTACTAATGGAAACCAAAGACAAAACCCAACAAAAATTCCACATAATTTTTTGATTAATGTGGAGTCAATTTCTTAAAACAATGGAGGCAAAATATATATGGGGTTTAGGGTTTATACATTTAAACACTAAACCCTAAAATATATATACATCTAAACACTGTTGAAACAATCTTTTAAATCTTAATGGGGCAAGAGCCCCAAACACTGGTCAAAAATCTGTCTCCATAACTAATTGCTAGTGCATTTTCTTGGTAATGCAAATAGTACAAGCATATATAGTACTACGTACCTGATGAAATGTGATACCCATTTTGTCTCAGCAAACGAAAGAATACTGCAAGAAAGTGAAGGCCACCTTCTTTTTCGGTGAGATTCTTGTTGGTATAGCAATTGTGGATTTGTTCTAGTGCTTCGTCAATTTCACGTTCAAAATGATGAGATATACCCAGATGTTGGATTGAGTCAATTAAGCTTAATTTTTGTGAGATATTATTACTTGAAGATAGAAACATATTCTTCACTTCCTCTTTATGTATCTCAGCTTGCTGCTTCATACTGTCATTAACTTCCTGAAAATATGTAGTTGCATGAAATGAAATGTTCGAGTATTTAAATTTGGTGGGAATAAGATTTTGAAAAAATGATTTTGTGGGAATACCCTATTGATTAGCTGTGTGCCAATTTTCGTGGTTTGAAATCCAAATTTTGCTAGAAATGGTTGAGGGCATCATATTATTGAAACATAAATAAATACTATTATGCCAGAAAAGTTCCGGCTTCAAGTGTCCGAATTTTGTTACTGTTATGCCACATTATTTTAATTTTCTTATTTTTGGCTCAATTGCTTTGTCTTTGTCCTCTCTGATTATATCTCATCAATCTCTTATAATTTATGGAAATATTTTATCAGAATGATAATTTCATCATATAAAAACAGCTTATAATTCAACTTTTTTCAATCTTGACTTTCACAGTTACCTCAATGGCTGAGCTTTTTATAGCTTCGTATACATATTTCAATTGATGTACTTGACCGAAGGATAAAAATGAATAAAAAATTATATGAAGAGATTTTATATATAAAATAATATATAAAATTTATTTATGTGGTTTTTACCTGCCGCCAAGCATATCTTGAGTGAGATACTTGCATATATTGGAATTAGATACTAATCCAAAATTTAAATTATGTAATATTTCATAAAAGTACAATAAGATTTTTTAAATGTATCAAAGTACTTTGAGAATAGCAATACTAATTAGAGTTTAATTTTTATATATTAACAATATAAATTTTTTTATACTGTCATTGAATCAAATCATTTCATTTGAACAACTTTTGAAGTAGTGGATATGAGATTTAATCACTTTCACTTATATGACGGTACACAATTGGATAACAGTATAATACTGTCAGTGCATAGAAATTAAACTCTACTAATTAATTAATATCGACACATATACGTAAAAACTGCATATATATAATTAACTAGCTACCATACCAATGATTGTGAATCATATTGAAGGAAAACATCCCCCCAAATGCTAGGACGAAAATTTGCGCAAGGTCGGGTAAAGTGATCAGATGTTGCATGTTGGGTCGAAGCAACTGAAACACGAACTGCAAGAGACATCTTAATTGGCTTGGAGATATGGTGGGCAATTGGCTTTGAGATATGGTGGGATGAAATTAATCTTTATTAGTGGTCTGTATATATAAATATGATTCTTCGTGGGATGAGGGAAGAGTTGGTCCACACGCTGCTCATCTAATTTTTCGTTGTGTGTGGTGCACATTGCTGCTCACCTAATTCTTTCGTTGTGTGTGTGTGTTTTTCTTGGAGATATTCACCACCCGCAATCATGACAAATTCCTTTAACTTCCTGAGCTAAATCTTTTGTCAGAAGACTCTCAAATCCTCCATCAAATACTTAAAGAATACTTAAAGAACCCAACTAACTATATTCTAAGCTTTGTGATTTGCATGTGTTTTTAATTTGTCTGTTTCTTCTCTCACCTCACCTAAAAAAATAATTTCTCATAATTTGCATGTGTTTTTAATTTCTTTGTATCTTCTCTCACCTCATCAAAAAAATAATTTACATTTGTTTAAAGTTAGACTACAACCCCAACTTAGTCCTTTAATTTATAATGAAGAATAAATTAATCTTTTAAATTTAAAAAATTCTATGTTAGTTATAAACATCTGATTTTATCTGACCCAAAAATTAAAACAAATTGTTATCTGTCCATTCCATTTGAAAAATCCTTAACCCATTTCTTTTCTCATTGTTGTTTGATTTATGTTGTATAAATAAGTAAGCCCATTTTCATTTTTTGAAAAAAAAAAACTCTGAACCCATTTAAAGCCCAGGTTGTTTTATTCAATTTTTTTTTTTTTTTTGCTGTTGGCCGTTTTCATTTCATTATTTTGTTATTTCTATTAAAAAAATGAAAAAAAGAAACAGACAAAAAAGGGAGCGTGCAAGCATTGGTAAAAAAAAAAGGAATAAAAAAAAGAGGAAACAAGCACCGAACAAGAAACAAAATGAGCATAGGGAGGCATAAAGGGCAGAAACGTGCAATAGGGGTCAGAAATGAGGAGCGCAATGTAGAAAAATGCATAAAGAGTTGGAGAGCCAAATCCCATAAGATCAGTAATCTTTTGAAAAATTTCAATCAGATCACATGTCCTTGGCCATATTTGGAAAATCAGCTCAATCAGATCAAAAATGGCTACAACCAAATCTGACAAATTGATTCGTGATGGTGTATAAATAGGAATGAAAATTCACAGACAGGGGGACCTGGATCTTCTTCCAACACCTCAAACTTCCAATTAGAAACATTTTACAATAGGCACAGAGAAAAGAAAAAAAAATCACGAAGTTAGAGCCGCAGGTAAAATTATTGCAAATCTTTGATTTTTTTTTTTTTCTCAAGTGTCTATATTCCTGTTCTCAAGCCGTACCAAATATCCATCAAGTGTCTATATTCCTGTTCTCGAACGTCCACGCAGCGCCGCCACTCTCGGTGTTCTCTACCCGTGAACACCGCGCAGCCCCCTCTGTTCCAACCGCGGCTGATCTCCTCTCCTCATCCTTCCCCCTCGCGTGCTGGCGGCCTTCCCTCATGGACCGGTCCCCTCTCTGCAGCTCCTCTCTCTCTCAATCTTTCGCTTTCTCTCTCCTTTCCCTTCTCACTCATTCTCTGCCTCTTGCTCTCTGTGTGTGTATGTGTGGGTCTTTGTTTGGTGAATAATGCTAGTTTGACACTCAAAAAGTAGATGTCTGTTAAGGATAATCTAGATGGGATGAATATTAAAAATAAATAGAAATCATCATCCTATCTAATGATTATAAAATAGATATCTGAATAGACATCCATTTTTTAGATGTCAAAACATTATTACCTTTATTTGTATGAGCGGGGAGTGCTTGTGTGTGTGCATATCACGTGTGCATGTCTGGGAGGGCTTTTTGTCGAGTGAAAAACAAGTCAATGATGCCCTGGTCTCACCACAATGTTATACTTTTTTTTTTTTACTGGTATCCTATGTATCTTTAATTTTAATTTTGCTTTTTAATTACTTAATTTGGGTTGCATTATTTTTGGATCAATTTGTTTAATTTCCTAGGTGGGCTTTGGCATAACTAGATTTTGTTTAAAAAAATTTATTATTCATGTTTATTTTATTTTATTTGGGTGAACTGGTGCTTTTGTTTGTTTTTAATCTTTTTTTTATTAGGTGCTTGTTTTCTTTATAAAAAAAAGAAGGAAAAAGGAAAAGTTTATTTAATTTGGGTTTAAATGAATTTTTAAGTATTTTACTTTTATTTTTAACAAAAGGAAAATTAATCAATAAACTACACTTTTTAGGATTAAGTGATCTGTGACGGCTCATTAATTTTATGTTCTAAAATATTTTAGCTGAGACAACTTGATATTTTAATTTTTTAAATAATAAAAATCAATCAATCCACAATTATTTCCAATAGAATTACGTGATTTTAAGTTCGCTGTTGCACTAAGGGATATATAGGAGTAGACAATTTCAATCTCTGTCAAGTCAAAATTAACTTTTCATAATTCATTATATTTGTAAGTAATTTTTCTAATACATTTTCTTTTTTTTACTTGTAAATAATTTTTTAATGCAATTTTTGTATTTTTGTATTTGTAAATATTTTTCTAATGAATTTTTTTATTTAATTTCCATTTATTTGGAAAATATTTTATTAAAGATGTTAATTTAGCCGCGACGATTTGTTAACTCGCTATTTTGGGATTTGAGTTATAACAACTTAATGATCCAAAATTTTCCTAAAAAATATATTTGTTCTCTTTTGCATTTACTTCTTTTTCTTTTATAAAAAAATCAAAATATTTTTTTTATCTTGTTTGTAAATATTTATAATTTATAAGAGATATTTTTAAATTTTTTACTTATTTGTCAAACACTTCATCTTGAATAAAAATGTTAACTTAGCCGTGACAGCTTGTTAACTTGGTATTTTGGACATCTACATTGTGACAGTTTGATGCTCCAAAATTTCTTTTTAAAGAAATATTTTTTCTCTTTGTAATTTTCTTGTAAATAAAAAATGGAAAAATAAATATTTTGAAAGATTATTAATAATTTGCACAAATCAATTATAGGTACCGTCTAAAGACGGGTATACTAAGGGTGTGTAGGATTAAGTGTCTACTTTTCCCTATTCATAATCGACTTCCGAACTCATAATCTGGTTTCAAAGATCATTTATTTGGTAGAAATAATGGGTTTTTCTATGTTTTTCCAGTCTTAATAAACTTGGGGGTGACTCCATTTTCAATCAACTTCTTTTTCGCCATCCCCTTGTGATTCTAGTTAAGACACTAGTCTTTCAAATTGCACAAATGGAGGTAAGTTAGTCTCTCTATGAAATTGTCATATGAGCTTTGTCTTGTTAGCTTACTTACATATACTGTTAACTTATTTACGTGTTAATTTTCATGATGGTCTGAACTTGTTTCCCTCATCTAAACACAGTTGTTTAGACCTTCATCTTTATGTTTTCTCTCACGATAACTTTTTGCTTAAAAAAAATATTTTAACTGTAAGTTATTATTTTTTCTGCGCAGAACAGGGGACTGAGATAAGTTAAGACGTACTGTAAAAATTAACAGTATACATAAGTAGGTTGATAGAACATGTGGACATTTCTATTACAGTTTAGTTACTAATTTGATGGAGAGACTAACTTGTTCCCATTTATGAATTTGAGGGATTAATATGAGATTTTTCAAATATGAAGAAATAATTTGTCCCCCACTATAAATCTGAGGGACTAAATTGGGTAGTTAGTCAGATAAGAGTAGACATAGGATATGATGAAGCAATGACATGGATTGTGGTTAGGGCATACATATATATATATATATATATATATATATATATATATATATATATATATATATATATATATATAATGAGTGTAAATAACATATTTTTCTGTATATGTATGTGATTGGTGATGGAGAACTTTTGCACGGATATGCCACTAGGAGGTTAGGGAGGTGGATCCTCTCATGTTAATTTTTAACATGAGGAGGTTATGTTTGGATTTCTACCATTGATCCACTACAATAAATTTGGCCTAAAACAACACTTATTTTTTAGAATATATGGAAAATGTTACTTTTTATACACATAGACAGCACTTTTTTCAAAATGTGTTGTCATTGATATTTAAAAAATATTATCTTCTCTATTCAAAAGTGTTGCCTTAAACAATTGACCATATTTGTTGTAGCAACACTATGAAAAGTGATGTATTAGCTTAAAAATGTACCCTTTTATTAAAAAATGTTACCTTTGGTAATTGGCCTCATGTGATATAGCAACTCTTTAAAAGTGATGCCTTAACTTAATAAAGTATAACCTCTACTATATCAAAAGTAACACTTTTTACGTGTACCCAAAGTTAAGCATTCTTTTAGACATAAATTTCTTGTAGTGTATCAAGTTAAAAAGAATGTCGGTGATGTAAGAGAGAGAGAGACTTTAATTAAAAGTGAGGATCTAAATATAACCATATATCATATTGAAAGATAACATGAGAGGATTAACTCGCAGAGGTTGGAGAATAAGAGAAGTTGAAAGGGAGATAACAATATTGTTAAAGGTTGAGAAAAATTATATATTTTGCACTATTTTTCCTTAGATGAATTTTTATTTATAATAAAATCACTTTGTATTATCACTCAATAAAATTCAAGAAAAAAGATCAATTATGGTGGACAGTTATTATGATTATATGTAGTTACTTATATGATTTGACCTTTTTTCCCATCAAATTATATGGGACGTTATTGTTTATTAAAAAATATTGGACGTTATTGTAAGGAAATAACCATTTTTTTTTCAAAATTTTTATACAAGTTCATTTTTAAAATAATATAAAATAAGGGATATGCAAATTCTAATTTCTAAGATATTTTTTTCTCTTAAACAATAGTATGGGAAATATATATAAAATTAGTGTGAAAAATGTACAAAATTAGCCTAGAAATAAGGATCACTTTTCGCTTTTTTTTTTACTTCCTTTTTTTTTGTCAGGACCATGTTCAAATTTCCAACATTACTCCTAGCCAGGGTAATTGGAAATTGATGCAGAGGCTTCCACAGTACTTGTGCGTACATTTGGTAGTAGTAGAGTTCAATGCGGTTACCTCGTATACATCGAGGATTTTATTGTTGAAGATACAAAACTTTTTAGCTTTTTTAAGATGCTAAAGAGCCCAAAACTTATAATGCAGGAATTCAGGAAATTGACTAAACAAATAAAAAGCGCCTTGCGCTTAAGGGAATTCCTTAGTTTTGATTAAAAATGCTAGAAAATTTTTTGCTAAACCAAAAAGGGTGTCAGTTACTCTTATCTATTGTTTCGGGTCCTGAATTTCATTAAGTTTGGATCCTGCATGTCCTTAAAGAGCTATCTAATATACTCACTTTCTTGAATTCAAAAGTTCTGGTAGTTGTTTCCAAGATGAAAATAAGTTAAAAGACAATTTTTAACGAATTTTAGAAAACCTTTAAGCCTTTCATTTTTAGTCTACAAGTTTATAAAATCTTAGAAATTCCTGAATTTAAACTAAAACCCAAAATTTAGATTTTGATTGGTTGAGATTTTAATTTTTATAATATTTTATTTGAATCCAAATGATGGGTACTTCCTTATTTACATTTTATGTTTTAAAATTAATGGAGAATAAAATAAATAAAAACATTAACTTCACCCTCACTTCTTTCTTCCTTTATGTTTTCGTAAAACAGAATAGAGGTCGCGACCTCCCTTTGCTTCCTTTTTCTCTTGGTCTTCTCTCCAGCAACCCCCACCACCACCTCCTACCTTTCACCGCCAGCGCTGCCTCTACTTGCTGTGATGCAAACAGCAGCGTCTTTTCCTTTCCTTCATGGTTCAAGGGCTGTTGCTCCAAGTTCTCTAGGAAGCAGCAGCACCCATTCTTTCCTCTTCCTTCCTTTAGCTAACAAAGGTAAAATGGAGCTCAATCTTACTTTCAATTTCATAGGTTAGCTAAGTCATGTTTTGGGTATAGGATTAGAGCTCAAATGTGGAACCTAGGTTATGAGATTTGGGGGGTTTTATGTTAGTGAGCTAGATTTTGAAATTTTTGGGTCTGTTAACACATAAAAATTGTTGTTGTCTTATTCCTAGAGTTATTGAGCGACTAAGCATCAACCTTTTGATTGGTGACACTAGGAAGTTGGTCTTCGGTTCCTTGGAACTAGTCTATAGACATTACGTCTATAATTGTTTTATTCATACTATATTGGTTCTAAATGTATTTTAATATTTTGACACTGAAAATTTAATTATTTGGCAACATTATAAACATTTGATGAAATTAAATCTATTATGCTAGCTTATGTTTATAAAAGCAAAATGACAAATGAGATTATATGATTTTGATTTGGAAAATGTGTATTGTACAAAGAAAGGTTGGAAGTTAGATTTACAATTTTTGAAATTAATTCTGTCTCTGTTTACTGATTTGAGAAAGGAAATGAGAATTGTGGGCATGAGTTCCCTTCTGAAATGTTGAAAAAACTGGATTAGTAAGCTATGTATATACTTTAATACATATTATGGGGAGAATCTCTGGCAGCATTTGTAGCTAACAATAGTAGGCGTTATTCTTGGTACACCTTGACTATCTTGATTTAGGACCACATGCTGGATCCTTCTATTCTACAGTTACTCGCATGGGTAGGACCTTTCTATTTAGGACTACACGACGGAATGGCCGCCAGAGTGTGAATCATTCTGTTTATCCTGAATTTGATGATTCCCTTGTATTTTCTAGAATATTGATGTTTTGAAAGTCTTTCAATGAAACTAATAATTTGTTGAATTTACATATGATTTATGGCCTTATTTTCATGAAATTAGTGATTTGCATACTCTCTCATGTGGGTTATAGCTGTTTTACCTGCCACTTAGTTGCAAAACCCACTTTGTTGTTTTCCCTTTCTTTTACAGATACAGGTATAACTTTTGGGTTCCAATCCTCCAGCTTAACTATAGCTGATTTTAGAGTTTGTAAGCCTTCTTAAGAAGGCTTATTCTTCATATTAGAACTCTCCCCTTTTAGTTTCGGTCTATTAGACCTGTTCGTAATGCTCCATATGTCACAGATAGGGCCCTTGGATTGCATGTTTATGTTGGTGTTATAAAATTTACTTTAAGCCTATAGATAATTATTTTCATCTGTTATAATTTTCATATGAGAACTTGAAGTATTGCATTTGATATTTTAATTACTAAGTTTTAAACCTGTTTTATGTTTGTATTGTCTTGGATATGGAAAGGAAATATTTCAGATTGGAAAACTTTGCTAGGAATTCATATGCTGAGATAATATTCTAGATTATGTTGAGTTGTTGTTTGTTGTTGAAGGTGCATTATGAGAATGCTTGAAGCTCGACACTATGGTTCTATCTATGTATTGCAGGTCATTTTGTATTTTGGGAAATGTCCAAAAAATAGAGGAGATTCTGCCCATTCTTCTAGAAAAGTTTACATGTCAAGACTTCCGAGGGAACATGTTCCCTACGCGACTGTCATGGCCTAAATTGGGTCATGACAAAGTTGGTATCAAAACTTTAGGTTACCCTATGATTAATGGAGCAAGTGTCATTGATAAGAGGCATTTATGCCACTTATTTGATTTCTAAGCATTAGCCTTTTGCATAAGTTTCTGATGTGTTATTGAGGAAAATAATAGTGTTTCTTAACTTCCATCTCATGCACAATTACATGGAATTAGTGGCTATCGCACCATTTTTGGAATAATTAGAAAAGTGAACCTTATTACAATTAACTTGTCTCCTTGAGTATGGTTTTTGTATACAGGAATATTGGATTGAGTGCTAAACATCAAAAGAAGGATGGGGAACTCTTTGGAAGGAGCTTGGATTAAAAGGAAGAAAGGATGCAGGAGCCCACCATTAGGGTAAGCGCTACAGCGCTTAACAAAGACAAGACTTAAATAGCTTTGGATCACCCATTCTGGTGAGCACTACAGCGCTCATTAGCGGTGCAGCACTCATGCGATAACTTCTTATTAGTCTGAGCACTGTAGCACTCACGCCATAACTTCTTATCAGGCTGCTGATCTGTCTTTGGGCCTATTTTGGCCCTCTTTTAGAAAAGAAACAACGAAACGCAAAAGCAACAAGGGGAAGAAGTTGTAACCTAGTTTTAGTTTTAGTTTTAGTTTTGAACACACACACACACACACACACACACACACACACACACACACACACACACACACACACACACACACACACACACACACACACACACACACACACACACACACACACACACACACACACACACACACACACACTCTCTCTCTCTCTCTCTCTCTCTCTCTCTCTCACTCACTCCCTCTAGGTTTTAGAGCTCTTAATCATTGTTGGATTTTGATTCTTGCTAGATTGTAATTTGGCTTCTCCCTTCAACAACGATTATGAAACTCTGCCTATGGAGGAGTAATCTCTTAACGTGCACGGGGACAACCAGGGATTAAGTTTGTTCTGGAGGTTCCCAATTTTAAGGGCAATTCATGGTTGGTTTTTCTTCCCTATTTGCTTTCTCTTTTGATATCAATTGGGAAGATTATTGCATTTGTATTTTTAAGAGTTATTGGTCGTGCATTCATTCAAGTGCATAATCTAGTTACCATTGGGTTATAGGGTCGATTGCTTTAATTACATCCAGTTAGTAAGGGATTAAACTTAACTTTATTAGGAATTAGGTTACTGTAATTGGTAGTCAAACTGGCATAGGTTCATAGAATCACGATCGTGAATTACTAGTTCATATGTTAGTCAAACCCTTAGCAGGAGTGCGATTGTATAACCACTAAGTAGAATTGCATTATTGTTTTATGATAGTATAACTAATGAAAGTAACCACCGCCATGAATTTATCTTTTGAACCAATGATTGAACAATCCTTAATCTCAAGAACTCCTTGTGCAGGTAATTCCCTCATTATAATTTCTTAATTTAATTTAGTTGCTACAATTTCTAAAAACCCCCCAAATTTCTTGGGACGACCTGGATTGCACTCTAACTGCATTTTTGGTGTAATTTAGTAACTAAAACACTTTTTAATTTGTTGTGGATAGCGACAGCTCACATCAAATTTTGGTGCCGTTGCCAGGGAAGTGATGCTAATTGATTCTTTTTCTTGTTCAATCAAATTATTTTTTATTTATTTTTTCTTTATTTATTTTATTTTATTTTATTCTTTGTTTATTAATTTCTTCATTTTCTTTATTTTGAAAAAAAATTAATTTTGTTTAGTTTAAATTTTCAATTACCTTTTCTTTGTTCCCTGGTGTACTGGGTTGTTGCCAATAATTTAATTTTATGACCCGCTCCCTTCCTAATTTTTTCATCCTACTGATTAATTTGAAGATTGGGAAAACTGCCAAAAGGCATAGGAAGGTTGCGAGGAAATAGTTAATTTATCAAAAACCCTTCTAGAGAATTTGATAATTCTTTTTATCTTTCTCCTGATATTTTTTGATCCCGTTGCTAGTATTTCAGGAAATATGGCTGACAAGAACAGGACTTTGAAGAAGCTCGCTACCTAAGATCTTAATTACCAACCAGTGGGGATCACTTAACCCGACTATGAAGTTGACTTTGAGCTTAAGTCTGGGCTCTTGCACCACTTGCCCAAGTTTCATGGGTTATCTGGGGAAAACCCACACAAACACCTCTAGCAGTTTCATGTGATTTGTGTGATGATGAAGCCTCAGGGGGTAATGAAGGACCAAATCAAGTTAAGGGCCTTCTCGTTTTCCCTTGAAGGAACTGCCAAGGATTGGTTCTGCTATATTCCCCATTGAACAGTTGACAGCTGGGGTGGCATGAAGTGAATATTTTTGGAAAAATTCTTCCCAGCCTCCAGAGCAGTTGCCATCAAAAAAGATATTTGTGGCATTAGGCAGTTGCAAGGTGAGTCTCTCTATGAGTATTAGGAGAGGCTCAAGAGATTATGTGCTAATTGTCCCCAGCATCAAATCCCAAAGCAATTACTTATTCAATATTTTTATGAAGGACTGCTAGCCATGGAGAAGAGCATGATTGATATTGCAAGTAAAGGTGCCTTAGTTGACAAGACCCCTACCGCAGCTAGAGCTTTAATTAAGAACATGGCAGAGAATTCTTAGTAGTTTGGGTCAAGAGCTAGTGTGAACACCCACAATGTGAGTGAAGTGTCTCTAGTGGCTAATAACAGGTTAGAGTAGAAACTAAATGAGATGAATAAGTTCCTAAAATAGATAGCCTTGAATCAGTTGAGGCAGGATCCTCCACCTCAGATAGCTTGTGGTATTTGTTCTTGTAATACCTATACTCCTGATGTATGTCCATAGCTACAGGTGCTACAGGAGGACCCACTTTAGTTGCTGTTAGCAATGTGTTCCCTAGTAGACCTCAGAATCAGAACAACCAGTAGGAGTATGACTCTTACAGCAGCATATATAACCCGGGTTGGAGAGATCACCCCAATCTAAGATGGAACAACTCATTATAGCAATAGCAAAAGTATGTTCCACCCTAGCAAAGGCAGCAGAACAACCCACATGTCTACTAACAACCACTTACTCTACAATTACCTGCCATTTAGCAGCCTCTAGCAATACCTCCCCCTTCTGCCCCTTTAGATGTACCATGGCAGAAGATGATGAAAATGATGATAGAAACACAGAGGAAACATGAACAAGCCATGCAAGAAATAAGAAATGCAATTGTAAGGCTCGAGAATTCCCAATCCTAACATGGGAGTGCATCCTCTATTCCTTCTCAGATAGTTCCCAATCCCAAAGGGAACGTTTTTGCTATTACTCTGAGGTCTAGTATAGTCTTGCCTGAGGTTACTAGTCCTTCAGAGCAGATTGTGGTTGAGAGTAAGGAGAATGAGACAGTGCAGCCAGAGGTGTAGCAAGATAAGCTTACACCCTAGTAGAAGCTAGCAAAAGAGCAGGTAGAAAGACCCATTTCATTACCCTTCCCACAACGAGTTACAAGGCTCAAAAGGTCTAAGGAGTTAGAGTTGGAGTTGAAAAATGACCTCAGAGGTCAACATTTCTCTATTGGATGCGATCAGATAAATCCTCAAATATGCCAAATTCTTTAAAGATTTGTGCACTAACAGGAGGAGACCATAGGGCAGTGAGAAGGAGAAGGTGACTATGGGGGTGAATGGTTCCTCCATCATCAAGCTAAGCAACCTGCCACCCAAGTGTAAGGATCTAGGCCTGTTCAATGTTCCCTGCACCATTAGAAACCTGCAAATCAAACAAGCCATGACTGATCTCAGGGCTGGCATTAATGTTATGCCAAAATCACTCTACAGGTCCTTACACTTTAGGGAACTCAAGCCCACCGGGTTGACAATCAAACTTGCTAATCGCAGCATCACAAAGCCATAAGGGGAATTAGAAGATGTCTTGGTAAAGGTAAATGATTTAATATTCCCTGTTGATTTTTATGTTCTTGAGATGGAGAATGACACTGATGCCAACCAGCATACATTAATCTTAGGTAAACCATTTTTGAAAACTGCTAGAACTAAGATTGATGTTTATGCTAGTACATTACCCATGGAGTGTGGGGACTTGAAAGCCCAATTTTATTTGTCTGATGCTGTGAAATTCCCCCTTGAGCAATACTCTATGTTTGGCATTGATGTTATTGACTCCTTAGTGAAAGATATGTGTGATACTTCACTTGGTAAGGATGAACAACTCCCTTTCCTATTTTTTCTTCTTCCATGGGGTATGATGAATCTGCTGTGATAGAGTTTTTCAAGCATTCAGATTTTGAGCCTCTTGATTAGACTATTGTGTGCCATCCTTGTTTGTTCATGTGCATTTCTGTCTTTAAATTTGTATTTTAAAACTTGCTTGGGGTCTTACTTGAAAATATATTTCCATGTACATAATTGAATATGATTGAGGCATTTTTCTTGTTTATAGCCACTTACTCATATAGCCAACCTTTACATATTACCATTGTTTAGCCCATTTGAGCTTTATTGCCCTTTTTTTTTTGTTTTAGCACATCCTTAGCCAAAAATGAAAAACAATGAAATTTTCCTAACCTTTTAGGCTTAAGGGAGCATTTATGCATTTCTTATATGTGCTTGAGTATAAGTGTGGAGGAAAGCATGAGGACATGCCCCAATTTAAGTATAGGGGAAAAGCAATGTGTATAAAAACAAATTCAACAAGTGCCACATGTGGCGCATCAAAAACAAAATGGTAGAAAAAAATTAAAAAAATAGTAAAAAAATACAAAAGCTTAGATGAAGGTGTGTCACATTGCAAATTAAAGGCCTGTGAATGGTTAATTTGGACAAAGTATACCCTTAGGCACTTGTGCTCTTTGTGTATACATTTGCTCTCCTGTGACTTGAAGTTTAGCTCCATTACCCTTTATATTCTCCCACCTTCACCTAAGTCCCATCACAACCAAAAACAAGTCCTCTTGATTCAGTATGCATGTGAGTGTGACGAATGGAGAATGAGACCCTTGACAAGCCTATGGTAATGCATTTTCATTTGAGGTGATTTAAGTGCACATCATATCCCAACACACTTGAGTGAATGAGTAGCAAACACTAAGCTTGGGAGGAATTTTGTACTTGATTCATTCATCATGTATGTTGATTTTATCTTATATGCTATGTTCTTGCTCATGCCTTGCTTGTTGAGATCCTCTTTGATCATTGGTGTAAAAGCCCATTGCTTATCTCTCTAAGTTCATTGGATTGGTGCATTGTTATTTTTCATGCATGATGCATTTTTAGAGTTAGTAAAGTTAGGAGTCCAGTCACTTTGCTGTATCCATCTGAGACCTTTGCATGAGGACATGCAATTGTTTAAGTGTGGGGGAGTTTGATAAGAGGCATTTATGCCACTTATTTAATTTCTAAACCTTAGCCTTTTGCATGAGTTTCTGATGTGTTATTGAGGAAAATAATAGTATTTCTTAACTTGCACTTCATTGCACAATTTCATGGAATTAGTGGTTATTGCACCATTTTTGGAATAATTAGGAAAGTGAAGCTTGTTACAATTAACCTATCTCCTCGAGTATGGTTTTTGTATATAAGAGCATTGGATTGAGTGCAAAACATCAAAAGAAGGATTGGGAACTCTTTGGAAGGAGCTTGGATTGAAAGGAAAAAAGGATGCAAGAGCTCACCATTCGAGTGAGCGTTGCAACGCTCGACAAAGATAAGACTTAAATAGCTTTGGATCGCCTATTCTGATGAGCACTGCAGTGCTCACACGATAACTTCTTATCAATCTGCTGATCTATCTTTGGGCCTGTTTTGGCCCTCTTTTAGAAAAGAAACAAAGAAACGCAAAAACAACAGGGGGAAGAAGCTGTAACCAAGTTTTAGTTTTAGTTGTAGTTTTGAACACACACACACTCTCTCTAGGTTTTACAGTTCTTAGTCATTGTTGGATTTTGGTTCTTGTTGTATTGTAATTTGGCTTCTCCCTTCAACAATGATTGTGAAACTCCCTTTATAGAAAAGTAATCTCTTTACCTTGCACAAGGACAACTGAAGATTAAGTTTATTCTAGAGGTTCCCAATTTTAATGACAATTCATGGTTAGTTTTTCTTCCCTATTTGCTTTCTTTTTTTATATCAATTGTGAAGGTTATTTCAAGTGTATTTTAAGAGTTATTGGTTGTGCATTTGCTCGCGTGCATAATCTAGTTACCATTAGGGTATAGGGTCGATTAATTTAATTACATCCAATTGGTAAGGGATTGAAATTAACTCCGTTAGGAATTAGGTTGCTGTAATTGGTAATCAAACTGGCGTAGGTTCATAGAATCACAATTGTGAATTATTATTTCATATGTTAGTCAAATCCTGAGCGGGAGTGTAATTGTATGACTGCTAAGTAGAATTGCATCATTGTTATATGATAGCATAACTAATGAAAATAACCACCACCATGAATTTATCTTTTGAACCAATGATTGAAAAATTCTTAATCTGAAGGACTCCTTGTGTAAGTAATTCTCTCATTATAATTGCTTAATTTAATTTAGTGGCTACAATTTCTGAATCCCCCCAAATGTCTTGCTTCAATTAGAGCACTTCCTTGTGAGACGACCTGGATTGCCCACTATCACTGCATTTTTGGTGTAATTTAGTAACTAAAACACTTTTTAATTTATTACGGGTAGTGACAACTCGCATCAGTCATTTAGTGGTGTCATGATTGTCGAAATGGAAGCCAGCCCATTCTTACAAACATGATACTATCAGAGGCCTTAGTAGTTCTTCTTTTGAGTCATGTTTCTTATTGTCTCTTACAAGTTTGCTATCATGAATAGGTTTTGTTATTGTCCTTAATGATGTTAGTCTAATTATAGGTAGAGATGCCACCTAGAACTTGCACTTAAGCTCAAGAGGTGACTACTTCAAAGGTTTTCTAATGCCTACTATGAAAAGGCCCTCCTTTGAAGTGAAGATTATGAGTTATTATAGGGTTGTTTTCAAACTGGCCATGATTATTTTGTGTTCTATGTTTGCTTATGTGATTCCTGTGTTCTCTATTCTTCATATTGTAGATTTACAACTCTCCTTTGATGTATTTTATAGTGCTAAAACAATTTGGGAATGTTGTATGTTTTCTTTTTAATCTTAATGTCAATGTGTGTTTGTGTTAATGATTGATTATGTGTGCTAAAATCTCCTTATTATTCTTTATGTGACTCGTAGCCTTGTTTATGGCAATGGAGAAAATTGTATGTTGAATCTATGTTAAACAAATTGCTAATAATATATTTGTTTGAGATTATTAAGTGACTAAGCTTGCTTGTATGAAAACCCTTCTCTTTGGCCAACATGGTATCATGGCTCTCATATAGAATTACAAAGATTTTGTACTTCTTTTTTCTATAATAAACTACAAATGTTGTTGTGATGGATAAGAATGATAAGTTTTTTTTAGGATGCATGTTTAATTCATCAAAGAGATTTAGGGTGGCTTGGACATGGAGTCTATTTAAGCTTGAAGTTCTTGTCTTGTTTTGGCAATAACTTATTTACTTATTTAGTTTTATTAATTCTTGAGTGCCTATGATTAGACATGAATGTTAGTGCTCTCTGCCATAACTAGTGTACACACTCTCACATTGTTCTAAATTTGTCTATAGCTTGGTTTGGATAGCTTTATACGTTTCTGAAGCACTGTACTAGTTAAGATCTACTTGAAAGGGATTGGTTTGAAGTTTATTGGAGTTTTGCTAAAAATTATTGATAAGATGTCTTTGCTGTCTTACTTGCTATCTAGCCCACTCTTCTTTACTTTTTCTTCCTAGCTTGAAGAAGGCAAAGGCCCTTAAATTAGATGGCAGAAGAGAGGGCAATCCCTTCTTATTCTTTATTTTTTATTTTCTTGTCAATTTTTTTTGAATATCCCTTTTCGAAGCTTCGAGCAAAGGCAATCTGGAGTCTAGTACGGACAGGCCAAGCCTTTTCCTTCTTTTTCTTTAGTCAAGTCACACTTTTCTACCCTACCATACTTAACTAGCTAATGACTAGCTATTACTATTGGTCAAAGTTTCCCGTAGCTGGATATCCTTTACTGCATCTCCTAAGAGTTGATGATAAAATGGACCACACACCTTTATTCCTTGACCTCATATCGATATCGATATGTATAATTGACAAAAAAAATTTGAGAAGGTGTAAACGCTCAATCCTTAGCCAGTATCTTCTTCCCTCGGCATATCGGTGGGTGGTCGTGATGATACCTACTCCTTTTGCAATGAATCTCTCACTTTCTATGGATAGACCTGCTATAGAATGATAGCCCTCTAATCCAAGAGCCCTCAACATGGTTAGTGATAGTAAATTCAGAGTTTTGATTAAAAGGAAAAGGATCTAATCTTGTTTGCTATTTAGGAAAGGGAAATCCGAGTACTGTAAGTGATATTGAAGTAAGAGGAGGGGGAGGAATTGGATGATGAGGAAAGGTGAAGAGACCGGTAGGAAGAGGCACAGAGCTAGAATGAAAGCCAGTGTATAGAGGAAGTTGAAAACTCCCAAGCACCCTACCCTGCCAATGCATATCCAAATAAGGAATGTGTGAAAGGCCGAGCTGCTAGGTTGCTAGTTCTCCTTTAGGTGAAAGCAACATAGATGGGAAAGAGACCAGAGGAACCTATCCTATCTTATCATTATGGTTGACTAGGGTTTTAAGCACCAGGTCTTTACACTGGGTCTAATGCACTGGAAAATGCCTATAACTTTGAAACCGGAAATTCTTTATTATGAAAGCTTCAACTACTTTGCCCACCTCTCCTAAGCTGAAAAGTCAACCAGCAAATAAGGAAAGCATAACTGGATCCACTAGGCCAAATTCATATATTAGTATGGAAAGCATGACTGGATCCACCAGGAAATAAGGAAAGCATAACTGGATCCACCAGGTCCTGTGCTGGCTTTGCCAAATTTCTATTCATCAGTTGTACTAGAAACTGATGCATCGGGTTTGGGTATTGGATCAGTACTGAGCCAAGGGGGTCATCCAATTGCTTTTTTCTCTAATAAATTATCTCCAAGAATGCAAAGAGAGGGAGCGTATGTTAGAGAACTATATGCAACCACAGAATCTTTAGCCAAGTTTCACCATTATTTGTTGGGGCATAAGTTCGTTATTAAGATAGACCAACAAAGCTTACGATATCTCTTGAACCAGTCTCTTTAGATTCCAAAATAGCAAGCATGGCTTCATAAATTTCTAGGCTATGACTTCCAAATAGAATACAAGGCTAGGAAGGATAATGTGGTGGTGGACTCTTTGAGTCGCTCATTTTATATGGCCTGGAGTCAACCAGTACCTCTACTAATTGATGAAATAAGAACATCCCAACAAACAGATACTTATCTCACAGATATGTTACAGAAATCTAAGACAAACTGTAACACTTTCCTAAAATCTAAATTATTTGACCTTAAATAATTATTTTGGACATCATACATTTGTAGAATTTTTTTTTATGAATGTTTATTATTTATGGTCGTATATCGGAGTAATGTATATCAACTGTAATTCATGTACCTGGTAGGCTCCCAGGAAAGAAAGGTGGGTCACAACGAACACGCTTAAATACCAAGTCTTTCCTTAGCCAGAACCTTTCCAAACTACACAATCATAGTGATACACTTACATCCAGTGACCTAAGGATGATTTTTAAACGATAAAGAATCTATCTTAATACTATTATTTATTAATCACTAATTCCCACAGTTTAGA
Source organism: Dalbergia cochinchinensis (assembly GCA_031216125.1). Lineage (NCBI taxonomy): Eukaryota > Viridiplantae > Streptophyta > Magnoliopsida > Fabales > Fabaceae > Dalbergia > Dalbergia cochinchinensis. The sequence goes on along the minus strand of CM062374.1, from coordinate 32,754,684 downwards.
CAACTATCATCTATAGAAAACATACTTCATTGCCAACATCAATTCATAGGGTACAGTACACACTAAATATTCAAGATACATAAAGAAAACTTCAATACAACAATATGACATATTCCAAGTTTGGTAACATATAGTAAATATTCTATCTAGCACACATGATAGAATCTGATTATTTAGAAGTTAAGTCCAAGGCTACATCCATTTCATTGCTGATGACGATCCATGCTATCTGGAAACATCAAAGAAAAGGGGTGAGAGAAGTCTCCCAAAGAGGTGATGTTTCAGGAGTCCTACTTCATCCCAAAAAGGCTAAGAATAACGCAGGAGTGCAGCAAAATGCAATCTTTCATATTAGTTCAAATTATATTTTACTATTGTCAAGCAAGATGGAAGTGCACAATATCAATCATAATAAAATACAGTAGAAGAAGTGTAAGTGTAAAACTCCCTTTTTTTTTTTAATATCACGTTTCCTTTTAATGGTTATAGTCTACAAGGTTTATTTCATATTGGATCTGTGAGAGCTCTCATTACTAGGGCGTCCCCTAGTCAGATCAGTGAATGCCAAGTCCTTGTCCGCTAACACGGCGGGGCCCGAGACATCACTGCAATATACACCAAGTCCTTGTCCGCTAACATGGCGGGGCTCGAGGTGTCATTTAACAACTGCAAGACTAAATATTTACTAAGTCCTTATCTGCTACCAGGCGGGGCCCGAAGTATCACTTATTCATGTATCCCTTTTACATAGTGCGTATAGAATTCATAAACTATGAGAATTACATGAAGTTTTCACAATTTCTTTGATATTCACATACAGACCATAAGATTTTCCATATCTTCACATAAATCCAAACAACATAGGATTCTTAAAATATTAATAAAACCCATTTTTCTCTGTAATTATCAATGAAGCACCAAATCACACTATTATAATAAACTTACTTTCTTTATAATAAAATATGCTTATCTTAGTTTTAATCATGCAATAATTCAATTTCAAATATTCATATAATAACTTTACTAATTCCATAGGTTTATTATGTACATACAAAAATTATTTTAAATCTATCTTTAGAAAATATATATATGGTAAAAATATTTTTCATTTATATAAAAATATGATCATAGAGCAAAGTAAAAGAGCAATCGAATCTTTCAAGAAATATTAAGAAAATATAAACAAAATTATACCCATTAGAAAAACCACTTCAAGCAAGAAACTAGCTAATTTACATGCTATATTCCTAATGGGACCATAACTTAAAATCTTTATAAATAATATTTCCTTGTGTTAATAAATGTATAATCATGTCAAATATTTATAGTCCAAGGTCCATAGTCCAATGTCCATAATTCAAGGTCAATAGTTCAAGGTCCATAGTTTGAGTCCAAATATAATGATCATAACTATCTAAATCAAGTCCAAGTGAGTCTTAAAGATTCATAATAGTCCATATAATATTTATAGATCCATAAGTTCCTAGTAAAGGTCATGATTAATATAAATATATATATATATATATATATATATATATAAATATATATATATATATATTTGTGTCTTTTTATATCTTATTAAGTCTTAATGGTCCCAGAAGAACATAACACATCAACCAAGCTAAATACTACATGCTCAAAAGTTTAAAATTCATTCATTATAATGAATTAAATAAAACACTTTTTATAAATCAAAAATATTTTACAATCAATACATAATGAGATCAAAACCAAGTTATATCACCTTAAAATACCACAACTTATGCTCAAGGCTTTATTAATTGAAAATACATATTTTAACACATTAAAACGAATTTACACAATATTTAAATATTTGAAGAAAGCATAATCAAAATTTAAGAATGATCTTTAATCATAATTTTCAATCACATAAATAGATAATAAATATGCATCATATACACATAGTTTAAGTATTTTATGTCACCACTTTCAAGTCATTCAAAGATATTAAAAACAATAAACATAAGTTTTGAATATCATATAGCATAACATCATACAAGCAAATCATATATAAAGCTTAGAAGTGAAAGAAAACCCCTACTTGTTATCGGAGCTTTAGAAACGTAACTACACCAAGGCTAAACCAGCAACTTCTTCAATTTTTCTAAGCCTTTTCGAAGGGCTAAAATTCATATATAGGGCTGCGAAGTGTTGGTGTTGGATGATGATAAGAAGAGATGATGGTTTAGAGGTGTTTTTGTTAAAATTTTGTAACTATTTTTGTGAAAAATAAAGGAAATGAAGAGAGAAATGGTGACTACAATTTTTTGATAGATTTTAGGCTGAAGAATGAAGTGTGGAGTTGTGTTTAGAGGTGTGCTATTTATAGAGAAAGGCTAGGATTAAAATATTAATAATTTTATAATTTATTTGTCATGTTTGATTAGTTTAATTAATTAAATATTAAAGTTAACATTAAATAATTTAATAAATTCTCAATTATCATTTAAAGACATACTAAAATGTTAGTGACATGATTTAAAGACATTTATTAAATTTTAATATATTTACATATAATTTAATAATCAATTATTCAAAATAAGGTAAATTTACTTAAACTAGTCAATCTTAATTAAGTTAATTAATTAGTAAATAATTTTATTATTATTTTTTTTAACCAAATATCATCATAAGGTTATTAGAGATGTAATACATGGATTCACGAAATTCATACAAATTTTTATAATCATTTGTATTTTATTTGGTATTTTAGACTATTACTAGTTTTATTAGAAATTAATTAACTAATAATTTATTTAACTATCATTAAATTATTATTATCTTTTTCTTTGACAGTCCATATGTCTGAATCTTATCTCTAATAAAGTTGTAAAAGTTGGCAAGTTGTCTTGAATGATTAATATGTGAAAATGATAAATTTTATATTTTTTTATCTTAAAGTTATATATACTAAATAATTCATAAAATAATCACAAAAATTATTTTTTTCTAATCTATCATCAAGAACATATATTTACCTTATTTATACATTATCTATAATTTTTATAAATTTTTTGTATAATTTTTAATATTTTTTATGTATTTTTACCTTAGTTTAGTCCATTTTTAAATTAATTAATATCTAGTTATCTCTAAATAAAATATGTAAAAAAATTTTACAGCCTTACAAGTGGGTTTTGAGCTGTCCAACGTGATAAGAGAACAAGCACATCATTTTTGAAAGTCTTAGTCAAAAATGGTTAGTTTTGGAAATGTCTTTCACTTTCAAATATATATTATTATAAATATTATTATTTTTTGATGAGATTGATTTCTAGACAATTCTAGGTGTCATGTAAGAATATTATTGAGATTAATCAAGATTTATAAAAATTATCTTAAAGCTTCAAGTAGTTAATTAGATATTTTAAGCTTTATTTAAGTCAAAATTAGTTAAATAAATATTAAAGTGATTTTTAATACTATCTATGGTCTAATGAAAAATCCCATTTCGTGGTCCTCTTTATCTAATATCATAAATTAGTAAAAAAGAATTTATAAGACTTAGAATTTTTTTCTAGGATTTTTCGGGGCTTGTTTTACATACTAAATTAAGTTATTTTTGTGTAATAATACTAATATTATACAAATTTACCAAATATTGATATTTATCATCAAAATTATTTTTAGAAATATATTTATAATTTTTTCTTTAATTTTTCTTTGATACTTTCTAAACTTTTCTAAGATTCTTGTTAGCTTTATCATCAATGACATTTTTTGTAATTTTATAATAAGAAGTTACATTCTTTCTGTAATCTATGATTACCCCTGAATATTTCTTGCTAAAAATAGATCCTCAAGCTATTTAATAAAAAGCTATAATAATATAATGCTATATTAAGAAAAATTGGAAATGTTACACAAACCTTAGTGAAGATTCAAAGCTCACACTCAGGGGAGATTTGTGGTTTGTGAATGATATGTTGGTGGTCCCAAGGAATGAGCAACTAATTCAAAAGATTTTATATGAACTTCATTCCTCCCCAGTTGGAGGACATGCTGGGATTAAAAGAACAAAAGCTACAATTGTGGGTTTCTATTGGTTTAGTATGAACAAAGATATTCAAGATTTTGTCAACCATTGTGAAGTGTGCCAAAAGGCAAAATCCTTGAACTCTAACCCTGCTGGACTGCTACAACCATTACCTATACCAGCTTGCATTTGGTAAGATGTGAGTATGGATTTCATCACAGGCCTCCCCAACTCTCATGGTAATACAGTGATATTAGTTGTTGTAGACAGATTATCCAAGTATGCACATTTTATGGCCCTAAAGAGTGATTTTTCTGCTAGACAAGTGGCTAAGATTTTTTTCACTAATGTGGTCAAATTACATGGTATTCGTAAGTCCATTGTATCCGATCAGGATAAGGTCTTTACGAGCACTTTTTGGCAGTATCTATTCAGATTACAAGGAACGACTTTAACAATGTCTTCGGCATACCATCCACAACCAAATGGTCAATCTGAGGCTGTCAATAAAATCCTGGAAATGTTTCTCAGATATGCTTGGTTCAAGATGTTAGCATGGGCTGAGTTATGGTATAATACTTCTTGGCATTCAAGTTCAGGGACCACACCCTTTAAGGTGGTTTATGGCAAACCCCTACCTTCCATTCCTAGATATTCTGTTACTGCTACAGATCCAATTCCAGTGAGAGAAATGTTATAAGAAAGGGATTACATATTGCAGCAAGGAAAGCTAAACTTAGAAAAAGCTTAGACCAGAATGAAAAATCAAGCTGATAAACATAGAGTGGATAAGGAATTCCAAGAAAGGGATTTAGTACTGGTAAAATTACAGCCTTATAAGTAGCACTCTATGAGATTGAGGGGGAATCAGAAACTCAGTTTGAGGTATTTTGGCCTTTTTTCGGTGCTACAACTTGTTGGCAAGGTAGCATACAAACTACAGCTACCTCCTTCAGCCAAAATACACTCAGTTTTTCATGTGTCAATGTTGAAAACATTCAAAGGGGATGCTTTGACTCAGTATTATCCCCTGCCACTCTTGTCTACTGAACAAGGACCAATAGTTCAGCCTATTACTGTCTTGGACCAGCGCATTGTGTCTGCAGCTGGCAGTGATAAAACTCAAGTATTGGTACAAGGGGAAGGCATGGCAAAGAAGGAAGCAACTTGGGAAGATCTCGTTGTTTTTCAGAATTCTTATCCCCATTGCAACCTTGAGGACAAGGTTGATTTTGAAGAAAGGGGTATTGTTATGCATCCTAAAGAGAGCGTGACCAACATAACAAACTATGAGGGTCAGTTAGAAAATTCTATTAGCCACGTGGACAAGAAACTAGAGAGTCTAAAGAGAGGCAGAGGTTGCAGACAAAGAATCCCGAACAAACTACTGAAAGAGTTCGAGACATGAATACTTAAGGAAGAAGACACACCCAAATGAGGACAGACAATTGGTAAAAGTTTCTCCCCTTCTGCTAAGATTCTGTTAACTCTTTCTCAATATCCCTTCTAGTTCTTGATACCAATCTCTTGGTCTTTCATAGGTGAAACCTTGAGGTTGATGGTTTAAGGATGATTCTGAACCTGTAGTGTTTTACTCAGAGATTTCTAATTCTCATTCTTGATTCATTGTATAGTTAGTAAATCACTCTATACAGTACATTGATTTTGGTATATTGAACTCAGCTTCTTGTTGTCAATATCATCGTAATTGTTCTTTTCAATCCTTAGGCTCTACATGGCCACCATTGTGGAGGAAAGTCAGGAGAGCTCTGACCTAGACGCCGAAGCTGTCTCCGAACCAATGGCCGCTCGATCAGAGATTAGATCCGATCTGAAGAAGGCGATGCAAGAGAGGAAGGACAAAGAAGACAACTTTTGGAGCGGGGTGGCTCAAGAGATTGGTGAGATCGAGCGGCCTTCCTTTTTGAAATGTCCCTCCAATCCGTGATTTGAAATCGCTCCCCTTCTGCTCTCACCATGTGTAAAAGCAATTAGCTCTAGAATTGGGTTTTCTTTTTCTTTTATCTATTCTTCTTCTTAATTTATTTTGAATGGGTTTTCTTCTTTTCTTCCTCAAAAATTGGATCTTCCGGCCTAAGCACATCGAGAATGACATGTAAGATGTGGCCATGGAATGAGGGGATAAGAAGCTCAAGGACCAAGTCTGTGTTTCCTCTCTTACTTCAAATTAATGATGGAACCAAATTTTTAGCTCTTTGTTCCTTGTTCTAATTGTTGTGGTTGGTCTTGTGCTTTGTTTGTTTTCTTTTCTTTATTTTTTTTTATGGGAGCCACGCGCTTCTTCTTTTGGGTGCCTTGTTCTAATTTTTAGCTCCTTGTATGTTCTTCAAATCCACGTGTGGCACAAGACGGTGGCACGTGTTGTTGTTGCTGGAGTGTGACTGAGTGTATGGTGGTGTGGATTTGATCACAAGAAACTTTTGCCTTGTGTTAGGGTTGGAAAATTAGTTTAAAAGGAGGGCATTTTTGTCTGACAAATTGGTTATGTGAAATTCACGAGATCATTTAACAGCCCAAATGGATGGTATGGCTGGTAACTCAGCAGGAGAGCTTTTTTGCACTGTTTTAAAAGAATAGGGGATCGAGTTGTATTTTTTAGAATGTAACACATTACCTAATACGGGGGCTAAAATGCATTTTTTTTAATATAATTTAAATGCACATTACTAATAATTCAAAGATCACTGCTATTTGGTGTGAATGCACGGGGTGCGAATTGCACGAATCATGAGTGACATACCACCATCAAAGAAAAAAGAAAAGACAACAGTTTACAGTCCGACATGATCCATAACAACAAAACGTTCAAAAAAACACTCATTTTCAAATTCGTTTGTTGTATCACAATTCAATCCAAAAATCTTTTATGTAATTCAAATGAACTACCACATGCCCAACATCCTCTAAGAAATTTAAACCCATCCAAATAAAAATTATAAAATGAGCTGAATTCCTTTTCTGCTCCGAATGTTATTTGAATCCATTTTTCCTTCTTTTTGACGGTAATCTTCTCATTTATTTCAGCCAATATGATAATATAATATTGATCGTTTCAGTTAATGAAAATTAGCCAAATAAAGAGTTTAACATCTACAGCTTAATAAAATTTCTGTCCAAAATTTGGTCGAGTCCACAGCATATTGACCCGGGGATACTTGAGGCTGCGAGGCTGGACGAACACACGTTGCTTAAACATGATATATAAACCTTTTTGTATTTTATACCTGAGCCATGTGGGACTTACGGACACCTACCCATTATGCGTTTATGATATTTTAACTTGTTATAACTATACTGGTTATTATCTATCTTTTACCTACAAAACATCCGCAATATTATTTAGGATCAATTTAGCTCATAAACAATTTTGTGGGCCTGAATCTTATGAACAACCAAATGACCGCAATAACAAATTTTCTGATGAAGAAGGGTTTTAAATAGGTTACTGTCCAGGGACTCAACTCACGAGAGCATTCAAGTTTCCAATTACGTTACCAATGTTCATTCTATATTTTGGGTCGCAAAATATCTGAATTGACAGAAGCTAGTCCCAAAGTTCTGCCATGACCACAGTCAAGAACCATCGTATATATAGCCCAAGGGCAGCTAGTGTTGGTAGCAAGAAGAACAGAATTACTGAAGTTCATTTCTTTGGGATGCTTTCTTATCTTATCATCAATGACTATGACAAAATATATCTCTTGGGCAGGAAAGAAATATAGAACATGACTTTGTGTGGTTTGGAACATATATTAGTATGGAGCAAGCAGGAAAACTACGGGTTTGTTTTAGGATTAATTATTTAAGTGAACTTATATGATTTTCTTGCTGAATAGTAAATTCTCTGACTTGCAAGAATTATCAAATAGAAAGTCTAAAACTTAATCATATTTAATATGATAATATATAATCAGTTGATAGTGTAAAATTCTTTCACAGTATTAATATATTAAAATTTAATTTTTGTTATTAAATAAATAAGGGTTTTTTTTTCAATACCCTACGAGTATTGGTACCCCATATTGTATTCAATGATTGTAATTTTTTTTTCAATAATTATGATTAAATCTTTATTTTTTTATATTTTAATAAATTGGGTTAATGAGACTTATAATAGAATCCTAGTCACAAATAATTATAAAACTAGAAATTATGCCTGTGCGTTGCACGGGTTTATTAACATTTTAAATAATTTTTTAAAGAAATATGCTATTAAGAATATGTTTATAAGAAGTCTTGTTTTATTGTACACTCCTAATATGGGATTTGTGTTCCCAAGTAGTATAATTATGATCATATATAAATATATATGTATAACATGAACTATAAGTATATTTAAGTTATTGCTAAATTTATAACTTGACTATTTTGAAACTCATTTACTTGCTAACTCAAATATTGTCAGCAGGTTTGAGTGGAACACTAAATAATATTATTGATTTACATAAAATATACTACATTTCAGTTTCAAAACTAAGTCATTTTACGTTTAAAACTATAGGTGTTCATAGACTTTATAGTAATTTGATTTATTTATAGTCTGTAAATTCATGATTTAACCTCAATATACATAGTTGCAATAATACTGGCATATTGAAAAGTATCATTGTATAATATATGCAATATAAATTAATTAATTTGTTCTCCATGAGAATTCTAATTCAAGCGTACACAGTGATTCCAACAATGTTAATATAAATTAATAATCTATTACAACACATTTGTGTTGACATTTTTAATAAATTTGATAAAATGAAAAGTTAGTACAACATTCTCTCATCATTATAAAACTTTAATTATGTTTATTTAATTCCGATGGTAATCTTTTGGAGTGCTTCACTATCCTATTAGTGGCTTATAAAAGTATTTTATAAATAAATAATTAATTAAAATTATAAAATATAACTTATGTAAAATGAAATGATAAACACGTGATGCCTCCTCAAACTTCACCTAACTTTTAAAAGATTCATAATCTCATTCCTGGACAATCGATATGCCATATGTAACTCATGAGTGGTGGTGGGCTATAGATGAATATCTCAAAAATTATATGAAATTCATTTATTAAGTCTGTAACACAAAGTTTCTTCCAATATTAGGTGAGGCAACCACATATTGTCATTCCCTTGGAACTTATTCCCATAATAATTGTCATTTGGATAATCATAAAACATAATGTTCCTTAAACCATAGCCAAACTTTATAAAAGCTTTGTCAATTTAAGCATATTCCCAAAATAGATTTTTTGTTGTGCCCGCCAGGGTATGAGTTACCAGCCAAGAAGCAAATTGTAAGATTTTAAAAGTTTAATTAGAAACAAGGAGCTAGGTAGGGCATATATTCACTTTATCACCACTATAAAGTATGACAAAGCAAGGCAATGAAGGTCGATTATCAATAGTTCCATCTAGTTCAATCATATTTTATAATTAAATTTTGATTTAATTTGTTATAATTGCATAACAATATTATTTAATATTGTTTATAAAATAATGTCCATTTTTTATATTATAAAACTAATACCCACACGATGCACGGGTTGAATTATCTTTTTATAAATATTTTTAATTGAAATAATTTTAAAAGAAAGTTATGATAATGATTAAAAAATAAATTTGAGATTATTAATTTTTCTATAAAAAATTGCCATGGAGTTCATAGAACACTATTTTTTGTATAACTTCTGTATTTCTCATTCTTATGAACTATAATAACTCAATTTTTTTATAATATTTTTATTTAATACATCAAACAATTATAAATATTTTAATATTTATCAATAATCAATAATATATTAATATATAAGAATATGAACTTGAACTACTTTTACTTTTTTCTTAACAATCAAGCAAGTTTAAAGAAAAAATTGTTGAATAGTATTATTATTATTAGCTAAACTAAGAAAGCACAACTTTTTATGACATGTAATATATAAAATATCCAGTAAAATTAAAATCAATTTGATATCAATTTTAATTGAATAATCGAAATTTATAATCTACATCCATAAAACACATATAATTAATTATTTCATTTCTTGTTACCATCTATTTTAAAATTTTATTTATTATCATATATAATTTATTTAATCAAAATACAATAAAAAAATACATAATAATACATAAGAAAAAAAGAGCAATAAAACATAAAAGAAAGTGATAAAAAAGAAGAAATTACCTTCTTTGTTTGGCATGAGAGAGAACAATGGTTGCCAATGTCTTATTTCCAGCGTTTTATTCCATGAAAAAGTGCCTCTAACCACATATGGCCGTGAAGATCCTAATCCCGAGAAGATATAGTTTGAATACAAAGATGAGTTCAATGCCTCTAACCACATATGGAAATGAAGGCATATATATAGTTGTAGCTCAAATTTCAAATACATTTATAATGAAAATGGAAAACCAATACATTAGAAATACAATTACTATAAAACTGTCTAACGATGAAAGTGGAGCCACAATGGCCAAAAATATAAGCAAAATACATTACAACAGGGGCAATATCTGAAACAGAGTCAAAAGTTGTAATATGGATAGACATATACAAATAACATTAAAGGCCTTGCAGTATCACTTAAGCCAAAAGTATAGATTATTATGCCAGCCAGGTAAGACAGCATAATCCTCAAATTAGTGAGCATCATCGGAAAATCATATATCTGGCAAGACCTTGGATTATGCCACACCTTTGAGAGATCTATCCATTTTATTTTCGAGTCTCAATTCGCATCCAACATAGCCTGCATATGCTCTCATGCTACTTATGGTGAAGCTTATACAAAAAGGTACTATATGAAATTATGAATAAATGGAATGTGTTACGGACGCTAAGTTTCTCCTATATTTATTAGGTGCCTTTTGTAGTGAAATGCAATCAAATGTGAGTTTTAATTTGTTGTTAAAACAAAAAATGATTGCATGATGTGTCGTTAGAGTGCTTGAATATGTATATTTTTTTTTTCTCATGTAAATATTTAGTTTTTTGTTTCATTTTAAGCAAAGGTTTTTTATGATATATTATATTTGTTGCCAATCCTCCAATAATATTCTCTATACTATTTGATTTTGTTTATACTTTTTTTTTCACGTTACGGTTTCAAATTATATTCAAATTATTCATTTATAATATATTGCTCATTTGAAACCGTTACAAATGTAATAAATGGTTAGATCTTGGTAAATTTATATGTCTGTTATATCTTTGGTGGTCTTGCTCTTCCCATTCACAGTTATTGTAAAACACTGAAACGGCATACCTTCTGGCTATTCTTTGCTTGCATAACAGCCATCAAGATGTTTGATCTTGTATATTTTACGTCATGTTATAGACATTGCCACATGGGAAATATAAATATTAATAGCGAGGTTATCAAAGGGCAATTGACTTTAGCTGATGTTACTTCAATAGCCTTCTAAAAGAGAAAACGCCTTTCTGATTTATCGGTTTTATTTAAATACTTTTAAAAATTTTACTAAATTATAAGTTGTAAGTCCACACTTCTAAACATTTAATAGTGGTAACCAAAAAAACCTTAAATAGCATTCTTAAGTTTCGTCACTATGAAATTAACTCATTAAATTTCATATCTCTAATTATAATTTAATAATTTAATTTATTTATAGAATTTAAATGAATTTTTCTATTTCATCCTATAAAATTAGTGATATGAAAGGTAAAATAAAAGTTCATACGATTAAGGCACACAGATTTCTTCTTATTTTCAATTTAAAAAATATTATAATTTGTCACTTGAATTAGTTGAATAAAATGTAAAAAGAAATATCATTAAAAGAAATATTTTGAAAGAAAGTTACTAAAAATGACTTTCTAATTTATTGATATTATTTAAATATTTTTAAAAATTTTATTAAACCGTAAGTTGTAACTCCATACTTCCTTTTTTAAAACAATAAAAAATAAACGCAACTCCACACTTCTAAACATTTAATAGTAGTAACCGAAACAACCTTATATAGAATTCTAAAATAAGGCATATAGTGATATGAAAGGTAAAATAAAAATTTTAATTTATTTAAGGCATATAGATTTCATCTTGTTTTCAATTTAAAAATAATGTAGTATTTATAAAAAAAAATGTACATAAAGTATTATTTATTTCCATAAAATATCTTTAGTTACGTTTGAGATTTATTAATTTGAACTAATTTTGTGATTTTAAAAATTTTATTAAGATGTTTTGTTTACTCTTTAAATTATTATTTTTATTTCTATATCACATGTAAATGATAAGATGTTTGGCTTTCTCTTTTAATTAGGACAGATTAAGTGACGTATAATATCACTATAAATACAATAAAATTACAATTAAATAAAAAGAGAAAATAAAAACATGTTACATACTAAGTTTTCATATATAATAGATAATATTTAGAATTGAGTAATATATTATTAATGCATTTCTACTTTTATTTGACATGCGCAGCACGTTACCTTAGATTTGCAAGAGAGAGAGAGAGAGAACAATTGTTTCTCAATTTGTTGGTTTTGCTTTCATGTTAGTATGTTTTTGCTGAACTTCTGATTCTTTCCTTATCCCCGTATACAGGCACGAGGCAGCACTAGTTGAATGCATTGCTCAAGACATACATAAAAAGCTCATCCCAAAATTGCCATCTTGCGTGAAGAACCTTGTTGGGGTTCTTTCAAAGACGAAGGATGTGTTCTCATTTCTTGGAATGGGGTTGAATGATCGGTTTATAGATATATGGGGTATGGGTAATATAGGTAAGACTGTTATCACTAGAGCAGTCTATGAAGCCACCCAAATGACTTCAAAGTTAGTTGCTTTCTTGCTAATGTTAGAGACGTATGTGACCAAAAAAAAAATATTGTTCAAATTCAATAAGAACTTGTTGCTCATATGAACATAAGTGCGAATACAATTAACAATGAGTACGATGGGAGGAGAGTAATACGAAATTCTTTATTCAACAAGAGGTACTTCGTGTTATAGATGATGTTAGTGAAGCAAGTCAGTTAGAGAATTTGGCTAGTGAGCACGATTGGTTTGGTCCTGGAAGTAGGATAATAATCACAACCTAGAGATAAGCACTTGCTAGCAATACATGAAGTGTATGGATCTTATAAGATTGAAGGGTTGATTCAAAATGAAGCCCTCCAACTCTTTTGTTTGAAAGCTTTTAAGCAAGATCAACCAAAAGAAGGATATTGGGATTTGTCTAAAGTATTGGAAAACTAAGACACTTTCCCTTATTGAGAACCACCCTAAACAGAGAAATAAAATAGGAACACAACCACAACATAATAATTTAACGTGGAAAACTCTAAAACCGGAGAAAAATCACGGCCGCTGTCAAAAGACAACCAGAGAATCTCACTATGTGAAAATTATTACAACACACAGACTTCTCTCTTATCACATCCCAGTACACCCACACTCTCACAAAGCAAATATTTGAACTACACCTCACAACACTCTAAAACAAGAGTACAAAGGAAGAGAATCAGATACAAGTTTAAAATGTTTATGACTGGTGCAAATTGAAATAGAGAACTTAGGCTTCTATATATAGCCTTGGCAACCCACTTCCATCCCAATTCTAAGCAATGTGAGACTAATTCCCCAAACCAAATTTCAATCAAAAACTTAGCAATCTCCACCTTGATTGAAATAAACATAGCTTCATCTTCCATTGTCAATACCGACAATCTCTTGTTGTCATTGTCTATACCAACAATTATAGTTCAAAGAACTATCATACTCCACCATAAAAAGTACACTCACTTGGAATAAAACAATTCCAAAAATTTCACCTTGGCACATGTCGAAACCTTGCTGAAAAGTTATGGTGCAACTTCCACATTGGCTTTTCCTGGAAGTTTCTCAGCCATCGACATAACTCCCACCACACACCCTGCATCTCAACGCCTATCAATGCCCGTGTGCAATTGTGGATCCGCTAGCAACAACTTATCATTTTCCATGGCAACGCGGTAATGCCATGAGGATATACTTCTTACTTTCTAGTAAAGATCATCCTGTCCCTCTAGGAGAGCAATATTGCAAGCATCAGATTGAGAGTCCCTCTCCAACACCGCGCCACCTTGTGCAAACCTGATTGTATCAATACATCCTTGACTTGTATCTGCCACAAGCCAAAATTGATTCTTCTATCAAATTTCTCTATATCATATTTCACAGCACTTGAAAAACTTGACATTGTTGCAACTGTATACTGGAATAGTGTAAATCAACTGTAAATCGTGCACCAGGAGGGTTCCCAGGAAAGAGAGGTGGGTCACAATGGACATACTTAAATACCAAGTCTTTCCTTAGCCAGAACCTTTCCAAACCGCACTCTCACAATATCACACTGCCTTCCAGCAACAGCAAGCAAGGATGATCCTCAAGCACCAGGGAGAAATTCTTTTCTGATGTGGAAGATCAGACTAAGCTGCAACCACATAGCATATTAAGAATAAATCCCACCGAACCAAAGCTCTGATACCAATTGTTGGGAAACTAAGACACTTTCCCTTCTTGAGAGCCACCCTAAATAGAGAAATAAAATAGAAACACAACCACAATACAAGAATTTAACGTGGAAAACTCCAAAATCGTAGAAAAACCACGGCCGCTGTCAAAAGACAACTAGAGAATCTCACTATGTGAAAATTATTACAACACATAGACTTCTCTCTTACCATACCCCAGTACACCCACACTTTCACAAAACAAATATTTGAACTACACCTCACAATACTCTAAAACAAGAGTACAGAGAAAGAAAATCAGATACAAGCTTAAAGTGTTTCTGACTAGTGCAAATTGAAATGGAGAACTTAGGCTTCTATATATAACATTGGCAACCCACTTCCATCTCAATTCTAAGCAATGTGGGACTAATTCCCCAAACCAAATTTCAATAAAAAACTTAACACAAAGAAGTGGTCGAATATAGTGGTGGTCTTCCTTTGACACTTGAGGTATTGGGTTCTTATTTTTGTGGATGACCTGGTGATGTTTGGCACAGTGTTGTCAGAAAAACAGTGTTCAACACTCTAAAATCCTTAATAAACTAAAAATAAGCTATGAGGGTTTAGATTCAATTCAAAAGAATATTTTTTTAGATATTGTGTGCTTCTTTAAAGGAATCACCAAAGATTATGTAATAGATATACTACAAAAGTGTGGCTATAATCCAGGAATTGAAATTGATGTTCTCATTGAACATTCTTTGATAACTCTAACTAAGGAAAGTATGTTGGAAATGCATGATTTGATTGAAGAAATGGGGAAGAATATTATTATTCAGGAATCTTCAAATGATCTTGGCAAACATAACAAAGCAAATTGTGGTCTAAAAAAGACATTGATCTCGTACTTATAAAAAATAAGGTTGATGCAAATTATTTTACAACTATTATATGTTTCGTGTAAGCTGAAATAAATATAGTACTAAGATACAAATTGAATAGTCTATTCAATTTTTTATTTCTTTATTTTTATTTTACTTGATTCAATAAGATGAGGTGACTTCTCATTTTGGTTTTTCATAACGGGAACCGAAGCAATTCAAGGTATTGTTCATACAAAATTCTATGAAGGATGTTGTAGCCTGGAGGCCTTCTCGAATATTAGTCAACTAAAAATACTGAAAATATGTGGCATGAAACTTCCCTTTAGCTTCAACTATCTTCCAAGTTCATTAAAAGTTCTTCATTGGGATCAATGTCCTTTGAAAACTCTACCTCTTGGAGATGAACAATACGAAATTGTTGACATTGTACTAGACTCTGTTGAAATTGAACATCTTTGGCATGGAAAAAAGGTAGGACACTTATGTCATGAGCTTTATTAAATTTTATCACAATGAACTTATAAAAAAGATAACATTTTTTCCCCGTTTTGATCAGTTCCTAGAAAAGCTGAAGAACCTGGAATTGATATTTTGCACAAAGCTAAAAGAAATGCCAGAACTTTGTACCTTTCCCAATCTTGCAAAACTTAGACTTGTTTCTTTTTAATCCCTGAGGTAGCATTTGGTAGGGGGTAGAGACAGAAATACAAGGATAATAAAGACAATGGAGATAGAGACATAAATAATAAATATATATAAGTATTGTTGGAAGAAAAAAAATTAAGTTTCTTTCTTTGAATCCTATCTCACATTTGGGAGTACAGAAATTTTATATTTTTTTTTGTCTCAGAGATAAAAAAATTATTCCGTCTCCTGTTCTTATCTCTACTACCAAACAAATTTATATTTCCAGTGTCTCTATATTTCTATCCCAAGAAAAAACACTACCTAACTGAGGTTGACCCATCCCTCATACACCACAAAAACCTTGTGCTAGATTTAAGTCAGTGTTGGGGGCTTGAAACATCTCCAGGTAAATTAGAGATGAGCTCCCTAAAAGAATTAATTCTTGATGGATGCAAGGGTCTTAAAAATCTCCCAGAATTTGGGGAATGTATGAAGCATTTATTAAGACTTTCTTCGAAAGAAACGAAAATACGTGAACTGCCCTCATCACTTGGATGTTTAGCTGGCCTCGAAGAATTAATCTTAACAAGCTGTAAAGGTCTTGTATGTTTCAGTTTTTATTTTTGATTTTTAGTAAGTTTCCATTTTGAAAATTTCATAAAGAAAATAATAAAAACTAGAAATCAACATTGAAAACTGAATTTCATAATTTTTACTATGAAAATTAAGGAACTAACTGAAAACATGATATAAAAACTATAAGTTATTTTCTGAAAGCATATGCATCTTAAGAATACTCAAACACAGCCTATGATTGCTGACAGGCCAGTTGCCCCTTTATTTTTCACCTAACCACAAATCCACACCCTTCATTTCTAACCGAGGAAAATGGGCTTGATCAGCTGAGTTGGGCCGCTAAAAGTGTATTTTTAATGGATTCGGCTCAATTTTTAAATTCATAAAAAAATTATAACCCCCTAACCCACACTTCTTAACCGATGAGTTTAGATGGGTTAAGGCGGGCTAGGCTTTTTTCTTATGTTCTTTTTTTTAAATAAAAAATTCATAATTTATTGATCGTTATTTTACAATAGCACTAGAGGTCCAAACTAAAAAAGACATGAGACCAAGCATAAACAAAATTTAATGTTTTTAATAAAAAAAGAAACACGCTATATGTAATAAATTATAATTTATGATGTGTGAATAATTAAATTTAAATAGTTAGTGAATAGTTTGGACTTTAAAAATTTGGATGTGTATTAATTAATGAAAAAATATTTAAATTTTTTAAAAAATATCAAATTATTAAAAATTTTATTTTTGTAGGTTTATAATTTTTGACAAGCTGATGATTCGTCCCAAAATAGATTAAGATAACTATTTCAGACTATTTAATTTTGACAAGTTGGCCTATCCTGCTCCATTTCCATTAGACTTAATAGAATAGATCTAAATGAGATGGATGAGTCCATTTTGACATTTTTATTATTTATCCAGAGTTGTAGATATGTACGTCAACGTAGATGGAGTAGTCTCTGTCTCACTCCCTTCTTTGTGTTTCTCTCTTCCCTCCCAATTTTACCGTCAACCCCATTGTTAATTCAGTCATCATTGACTATAAATTCAAAGCTCGCAAAAAAATGAAAAAAGAAACCATGGGCCTTGAACTTGATAGGCTCACTCATTTTTAATTTGTAACTTCCTTTAAAAAAGCACCCGGATCCTCTCCTTTCGGAGCAAACAGGATGTGGTGCTGTTGGAAAAAATCTCAGCCATTCTTTTCTAATAGAGATACACAGAGGGTTAAAATTTGGGCTCATTATTCTTTAAATATTTAAACTACTCTTTTTAAAATAGAATAGTATAAAATACGTTATTGCTATCCTCATCCCCTCAAGATTTACCTCTGTCTTCACCGTGTCTTCGCTAGCATAGATGTGTGTCGAGTCCTAAACAAATCTAGACAATTGGTTCAATTTTCTTTTAAAACATCAAAAATTTTGTTATGAATGGATTTAATTTTTTTTAAGGGCTTAATTTTGATGAAATAACAATCTTAACCGCTTTACTTCAATAGCCGGACACAGAAATTGGGGATAAGGATCACAATCTGACCCCCAAAAGAGCGAAAGATGAGGATTAAAAGAAAAAAAATCACAAATTGGTGGGATCGGGAATTGAAATATGCAGTGTTTTATATTTTAATAAATTAGGTTAATGAAACACATGATGTAATCTTAGCTATAAATAATTAATCATTTTCAAACTGTGTTTTAGGATTAATTATTTAAATAAGCTTATGTGATTTTCTTGCTGAATAGTAAATTCCTCGGCTAGTATGAATTATCAAATAGTAAGCCTAAAACTTAATCATATTTAATATGATAATATATAATCAATTGATAGTATAACATTCTTTTATAATATTAATGTATCAGAATTTAATTTTTGTTATTAAATAAATAAGGATTTTTTCGATACCCTATGAGTATTGGTACCCCTATATTGTATTTAATGATTGTGATTTTTTTCAATAATTGTGATTAAATCTTAATTTTTCTATATTTTAAAAAATTGGGTTAATAAGACATATGACAGAATCTTAGTTATAGATAATTATGAGATACTGATGCCCTTAAATTTATAAGGGTGCTGAAAAAATTCTAATAAATAAATATCCACAAAAATATAAATTTTCACACACAAACCCGGGCCTTTTTACTGAAAAAAAAAAGTTGTTAATTACACATTTCCATCGTTTGGAAGATTATGTCCGTATATGCACCAAAAGTCTTGGTTGAAGGCAATTCGTTCAACAGTGCAGCGAAGAATTGAAGAAATAATTCGGCTGACACACAGCCGTATTATAAGCCACGGTGCACAGTTAACCGAATTAATTTTTCAGCCTACAGCTCACTGTATTATGGCCATAGGACCACTATAAAAGCGAAGTCCTTTTCGTGGTGGACCTTGCTCTTTATATTTATTTTACTCTCTTTGAATCTGTTTAATTTTTTACCATGTGAAGAGTGGGTGCAGCAGTGTAAAGCATATGGAGCAAAACAATTTATATCGCTGAGATCAATGCGGACATATTTCTATAAATTTGAATGTACTGGTATGTTTTTTTAGCAAGTATTATAATTTTATTTTTTCATACAGTATAGTATATTTATTTAAGTAGTGTACTTTTTTGTTTCTAGTGCATAGTATATTTATTTGAGTGCTGTATTTGTTTTATTTGAATAGTGTAGTATTGGTATTTTAATTATAGTTTATAATATGCATGAAGTTACTTGAAATAATTTTAGGAATAAACTAGTTTTTGTTGAAATCTATGAATTTAATTTAATTTAGTTTATAATATGTATGAAATTTGTTACTTGAAATTTATTTTAGAAATAAATTTATTTATTATTTTCTTATATGAAAATGAATATCTTTAAGTTGGTTAGTGAAAAAAAAAATATACAAATGTGACACCCCCCTCAGTATTTTGGTTCTCTAAATATGTTGATATTTTTCTTATTTTCTTATATGAATATCTTTAAGTGGTTTGTAAAAAAATAAATATAAAATAGTTTCTCAAGATAAAAAATGAGTTTGGTTTATAATGGTATATGCATGAAACTAATAGTCCATAAAATAATTTTGTTTATGATGTGCATGAAACTAATTGCTTAAAATAAATAAAGTTTATAAAAATTAATTGATTTTTAAATTTTAATAATTAATCTTCATACCAAGTTTAGTGTAGTTTAATGTTAGAGGAATTTTGTTTGGTTTATGATGTGTTCTATGAGAAAATAAATTAAAAATTATATAATTTTTTGTGTGCAGCCTAGTTGAGTACTGCGCGGTCAACCTGATTTTACGCGTGTTCAGCTTGATCCACGTATTGAGCCTTATATTATTCAAGCTGGGTTTTGGCATGCCTCACAAATCCCCTTCTATGAGTATGATAATGCGTTGCTTTCGGCCTTTGTGGAGCGATGGCGCCCTGAGACGCACACATTCCACTTGCCTGGGGGAGAGTGTACTATCACGTTACAGGATGTATCTCACCAGCTTGGGCTTAGAGTTGATGGTGACCCTGTTAGCGGTTGCACAGGGCGATGGGTTGAGCATGTTGGAGAGGATATATGGGCTATCTACGAGCGCTTGCTTGGGACTGTGCCCTCAGAGGATTATCGGAGGCGATATAAGAATACGCTTTCCATGTCATGGCTTAGGAATACAATGTACCGCTTGGGTGCACAGGAGACTGATGCTCGGATCATGCAGGCAGCACGAGCATATATTTTGATGCTCATTGGAGGGGTGCTACTAGCTGATAAGTCATCAGCTAGGGTCCATGTAAGATATCTGCAGCTGCTAGAGGACTTCACATATTATGGCAGCCTTAGCTGGGGTTCAGCAGTGCTATGCGTACTATACCGAGGATTGAGCCGGGCATGTGGCATGCACACCACAGATCTTGCTGGATGTCTGAACCTTCTGCAGTCTTGGATTTGGTATAGGGTACCAAAACTGATGCCCAGAGTAGATGCTGGTCTTTTCTTTCCACTGACTAGGAGGTATAACTATTTTTTTTGTGATTTTTGGTTTTCGCTTTATGGCTTATTTTATTATTTTTATACCTTATTTTACCAAATCAAGTAACAGTGTGTAAATGTAAATATTTTCAGGTGGCACGGATGTAGGTGTCCCCCGGATGGTGCGGAGACACGAGTACAGATGTTTAGGATGCACATTGATCTATTGACCCATGCTGATGTAAGTTTATTGGTTTTCGATTGGGTTATCCATAGGTTACAAATTATTACTTGAAAAAGTTAATGACTGAGATTCTCTACTTTTCCAGTTCCTATGGACTCCATATGACAATCAAGAGGTCCTACACTTGACACCAGAGTGGGTCTATGAGGAGTCACGCATTTGGGCATCTGTGACTTCTCTTCTCTACTTCCCTATAGTTGAGTGGCACCAGGTGGATCGTGTACTGAGGCAGTTCGGTGCACAGCAGCCCATACCGAGTGAGTCATTAGACATTGATGGCTTGATCGGTAAGGATGCTCGTGGACAGGCACCTTGGTGGCCAAACCATTATGGTGTTTGGTACAACTTGTAGGGGATACGACATCAGAGATGTGTGGCGATCCAACGGTGGCCCGGTTCAGTTCAGGTTCCATCGCAGGAGTACTTTGTATGGTATTGTGGAGTTGCACGTAGGAGCTTGACACCTGATGTCCCAGCACATGCATATTTTCCTACTGATGCTCCCGTGCATGTGCCGATAGTGTTAGTTCCTCCCTTGCCCGATCACGTTCCTGATAGACGGCGACTCGATCAACAAGGTCATGTAAGGACTAGAGTTAGACATGCTCAGCCACAGCCGAATATTCCGGATGATGGTGATATTGGTGATGGAGGTCATGATGGCGATCAAAGTGATGATGGTGCTGGAGATGGAGATGGTGATGGTGATGGTGGTGGGGTTGGTCATGGCAGTGGGGGTGATGCACATGGCGGATATCACCCGGGTTCGGTCAACACTCAGCCTGAGTATGGTGGCAACACTTCCTATATGGCTGAGGGTAGCACTCAGGTTTCATATGACTTTCACCCGATCTTCCAGCCACAGATTATTCAAGTTGGTGAGTCTAGTTCACAGCCAGTTCTACAGGCACATGATCATTTTGACCCTGGATGTGAGTTGACCTATGCAGACCTTAATGCTATTTCCCTTGCATTAGGACTCTCACCTGATGAGCCTTCCCTGGGTTTCACGATCCCCCAGATGATAGGGGTCTTTGCTCCCTCTATGACTCATGATTTTGATTTAAATGCCACACCCCTGAGTCAGACTTCGCTATCTCCACTGCCTTCTACTCCTTCGCTGCATATGACATCCTCTATTCTGACTTTTGATATCTTAGGCGGCACTCCACCCTCAGCCCACATAGACCAGGGGGGGCCTGCACAAGATCATGATTAGCAGGAGGAGGACCAGCAGGAGGAGCATCAGCAGCTAGACCCCCACCGGGCCGATAGACCTGTGCGTGAGATTCATCGTACCCGTTGTTACACTGGAGGCTACATTGGAGAGCCCATTCAGCGCAGGTGAGACCATTAGTCCTCGACGTCATAAGGTATGTTTATTATGTAAATAACTTTTATTTTATGTGTAATTAAAATTCCCAATTTTTCTTATTATTTGAATTCTTAAGTTAAATCCAATTCTCTAACTTTTACAGGTATGATGAACAACTATTTGTTTAGAGGGAGGCTAGCATACCACTGAGAGCGAGGACATTTATATTATGTAAATTAGTATTAGTATTTTTTCTTTCACTGTTGTTATATGTATGTTAACATGACACTTAGTCCAACGTGTGTTAGGTGGATCAAATTACTTATTAGTGTTAGCTCACATCGTGTAAGTAATGGCCATAAAAACCCATTAACAAAATAGTATCCAACATAATATAGTGCTTAAACTCAATTAAAATATAAGTATTATGAAGCAGTAAATAAACTTCCATGAAATAGAAAAAGGTAGGTGACAATAATTAAAAACTATTGGGATCCTCCTGCCTAACTCTAGGTGGAACCTAAAACTTGAGGGCATCGTCGCCTGCTGTGACCTGCCTGCCTATATAGGCCACAACGCTTTCCATGGCTGGACTCAACATCATCCATTTCATTACGAATTCTGGTTGAAATCGGTTGGCTCTCTTTTGCTCGCCTAAGATCGGGATTGGGCAGAAGTTGAGGACCATTGTAATGTGGCCAAAAAGTCTCATTTGAAACAGGTTCAAACTCCATCCTGTATACATTAAAAACATTCTGCAAGCTATACACATCATCAACAAAAGAAGTCCAATCAAGGTGAACCTCTCGATATCCGCAAGCTGCCAGTACATGGCGGTATGGATAATGAAGGGCTTGAAAATGCCCACAGTCACACCAATGCTCGTTAAGTCTAACTTTGTAAGTTCCTGGACCAAAACTCCCAACAAATCGGGCCTCCTGTACAACAAATGATTGATTGGATCTTGAAAAATTAGTAACAAACATAGTACCCATGCCTTGCCTGTTGATGTGAATCGCTCGTAGTAAGGCTTCGGAGTACCTTGCACCTGCTGCGATTTAGGCCTCAACTTGCTGCCCTCTCCTAACAAATAGGGCTGCAAGACGGTAATAAGTGGCCTTAACTAAGGCTGTTATTGGAAGATTACGAACTCCCTTTAAAACAGCATTAATACATTCTGACAGATTAGTTGTCATGTGACCATACCTACGACCTTTGTCTTTGTGCTGTGTGCACTTTTCCAATGGAATTCTTTTGACTCATTCATCAAATTCTGGGTGGAACCTCTCTACCAACCCATAATAATGATCAAACTCTGCTTCTGTTTTCGAATATGCTGCATTGACCAATGCTCGCTTTGCCTCTTTGTCCTTGAATTTAAGAGCAAAGTTTGAAGCAATGTGTCGAATACAATAAACATGATAGGCATGTGGAGGATGCCATCTTGAGCCTTCAACATTTAAAGCAGCCTTAATAGCAGCATGCCTATCAGAAATTATCAGAATTCCCTTTTGTGGTGTCACATGGAGCCGAAGATTATTTACGAAAAATGACCAGGCCTCTCTTGTCTCCCCTTCAACCACAGCAAATGCAATTGGTAAAATATTTGAATTACCATCTTGTGCAATCGCCATGAGCAACGTACCTCCATATTTTCCATATAAATGTGTCTCGTCAATTGAAATAAAAGGTTTACAGTATTTAAAAGCCTCTACACAAGGAGGAAAAGTCCAAAACAAATGATGGAACATCAGACAAGAACGGTCAACCAAATCTCCCTCATAATAAGGTAGTGTCGACAATTCAAATATTGTACCTGACATTCATCAAAATAGGGTAAAAAAATTATTAAATTGCTTACAATGGCAAAAAAAAAAATGGTCAGAAAAATAAAAAAAATAAAAGGTAGTGTACCAAGCATAAATGATTGCAAACCAAGTAACCATTTAGGGAGCTCACTGTATGACTATTCCCAATCTCCGTAAATCTGACCAATGGCTTTTTATTTTGCCAGCCATGCTCTCCGGTATGAAACAATAAATCCATACTTTTCATGCACTGAAGCTTGCAACACTCTAATAGGGACAGTTGGGTCAGTTTCAACAATAGAAAAAATACAAGAAGTGATCACATCAACATCCAAGTGGGGGTTGCGCTGTGAAACTCCCCTGACCAAACAGGTGTGCTCTCCATTATACTTCCTCACTTCCCAAATTCCCTTCTTCCTTTGATATGTCACACGAATGCTCTAATTGCACCCACTCCCATAATGCTTGCATTTTCCTTGATATTTTTTTTGATCTGACTCATGGACCTTGTACTCAACTCCCCTTCGAATACTATAATTTTTAACTGCAAGTAGTACAAACTCTTTATTTGGGAATAATTGCCCTTCTTGCAAAGGTTGCTCTCCAGATAATTGCACAAAATCCCCACTACTGACAATGCCCCTAAACCCTGCATCCATTGTCACATTTGTTGCTTCCATATTCAAATTTGAATAATGGCCAATCCGTTGAATTTTCGATTGCACAATAGACTGTGTCAAAGGCTGACTCTAGGTAGAAGGTATTATCTCATCATCATCATCATCGTGTGGCACTGACAAGTTTTAAGTATAATCAAAATATGATAATTTTCAATGCAAATAATCAATCAATTAATTTGAATAATAATTTAAATTATTATTAAACAATTTGCATTAATTTCAACCAAAAATTTGCACTCCTTCATAGTAAACGATTTATTCAATATTAAATATTAACATGCTAGTAGAACAATTTAATATTTAATATTTACATGCCAACAAAAAAATTGCAGAATATAATAAATTAATGCACAGTTAATAATATAAGCGAGTACTAACATATCTCATCAAAATTTAATAAACAATTCAGACCTTAGACAACAATAAAACCTTAATCACATAACTTACAAAAAATTAAATAACAAATAACAGTAAACACAAAATGTTACCGTCGTTCGGCTCTTCTTCAGAACCCAGCTCATTGTAAGGCCCATACCCGGCAATTGGACCGTCAAGTGGAACATCTCTACCAACCTCAGCCGCCAGTTCTGTTAACGTTGGCCCACTCATCACATTATCTGCATTTATTGCCTCACGATTTTCATTAACCATTGCAGTTGGCATCGAAATAATTTGTGAAGGCTGAGCTAAAGACAATTCATCAAATGCTTGAATATGAGTGCTTTATCAGAGGGTATTTGAAACTCTTCTAAAGCTACGAATACCTCCATAACATGAAGCTTGGAAAATTGGTTATGACAATCAAACATCATCCTCAAGTCATCATCACTTTCAATACTGCAACTCTCATATCTAACTGCACCTTGACCAATCAATATAGGTAGCCGGTACAACATTTGACTTATTTTCTTGTTTCTTGCGCGCAACTTGTGAAGAATTTTTGCATGAACCTCAGAAAGCATCATAGATGAACGAACACTGATAAGTGGTGGATTCTGACAGGAAAATTGAACTCCATCTTGTGAGTTTTGGATTATCTCACAATTATGATGCACAACCATAAAATACCTCCCTGCAATTTTTTTTTTAAACTCACTCTACAAAGAAATTTCAAAAAGGGTTCTCACATCTCTTTCTCAGCCGAAGATCATTTGGGGTTGAGTTTTATAGGTAGGTTGTGAGATGTAATATGTTGAGTAGAGGAACGAATTGTGTAAAATGTTCAGTTATGGCACGATTTGGGAGGAGCATAATTCAGCTAACTGTCAGCCGAATTATGTATGACAGCTTTTTGTAATTCGGCTAGCTGTCAGTCGAATTACATCTGACAGGTGACAGGAAAACATTTATTTTTGCAACGTTTTATATCAACTAAAACGTTGATGTGCATGCTGTTTTGCATTTAACACAAAAACGGTGTATATAGGCAATTAATCTCTGAACCAATGGAGATTGGTAAATAAATGTTTTTTTTTGTTTTTTTTAGGAAAAAAGCCCACAAACCCGTGTGCGCGTGCACACATATATAGAGAATGAATCAAATAAGATGAATAGTTTATTATGAGAGTGAGATAAGCAAGTTTAACTAGTTAAAACTTCTATGAATGATTAAGATTAAAATATACATATTACATTATTAAATGATCACATGATCATTAATAACTATTGATAACTTTCAATCCTAGTCATCCTTATATGATACAAATTTACTCTTTTTACTTTTATAATAAATTACTCCTCTAATTTTACATATATATAATGGATCGAACCTTCCCCTCATTCTATACTTTATCCCACCGAAAAATAATATTATAAAAAGTTGCCGATTAGAATTGAATTGAATAAGTTTTTAAATATAAATTCGAAATCTCATCCAATTTCATTCTATTTCCCGGGTATATAGTTCAATCTATTTTTTCAAAAGCAAGATCTAATTTAATCCAAAATCTTTCAGTTATGATTGCTTTTTAAATTTTTCATATCAGTTTGAAGATTTTGATTAGATTATCTTCAATTTTGATTGACTTAATTATTAATCCGGCATGCGAAGATTTTTTAGTTTTTTTAAAAATAAAATAGTATGAGCCTACCGCATCACACTGTTTCGAATAGTTTCAGGATCATGGGCCTTCCTATAGCCTAACAAAAAAATCGAGGCCCACTGCACAAAACCGCCTTGAAATAAAAGAGCAACCTATAAAATAAGGACTTCAATTTTCAGCACCAACACACTCCCGAGTTTGCGTTTTCCAAGTTAAACTACGTGCGTTCTCTCGGAATCTCTCTCTGTTCGTCGCGAAGAATTCTCAAACTTTTTCTCTGCGTTTTCCAATCCCAATTCTGGTCAGGTTTGCTTCTACTTCACACGCGAAAAGTCTTCAGAATTCTCCTGATACTAGGGTTCTATCTTTTCTTTTCTGCGTGATGGATCATCTTCGAGAATCCTTGTTCTCTCCCACTGGATTAGCCTCGGTTAAGTTTCACGCGCTTTACTGGCGTAATTCATCTTTTCAATCTTAGGGTTCCGTTCAATTTCATTGGGTCAATAATGGGTCAGCATCGTTGATAGAGTAATTTGGGGTTTAAGGCTAGTTATGATTAACCTTGGTGAACTGAGTATTAAATTATTGGCGAAAGAGTGATTTGGGGTTTTAGGTTAATCATGATTAACCTTGCTGCACAAGTGTAAATTATTGGGTTTTCATTGTTCTTAAAGTTTGGAAGAGATCGTGATGGAGGGTGATGGAGGGTTTTGTTTGATGGAAATACGGTGTGCTCGATTTGAGATGTTATGGAATGTTTTTGTTACAGTAACATGGCTATTAAGGCAGCGACAAAGAGGACTGAATGTTTCGGCGAGACACCAACCTGTAAGTACTGGCTAGCTGGGAGATGCAACAGAAATCCTTGCAAGTTTCTGCACAGCCTAACACCATCACAACCTTCTCCTTATTATCATGCCAACACTCCTTATTACAACTATACAAGGAAGCTCAATTCCTCTGCTGGGAGGACAATCAAGTGCTCAAAGGCAGTGAAGTCCCGTTCCTTAAAGTATGAATCAAAGGCAGTGAAGCCTGAAGTGTCGGTTGAAAAGACTGCAGATATTGATAAGGCTCCTCAGAACCCTTCAGTGAGTATCTGCAAATATTGGATGAATGACAATTGTGTACATGGGGACCGGTGTCAGCATTTGCATTCTTGGTCTTTTGGTGATGGGCTCTCAACATTATCAAAGCTTCATGAACACAAAAAGGTACTTGGGTGATTGGGTCTGACTATTTTAATTGTAATTAAATTTGATTTGGTACCAGCAGCATCGTAATGAAACAAGTGTGTAAAGCAAATTGTTTTCAAACGGAACTTTTTATCTCAATTACATATGAAGTGCTATAAATGTGTAAATCCCTTTAACTTCAATATTTCTGGAGTAATTAAGTTGAAAATTTTGGTAACAGGTTATCACTGGGATTGCACTCCCAGTTGGATCGGACAAACTCTATTCTGGCAGTACTGATGGGACATTGCGCACATGGGACTGCCACACTGGTTGCTGTGTTAATGTGAAAAATCTTGGTGTAGAAATTACCTCTTTGATCAGTGAGGGGCCATGGGTTTTTGCTGGTATGAAGAATGCTGTTAAGGTAGGCTTTTACTGCAGTTCTCTTTCTTGGTAATTATCACAGTCATGTACCCTGTATGTAGGAGCATTGTGATTATGAGCTGATCATGTGGTTTTGGTTGTTTTGAAGGCTTGGAATGTCCAGACTGATTCTGAATTTACTCTTGATGAACCTAAGGGGCAAGTCCTTTCCATGATTGTTGGCAATGATACCCTTCTTGCTGGAGCAGAGGTAACCACCATGCAGTGGTTAATGGTTAGGTTATTTAATTCAAACATCTGTTGTTTTTAGCAATTTATTAATTTTATTATTTGATCAGAACTGGCATTTTTCAGTTAGTTGTTTTGTCTATTGATTTATGCATCTCCTGATTATTTAAATTGCAGGATGGTGTTATTTATGCATGGAGAGGCAGCTCCGATCCTGAAGCTAAGTCTCCTTTCCAACTGGTTGCATCACTAGGTGGCCACACAAAAGCTGTCACTTGTCTGACTGTTGGAAGGGACATGCTGTACTCAGGGTCTGCGGACCACACCATAAAGGTATATTATCTGTCAGTCAATGAGGAGTTTATGCCTTATTTTTTCTAATGTTAAATTTGCTCCATGTAGAGCTTTATAAAAGATACATGATTTAACTAGTCTACAGAGTATTATACAAGTTTAAAATTGGCTGATGATTAGCTTCTCATATGGATTCAAGACTTTGCTGCTGAAAGCTTGATCTTTTTTCCATTATATAGCATTCAAACGGACACTACTGTTTTTTTTGTTTAATGGTTCTATGTATATTTTGTTTATGATGAATATTTGGTGGTTTACAGTCTTCCTATGTTCGCTACACAATTGCTTGTTGCTCCTTTCTTTCTTTCTTTCTACACAGCTACTCTACTGGTCTAAGATATTTGTTATCCTGTCTACAGGTTTGGGACCTTGAGACCTTAGAGTGTAAAGTGACACTCAGCGGGCATACTGACATAGTCACATCCCTTATTTGTTGGGACAAATATCTGTTATCAAGTTCAATTGATTGCACACTTAAGATCTGGGAATGCACTGAAGATGGAACTTTGAAGGTGGCATACACGCACACTGAGGAAAATGTGAGTTATTTAACATTTGTACATAAGTATGTTTATAGTTTTTATGTATCCAGCTGATGTTTTCAAGTATGGTTATGAAGGAGTTAGTCAATTCACCCAATCCATATTTTTTGTTATTATAGGGTATTCTTGCCCTTTGTGGGATGACTAATTCTGAAGCCAAGCATATATTGTATGTCTCATGCGGGGACAATTCAGTTCGTATGTATGAATTGCCATCGTGAGTGAACTTAAAACTCGTTTCCAGTTTTGGTACTTTTGTTGTATTATTTCTGTATTCTGTGGGGGGTGTTTTCTCCCGCTGTTGCAACTCCTTACCGTGTTTGCTTCTATAGATTCTTAGAGAGGGGTCGGTTATTTGCAAGACGCGAAGTTCGATCATTTGATATAGGACCTGAAGGGCTCTTCTTCACTGGAGATGGGACTGGTTTGCTGACAGTGTGGAAGTGGTTGGAACAGCTCAAGGTGCCATCCTCTTGAGCTACATCAAAAGCTTGAGGATGATCGGAAACTAACTCCCAACTAAGAGGAGGTTGCCAGATCATCATGCTCAGCTGAAGGGAGTTGCCGCTGACCTTGAATGCGGTCACCCATTGAACATATTGTGTAGTTTACTTATGATGCCTTAAACTCTGTAGGGTGGGTGTACTCTTTTTCCTCCATTGGGGTTTTTCCTACAAGGTTTTTGCAATGGAGGTTTTAACGAGGCATGACCCTACATAGGCCGAGCCAAAGAAAAACTCGGTGGAACTGTCCTTGTACTATTCAGTTTTTAATAAGATCAATTATATGTTACGAGCAAAGAGCTCTTGGTCCCCTTAAACATTACGGCAATTGCTAACCATCGCTCGTAGCTTTTTAATTATTCAATTAAATCTGTAAATTATAGCAATTAATAGAACACAATAACGTAACTGGAACCTTGAATGCTCATGAGTTGAGTCCCTGAGACAGACCAAGTGCTTGAGTTGTTCTGCTAGGACACACACGAGCCAAATTGATCCTAAATGAGAATATATGTATACAGGTATTTAGATGTATGAAAGTAAAAGGAGAACACTTGTGTAGTAGCATGGCTATAATACAACTAACTTCAGTTCATGGTTTTTTTTATTCTAATTAACTAACAGATTCAACTAATTAACCACTAGGTGTGATAATGCAATATCGTATTTTAACCTTCAACTTTGAGGAGTTAAATTGTCATATGTATCTTTATGGAACAAAAACAAGAGTTAAATTTCTATAGATTGATAATATATAATTTTTTTTTATATCATAATTTGATCATATATTATCAGATAAAGGTAGTTAAACCACATGTCTAGATTTTTTAAAATCCATGTGAGAGGATTTGATTGATAGATAATATAAAATTATTTTATACTTACATCTAAATTAAACTCATCAAAATAAATATTTGTTGTTTATTTTTAACATTTTGCATGAGAAGTGAGAACACATGGCACAAAATGTTTTCTTTATGGCATTAAATATAAGTTGACCGTTTTATTTTTTTAGTTCCTTGACGTAGCAATTAAATTTTGAAGTCATCTCTCTACGAAAAAGGACGAAGAAAAAAATTGAAGTCATCCAGCTGTGCTATCTCTAGGATTTCCATTTGGAAGTCAATATCTACTGGTGATATAATTACTAGAGTAGGACAGTTGTCTAATAACTAGATGACGATGAAGATCCATGTGGTCCTCTTCGTATCTTTCAAAGCTTCAATTGTGATAAGAAATGAGTGAGGAAAAAAAATGTTCATAGTTCCTTCTTTTTCTTTTATGTAAAGTATTTTATTTAACAATTTCGGTCTAAATATGCATAGGGGCGGAGCTAGGATTTTTTTTTTTTTTTGGGGGGGGGGGGGGGGGGTTCAACACTAAAAGAAATGTACATGCAAAAAGATAATATATCTTTTAATTTTTACTTAATTTATTTTTTTTTAAAAGTCAGTATATATTTATATATAGAAAAAATAAATCTTAGGTTGGTCTTTTATAAAAATAGCATCGGATAAATTGGTTTTTAAGCAAAAAAAAAATTGTGATCCTTACAATAAAAAATATAGAATAAGTTAATACATTTTTAATATTTTGATAAACTTATTTATCATATTTATATTTTTATTAGCAATCAATTTAAACTATTGTAAATCATTATAGATCAATTTGATTTATAATTCCTTTGAAAAATACTAAAGGAGAAGCTAACTTGTCATATACTTTTTAATGACAAAGGAACACAGATTTTATTTTATTTTTTGACTAATCGTTTGTCATCATTTTTGTTGAAGACCAAATTGGTGTATAACATATTATTTATTATTATTATTATAATTTTAAAATATCTAATTAAGTAAAAAATTTATAAGGATCGACTTCAAATATTTGAATTGCATTTTCTAATTTAGATATAAATAAACAATCAAAAAAACAAAATAAGAATGGATGATAAAATTGAACTATGGAGATATTAAACATATCTACTTTCTTATAAAAGATAATAATATATCAATCTATAAATTCTTCTAGTTAACATATAAAAATTTGGATAAATAACAAATATTACCCTTAAGATTTACTCTAATGACATTCTACTCCATTCTTCAAAAAAAAAAGAAAAGAAGAGAACAAATAAATAAAATAGAAAAAAAATAGTGCAAAAGAATACATTTTATAAATATAACTTTAACTCAATAAGTTTTTTATTTTTAAAAATTCAAATCCTAATTTTCATATTGTCAAATCCATACATAGCTTAAAATAAAATAAAATTATTCATTTACTTAAGTTGCTACATAAGGTTATCATAGGAATATTTGAAAAAAAAAGAATAAATTGCTAAGTTAATCCCTGATAAAAGTAACACAGATAAATTGGTCCCTCAAAAAAAAAAATTTGTTATCCCTCATAATTAAAAAGGTGGGACCAATTAATTATTCTTTAGTATTTTATTAGATTTATTTATTCTATCTGTATTTTAATTAGAGACCAATTTGAATGATTGTATAAATAATTACATATCACTTTGGCTTGTAAATTCTTCAAATATACTAAAGATGGACGAATTTATTTTATATTTCTTACTACTTTTCAATCAAAAGACTTACATAACATTTTTATGTAATAACTCAACTAATTTAATTTGTTTTGAGTCCAAAATAAATATGAGGATTTGAATTTTAAGAATTAGTTTAATTGAAGAGATATTTTGAGTTGAAATTATGTTTATAAAATTCGTTCTCTTACTAGTTTTTATTTTCTTTATTAAGTTGTTCTTTATTTTTATTTATTAATTTTTTTTTTGGGTAAAAAATGGAGTGGAGTGTCAAATTTTGAGAAGAATAGAATGGAGTATTATTTGAGCAAATCTCAAAGTGATCTTTATCATTTACCCTAAAAATTTTAGGAAGGCCAAAATTATATAAATGTGTGTGTGTGTGTGTGTGTGTGTATTAAAATAAAAAATTTCAAGGGGGCATGTCCACCCCGGAGTTAGATTACCCTCCGCCCCTAAATATGCATCAATAACATTTATATAAGAGAAATTACACTAATCTCCTTCAAGATTTGATGTAATTATACTCAACATCATTTTATTTTCCAAAATTTTCATTGACCTTTCCTAATATTCATAAAAATTATGCCAACCTCCTTTATACATACTAATTCATTAATTTAAGTGACAAAAAACATAATATGAGATATATACGTAATTGTTAACAATGAAATTATAATATTTTAGTAACATTTATCATATTAATTGAATAAAATATTTTTTATTATACAAAAAATAAAAATTATAATTGTAAATTATAATAAAATAGAGGTATTTTAGTTAATTTTTATAAAAATATTATAATTTTATCATTAATAACTATGTATATATCTCTCATATTATCTTTTTTTGTCACTTAAATTAAAGAACTACTATCTACACGAGAGATCAGTGTAATTTTAGTAAATATCAGAGGATGTCAATGATAGTTTAACAAAATAGAGGGGTATCAAATGTAATTACATTAAACTTGAAAGGATGTTAATGTAAATATCTCTTTATATAAATTATTTTATTCAATAATATCAATGGCAAAAGCACATTTAATGAAATCCTTGTATTTTCTTAGCTAGTTGAGCTAGCTAATTCTTAAGGTATGTTTCAAGGGGAAAAAGTGAAGGAGAACACAAGTATTATAAAATTTTAAAATCGTATGCTATAAGTCTTTTCCTCCCTTTCCTTTTCCTTCAAAATCTAAACTCATAAATATATTGTTAATATAATATGACTTCATGCATAGATATAAGTTAAGAACAAATTGTTCTTCTGACAAAAACTAGACTGTAAAAATTAATTTGTGAGCTTTTACTTCAATAACAAGTCTAAAGGGTTGTTATTTACTAGTCTCCAATAACTAAGTGTGGTATTTTGATGTATTGCCTCACAAGATATCATTGAGAAATATTGTTACAATCAGAAATATTCTTTTTTCTTAATTATTATTAAGATCAATAATAGTAATAACAATAAAATGAGAATTAATCCACATAGGTACCTTTATGGGGTGATATACTTTGAGTAAAGTGTCACTTTCACCCCTGAAATTGCATACGTGAGTCACTTTCATCCCTGAAATTTGAAAATTAACTATTTAGTCCCTAAAATTGTATTCTGTAGGTCACATTAGTCCCTGGTCAAACAACTATCAGTCAAACTTAACATATTGCTGACGTGTCACATTAAGTGGCACGTGGCATACCATGTGTCAATGATGTAACGTCTCGATTTTTCTTTCTTTATCTAAAAATGATCAAAAATCACATAGTCGTTTCTACACAAGATTTGAGGCCAAAATGGTGAGAGTAATGCTTCAATAGGATATTTTGATATTAGAATAACATTATATGATGATTAAATAGCAATATGTGCAAAAATCGCGATTTTCAATTTTTCAATGTACAAATGACCAAAAATGCAGGGTCGTTTTTCTTGCAAAATCAATGACGGCGGTCAGACTATCCTCAAGGGGTTAGTTTTATGCTTGAAAGGATTATGTGTTGTAGATGTGAAAATATTAACTTCAATTTTTTTACATAAGTGAAATTACCAAAATACACTGTGGTAATTTAACACGATTAAGTAATTTACGAACCTAGTCATATGGCCAGGGAGTTCAAAATGTTTATTACATGTGTAATTTGATATTTGAAAATGTTAGTTGGTTTGAGGAATTTCTGTGAAATTACCATTTGCCCTAATTAACAATAAATGAGCTTATTTAAGTAATTAAGTAAATATAGCCAAAATTAGGCTCTAATTAAAGATAAATTAATTTTATTTATTTATCTTGTGTCAAAATAATTATTTGAGATAATTTTAAAGCATAAAATTATTTTAGAAATATTGTTTTTCTTTCTTAATTAAAAGGGTTCTTAAGACACATAATAGGAAATTAGTGTATTAAATTTCTTTTCTTAAAAATAAAATATATTTTAGATTTATTTATTTTTTATTACTTCAGATTATTTGCACTAAAAATTCCACTACATATGTTGTGCCATTTAATTTTCTAATGGAGTACCTTAAATATTTGATTATTAAGCACTTACTTTAGTTTATCAATTTCTTTTCCACTAACAATTTCTTTTCTCAAAAATAAAATATATTTTAAATTTATTTTATTTTATTACTTCAGATTATTAGCACTAAAATTTCCACTATAAATGTTGGCCATTTAATTTTGTCTTGAGGAATTTTAAACTCTTGATAGTTAAGCCACTTACACTAATTTATCATTTCTAAACCATTACAAATTAAATACCCATCAAATATATGTCCTACCACTCACAAAAATTGAAAAAAATACTCCCCATTATAGCCATTAATGCAGCTTCCTCACCCCCCAAAATCCCTATAAATATGTGTTTTCCAAGCCTAATTCACACACAAACATTCATTCTTACCATTTATATTTTTGGTTTGTAGTCTTGCTCACAAAAATTAGCCAAAAATCCTCTCTTCTCTCTCTAAATACAAAGCTCTCTTCTTCCTTCTCACCTCCAAGAGACTCCATTCTTGATATCCATCCAAGTTCCCAAGCTCAAACAAACACATACATACCATAAACCAACCCTAAGCACCTAAACTTTCCATATCCAAACACAAGAACACAACAAAAATCCTCCCACCATTTTCATCTTCACTTGGCCAAATATATACATCACTAAGATCATATTTTTGTCATTGATATCTCATACAAGATCAAGCTCTTGCTTTATTTAACAAAGAAACAACTTGGTAGGGATTTTATTTCATGTTCTTTCTTTTGTTCTTCCTTTATATTTTTGATTTTTATGATTTGATAATGACCATGGCTTGATGATGAGGAATCATGGTGGTGGTTGTGAATCCATCATTTAAATGACCTCTAAAGCCCAAGATTTAATTCTTGATGACAAAAGATTTCTAAAGGAGTTGCTAAGCCTTGAGTTTTAAGCAATAAGACATAAAAATGAACTTGCATCCATATTTTATGTTATAAGTTATTGCACATCATATTTATATTTCAAGCTTTGCATAATCATATTTATATTCAGAAGTTATCACTTTAATTATTGAAGATAATAATATGAACTTGCATATTCATATTTACTTTCAAGTTATCACCTAAATCACAAATACCTAAGAATGAATTTGCATCTTTATATTTATATTTCAAGCATTTCATTTCATATTTATATTTCCAAGTTATCACCTTATAATGATAATAATAAGGTTACAAGACAAGTTTATGATTCTATTTATCACTTAAATCCTAAAGTTCAAGATTTACTTGTTTTATCTTAAATGACAACTTTGATCATGGACACTTCTCATCTATTTATTTTTGGCACTTATATAATTCTGATTTAAAGCTTGATATACTTTATTTTTAGGTATGATCTTATCTTTAAATTTGTACAAAGAAATTTTGAAAGACCTAGAAATTATAAAGGATTAGGAATACGGTTTTTCTCATGATTTTAAATGCTAAAATTGTAGTATTCTGATCTAATCCTTTAGAACTGAAAATGTTACTGATTTAGGATGTTTAGATGAGTTTAAATAAGCTAATAGTTATTGTAAAAATTATTTTTGGTACCATAGATGCATAAAAAGGGTAGTTACAAGTGTTAGTTTGGGCGTTTTGCAAAATGCACAGTTGTGTTTTGAACTATCAACTATGTTATTTCAGCCAAATGATTTTATTTAAAGCTACTAATGATGTTGAATGTGTCCATGAGTCCAAAATACCATTTATGAAGTTTATATAAAGATTTAGAAATTCGGTCGTCGTTAAATATTAAAACCAAGCGATTTTGCACTTTGACCCCTAAAATGTATTGAAAATTTGGTTTATGGCCTTAAAAGGTTTTTACGATGAGTTTATAACGGTTTCTAATAGTTATATGTCTATTAAAAGTATTGGTTAATGTTAAAGATCTCTAGTTTGTGAGAAGGTGTTACAAAGGGGTATTTGCATTTTGACCCGTAACCTTTGAGAAATTGTGATTTGACCCTTTGGGGCTTAAGCGTAAATGTTGATAAATTTGATGGCATAAATGCGGTTGATATCTTGTGAAGGCTATATTCATGTGTTGAAACTTATGTGGCTTATGGATATATGCAATGAAGTA
Source organism: Dalbergia cochinchinensis (assembly GCA_031216125.1). Classification (NCBI taxonomy): domain Eukaryota; kingdom Viridiplantae; phylum Streptophyta; class Magnoliopsida; order Fabales; family Fabaceae; genus Dalbergia; species Dalbergia cochinchinensis. Next base: position 32,717,702 of record CM062374.1, on the reverse strand, counting down.
TGATGCATGTTTATGTAGTTTAAGTTATGGTATGTTATAATTATGCTTGATAAATTGAAATGCATGATTCCATGAAGTTTATGAGCATGAAATGTTGAAATGATGAGTTATTCATATTTACATCTCTATATAACATGCCAAGGTTAAAGGTGACATAAGACACATGGAAATGATCCTCTAGACTCCTAATTAAAGGTTATGAGAGGTGATTCAAATAGGGAAATGATCGCTTTGGGACTCCAGAATTAAAAGGTTATGAAAGGTGATCTAATACTATCCATTGTAGCCTTAAGAGTCGGGAATTTATCTTATCAAAGGGATAAGAATCACGCTAGTGACGACTAGTGAGGTATGAGCTCATAACCTAGAACTCTCGAGAAAAGAGAGAATTATAGAGGCCCCAAGGAAAAAGAAAAAAAGTTTAAAGTCACTTGTAAGAATGATGATCATGATGTTCTTTATATCATATGCATTGTTTTATGAATTTTATGATATTATGTATATGATATTGACATGCATCCATGATTAATATGTTGCATTCATGACATTAAGATTAAATCTTTAAAGATACGGGTCTCGGCTAATGATATTTAGAACTTAATAAATGAACCATATATATATTCACCATTTTCATAATTAAACCGAGATTCGCAGGGCGATAGCGATGACACTTGTGTTATAATTAGGGGAAGCCCTACAGAGATTCTTGTATAAGTTTCTCATCCCTTTTCTTTTAAGTATGCGTCTCGGCATGAATGAAAGGTGTAGTTAGGGATTTGTCTTGAGAGTGGACGAGCTACGGAGATAACTTCCTTTTGGATATTTTTCCTTAGAGTAATTGTATCTCGGGTTATCGGTTGTATATTATTGATGGATATATATTGATGTCCTTGAAATTACAAGACATCACTATTGTAATCTGATTATTGATATGTCATCATTATTTGAGTTATGTTATGTTATGGTTTGTAATTGCTGTATTTACACGATATTCGTTTCTAACATCTCTGTACCTTGAGTAAGGTAATGACGTTAGGTATTTAGTATGCGCGGCTCACGATTTGGTATTTAAGTTCAAAAAAAATTTTACCCATATTTTTACTAAAGTATTTTAAAGAAGTTTGAGTTAAAAACTGGAACAAAAGAGTAATGACTAATAATTAACCAAATCGTTACAGCGTGTTGAGTTAAATATTAGGGTGTTACAAATGACGTGGCATGCTGATCCCACGTGGCATGTTGACATGGCAATGACGTGACATCAGATCAAAATAGGTCAGATTAGTCCCTAAAATTTTAAATGTGTCAAAATAGTCTTTGAAATTTTCTAAAATGTGTCAAAAAAAAGTCCTAAATCCTAAATTTCTCCTATTTTGGTTCATAAAATCTAAATCCTTAATAATTCTTAAACCCATTTATTTCTCTCTCATTTTCACACCTTATTTAAATAATCCAAATTTTTAAATATCCTAAATATAATTAAAAGTATGATTAGTCCAAATTTGAGACCCTTCATGTTTAACTAACACAATTAATTTATTACCAATTACATTACATTTCTTGGAATTATGTTAGGTTCACTCACATGTGATTACTCATTTAAATTTGCGCACCTTTAGAACTTATATGATTGAAAAATTATTTTTTAGAAGTTGGATTCTTTAAAATAAAAATAAAGACCAAAGTGAAATGAACATGGTAGTAGTTATATCATAAGTTATTTAAAATAAACGCAATACAAATATGAATCTAAAATCAGAGATAGCATGTAGAAGAGCTTACACTAATTTTTTTCGTATTGGATTGACCTGCAATGTTGCAAGTTTGAACAAGAGCTTCTTTAAGATCATTCCAAGAGCCTCTCTAGTAAACCTATACATACTCAAGATTCCTCTAACTCTACTCTCATTTTTTCAAGATACTCTAATATTTTTTAACTTGCTTACTCAACTCTCTAGCCTTCTTTGCTCACAACAACCACAATATAATTCTCAATGATTTTTCTAAATTGTTTGAGGATAGAACATTGAACTTGAATAGAATATGATATTCAATGATAACCCTCTTCTCTGATGCATAATAGCTATGACATGAAGTTATATATGTAGGTTGAGAAATTGAAAGGTTGATAGTAAAGACATTCCTCTCTTTCGATTTTGACATGTAGTCAGATATGTATTTGATTTTTTTTTTCTTTTTTGATACTCAGAGTTCATAAATATAAATTGCATAAATTAGTTATGTTAGTTAAACATGAAAGGTCTCAACTTTGGGCTAATCAAACTCTTAATTATATTTAGGATATTAAAAATTTAAATTATTTAAATAAGGTGTGAAAATGAGAGAAAAATAAGTGGATATAAGAATTATCACAGATTTAGATTTTACAAACTAAAAAAAGGAGAAATTTAGGATTTGGGACTTTTTTTGACACATTTTAAAAAATTTCAAGGACTATTTTGACACATTTTAGAAAATTCCAGGAACTATTTTGACATATTTAAGATTTTTGCCACGTTAGCATGCCATGTCAGCATGCCACACGTCACTTAACGTGACACGTCAGCAAAATATTAAGTTTGACTGATGGTTGTTTGATTAGGGACTAACGTGACCTACAGAATACAATTTCAAGAACCAAATAGTTAATTTTCAAATTTCAGGAATGAAAGTGACTCATACGTACAATTTCAGGGAATGAAAGTGACATTTTATTCAATATATTTTGCCACCAAGGACAGTACCAAAAAAGAAAAGAAAAGGGCAAAAGAGGAAAAAAAAAAGCGTTGCCACTAAAAAGGTGATATGGGTTGGAATTTCAAAATCTGAACCGTCAATAACACGGTAAAACCAAAGAAATGCAATATTGTGAATCCAAATAATTTAAAGGGAATTCAAAGATCATTGCTATTTGATGCGAATGGATGGGGTGCGAAATGCAAAAACACTCATTTTCAAATTGGTTTGTTGTATCACAACTTAATTCAAATGAACTCCCACATGCCCAACATCCTCTAAGAAATTTTAACCCATCCAAATAAAAAGACTATAGAATGAGCTGAATTCCTTTTCTTCTCCGCATGTTATTTGAATCCGCTTTTTCTTCCTTTTGACGGCAATCTTCTCATCTATATGAGCCAACATGTTTAGATCGCGTTTCACTCGGTGTGTGTGAGCCAGACGAAGATTTTGTCAACAATCAGTAGCTTTAAGAAAAAAATTTGGCCAAGCCCAGAGTATCTGTTTTTGAGTCTGAGAGTTTAGAGACTTTTGAACTTGACCAATCTCCTAGGCGTGAGGAAAATTTATAAACCTTTTATATTTCATTTATCTGAGCCATGTGGGACACCTACCCATTCTGAGTTTATGATATTTTTTATTATAACTATACTGGTTATTTTCTATCTTTTGCCTACAAAACATCCGCAATATGATTTAGGATCAATTTCGCTCATATACAAGTTATTGGGCCTGACTCTTATGAACAACCAAATTACCGCAGTAACAAATTTTCTGATGAATAAGGATTTTAATTATGTTGCTATCTAGGGACTCAACTCACAAGAGTATTCAGGTTTCCAATTACATTACCAATGTTCATTCTATATGTTGGGTTGCAGAATATCTGAATTGACAGAAGCTGGTCCCAAAGTTCTGCCATGAGCACAGTCAAGGACCATCATATATATAGCACAAGGGCAGCAGCTAGTGGCAGTAGCAAGAAGAACAGAATTACTGAAGTTCATTTCTTTGGGATGCTTTCTTATCATCAATGGCAATATAACAAAACAATATATCTCTTCGGCAGGAAAGAAATATAGAACATGACTTTGTGTGGTTTGGAACTTATATTAGTATGGAGCAAGCAGGAAAACTAAGAGTGTGTTTGGTTTCGAAAAACAATTTTTAGTTTTTATTTTCGGATTTCAATATGTTGTAAAGGAGATAGTAAAACTAGAAATGAATAATGAAAAATGGATTTTGTAATTTATACTATGAAAATCAGGACTGAAAACAGGAAATAAAAACTAAGTTAATCAGGACTGAAAATCGGAAATGAAAACTAAGTTATTTTCTAAAACCAAACGCAACTCAAGGGTACTCAAACACATACCCTGTCCGGCTGCCCCTTTATTTTTCACCTGACCACAAATCCACACCCTTCATCTCTAACTGAGGCAATATTAATTACCAGCAGCTTCTTTGAAATTTTTCTATCTGTATCAGATTATCGCGCTCTTCCACCAATTTATGTTAGGAGGTGAGGGGGTGCCAACATGCCAAATATGTGGTGACTGGTGAGTAACTAGCAAAGCCATCTTTCTATGCTAAAAACTTTGTGGCAGTTGAAACTTATAAATCAAAGCTTGATTTGCTCAAAATAAAAGCAATCAGTCATGGAGAGGCTCAAGTAGCTTGTTCACAGTGAAGTAAATTAGTGTTTCAAAACACGAATAGAAGAGGTATAAAAACTAACCTGACATAAAATTTTGACTATGATGTATCAATGTATGGATGTTCTCAATTGGGCATCATCGTCTTATCAACTAGAAATATTCATCTACTTGCGGATACAATATGCAAAACCTTTCAGATTGAGGGCTACCAAGTCTCTCAAACTTCCAAATACAAACAACCAGCAATATTGTTTAGTGACTTCAATCTCAAATGGTAATAAACAACACTCTTGCATGTACATACCGGCTATGATGATTAGGTACTCACCAAGCAATGGTGGCATAAACCAAGATAGAACAAGGGATGACACCTAAACAAAGCGCTACCCCAGTTGGGGGTTCTGGCTGCATGTATAGAGGGAACAAGAGAACTGCCAAGAGCAGATGTAACATAAACAACACTAGGGCTAGTGTCCTGTTATCTCTCTGGCTCATTCCTTCTCAAAGAAAAACCAAAATCACCATGAAGAGGAAAAGAGAGAAACCTCTTTTAAGGGCATGGCTTGCTGTTTATTAATTATTACCTTTTTTGGTGGTTGGATATATATATTTATGAGATTAAAGCTGGTACTACTTGTTAAGGAAGCTACTCCATTGCTTTTATTTATCTGCTCTTAATGTTGTGGCAATGAATTTCCATGTTTGGGAGTCCTTGCTTCGTTCTTCTGCAGAACAAGATTCCTCTATAACAAGTAACTAGCTGCAAGGCCTGTGCACTGTAAAAGCTCTGGCACAGAGAGATGTGTTCATATTGCTTTATAGTGTACTGTGCTCAACTACTCATGAATGTCAGCGTTAGCAAGCTACAATGCATTTCCATGTTTGGGTATGGTTTTTTCAATCTCGTGCGCAATATGACTTCTCTTAAACCAGTAATTGACAACGCTTTTTAAATTGCTTATGCGTCCATTTCACATGGGATTGGACACCTTCTAGACGTGTTTGTTATGGTTGACACCAACTAGTGCATGTGGTTCCTTGTGTACTTTGTCCTCCGGTTATTTTTGGTGAAATGCATCTTTTGCTCTTTTGATCTTCTACCAAGCTATCCCCACAAGTATTTTCATGTGACTATTCCTTAGAAACTACTGCGACTAAGAACTCATTCCAACAAGTGTTTACTCTAGAATTAAAACTTATAGTTTGCTTCCTAGTTCATTCTATCCTTAATGCATTTTTTACCTTCATATTGATATTTGATAGTCAACTAAGGAGGCAGACAGATTGTCCACTAGTTCAACGTCTCGAGTGCTAGACCTTGTAGTTGTGTGGCTAAAATTAAAAGAAAAGTTTTATTTAACGGATCGTGTTAAGTTGGTCCAGCATATGTTCTGGACCTTGTCTGGTCCAGTCTTTGCTATCGTTGGATGTCACTCACTAATAATCAAATGCTCTAAAAACTTTTGGTTAACTTCAAAAAGGGTCTCCTTGCTCCAACAATTTATCTATTTGCAAGGTGAGTCCATCTTGAAAAAAAATTAATGTCAAGCACTCCAAAATTTTTTGTATTCATTCTTATATTGGCCACTTCCCTCAATCTTGTAACCTTAATCTCTAATCTCTCTCAGCTACGACCGATGTTGCTCTTCCCCTGCTTCGCAACCTTGCCTTTTGTTCTGCCACCGTGCTTCTTTAGTTTCTTTTCTGCACCCTCCATGGAGGAGTGGTTGTGTTATGTATGATCCATCACGCATTTTCCCCTGCTCGACAACCTCGCAGCCAAGCTTTTTGAGTCATTATTGAGAAAAGCTGGGTACATATTCCAGCTGAATCGACCTTTTGGGGTGGCCAAGCTTTTTGAGTTGTTAGATTTTTGTGTGTTGCATAGGTGGAGAGAGTATACATAGGCAGTAATTTGTTATGGGGATTGAGGATGTCCATGAACGGGATGAGGCAAGTTCAGGGGCCAAGCTTTTTCCAAAACCCTGCCTTAGTAATGGGGAGCATTTCAGAAATCAGAAGAGGGGAGGGGGCAGTCAATGGATTGTGCTAGTGTGGTTGTGTTAATCACGAGTCCCTACAAGAAAAAGAAAAACTAAAATTAGCTAGAGATGCAAAAGAACGAACGTGGGATAAAGTGTGTTTCTCTTTCATTATTAAAAATAATGTTCCGAGGATAACCACAAAAAAAAAAAAGCAATCACCGAACGAATGTCCACAATCTTATAAAACATAGAAAATATAGATGATTATTTACAAACTCATGATTGATTTCAACCGCGGCTAATATTGCCGTTGAAAAAAAAAAAGAAATTCTTAAGCACGGCTCAGAATCACTCTACTTTTAGGCTACCAATCTCACGATGAATTCTCCACAGCTATTGACGAGGGGGGGTTGCAACTTGGGACTAGCTCACGTCTCAGTAGACAAAGAGGTCATCTTGCTGAAGCAGAAACTGTTCATTTTATTGCAGTGGTGCGGTCTAGCATGCTATCATGGTAGAATTTGTAGACAAGGTGCAACAGATTGGTATCTGCAAAATATCGAAACCAGTAAAATCAGCTCCACTTCAGATCCATTGTGACAACCCTGCCCCGGGGAACATGAACAAAGTAAATTAGTTGAAAGATTTTAAAAAAATAGACTGCGTGAATGCACACTCGAGTCCACAAAAGACCAAGAACAGATGCTAACCTGCAAGCGACTTGAAAAAAGAAAATGTTTCTTTTACATTATTTCTAAACTTCTGATCCTGATGCTCATTTTTTGGAACACAAAGTCTCCTCGATGGTCCTAATTACAACACTCAGACTGGCACCATTTTCCAATGCTTTAACAACAGCTCGGTGTGCAGCTCTGTGCCACTTGAGCAAATTATAAGATTGCAAAACTGACCATCTTGCTTGATTAGACATCTGGTCATTGAAAGAACATGAAGGCTCATATTTCAGTATCAGATAAAATAAAATTAAGAAAACAAAGGACCAACAGACCACAGGCATCAGTTGTGTAGATACCTCAGCTAAAGACAATGGAGGCTCAAGAAGAAGACAGATGCCTCTAAATAAATTTTCATCATTTTCTCCACCCTCAGCCTCCCCATAAACAAGAGCTTCAGCCGCAATGCCTGCAAAAAGTACCATGCAGTACCTACAGCATTGGTTACTAACACGTCAGTATCCCATGATATGGTCAGGGAGAAAAAGAAGTAACTTGAGAAAATAATAAAAAAAGGGGCACAGTGGGAAAGAGTTGGTCCAAACTCCGAAGGTTCCAGGCAATCAGTTTTGTCTTTTTAGTATCTCTGTCAAAGCAGAGCCAGTTAGGCCAGAAGGGGTGTTTGTATGCGACTACAGAGACAGACTCAAATTGAAGTCATCAGCTTGAACTTCTTAGCAACAATAACATGATAATAGGAAACATGAGCTGATAATTATAGGTAGAGCTAGGAATAAAATCATTTTAGCATGATTTTTACAGTTTAGTACCCTAGGGAATAATAGCTTGGAGGATGTAGGATACGGACCACTCCATTCACTCGGGCAGAAAAAGATATCAAATTTGAAGGGAAGTATAAACTGGACAGTATGTTTCTAAATCCATGAGAATTTGAGAAAAGAGAGCTGTACTATCGAAGAGTCAGAAAATCAAACTCAATTTGTTTCTAAAACAAAGTAAATCCACCCTGGCCAATGCACCATAAATGCTTACCATAGACACTGGCACGCACATGGAACACAACATGATACAAACACGAGGAACACTACATTTTAGAATTTGTAGAACACAAACATAGCATTTATATATGGAAAAAGATCATAATACCATTTTAATTCATAGTATCATACATAAATGTTTCAATCCTACCTCACATCCTTTGTTTTAATTAAAAATTGCTTAAAAATTTAATATATTATATACCTAACCTATGTTTGCCACTATTCAAAAAATAAATAAATGGTCTTGTTCATATTATGTCCCACTATGTCAGAACCAGAAAAAAAATGTTAAATTAAACGAGTAAATATGTGTCATAGGTATGTTATATAAGGTCCGACATGAACATACTTAGAAACCATGCCAAAATAGCATGTCTATGCTAACATTTATCTCTGTAGCTACAATTTATAATGGACAATGGAAGATCCACCTGTCAAAAGCCATGCCATCAAGTTGCCCTTCGGCAAGATCATTGGCAACTTTCTCATCCCAAAACTGAGTCCCTGCCTAAAAAATAAGGGTTTACTGCAACTAAACTGATGTTAAATGCTTAATGGAAAATCATTATTGAAGATCAGGATATATTACGCAAATAAAGGAGAAAGAAGGACCAGTAAATTCTACACTTCTATCAAACCAAAAAAAAAATTCTACACGTCTAAAGTGGAAAAAATCTTTGTTATTGTTGTTTTTGTCGTTGTAAGTATAAAGTGTAAACTGATAAAAAAAATCCATTATTGATGACATTGCTACTTGATCACAGAACTCAATACATGAATCATTCTTTACTATTTGGTCAGTTTTCAAGAATTAGCTGAAACAACACAAGCACAAGTGTTAATGAATGAAACTATTCTGTCACATTCTGCTCATAACAATTATACACCCAGCAGTGAAGGATTGAAAGAAAGAAGGTTTGCATCCTCATTTTTTCTCTCTCTCTAGTTAAATTTCCTTATTAGTTATCCTTCATTTTACTAACAGAATTTGCTCAAAAATATTTTGCATCACCAAATAGTTTTTACCAGGCATTTCATTATATCTCAAAATACAGGCAGTTAAGATTTTTATTATCAAACTGACAAAGGACAAACTAAATAGTCCTAGAGGGAAAGGAGAAGATAATAAGAAGAGAGAAAGGATGGAAATCTACAGATAGAAAAAGGAGGGTGAGAGATAGGAGAACGGAGACAATATTTAAATACTAACATCAAGTATTTCACTCAAAAACACAAACACATCAAATATAAATAATATACTAGGAGACCACCAACAGAAACTGCCTGAACCAACAAAATGTCATATCATGAATAGAAGAGAAAAGATACCTGTCCTTGAATACCCATTTGCATTGCAACTATTGGGTCTAAAATCACCCCCCGTATTGGGCAGCCCATCAGATAAGCTGAAATTATTTAGGATGGACCTTGTAAGATGTTATATATGGCAGCACACAATGATGGGAAATCAAACATTGTCCAGAAAGAATATCCCAAATATGTTTGACCTCTAAAGTCCACAAAACACAATGGAATCTACCTGTTAGGAGATGTCCCGCTTCATGAATGAGGATTCGTCGTCGATATGGCGGCCAGTAACTCGAGATTTGAGCTAAACAGGTACCACCAAGGAATATAGAATCTGTAATGGCTAGACCTAATATAGCTGCAAGGTTGGGCCTGAGGTCAATTCCTCGAGAAACAAGAAAGGAAACCCCACCAAGAAAAGCAACCAAAACAGCACTTGAACTAGCTGAGAGACCCCACTTCTTCGGAGCAAGTTTAGTCACTGTACAAAAGGAGGAAGGAAAAATTATATTATATAGCCATTTTTCTAGCAACACAATTTTGAAAAAGTAATGTTAATTTCAATGTAACATGACTGAAATGGGGACGTTGAGCAATTTACAGCTAGGAGGAAATTATTCTGTCAGAAATTCATAGGTGCACCTTCCAAACCAGTTGATAAGCTCAAGACATCTGGTGTTACATTCCTTGGTCCCTCCAACACTATAGAAGATGGAAACAAAAAAGAAGTTACAGTGAAAAAGAAAAAGAACAAAGCAATACCCACTAATGTAAGCAAAAGCTTCACCGAAGTTTACACCATACCAATAGGGATTATGGAACAACTAACAAAAGAGAGCAAACCATGCCAAAAAATACATCAATTTGGTAAATTTTAAAATGCAAGTAGTCAAAAAAGATTGCTTTGATTTGTATTTAGGGTATGTTTGGTTGGAGAGTAAAAATGGGTCATGACTAAGCTCTATATGTAATTTTACACATAAAACTCAATCATGAAAAATTTATCCCCACTTTTATCCTCCAAGGGGGAAATAAATTATGCATAATCAGACGCTGAGAAAAGAAACTCTCATGTCTTTGAGTACATCGTATGTGTGACAGACGGCTAGCATGAAAGATACATAACTCAAACAGAGTCCAGGGACTCCAACAAAAACAAAGAAAGTACAACTTCTGAAAAGAGTTTAAGGATAAATGATTTTCAGTGTTAGCGATTTCTTGATATAAGCACTTCTTAAAAGAATTTTAACCAAATAAATAAATAAGTTCATTTTTGAAGCCGTTGGAAAAGCACAATTATGAGATTGAAGCTATGATATGATCCAAATCCAATGCTCACAAAGCTACTTACATACTGCATCCTTTCTGTCTATAAAATTGACATACCGTCTTAACCTAGGAGCATATCAAATTTGAACAACCAACATGATTAAAAAGCAACAATTTCTTCTCTCTCTCTTCACTAAATACCCAAATTGGTCCCGTAAAAATCCAACGGGAGACAAGCCCCTCATAATTTGAAAGTTCCAAGTCGGTCCTCACATTTCATTTCAAGAAAGGGACAAATTGATCCCTTCATACAATTTTGAAAAAAAAAAATTGTATGAAACTATACGGATAGAACAATTTTTCCCTTTTTTAAAATATGAGCAATTGGATTTTTAAATTCTGAGAGGCTAATTATCTCCTGATAGATTTCCGAGGGATCAATTTGAGTATTTTTGTCCTTTTTTTTGTTCTTTACGAATAAAAAACAGAACAGAAGCATCAAAACTCACTCACCAATGTTCCTGCATTTTCCGAAATTGGGCAAGAAACCCCTACTCCTGAGGAACTTGTAAGCGTTGGCAACAAGCTTCATGTCATCAGCATTCAAGCACGTGTCCAGAACCTCCCAATCCCTCGGCGGCCCGAACAGCTCCAGCTCGCGGAACCCGGACCGAGTCGACTCGGCCACCGAAGAAGAAGCGCCGCCGAATGGCTCCGCTGTCTCTTCGGTTTCAAGGGTTTTGAGGAACCTGAGAGCCCCCGCGAGGTCCTTCCGCTTCACGGCCTCCTCGTACTCCCGCCATTCTCGGAAGGCCCCCCGCGGCTGGCATGGTCGGGAAGGTTTGCGAGGCGGTGGAGGGAAAGTGCGGGAAAATCCGAGGGAAAATGGAAAGGGAGGGAGAAAGTGAGGGAAAATTTGGAGATTGGGGGAGACGCTGTTAAGAGCCATGAAAGTAAAAGAGGAAATATCATAATTTTGGTGACCACTGATTGATTGAACAGGGCTTTTGGCTGGGCTTTGTGAGGAGAACATGTACACGTTAAGAAGAACGGGAATGGGTGCTCTCGAATTACACGTGACATGCCGTGAATCCCTACTATTCTCCTATTTTATAATTACTAGCCAGTGCATGTTTTTTTACTTTTAAAAATTATTGGATTTGGTATTAAATATTATGTATAAAAATTTGGGGCAATATTTTGGATATGGAACAGTACTTATTAAAACACTTATATTGAGTTTGGATGAAAATTACAAGGAGGAAGGGGTGAGGGGCTAAAAAATTCGCTACCAGCGAGTAGTTAGAGAATAAAATAAAAAACACAATTAAAAGGAAAGAATTGGCTATTAGCAAATTAATACAAGACAAAATCAATAAAATAATTAAAGAAAATGAATCTGTAGTTAGCAAATTACGTTTCATGAACAGTGTAGATCCTGTGGCCAGTGCTAGGCTCTCGGAAGTTGTCACTGTGTCCACAAGTAACTTGTGGGAAATTTTAAATTATTTTAATAAGTTCATTTGAAGGAAGATGGTAATCGATTACTAATATCAAATTTTAAAATCTGGGCACTTGCACAAAATGGTAATCGATTACATATGTCTTATAATCGATTACCAATAACAAATTTCAAATTTTGAGCACATTTTAACACACAAGAACATATTGCAATTAACTAGAAAATATTTTCCTATTGAAATAGACAAATGAAAGTAAATAGAACAACATCATATCATATAATGAGTAACATAATCACATAATCATACAATTATAACAAATGAAGTATTACCACCCCCTTTATATGTTTTCCCCTTCCTTTTTGGTTTTCTTATTGTTAGTGGGGTATACCTGCTAGTTGGTGGGGGATCTTCACGCAAGTTATATCTAATTACACCTTGCCCACCTTGTTCCCTCACATTGTCAGCTCCCACAGCTTGGTCTTCCTCACTTACATCTCCTACTCTAACGAACCCCTTAACCTGACTTCCACTACCTGACTGATTTGCATAACCTGCAAACCCCCCAGATTGACCTGTATAACCTGCAAACCCCTTAAATTGACCTATATAACTTGCAAACCCCCTAGATTGACCTACATAACCTGCAAACCCTTCAGTTTGACCTCCATAAATTGCTGACATTGTGGCAGGATCTATCCCCCATTGCTGAATTGGGGGAAACTGAAATGGAAACTGCATCTGTGGATGATACACATTTTCTTCATGTACAACAGGTGATTGATGCAAGTCCAAAGCTACCTTCCCTTGAACAAGTGTAAACCTATCTTGTGGTGGTGGTGGTGGTGAGTGTGGTAGTGGCGGCGGCGGCGGTGGCAGCTGAGTTGGTGGGGCTACATCATCCTGATTTAATGGTGTCAATTGTAAAGGCATAGAAGTATTATCCCTATACCATGACAAGTATGCATTTGCGAGGCGGTAATCAATGAGGTGTCCTTGCAAGGGCTCTCCTACCAAAGGATGGTCTCCCCGCTACATCCGCATCTCCACCCACTTATGATGCACTAATAACCAATCAAGGTTGTCCTCTTTCCCTTTCAAATCTTTATTATGAGCCCTCCCTAGATTTGGGTGTGGGTCAGGAACAGATTAGACAAACCCAAATTGTCGCCTCACGCGATCAGATGGGTGCCACTCTATGATTTCAAAGCAAATTAGTGGAACAATATTGCTCCACTGTCCTTGCTCGATCTGAATAGAATCTAGAATCACAACCTCAACTTCAGTAATCCTATATGGCTGCCATATAATCTACAATTAAAATATAAATTATATTAGATATGTGGAAAAAAATTATTTACTTTACATGAAATTTAAAAATATTTTAATTACTATCTGATCAGATTACATCTTATCTAACATCTGCCTTAAATGTAGATGATTTGCAAGACCCGCGCCATAAGGAAAGAATGGGTGCAGCCATCTGTCATAAAACATACAAATTTATTATAATTATGGCAATATGAACACAAAATAAATGAAGAAAATTTTTTACCTGGAAGCTAAAGGGAAGCTGAAAAAATTAGGTGTGGTACTGACATAGAGCCAAATAAGGCAATCGGCTCCATACCCATGCTTGTAACAAAACTAGAGGATCGCCAATTTACATTGTAGTTATGCGTGTCGCTTGATCTAAATTGTGATATAAACAAGCAAGGCATGCAAAACCCCAGCTAAAAGTCCCAACACGAGTTAGACCGTCCAACAATTGCAAGAATTTCCATGGACCTCATTGGTGGCCATATCAGGCATTAAACAAGTGCCTATGAGGGCCAACATATATGTCACGACCCGATCAGGCCAACGTGACCGGCACGTGAGGAATCTCATCCTCACGTAAGCCTCGTGACCTCTGAGTCTCTCTATATACATAAAATAATATACTTTTCATTCCGAAATTATAACTTCATTTAAAACTCTATTTAAACTTTATATCTAGAAATATGAAACTGAAATACTTGATATATGAAACTCTGAAATTATCTTATCATACTCTGAAAATCCATTCAACACGTGAACTGAATCATAAATACATTTCAGGTTCATTGCATAAACTCTAATCAAACTCTACAATTTCAAATCCATGCTTGTGAACTGAAAACATACATAATTGTTCAAATACTGAAATTGAATACATAATCTGAAAATAATACATGGTTCAGATCCTGCCTGCACACCTACTGGAGCACTCTACTCTAACAAGACTCTAGCTAGGCCTTACTTCAAAGTAAGACTCACCACTGAGAATAGTAACGTCTGCCAAACTGAAAGCTGAGTAACATCTACACCTACAACTATGAGGAGAAAGGGAGAAGGGTGAGTCAACGGACTCAGTGAGTGAGCTCTCTTCCATTACCCACATGGGACAACCAAGGAATATACCATAATGCAATATACATGCAACAATCATAAACCGTTTGATATTCATGTACATAAGCTCATCGAAAATATATATCTCTGTATTCATAAATTCATAAGAAAACATCTCTAAACTCTTACTTCAACAAGAAAATCATTTCTCATATACATAATGGCTCTTAAATCCAATATTCTATTAAGTCATCAATAATTTTCGAAAACATAATTAACAATACTCTTATAGAGAAACATGGATATCTGTTCAGTTATGCATGTCAACCATGATATAACCAATCCTCTATGGGTACCAGACACGGGCTCTACCTTCAAGACTCTGTTCCTTTCCCCCAGACACGGTCACGGGGAAGAACATGTATTTTCTATTCTGTGAGATTGCCCCTAAGAACAACTTGGTACCAAGGTTAACGATCGGCGTTCAACCATTAACTTGCTGTCTGTTTCTCTATAGCTACCGTCTAAACTAGTCTATACTTAACTCATAATCTGAAACTCTTAAAATCTCTTATAGCATGGAAACTCCGTTATATACTCTAATTTGGGTATTAAAACTCTTTCATACATAATTACTCAAATCTTTGGATTCATTAAGAAAATTCATAAAATCTCTTAATACAATCATATTCATGCTCTAACTCTTTGTAAAATCGTTAAATATGAAAACTCTAAAAACTCTGTATTCGTATAACTCTAGCAACCTAACTTTAGCATAATTGTAACTGGGAAATCATGCCTAAGGGATCACCCACTTGCAAGCATTCTGATTTCAAGCTCACAAAATATGTATCTGACAGTCACTACGAGTCATACTGAATTCCATATTTTTGGAATATCACAGAACTGAATTTCTAAAATCTCATTTTTCAAGATAATCTCTAGTATTATAATAAAACATCTTTACTCTATATTCTTTGCCAAAATATCTTAATTGATACTCTAAAATCATATTTCGAAATCTCTAGTCTTAAAACATAAATATGTCATAACTCTTGAAATATTTTGGATATGCTAAAAACTTATTAAATCGTATATTCTCACAATAAATCTCTTCATGAATATATATAAAATATTTCCATAGCACTCTATACATCAATCATGGTCCTACAGTTTTTTTCTAAATACATTATTCATGCCCTTTGAAAATCATGTTCTTTGTCTAGATTGCCATACTTACAAAATCATATATATATATATATATATATATATAAAATCATACTTTCATCTCTAATGTCATATTTGACCATCATCATGCATAAAACATATTCATAGTCATAAAATTAAGGCTATGAGATCAAACTTACTCATCGTTTGGAGCCAGGAGTATGTGAGAACCACCAACTTGACCTCTGAATCATGGAATGACAACAACAACTGTCATAGAGTAACATTGACTCAAGATTAGTCTCCGCTAATCTATAAATAACTCTAATCTAACTCTAACAACATTGGGGGAGTACTCCCACTTGACAACAATGGAGAAAAACAACAACTCATAACAAGGGAAAGGAAGAACACAAGGAAATCTAGCATAAACCAACAATAAAACTCACCTTGAAGCTTGGAGGAGGTGGATTTGATGAAGGATGAGAGTGGAGGAAGGTTTGGGAATGAAGGGTTTCGAGTTTCATCTTCTAGGAGGAAGAAAACCGAGTTGGGGTACATATAGGGCTTATTAAATGAAACTGCATCATTTTGCACTGTGTTGTCATCGACCCTGCTCGCTGCAGCGAGAAAATCTCGCTACAGCACGCCAGTTGAGGCTCACCCTCGTTACAGAGTGTTTTGCTCGCTGTAGCAAACCTTCTGATGTTCTTCCTCACTGCAATGACCAAAACTCGTTATAGCGAACCTGTCTGTAGGATTCTGCAGCAACAGCACCCCAACTTCATCCCTTGGCCCATCACACTATCGGGGCTTTCCTGGCAACACGAGTGGATCTCGGGAGATCCTAGGGCTCGTACTGGACTCACCCAAGGACACGTGTACCCGAGGTATCACAATATACCCTCGTACACTCATTTCTATCGATATTACATCATTTATAGTATCAAGTTCTCTTATATGATGTTGCAACCAATTTAAATTGATTGCACCTCTATTAAATACATGTCGATGAGATACAGCATTAATCAAATTAAGACATTTCAGTTGCAGATGTTTAATACTGTTCAATGTAACTCCACTAACTGATGAACCACTAATGGGGAGTCCAAATTGTATGGCAACATCTTCTAATGTCACAGTCATTTCTCCCTGTTTAAAATGGAAGCTGCGCGTCTTTGTTTGCCACCGTTCTACCAAAGCTTTTATTAGAGCTCCATTTAGTTCCACTTGACCAATTTGCGCAACATGATAAAAACCAGCATGTTGTAGATGTTCAGTAATTACATCTTTCAGTAGGTGATTAAAAAAAAAAAATGACAGGCTCGAACTTTCTTTCTTTCTATTTCAAGTAAAATAAATAAATAATTATTAATCACAAAATATTTAACTATAAATTAAGTTACTATAATAGAATTAAAAGTACAAAAATTTTATTTAATTATAATAAAGTAATAATACACAAAAAAAATTAGAACAAAACATTAACTTAATAAACTAAATTAATAATAAAAGTGGAAAAATTAGAAGAAAAGAATTAGAACAGAATAATTAAAAGAACAAAAATAAAAGTACAAAAATTTTATTTAATTATAAAAAAGTAATACACACAACAAATTAGAACAGAATATTAACTTAGTAAACTGAATTAATAATAAAAGTAGAAAAATTAAAAGAAATGAACTAGAACAGAACAATTAACAACTAAAAGAACAAAATTAAAAGTAGAAAAAGTTTATTTAATTACAATAAAATAATACACATAAAAAATTAGAACAGAATATTAACTTAATAAACTAAATTAATAATAAAAGTAGAAAAATTAAAAGAAAAGAATTAGCACAGAACAATTAAAAGTAGAAAAATTTTATTTAATTATAATAAATAATGTACACAAAAAATTAGAACAAAATATTAACTAAAAAGTAGAAAAATTAAACTTAAATATCTATTAAAAATATAAACTACAACATACTCATTAGGATCCATTGTTCCATCACATTGTCGTCTAGGCATTTAAAAAAAAAAAAAAACTGCTCTCTTTCAACTACTTAAACTATACTTGCATATCCTCAACTAATACTGATATGCACTACTCAAATCAAAATCACCCTCACAACTCAACTAAATGCATGGAGCTCTTACCAAACTTTCCTTTTATAGTATCAGCAATAAAGAGAATAATATCACAATTGCTCCATTCATTCACAGATTGTTTCAATTACTATTATTTTCCTCTCGTGTAGTAGGTGTGATAGAGTGATGCATGAGTGATGAGTGATGCAGTAGTACATGAAAAAGAATGGAGTGATGCATGAAAAAGGATGAGTGATGAGTGACGGAGTGATGCATGAAGAAGGATAGAGTGATGCATGAAAAAGGAGTAATGCATGAACAACATGGAGTGATGCATGAAAAGCACTTCAGCATGCTAAGGGGGGTACACAATTCATTGGCAGCGAATAAGGTACCTGCCAAATGCATAATTTGGAGGTAGTGAATTGTGTTCTACAGGAATCTTTTTTTTTCTTTTGGAACATAATCCACTTATTATGTTCCCTTCCCATTCCTCCTTAATTATCCCAAGAGTAATATATCTGCAAATTAAACATCTCATATATCCATATCAAAATTAATTTCCCTAAAAATTTCACCTTTATAAAATAGATATTTTAAAAAAATATAATATTGAAAAAAGTAAAAGAAATTACAGTTATTGAGAAATATTTGAAGAGAGAGATACATAAAGAGAAAAGTTAGTTGAATAAGGGAATGAAGAAAGAAGTGGGTTGCATTGTGGAAAAATGGTTCCAGAGAAAGTAATAAATACGGGAAGAAAATATTAAATCTGGATTTTAAAACAATTATAGTATAGGATGTGCGGACTTTAAAATAAGTTTTAATTAAATTAGGAGACACAAAAAAAAAAATAGTTATGCATCCCAATCCTTTTTATATAATTGTATAGATTACCTTCTATTGTAGAACCCAAAATAGCATCCCTTTTGTTAAAGGTTAATTGCACGAACATGAGAAGGGACATTATTTAAATTATGGTGTGTATATTAAACATTACTTCAGATATTACTTACAAGAAAATATTACTATATTGTGGTCTGTTAATGGCGAGATTTGAACTGTTGGTGATGATTAGGGAAACTCTGCCATTGGCGAAATTTCAACTCTGGCACAGATAAGACTGCAACTCAAACCCCGCCATTGGCGGGGTTTCATCCTGCTAAGAACCTGCTTCAAATTGGACAGCCCATAAAAACTCGGCATTGGCAAGATTTCGCAAGTCAAAGGCTGCTCTTCTCTGCCTGTTCTGCCTTCTGCCTCTGCTACAAAGATTCCTTCACCCGTGAATTTTGCTTAGCACGAGCAGAGGAATGGTTGTCCCCCACAAATACATGCTCGAACTCAATGGCTATAAATATGTGTGCTGAGGGCATTTGGGAGAGAGCAACCAAGAGAGAAGGCTGAGAGAAGGTAGAGATATAGTTTAAGAAATTTTTTTGTGATTTTAGAGTGGTACAAAAAAAGTTAAAAAAATTTAAATTGAAAAGATGGTGAAATCTAATGAAACCATGGATTCTACAAAGCATATTTCAGAGGATATCCTTTATCATAATGTAAGTAATATATCATTTTAATTTAATTTTTTATTTAAGTTTTATGAAATTCAATTACCATAAGTTGTTTAGGAAAATTGTATATTATTTACATTTTTAACAATTTATATGTGAATGCATTTTTACAAATAATTGAGGGGACCAGCTAAGCTACTCCAAACTAATGATCATAGTGGGAAATCAAATTCAATTTTCTGAATAGCTAACACCCTTTATTACTAATTAAATTGCCGTTTATTTTAAAGTTTATAGTTTTATGTTATTTATTTTTATTAGAACAATATAATTTTCTGCTTGGTAGTCTAAAAGTCACTGTAGATTATTGTTCTATATTAACTTTGACATTGTTATAAAATAAAACAAATGGGCATGTTTATTAGTTATTTTTGTATATTAGTCTGTATTATAAAATACAAAAAATTACCTTTCTAGAATGTAATAATTTAGGAATTTTTATTTTAAAATTTACAACAAACTATTTTATATTATTTATGAAACTATTTTTATTATAAAATTATTATTTTTTATTTATGGTTTTCTAGAATTTAACAATTTGTTACTAGTGAATGTATTATTTTTAATTTTAAAAATTACACTTTTGTATTAATTATTTGTATTATATTAGCTATTGTTAAAAAATGCAAATTTAGGTCTAGCAGCGTATGGAGAACGACCGCGACTGTGTCCTTCAACATGACAAAGGCCATAACACCGTGGTCCTCGCATCTCATGAGAATCCATTTCATTCAAATAACAGGTAGATTTAGGTCAACCTTTCACCGTGCGCTTTAAGGCTGGGTTAGGACAAATCTTTGGACCTCTGTACTGGGGCCATGAACTTTCATGTCCCACCACCCCAAATTGTGTCTGGTACATTGTGATACCCAGTGTATACGTGGCAGTGGATAAGTTTCGTTTTGCCCCAAGGTCTCCTGTGTAACACCCTGATTTTTCTGTCCGAGGGAAATGACCAAAATGCCCCTGAGGTCATTTCCTGACCCGAATTCGAGGGTAACCAACTTGGTCGTCCTCGAAGGGTCAACTCAATGTTTGAAGGGGATTGAATGGCCTTTGAATGCTTCCTGCGAAAATCTCGTTTCATAGTTTAGTCAAAATGACCAAAATACCCCTATAGCGTTTTTACGCGGGTAGAAGTGCCGTTTGAGCCCGAAACTTTCCTTAGAGGTTTAAAAACATATTTTCATGTGTCTAGAGGTCTCTGTTCAAGTCCCGGTGGTCCCGGGAAGTTTTAGTGCAAAATTACGATTTTGCCCCTATAATAGTGTTTTTGAGCTTAATGACGTAATTAAGCAAACCTAAGTAATATTAGGCTCTAAACGAAGATTAATTAATTTTCCTAATTAATCTAGAGTCAAAATAAATTATTAAAGTTAATTAGAACCTAAAATTGCTTAGATTAAACTTAAATCCCTTTTTAGAGCTCAAGATTCCTAGTCTTGAAATCTTGAATAATGTTTTCTCTCTCCAATTCCTTAAATCAAAGAAGTGTGTCTAGAGTTGTTTAGGCTCTAAATTGAGGATCTAACTCACTAATGGTGCAAGACCACTCCTTAATTATGTCTAGACCACCCTAATTATCCATTTTCCTTACCTAAACACTTTCTTACAAATTCCTAATCTTAAGCATAATCAAAGATACACCTAAACACAACTCTAAATCATAATTAAATTGCAAAACAAACCTCCCCTTGGCTATAACATGGCCGAACAGCCATGCTCTCTTTGGCCACATGATTGAATTGTTTTCTCACTCCTTGAAGCCATGCTTGAGCCATACCTTGAACCATACCTCACCATGCTTTGAACCATACCTCACCATGCTTCAAGATCACATTATCTCACCTCATGGAACTCATGGATGCCCTCCAATTCTGCACACATGGCCGAAGCTCTTCTCCTCCATGAGCACCCTCCATTTGCTCATTTCTCTATAAATAGAATGCCTTGAGGAGCTTGCACTACTTTTAGATCATTTGCTAAGTTTAGGAACACTCAAAGCTTTTCTTTTTCTCTCAAAGCTCTTGTGTTCTTCAAGTTCTTGGAGTTCTTCATCATCTTCATCTTCTTCTTCCATCTTCAAGTTCATCACACCAAGTAGGGATTTCCTTTCATGTATTCTCTTCTTTAAAGTTCTTGTTCTAGCTTTATGTTCATAGTTTCTCTTGATTCTTTTAGAACTTCTTTTCTCTTCCTTGTTCTTTCTCATTTTCGGTCATGGGCCTTGAAGTTCAAGGAAATGAGAGCTTGATCATGAGAGTTTCATGATGATGTTCATCACTTGAAACAAACTTTAGAGCTTGATCTTTGTTCTTGAGCAAAAATGTTTCTAGTTCTCCCTTTCTTGAACTCTTGAGAACTTTAGTTTTGATGGTGTTTTAAAATGGTTCTAAGGACTCAATGATGAGGTCTCATGATGTTGGTGTTAATATATCACCAAGATCATGGACTCTAGAGTTTCAAATATTTCTTTTCTTGCCTAGATGTTTCGGCCATTTCCTTTTCTTTATATGCCTTATGGTTTGATTTCCTAAAGATGTTGTTTTGAGTTCTAAGAACTCTAGGCTTACTTTATCTTGGTTGGAGGAGTATGGGTTAAGGTTTAAGTTTCCTTTAAAGTCTTGTTAAGAGCTCTGGAAAGATAAAATGAACTTGCATAATTTATTTTATGCTTGCACTCATATTTACATTCTTACTATGCACCTTTACTTTCAAGCTATCACCTAAGAACATAAAGATTAAAATGGAACTTGCATCATCACTTAATTTAACTCTCAAAGCATTTCTATTTCGGCCTTAAAGTCGATTGTTGTTGGGTCTAGAGTACTAAAATAAAGAATTGAACTTGCATCATCACCTAATTAATTTCTCGAATGCCTATCTATTTCGGCCTTAAAGTCGATTGTTGTTGGGTCAAGAGCACTAAAATAAAGAATTATACCTCGCATATTTATTTTCAAGCTTGCACGTTTAAGTTTATGCCTTGCATATTTAAATTAAGTTATCACTTTATTTTGTAAGCAAGAATAAAAATGAAAAGCATGAGCACGTTTATTTTATGTCATAACTTAAGAATCTAGAGCTCAAAGACTTGCCCATTTCATTCCAAGTTAAAGTTTAATGTGAAACCATTCTTTGAATGCATGTTTTCGGCCAAGTAGTGATGATGGACTTGCAATGGGTTTTCATCTAGTTACAAGGACCAATAGTCTATGTTCTAAGTTTTCCTTAAAGCTTTACAAAGCTTTTCAAGGTTATGTTATCATGAGATATGACATCACTCCCTTTGAGAAGATGAAATGTATTTTGGTCATTGACCTAAGGCTTCTCTTAGCCTCTCGATGAATTAAAATGATTTGCAAAGAGTTTTAGAAATTCTAAATTGATTCCAAGAGAAACTAGTTAACTTATGTACCTAGAAATGTCAATTTAAATCCCTTACTGAAGCTAAATGTTTTCGGTTCTGATATGATGAGTGTGATGCTGTATGATGATGTTTTGATGTGTTAGAATGTGTGAAAATATTATATGATGATGTGGAAATGATTCTATGCATAATAGGTAAGAAACTAGCTAACTAGAAATACCGTAAAGCTAGAATTTAACATAGTTTTGACCCATTTATTTTTGGAACTTATCCAAACTGTTTTAATGGGAGCATAATCAGATTAGGATTGTTTAGACATGAAAAACTTGGTAACATTTGGATTAGAATCGAATTCTAGCACCTATAGGGAAACTAGTAACTAGAAAACCGTAAAAGTGCAAGTTTAGAACTCTTAGAATATTTATTTTTCTGGATTCTGTCCAGCACCCTTACAACATGATAAACGTGATTAATAATTAGTCCTTAAGCATAGGAATGCCTCATAATTGATTTATATTTAATTCATAGCGCCTTAGGCAAAGACGGAACCAAAAAAGGGTCTAAAACGTAAGTTCTAGAACCCCGTAACCACAAGTTAGAAATTCTATCCTATGCTTTTCAGATTTGAGAATGAATATGAGAATTAGGAATGATGATTAATTATGAGCCCTTAGGTGCATAAAATATGAACGATAGATGTTAGAAAACTATATCCCAAGATTAAGAACCGTAAGGGTAAGCGTTTGAATATTCTATGATGAGGCATGTGGTATGTAAATGATGATGATGTTATTCATATGAGGAATTCATGAGGATATATGTTTATGTGGCATAAAGCAAATTTGGAAGGAATTCGGCGTAATGCCATCGTGCCGCCGAATTCCTGACGAATTTGGGGACTTAAAGAGATTTTGAAAATTAAAGTACTAAGACAGGTTCTAGGATGACACCGGTTCGGCCGAGCACCTCCATAGAACTCATGTGACATCGGTACCAATTTATACTCTTAGGTGACACCGGTTCGGCCGAGCACCCCTAAGAGAATTGCCCCCTAACCCGTACTCAGATAGTCGGGATTTATGATTTATGATACGCTTATCGTTAAGGGGTAAGTAAGAACTAGTGATGACTAGTTAAGGTATGAGCTCATAACCTAGAGATGTGACACGTTCTGGGTGACACCGGTTCGGCCGAGCACCCCCAGTTTGATTGTCTTTTAGGGTGGCCCATGAGGAAGATATGTTTCATGATTATGATTATGTCACTAAGTTTGTCCCATATGAATGTTACTATTGCCACTTTATGCCACTAAGTATGATGATGCTTGATGTTATGTTTTATGTATGTGCATTAGGTAGTGCCATGCATACATCTTTTATTATGTCGTATTCATGACATTAAGATCATCCTAAAATGAATGGACCTTGGCTAAAGTATATTTTAAAGTTTAAAATGTACTTAATGCATGTTCAGTCATTTTGTATAATTAAACCCAAGGTTCCTGAGGACGTAGATGATGACATTTAGGTAGTAGGAGGCCCTATTGAGATTCTTTAGCAAGATTCTCACTCCCTCTATCTCTTTCTTTCCGTCACGTTTTCAGATGGCGACGTTCGTAGTGTTCGTGGACACGCCGACATGGGAAGTGCACCATGACTCGGACCACGGGTCGTTCCATTTTGTGGGTCGATGCACGATTAGAGTATTCATGTTCATGGGTCGACCCTTCACTCCCCCTGTACATTCCCATCGTTTCTCCCCCGTCTCACCTTTTGGCGATGACCTGGTGTTCGAGCACGCACATCCCCTAGAGGAGAGGCTTCACCGTACACCACCGTCCACGTCCGCCGCTCGAGACTACCCCCAGTATGTGCCCCATTGCCCGTCGTCTTTTTCGGAGACGGATCCTTCCGAGGATTCAGCAACCCAGGTACCCTCCGAGGGATCTTTCCCCACCATACCCATGGACCTTGGGGAGGGTAGCGAGCCTTCCGTGACTCAGCCAGGCTTGCACGACGACCGGAGATGAGGCCACGCCGTGGAGGTCACTTCCGAGCCCCGTCCCGCCTATTCAAGCCGGAGGAGCTTGCTCAGTTTCCTGGTTACGTGCCACGCTCGAGGGATAGTCGCCAGTAGGAGGCTGTGGATGGCCCGGGTTAGAGCACACACCACTTAGATGGGGATAAACCTTCTTTTGATTTGAGGTTATCCCATTAGATGCACTCGGGTAGGGGAGTAGTTTATGTTCATATTTATGTTGCATTTTCCTTCATGTATTCCCTTGTACCAAATTAAGTCTCACACTTATAAGTGGGCATGTTATATATATATATGAGATGATATTCAGTGTTTTCCCATGATGTGCCTTTATGTCCCTTATGCTATGACGTTATGAGATGTATGTTTTGTCCGTTACTTGTTATATCGCATCACGCGGCTTTCACTTTGTTTTTCAAAAAAAATTTACCCGTATTTTCCGCTAAGTATTTCTAAGTAAAATTGAGAACTATGAAGTAACAAACTAATGATTAACCTAAGTATGTTCTAGAGTATTGGGTTAAAAATTAGGATGTTACATCCTGGGACCCACCCGTGTTGTTGGGAAAGCCCCGAAATGCCCAAAGGACCCTTAGTGCAGCTGGTGTGGTGAACTGTCACCGCTATAGCAGTCCAAGACCGCTATAGTGGTCACAGTGTGATGACCGTGGCTTTTGGGACGTCATGGGACCGCTATAGCGGTCATGGGGGTGTGGCATTACCATTTTGGCGTCCAGGGGACCGCTATAGTGGTCATATGAGTGTGCAGCGAGTATTTTGGTCTTCTAGGGACCGCTATAGCGGTCGTAAGTGGGGGGTGGGCCGCAGTGTCAGCAGTACCCAAACAGCCCAAAACGCGTCGTTTCGCGTTAGTGAGGCCCCCAACCCTTTTTAAACCCTCCAAACTCGGGATTTCTTCCCCAAAATCGAAACCCTTCTCTTCCCAATTCTCTCCCACTCCTTCCTCACACAAATCCTCTTCAATCCTTCTTCTTCCAAGAGATTAAAGGTGAGATTTATGGGATTTGTTGTCTCCATCCTTCTCACTTTGTATTCTAGAGTTTGGGTTTATTGTTTGTCTTCATTGTTGTTAAGTGGGGGTGCTCCCCCAATGTTGTTAGAGTTAGGTTTGAGTAATCTAGAGGTTGACGGAGACTAATCTTGTGTTTTGTGGCTCCAATGGCAGACGTTGGTGCCGTTCCTTCTCCTCGGAGCTCCGTTGGAGTTGACGTCACCATTCCCTCCCCTCCAGGTGAGTGGGTTTGGAACCTATGGCCCTTATGTTGGTCACTAGAGTTAATTTCATAAATTTATATTTGATGGCATGGTTTTTTAGAAAGGATTTCAAGAGACTAGAGTCTCCGTTGATTTGTTATAATTATTAAAATTGTGAATTCTAATTAGAGCATGAAATATTTGTTTTATTGCAACTCATGGGACCATTATTGTTAAATGATTTTATCACAAGAGTTAGAGTGTCACTATTATATTCTTGAATTGAGATTTCCACAAAATTTCTATGATAATATTTTGAACGAACGATTTACGAATCATAGAGTTGTGCCTAGAGAAACATTAGAATAGAGATTTAGAGAAAAATATAATGTTCATTGGTTTAGAGACTATACGTTAGCTATAGAGAAACAGACAGTGAGTTAACAGCTGATCCTGATTGTTAACCTTGGTACCAAGTTGTCCGAAAGGACAATTTCATAGAGCAGAGTACAGAACCTATTTAGGTGTCCACATTAGACCCCTGATGGATCATAGAGAATAATACTTCGATTCTTAAGGAACCATAGAGTAAAGATCCATGTTTCTCTCATAGAATATTATTATTATTATAATTTCAGAGAAATTTCTATTAAAGCTTTTACTTTCACATGTGTATTAGTATGATTCTAGAGATTATTGCATCAACCGATTTTAAATTATTTGTATATGATTATCTATCTCCTTGGTTGTCCCATGAGAAGGTTATGGGTGAGGACCTGCTCACTGAGTTTTAGATGAAACTCACCCCTCTCCCTTTCCCATTACAGGTGTTGTAAACGCTGCGGGTTCTCCTGTTCCACCTCCACCCCCGTAGTAGAGATTTATTGTTCGGTGAGCTTCACTTGGTGTGAAGTATTCTATTTTGCTTTTGTTAGAGACTAGAGTGCTCCAGTTACATGACGGGCAGGGCCCCGGACCATAGAAATGGATTGGCATTATTTTATCATAATTATTTTGTGCCTACATGATTATAGATTTCATGTATATTGTGTAAAGAGAGCAACTCTTGTATTTTGAAACCCAGTAATATGTTTAGCGGTTGAAATGGAAATGATTGATTATAGTACTCTAGAGATTTGTGCTAAAGTTTGTTTATGTTTATGTTTCATGGAACCAATGGTTATTAGAGATGAAACGATGTTTTACAAACAATTTTATATTAAAGTATGCATATAGAGAAACTCAGAGTCATGAGGCTTAAGTGGGAAGGAAGATTCCCTACGTGTCGGTCACGTGCCCAAGTCGGATCGTGACATACATTTTGCAAATTTGTCTTGTCCTATAGACATCATCAACATATCGGTGCCAATCAATCCTCTCGCTATCACAACAAGCAATCACATGGCGACAAGGAAATTGATGTACCTGGAAATCACCACAGTCACAAAATCCGTCCTTTAAATCAACCTTGTATTCTTGCTTGTTGGACCTCTCTCTAATAAGGAAGGACTCATAATGTCTATCGAAGGTAAGGATGTCCATGTTTCTACTTGCTTGCTGGTTTTCTCGAAGTCATGTGGTGATGAATTCTGAGAATTCATGACCAGTGTCGAGTAAATGCATCCCGCCCTTTTCGAGCAAACAACTCAGCTAGGTGGAAGTATGTTGCTCTAACAAGTGTTGTGATCAGTAAATTGCGAGCACCCTTTAGAATAGAATTGATGCACTCGACTAGGTTAGTGGTCATATGCCCCCACCGATATCCACTATCAAATGTCTGAACCCATTTTTCTCGAGGAATTTCATCGAGCCAATCAATATAATTTGAGCCACGTTCGCGCATCTGCTGATAGCGATAATTAAATTCACGTTCGGTCCTCGAGTACCCTGCAAAGGTTAATATGTTTGATACATTAATTATCGATTATCATTATCCAACCTTTATTTCAGACAAAAGTGGGAGGAAAATGTAAATTACCTATGCTCACTACAAGCCTGTGCAAGAATGGCGCCTTGAATCTGCGTAAGAAATTGGCGGCGATGTGCCTAATACAATACATATGGAATGCTCTCGGAGGTTCCCACTGACCATTGCTACGGACTATTGCCGCTTTAATCGACTCATGACGATCATAAATAATTCCAACTCCATCACGGGTCACTACATGTCTGCGTAGATGGTTTAGGAAAAAAATACCATGCATCTGCAGTCTCACCCTCAACAATTGCAAAACCAATTGGCAATATATTCTGATTTCCATCCTATGCCACTGCAACTAGAAGAGTTCCTTTATATTTCCCATACAAATGTGTCCCATCTACCTGTACAAGTGGTTTGCAGTATTTAAATGCTTCAATGCAAGGGCCAAAAGTCCAAAATACTCAGGGAATAGCCGAACATTTGGGACTAGATCATTTGAATTAGCACGGTAGGCTTCTATAGCATCAAACATGATAATTGACCCAGGAATAGCAGCACATAGTGTTCCACACCATTCTGGGAGCTCCGCATACAAGTGTTCCCAATTACCAAAAGCTTTTTCAATTGCCTTTTGCTTTGCTGCCCATGCTTTTCGATATGTTGTCGTGTACCCATATCGAGACTTAACCTCTGCAATCACAGTTTTCACCTTAAGAGATGGGTTAGATTGTATCATGGGCTCAATAAATTGTGCAATTGTGTCTGAATCCAACTTTGAGTGATCCTGTGAATTCCCCCCTGAAGTGCAAGTATGAGATCCATTGTACTTCCTAATTTCCCAGAAATCTTTATACTTCCTTAGACTAACTCTAATAAGCCATCTGCAACCTCTCTCATAATGTATGTATTTGCAATAAAATGTCTTCGGTTCTGACTCACATACCTTATAGTTCACTGCTTGGTCTATGCTATACCTCTTAATTGCTCTTATAGTATCCTCCCTACTATTAAACATCATTCCAACTTGAAATTCTCCATCAGTAGCAGATACACCTACAAAGTGTTTATTATGAAAATTTTGATAAAAACAAAATAAAAATATATGTAATTGCTGAAAAAAAAACTACAATTCTATATTTCAATAACAAAACACTCATTATTGCTAGTCAACTTTAATAAAAAAAAATTCTACCTACTTTAGTAATATCGTAATTAAGATTTAGTTGTTGCTACTTATTTATTATAATAAAAAATAATTTGAAATTTAAATATTAAAGCAATAAACAAATTAAAAACTTTAGAGTTAGTACTACATACCCATGTTTGCATACTCAGGAAACTCAGATGCATGCATAGCTTTCAAATCCAAGACACGCATGAAAGACGACTCCTTATTCAGATGTTGTCTAGCTACATTGCTTAGGATGCCTCCACCATCTGGATCATTGTCTACTTCATCTTCCACACTATCTTCGCCACTTTCATAGTCATCTTTATCAATTTCTTCCAATTCTACTAAATCTCTGTCCAGAAATAGGCTCCACTCGGGTTCTTCATTTCTAGTAACTTTTTCAAAATCAACATATAGCTCAATGGGAGAAGAAGAATTTGTATTATACCGTCGATGTTTCATGAACATCTGTTGCATGCTATCATCGTTATTTATTGGAGTTGCTTGATATTGTACGAAGCCGCCAAAAATAGATACTGGACACCTATATCTTATTACAAATACTGTTTTTGGAGTGCCGATATCTATGGACTGACAAAGTCCATCCACTAGCTCCATATACAACATTGTGTATGGAATAGAAAAACATGCTGGATTTTGACGTGTAAATGCCACACCCTCACCTGTGTTTCCAAGAATATCACCATTGAAATATACTATTATATTTGCAATATCACTCATTTTTTCGCTCTATTTTTTGTATAACCAGAATACTTTTTTTTCTCTCCACGCTCACAGCTATAGAGAATAGAAAAAAAAAACTTGTGTCCCACTACACTTTCTCTCTTAGTAAGGTTGCTGTGGTATTAGAATGAACTATTTTTCATTCACAGAACTTGTGTCACGGTGAAAGAAGTTGCACCCCTTTATATAGAGCTTTCCAACGGCTGTTGGGGCCAGATGGGTAAAAAAATAATTTTTAATTGATAAAATCTCGCTATTGGCAACTTTTGTATTAAATAATAATTATTTTTTGAAATTTTGGTCGCTTTAATCTAAAAAAATTAATATTTTATTAACGAAATCTTGCCATTGGTGAGATTTCGTTTTAAAAATATATATTATATTTTCGAAATGTTGCCATTGGCGACTTTTCAATTAAAAATAATATTTTATTAATGAAATCTTGCCATCGACGAGATTTCATTTTAAAAAATTATTATTTTATTATATATGATTGATGTATCGCAACATTGATTTAAAAAAAAATTATAATTTTTTTCTACTAAATCCTGCCATCCCATTGGCGGGATTTCAAAACCCATAACCATGTAGTTATCTAATCTAATCCATTTCATGGTAAATTTTGTCTCTTCACATCATAATGAAAAAAATGACCCACATGAGAAGTCGTTTGATATTACACTTTTTTTTATTTTTATTTATAAGTCACTTCACTTATATCTCCCATAATCCCATAAATTTAGAGTAATTTTGAAAAGTCAATTTTACACTTTTAATTAAAATTCTTTCCTCAACAAATCTTCAATCCTCGCAGTAAAAAGTCTCTCTATTCATTTTACTGAACCTTCTTACCTAAAATGCGCTCATCACCCCCTCTTCACTAAACCATCTTCCCTAAAACGATATCATCACCTCCATACGTTCTCAAAATCGACTTGTCTCTTTCCGATGTGGCCTCTCTCCGCTGCACAGGAGAGTTTCTTGTGATGGCTGGAGCTGACAACGCTGGGGCCGACAACGTAACTGCTCGCGATTCTGTGCCCAAGCAAGATCTATGGAACAGAATCGAAACTGCTGGAAGAAGAAGGATAAAGGGCGCAACTAGAGGGGGAGAAGTAATCAGTGGGTTGAAGGAGCCAGATCTGGGACAAAGGATGCGAGCTATGCTGGAAAAACCAGATATGTCGGAAATAGAAGCCACATCGACAAAGCTCGCCGAAAATCACACCGAAAGGCAAACTAGAAACTGGTTCTTGAGCAAGGATTCGGCTTAGCTAGGCACAAACGATGAGAGAGAGAAAAGAAGGTGATGATGTAGTGGTGGTGGCTCGCCATTATTGTGGAGAGCATGGTGGTGATTTTCGGCTCTCGTTCAAAGGTGGTGATGGGGATCGATGATGCTGTGTTTGGTTTGAGTCCTCTCTAATTTTTTTTGTTTTGTTTTGGAAGCTGTTAATATTATTTGAATGCAGGATGAGTACTTTAGGTAGAAATGAAGAAAGGACATGTGACTAATTTTTTAGTTTTGATCTGAAGAGTGGTTAGGGAAAATGGTGGGTTGGAGGCGATGTTGTTGGGTGGGAGTGGCGGGTGACTTGTATTTTTTTTTTTTTAATTTGAAGGGTAATTGAGGAATTTTAAAAAATTATTTAGAGTCGAGGGAGATAGGTATAATATTATAAATTAAAAAGAAATAAATGTAATATTAAAGAACCTCAGAAAAGGTATATGCAATTAGCTCATCAAATTTTAAAATTTTAAATTGGTCATTAACATTAAAAAAGAAAAAAATAATTTAATCCATTAGAAAAACATAATACGAAATTATAGGAACTAGTTTGTCCCCCTTTTTTTTTAAAGAATCAATTTGACATTTAAAGTTTGAAAAACTAATTTGTACCCTGAAATATTTCTAAAAGATCAATTTGGATATTTTGTCTTGAGTTTAATTTATATGTAGTGTTAGGCTTGGTAGTATTGCTTCTTCTTTCTAAAAACCGCCAAGTTTTATGGTCCTCAAAATGTTGCTCTTTATAAGCAAAAACATAATACTAATATTTGGTAAGTATACTCCAAATATCCTAAATAAAAAATTATAGAAATAGTTATTAAAAAATATAATTTCTATATTTATTGTCATTAATTAAAGTAAGGTCATTTGTTATTTTGAATTTCATATCGCGGAAAACAACTTTTAAAAGTATCTTATAAGGTGCTCTTAAAAGCACCCCTAGCTTTTTGGTTTATCAAACAAAAAAAAAGATTAGTTTATGCTTTTTATAAGCCAGAGCATCCCTTCAAAGAGAATTACCAAACACATTCTTAGTGCAAAATAATTTTACAAAAAAATCTATTCATATATTAATGAATCAATAAAAGTTTTTTTTTACTCAACTACTTACTATTTTAAAAGGTTTACAAATAGAAATATATAATTAATTAATGATGCAAAACTTTTTATGTTTATAGTATATTAACATTAAACTCGTATTAATTAATAGTAGAATTCACACATAATATTCTCATGTAAAATTAAGTGTATATCTTCACTCAATAGTGATGTTATAATTTATTTCTCACTTTCATTTGGATTTGTGATTTCTATTTCATTTATGTATTTGTGATAAATTCTTCCCAAAAAATAAATATTTGCTTAGATAAAATATGTATTTTACTATATCTCAGTTGAACCTCCAACTAAATCGATTAAATTGATAAATATATGAAATGGTATCTTATCTAATTCCATATTCAGTCTAATTTTCATAACCTTGTGTTTAGGGTTGAAAGTGAGCCTAGTCAGCTCATGAGTTATTTTCAACTCATTTCATCAATAACTCAATAAATTGAACTCATGAGCCAAGTTTGAGCTAATAATTTGTGCTCATTTATTAAATGGACTGAGCTATAATTAACCAAATATGGATGTTCATGGTTAAAATTTAACTAATGGTAATTAATGATCAGATATTTATTTTAAAAAGTTATATTTCTTTATGTTTTAATCTTGACTGTTTATATAAGATTAAACAGTTAAGATTCATCCTTCTCACTCATATAATAAACCACATATCTCACTTGAGTCACGGTGTATATAATCTATAATCTATAGAATTATGAGCTAGATAAAGTTAATGCTATGCCACATGTTAATTTCTCATGCATTTTATGTTCAATTGGAATATCTATGTTAATTACAAACCTGTGATCTCTATGTTGATCATTAGAGTTATTTTCATCATAATACTACATATGGTATAAGTTTTAGAGATTATTTTGGAAGAGATTTGAGATTACTGTTGATTTAAGAGCATGAAACATGTTTTGATGAAAACTCAAGAGACCATTATTTGGATATGTTGTATGTGATGAAAATGCTTTATGTGTTCAAGAAGAGAATTATTGAAAATTATGTAATTTAGCAAAGTTTATGAAAGTTGTCAAGTGTATTTCATGGTTTTATGATATTGCCATGTTTCCAAGAGATTTCAGAACACTTTTAGAATATCAAAATGAGTTATTATGGATAGATATGAAATAAAAAATGAATTAGCTTTTGAATACATATGTTATTAAAATTTTAGAGCTTATAAAAGTGTTTTATGAGATGTGACTTAGAAATTCAGTCAAAAGATTTTAGAGTATAAATCTTCATATGATTCATGATAGTTGACAACTACATACTCTGTTGGCTGTTGAAATCACAATGACTACAAAAGGTCATCCCTTAGACGTAATTTCACAACCATAATTATGTTAAGATCAGACTATCAGAGTTACATGAATTTAGAGCTCTCAGAGAACCAAGAGATTTTAAAAATTTTTAGGTTTAAAGGATTTTGTCAAAGTAGTTTAAATGGTAACTATAAAGAAGCAGACAGTAAGTTAATGGCTGGAAAATGATCGTTAACCTTGGTACCAAGTTGTCCTTAAGGGATAATTTCATAGAGCAGAGATAGAACTTAGTTAGGTGTCCAATTTAGGTTCTTGATGAACACATAAAATTTATAGAATTATATTGTTATACCATATTCATTATGCATAGCAAGACGATATCTTGCTATGTCGCATTCATTACGCATAACCCATATATATATATATATATATAACTAGAGATCAGATAACGAGACCCAGTGAGATACCCATATAGAACAGATAAATTTAGAGACTATCATTGCTATATATGAATAAATAGAGATTATTGTTTTTCTAGGAGTTACTGCACCATGAGTTTACAAATTTCAGACAAGAGAGGTAAATTGAGGAATGTTTTATGAATTTGTAGGATGAAAAGTGTTTTTTTGGCTAGCTATGCAAGCAAATATCATATAGTTATTGTTTACTACATGTATATTACATTATGGATATTCCTTAGTGTCCCATGAAGGAAGTTGCAGGTGAGAATTTACTCACTGAGTTTTGCATAAAATTCATCTCTCTCCCTTCTCCCATTATAGATACAGCAGCTACTACATGTTCATTTCAGCCACCTTCTTCCCAGTAGCAATAGAGTTTCAGCTGGTGAGCTTTACTAAGGTGAAGTATTCTCATTATAGCTTAGAGTGCTCTAGTGTCATTGCAAGCAGGAGCCCCCAGACCACATAGATCATATTTTTGCATTTTGCACACCATAATAGTATATTCTTGATTTGTATTTAATGGTTTAGCTTTCATGGTTATTTTGTGACAAAGAAACTCTATATTTATATGCTTGTATCATGATTACAGACTTTAGAGTTTGGTTTCTGAAATATCGGTCATAATTATATATCAATTTCAAGGAACATGCAATTTGTATGTAGAGAAATAATTTATGTTTTTAAATGGATTTTATGTTTTGATCATACATATAGAGAGAGTCAAAGACCGTGGGGCTTTTGTGGGGATGAGCTTCCTCATGTGCCAATTATGTTCTCAAATCGAGTTGTGATATGTATTCAATTATACACTATAACATGGATAAATCATGAATCACAGCAGCAACAATGACCAAGTTGGAAGGAATATGTCAGATAAAGAAGACAGATGATGAGCATAGAACAGAAGGAACAATACTTAGCTAGAAGACAAGAAGACTATCAAGCACGCATTCAAAGGGAGAAATGAATTAATGAATCATGTAATATAACAAGATTGCCATTACATGCTATCACAAATAGTCATTCAACAAATACGATACAATTGACTGTAATCAGAAATTTGGCATGATCCACGAACCACTAACAAGTAACCATAGGTAAAATCTTAAAGTTTAGACACTACTATTTCTTTCACATCTCAATTCTACTTGGACTTAATGTTTTTTTTAATTAAATGTGTAATGTTATTTTTTTAATTAAATGTGTACATTAAAATTTGGCTTTACATAGGGTTTCAAGGAACTCATAACAATGAAGTCGTTCCAAGGAATTATCATAATCACGAAGTTGAAGCTGGTTAGTGCAATACTCATTCATTAAGATGTGTTGTTATATTTTTTAAAAAATTAAATCTTAAAGTAATTCTTCTATGTTTTTGCACACAACAATAGTCTAATTTAATGTTCATTTAATTATTAAACATGCCGACTACAATTTGTCTTTAACAAATTTTCAACAAACTCATGATAATGAAGCCAGTCCAAGTAATCATCAAAATCATCATGGTCAAAATGGTCAGTCAAATAATATTACATAATAGAATGTTTGTTGCTATAACTTATATTTAATATTTTGTTATACTTTATTATTTTATTATATATTTGTCACGACCCGACTTGGGCATGTGACTGGCACGTGGGGAATCCTCATTCTCACGTAAGCCTCGTGACCTTTACATTTCTCTATATGCATATTTTAATATAAAACTGCTTGTAAAACATCCTTTTATCTCTAATAACTCATTGGTCCAATAAAACAAAAACATAAACAAACTTTTAACACAAATCTTTGGAGTAATAAAATCAATCATTTCCATTTCAACCGTTAAACATATTACTGGGGTTCAAAATACATGAGTTGCTCTCTTTACAAAATATACATGAAATCTATAATCATGTAGGTACAAAATAATCATGATAAAATAATGCCAATCCATCTCTATGGTCTGGGACCCTGCCCGTCATGTACCTGGAACACTCTACTCTAACAAAAAAAGCAAAATAGAATACTTCACACCAAGTGAAGCTCATCGAACAATAAATCTCTACTGTGGGGGTGGAGGTGGAACGGGAGAACCCGCAGCGTCTACAATACCTGTAATGGGAAAGGGAGAGGGGTGAGTTTCATCTAAAACTTAGTGAGCAGATCCTCACCCATAACCCTCTCATGGGACGACCAAGAAGATAGATAATCATATACAAATAATTAAAATTAGTTGATGCAATAATCTCTGGAATCATACTAATACACATATGAAAGTAAAAGCTCTAAATAGAAATTTCTCTGAAATTATAATAACAATACTCTATGAGAGAAATAGGAATCTTTACTCTATGGTTCCTCAAGAATCGAAATATTATTCTCTATGATCCATCGGGGATCTAATGTGGACACCTAAATAGGTTCCATTCTCTGCTGTATGAGATTGTTCTCTCGGGACAACTTAGTACCATGGTTAACAATCGGGGTTAGCCATTAACTCACTGTCTGTTTCTCTATAGCTAACGTATAGTCTCTAAACTAATGAACATAATATTTTCTCTAAATCTCTATTCTAATATTTCTCTAAGCACAACTCTATGATTCATAAATCTTTCGTTCAAAATATTATCATGGAAATTTTATGGAAATCTCAGTTCAAGAATTATAATAGTAATACTCTAGCTCTTGTGATAAAATCATTTAACAATAATGGTCCCATGAGTTTGTAATAAAACAAATATTTCATGCTCTAGTTGAAATTTGCCATTTCGATAATTATAACATATCAAATGGAGACTCTAAGCTCTTGAAATCTCTTTAAAACCACGCAATTATTAATAATTTGACGGAAATTAGCTCTAATGACTAACATAAGGGTTATAAGTTCCAAACCCACTCATCTCGAAGGGAGGGAATGGTGACGTCAACTCCAACGGAGCTTCGGGAAGAAGGAACGGCACCAGCGTCTGCCATTGGAGCCACAAAACACAAGATTAGTCTCCGTTAACCTCTAGATTACTCAAACATAACTCTAATAACATTGGGGGAGCACCCCCACTTAACAACAATGGAGACAAACAACAAACCCAAATTCTAGAATACAAAGTGAGAAGGATGGAGACAACAAAACCCATAAATCTCACCTTTAATCTCTTTGAGGAAAAAGGATTGAAGAGGATTTATGTGAGGAAGGAGTGGGAGAGAGTTGGGAAGAGAAGGATTTCAGATTTTAAGGTGAAATCCCGAGTTGGAAGGGTTTAAAAAGGGTTGGGGGTCTCACTAACGCGAAACAACGCGTTTTGGACAGTTTGGGTACTATTGACACTACTATATAGCAGTCTACCCCCCACTTATGACCGCTATAGCGGTCCCTAGAGGCCAAAACTCATGCTGCACCATACACATGACCGCTATAGCGGTCCCCTGTTGCCCAAAATGCCACGGTCACCCCACTGTGACTGCTATAGCGGTCCTGGAGGGCTATAGCAGTGACAGTTCACCACATCAGCTGCACTAAGGGTCCTCCGAGCATTCCGAGACTTTCCCAGCAACACGGGTGGGTCCTAGGGGACCCTGGGGCAAAATGGAACTTATCCGCTGCCACGTATACGCCGGGTATCACAATATTTTATTATTTTATTATATAATATGTAAAAGTCCACACAATAATTTAAACTAACTCAATATTATTCTCCCATTCTCAAGTTAAGTATAATAAAAGAATGATGGAAATTATAAACAATAGGTCTACATAATGTCTACAAGGTATTTTTAAGTTAATTAATATAATATCCATTGCTTGATAGTGTAAAGTCTTCCTATGCTATCATTCTATAGAAATTATTCTCTAGGTTAATTGTATTTGAATCCTTACACATTTTATCATAGCATCATTTTCTTTTAAGCTTAAAATATAATTGACATAAACTTGATACAAAAATTACAACAAATGAATAAAACAAAATATGTTTCTCATCAAATCAATTATGTAGAAATCATATGTAACTTTTAGACAACTCATAATAATGCTCGAAATTTCCAAGAAACTACAACAATCATTGCACCTCAATTGCTGAATTCATGGACATGTAATCGTTGTAATGCACGATTGTTCTATCATGAATCACTTGAAATGTATTGTTGTGGTGGAAAGTTATCATTTCCCCAAGTAAGTGCTCCTCAAGAGTTACTTCAAATTTTTTCAAAATCTTACAGTCAGGAAGCATTTGAAGAAGCATGCTAGAAGCTACAATCATCTATTTTCATTTACTTCGTGTGGTGTTCATATTAATCAAAGCCTACCTACAATAAGGTAAGGAATATATACCTTTCGAACTCAAGGTGCAATAATATATCAAAATATAGGAGGATTATATCCAGAATTTAGTTCTAGACCATATTTCTTACAATTATATATACGATACAGAGCACGAGTTGCAAAATAGGATGTTGGAAAACCCCTAACTCCATGAAGTATTAGTACTTAAGTTGTAGCAGAAGTATAACCCTTTTGTGCATGTATTGCGACAACTTGGTCAACAATCGAATCTACATGTGTGGCAATCGGGATCGCGAGGGGACAGCGAAAAAGGATTATTTGAAAATTTGAATTGCCACCAAGTTTATTACAATTGAAAAAACAAGGAAAAACCCATTTTTATTAAAAAAATGATCTTTGAAACCATATTTGAGTTTGGGAGTCAGTTATGCATAGGGAAGGGTAGGAACTTAATCTTATTCACCTCTAATACACCCGTCCTTAGACGGTACCTTTAATTGATTTGTCTAAATTATTAATAACTCTTCAAAATATTTATTTTTCTATTTCTTATTCACAAGAAAAAATATTTTCTTAAAAAGAAATTTCAGAGTATCGAATTGTCACAATTCAGATGTCCAAAATACCAAGTTAACAAGCCATCACGGCTAAATTAACATCTTTATTTAAAAGAAAATATTTGATAAATAAATGAACAAATTTAAATTGAAAATGAAAAATTCTTATAAATTATAAATATTTACAAATAAGACAAAAAGGAATTTATTTTGATATTTTTTATAAAAGAAAAACAAAAAGAACAAATACAAAAAGAGAACAAATATATTTTAAGGGAAATTTTCGGATCATTGAGTTGTCACAACTCAAATGCCCAAAGTATCGAGTTAACAAGCCGTCACGACTAAATTAACATCTTTATAAAACATTCCCCAATAAATGAAAAATAAAATATCTCAAAAAAGATTATTAGAAAAATTATTTATAAATAAGACTAATTATGAATATTTAATTTTGGCTTAACAGGGATCGGAATCGCCTGCTCCTACATATCCCCTAGTGTAATAGGGAACTCAAAGTCACATAATTCTGTATAAAACATTTGTGAATTGATGAATTTGATTTTTGAAAAGGAATTTTAGAATATCAAGCTGTCACAGCTCAGATATCCAAGAATTTGAGTTAACAAGCCGTCGTGGCTAAATTAACATATTTATTCAAAATAAACTATCCTTCAAATAAATGAATAAATTAAACAAATTATCAGAAAAAACATAAAAAATATTTACAAGTAAGGAAAATAAATTATAACATTTAATTTTAACTTGACAGGGATCGGAATCGCTTGCTCCTACGTATCTCTTGATGCAATGAAGAACTCAAAGTCACATAGCTCTGTAGAAAATATTTGCGAGTTAATTATTATTATTATTATTATTGTTATTTTGAAAAGGAATTTTTGAATATTAAGCTGTCACAGCTAAAATATTCCAGGACATAGAATTAATAAGCCATTCCAGCTAAGTTAGCTCTACTTCTTAAAAGAAGATTATTGATCAATTAAAATTTCCTTTTCTCTTTTTTTTTTTAAAAAAAATCAATATTTGGGCTTTGAACTAGCAAGACTAGCCCAACGTCTTATTAGCACAAACTAAATGGAAAACAAAAAGAACAAATAATGTAAAAAGAAATCAGAAAACTAAAAAAACAAAGAGACACTCTCATGACGCTCGTGGTGGGTTGGTCCACAGTGAAGGGGGATCAGAGGTGGAAAAGGCCCCGGTGACTGGAGGTAACGAAGAGGAAGAGGAGGAAAGGAAAGCAGGGACATCGGCGGCCATGGTGGTGGTAGTGGCACTGCCAGCGTCCCTCACAACTTTTGATTCCTCTCTTTTTTCTATTTTGCTGTTGAATTTGATTCTGATTTGTTGTTAAAATGGACTATTGATGATGATGATGAATTTTATTGTCTGTGTTTTGACTAGAATGACTAGGTAGTGTATCTGCTGTTAGTTTATTTTGACTATTAACTGGGACATTGCTTGCTGGGAATGTTGTTTGGCTTGTGTTTGATCACAGCTCAGTGGACTTTGGTGAAGAATGGGATTAGTTTCAAAATGGGTTTGCTTTGGTGAAGAATGGTGATCAGAGAGTTGGAAGATGAAGATCGTTATTCCCCTTTGCATACAAATTTCGGTCCCCTTTTATAGATATCAAGAATTAACTTTGCTAGACCTGGTAGCAGCCATTGTTGATCCATGAAGATTTGATATTTATTTAGTTCAATGCACGCCTCCTTATTTCCCAGTTGCACACTTAACTTTTTGAAAATTTTCAATTCGGTGCTCCTTTTTTGATTTCATTTTTTTGACCTTTGCTTTGCACGCTCCTCCCTTTTTATTCTTTATTAAAATGTCAAAAACACCATGCGCATGCTCGACTCCATTTTCCTGGCACCATTTCCTATTTTGTCTGTTTCTTTCTT
The DNA here is from genome assembly GCA_031216125.1 of Dalbergia cochinchinensis. Lineage (NCBI taxonomy): Eukaryota > Viridiplantae > Streptophyta > Magnoliopsida > Fabales > Fabaceae > Dalbergia > Dalbergia cochinchinensis. The sequence continues at coordinate 32,677,024 of CM062374.1, read as the reverse complement.
AGGCGTTCTCAGTTCCTCTTTATTTTTCATTTTCTTAAACTAAAAAATAAAATAAATTAAAAAGAAAGAATAAAATAAAATGGGCCACAACACTTCAAGGAAGGAATTTTTTTTTTATAACAAGGAAACAATAACAATAACAACAACAAAAATGAAATGAAATCGGTTAGTAATTTTTTGTTTTTGATTTTTTTTGTTTTTACTAAAAAAAAGTAAAAATTCGGGGCTAAAAGTGATAATGAGCATTATTTACAAACTTTGAGAATATATCAAATTTTTGGGTTTTCTGTCGAGCCGAATAAAATTGGGTGTTCACAACATGAATATAGTTTCCTAATTAAAGAGTGTCATGCTAATGAACCACAGTATAGTCTCCCAAGTGATTCACAAGTTGTAGCAATAATTGTTGGTGAAGATGTGGCATCAATGGTATGAGGAAGAGATATATTAAAGTTCGAACTCATGATGGAAACTATAGGAGGATTCAAGAATCCGTTGGATATATGATCCACTACGGCATCCTCTTTTATGGCCTTTTGGAACTTATGGCTTGGACCTTAATGCTAAAAACAACAATGGGAAAATTGTATTATGTTGAGAATATTATAACAACATGCTTTGGGTAAACATAATTATGCAATCTACTATACATCATATTTTGCTTTAGAATAGATATTTCATAGTTTTTCATTTAGTGATGACTTTTTCTAATTGTAGATTCATTCCATTGACCAATCAATATTGTTACAATTGGGACAATTTCTACAACAATATATTGTAGATAACTACGTCAAGATAGAATCGGGAAGGTTAAGATGGATTTAGAATCATCATAATAACATTTGTGCTTAAGTGTACCGGGGCTTGCAAGATGCTTTACATGTAGGGGAAACTAATGTAGGTACTCATTGTAAGCTATATGCCTCGAGTGACATAATGAATTACAACAATTTCTTCCTTTAACAATACCAAATCATCATTTCTCTTTTTCTTTTTCCTAGAAAATGTCGGACAAAGAACAATATTTCCATCATCATTTATCGGTAGTCGTCGAGACATGACACAACATTACAAAGATATGGTGGCTATTGTCTTAAAAGAAGGTAAACCTAATATTTTTGTTACAATGACTATGCAATCCATCTTGGATTGAAATGGCCAATGAACTCGATCATGTACAAACTCCTCAAGATTGTCTAGATTTGTTGAGGAGAATTTTTTGAGCAAAGTTTGAGCAATTGAAGCATGATGTCATTAACAAAAGGGTCTTAGGAAAAATAAAAAGTTATATATATGTCACTGAGTTTCAAAAAAGAGAACTACCACACGTGCATATATTGCTTATTTTAGATAGCAATGACAAGTTACGTGACCTAAAACAATATGACAGTGTTGTCAAGGCTAAGATATCATGTAAAGAAGAGAAGCCACAATTATATGTTGCAATTCTAAGGCATATGATCCATGGACCTTGCAAAACACCTAATCCATCATGTTCATGTATGAAGAATGGTAAATGTAAAAAGAATTATCCAAAAATTTATTTCCAAAGATATACTAAGGTGATGACTCTTATCTAATGTATAGGAGGCGATTTGATAAACCAATGCTTATCAATGGAAATGTCACAATAAATAATAGATGGGTGGTGCCTTATAATCCTTGGCTATTGTTGAAATATAATCGTCATGTAAATGTTGAAATATGTAATAGTATCAAGAGTATAAAATATCTGTACAAGTATGTGTACAAAGGTCCAGATCATGTGGCAATGGAGGTTTATAGAGGTTCACATGCTGACGAGATTTAGCAATTTGATGCAAGATGGATGTGTTCTCCAAAGGCCTACTAGAAAACATTCAGATTTAACATTTATCCGATGTATCCATATATTGAAAGGCTACAAATTCACTTGCCAAATCAACATAAAGTTTGATTCTAGAATCACCAAGACATTTGTGATATCTTGTATGATGATTATTATTCCACAACTATGTTTACTCAATTCTTTGCCTTGAATCATAGCGATCCAGAATCCAGGTATTATTTTTATAGAGAAATTCTAGAGTATTATTGTTGGTATAAGAGGGATAAGGAATAGTTCTATTAAATATCACAAAGGAAAGTTATTGGCTGAATTTGTACCGTATCTTCTTCAGAAGCAGAAAAATGCTATTTGTGTGTTTTATTATCTAATATGAGAGGTCCAACAAGTTGAGAAGATTTGCTTACAGTAAATGATACCAATTTGCCCACTTTTAAACAATCTGCTAAGCATTTGGGATTATTATAGTGTGATAATAGTATTCATGAATGTTTAGTTAAAGTATCCAATTTGCCAATGACATGTGCTCTAAGAAGGTTTTCCGCAACTATATTAATTTATTATGAATCGATCGATGTTAGAAGACTATGGAATGAGTTCTTTACCTATATGGTAGAAGATTATCCCTCCTCAAGTGCAACCATAGGATCAAGCATGCAGAATAAGCTACTAAGGAATTTGAATGACATATTTATTCAACATGGAAAGCAGATTACTCTTTTTGATTTGCCAAATCATACATTAAAAGCTGCTGATGTTAATTTAATGCCAAGACTTATATAAGAAAAGTTGATAGTCCAAGTATTTCATCAAGATATGGAAGCTATAGACAAGTTAAATCATGACCAAGTGGTTGCTTTCAATAGTATTATTAATGTCATTGAATAAAAAGAAAGTCAATTTTTTTTCTTGGATGGGCCAAGAGGAATGGGTAAAACATTTCTTTATTGTGCTCTAATTGAAACTTAAAGTAAGGGACACATTATTTTAGCAATAGCTTCATCTAGAATAGCTACAACACTGTTAATTGGTGGTCGAATAGCTCATTACCGATTTAAGATACCTATTAATCTAGAGCCATCTTACTTTTGCAGAATAAATAGGTAATGTGATCTTGCAAAGCTTATAAAACAAACAACAACTATAATTTGAGATGAAGCACCCATGGCAAATAGATATGCTTGGAAGCATTAGAGCAGACATTAAAAGACATATTTGATTGTGATACTCCTTTTAGACGAAAAGTGAAGGTCATAGGAGGGGACTTTCGCCATGTACTTTCTATTGTTTCAAAAGGGAATAAGGCACAAATGATTGCAACATGTATAGTAAAGTAGCATTTGTGGGTTTACACAGATTTTACCTAGTGCCAAAATGAGATCTTTTGAAGGTCATGAGTTTGTGATATCATATGCATTGCAGATGCAGCTGAAGATCCTAAAATGGACAACATGCTACAAATTCCCCACCAAATGGCAATACCATGGGATGGTGGAAATGCAGTACAAAATCTCATAGAAGAGACATTCTTAAATTTACAAACTCATAGATGGGATGCATCCTGTATGGTAAGTAAAGCCATATTGACACTCAAAAATTATGATACCGATAAGCTCAATAACAAAATAATAACAAATTTCCTAGGAGAAGAATGGAACTTAGTATCTTTTGATGAGATTGTAGGACATACAAGCAATTTACATAAACAAGAATATCTAAACTCCATTTCTTTAGGAGGTTTGCCACCCCATATTTTGAAAGTTAAAAAAGGTGTACCCTTGATGCTGCTACAAAACATAGACCCTAAAGCTGGACTTTGTAATAGGACAAAATTATTATGCGATGGAAATTTTTTAAATATGTTGGATATGGAAATTTTAATAAGCCACAATCCGGACAAAGAGTTTTCTTGCCCAGGATAAAACACAAATCAACCGAAAATGCAGCACTACCCTTTGTACTTATTAGAAAGCAATTTCCTATGAAATTGAAATTTGCATTGACAATAAATAAATCACACATTGCAGACTATTCCTAATGTTGGGAATTATCTTCCAAAACATGTTTTCAGTCATGGCAATTGTACATTGATCCATCTAGAGGAGTTTCTCAATCTATCACAAAGATACTAATTAAAGAAGGAAAAATTGAGGAGGAAAATGGAGAGTTTACCAAAAATATTGCCCTTAAAGAAATTTTGTTATCTCAATCTCAGGTAATATAACTTCTTCATGTATTCTCTGTTGTGACTTATCCATACATTATTTTTCATTGTTAAATAATTGTTACCATATATATTAACTTTTATCTACAGTCAAATTGAAATTCAAGGAGCTCTTACAATTATGTCAGGAGCTAAGAACAAAAAAAAAAAAATTGGATATGCACTTTGCTAGACAAGTAAGTGCTAAGTTATATTTATGTTTTTTTTGTGTGTGTTTAATTAATGATTAACAAGTAAATAACTTCACATCAAATTTATAGGAGAAGGAATTTGAAAACCTGTAGAATATTTGAAAAGATGAACAACCACTTGTGTTAATTAGAAAAATTGACAGGAAGGTATATTTAAATGATAAAACCATATGTTCATTTTATATTTGCTCATATTATGCTTTCTAATTTTTTATATTAGATTTAAATAGGTTCATTGTATCAAAATTTATTCTTTTGGATGTGGAGCCACAATATTAGCTAATAAAACTCAATTTTGGAAGATGATAAAAAAAGAAGTCATTGTCATAAAAAAAAATGGCAATTCAATGTGCATATCCAATTTTTTTGCATAGTTAATTATCATCAATATTGTCTATTGGTATTTATAATAGGTTATATATTAAGACATTTATGCCAAAAAAATGAAAATAATAAATATATGGAGGAGTGACCAAATAATATTATTACACTTCATATCAATATTATCCTTATTTAATCTTCAAATGCAATAAACTTGAAGACCTCGAAGTATGTGATGGTAGTGTTATACATAATTGCATGTAACTATTAGAAGGCTATAGGTTTTAGAAAATTATAAGGTTTATTTTTTGTGAAAATAATGAATTTAGTGTTGTACGTTGCTTTACATGTAGGAAATTCCATACAAAACAAGATCTCTGCAAGCTATAGGTTTTACAACATTCTTTAATTGCCAAGATAATTGTATTAGTTTCTAAATCGAACATGACTTTTTTGTTATATATAAGTTATTTTGTAGTTTTTTAAAACTCAACAACATTTTGATGATGAAATGTACAAAGAATTGAGAAGAATCCTTGCCAGGTTATAAGTTAGATTTAGTTGTTATTACTATCAAGACTTATGATTGAAATAAAATACTATGATGCAAAAAATATGAACGAATACTTCAATCCCCCAATTAAAGCCATCGATTGAATTGGCCAAGTCAATCATATTTGCTAATATTTGTGCCTTATTATTAAATATCTCATTTTTTGTAAGACATGTATAAATATAATGGGTATATTGGGAAACATATGTTATATGCTCATCCTTCTTTTTACAATTTCTGTTATCTATTTTTTTTTATTTTTAGTTACTGGTATAAAAAATCATCATTCTACTTATAGAATGATGTGAACTGTCCAAAAAAAGTTTAGAATAATTCATTATATTAAAACCCAAAAAATAATAAATACGACTTGATAGACACGACAATGCATGTATTGCTAATAGGTGTTACACAATCAATATCGACACAATATAAAATTGAATATGTACATACTTATTTAATTATAGTAATATGTAAAAAATAAAAAAGGCGGCGTTTCTGTTAAGCCACTAGTATGTATAAAATTACTAGTGTAACTATATATTAATATTCACTCATCAAATTTTTAATTATTATATGACTCATTACATTTTGTAATTAAAATTTACTCTAATTTTCAATAATTACATAATAATACTATTTAAAATTATTGCATATGACAATGTTAATTTGTTTTACCTTTAAATGAATTAGTTTAAAATTTAAAATTATGTTAACTTGCTAGCTTGTGATAACATAATTTTTAAAAAATTTAATTTTAAGAACTAATCTACTTAAAATTTTAAAAATTACAGACCTAAATTTGTTTTTTAAGAAAAATTAGTTCCCTCTTAACTCATGATAATATAATTTTTGAAATTTTAATTTACAGAATTGTCTACTCGACTTTTTTGTAAAAGTTAAATTAAGTTTGTTTTTAAATCAAATAAAAAATGAGTTTTAAATTATTTTACAATGAAGTTTTAAAAAAAAGACCTTATTATCATTTTGAAAAGTAGTTTCACATGATAGTTTGTTTGGTTATTATACATAATAATATATTAATCTTTAATCTGTAAATTATTAAATGTTAAAACTTAAATAATTACTTGTCATGACCCGATTTGGATTGTGATCGGCACGTGAGAAATCTTATCCCACGTAAACCTCATGACTGTTGAGTCATGCAAAATGGATAATTAAATATGATTTTCATTTTAAAAACATAATCAACTTCATATTTACATACATAATCAACATATATAATTCCATTTCATAAACCAAGTCCAAAATCCCTAATCATAAAATAAGATATAAATCGACTTTCTCTATACAAAACTATGAAAACTATAAGATCACAAATACATGTCCAACTAAATCATGGTATCCAAAATAATATATATGCATGGTTCGAGACTCTACCTACATATTTACAAGAGCACTTTACAAACAAAACTCAAAACACTTCACTGCAAAGTAAAGGACACCGAGGTTGGAGCACTATAGCTACTGAGAAGTAGGCTGAGAAGGATCTAAAGTAGCAGATGTGTTTGTAAAGGGAAAGAAAAAATAGGTAAGTTTTATTTTTATCTAAATCTTAGTGAGCAGGTTTTTACTCGTAAACCCCCCAAATGGGACAACCAATAGAAGTACATAGACAATAATGCAACAATTATAAAACAATTTCATATTTAAATATATAATAATTCAAATACCAATAATTTACGTAAAGTGTGTAAAATAGTAAAGTAGTAGAGAAATAAGAATATCCGATAATACACATACACATAGCATAATAATAATTATATACATAAATACAATTTGAACTCTGAAGGGCACCTAAAGAGGTCGCGTATTGGACACCTAACTAGGTTTCGTTCTCTGATTACTTTGATAAGGGCTAGCTTGTCATCTAGTAGATAACTTTGTATGATGATTAATGATCTTACAACTGTTAACTCATTATCTATTTCTTTATAGCTCTTGAATAAACTATAAACCATGAGCTAAATAATTTTCCCTAAATTAGATAATTGTGCTCTACTTTTACTCTTGAAAAGCATTATTTCATGAGTATAAAATTCCAATACATATTGAATTAAGCATAGTATCAATGATAATCAATTTGAACAACAAATATGGTCCCATTAGTTTTCTAACACATTTTTCATGATATATTTGTGTAACGATCCAATTTGGGAATGTGATCAACATGTGAGGAATCTCATCTTAACATAAGCCTTTTGGGTAATGTGTCTCTCTAAATTCATTGAAAAATATTTATAAATTTATAATCTATCAAGAACTCTTTTTAACTGATGGTGTGATAGAGTCTCAAGAAACAATATGCTGAATATGATAAATATATACATAATAATAGTAATAACTATCTCTGAATTTCTCTGGTTTTGCACAAAATATATGGCATAACAATCAGTTCTTTGGCTATGGATGTCAATCATGGCATAATAATTCTTTGATCTTTGGGGTGCCTCACTAGGTCTCGTCTCTAACTCCTATGATCCTTGGCGAGCAACTTGGTATACTAAGGTTAACGGAATAACTGTCGTTAACTCACAGTCTATTTCTTTATATCTACCATCTAAATTAATTTCAATAAAATCATTTAAATAAGAAAACTCCTAAAACCTCTTAGTACTCTAAGAGCTATTAATCCATGTAACTCTAACAGTCTGATCTTAGCATAACTGTGGCTATGAAATCATGTCCAAGTGAGCACCTATTTGTATGCATTGTGATTTCAAAGCCTGCAAAGTATGTAGCCGCCAACTGTTATGAATCATATGAAGATATGTGGTCTAAAATTCTTTTATGATCGAGTTTCTAAATAATCTTTCAACAACATACTTTCATAACTCTGAAATCATAATAACATTTCTCTATTCATAAAACTAAGTTGTACTCTGTTCAACATTTTCCAATATTTAAACTGAGTATTCTAAAAGCATAGTCTGAAATCCAACATCTTGAAAACATAGTGATATCATAAATCCATTAACACATGTTTAACAACTATAGTGAATTGGCTAAATCGCATACTTTTAAATGAGTCTCTTTAAAAACATATAAAACATTCTTCATGGCATGCAACAATCCAATAATGGTCATATGGCTTTATTGAAACACATTTTTCATGCTATAAACACAATCATATTTTTTCTAAACTTTGAATAGCTTGTAAAATCATATTCTATACATATTCTCATCACTAATTTCATGATTAGGAATCATCATGCATAAATACACTGATAATGACAAAATATAAGGTCATGAGTTTGAACTCACTTACTTGGTAGGGAGGAAAGAATAATGGTGTCTACAGCAATTAAGCTTTGTGGAGCAGGAATGACACCAATATTTATAACAACAATCACCAAACTTTACATTAACCTATGAGGATCTCTAGATAACTCTAACAATATTGGAGGAACACCCCCACTTGACAACAATTACAAAACAACAATGCCCATATTTAGAACATGAAAGAATGAAGAAGAAAATGACATAATCTAGCAACAATACATACCTTTGAGCTTGGAAGAAGAAGATTAGAGTAGGATTAAGAGGAAGATAATGGAAAAAGGGTTTGGGAATGGGGTTTTCAGTTTTGGAGGAGTAAAGCCCGAATTGAGGGTTTTTAAAAAAAGGGCTCAATTATCAACATTGCATCATTTTTTACTGTACTGATATCGACGGTCCTTGCTCAGTGAGACTGCCTAATTCTAAAGGGCTCCTTACTCACTACAACAAGCATTTCTCACTGCAGTGAGAATGGTTTGCTGAATTCTATAGTAGCAACCCCAATTTTACATCCCTTGGTCTTTCATGCCTCCAAGGCCTTCCCGGCAACACTGGTGGGTCTTAAGGGACCCTAAGGCCGTATTATGATGGTCTAAGGACATGTATACTTGAGACGTCACAATTTGAAAGCATAAATTTCTAAATTTGTTATAAATTCATATAAATTCATAATCATGAAATTATCACTAAAATCATGTTTCGACATCATAAATATAAGAAAATAATGCTACTGACTAAAATAAAAGTCGTAGGATTGAACCCATTCACCTTGAGAGGTAGGGTGTAAAGTGTCACCACCAATAGAGCTCCGGGGAAGGGGAATGATATCAATTTCTGTCATGAAAGCAACAAAAACCCATGAATAAAAATCATACTAGAACAACTCTATGGACATTGGGAGAGTAAATACCATAACCATAGACACCCTATTTCATTAACATGGAGGAAAGGAGAGAAATCTAGCATAAACCATAGACAAATCCTTACTTCGAAGCTTAGAGAAGGTAGGATTAGAGGAGAAAAGAGAAAATAGGAAGAAGAGGGGTTGGAGGGCTTAGGATTCATATTTGGAATGAATGGAACCATATGGAGGAGGGTTTAAAAGTGTTGGAGGTCTCATTAAATGAAACTGCATAGTTTTGGGTTTTTGATGTGAGATATCGAAAGTCTGCGTGTTTTATTGTGCATCCACGGATTCGCAAAATTCACGTTTGCGCATTTGTACACACATGAAAAATCAAGGGTCCACTACCCTCTAAGGAAAATTAGGGGAAAAAAAGGAAAATCACACTCGACATCCGTGCATTTTAATCACACGTTTGTGGAGTTTGAAATTCACATCCACAAACCAAAAACCTGCATCTATGGAACATTTTGTAGACTCTACCCTAAGCCCTAGGGAAGGACTTCCAGCCCTGAACGAGCTTCGTATGGACACCTAGACTTGTAATATTACATTACTATAATTTATTAGCTTATGGTAATATAATTTTTGTAATTTAAATGAATATATTTATATTTTACCTAAATGATTGTAATTTTAATTATTAACTAAGATATCCAATACGAAAAGCAAATCTTTTATTAATAATGTTATTTTGTTTTCTCTATGTATGTTTGCTTGTTTAGTAATTAAAACATTTGACTACTCAAGTTCTCAAATGAAAATAATTTTTAATTATTAAAAAATTATTTGATACAAATCATGTTAGCTTTAATTGGCATAATACTAATAAAAACAATAATTGAATATGCAATTATGGTTGTAAGGGGTAGAAAAAGGAGGGTGAATTAATAAAAACTCAGTGACGGGGTCTCGACTCACAACCCACATACGATACCAACAATACATAACATATACATGCAATCAGCATAAAGCATCTTATTATTTAAAAATATATAGCTGTACTAAAAATAGTATTGTAACTGAATTTGTAGACAGTAACTAATAGAGAAGCGTGAAGCTAAAGTGAATAAATTAATTGTACTGAGCTAATAACTGAAACTGAAGAGTACCAACCTAGATCCCAAAATGTGGACACCTCATTGGGTTCCTTAACTGTAATTGGGGTTAAGTTAGTCCTCTAGCAAACCATTTGGTACCAAGCTTAACAATTCTACAACCATTAACTCACTGTTCTATTTTACACTAATTACTACCAAAGCTAACGTACAATTAAATTAAATAAATCTGAAAGCTCTAAATTTGTATAATTTTGACAATTTGATTGTCAAGTATAACTAGGGTTCTAAAACCATGCCCAAGAGATCACTAGCTATAGGCATAGCAATTTCAGATGCCCACATAGCATGTATTTAGCCATTGTTATGATAACTATTAAATTATTGTGTAGATTGGTTTAGTGTATAGATAACTATTTGATAGCTTCCCTTTTGTCCATTTTCAAAGTTTATCATCAGCAAATTTGTAGCATCAAGGGGATTTTGTACTGGAAAGCATGGCCCAATCAATTCACTTATTATGCTAGTGCATAGTATAAGAACCCAAATCAATAAGGGATTTCGCTTGGTGTGCTGAAGCTACTAGGGCCCTAGTAACTTCATGGACTATTTTGAGCCAAGTGGTAAGCTAATTTCACTCTATTTGAAGTGTCATCTCTCCAGACCAAACAAAAGTGTCATCTTTAGAATATTTTAAGTAGAAAGTATTTTCTTGTTCCATTATTGGTAAGAGGAGACTTAAGATTTGATAAGTTTCAAAAGGAATGGACATCTCATTTAGATTTGTTAAAGGGTACATCCATTTCCACTCTCCATTCCATTGGAAATATGAATATATAAAAATTCTTAATATTGTTAGATTTGTTACAAATATTGTAGTGAGAGCAAACTACAAATTTGGCCGTGCATGAAAATAATGTCAAACAAATTAGCCACTCAAGAAAAGAAATATAATTTTTGGTCCCCTCATAATTAAAATTAGAAAAATCGATCCAATGATTTATAAAAATAAGTAAAATTAGTTCTCTACAAAAATACAAATAAAACAAATGATTCTATCAAAATATTGAGAAGATCGAAATACCTTAGATGTACTGTTCTCTAGAGAGTTTAGAGCAATACACGTGTCATTAGGAAAATCTGGGACCACCATAGGGTTCCTTGGGACCCACTCTTGATGTTGGTAGGTCCCACTTAAATTATAAGGTGATGTTGGGAGAAAAAAAGTGTTCTGGAGAGCATTCCAGTGCTCAAATGAGCGCTACAGTGGTCATGGAGGGTTTAGGGGAAAGACAAGAAAATCAAGCTCTTTGGAAAGCGCTGCATTGCTCAATGAGCACTATAGCAGTCCAGTGGTAAAGAGGTGATCTTCTAGAAAGCTTTTTTTGAGCGCCGCAGTGCTTATTAGCGCATAAATGAGCACTGCAGTGCTCAAGATTTTATAAAAAACCCTATTTTCGGGTTTTCAAATATGAAACACGGCCCCCACCCTCCAAAGACACAATATCCTTATCTCCCACACGTCTCTACCTCCATTTTCCTCAATCTACCTCCAATCTTTCACTTCCAAGGCTCAAAGGTAAGAGATTCTACTAGTTTTGCCTTCTATTTCCTCAAATCTCTCCTTGTTTTTGGGGTGGCATGGTGGTTCTTCATGTTATCAAGGGAAAGGAAGTTCTCTTAGTGTATTGAGCATAGATTTGAGCCATTTAGGGATTATTATAGGTTAATCTAGTGTATTATGGCTGTTATGTCAAATACTGGTGCTATTCCTGCTTCTTAGGATCCTTTTGGTGTTGTTTCCACATATTCTACCACTCCAGGTGAGTGAATTCAAACATGTGATCTCTATGTTATGTATTAGAGCTATTTTCTTGAAAACATGGTTTATGTTGTGATTTTGATATTTCTGCAAAGAGATTAGAAATTTCTACTAATTTATCAAATTATGAAAATGTGGTTTTGGAAATGGCATGAACTATATGTTTTGTGTAAAACCATTGCACCATTGTTGTTGAAAAGAGTTTATAAAGAGCTGGATTTTATTATGATTGTTTAGAAATGTTATAATGATTATATGATTTCCAAAACTGTTTATTTATATGATAGAGTTCTTGAACCTTGGGGTAGATAACTGATTGAGATACAACGAAAATATTTAGATTCTAGTTGAACTGGACAATAGCTATAGAGACATGGGTTGTGTGTTAATGACAGTTAATTCGTCAACTTTAGTACTAAGTAGCCAGGACCAAAGAAAATAGAGAAATTATCATCACACTGAGGACAGCAATATGTAATGCCCATATGTGACTAAAGACTCAAAATCAAATAATTTATTATTTCACTAGGGATGGCGATATATAATGCCTAGATGTAACCATAGGTTATTATACAGAGGTTTCTGTTTCTCTATTAGGATACTGTTGAGTTAATTTATAGAGAACTGTGATATGACGATATGAATATAAGCATGAAATGTTTTAAAGCTATATACTATTGCTGTTATTATGATTTATTGCATTGTTTCTTTGGTGTCTCATGAAAGGGGTTTCAGGCAAGAATTTTCTCACTAAGTTTTGCATAAAAACTGACCCCTCTCTTTTCCTCCTGTTTACAGATTTAGCAGTTGCTACGGGTTCTTACCAACTTCCTACTTCCCAGCAGCAATCGAGATCCAGTTAGTGAGCTTCACTTGAGTGAAGGTTTTTTGATATAGTTTAGAATGTTCTAGTAGTATTGCAGGATAAAGTCCTAAGTCATATAGAGATTGTTTTGCCATTACAAGAAAAACATGAGTTATCAACAGATTTTATCGATGGATTTTTCTGTAGGTATTTCTGACAAATTTATTGATGGAAAATAAAAAAACTTTGTGGGTTTCAGTCATTGCCGATGGATTTTTTCGTCGGTAATAAACTCGCGAATTTGAGAGAAATATGGCGCACGTGTTACCGATAGATTTTTTCGTCAATAAATATTATATTTTTTTAATATCTCAGAAAATAAATTTATCGACAGAAAAATTTTGTCAATAATCATTTTTTGAAAAAAAAATTTTCAAATTAATTTCCGTTGGTAAATATGGAACATTTTATAATTTTAATTTTGAAAAAAATCAATATTTACTCACAAATTTTTCTGTCGGTAATGTTAATAAAAAAAATTTGATGATTTTTTCCGTCGGTAACTGATATTAATTTTATAATCTATAATTAAATTTACCGATGGATTTTTTCGTCAGTAAAAATTAAAATCTAAAAAATTAAAAAAATATTACCGATGGATTTTTTCGTTGGTAACGTAACCAAATCCGTCGGTAACTTTGGGACACATTTAGGCGCCATTACCTTGGGATTATCGGTGAATTTTTCCGCCTGTAATTCAAAAATCTGCCGGTAATCCTTTTAGATAAGATCCTTTGGTGATGGTGTCTTGTACTCATTTCTCTCATCTCATCTTTCTTTTTCTCTCACCCATTCTTGCTTATCGCTGGAACTCTCTCCACCACTGCCTTGCCACCACTTTGCTGCTGCTTTGCACGCTAGCTCATCGCCCTCCGGCGACCACTACCTAGCACCCATTCTCTCTCTCTCTCTCTCCTCGCGTCGGTCTTTGTCCTGCAGCCGCTGGTTCGCCTTCACAGAGAGAGAGCCGCTGCTATCCCGACCACGGCCCACCGCCCTTCCTTCGCTTCGCCTTCAGAGAGAGACACGGCACTACTTCCTCTAGCCCGTCCTTGCGTCCTGTCGGTGAAGCGGCGGCAAGCTTGGCTCCTCTGTCCGTCGATTGTGAGTCCATGCCTGTTCCGGTGTCCGCCTCTTCCATGCTCGCCGGTCTCTGCCCGTGAATGCCGGTCTCCGCCCATGACTGCACGCCGGTTTCTCTTTTTCAAGTTCCTTTTTTTAATTAAAGAATGCTTGTTCATATGCCCATATTTTTTATCTTCACTATTTTCCCTTTTTGTTTGCTATCTTGAAGGTGAGAGTAGTGGGGTTTGAGATTTTGAGTTAATCAATTAATCACTGTACTTTTGGGGGATCATAGCACAAAGCAAAAAAAGGAAAGAAAGGAACAAGGTTAGCTTTCTTATACCCTTTTTGAATGCTTGATCTTAGACCTCAAAAGATACATCTCTTCATCTTTGGCTTTGATTTTTCTATTGCCCTTTTCTGCTTCTGATTCTCAATATGTCCATGCTTTTTTTGGTTGATAGGGACTTGTTTTTAACTTATGTTCTGTCCTAGAGGGAAATTATGAACAAGGGTCTATTTAATTTGAGTTAGATAGTTGAGTAAAATTTTGATTTATGGTGGTGGCATATGTTGTGGTTGCTTGTGATCATTATTTCTTGAATGTAATAGCTTCCTTCAATTTAAAAGGATTCTAAAAATAAATAGTGAACACTTTTCCTTTGTATAGAACACGCATTCAAGATGAGCAGAAAGTTAGGTGTCTGTATGCTAGGTGCAAATGTAGGAAATATTTTGATATGGGCACCATTAGGTATCATTTGTATAAGGATAGTTTTATGGCGGATTGTTGGGTTTGGACTATGCATTGGGAAGTTGCCACACAAAATTTTGAATATGTTAATGTTGAAAATACAAATGTTAGAGGTAGTTCAAGTAGCGTTAATATTGGTGAGCATGTCACGGGAAATATGAATTGGGAGGATAATTGTAGACAATATGAGGAAATGATTTATGATGAAGTTGGTCCTCAAGTTGATGCAGATTATGAACCTTCTATTGAGGCTCCTAATACTGAGGTTGAGAAATTTTTCTCTATATTGGAGGCTGTAAGGTAGCGTTTGGTTAGTGTCCTGGGACAATCTGAGGGACAGAGAGACAATCTGAGAGACAGTAGAGACAGAGACATAAAAATTATTATCTCCACTTTTTCCACTTTTCTCACAAAGGAGTTAAATTTCTGTCTGTGTCCTGTCTCCACTGTCCCCACTTTTTGGAGGGACAGAAATACTGAAAATTTCTGTCTCTGGGACAGAAAACTTTTCTGTCCTTATACTCCGTCTCTGCTACCAAACATAATACAGGGACAGTCTGTCCCTGTATTTGTGTCCTGGGACAGGAAACAAACACTGCCTAAGGGCCCTACTATGGGAAGGGTGTGTACACTCGAAGTTGTCTCTAGCGGTTAGGATGTTAGCTATAAAATCAAAAGCTAACTAAAGTCAAAATTCATTTGACTAGTGAGCAATATTGATGAGTGAGATTAGTCCACAACCTAGTTTTGTTCCAAAGGATTTTTATCAGGCTAGGAAATTAGTTTCAAAATTCGGGTTGAAATCAGAAAAGATAGATTGTTGTTTGAAGGGATGCATGTTGTACTACAGAGATGTTGCATACCTGACCCAATGCAAATTTTGTGAAAGCCCTAGGTTCAAATAAAAAAGAACTAGAAATAGAAGATATAAGGATGTTTCCTATAAAAGAATGCATTATTTGCCCCTAATTCCAAGGTTAAAGACGTTGTATGCTTCAATGAGTTCAGCGCCTTACATGAGGTGGCACTTTGAGAATAAGAGAAATGATGGTGTCATGACCCACCCTTCCCATGGTGAAGCCTGGAAAGACTTTGACCAAACTTATCCTGATTTTGCTGCAGATCCTAGGAATGTTAGGTTGGGGCTTTGTACAGATCGATTTACTGCGAATAATCAGTTTAGTATACACTATTTCTGCTGGCTTGTGGTTGTTACACCTTACAATCTCCCTCCTGAAATGTGCATGAAAGATCCTTACAATCTAACTTGTATAATCCCTGGCCCCGATAATCCTAAAGCCAAAATTGATGTTCACCTCCAACCATTAATTGATAAGCTTAAAGAGTTGTGGTATTTAAGAGTACAAACTTATGATATTTCCATAAAACAATTTATTACTGAGGGCATCATTGATGTGGACTATCAATGATTTTTCGGCCTACAGAATGTTGTCAAGTTGGATGACACAAGGAAAATTGGCATGTCTAATTTGTATGAAGGATACAAAGGCATTCACATTGAAACATGGTCGAAAAAACTCGTGGTTTGACTGTCATCGGAGGTTTTTGGACCTTGATCATGAATTTAGGGGTAAGAAAAATGCGTTTAAAAAGAAAATGGTTGAACGTGATGAGCCTCTTGTAAGGCTAAGCAGTAACCAGGTTTGGCACAGTGTTAAAGACTTTCTAAAGATAACTGAACCGAGTAAATCCATACGATTTCCGGGATATAGGACAGATCATAATTGGACCAAACAAAGTATATTTTAGGAGCTACCTTATTGGGGGGATAATCTAGTTCATCATTGTATTGATGTAATGCATGTAGAAAAAAATGTGTGTGATAACATCATAAACACTATGATGGACACCGATAAGACTAAGGACAATGTGAAATGAAGGAAAGATTTGGCAGATTATTGTAAGAGACCTGAGTTGAGTTTGCAAAAGTTACCAGATAGCCATGTGTAAGTAGTAGGCGAGTTACACAGTAACCTCTATGTAGAAACAATCTGTGTGTAGGTGGATGCAAGAGTTGAGGATGCCTGATGGTTATACCTTAAACTTGGATATGTAATACCCCGATTTTTCTGTCTGAGGGAAATGACCAAAATGCCCCTGAGGTCATTTCCAGACCGGAAATCGAGGATAGCCGACACGACAGTCCTCGAAGGGTTAGCTCAATGCTCGAAGGGGACTGGATGATCCTTGAGTGTTTTCGGAAACGAAAAACCTGTTTTCTGCTGTTTCGAGTCAAAATGACCAAAATACCCCTGCAGTGTTTTTATGCGGGTAAAAGTGCCGTTCGAACCCGAAACTTTCCCCAAGGTTTAAAATGATGTTTTCAAGTATTTAAAAGTGTCTGTTTAAATCTTGGTGGTCCCGAGGAGTTTTTGTGCAAAATTAGGATTTTGCCCCCGGAATAGTGTTGTTTGAGCTTAATGACGTAATTAAGCAAACCTAAGCAATATTAGGCTCTAATTTAAGATTAATTAATTTTCATAGTTAATCTAGAGTCAAAATAAGTTAATAAAATTAATTAGGACCTAAAATTAGTTAGATTAAACCTAAATCTCTTTTTAAAACTGAAGATTCTTAGTCTTGGAATCTTGAATAGTGTTTTCTCTTTCCAATTTCCCTAAATCAAGGAATTGTGTTGGCATTGGATTCCTTGTTAATGGAGTTTGACCCTATTAATTTAGCAAGACCACCTCCTAAACTTAGTCTTACAAGCCTCTAATTAACCATTACCTCACCTAAACACTTTCCTGTAAATTCCTAATCTTAAACATAATCTAAAACACACCTAATCATACTTCTAAACCACAATTAAATGGAAGAAATCCCTCCCCCATGGCTGATGCATTTTGGCCATATCATCCCCAAATTCCATTACATGTTTTAAATTTTAAACACTCCTTGAGCCATGCTTTGAGCCATACCTTGAACCATACCTCACCATGCCTCAAGATCACAACATCTCACCTCATGGAACTCATGGGCTGCCTTGTCCATGGCCGAAACCCTTCTCCCCCCTTGCACCTTTCACTTGTTTCATTTATCTATAAATAGCATACTTGAGTGAACTTGAAATACCTTTAGTTCATTTGCTAAGTTTAGAGCACTCAAAGCTTTCCTTTTCTCTCAAAGACCAAGAGTTCTTCTTCTTCAAACTTCTTCATCTTCTTCATCCTCTTCAACATCATTTCACTTGGTAGGGATTTTATTTTAAATGTTTCTTTCATTAAAAGTTCTTATTTAGTTATGTACTTGATGGTTTTTCTTGAATCTTTTAGAAACTTCTTCTTTTCCTCCCATTTTGATTTCTGCCTAGAGCCTTGAGGAACTTGGGAAATGAGAGCTTGATGATGGGGATTGCATGATGATATTCATCACTTGACCAACCTCTACAGCTTGATCTTGGTTCTTGAGGAAAGATGTTTTTAGTTTCTTTCTTTTTATCTTGAAAACTTAACTTTGATGTTGTTCTAAAAAAAGTGTATGAACTCAATGATGAGGACACATGATCTTGGTGTTAATACATTATCAAGATCATAGTCTCTAGAGTTTCAAAATGGTTTTTTTCTTGTTCATGGCTTCGTCCCCTTTTTCCTTTTTCTTTCTCTAAGATATCGGCCATCATTGGTGATCCAACATGAAGCTTGATGATGAAAGTTTCTAGATGATGACCATGTGTTCATCACAATGAGACCTCTAGAGCTTGAGTTTTAACAAAAATGCTATTTATGATTTTACTTCAAGGAATGATATTTTGTTTACTTTAGCTTGTTGTGATAAATTCGGGTTAAGGCTTAAGTTTCTTCAAAGTCTTGTAAGAGCTTTAGTAAAGATATAAAAATGAACTTGCATATTTATATTTCTAGTACCTCATATTTATATTTCAAGGTCTTGCATCTCATATTACCTTCCTATGTTATCACTAAACTCTAAAGATTAAAGAAAAGACTTGCATTATCATGTTTAAGTTCAAGCCTTGCATTGCACGTTTATATTTCAAGTCATCACTTAAAGAACTTAAAGATTTAAAATGAGAGCTTGCATATCACCTAATTAATCTCGAAGCCTTTCTATTTCGGTCTTAAAGTCGATTATTGCTGGGCCTAGAGCACTAAAATAAAGAATTGAACTTGCATATTTACTTTCAAGTTTCGCATATTTACTTTGTGCTTTGCATATTTAATTTCAAGTTCTTGCATTCCATATTTACTTTTAAGCTCTCACTTTACTTTATAATGAAGAATAAAATGGAATGCATAGCACGTTTATATTTTGTCATCACTTAAGGAACCTAGAGCTCAAGGACTTGCCCTCATTATCTCAAATTAAAGTTTGGTTATGGAGACATCCCCAAGGATGTAAATTCGGCCATGTGATGTTGATAAACTCAAAATGAGTTTCATCTAGTTGCAAGGGCTAACAATCTATGTTCAAAAGTTTTCCTGTGTTTCTAAAGAGTTCCATAAGGTCATAATCTACAAGATTTGTAAATTAAACCTCTTCCAAGAGTGTTTTAGAATAGTTGCTGCCCCATGATTATTCTTAGCCTCTTTTACAAGATAAAATATTTTGCAAAAGGGTTTTCGAAGTCCTAAAGACGATTCAAGGAGAAACTAGTAACTTGAGTAGTTAAAAACTGAGATTTTATGCATGATAAGCATGTGTATGAATTCGGTTTTGCCATGCCTTGTTTGGTGTTGCACGATGTTATTTTGATATGCTAGAATGTGTAAAAATTATATGTGTTGAGGTAGGAATCTTGCTATGCATGTTAGGGAAGAAACTAGCTTTATAGAAAAATCGTAAAGTTGAGTTCTAGCATAGTTTTGACCCATTAATTCTTAGCTTTTGCCAAAACTGTTTTAGTATGTTAACCTTCAGTTTAGGATTGTTTAAATATGAAAAACTTGGTAATATTTTATGTAGGATTGATTTTTAAAGCCTATAGAGAAATTAGCAATTAGAAAATCGTAAAACTGCAATTCTAGAACTCTTAGAACATTTAATTCTCTGATTCTGTACAGAACCCTTATAATGTAGTAAACATGATTTATAATTAGTTCAAAGGCTTAGGGATACCTCATAATTGGTTTAGATCTAATTTATAGCGTCTTAAGTGAAGACGGAACCAAGAAAGGGTCTAAAACGTAAGTTCTAGAACCCCGTAATCTTAAAGATGTAATTCTACCCTTAGAGTATGATGCTGCCCAGATTTGTTAATGGACATAAGTGCTAGTAAAATTCATTAGTTGTGAATCCTTAGGTGCATAAGAGGTTGATAGAGAACAATAGAATAATTATATCTCAAGTTTAAGGCCCTTCAGGGTCAAAACATAAGACACCGTAGGATCAAGAGCATAATGAGCTATAATGTTACATGAGAATGTATGTTTTATCTAAGAATGATTATGTATACGTGTGAAATTATGATTGAGGATACATGTTCTAATTATTTATGTTACATAAAGTAAATTTGGAAGAAATCCGGCGTGCCGCTGTTATGCTACCGAATTTCTGACAAATTTGGGGACTTAGAAAGTTTTTGAAAAACCTATGAGATTTTCTTTAAATAAGGTACTAATATGAGTTCTTGGATAACACCGCTTTAGCTGAGCACCTCCGAAGAACTCATGTGACATCGGTACCAAAATGTATTCTTGGGTAACACCGGTTTGGTCGAGCACTCCCAAGAAAATGCCCCCTAGCCCGTACTAAAGAGTTGGGATTTATTTATGATACGCTTATCGGTAAGGGATAAGTAAGAACTAGTGACGACTAGTTAGGTATGAGCTCATAACCTAGAGATGTGACACGTTCTGGGTGACACCGGTTCTGCCGAGCACCCCCAGAACGAATATCTTTTAGCGTGGCCCTATGAGAAAGTAAAGTATGATGATTATGTCATAAAGTTTTCCCATATGAGATTTCAGTTGCCACTTTATGCCACTATTATGATGTTCTTGATGTTATGATTATTATTTTCGCATTAAGTAGCGCCATGCATACATTCTTTACTATGCTGCATCCATGACATTAAGAATTATTCTAAAATGAACGGACCTTGGCTAATTATACTTTAAAGCTTAAAATGAACTCGATGCATGCTCACTTATTTACACACTAAATCCAAGGTCCCTGGGGACGTAGATGATGACACTTAGGTAATAGGAGGCCCTACTGAGATTCTTTAGTAAGATTCTCACTCCCTCTATCTTTTCTTTCCGTCACGTCTTCAGATGGTGACGTTTGTGGTTTTTGTGGACGTCCCGACATGGGAGGTGCATTATGATCCGGACCACGGATCATACCATTTTGAGGGTCGTTGTGCTGTTCGCGTGTTCATTGTTCATTGGACGACCCTTCACCCACCCTGTACATACTCATCGATTCTCTCCTGCTTCACCATATGGCGATGATCTCGTGTTTGAGCATGCCCGCCCTCGAGAAGAGCGGATTTGCCACACCCCACCGACAGCCTCTGCCATCCGGAACTTCTCGCAGTATGTGCCCCGCTTCCCCTCATCATTCTTAGAGATGGACCCTTCAGAGGACTCTGCCACTCAGGTACCCTCCGAAGGATCCTCCCCCACCATACCAATGGACTTCGAGGAGGGCAGCGAGGCCACCATCACTCAGCCGGTACGCGGAGGTCGAGTGAGGATGAGTCCCCACCATGGACCCCATGCCCGGCCGATGCAGTGTATAGCCACGCCAGCAGAGATAGCTCAGTGGATCGCATATATCCCTCCCTTCCAGAGAGGCCCGCAGTAGGAGACGACAGTCGTGTTCTGGTGCCCATGCTCTGACTAGATCAGGGTAGCCTCCATTTATTTTGAGGTTATCCATTTGTAGGTGCACTAGAGTAGGAGAGTTCTTTCTATGCTATCTGTTGTATTTTCATTTCCTTTGTACTTTCATTTCAGTTGTATCTGTTTTATGGCGTACCAACTAAGTCCCGGTTTTTTTACAAGTGGGCATGTCATTATATATAAGCAGTTTGTTTTATCATGATGTGCCATTATCTACTTTATGTTATGACGTTTATGAGATGTTTGTTTTATTGCCTTACATGCCTCATTGCTCGTCATATCACGCGGCTCTCACTTTGCTTTTATAATTCAAAAAAAAAAATTTTACTTGTATTTTCCGCTAATGATTAGCCTAAATATGTTCTAGAGTATTAGGTTAAAAATTAGGATGTTACAGGATAGATGCGCTAATGTTGCACAAGGATAACTTTTTGGTATGAAGAGTCATGATTGTCATGTATTCATGAAGTGTTTACTTCCTATTGCATTTAGAGAATTACATCTCCCTGTTTGGAAGCCATTGACTGAGTTGAGTCAATATTTTAGAGACCTATGCTCATCCACTCTGAGAGTTGAAGATCTCCTAATTATGGAGAGAAACATCCCTATAATTCTATGTAAATTAAAGAGAATATTTCCCCCTGGTTTCTTTGATTCTATGGAAAATTTGCTTGTACATTTGGTATACAAAGCAAGGGTGTGTGGGCCAATTCAATACAGATAGATGTATCCTTTTGAAAGAAATATTGGAAGTTTTAGAAGAAGTATAAAAAATAGGGCTCAAGTTGAAGGTTCCATATGTGAGGCATATATCTCCAAGGAGACATCTTTTTTTGTTCCTATTACTTTGAGCCACATGTTTAATCTAGACGAACAAGGGTTAGTCGAAATGATGATAGGGGTGCAAGTTCAGTTCAACATACTTTATCTATATTCAATCAACCTGGATGTGCAGCTGGAAAATCCAAACCTCATTGGCTATCAGAGAGAGAGAAACATGCTGCGCATTTGCATATTTTAATCAACTGTGATGAAGTGCAACCATTTAAAACGTAAGTGATATCAGTGTATCACTTTCAATTGTTGATGCCCTGACATAAATGAAATCTTATATTACTTGCAATGTTTAATTTTTACAAGCATTTTGAACAAGTTGATGAGCAAAACACCCTTGAAAAATTTCCAGCATGGTTCAGATCATTTGTATGTGACCTAATTATCTAGTAACCATTTGATCCAAAACTACACACATGTTCTACTTGTCATCTTTTGTGTTGATGTTTGAATTTCAATTATTCATGTAGGTGTTTGATAAAAACAATAATGTTTCATGTCCTTGTTTACAAAGTTTGGCTTGGGGTCCTACTAACAAAGCAAACAGTTGGCCAATGTATTATGTGAATGGATATAAATTTCATATATTTGAATGGGACCGAGGGAAAGCAATAGACAATAGTGGGGTTTGTGTCAGAGGGGATGCAGGCAGTGGGGAGGGTAATTGGTATGGAGTAATCAAACAAATACTAGAGATTGAATATATGGTTAATGGACCTAAAGAATTGGTAGTGTTATTCAGTTATGATTAGAGATTGAATATATGGTTGATGGACCTAAAAAATTGGTAGTGTTATTTAGTTGTGATTTGTACGATCCAAGACGTCCTGACGAAACACGTGTACACAATCAATATAAATTACCGAGGTGAATTATACTAAGAGATATAGTGTATATGATCCTTTCATTATTGCTCAGAATGCAAGAAAGGTACATTATGTATCATACCCTGATAAGTACAGAAAGGATTGGAAGATGGTCATGCAAACTAAACCTAGGGGTCAAGTTGAGGTTGAAGAACTACCTGATGATGCTTTTCAAGTGAATGATTCAGTCCCCTCTTAGGTAGTCGTTGATACAGGAACATTGCCAAGTTTACATTCCAATTCGGGTAAGGTTGAGATAATTTACTCTTCCAGTGATCAATTAGTGAGTGAACATAATGAAAGCAATGGTACTAATGAGAAGGACGAGGAAGATGAGTTTGAAGATGATGTTGAGACTGAGAATGATGAAAATAGTCCTCAACTTTCAGATTAAATGTGATGTGTCTAGTCTCATGCTTATTACATATTCTTATTTTAAATTATCATATTATTTGGTTTTTCATATATTGTCATTTATTTTTCACATATGGCACCTAAACTGAAAAACAAGGGCAAGGGGAAGCGTGACCCAAATTTGAGCCCTCCCATTTAGGCATCTACCAATGTCACTCACGTCTCCACTTCTATTCCTTGCATGCCACCACCACCCTATGCTTATCAGGAGAGACCTATGATACCCACTTCTAGGTATGTGACAAGAGAGGTGTCTTCACTTCCATTATCACCGGAAGATCTTATCCTTACCCCCATGCATGACTCACAAGGGGTTGATGAAAGCGAGGTAGTTGGTGGCTCCATGGTAAGGCAATCGGGACATGGGTCCACAGGGGATGAACGGGTGAAACTTGTACGTCTCGGTAAGAAAAGGTTAGTAATTTAATTCTTCAATTCATGAATCTTGTTATAATAATTTGAACAATTTCTTGACATATAATAACATTGTTTTGCACTATTTGCTATGTAGTTGGGATCCAAATACATGGGCCGTGCACGAGGTGACATACACCATCCAGAAATTGTATGAACGACCGATTGAGTCCTTTGGCAAGCTGATGAAAGAGGAGAGTTGCGCTGGTTTTTTGACTGGAAGGCAAAATACAATAATTAACATGGAATATGTGATTTACTTTAGAAACAGCTTTCAATTACCTTTTTTTTTTTAACTTCCATGTGCAGAGCTACTTCATCATCCCAAAGATGAAGTTTTGATGTTTAAGCTTTTCAAATCCATGGTAGCTCATAGGCTACAAGACATGTACTTTGAAATCCTGGAACGGCAGGATGAAACCCCCAGGTGGATGACTCAGGCCAGCCTAAACTATTTGTGGCAATATTGGAGAAGTGACAAATTTAAATACAAGTCTTTAAAGGCTAAGGCGAGCAGAGCGTCACAAGAGGGTGGATCCGTTCATTGTGGTGGTTCTGCTACTATAAAGTCTACGTGTCACCGGATGGTTTAGTCATTATTTTAAATATTTTTTAAATTTCTTTTGTTAAATTTATATTTTCACTTACTAATATTTTACGTGTTTCTCTTACTAATATTTTTCGCGTTTCACTCAAATCGCGGAGTACTGAGCTGAGGAGGCCACCCATACAGAGTGAGTTGTTCAGAAAGACAAGGTATGGGTCGATCTTCGCTCAGAAAAATTTTAGGCATATATGTTCTTCTCCTTATTGTTTGTATATATATTTAATTTATTATTTCAAATATTTGATAATGGTTTAATTAATTTTATTTTGTTATAGCATGCCTATGAGTAGCGCTATTAGGAGGCTATGACTCAGCGGGAGGAAAGGATCGCAGTTGGTGAGAAGTGCCCACCAATTGATGAGGATCAGTTATGGCAAGAGGTAGTCGGTGGCCCTTACAGGAACCGCTCTATGGTATGGGGTCATTTTCTGCGAGTAGTTTGTCCACTCCCTCTATTACTGGGGCATCTACAGGCACTAGCTCCATTACTGAAGATGATGAGGTCTGCGAGCGAGTTCATCTACTCAATACGGAATGTCATTATATGCAAGAGAAGGATGCGAAGAGAGAACGCCAGTATCGGGAAATACAAAAGAAGGTGGAGGACAAGGAAAAGGCCATAGACATGAAGATGAAGAAGTAGATGGTATCCTTATGGAAGAAGGTAAAAGCAAGTTCATCGGCACAGCCAAACGCTGATGATGATGATGATGATGATGATAAGGGTGGTGATGATAGTGATGCTAACAATGATGCTGCTGACTTCTCTTGATTATAGTTATTGGTTTTTTTTCTATGTTATATGTTGACTTTTTATATTTATATCTGTACACTTTCTAACATTTTTACCTATTTTTCATTTCGAAGTAAAATTTGTTGTGTTTATTATTTATTGGAAATAATATACAAATTTTCATTATTAAATATAATTATAATTAGTTTTAAATGATCAGGTAACACACAAATTAGTAAAACTACAGTAAAAATAAATTTTCATTACCGATGGATTTTTTCGCCAGAAATTTAATGGAAAATAAAAAATCAGTTGCCGACAGATTATTTCGTCAGTAAAATGAACAATTAGAAAATAATATTTACAATTATCGATGAAAAAATCCATCGATAAATAAAAAAATTTTAAAAAATAATTACCGACGGATTTTTTCATCGGTAAACAAATCACAAAATTATAAAAAAAAATTTGATTACCCATGGATTTTTCTGTCGAAAAATAAAAAATGAAATATCTTTGAATACTGACAGAAAAATCCGTCGGTAATTGAAAAATAATTTTTTTTCAAATTTAATGATTTCTGACAAAAAATCCATCGGTAACATGACAATTTGATGAATTTTCTGACGAGATTTTGCCAGCCTATTACCAACCGATTTTGTTTGATAAAATTTGTCGGTAATTTCGTTGATAATTGTTTTCAACGGCAAAAATCCGTCGAAAATTATTACCGAGTACGTTATTTCTGATGATCAAAATCCGTCGAAAAATCCATCAGAAAATAATTTCTCCATCGGTAATGGCTGAAAATCCGTCGGAAAAATCCATTGATGACAGCATTTTTTCTAGTAGTGTGCATTTTGCATACTATGATCATATTTTGATTTGTATTTAAAGGTTGAACATTTATGGATAAGGGTAACTTGGAATTTATATCTATATGGATAATATCTCGCTTTCAAGTTTCAGATATTGATTATGAGATTTCAATTATGATTATCTTGGTTTTAGATAACAGGCAAATTTGTTTGTAGAAAATGAAATTATGATTTAAATGGTTTTTAATAAAATATGCATATAGAGGTGTACACGGGTCACGAGGCTTACATTGGGATGTGAGATTCCTCATATGCCGGTTATGTTCCCATGTCGGGTCGTGACAAAGGTACTAATTTGTTCTATATTTTTAATCATGAAGAATTAAGAAATGTATTTCTCTTTTTAAAGGATTAATTTGTACGATTTATTATTTGATGACCAAATTGGGTTTACTCTCCCAGTGACATACAGGTTACTTTACCATACAAATATAAAATAATCAATAGATAAAGGAAAGAGCATTAAGCATGAAGAGTATAGCATATGAGTGAAAATCGAGGAAGATCTTGAATCTCTCCTTAGCGATAAGAGGAATCCAAAACCCCTTCGCCACACATAATCATAATCATAATAACGTAACAGACATATTTAAACAATCACAACTTAACAATTATATACAATTCATATGATCCTAAAAATTATTTGTTTTATAACATATCCTCTTATAACTTCACAACATGTATATCTCGCAATCTGTGCAAATATAGTTAAACTCCACAACAAAAAATGTAAACAAGACGGGAAATGACCTTTGTACCCTTCTCCCTAGTCATACAATCTTAATTTCCTACAATTTTATCGTAGGAATCATAAGTTTCTACCTTATATACATATTATAGCATATAAACGACAAAGATTTTGTTATTAACCTATACAACAGTGCACAATAAATAATAAAAAACTCTCAGCATGCAACCCAATCGAATCCTGAAAATTGAAAATGAACAAACACATTTGATTTTACATGGTTATAACAATTGAAAAACAAAACACACAATAAAAATAGAAAAAAATGAAGCTCCCTCTTAAAACACTGTCAGTGCTTACTCCAATAGAATCTCTACGTTAACAAAATAGCAACAATAATTACTCTCCAATGGATCAAAACTCAAAACTTTGTGCAACAAAAATGAATGGAAAAACCAAGCTAAATAAAAAACTAAACAAATTAAAATGCTCATAAACGTACCTGGATTGCAATAGTGAGCTTGGGTTGCGAATGAAGGTGGCGATGGCAGCCAACAATAATGTGTGGTGACGTGACATAGAAAGGGGGGAGAATGGTTTTGTCTCATGCCATATACGTGGCTTACCAGTAGGTATACCTATCCTTAATTAGTAAATGAAATAGTGCGTTTCGTTGCCCACTAATTACTTCAGTTTTGGGAATACCAAGAGTTGTACACCAACATCCACAAAATTCAAATAGCCATCAAAAAACCCGTTGATAAACTCCTCAATACTAAATAATTAAATCAAAATGAAAATAAATAATCCATTGGTAGCATCATTTGAAAAATAAAAAATAAATTAAAAAAACTTTTCAATAAACCTGCTGGTAAAGTAAATATTGAAAAATAAGAAATAACAAAAGTATACTATCAGTAATCTCTTAGTGTCACGTGGTACATTGCATATACCAACAAGTATTCCGATGGTCTCTAGTAAATATACATGAAGTCGAAAAACCGATTGGTATATTTTATGCACCATATGGCATCAAGTGTTTCTGACGAGTGTTTTGATGAGTTGTCGACAAGTTTTTTTTTAAAAAAACAAATTTCAAGGGAAAAAGGTGTTGAACAATTGGTATTTCCATTGGCAATATTGACAGGTAACTTGTTGGTACTTTCTATTGGTATCCCATGAGTTCCTTGTAGTGATGTACCTTAGTAGATTATTATCGCCAAAATCTATGTTGCAAATTTTAGCGCATATTCCTCCTTGCCTCTTCACTTCTTGTGTAGCATTCGACATCTTCATATGTGTATTTTATTACATGAACTTGCAATCATCTTCCAAAGTGGACAATTATCCTTGGAATATCTCCTCCACCACTTGACTAATAACGCTAATTTTTATTGACAAGGTCAATGATCCCGAAACCCACTCGTCTTTTGGTTTCTGCATTTGACTCCATTTCCCCATGACATTGCATTTGCTCCTCCTGTTTTTCTCTAGACAAATATACTTTATAAGGATATGAATTTTATATGGCCATCACCTCCTTTGGTAGTTTAAAGAGACTTAGATAATTAAATAATAAAGATGGAGGTTGGATAGCATAGAGTTTACCAAAACATGCCTCCTATGCATCTTTTGATAGCATTTTTAATTCCCACTGGCTTAGTTTGCTTTCAATTATTGTCACTACCCAAATTGGGAATGTGGCTGGCATGTGTGGAACCAACCTCATGGAAGCCCTTACATGAGATGTTATGCATAAAAACTTCAACCAAACTATAAATCATATCCATACGATAAGGTAGTTGCTCCCAAATCAAGTCATAAATATGTTAAACATAATTACATAATCTCTCAAAATAAACATGCAAATGTATTGGAGCACTAGTAAACATAAACTAAACTATATTTCATTCCAAAGTGAAACTCACCAAAAGATGAAGCTAATAGCTCTTGAGGAGATATTCAGGAAGACTTTGAACCAGCAATTGTATCTAAAAAGGGAAAGAGGGGGTTGAGTTTTATCTAAAATTTAGTGAGTGGATTCTCATGTAATATCCCAAACACAAAATTTAGTGGTATGTGAATTGTTGTTGTTGTTATTATTATTATTATTGTTGTTGTTGTTGTTGTTGTTGTTATTTTATATAAGTAACGATATAAGTAATGTTATTATTAATATTATTATTATTTAAAAACTATATATATATATATATATATATATATGAGAGAGAAGGGATCAGTTTATACCAGGAGTAAAACTGTAGACTTACTCCTAATCTTTACCCTCCATTCTTATAAAATCTAACAAACATAGAAAATCTACTTAAGTGTGTCACGTGCAACCTTTTTTATCTTGGAACTCTAACCACCTGCAACTGCACAACCACTGTTTGCAACCTTCTTCTCATGGATGCCACATGCTACTTTTCATCATTTCTGGCCAAGCAAGCATCATGTCATCCTTTTCTTTTAGTTTTCATTCCTCACAACCTCTACTGCTCTCTCACAAGATGTTCCTCTTTATTTCTAACCTCTCATCCCCTACCTCACCTAGTGTGGATATTGCTGTTGCACTGATGTATGATGCAACAAAGTAGGTTAGTGAATTTTTGGGTCTTGCTTAGGATTAGCGAGATTTGTTTCTTTGAATCCATCGGTTATCTCCACCTTACCCACATTTTTTTAATTTTTCAAATCTGCTAATGAATTGATGAATAAATAGGAATTTTTTTTTGGCTTGATTAAATTCCCATGTTGTTCATAACATTGAGCATTAAAATGTATTGGTGGAATTGGTTCTGTTTAAGTCACTATAAGCAAAATTGCATTCGTTTGTAGAAGGTGCCTTTTACTTGTTTGATGATTGGCTTGTGAAGCTTTGTGGAAACTAAAATATCACAACTAGATTGTTTATACTTAAGTCCTTTCTTGTGAATGATCTGACAATTCCTTTTTCTTTCAATGCTCACCCTTCATTCTTATAAAATCTAACGAACACGAAAAATCCACTTAAGTGTGTCACATGCAACCTTTTTCATCCTAGAACTTTAACCACCTGCCTTTGAAATCGTCAGTCACACTAACATAACCAATGCTCACAGCATTTTTACACTGTCACTGTCGTTGTCCCTTTCGATTTACAAACAACTGAAGTTGTTAGTCTAGCAAAGGCATCGTCTGACAAACCCAATCTCAATTGCTGCTCAGCCAATTTCCTGCTGTCCTTTGTAGCACCCTTCACCTTCTCTAATGATCACACTTAGTGGATTTTCTGTGTTCATTAGATTTTATAAGAATGGAGGGTGAGGATTGGGAGTAAATCTACAGTTTTACTCATGATGTAAATTGATCCCTTCTCATATATATATACATAGAAAATCATGAATTGTTGCAACGAGAACACGTTGAAGCGCACTATGTCAATGTTGCGTGACGGAATGTAGATCGCATCACTTTTGTTTTATACTCCTAGTATATATTTGACACATTATAATACTCTCAAATATTTTTCTAAGAACCCTAACCATCCAATCAAGGACTTTTCCCTAGAAAAAAAAACATGATTTTCTCTCAATTTTCTCCGATTAATCTTTTTTTGTAAGTGGTCTTCATAGAATTTAGCTAGTTCCTTCCCCTTTTTATCAAATGTTTGAGTTTAGGTACTGTCAAACATGGTTTTCTCACAATGTTCTTCATCCAAACCATCCCAAACTTGGTTTGGCTGATAGAATCAAATTGTTTATCCTTTCATTATATTGTTTGGCAGTTACCGATGTCATTTCGGCTCCCAGGTCAAGTTGTTAATGGAAGCACACTCTCTACTATCAACGGTGAATGGGTTTAAGCTCATGGCCATACTTTTGGTCATCGTTAGTATTTTCCTAGCATTATATAAATTGTTTATGAATTTTCAAATTGATTTATGCTAAGAAATATGCTTTCATGGGTTACAGAAATTTTAGAAAATTATTATTTCATAATTATCATGGAAAAATTATTATTTTAGAAAGCTTATAAAACCATACTTGCTTTATGTATAATTTAGATTTATTTTATCAATCAAAAAATTTCATGAACCCTAGTTTTGTATGAACAGTAAGAATAATGAATTTTGCTACTATTAGTTTTTAGCCAATAATTAGTGAGAAACAGATCAGTGAGTTAATGACTGCAGGATTGATCGTTAACCTTGGTACCAAGTAGTCCGCTAGAGGACTAGCTCATACAAAGTAAGGAACTCAGTATGGTGTCTATTTATGGGACCTAGTTAGGTACCCATTAGATTAGGTATTGGCTTAGATTCAGTTATCAGCTCAGTTATGTATGTAAAAAATATCTCCTATTTCTTTACTAGTTATTGCTATTGATATAGTCGAATTATTTGTTTTCAGCACAGTTATATGTATTTATGCATATATAAATATATAAATGCTTTTTTCAGTTGCATATATATGTTATGTATGTTGTTGTTGTCCCATTTAGATTGTGAGTGGAGACTCATTCACTGAGTTTTGATGAAGTCACCCTTTTCTATTCCTCCCCTACAGATACAGCTACAAGTTCAGTTGCACCACAGGATCCTCCTCAATAGTGTTGCAACTTCTTTTGGTGAGCTTTGCTTCAGAGTGAAGCTTATTATAGGTTATGTTGGTATAGTAGTGCTCTAATAATTGTGTGGGCAAGATTCTAGATATGCATTATATTATTTTAATTATTTTCAGAATTTCAACTATTTTATTAGTTATGTTTGGCTCTGGCCCAGATTATGGTTATTACGCAGTTTTTTTTTTATATTCAAGATTTATGTTTTGGAAACATTTCCAAGTTATGGGTTTTGAGTTAAACTTGAGATATTTTGAATATATTTGATTTAATTATGCATATTAGCTAGTCACATTACCGGAGGCTTTTATGGGACCAAATTCCTCACGTGCCAGTCATGTTCCTTAGGTGGGTCGTGACAAAGTGGTACCAGACTGATAGGTTTCCCTACATATTATTAGAGCAATTGTCCACAAAACATGACACCTATGTAAATGGAAGCGCACCCATTTGCATTGATGTAGTGCTATTTGAGGCCTTTAAGAAAGAGTGTCATGTCTAGGTTCAGTAAGAGTTTGTCTTTTCTTGGCACTCATGATCTTATTATATGTCCTCCATTTCACAAGTGTGGCCATGCCACCTGTACACCCTTCACACCTTCACTGTCATCGTAGGAGCGACGTATCCAGTGACAGTGTTTACCTTAGAGCCTTCGAGCAAATGTTAGCAGACCTCACAAATATGATGACCAGGTAGCTAGAGGCGACTACACAGCCGCCTCCGGTCAGAGACACAGATGACTCAGCCTTGAAGAATTTCAAGAGGATGGGCTCGTCCAACTTCAATGGACATCTAACGACTGAGGATCCCCAGGAATTCCTCAGGTAGGTTGAGAAGATAGTTAGTATTATTCATTGTTCTTCAAAAAGAGCGATGGAATTTGCTAGCTTTTAGCTGGGAGACCAAGCAGAATTATGGCACACAAACATCAACAATAGTCCCATGTATTTTTCGAAAAGTGATGCTCTTTCATGGAAGGCTATAAAATCACAGTTTTTCTAACTTGGCATAATTTATAAAGCATGTTCATGGCATAATTAAATTTCTAAATCCATAGAAGGTATATATGGTACAAAGAAACTATTCATAATGGGAAAAAATAAAGTTATGAGCTTAAGCCTACTCACTAGAAATGATCAAAAGAGAAGTGCCAGTATCAACGGAGCTACCAGGAGCGGGAATGACACCTAAGTCTGCCATGCAAACAACCAAAACCATGAATAACTCATAAACCTTAGACATATATTAGGAGTGATTGGAAGAAAGAACAACGAGAGAAATCATGCACAAGGACACCCTAACCCAAAACTTTGGAAGCACATGGAACAATTTTGGCAAAGATATATGAAAATCACTCACCAAAGGTTGGATTGATGGAGGGGAGGATGAAAACCTTGTTGGGGGTGGAGGAAAAGTGAGGCAGTTGTTAGGGTGTGTTTGCTGATGTTGGTGATGAGTTTATATAGTTGTGGGGGCATTTTAATGAAATTACGTCATTTTGGGGGATTTTGATAAGCGAAAATGCGCGCTTGCAAGTTCAAAAATTGCGTGTCTGGGCACTGATAATGCGCTGATGCTCATAGGCAAAAATTTGAGGGCTCAATGGACAATGAGGGGAAATAGAGGAAAACTGGCACCTCACATTCGCAAAAACAAATCCCTGTATCTGTGTAATAAAAATCCACATTATTTAAATTCTACAGAATCTGCCTTGAGCCTTAGGGAAGGCTCTCCGACCCTGGGTAACCTTCACATGGGTACATAGACACAAAACATTACAATTATACTAATAATTGTATTTCAAGATTTAATCTTCTTCGAATTCGCAATCTTTTTCAGATTCGCACCCAGCAAAATACTGAGATACACCATTGGCAGTTGCCCTCTTCTATAGCCAAGGTTACTACACATTTCTTTAGCCCATTTATGCTTGCAATTCATAGGTATCAAGGCTGATTTATCAAAGTTGATGTTGCGCTTGGACATCAATTCAAAGCACTAAAGCAACCTACTATAGTTTCTGGTTGTGTCTTTGTTATTAGGATAGAATAAGATGGTGTGATCAGCGATCTAGTATGATAAATCCACCCTATCCTTCCCCCACATGCTATAAGGACTCAATAGATCCTCTTTCCATACTCGGTGACACTAATGTGCAAAACACTCACAACAAAAAAGAGACAATGGATCTCCTTGTCTGAGCTCCCTCTTCTTTTTAAATGGCTTTGTTGGTGTCCATTATTCATGACAAAAATTGAAGCACCGGTAATACAAACCTTTAGCCACCGTCTCCATTAAAACAATAATTTTTATTAGTTATTTAAATTCAATGTAGTGGAATAATGCAATTTTTAAGTATGAATGAGGTGGTGTAACTTAATCAAACCTCAAAAATGATTAGAGAAACTTATCCTTCTTAGTATTGTTAAATTTGTTACAAATATCCTAGTGACATATTAGCTACTATGCCATATAGGAGCTTTCTCCATAAAACAAGAGAAAAAGAAAGAGGAATGAGCATGGTGGCAGAACATACGAGTGAAAATCAAGGAAGATTATGAACCTCTCCTCAGCGATAAGAGAAATCCAAAGCCCCTCACCACACCCAATCGTTCCCCACTCTGTATTGTACTTCACGTCCACATCTTTCAGCCCTTTCTTCCCTCCCCTCTCTCTCTCTCTCTCTCTCTCTGAGACACACACACACACACTCCACACACAAGCATTTCACGTCCACGTAAAGTTCTAGTGATAAACCTCCAAACCTCCCCATTCTTCGTTCGTTAACTCCTACAAGCACACACTCACACAGACATACACTTCCAGACACACTTAACTCTCTCTCTCTCCCTCCCCCTCTCTCTCTCTCTCGATCGACAATGGCCTCATCAGCATCACCCGCAACACTCTCTCTCCTCCCCTCCACCACCAACTCCTCCTCATCCTCCTCCCGCACCCGCCCCTCCGTCCTCCAATTCTCCTCAAGCGGCGGCCTCCGCCTCCGCTCCGCCGGGCTCCGTCGCCTGGGATTCGCCGCCGCCGACCCTCTCCTCGCTCTCCACGTGGCATCGAGGGTCAACTCCGTTTCCTCTCCGGGGAAGGGAGTGAGGGGTGTAGTCTCGATGGCGAAGAAGAGTGTCGGGGACTTGACCGCGGCTGACTTGAAGGGGAAGAGGGTGTTCGTGAGAGCGGACCTCAACGTCCCGCTCGATGACAACCAGAACATTACTGATGACACCAGGATCCGAGCTGCCATACCCACCATCAAGCACCTCATCC
This sequence comes from Dalbergia cochinchinensis, assembly GCA_031216125.1. Taxonomy (NCBI): domain Eukaryota; kingdom Viridiplantae; phylum Streptophyta; class Magnoliopsida; order Fabales; family Fabaceae; genus Dalbergia; species Dalbergia cochinchinensis. The sequence goes on along the minus strand of CM062374.1, from coordinate 32,642,000 downwards.
AGAATGGTGCCAAAGTCATCCTCTCCAGCCACTTGGTAATGCTAGATTCCTGGGTCTTTTAATGGATTCGTTTCTTGTTGTCTTGTTATTGGAAAGTTTTCAATGGTGGGTTTGGTTTCATCTACAGTTTTCAGGATTTTGTAAATGAAATACGGAATATACATGAAAAGTGAAAACTAGATTCTGTAGTTTTCACCGTTTTTTCAATATTTCCTTGACAAAATCCTACAAATTGGAAATGACGACGGACAATTGAAATGCACCAGCTCGTTTTGTCTTTTTTTTGTTGGGGCGGGGGTTGTTCGTTTTTTTCAAGTGCATTTGCGTGAATTGTTATGTGCTTAAAAAAAATGACTATTCTTTTTAAAATTATAGATCGAGCTAACTTGGTATGGGAGATTCAAGGGTCTTTTTTCTGGATTCGGTTGTTGTTCTGTTTTTTTCAAGTGCATTTTGTGTGAAGGGAAAATCTTCCTTGTTTTGAAATGTTAAATGTTGCTAAAAACTGCTAAAGGAAGTCTTTCCCACTGCCACTTGGGAAGGTTACATTTCATGGGTATTTGCTAGATTCAGCTTTGGTTCTCTTGTTGTTTTAAAGTTGGGGTTTTTATGGTTGTTCCATTTTCACATATATGTGTGAATAATGCACTTCAGAGTGGCTCCCTGGTTTTGTTGATCTGATATGGAGCTAAAGGCATCCTTTCGTGGCGATTTGCATCTTAGATTAACGGGTGTATGCTGGATTTTCTTTTCCTTGGTTTCTTGTTATTGTAAAGCTGGGTTTTGTGGGTCTTCGGTTTCACTTGCATTTAAGTGAGTTCTGTACTAACAAGAGGCTTTTTCCTTTCCTTTTCTGTTTATAATCTTGTGGAAGACAAGGTCATTCTTTCAAATGAAAGAATGTTGCAGGAGCTAAGGTTTGGGTCTTTATGTGAATTCTGCATTTCAAAGAGAAAATCACTTTTTTTGCCCGTTATTATGTTTTCAGGTTTTCTTTCTGGTCAGTAATAAGTCTAGTGTCACATTCATTGCCTAGAAAGGAGGATTAGTCTTGAGTTACTTACTCATTGGAGGATCAACTAGTAACATGGGTGCTGCTATCTGTAGAACAATCCAATTTATCATTTTAGTTGTGGCTTGTGATATTAATACTCAAAAGCATTTGGTTTGTGGTTGGAATCCATCCCTCTATTAGTTTTGTTATATTGTTTTGGTGACATAATTGATAAATAATCCTCCTTGACATCGATGTAATTTTTATTGTATGAAAAACAGAGTAAGACTGTACAAACACTGTGGTTTGAACTTGTAAGCTGAATCATCGTGCATTCTGATGAAATTTTCAGGGACGGCCCAAGGGTGTCACTCCCAAGTACAGCTTGGCACCTCTTGTATCCCGGCTTTCTGAACTCATTGGTATCCAGGTATGTTTTTACTTTATATCTTGAGCAAGTTGGAAGACAGAAAAGGGAAATAAACTCAAGATGTTTTGATGTTCGGCGGATACTTATGATGTTCTGGTGGTCTTTATCTGTTTGGATATGGGTAATCAACAGGTTGTCAAGGCTGAGGACAGTATTGGTCCAGAAGTAGAAAAGTTGGTGGCTGCCCTTCCAGAAGGAGGTGTTCTTCTTCTAGAAAATTTGAGGTTTTACAAGGAGGAAGAAAAGAATGATCCTGAGCATGCAAAGAAGCTTGCCTCTGTAGCAGATCTATACGTTAATGATGCATTCGGTACTGCTCATAGGGCACATGCATCAACAGAGGGTGTCACTAAATACCTTAGGCCATCTGTTGCTGGTTTTCTTTTGCAAAAGGTAGTTTTATCTCTCTCTCTCTAACACCCCACAACACAAACCAAAAACTATTACTAAATTATCATTATTATCAATAGCTGAGCCAAATTTTTTGCAAACTGTCTGAACAACATTTGTGAACTTTAATACTATCCTTTTTGTTATGATTTTTCTTGTAATAAGTTTGATCGCTTGATGTGAAATAGAAGCTCATATGCCAATGTGAATAAGTTAGCACTTAGCATTATGGTTTTTCTTCAAAACTTATATGTATGTATAATAATTATTTTTTCACTTGATCTTTTAGGAACTTGACTACCTTGTTGGGGCTGTGTCAAACCCCAAAAGGCCATTTGCTGCCATTGTGGGTGGTTCCAAGGTCTCATCCAAAATTGGAGTTATTGAGTCTCTTCTAGAAAAAGTTGACATCCTTCTTCTTGGTGGAGGGATGATCTTCACATTTTACAAGGCCCAAGGTCTCTCAGTGGGTTCATCTCTTGTAGAGGAAGATAAGTTGGATCTTGCTACATCTCTACTTGCAAAGGCCAAGGCAAAGGGGGTGTCTCTCTTGTTACCAAGTGATGTGGTAATTGCAGACAAATTTGCTCCTGATGCAAACAGCAAGGTTTGTTTTCCAAGCTTCTTTAGATACCGTATATGCCTGAAGACTTTGTCAGTAGAGCTTAAACCATTTAAAATATTGATTCTACAATACACAATCATTTATACCATTAGCAAGAAACATGACAATTCTGGTTGTTGTTCTGAAACTTTTGGAGTGAAAACTTAAGTTTTTCAATAACCATTTCAGATTGTGCCAGCATCTGCCATCCCTGATGGCTGGATGGGATTGGACATTGGTCCAGATTCTGTTAGAACATTCAGTGAAGCACTGGATACTACCAAAACCATCATATGGAATGGACCAATGGGAGTTTTCGAGTTTGACAAGTTTGCTGTTGGGACAGAGGTATGCAAGAACACCTGCGTATGGAGATCAGTTCATATTATTTGTTTTAAGAATGTTTACAGCCAGTATAAAATATCTCTGCCTAAAGCGATTACATACTCTCAGAAATAAGCAGTTAACTTGTACATCTTGTAAACTACATGCTTGTTCAGTTTACTGTATCCCAGATTAAGTATTGTGTCGAATTAGGGATGATTCAAATGTCATCTAGAACATGTTCTATTGCGTATGGCCAAGTAAATTATTGCATAATTTATTTTGTACCTTACTTTCAGGCTATTGCAAAAAAGCTGGCTGAACTCAGTGGAAAGGGAGTGACCACAATAATTGGGGGAGGAGATTCTGTTGCAGCTGTGGAGAAAGTAGGAGTTGCAAACGTCATGAGCCACATATCCACTGGTGGTGGTGCCAGTTTGGAGTTACTGGAAGGCAAAGAGCTTCCTGGTGTCCTTGCTCTTGATGAAGCCACACCAGTCGCTGTGTAAGACAATTTTCGACTTGGATAATTTTCCCATCCTCGGTGTCCTTCTTTTTCACGACCTTGTAAAAGAGCATATATTGTAGGACCCTTCCGGGTTTCTTTAGTGTAAATCTTATCATGCTTGAGTTATTTGATTCACACACAAATTGCATGTAACTGTAAAACCAAGGCTGAGGGCCATAAATTCAAATAAATCCATGAGTTGCTGCCAGGTGTTTCTTGATTTTCTTTTTTCCATCATATGATGCACCCATGATCCTTGAATATAAATCAAGTAGTTAGGAATAAGCATATGTTAATTATATGTTAATCATGTGCCTTCTCATATTACTTGCAACTCCTAGTTTATATTGGCTGTTAATGTAACATTTACTCTGTAATATTCAATACATGAAGTGGAAGCCCCAGCACATTTTCCATACCCTTGTACATGGTGTTAGATTCTGTATAATAAAAATGGTTTTGCGTTTGGTCACACTGCAAGCTCAAATGAGGATTTTTATGGCGCATATTAGATATGAAACTATTCATGTTTTTAATTGGTTGGATAAGTTTTTGGATGAGATTGTTCATGACATGCACCTGTGCACAAGTTTTACTGGCTTGGCGTGCCCTGAGCATGTGGAGGAGGGACAGGTTCTATCCAATGATTGGTTACGATCAGTTTATAGAGTTGGACTCCCAAGTTAATTCATGTGAGTCTAGACCTTTAGCCTGAACAATCTACCACTAGTTGTTGGCTGCTGCATATGATTGTATTAAGTCCTGGAGATGGGGTCACAAATCACGTTTGTGGAGTGGAAGGCATTGAATGATTGAAAAAGAAGTGGATCACATGACTCAAGAAATACCTGAGCTTCACAATCTTGGCCCGGATACACTAAGCTTCACAACGCTAAAAATATTGTCTCTTGTTTCCCATCAATGATTCTAAGCCACAAGCATCCCATCTTTTTCAATATTATGTGCCTACCACATACTAAGATATTTGTTTTCGAAACTGCAAAGGGGAAGCTTATTTCTCACTCATCCAATAACATTACTTTATATGGCATCTGTGGGGCTTGTCACACATTAAGCAAGCATCCTGTTGTTTTCTTTCTTTATTTTTTTTTATAGTAAATATTCACTTTGGTACGTGAAATTGTATTCGTGATTTATTTTAATCCATAAAATTAAGAAAGTATCACTTTAATCCCTGAATTTCAAAAAGTGATTTAACTTAGTTCTTTAGGTGATTCAAGTTAATCCTCGGGAACAGTAATATAAAGATTAATTTGAATCACTTTTTGAAATTTCAGGTATTAAAGTAATACTTTTTTAATTTTATAGAATAAAGTGAATTGAGCATATAATTTTAGGGACTAAAATGAATATTTACTCGTCTTTAATTGGTACATTGTTTCTTATTCATTTTACTATATAACGGACATGGCATCATCTTCTTTAACTATTTGGAAAGTTTAGTTTAATTTTATAATCATGGGTTCTTTGCATCATCTTCAGGCAGTCCAAGCTGTAGTTTAGTATTCTCTTGTGCGTCTGCTTTGAGGACTTCCATTTCTACATTCTACATCAGAATAACACGCCTACCATCTTTCGGGAGAGTAGGTAATTAGGGATTCTAAAACCTCCATACTGGGTTCCGGGTTGAGGATGGGTATGTTTTCAAAAGGGTCAACGCAAAGATAATGCTACAAATTAACAGTATATAACCAAAAATGTAATATATTTTTAATTTATAATATGAAAATGTAATATATATTTGGGTGGAAGGGAAAGGGAGAGGGATAGGGTTTCAAGTGCTAACGAGGAACTACAAAGCGCAATGTTCACCATTATGCCAAGGTCTTCAGTTGCATATTTAAATTATAAATGAAAACTTTTATGTACTGCTTCCCTGGAAAACAAAAATTTTACTTCTTATTAGGACTGCAGTAATTATTTGATAAATTTGATTTTCAACCATACAGGACACAATAATTAAACCTGAATTGAACTGATCAGTTTGAATTGAAAACTAGTGAATCGGTCACCAGTTCAGTTTAATTCTCTAATTAGATTGGATTTGCAACCAATTTAGTCAAATCCAGTGTGAATTGGGGCCACGCGCCCAAGCACCTCACTCCATGCACCCAGCCTACCTTGGTAAAGGAGAGCTCCACTTTCACTGAGCTGAATTTTTTATTTTGTCAGACACTAGGATGAGTTGTTGTGTTGTAATAGTATTCTATTAATTATGTGTATATACATATGTATATATATAGTTATACAAAATTATATTTTTATTTATTAATCTTAATTTAATAAAATTATGTTCAGCCGATTTAATCAATAATTTACTTGTTGAACTAATGACCGGGTACTTTGACCTAATTGATTATCGGGTCAAGTCTAATAACTATAATGCTAGAGGATAGAGGTCCATTGCATCGGAGGTCTTTGCATACTATTAATCACGAGACTAGTACACACTTGATAGGGTATAGGGTGGGAAATAGGGGTGTAATTGAGCTGGCCTATTCTAGATTCAAGTGAAAAATAATTTTGAACCAATCAATTTGAAATGTAAATCTTATTAGGATTGGTTTAATTTGGATTATTTTTTTGCCAAATCCAAACCAAATTGAACAAACTAAATTCTGGTTGATTTGGTTCCAGTGATTGGATCACTTCTTTTCTTTATTTTTTTTTAAAGAAAGAAAGTTAAGAAATAAATTTAAAAATCCAAAAAACAAATGGTCCTATTTGAAAAGGAGTTTTAAAAACTGTTCTAGATTTTTAAAATGAAGAAAAAAAAAGAAAAAATGTGTTTTTTTTTTGTCCTAACGAGCTCTTAATGGAGTTAAAGAAAAATAGGAAAGGGATTGATAATTAGGAATTCTAATCCAATAACAACAAACTCCTAATTACTTGGACCCAAAGTAGTGTAATGTGAACTACAGTTTATTGGTTAAAAAAATGTGTTTGGTAGGATATTTTTTCTACATTGGTTTCAAAAACTAAAAACTGAATGCGGATTTTAAAAATAGAAAACAGAAAACACTTTTAAAGGTGGTTTAGAGATTTTGTTTTAGAAAACAAGTAAAAATTCTGTGGCAATGTTGTTAGTATCATGAGTTATGGATCGTTCGCACAGTTCGATTCCCATGAATGAGGAAACTCTGTCAATTGCAGACCCAATGGGGAATTCGAGAATGAAGGGAAGACCCAAATTGGAGTTCTCTTGAGAGGATTGAGTGGAGGCGTATGAGTTCCAATTAGCCAGAAACGATGACGTCGTGGTCAGCTAGTCACTGCTGCTGCTATTTTTGTTCTCTTGTTGTTTTGTTTTGAAAATGTCTTTGCCAAATAATTTTCATGGTTGCTTAAAAAATCAATTTTAAGCACAAAGTTGTCAAGCAGATTTTATTGTTATTTTAATTTTCAAAATTGTGTTCAAACTTATTTTTGAAAACTACTTCAGAAAACATAAAATTAAAAACGCTTGCAAACAGGCCCTATAACTCTGGACTTGACACAAACTTTTTGAACCATTCTACGCGAAGAAAAATATTATTCATAAATAAACCTAATGACACTTGCAAGTTCAGAACGATAAATCAAAATCTAGTTTCAATAAGGAATAAGTGCATTCCAAGGTTTGAATCAACTAATGATCTATGATTATGTTTCTTGCTCGAAAACTATTGATGACATCAAATCTTTTACATTGGAGACCATATGATGCAGCAGCTTGAAAAGTGTATTATGCCCCTTTTTATTAGGTTCAAATTAAATTAATCTAATATTTGAATTGATTAAAAATTTAAAATCTTTTTTTTTTTTTTTGTTTTTCACTTGCTAGAAAATCCTCCTTTTTAAAACACACCTATCCGCTATCTCTCTTCTTGTTCTTGGATTCCTGCGGCTTCAAGCATGGTACATGAGTCATAATCTAGCCACGCGGACAACAAAAAAGGTCAAAAACAGTACCAAACTGCGTACAATTAAAGCAGCTGATCACTTTATATGCAAATTAACAATTTCGTACTCAAAGAATAATAAAATAAAGTGAAAGAGTATGATGCTGATTGGAATATCCCTCTATGAAATTCCCGTTATCCCTCCTCTCCTCTCCCTTTCATTTATCAATTTTCCCTTTTGAAATTTGCATGCTAATTACGCATTCTTTTTCTTCATTATTGACCAAAAGTTCTAGAATATTAGAATTCTTTTGCTTTGCAAAATATGAGAATTTTGTGGTATCTTGCCATTAACTAGCAAATGATTTCTAACTGAATATTTGGATGCAAGGTTTAATTGTTGATACTTGCAAAAAATACACTCTGCATTTAGTGGAAAAAGAAAACTCTGCATTATCCCTTCTTGCTGGTTTAAATGAGTTTTTTGAAAAATATTTTTTTAAATAAGATAATTTGGAAAAATAAGTTTTTTTTTATGTTTAGATATAATATTAATTTATATTTAAATATAGTCTTAAAGTATTTTTATTTATTCTTAAATATTATTTTTATTATAAAAAAATATCTTCCTAGAAGACCTGAAAAATTATATATATTTTTCTAATGATTATACTTTTATTATAATAAATTCACACAAACATATCAAACAACATAAAATTACTTTAATGAAAAAAAATCTTTTTTTCTATCATAATAATGCAGAGTCAATTTTATTTTTCTTTATATGTTTATAGAGTCACATTACTATTATTCCATAAATTTACATCAAATCCAATAACGCTACATTAGTTTCATTTTTATCTTAAAAAACTTATCTAAATCTAAATAGATTACAAAAATAAATCCAATCCAAGTTTTCCATTTCAGTTGAAAAAAATGGAAAATCAGTCTCCTTTTTTCTTTCTGGAAGGTACGAAAACTCAGGCCTGTTTACTTTGCATTTTCCAGTTTTCAGTTTCCAGTTTTCAATTTTCCAGATTTGTAAAGGAAAAACTGAAAATTGAAATTTTGTTCTTTGCTTTTCGATTTTAGGTTTAGGTTTAGCTTTTTAGTTTCAGATTTGTAAGAAAAATTGAAAAAGCCGAAATTCGATTTTAATTTTTCGCTTTTCACAAAACAGCTAAACCAAAACCTAAACGAAAGCAGCAGATAACAGTCGCTAATTTTCGATTTTTCTTTCTAACAAAATAGAAATCGAAAGCGACAAAGCAAACAGACCCTCGATTTGTCTTGTAAGAAGGAATGAAACTCAATTTTAATAAGCAAAGGAGAAAATGCGTTTGCAAACAAAGCGTGAAAATGTTACCCCCCAAAAAAAAAGGAAAAACAGACAAAGCGTGAGAAAACGTTGGGCCAATACTTAGAGCGATGTGTGTGTAGCACATAGATTCCAGTTCTGCCTCGCCCACCGTGATGCCCGGGAACAAAAGGTTCCCGATTCGAAAACAGAGGAAAAAGCACACCAAATTGGAGTAGTTCTTAACAAATTTCATCGGCAGTTTCGTTTATTTATTTATAAGTAACTTATATCCGTCAAATGTTATTTTAATAATTAAAATTTGACACTTCATGATGGATTTTCATTTACCTATTTTTCCCCTGACAAATTAGTTAGGTTTCATTTTGATATATTAACTATCTAAAATTTTCTATTGCAATATTATAAAAAAAATTATTAGCAAAATATATTCAACTCAATTCACTATTTCAATGTCACATGTATAGAAAAATTTGACTGTATGGTAATATAAGATTATTTTATATTATTAATATATTTAAATTATATATATTTTATTAGGTATTTTAAATAATAGATGGTTAAGTAAAATATTTTTTATAATAATAGTTATGTAGGCTTTGTAAATCTATTTTATATTAAAATTAATAGGATTTTTTTATACCTTATAAAGTTTATAGGTATTAATATGTTTTGAATAATTTGTAATGAAAAATTTATCATGCATCTAATTAATTAAATTTATCAATATGTTAAATATTTATAATTAAATTATAATTTTTAAATTCAAAACATGTTAGTGCAAGGTTTTAAAGCAAAAACCTAAAATTAAATTCTTTGTTTTCACCAATTTTTTCCGACATTAATTTCGAGAAAATTTACCAAGAAAGAAAAACAAAAAAGCCTAACACGTGTGCTCACATACGTGTGCCCCCAGAATTCCAGAAACCCCAGTCCGTGTATATATCTTCTAGAACGTTCATGCCTTCTCTTCATTTTAGCCTGAGTCACTGAGATTTCCACCTAACCCATTGTGAGTCTCGCCGCCCAAATAACAAAAAAACTTGGAATCTTTGCTCCATTTATCATTTCTGGTTCCTCACTGTTTTCCTTTTCTTCTTTTTTTCCTGTTTCTGTTTTGGATTTGAAACTAGATTTCAGATTTGTTAACCGAAAAGAAGGGGACAAAAAAAATGGCCACAAAGAGGAGCGTGGCAACATTGAAGGAGGGTGATCTGAAGGGTAAGAAGGTGTTCGTGAGGGTTGATCTGAACGTTCCTTTGGATGAGAACAACAACATCACTGATGACACTAGGGTCCGTGCTGCTGTCCCCACCATCAAATACTTGACCGGTTATGGTGCCAAGGTCATACTTGCCAGTCACTTGGTATGGTCTCTATCCATTTTTCATGTGCTTTTGGTATCTGGGTATGTCTTGATTTGGTCTTTGGTTGATTTGGATTATGGGTTTTGGCCGTTTTTAGTTTCTTTTTCCTCTTTAGGTGTATGTGACTGGAAAAGCAGTGTTCTTTTTACTGTTTTATGTTGGTTTTAATTAAAAAGGAAGTGTTTTTTTTATGATTATGATTGTGATTGGGGCTGATCCCATTGTGTTGAAATAGTATTCCTTTCTGTATGGATTTTACTCTGAATTCACTAAGATTTACTTAATGAGATCTCTAGAGTATAGCGATCTGAATGTTATGGTATACGGTTGGTTATGGGGCTGTCTTTTTTGGTTTTTATTTTATTTTATTTTATTTTATTTTATTTTATTTGGTTTTCCCTTTAATAGTTGAAGATTTATATTTGTTGTGTGTTTAGAGTAGCTTATTTTTGTGTACAATAAAGCTTATAATCAAAAACGAAGAGAGATTTTGAACAAAAAAAATGTTTCCTTTCAAGGTGCAGTAGAATCATGAATATAATAGAGTTGTGATGTGACTGATAGACACTTGAGAAATGATTTTACTATGAGTTTTCTGCTTACAGGGACGTCCGAAGGGTGTGACACCCAAATACAGTTTGAAGCCCCTTGTGCCAAGGCTCTCTGAACTTCTTGGAATTGAGGTGTGTCTTCTAGACTACGTTGTCTTTCTTTTGTCATTCCCCTTCATGCTGAGTATGCTATTTTTCAATCATAATGTCATTTCTCTTCATTACAGGTTAAGATGGCAAATGACTCTATTGGGGAGGAAGTTGAGAAACTGGTTGCACAAATACCAGATGGTGGTGTTTTGCTGCTAGAGAATGTGAGGTTCTACAAGGAGGAAGAGAAGAATGACCCTGAGTATGCAAAGAAGCTAGCTTCTCTTGCTGATCTCTATGTCAATGATGCATTTGGCACTGCCCACAGAGCTCACGCTTCTACAGAAGGAGTTGCTAAGTACTTGAAGCCCGCTGTTGCTGGTTTTCTCATGCAGAAGGTGTGTATTAGGGAACTGTTATTTCCATTGTGTGTTGGATAGTTTATGCAGTTGATTACTTGATTGATCTATAACTTTTTTGATTGTTCCAGGAACTTGACTACCTTGTTGGAGCTGTGTCGAACCCCAAGAAGCCATTTGCTGCTGTTGTGGGTGGATCAAAGGTGTCTACCAAGATTGGGGTCATTGAATCCTTGTTCGAGAAGGTTGATCTTCTCTTGCTTGGTGGTGCAATGATCTTTACTTTCTACAAGGCCCAGGGTCATTCAGTCGGGTCATCTCTTGTAGAGGAAGACCAGCTTGATCTTGCAACTTCACTTGTGGAAAAGGCCAAGGCTAAAGGGGTATCCCTATTGCTTCCAACTGATGTGGTCATAGCAAACAAGTTTGCTGCTGATGCTGATAGTAAGGTATTAGCTTCTTGCCCATGACAATTTATCTGGATTTTTTCTGAACAATGAAATATTAAAGTTGCTATTTCTGTAACTTTGTGATGTTTGGACGGATGGGGAGGGAAGGAATGACAAGTGTTTGGAAGTAATTTATAAGCAAGGAAGTCTAGTGGCTTGGGAGGGTCAAGGAGTTCCTCCCTTGTCACTCTAACCTTTTTTGTCCCTCCAAATTGTGGGTCAATGAGGGAATGGAATAGATTTTGGTGGAATTGCTTGATTAAATAACTAAACAGGAGGACATGTATTTCCTTCCACTCTGCTTTTCTATTCCATTCCATTATTAGTCATTCCCTTCCATAGTCTTTGAATCTGCCATATATACCCTTAGCACATTGTTCATATGTTTGCAGGTTGTGCCAGCATCTAGCATCCCAGATGGATGGATGGGGTTGGATATTGGACCTGATTCCATCAAAACATTCAGTGAAGCATTGGACAAGACTCAGACCATCATTTGGAATGGACCAATGGGTGTTTTCGAGTTTGACAAGTTTGCAAAAGGAACAGAGGTATGAATGGTGTGAAAGTTGTTGGAAGTTCACCTATTAAATCATCCACTATTCTAGTTCTCTTAAGTAGTGTCCATCCATATACCTTTTTTGTATCAACTTGGTTCCTTCATTAGCCTGTTCACAACTTCGCATGCACTCATAAGAGGCTCTTAAAGCTTATAATTAGTACAGTGCTACGTAGCCAAAAAAATATGATCATAATTTTTTATTGAAACCATTGTAGTTCGTTTGATGAAATGAAAATATGTGATCCACCTATACATTCAATGGTCAATAAGCATGCTACATTATTCTGATGACTAAATTCAGGCAAAATTTCTGGCAATCTGACATTTTTCTTCCAACTACACTACTTAACTTCTTTAGATTGGATGTATTTAGCACAAGTTACTGATGGCTATTCTCTCTTCTGCACAGGATATTGCCAGGAAGCTTGCTGAACTCACTGGCAAGGGGGTAACAACCATCATTGGAGGAGGTGACTCTGTTGCTGCGGTGGAGAAGGTTGGCCTTGCAGACAAGATGAGCCACATCTCAACTGGTGGTGGTGCCAGCTTAGAGCTCCTTGAGGGGAAGCAGCTCCCTGGTGTCCTTGCCCTTGATGATGCTTAAGCAAAAACATGAGATTAAACACCTTTTGTGTATTTTGTGTTCTTATAATTATGGTTGGGTTTCAACCAAAAAATGTTGGATTGAGGGTACAACAGAGTTGCTTTTGTAGAGGCTGATATAGGATAGTTTTGAAAAATAAGAGGTTTTTGTCGCATCAATGGTGAGATGCTTTGTGCCTTATCTAATTGTTCCCAAACAATGTTTCATGTCTGAAGGAGGTGTTTGCTTTGATTATTTCTGATCCTTTGTGTTCTTAGCGTTCAAACTTTTTCCATTTTTCCAGCCAGTTTGTATTTTGATTTGATGTGATCCTCAATGGCCATCTTTTACGAAAACATGTGCCAGATGATGATGGGTTAATCTTGACAGGTTCTTAGGTTGTAATTTTTCGCTTGAAGCAGACTGGTGTGTACAAGTTCTTTAGGAATTGAGTGGTAAACATTTCACTTAAGTGTGTCAAGTTAATACAAATAGAGGGCATGTATTTTCAATGTGGCCTACAGAATTTTACATGTTAAAAATGGTTAGGGGTTAAGGTTGAGGTCTAAAACATTTTAGATGAGTTTTGTATTAAATTAAAGGTTAAATGGATTTTACCCTGGGAGGAGAAGATTGAATCAGTCAAGATATTGATTAGAGATTTAATTGAAGTTTAATTGGAATATAATAAAAAATAATATAAATGTGTACATATAGTTAATTAAAATATTAAAAAATTAAATTATTTAATATTAGTATGATCAATATATATATATATAATTTCTCTCATCTTAGCCTCATAAAATATTTAAAAATAATATTTATTAGTAGTTAACGAGGTTTATGGTGAGTGACCTGTGAATAATAGAGAGAAGAATAATAACATAATAATCTTTGTTAATATCCTGTTTTGGTTTCATTTTCTTCGTTTTTGCTTGATCCCCCACAAGAAATGAGTATTTAAGTTTTTAAAAATAGAAGAAAAATCAAAAGTCTTGGACCGGTCAAACTGGTACAATTCATCGATTTTCCTTGGTTTTAACTGGTTCTTGAACAATTTTGACTGGTTTTGATCTCTCCTAGTTCAGAACCTTAACTGGACCAGGTGACTGATTCTCGATTAACTAGTTCCGATCAGCTGGTGTGGTCCAGTTTTCCCTTCCATGATTTTACCTCTCTAAATTTTAATCATGTATATTTTATATCTTATTTTTTTAAAATGTGTATTACGAACATTTTGATTTTTTAAAACTGGAAAAAATTCTTACTTTTCAAATAGCATAAAATATTAAGTCATATCAAGACATCAAGTTATACACAATAGGAGATTTAGTGCACATGAATGTTACTGCATAGTTTAGAAAATTCAGAATATTATGATATATATTTTAAAAATTCAGGGTATAAATTATATATGGCATAAAATTTAAGGGTTAAAATGTGTTTAACCGTATTTTCATTTTAGCTGCATTAAATACAGAAGCTTGTGCCAGGTGTAAGTTTGATTCAACATGAGCAAACGCGTACATTGTACACCCGAAAATGAGTTTCAGTTTGTCAAGCCAGATATACTTCATAATTCTATTCCCCAAGAGGGATGAAAATTAAACTGAGTCTTGAGAGAAGCCCAAAGTTATGCCACAGGAAAAGTGCATCGGCAGAAGTTAAGCTTATGTTCTGTATCTGCATGTCTCCCAATTTTACCACACAAAGGCTGTCAGTTATTCATAATTTGATTTATTTTATCGACAAATATTTCGATTCAAAGGAAGTTTTAGTTTAAGTTCAAGTCGTGCTTCTAGACTCTGCAGCTAACCTGCCAATGGGAGAACTCATGAATTGACGATAAGTAATACAATGCAATGGCCACAAAGCTTAGTGAGTTGACTCTTGTTAGCTTCATAATTTTAGGGGACTCAAAATTTGATAACCTTTTTTTTTTTGGGTCATGATAACATTTCTGTTTGTGGTCATTATTGTGCTGATCTTAACGAGGTCCAAAAGTGTAGCATGCATTTTTTTTTTTTTGGTCTTCATGTATTTGGAATTGGTCAAAACGTAATTGGACATTTTTTATTTGGTCAGAATATAATTGGACCTCTCCTTGAACAGTCAATCTTTTTTGGGCCAATGAGTATCCGATCTAGTAGTGGCCTGTGTGTAAACAATCTGAATTGCTGTCTTGGAAGAATAGAGAAAGAAGTCTCTCAAGTTTTTAGGTTATACACTATTTTATTCTTAGAAAAACTTGAGTGTTCTTAGTTGAAGAGAACCAATTCAAAATTATATCCTTTACCTTGATCCAATAGTGATCAAATAAGGTTAGCTTGAAGAGGCTTGAGAGTAAATTGAAACTATTGCTCACTGAAAATAGCTTGAGAATGTTATACGAAGACAATCTCACTTTCTTGAGGTTGAGAAAGAGTTTTTAATGGAACTCAACAAGTTGTTGAGAACTGAATGTAGGCAGTGTTTGGCCGAGCTATTATAAAAATGCTGAGTAATCTCTTCTTTTCTCTTTATCTTTTTATTATTTAGCTTTTGTATCCATCTCTGTTTGTGTTTCTTTCAAAAAGTTTTGTAAAACTGCTTTTGAAGTTCCTACATTTTCTTTTGGTTCAGAAAGTCACTTTCTGAAGTTGACTAATTATAACTCCACTGCCTTCGAGTGAATAGCTTGATAGATTTTGTTTAAAGCTCAGAAACTAAAAAGAAGTAAGAAGAACGATTCAACCTCCTTCTTATGTTACTTTCAACCTCCAATTGGTATCAGAACTCAAGCCTCTAAGGGGTTGAGCATCCAAATGGTTGCAAAGAAAAAGATCCTGAGGAAATTACACACAACATTCACATTGCTGAAGGACACTCCATAAATAGACCTCAATGGCCACTAGAATGGAGAAGAAGATGGAAGGAATAGAAGCAACAATGGGCTCGTTGCAATTAGAAATAGAGGAAAATCACGAATTCAATACTTCTCTGCTTTCGGCGATCGTAAACCTCACTGATTGAGTAAAGAAACTTGATGAACAATTGGATGTGATGGAGAAAACAACACATTCTGAGCATCCACCAACCATTCTAGGGAGATTTGGACCATGAAGGTTTGGTGGGCGAAGGGTCTCTGACCATGGGATCACATTGCGAAGAACCTCGCAATAGCTTTAGCGATGATGACAGTTTTCCAATGGGAAATTAGAGGTGGCATGAAGCGGTGCAATGGGGGAAGATTGACATTCATCTATTTCACCGAGGTAGCCATGGAGGGTAAGGCTCTGATATGGTTTCGTTGGTGGGGAAATATTGCTATAGACCCTACATGAGAAGGCTTCAAGAGGGCAGTGGTAAAGAGGTTTCAACCAAAGCGTGTTTAGAACCCCTTTAAAGTACTATTAGGGATGAAACAAGAGAACTCGATGAGAGAATATCAAGAACAGTTCGAGATATTCTCTAGCCCCCTTAAGATTACAAACATGTGTTACCTATTCTGCCTATTTCTCAATGGTCTTAAGGATAAGGTAAGGGCTAAACTGAAACTTCATCAATATTCTACTTTGTATGAATTGATAAATTTGGTAGAATTAGTTGAAAGTATAAACAAATTGCCACAAAACTATTTGAATAGGTTTTTTCCTAAATCAAATATTGGTTAGGGTAACAATAGCAAAGGGGATGGTAAAGAGTCCTTCCAAGGAACCCAAACTTCCAAGGATAATAGCAAACAGGGTTCAACTTAGGCAAAAAAAAGGCTTTGGCCAACTATTAGATGAGGAGTATAGGGAAAAAAGAACCAAAGGCTTATGTTTTTCAGGTGATGAGAGGTAACACCTGATCATGTACGTAAAAACAAAGGCTTTATGTTAATGTTTTTGGAGGAAGAATCTATGGCTAGTAGTGACAAAATTTAGCATGATGCTATAGAGGAGATGGGAGAAGATAACCCTAATTATTTTTGAATTGTAAAAGCATGAGTAGCCATAAGAATCCAAGATCCATTAAAGCATGGCAAATAGTTGTTGGCTATAAGGTGAGGGTCTTAATCAACCCAGGACCTCTCATAACTTCATTTGTCCTACCTTGGTACAAGAAGTGAATCTACCAATAAACAATGAGAATGATTTTGTAGTTATAGTGGGTAATGGTCAACAATCAGCTGGTATAAGGAAGTGTCAAGGGCTTAATATTGAATTCCCTAATTTTGAGGTGGTAGAAACCTTTTATGTGATCCCATTAGATAATTCAGAGTTAGTATTGGGGCTGACATGATTGGATACACTAGGGGAAACCTGAACTAACTTTGGAAAGTCAAGGCTTACCATTACCATTGGGATAAGTGGGTGGACCTCTAAGGTGATCTTGAATTATGCTATAGTGGTATAGCATTGAGAGATATTATAAAAGAGCTACAAAATGAAGGTATAGGGTACATGGTTAGCTTTGGCCATTATTTCATCACATGGCTATTGCAGCTGTGATTTCTGAAGAGGTACAACAGGTTTTGGATTCATAACATTGCCAATTTAAGGTCAAACCATTATCCACATTGCCAAAAATAGGAAATTCAAAAATTGGTGTAGGAAACGCTCATGGCTAGGATCATAAGACCAATGTGGGTCCCCTCGTGAGCTTTATCATTCTAGTTAAGAAAAAAGATGGCAGTTGGCAGTTTTGTGTAGATTATTGGGCCCTTAATCAGATCACTGTCTCGAATAAGTTTCCAATTCCTGTGATTGATGAGTTATTAGATGAGCTAGTAGGAGCTTCTATTTTCTCCAAGCTGGACCTCAAATCTAGGTACCACCAAATTAGAATGGTTGAAGGAGATATTAGTAAAAACCCTTTTAGGACTCATGAAGACCACTACAGTAATACCATTTGGTCTTACTAATGCTCTGTTTACCTTCCAAGCTCTTATGAATGGCATCCTTAAACCCTACTTGAGGAAATTTGTCCTAATATTTTCTTTTATGACATTTTGGTGCAGAGTAGAGAAGTTAACTAGCATGCTGAATATTTGGTAGAGGTGTTTAAGGTCCTGCAGCAACACCAATTAGTTCTTAATAAGAAGAAATGTGATTTTGTTATGACACAAGTGGAGTACCTTAGTCACATTGACTTAACAAAAAGGATAACAACTAACCTATGCAAAATTGAAGTTACGAGGCAATGGCCTGTCCCCAAGGATGTGAAAGCATTCAAGATTTCCTAGGACTAACAGGGTACTATAGATGATTTACCCAAGGTTATGAAGTGATTGCTAAACCTCTAACACACCTGACCAAAAAAGATGCCTTTTGTGGTCAGAGCAAGCTTAACAGGCCTTTGATAAATTGAAGAATGCTATGGTAGACCTCCTTGTTTTGGTTGTCCCTGATTTTTCTCAACCTTTTATGTTAGAAAGTGATGCATCAAGTCAAGGTTTGGGAGCTGTTATATCAAAATAGCGACGCCCTATTGCTTTTTTAAGTAATACATTGTCTCTTAGGGACAGCAAAAGTCTACTTATGAAAGAGAACACATGCCCATTGTGTTAGCCATGTAGAAGTGGTGGCATTACCTCCTTGGACAACACTTCATCATCGTGATAGATCAGAGAAGAGTTTAAAATTTTTGACTAATGAAAGGTTATTTGGTAAAGATTAGTTGAATTGGTCTTCGAAACTCATGGGTTTAGCTTCAAAATTCAATTTAGGCTGGGTTTGGAAAACAAGACAGCTGATGCCTTATCAAGGCAAATGATGTATCAAGCTGTTTTTGTGGTGCAAACCTGTATGTGGGATACCATTGTTGCTAAAGTAGAAAAAGACTAGTAGCTACAGTGGATTATTCTCATCTTGCAACAAGGTGAAGATACCTTTCTAAGGTATAGTTTGAAGCAAAGTTGTTTATTTTATCAAGGCAGAGTGGTACTATCCAAGGATTCTTGTCAAATACCTGTTCTTTTAGCAAAACTCCATATTTCTACTGTATAGGGTCATTTGGGATTTTTTTTCTAAAACATACAAGAAGTTGGCATCAGTTATGTATAGGAGAGGAATACGCCAAAGGGTGAAGAGGTATATCTCTAATTGCCAAACTTGTTAAACCGACAAGTATGAGATCTTGGAACCAATTGGATTGCTCTAACCCTTGGGAATCCCTTCTTAGGTATGGTCTGAAATTTCCATAAAATTTATTTCAAGGTTGCCAAAGTCTGAGGGCAAGGATGCTATCATGGTTGTGGTTGATTGGCTTATCAAATATGCTCATTTTCTTCCCTTAACTCACCCCTATTTGGCAAAGGAAGTGGCCCAAGTATTTGTTAAGGAAATTCTTCGTTTACATGGCTTTCAAACAATCATCATTTTTAATAGGGATCCTATTTTTTTGAGTTATTTCTGGCTAGAGTTATTCAAGGCAGCATGAACTAACTTGAAATATAGTATTTCATATCACCCTCAAACCAATGGCCAAACCAAGGTCATCAACTGCTGCCTCAAAACTTATTGAGGTGTTTTGTGGGCTCTACAAAAGTGTCCTTTTTTCAGGCTTTATATGGGCACCCACCCCCAATTCTATTTAAGGGCAAAACATACCCTTCAAAGATGCATGAGGTGCAGTATTTGGTAGCTACAAGGGATGAAGTCTTGGCTGAATTGAAAGCCAATTTGGAGCTGACATGGAAAAGAATGAAATGCTTTGCTGACAAACATCGAAGGGAAGTAGAATTTTAGGGGGGAGATTGGGTTTTCCTCAAGTTTCAACCATATTGCCTGTGATCCTTGGCTAGAAAGCCCAATAAGAAGCTCTACACTCGATTTATAAGCTTTGCTAGGTGCTAGTGGATAAGATAGAATCAGGGGCATATAGATTGGCTCCTCCACCTTCATGCAAGCTCCATATTGTATTCCATGTTAGCAAACTGAAAAAGTGAGTTCTGCCTTAATCCCAACATTTGAGCTGCTAGAGGGGTTAAAAGAAAGAGGACTGCAAGCTACACCTAAAGACCTGCTACAAGTCTACTACATAATAGGACCTGTTGAAGTACTAGTCAAATGGTAGGGACTACCTGAACATGACAACTCCTGGGACCAATTCACTAGTTTGCAGGAGCTATTTCCTCACTCACATCTTGAGGATAAGGTGGTTTTGTAAGGGGGATAGTGTTAGGAACCCCATGGCAAAGTGTATACTAGAAGACTTAGAAGGAAAATAGTTAGAAGATGGTTAGTTAGGAGAATAAAAGGAGGAGAAGGACTCTATTGTAGGGATTGAAATTTGTTAGTTGTGAGAGATTAGAGGACTCTTTCTTATCCTCTAAGGTTTCGATATTTTGTAATTCAGATGTAGGGTTCTTAGCACATTGCTAAGGATTCTTAATGTGCAATAATACATTTATTCATTCTCTGAGAGATTGGCCCCTAATAGTTGCTTTACTAGGTTTTATTTATACAAGATTACTAGTCATGGGTCCAAGAGGTAAAAGGTGATCAGGGTCAAATCTTTTAACTGACCCTTTCAATGATATATATTCTAGCTTGTATTTTTCTTGAAAAATAAGGGTGTATGTTTTTTTCCTCAAAATATCCTTTTACCTAAGATGTGAGATATGAATCTCTCGAAGTATGACTAGATACCTATATGAAAATCATTCCCAACAAATTTTTTTCATATACATGAATCAATGAGATTGAACTCACAATTTTATGCTTAAAAAACTCAAATCCCTTCTACTTCGATCTTGATTTGGCTCATGAAAAAATTGGAAAAGTGTAAAACTAAAGAGTTAATCACTCATAAATCATTTAATAGGACTTACACACAGTGGAAATTATTCATCTAAAGATGATTCGCCCCTCACTTTTGTACTTTGCTAATTTTCTCATTTTAGAGGAGCTAAATCCCATGGAACAATACCTTGTTAATTCTAGTGTGTATTATGTGCTAGGATTTGACTCATCTAATATGAGAAAGTTAGTAAAGTGAAAAAGTGAGGGCTTAAATACCATTAGGTAATTTAGTGGGATTCACATATAATGGAAGTTACTGATTTAAAAGTGATTAACCACTTATTTTTGCACAAAAATGTGTGTATCAATATTAGTCTATTTCGTATTGAAAATGACTTATAATCATGGTGGGGTATTCGTTGGTCTAAGAAGGTTGAGGACCAATGTTAGTCCCATGTCCAGATTGTCCAAATTATGAAAACAAACACTATGCTATTTTTGCAAGATAGGTATCAATGTTTTCTATTTGCAAATAAAGTCAACTTC
This sequence comes from Dalbergia cochinchinensis, assembly GCA_031216125.1. Classification (NCBI taxonomy): domain Eukaryota; kingdom Viridiplantae; phylum Streptophyta; class Magnoliopsida; order Fabales; family Fabaceae; genus Dalbergia; species Dalbergia cochinchinensis. The sequence goes on along the minus strand of CM062374.1, from coordinate 32,621,314 downwards.
TTTTTCCCCTTTCTCTTCTCACCAGAGCAAAATGATCTCTAAGTAGAAGCTAGTTGATTTTTCTCAAATTAGTTGTGACTTGCTATGCTAGACTAGACATCGTTCAAGGAGGGATGGACATATCCATAGATCAAAATAAACCATGTAGTTTTTTGACTCCCGAAGTTAAGTTTTTTTTATTAAATCTTCCTCTTTCCAGTTGACTTTCTTAGTTATTTTCTACTTGATTCTGCTACTTCCAAGCAACCTAGCCTTGTTTTTGAGGAACCAAACCTACAAGTGAGCGAATTCTTGGTCAATCTTGTAAGGATATTGGGAACTTGTCATTGAAGAAGGAAAGATCTTACATTTGCACCTAGATGCCCTGCTTATTGGTGTAGAGGAGAAATCTCGATTTGTGACAAAATTATGTGAATATTGAAGACAAAAGTAAGAGAAACCTATTTTAAGACATTCAAAAATTGAGAATAGCAACACAAATAAAATAACTAACTAAATATTGAGGAGGAAAAGGTCTATACAATTGTACAAGGTTTAGGTTTGAAAATGAAGATATGACTTCAAAATTAGTTGACAATGAAAACCACAACAGTTGATGCCATTGAAACACATCATTCGAACTCTAGCAACCATGCATTCGGGGGTGTGACGACACTGACTATTCCTAATTTGATCTAAAATCAAGGGGATGCATCTATTATAGCCAAATAATAGATATCTTAATTAATAAATGGAAACACTTTTGTAAAATACAACCTGTTTGAGTATATTCACAAGCATCCAATGAATAAGTTCATTTCAATAGATATTAATGAGTGTCAATTTTATAAGTTTACTAGGAAGAGTCAAGGGGACTAATATTAGTCCCCAAGTAACCCATACCAATGAATCATTCACCTATAAGCATAACAATTTTGAGATAGGAAAGGGCATTAGATTGGAGAAAGTCCATAGGAGGCTCCATAGGAAAAGAAAGAGGGGGGAAAATGTGTATTGTGATAGTTTGAATCACAGTGATAAGAATCGGACTAGATCAACTGGTTCAATTGAAAATCAGTGAATCGGTCACTAGTCCAGTTCGGTTCATAGATTAGACCAGTTTTGCATGTGAACCGGTCAAACTTGGTCAAACTCGGAACAAATCGGGATCTAACCGGCGGTTTTTATGTTGAACCAGTCCATTGAACCAGTCTTCAAAAAAGCTTTGACTAGCTACCTGCTTCCTTTGATCGTGCTGGACCTTTGACCTTGCCTTTCCTTTGTCCGCCAACAAGCTGCAAGAATTTTTTTTTCCCAAAAACACCTTAGGTAAGTCTCAAACCCATGCCTACGCAACGTGAGGAGTGCCCACTTTCCACTAAGCCAAGCATTGTCTTTGGTATAATGTATGCAAAGAATAATATATATTCTATATTTTGCTTAATAAATTTTTTAGAAATTGATTTAATTATAAACAGTTCAACTGGTTGAATCAGTGACCCACTGGTTGAACCAGTGACCTAGTGCCCTGATTGGGTCAATCTTCGGGTCGAGTCTGATAACTATAGTTTGAATCCATGTGTTGTGGTTGCATGTCTTAGTGTTTTGTCAATAAATAAGTTTACAGTTGATGAGAACAACAATTTAACAATCTTGAATAATGACAGTTCTTTAATGGACAAATGTATTGAACAAATTTCATTAAATCTAATTTAATTTTATAAATAATGTTAAACTAATTTTTAGTACTAAATTTCAGTATTAAATTTCTTTAAAGAACCTTATTATTCAGGGCAAATTACTACTACTTCCCCTGAGAACAATTAATATTACAGTCATCCCCTCCTTATTTTTTAAATTACATCTATCTCTCTTAAAATAAATTATGTTGATTTTTGTCAACATTATTTATCAAATTTCTAAATTACTTGTAATCATTAAAAATGATCATACTTTTCCATTGTGCATCCCTCCATCTCCTTAGCCACAACTACCACTTTTTTCCCCACTACCATAAGGCTCATCCATCCCGTCATAGTGGAAGAGGAGGAGGAGCAGGCCTTACAGCTCTGGAATGCACTGCAAATAGTTGGTTCTCAGAGTTGTTGTTTCAAAGGGTGTTGGCAGAGTTTTCATTCTCAGTATGTTTTCTCCTTCCCTTCTCCTTCTCCATGTTCGCCATTCTTGCTATCCCTATGGGCAACTACAACACCACCATGTCTGGTTTTCTTCCTCCTTGTTCAATCGCTTGATGTTAGTGCTAATGGATATGTTAACCATGTTGGAGACAGTTATGTAGGCACTGAGGACGCACCATGAGATAGAGGCGGATGACAATGAGGACTACAAAGAGGATATGAATGGGCTTCTGCTACCTGAGATCATGGTAAGGCAAGAGGCATGGACACTGTCTTGCTCAGTGTTGGAAGGCGCCAACAACACTAAGAGGATGTTAAATGGGATTTTTGGGTTCCTTAAGGTTCCATAATTCCTTCACAAAATAAAAAATTTGGGTTCCTTCAATTCTAATCCACCACATCTCCAACTACAGTAAACAACTTCGATTCTCTCTGCAATTTCCTCATAATTGTATCCAAAATCACTTTTCTTTTCTTTGTTTGTTCTCATGCCTTTTTCACATTTTATTCAATGGAAGTTGGAAGTTTTTCTAGTCTCATGTTATTCCTTACAAAGGAGTATAAGATTGTGGTTGTTGGGTTGGACAATGCTAGCAAGGCTACCACCCTTTTTACAAGTTGTATGTGATGTTGATGGAGGTGGTTAATGGACGGTGATATTAGACATGGGGAATGACAATCAAATAGAAATCAAGAAAATTATTATGGGTATAAAAGTTATTTCACATATTTTACAATTTTTTAAAATTAAAAATCATTTGTAATTCATGGTCACTTAATTATACGGGATAAGTATAATGTGATTTACAAAATTAAGAGAGGTAATTGTAATCCTGAAAATAAAGAGATAATTGTAATATAAATTGACCTTAGGGGAGGTAGTTATAATTGTCCCTATTATTTAAGAATGGAGTCTAGTGTAGAGTTCAACATTTAATTTGTAAACAATTTCATACTCTTTAGCATTTAATATATTTTTTGGAATTAAATGATATCATTTTTTTGTGAGATTGGGTATAATAATGATATTCAAAATTAGGTAAATTATTTTATTTTTTATGTTTGGATAAGTTTTGTACGAAAAATATGGGAATATGGAAATTTTTTTGTAGATATAATGTTTAGATGGTCGCTATTGATGATTTTTGAGAAAATTGTACAAGTAACTCTAAAATGGCTATTGGCAATTTTACTTTTAAGTTATTATTATATTTTATTAAATTTTCTATTGGAAAATTAATTATTATATTATATTTTAAAATAAAATTGCCAATGGCAATTTCAAGAAAATCATATCATGATGATGATTATTATTGTCATTATTTTTGTTGAAAGGACCATATTTCGGTAAATAGACATCACAATAACCATATGAAAAAAAAACCATCAAAATTAACTTAGATTTTAATATTTTGGGAACAATTAACCTACTAAATTGAACCTCTTCTTATTGTGAAGTTAAATGTGTGACTTCAATAAGTGTTACTATTCTTTTAGCCATAAATGTACTTGAAACATAGGACTAGGAAAAGAAAAAAAAGATACATGAAACAGTTGACGTAGCCAAAGAGATGATGGTGATGTTGACACTATATCTATGTGGCTTGCATAGATTAAGTTCTGTTTTGAAGGCGAATAATTTCCGGATGACTAAGTGATCTCAAAAGCACAGTCAATTTTAATTTGTTACAAGGCAACATTTTGTTAATGAGACCACAAATAAAGGGAAAACCATTTAGCAGGAAGGTGACATTATCAAGCATACACTCCTATTTGATGCTAGAGCATCTCCCATGGGAAATCCCACATTGGATCCCACTTTTGACCTCACTGTTTTTCACATCAATAATATGTCATATAAAATAAAATTGGGCTACAATTAAAATTTTCTCTTTAATGGAAGGTCTGACTATTAGTCCCAACTTTGATCCCACATCTATTTAAATTAATATTTATATAAAAGAAATTAGAAAAAATTAATGATTTAACATATGTCCCATTACAATTGGTTTAAAAAAAATTCGTCCCTTCCCATGTTGTAAAGGGATGAGTCCCAACTCTAGAGTCCCATTTGTAATTGCTTCAGTGATAAATTTTCAAGTGCGACGTCAACACATGACATCGTGGGGGAATTGGGGCTATAAATTACACCCATTGGATTTGCTTTAAGTTTCCATTGAGTGTAAGATGATGAGTAGGTTCTGCATTTGCAATTTCTGATTTCTCCTACTTTTACAAAACTAGAAAAAAGGGTGCACACAACCTAGCCAAATACAGCTATTAGTTATGAGGAGATGGTTTGGATCATAGTTTTCAGAACTAGACTGCTGATTCACTTGGTCAAGTCATTGGGTTTCACCGGTTGAACCAATTGAACTTGATTTAATTAAATAAATATAATAATTGGTATATTTAATTTACAAAATATACATATGTAATAAAATTTATTTTAGTATTTTTTTAAGTCCCACTGGCATGAGGTCAAGTTCCAGCACATAGAAAAAAATCTACTCCACTATGAATTGAGACTTGTTTGGATATAAGTTACGAGACATGGCCATTGTCATAAATCCATTTAATAGTTTTTCAAAAAAGTAAAAAATTGATACACACCAAGCCCTGTATTACTCTTTTAGACTCCCCATTCCTAAGTCGTAGCATGATATGGTCTTCTTGTGGACCAAACTAAAAGAATAGCTTTTATTTTCACTTAATGCTCGCAGTTGTGTTGGGCTTCTCTTTTTCTTAAATGAGAAAAAAGTTAAAAAAAGGTAACATTGTAACACCCCGATTTTTCTGTCCGAGGGAAATGATCAAAATGCCCCTGAGGTCATTTTCTGACCCGAATTCGAGGGTAACCAACTCGGTCATCCTCGAAGGGTCAACTCAATGTTTGAAGGGGATTGAATGGCCTTTGAATGCTTTCGAAAGCGAAAATTTCGTTTTCCGCAGTTTCGGGTCAAAATGACCAAAATACCCCTATAGCGTTTTACGCGGGTAAAGGTGCCGTTTGAGCCCGAAACTTTCCCCAGAGGTTTAAAAACATGTTTTCATGTGTCTAGAGGTCTCTGTTCAAGTCCCAGTGGTCCCGGGCAGTTTTAGTGCAAAATTACGATTTTGCCCATAGAATAGTGTTTTTGAGCTTAATGACGTAATTAAGCAAACCTAAGCAATATTAGGCTCTAAATGAAGATTAATTAATTTTCCTAATTAATCTAGAGTCAAAATAATTTATTAAAGTTAATTAGAACCTAAAATTGCTTAGATTAAACTTAAATCCCTTTTTAGAACTCAAGATTCCTAGTCTTGAAATCTTGAATAGTGTTTTCTCTCTCCAATTCCTTAAATCAAGGAAATGTGTCTAAGAGTTGTTTAGACTCTAAATTGAGGATCTAACTCACTAATGGTGCAAGATCACTCCTTAATTATGCCTAGACCATCCTAATTATCCATTTCCCTTACCTAAACACTTTCTTACAAATTCCTAATCTTAAGCATAATCAAAGATACACCTAAACACAACCCTAAACCACAATTAAAATGCAAAGAACCCTCCCCCATGGCTGATGAAGTTTCGGCCAGCACACTCCCCATTGGCCACATGTTTAATTATTTTCTCACTCAAAGAACCATGCTTGAGGCCATAACTTGAACCATACCTCACCATACCTTAAGCCATACCTCACCATGCCTCAAGAACACACTATCTCACCTCATGGAACTCATGGATGCCTCCAATTCTGCACCTCATGGCCGAAAACCCCTTCAGCCCTCACCCCCTCCATTTGTTTCATTTCTCTATAAATGCAATGCCTTGAGGAGCTTGCACCACTTTTAGATCATTTGCTAAGTTTAGGAACACTCAAAGCTTTTCTTTTCTCTCAAAGTTCTAGTGTTCTTCAGGTTTTTCAAAGTTCTTCATCATCTTCATCTTCTTCTTCCATCTTCAAGTTCATCACATCAAGTAGGGATTTTCTTTCAAGTATTCCTTTCTTTAAAGTTCTTGTTCTAAGCTTTATGTTCATAGTTTCTCTTGATTCTTTTTAGAACTTCTTTTCTTTTCCTTATTCTTTCCCATTTTCGGCCATGGGCCTTGGAGTTCAAAGAAATGAGAGCTTGATGATGAGAGTTTCATGATGATGTTCATCACTTGAAACAAACTCTAGAGCTTGATCTTTGTTCTTGAGCACAAATGTTTCTAGTTTTTCCTTCCTTGAACTCTTGAGAACTTTAGTTTTGATGGTGTTTTAAAATGGTTCTAAGGACTCAATGATGAGGTCTCATGATGTTGGTGTTAATATATCATCAAGATCATGGACTCTAGAGTTTCAAAATGTTCTTTTTGTTCCTTGAAATTTCGGCCCTTTCCTTTTCTTTTACAAGCAAAATGTTTTGATTTTCTAAAGATGTTGTTTGAGTTCTAAGAACTCTAGACTATATCATATCTTGGTTTAATGAGTTTGGGTTGAGGTTTAAGTTCCTTTAAAGTCTTGTTAAGAGCTTTAGAAAGATTAAATAAACTTGCATAATTTATCTTATGCTTGCACTCATATTTACATTCTTGTTATGCACCTTTACTTTCAAGCTATCACCTAAGAACATAAAGATTAAAATGGAACTTGCATCTTCACTTAATTTAATTCTCAAAGCCTTTCTATTTCGGCCTTAAAGTCGATTATTGTTGGGCCTAGAGCACTAAAATAAAGAATTGAACTTGCATCATCACCTAATTAATTTCTCGAATGCCTATCTATTTCGGCCTTAAAGTCGATTGTTGTTGGGCCTAGAGCACTAAAATAAAGAATTGAACTTGCATCATCACCTAATTAATATCTCGAATGCCTATCTATTTCGACCTTAAAGTTGATTGTTGTTGGGCCAAGAGCACTAAAATAAAGAATTGAACCTTGCATCTTTACTTTCAAGCTTGCACGTTTAAAGTTTATGCCTCGCATATTTACTCTCAAGCTTGCATGTTTAAGTTTATGCCTTGCACATTTAATTTATGTCATCACTTTATTTTGTAAGCAAGATTAAAAACAAAAAGCATGAGCACGTTTATTTTATGTTATAACTTAAAGAACCTAGAGCTCAAAGACTTGCCCATTTCATTCCAAGTTAAAGTTTAATGTGAAACCATTCTTTGAATGCATATTTTCGGCCAAGTAGTGATGATGGACTTTCAATGAGTTTTCATCTAGCTACAAGGACCAATAGTCTATGTTCTAAGTTTTCCTTAAAGCTTTACAAACCTTTTCGAGGTTATGTTGTCATGAGATATGACTTCATTCCCTTTTAGGAGATGAAATATATTTTGGTCATTGACCTAAGGCTTCTCTTAGCCTCTTGATGAATTAAAATGATTTGCAAAGAGTTTTAGAAATTCTAAATTGATTCCAAGAGAAACTAGTTAACTTATGTACCTAGAAATGTCAATTTAACTCTCTTATTGAAGTTAAATGTTTTCAGTTCTGATATGATGAGTGTGATGTTGTATGATGATGTTTTGATGTGTTGGAATGTGTGAAAATATCATATGATGATGTAGAAGCGATCCTATGCATAATAGGTAAGAAACTAGCTAACTAGAAATACCGTAAAGTTGAAATTTGACATAGTTTTATCCTATTTGTTTATGGACTCTTTCCAAACTGTTTTAATGGAAACATAATCAGATTTAGATTGTTTAGACATGAAAAACTTGGTATCATTTGGATTAGAATCGAATTCTAGCACCTATAGGGAAACTAGTAACTAGAAAACCGTAAAAGTGCAAGTTTAGAACTCTTAGAACGTTTATTTTTCTGGATTCTGTTCAGCACCCTTACAACATGATAAACATGATTAATAATTAGTCCTTAAGTATAGGAATGCCTCATAATTGATTTGGATTTAATTCATAGCGTCTTAGGCGAAGACGGAACCAAGAAAGGGTCTAAAACGTAAGTTCTAGAACCCCGTGAACACAAGTTAGAGAATTTGCCCTATGCTATTTAGATTTAAGTATGAACATGAGGATTAGGAATGATGATTAATTATGAGCCCTTAGGTGCATAAAAATATGAGCGACGGATGTTAGAGAATTATATCTCAAGATTAAGACCCGTAAGGGTCAAAGCATAAGCTACCGTAAGGGTAAGCGTTTGAATGTTTTATGATGATGCATGTAGTATGCAAATGATGATGATGTTATTCATATGAGGAATTCATGAGGTTATATGTTTATGTGGCATAAAGTAAATTTGGAAGGAAATTCGGTGTAATGCTGTTATGCCGCCGAATTTCCGACAAATTTGGGGACTTAAAGAGATTTTGAAAATTAAGGTACTAAGATGGGTTCTAGGATGACACCGGTTCGGCCGAGCACCTCCATAGAACTCATGTAACATCGGTACCATTTTATACTCTTAGGTGACACCGGTTCGGCCGAGCACCCCTAAGAGAATTGCCCCGTAACCCGTACTCAAATAGTCAGGATTTATGATTTATGATACGCTTATCGTTAAGTGGTAAGTAAGAACTAGTGACGACTAGTTAAGGTATGAGCTCATAACCTAGATATGTGACACGTTCTGGGTGACACCGATTCGGCCGAGCACCCCCAGTTCGATTGTCTTTTAGGGTGGCCCATGAGGAAGAAATGTTTCATGATTATGATTATGTCACTAAGTTTGTCCCATATGAATGTTTCTGTTGCCACTTTATGCCACTAAGTATGATGATGCTTGATGTTATGTTCTATATATGTGCATTAGGTAGTGCCATGCATACATCTTTTATTATGTTGCATTCATGACATTAAGATCATCCTAAAATGAATGGACCTTGGCTAAAGTATATTTTAAAGTTTAAAATGAACTTAATACATGCCCAGTCATTTTCTATAATTAAACCTAAGGTTCTTGAGGACGTAGATGATGACACTTAGGTAATAGGAGGCCCTACTGAGATTCTTTAGCAAGATTCTCACTTCCCCTATCTCTTTCTTTCCGTCACGTCTTCAGATGGCGACGTTCGTAGTGTTCGTGGACACCCCGACATGGGAGGTGCACTATGACCCGGCTCACGGGTCATACCATTTTGAGGGGCAGTGCACGGTGCGGGTTTTCATGTTCGTAGGATGCCCCTTCACTCATCCCGTGCACACCCATCGCTTCTCCCCGACTGCACCCTATGGCGACGAAGAGCGGGTTTTTGAGCGTGCGCGTACGCATGACGAGAGAGTGCTCCGCATGCACACCGCCGCCTTAGCCATGCGAGACTATCCCGATTACGTGCCCCGGACCTACTTCTCGGAGACCAACCCGTCCGAGGACCCGCCTACTCATCCGTATAGCGAGAGCTCTGCCCCCTCTCCACCATTGATGAGGGAGGGCAGTGAGGATACCGTGACTCAGCCACGACTTGCACGGCGACCGGAGATGCGGCCACACCGCGGGGGTCACTCTCGATCCCCGTTCCGCCTCTTTACGCCTGAGGAGCTCGCCCCGTTTTCCGGATACTTGCCTCGTTCGCGAGACGGACGTTAGTAGGAGGTGACGATCGACCGATGGAGTACCCGGTTAGAGCACACACCATTTAGATGGGGATAAACCTTCTTTTGTTTAGAGGTTATCCCATTAGATGCACACGGGTAGGGGAGTAGATCATGTTTATGTTTATGTTGTATTTCCTTTCATGTATTTTCCTTGTACTAAATTAAGTCTCATACTTATAAGTGGGCAAGTTATATATATATGAGATGATATTCAGTGTTATTCATGGTGTGCCTTATGCTATGATGTTATGAGATGTATGATTTGATCGTTACATGATACATCGCATCACGCGGCTCTCACTTTATATTCCAAAAAAAAAATTACCCGTATTTTTCGCTAAGTATTTCAAGGTAAAAATGAGAACTATGAAGTAACAGACTAATGATTAACCTAAATATGTTCTAGAGTATTGGGTTAAAAATTAGGATGTTACAAACATCAGAAAACAAAATACATTTTAACTTTTAGAACCCAACTTTAAAATGGTCTTCAATTTCTTTCTTTCGCTCTTGAATAATGAGTTGCCATCAACCCTTCACTCTAACTCAAATAAGGGTTGTGTTAGCATGGTCCATGCATTGCTAGTTTTGGACCATGTCATGACCCACTCATTTTTATTGTCAAATTGTCTTTAAGTAAAATTAGATAACCTATTCAAAACATTATAGAAATTATGAGAAGCTATGCCTACTATTTCAGATTTGCAGATACCCACTTTAGATTCTTCACCAACTAACCTTTTTGAACACTTTGATGATTGGGTGTAATGTTAGGGTTCATTCCACGGGTGTATATAGAGGCAGCAATCGACTTAGTGATCATAAAGACACTAGTGATGATCTTTATTTCCCATGTGTATACGAGGTTCCTTTTCTCCCTTCATCGGCGACTCAGTTAGTGGAGGATATGGAAAAGTAACACAATAAATCTATGAAACCAAGCATATGGAGTAGGTGGTCGTGTGTAAAGGGAGGCTAGGGACACCTAGGAATGGGATGAGGATATTGTCTTCAAACACTACTCTATACTTGGGACTAAAAAACAAAACAAAAACAAAAAAAGAAGAAGAAGAAGAAAAAGAAAGGAACAAACTTTGAGAAGTTCGATTAAAATGTTTTTGTTGTTTGCGCTCTTTTGATTGAGCAGGTATAATATTTTGTTTGGATTTCTTTTAGTGTTTAACTTGGAAAAAAAAAAAACTTTTCATCACACAAGTGTTGTGGCCATAGTGGCAATGTCCTTGCTAAGTTCAAAGGAGAACCATGTGTTTGTGAGGGTAGGAGGCATTGGTGGCTCTCCTCTCTATCCAGGAACAAAGTCGGAGATGAGTGTGAATCAAAAGGATCGGATAAACATATAATTTTGTCTTGTTAATAATTCTAAGTTTTAATTTAGGTTGACTTTCGTTGCAAATAAATTTAAAAGAGAACTGACATGCAATATATCATTTCTTTCTCATTTAATTGGTGTGGGGTCAGTTTGCAATTAAAATATAGGGCCATAATATGGTCCAAAACAAATGTTGGACCATCGTAAAATGAGCCCTCAAAGAAATAATTTTTTTTTCTTCCTCCCTCCCTCTGTCTATTTCTTTCCTTTCTTCCTCTCAATCCTCTTTCATTCATGCCTCTCCTTGTCTCAAACATGGAGTTGGTGCAAGATCTGGTAGCGTTAGCATCAACAGGCGTCAACAGTACCTCCTCCTCGCCAGAGGCCACATTGAAGACAATCAGCATTCAATGACTTCTTTTTTTTTTCTTGAAATGATTGAATCGAATGAACCGGTGCCTCGTTGGGTTACCAATTTTTTCAAAAAACCAGCAAGCTAGATTGTGGTTCACATTGATTCTCTTGCTTATCTGATCTGTTATGATGCTTGGACGGTCACCTAGCCAATTTATCAGTTCATCGGTCGAACCAGCCACTCTAATCCGAGTTTTAAAACTTTAGTTTGGATTGAGTATGTTCATGATGAAATTAATTAATAGTCTTTTACTCCTTGATGTTTTGGCTACTAATAATGAATAAAAATCTAGTACTTCATGTAAGAACAATTATATTTGACTTTCATAATTCTTGCTTCAAAACACTTATAATAAAGAACTATCATACATGTCAATTCAAACACAAGTGTTTGTGAGGTTATTTTGATCATATAAATAAATATTGACATGAGAGATAATAAATGAGGTTGACATTGAAGAAAGCATAGTACTAGAAAATAGAGTTAATGTGAGTAGTCGGAGATGTTAAATGTTCTTTAAGTACCTAGCAAAACCCAAAATTTAAAACGTTAAGAAAATTCTGTGTATGATTTAAAAGGTTAGCTTTGTCAAATGAAAAGTATAGACATGAGAGACAATAAGCGGGGTTGACATTGAATGAAGAATACTAGAAAAGAGAGTCAATGAGAATAAATAGATATAGTAAATGTTCCTTAACCAGTCTTTTTGGTGTAAAACCCATGTTATAATTACAACAATTTAAGGGACTTTTGTTAGGAGTGTAAAAGAGCATTTAATATTGATGAATAATAACAGTTAATTAATGACAAAATATATCAAACAATTCTAATTGAAAATTATTTAATTTTATTGTATAATGTTAACCAATTTTCAGTACTAAAATTTCCGCATCAACTGTTACAATCTCGTACTCTTCAACATTTAATATACTTTTTGGAATGAGCAGCATTATTTAAATATTATTTTTTTATTATTAGATGTGATAACAAAATGAGATTAGTAAATACTATTATCATATTTAATAATAATAAAATAAGTGTCCTAATAGATATTAATTAATATGTTCAAATAATATTTTTGCTTTGAAATGATACCCAGTTAGAATAATGATATGCAGATTGCGAAAAGAACTTACATTGCATCTTTCCGTTATTTTTTTTTTCTCAATTTTATTTATATATTACATTGCATCTATTCTTAATGTGTAAGATGTGTGCATGTAAAGAGTATTATTATTCTTTTGAAAAAATTATTAAACAATTTTTTTTTTATTCTCAAGAACTTGAATTCAATTTTGATGCATTCATAGTGTTTAAAACTTTATAATTTCATTTAACCAAATATCTCAATATGATATTGGAAGTAGTAGTTCTGATATACTAATAATATGTAAAACTCTTTTATAGAATTATTTAACATTTTTTTATTTAATTGACTTTTTAAATAGTAGAATGAGAATTAATAATCATATATACTAATATGAAATTATATAATTAAATAATTGTGAAATAGATGATAAAGTGTGTGTCATTGGGTGGCATGAAGGACAGTCACACTTTAGATATTCAAACAGTATTTTTGTTTTGGAATAATGCTGGTTAGAATAATGATATGCAAATTGCAAAAAGAACTTACATTAACTCTTTCTGTTTTGCTTTGCTTTTATTTATTTATATACTACATTGCATCTATTCTCAGTATATAAGACGTGCGCATGTAAAAAGTATTATTATTATTCTTCTGATAGTATTAAACAAAATTTTTATACCCTCAAGGGTAATTTCGATGGATTTACAATGTATAAAATTTTATATCATCATCCAATTAAACATATTAATTTGACATTTCAAGTGGTAGTTTTGATGCATTGTGTGTGTACAAAACTCTTATATTGTCATTTAAAATTTTTCTATTTGAATAACTTTTTGTTGATATAGCTTGACATTTTTGCTCAACCAATAGACAAAAGGTCCAACTAACTTTCAATGCATGAAAATTGATTGAAGTGGCCAAAATTTCCTAGTGGTGTATGAGACAGATAGTTGGCATTGAAAATCATTAAATATTGGTTGAAAACTTGGTTAGGATGGCTCTATAAATAGAGCTTCACTTTGCAGTATTTCAATCATCGATGGAGCATAAGAAAAACCAAATTCTCTGCTCATTTTAGTATAATAGAGTAGAATTATTTGTTTCTTATAAGTTTTTTTTCTTTTGTGAGTTGAAAGTATATATCAGTAAAAAAATATTGTGAGGTATTCTGAGTGTATTTAGGATTTGGATAGAGTGAAGTGTGTCCACCTTTTATATTTCCATAGTAAAATATTTAGTTATCGGATTTACCCATGGACATAGGTTTTAAACCAAACCACGTAAATTCCAAGTGTAATTTATTTTTAGCTTTCATATTTTTATTTTGTGTTATTCTATTTCTACCTTTTAAGTCTGCTTTTTCACAACATTTTTAAATTATGAAATGAGAGCTAATCATATTTGATGATGTGACATTATATGATTACATGATATGATTACATGATCATAAAAGATTTTTGCTGTCAATCCACTAAAATTAAATCTATATAAATTTATTGAAATGAAAAATTATGAAAAAACAACTATTCATCATTATAACTACTCATTGTCATTTACTTTCTCTATTTCTTGTTAATAGTAGAATTGAGAAATCGAGACAATTATGTATATTAGAAGGTTATTGAATCTGATGACAAACTGTGGCAAAATATATTAACTCTCTAATGTATCAAATTATATTAGTTTTTTAATATGACTATTAATAGAGAATAGAGCGGTGATTATTTTGATAAAATTCTACCTAACCCAGTTGCATACAAATTAAATTCATATGTAAATTAATTTATTTCAATTGATGGTCCAGAGTTACTCTAAGCTCTTAAATCATGGACCCTCTTTCCTCCTCCTCTGAACACATGGATTGAAACTTTGAACGGTGAAGAAGAACAAGCACATGGTATAGTAGTAATGGGAGGAGCAACCAAAATGTACAGAAGCAAAGAAGAAAGAACATGCAACAGACGAGGCAGGAAGAGCACAACATGCTTAAATTCAGTGACAAGTAGGCGGTGGCAATAGGAAACTGCCGGTATTTGCCCAAAGCCAAGGTTTCATCCCATCTCTCATGCATCACCCCACACTCACTTTATGACGTTTGTGTCTTTATGTTGGAACTTCCTCAACAACCCTTGTCTCTTTTCACTTCAACTCATGCATTTCACCCCTTTTCTTCTCCTTCTTATACTTCTTGGTTCCTGCACCTGTCTCCCATTCTCTCAGTTCTACAAGTTTCATCACTTAGGACTCTGGTCAGTTCAATGTGGTTTTGAATTTCCATTCCCTTGTGTTTGATTTTCATTGTCAGTGGTTCTATCTATCCATCCTCTTTTCCCCTTATTTGTTACATGAATTTCGATTTCTTTTTGCTTTATATATTTATAGCTTTATCAGTTGTTGACAGTGATGAGCTTCTAGAGCTTGAGTTGCAAAGGTAAGTTATTTTATAAGAATCTAGGCAAATTGAAATGTGGTAAGAGGTAACAAGCAAGGAAGAATGCTTCTTTGTTTCTTTCTTTTCTGTTTTTTGAGGTCGGGATGGGAATGGAGGGTGTTGGGGGTGGGAGGTATTGTTGAGGTTTTTGCTTATGTTAGAAGCAAGGTTTTGTGTACAAGCAAGAGGAACGAATGGGGGCTGTTTGAATTTTTCATTAAGAGAATTTGGAAAATTCTGATTTCTTGTTAATTGTATTCATGTCAAAATCGTTATCTAGAATGCTCATTTTTCCTTTTGAAGTGATGTCGTTTTGGAGTAGATTTTGATGGACTGTGATACTCTATGGGGACAAGGATATAAGAAGATCTAGCCAAAGGAAATGCGCGGGTACTTGGGAGCCTGAGCTGCACATCTAGGGGGCAAAGGCAGTCTGCAGGGGATCCTGGATTTCTAAGTTAGACTTGGAGATCTTATCTAGTGGAATAGTCAATAATAACCATTTTTAAAATGGGGGTTCTGTCATCATCGACTGTTGATTGCGTTTGATAGGAGAAGTTATTGTTTGGCATGGATGAGGAAGAAGGGGCTAATGGATGAAGGGGGAAGTGAGAAGAAAGAGTGAGGTTGATGATGAAGAGCAGATGAAGGGGGTGAAGTTATGGCTGCTTGGATCTCTGGTATTCCATGGGGCTCTAGTAGTGTCATTTTTTTTTTCTGTCTTTTAGAAGATGTGGTACTCATAGGAGAGTTATTGGAACAAGGGTAAGCTTCCTGAGCTTCCTAGGATAAGACATGGTTGAAAGCTGAGCATGTGATGCATGTCAAGCAGGGATGATCAAACACAGAGAAACAGTAGCTTCTTTACTGTTCTAAGTCCAAGGAAGCTTAAGGCTTCTTATAATTGATTCCTATTGGAAACCCCTTATCTAGGTGACGAAACTTTGATGGAACTTTCCATAAGCCTGCTAGGCCACTCAAAATATAGCTACTTAAGGGTATGTTTGTGAGTTTAAATTTTGGAAGAGAAGGGAGAGAAAGGAAGGAGTTGCATAGTGTGAAATTTTAAAATCTTATACTACTAGTCCTTTCTTCCCCTTCCTTCAGTGCCAAAATCCAAACTCACAAGCATACGCTAAAGCAAATGAGGTCAAGGCTTCCTTAAGGGACAAAGTTCCGAAGAGGCAAAGATTCCTCAGCAGATGAGCTTCTATAAAAAGGAGTTTAAGATCAGTGAAGGAGTGAGGCTTCCTTTGCAGAAAACAAGGAAGTGTCATACACTTGGTTCCTCTTAGATTGTCAGGGAGTTTGGTAATGGGCTCATACTGACATCCTTGACTGAGGTTCTCTCTTAGAAGTCACTGAACTGCTTCTTTCTCTTATGATGAGTCTTATAAGTGTCTTATGTTTTTGATATTCTATTGCTTTTACACAAGAATCTTTGTGTTGCTGTTTCTTTATGCTCTTGTAACAAATCTGTATTTAGGAAAAATCCATGTAAAAACAGATATTAAAATGATGACAAACTTACTATGATCTCTCCTTCTCTCTCTCTCTCTCTCTCTCTCTCTCCATATATATATATATATATATATATATAAAGTATGATTTCTATATGATCTTTTTAAAGCTAATAGTTGTTTATGTTTGGTCTTGGGACTTTGAGCTCTTGATGGTAAGTATGTTTTGAAATGTTCATTTAGAACTACTTATGTGATACTAGTCAATGATTGTTATTTAGTGTCAAATCCAAAAGTGGAATCGTGTTCTTGTAGATACGCATTTAATGCATCCTCTTCTTTTAGAAGTTGACAAATGATCACAATTCTTATGCATGGCTTCACTCTTAAAGATGCATGGAGACTAGATTTGTACCTGTAACATTTATCAGATTTCTGTAACATTTGCATGAATCTCATTTAACTAACTACTTGACTTGCCGGTTTCCTGCTTTAGCTTGTCATTTTGATGTGGTTTTAATAATTTCTTTTCAGCTTGTCGTGGTCTTTGTAAATGCTTAACTTGTTCTCCCTTGATTAACTATATCCAGGGATTTCTTTTTCTTTTTGTGTTTAATCACCATTACCATAGTTGTAATTTCATTACTGTTATTCATGTCACAATGTTATTATTTCTTTTCCAATTTTACCTGCTACCAAGAATGCTTTATGTGGATTGGATTTTAAAGATTAAGATAGATTTGTATAGGTTTTTGACTTCCATAAATGTATTTACTAGGCTGACTTAGGTAATAAGTCAATATCATGGGTTAGTGGACTGTTTATTTGTAAATTGGAAGTTGTTGCATTTATCTGGTACGCATGGACAACCATCAAGCACTTACGGTGACAAGTACTTTTGTGGTCTAGGTCACTCAGTTTATCCCATTCCTAGGTGATGATATTGGTTGTGGCCTTGTCTTATTTATTTTAGATTGTTACCGTTGGTAGTAGGCAGAGCTTAAAAAGGTGAAGTATTTGAGGAAATAGAAGAAAAAGCAAAAGAAGCTCACTTGGTTTATGTTGTTATCTATCAATTTGAAACTCAGATTTCTTCACACAGTATATGTTATCAGCCATGTTATGTCAAAAAACTTATGTTCACTTGGTTTATAATTTGACTAGAATCTTATTCCGCCATGTGGAAAATAATTATAAAAGGAAATTTCTTTAGTTACTCTTGAAATACATGTTAGCTGCTTTGATATTAGCATTTCTGACTACGAATTATTATGCCTCCATTTATCATTCAGGAAAACGTCTTATATGATTATTTCTTATGTAACAAGGCCTCTTGTATTTTGAGCATCGGGAGCCTCTGTCCTTTTCGTAGCTTCTCTTACACAGCCTCGAAGTTCAGTTTTATGAAAATGCAATGTTATCTAGAGCAAGTTCAAATTGGTGATTTCATTTAGAAACATTAATGCTTCCCTTTTGCAGGAACGTGGATAGTCAAACACTCTGGGTCAACCTGTGTCTTCAATAAATAAAACTACTTTCTAACTTCAATGATTTCCATGTAAGGGACCTTAGGTCTTTAATTTTATCAAGTTCAAGTGGAACCAAGTTATCATGTTCTGCTTTGATCTCTGACAACAGTAAAAGAAAAGCTCTTCAGTCTTGTCTTCTGTCTTTGCTTCAGGACACTGTTACTCTCCAAGATACAGACTATGCTCTGAAACAACTTGTTAGTGGTTAAGAAATGTGACACTCTGGATTTATTTCTAGATCACAATAAGCATACCAGAACATAATGTAAATATATCAATCTGCTAATTTCTAGTAGTGTTCATTGTGCTGCAGCTTCCTTGGTAAAAGTGAGAAACTTGTTATGCTTTGTGCATGCATGGTTTCTGTAAATTCAGAATTATTGCTATTTTTGGTGGTTTTCTTGCTTCTTGTGTTATTTACCACTTCAGAGATGTCATGTTTTGCACTTTTACTATTTATTTGGAGCAATTTTCTACCTGGTTTTATTTTTATTTTTTTGTGTTTTTGTATGGTTGCTTCAGAATTATAGTTTTTTCATCAATCAAAGGGGGTGGGCCAAGCAGACTTATAATCATTCATAATTCTTGATACTTGGTTCTTTAATTCCTATATTTGACAATTGTTTTCTCCAGAAAGTAAATTTTGAAATGGTCTATGTCCTGAACTACATGTGTTAATTCAGAGGCAGATTTAAAATAGGTGATTACTCTGTAATAAGTTCCACAGTAGTTTACTCAGTTAAGTGACTCAACTGTTTTCCCTTTGTGTTGTGTCCTTTTATTTTTCAAAAGTTAGGATTCCTTCAAAGGTATTTGAGGATGGATTCACTTAGTAGTACAAAAAGAAAGACCAATGACGCCATTATAGTGTATACAAGAAGAAAAGGCACTAGTTCCGGAAATAATGTATCATCTCCCAATGAAGTCATTTCATCAAATTCGAAGTCTTCTTCTGTGGCTAAAACTGACAGCTCACGTGAAATTGGAGATGATGGTGTAAGTTTTCTCTTACTTCCCTTGTTTCTGTTCTTTGTAATTTCTATAACAAGTGTTGTTGGTCTTCAGTCATTACAGCTAGCATGGGTCATTTTGATTTTGTCACATGGTACTAAGAAAATTTATAGTTTATACGTTGAATGTACCTCTAGTAATGTTTTCATACTGTTCAGAAAAGAATTTGCATGGTTTTGCTTTTTTGACAAGATAGTTCGTATCTCTTTATCCATTTTGTAGATGCTGAAACATGAAATAAAAACTTGCCTGTTGGTTTCCTCAAGACAGTTCCTATCCATTTATCCATCTTGTTTTCATAGAGTTGAAATGAAAAATGCAGTTATGGCCAGATTTTTGCCTCACAGAAGTGTTTATTGAATTCACATAGCATCAAAATGCTATGCTTCATCTCGATCATAAAAAATCAAAATATTTCTGCAGAGTTACTTTGAATGTGAGCTATGTAATGATGGTGGAGAACTGCTATGCTGTGATGCTTGCCCTCGTACATTTCACATTACATGCCTTGCTCTGAAGGTATCCTAAGATTTTGTTATGCCATCAGTCTATCCTCTTATTCTTCTTTGCTTAAACTTAAGGTAAGCATATATTCTGTTTTACTTGAAGTCTGTTCCTAAAGGAGAATGGCGATGCCCAAACTGCTCTGATAATGGTGATCTTTCCAAGAACATACAAAGTTCAAATCTTTCCAGGAACATACAAAGTTCAAAGAATGTAGACTCCAAAACAGACATCTCATCTAAGAAAGCAAAAGGTGGCTCTAGCTTGTCAAGTTCAAAGTGCAAGAAGGCATCAAATTAATCCAAATTACTGATAATTAGGTATGCTTGTCAGTCTTGAACCTCTGTATATTCTTATCATTCTTAAAAAAGTTAACATCATTATGCATTTTTATTTTATTACTTTTTTGGCCCCTTTTTCTGAAAATATCTTGTATAATATATTTTTCTCAAAATTTAAAATATTTCAGGCAATAATTATTGGCATGGCTGTGTGAACTTTTGAAATGAATGGTTCAATATATCTTCAAAACTGTTGGAACTGTTGGTAGTGGCAACAATCAAAAGCTACTGAAAACAATTTGTTGTCAACTAGTATAGAAGTTTCCTAAGACATATCTATTTTCTGGTTCCGTAAAATTGTCTGCTAATATTTTTAGAATTTAGTTTTGAAGTACCATCAGTGTAAAAAAGTTTTACATTATTTTTCAATTATGCATTGATATACATGAGACTTTTGAGGTAGTGGATGTGAGAGTCAACTATTTTTGCTGATATAATAATATATGATCAGATGACAATATAAAACTCTCTAACACTAATAGTGCATCAAAATTAACCTCATTTTTATTATTCTTTTCTTTAGCTTCACCTTTTATATTTCAATTTTTTCTTGGATAAGACCTAGGCCCCACCCATGGGCCTAGTGGAGGGACCTCCAAGTGAGACCTCTAAGAAGCGCCCTAATCGGGCACGGGAGAGGAGATAATGGAGAGGAATCTAGGATGGAGAGCACTTGTTGAGATTGAACCACAGCACTCTCCTTACATGTCCCTTGCTCTTACCAATTGGGCAAGCAGCATGGGAGTATGGGACGACTTTTATTTACTTTTATTTGTAATTTTTGAAGAGAATGATCTTGTGTCTAGAAGCTGATTCATGATAGTTTGTAAGCCACCTGTTTTGTTATCAGTGTCAATAGTTGTGTCTGTCGATAGTTGCTTTGCTCAGTGAGCAAGTTAATGCAGCCAGCAAAATTTTTGTAATATGATTTTGAAAAGAAGATTTAAAATTCAGTTTTGTGACTCACTAACACATCAACATCATTAGATATTTTATCAATGATGGACTGAATAAGAAGGAAACAATAAGAAAGGTAGAAAGGAAAGTACATATCAAATGCCATCAATCCAATGCTACATAACTGTTATTCTGACTAATACCTAATATTAGGTCTTTCTTGGTTGCTTCTTTATTTGACGTTCTTGTCAACAAAATTTTTCATGCTACAACTGCCTTATTGGTCACATTTTACCAAGGTATGCCATTGCAGAAAAGCTGGCTAAGGTGCTGTGCTAGAATTGATCCTTGTTTTGGATGTTGTAGTTGTACAAAAAAGAGTGTAGATAGGAAATACCCGTCTTTGCTCATGAATGTTCAAGTAGTGCTAAGCAATTTGCATATGCTAAGTCTGATACAAACTGTGTACGCTTGCTTCCTAAGTTACGTTTCTTATGCAATTAACAGGTTTGAAGGGCAACTGTAGCATCATCCTCATGCATCCGCGGACAAAGAAAGTTTATATGAGGAATTAAGGACTATTTTTCTAATGCTTCAGGTTCTAAATTTTCAGATAGTTGTATATTAAGTCAGTGACACAAAAATATGTTGGTTGGGGTACTCAAACCTTGGGAACATCTAGCTATGTTTTTCATGTTTAAAAGCTCTGCTGGTACATAATACTTTGAAAGGATGATTTCAGAACTCAGATATTCTTCAACTATGCTTGATGGTTTTTCATTTGGTTGAGTCTGTAAGAAGGAGTTGTAGTCTTGCATGTTTCAATTTGCAGGTTCCCAATAGGTGTTCATGCTGAGAGATTCTTGTATGGATACAATTCTAATATCTCATTTGGACACATTCAGAATAAACGTAGATCATATAAACGTAGAAACATTTAGATGCAGTCATGAGGCATCTGCAAGATGTTTAAATTGTCATTTTAGCATTGAGGGCAGATCATTTGTCTCTAATCTCATATGTTTGCCTATGTCAGGTCTTCGTATGATTCCTGGTATGAACTGGTTATCCGCATGTCATGTTTTACTTAATTGTTATGTCAAGTCTGTTATTTTTCCTGTTGAGCCTGTTTTGCCTACTAAACTTGTACATCTTTTCTTACATTCCATAGAGTTGAACTATTGTGGGGCAGTGAGTAAAGGATTTGTGCTTATATCCACTAGTGAGTAGTGAGTAACGGCAGTGCTGGCACAAGGTTGGATCCATCTTTATTAAGCCATAAACTTGCAGTGGTTATGGATTGTTGGCATTATTTGTGCTGCTAAACGTTGTCATGGGGCAAGATATCAAGAGTGAATCTAGCATGTAGTTACGATTTTGACTTGAAAGTTACATCGACGCAGGTGACACCTCTTTCCGTGCTGTTCACACACACACACGATCATATTTAAATAAAATGAATAACTAACAATTCAAGAAAAGGTGTGTAACTGTTATTGAGACCCTGCATCATTGGTCCTGTCAGGGAGAATTTCGGGCTATACAATTATAACACCCTTATGAAAGGGTAATGGTTTGTAGGCTCGATGGTTAGCATTTTCGATCTACTTGGTTCCGATGTTCACTCACCTTCCTGTTTGCTTGGTTGAGTTCCATGATTAATTATCAAAAAAAAAAAAAAACTCCCCCTCATATGCACCTAAAGCATTTGTTATGCTAGAACTTATTTATGGTGCTCTCATTGGATTCTGGATAACGGCTATAACTGGAGAAATGATATTTTGACACCTATATGAGTGTAGACACCTATGTGTGTCTCATGTAATGTGAGAGGAGTGATGAAAAGAGAATAAGTTAAAAAAAAATAAGTGGTAAGACCCATATATATTGTAAGTGGGGTGTTTGGATGTTTGAGAAAATTGGGTGTTGAAATAGTAAAACTCCTATAACTGTACGTGTGAATAGTTTTCCCCGTTGTAATCAATTGTACCCAAGAAAAATTGTGTCATAATTATATCGCAGTAATGCATTTATGTTGTCGAAGCTAAACTTTGCATGGACACTTCTTTTTATAGACATGCTCATCATAAGAACAATTAAATAGTGATAGCAAATATTAGCACATGGTCAATCAATTGGAATGATAGTATCTTGGGTTAAGAGAACTGTACCTTCTCTCCTATAGAATCTCAAATACCAAAATAAGATTATATGATAATCCCATCCAATAAGCTAGCCAGCATTTAGTAGGTTACAAGATAAAGAGGCCCTTACAAACAAAGAAAACAATCAATAGAGGCCTATATAACCAGAAAGGCTAATTGCACATGTCAAAATGTTAATGTTACAGTAGTTGGAGACCTAGGTTAGATGGTAGATTTCCTCCCTTAAGAACCACATATAGGTTGACAAATAAATAAATAAATAAAAGAATCACACATAGGACTAAGAGGGATCATGGTCCAATCCTAGAGTGGGAGACTCCAGTATATCTCTCCTCCACCTCAAAGATGACCCCCCAAAAAACAAAAATTGATGTTACATATTTGTGGTAGACATACACCTGATACCTTATTGTTGACTATAAAGTACTTCAATAATAATAAAAGAGAAAACTGCTAAGACATCTTATAAAATGTGGTGAAATTTATTATGATTCTTATTTATTTATTCAGATGATATTGATCTTTTTTTAATACACTTTTCAGTGTGCAAATAAAATGGAGAATGGTGCAATAATTTTACAAATTTATATGAGGATGGTGTAATGACTTCAAGAGCTTAAGAATCTCCAAAATAAATTTTATAATGTAATTTCAGATTAATGTAATTTGATAGAAAAAAAAATGTAAATACTTTTGAACTTGGATGTTCAGGGTGTCCCCCAACTATATGGTTTTTTTGGTAATATCACCGACTATATGTTTGAATTGCTATTTTGATATAGCATCCCTTCCATTATAATTAATTAATAACTCAGCTTCTATATATTTCACCTTAAAATTTCTAAAATCTCCATTCATCTAGCGTCACAGTGGGCTATGTTAATTGAAATCATCAAAAGACACAAATTTTGCAATCGACTAAATCTTCCATCAAATCAAAAGATTAGAATTTTTTTGGGTTAATTAAAACTTTAGGTTTTGATAAATGTTCACCACGAAATATATAGGTAAATATGATGAGATATGTTATTAATTTTAATCAAGGTCAATGCAACTCAGCAAAATAAAAATCTAAGATTATTGGTTATATAGAAGGATATATAATTTAATTTTGATGCACTCTTATTTTTTAAAAATAATCCAGTTGTGTATTATCATTTTAGTAAAAATATTAGATTTTAACATTTATTTTAAAAGTCTAGTAACATGTAATTGAATGTGATAGTGTATCAAGATTAGGATTTTATTTTAATACACTAACATTATTATTTTTTTTATACTATCATCCAATCATATATTGTTAAATAATCAAATATGATTTATTCTTACACCCATTATTTAAATGATCATGCAAATAAAATTATCCAATTGATTGATAAAAATATAACAACCTTTAAACTATTAATACTATTGGTGTGAAAGTATTCTCAAGTGTTGTCGATGTCAAAGAGATATTTGACATAAGAGAGTTTGAGAAAACAAGTGTGAGAACCTGGAAAAGCATGATTATTTTCATGATTTTGAAGCTATTATGTCAAATTGTAAGATGTTGAGAATCGGTCAACATCGACACCCAAAGTGTGTCCAAGGGGGACACAAGGTAATGGGGACTTGGAAGAGTACTGGTGATGATTCCCATATGCACATAAGCCTTTTGGAAATGGATGTTAAGCATGTGTCGTCATAGGTTGTGGAAGACTTGGCTAGAATTTTAGAAGTTGAAGCTTTGCCAAAGGGAGTGGAGAACGTGGGTGGTTATTTCACATGTTCGGGAGTGTTATTGTTGAAGCCGAGTTAGAATGCACGTCGACATCGACGACATGGTTAATCCAAGAAACATGGAGATCTTGACACTTAAAGTGATCTGAAGCACTTAGTAACCATTGGACAGGTGTCGGCATCTGGTTGTACATAGTTATTTATAAATAAGAGGCCTTAGGTTTCATTTTTCAATAGTTGTTGGCTTTGGAATCACACACTCAACAGTCTCACGTGTTCAAGTCACACGGATGCCAAGAATGAGGAAAAGAATAACCATTCCCTTAATGGCTCACTCACTTTCATTCAATTCCTAGGATTAAATTCTCTTTTCCTTTGTTTCATGTTCTTTATTACTTGTTCATTCTACTCAAGCAATTACTTTTGTAAATTTGACATTGAAATGAAAATCAAAGTTAATTATTCAAGGTTGCTTGTGACCATTCTATTCACATTGAAAAACAATCTAGCAATTTGAGTGATTTGCGCTGCCATTATCCACGTCAAGTTACTAGAAAATACTCTGACACTTAATTGTTAAGAAAATTGAGAACTCAAAGAGAAATCACTTCCATTCATCGAATTGAGATCACAAAGCAAAGCTTACCAAATTCATTTGTTTGTCGACAAAAATACAAGCTAAATGAATATATATTAAACTCTCAAAATTAGTCTCAATATAATATCAAAGGTTGTCGGGTGTAAATGGGTTGTTTCCGATTGAATCTGGGTAAAAACATTACGAACCAATAACTTTTAATTGGCTTGGAATCATGATTTTTTGTTTTTTTGCAAAATCCTAACCAAACTAATCTGATCAAATTTGGGTTAGTTCAAATAACGTCATTGGATTTACAAAATTTCAATAAAATTGCTGTAAACTATAAAACACTAAAATTGTATATAAGTAAATTTCCATAAATTAACATGTTATTTGTGATGTCTCAGGTTCATGTATTCTTAATTAAGCCTAGTACCATCGTAAGGTAACTCCGTACCCGCTCAGATTGTTAAAACAACACCCTTCATGAAGATAGGCTCGTCACGACAACAAAATGGTTGCCATGATGAGTCCCCCACTCCATATGGCAAGGCCCCCAGCCATAGCTTCAGTCTGTCTTGCCACGATGAGACTTGGCTTGCTGCAATGAGCACTCTGTTCGCTGCCATGAGTGTGCTTGTCACCCCCAGTTGGTGCACATTCTGCCATTCTCGCTGCAGCAAGACCCGACGTTAGCAACATTCCAAAATGATGCAGTTTCATTTTAATGAGCCTCTACCTTATATAAACACATTATAATTGGTTGAAACCCTAAAAAAAGAACCCTAACCCTCCTCCCTCCCCTCCTTTCCCTCACTAATCAAAGCTTTTTTCTCCTTTCCAATCCATGGGTAAATGGATTTTTTTTATGTTTATGCTAAGCTTTCTCTTTGTTTCCTCAGGTTTAAGAGTTTGGGTATTTCTCTATATGGTTTTTGCCATGTTTTCCCCTTCCCTTATACCTCTAGACTTGTCCTAATATTGTGTTTGTGGTTTGCTTATGGTTTTGATTGGTTCAATTATAGATGTTGGTGTCATTCTTGCTCCTCAGAGCTCTATTGGTGTTGGCACCTCACCTCTGACCCTTCTAAATGAGTGAGTTTAAACTCATGGCCCTATTTTTTACAGTTACAAATAGTTTCTAGTACACATTTTTTATGAATTTAGAAATCAAATTGTGTTATGTATATGTTTTATAAAATATACCAAGTTAGAAAGATCATGATTTTGCATCCTTACATGAAAGTGCATAACTTTTGAAAAAAAAAACATGGGACCATTATTGATGTTGTATGTGTAACACCCGGGGATTGCGAAGTCGGGGAGTGATCGCCGGTGCAAGGAGGCACGGACAAGGAGCGGCTCCTAGCGACTTTCAGCGGAGGGGTACATGAATGAACCGATTACACACCCGAATGAGAGGGATCCTGAGACTGTATAGGTATGAGACTATACAATTAAGGAGGGCTTATATGAATTGATTTGTACTACCTATACCAACAAGATGCATCTTCTTTTCGATAGCCCAAACTGAAAGAACTTCACAGTTAAGCGTGCTTGACTTGGAGCAATTTTGGGATGGGTGACCTCCTGGGAAGTTTTCCTAGGAAGCGTGTGAGTGAGGACAAAGCATGCTGAAAAGACCCGTGTTGGTTTGTGGGGACAGTCGTCAATCCATAAAGCAGCAGGGGATGTTACAGTATGCTATGTAGATTGTTTTTCCTTTAGAACTGCTTTGAATTTGGAAGTGGAATATGTCTTATTCTGAAAACTTGAATATGAATTGTTGAGATGGTTAGATAATATTAGCATGAGACTTTGGTTATTCCACACCCCTCTTGCAAGTTTATGTAAGTTAGATTTTGACACAGGAGTTAGATAGAGATAGAACTGTGAGTTAACGATTGTAAATTTATTAACCTTGGTATGCCATATTGCCCACGAAGGGCAATCACCATTTTACTTAGCTTAGTCCAGGAGAGATGGATCCACAAAGGACCATTATAATCTCAATTAGATGTTCTTGTTCACGAGGGACTGAGTATCGCCTTTCAAGAGGCATTTAGAATTTTTTTCCTCCTTTAATTCTTCTGAAAGATTTATGTATGTTTTCTCCTAATGGTCATATGAATTGCTGTTATTATATAATATAAATGAAAAGGAATTTTGATATATCTTCTTTGGTTGTCCTATGTATGGTTGTAGGTGAGAATTCACTCATTGAGTTTTGATGAACTCACCCCTATTTTTTTTCCACCTTCTAGATGTAGTTGCTGTGTCAGAGTCATCTCAGGCGCCTCCCTTATAGTTGATAGTATTATCTTTGGGTGAGGTTCACTTTGGAGTGAAGTGAAATTAGTTATGTTTAGTAGTACTTCAATACATGTACAGGCAGAATTATGGACCATGCATGCATTATTTTATGATTTACAAACAATGTACTTAAGTTTTGATAGATCTTATAATTTTGTTATTGGAGGAACTCTCTCATGATGAATTATTTTATTATAGTCTGAATTACGTTATATGAAAAGGATTAATTCGGTTATATTTAAATTGTATTAAAATGAAAATTATGATATTTTAATGCATGATATGTCATTTAAGAGCTTCCATGGGGTCGGTTCCTCACAAGATGGTCAGATGGCTTACAAGGTGAGATGGTTAGTTTAGGGACTATCCAAGGACATGTTCCTTAGCTTTCAGCCTCACATAGGGGTCATGGATTTTGCTTAGTGGATATGTAGAGACTAGAAGACTAGAAGATACCTAAATAACACAATTCTAATATCATAACATTCAAACTTGAAGCTTATTGATTATCACGTTATCATAACATAATACCAAAACAACACAAATCTACTATCACAATAATTCCAAATTCAAAAAAACAACACAATTTATATTAGATGTCCATAAAGGCTCGAACACATTATAAATTGAAGACATTCAAAAGAGACATCAATAAACTTGTCATCTCCAAATCCAATTCACAATTTTAAGCACTTCATATACTTCCTCTAGTTTAAAACAAAATAAAAATATATTTTGTTTTGGTAATGACTTATGTTATATAATATAAGTAATGACCTTACAAAATAAAAATGTTATCTTAATATGTAACGAGAACATTATGTGATTTGGTTGGGTTGGGTCTCAGGTTGGGGATGTAAATCTAATAATTGAACCAATATGTGATTGATTCTAATTGAATCCAAATCAATTGACACGATAACTCAATCTGAACTAGACCATTTTGATTGAATTGGTTCAGATTCATTGGGTTCATTAGGTCGGTCTAATTTGCTTAGATCGCTAAAATGTTGACATATAAAACATTTTCCTTCTTTTTTCTTCGGTGGATCCCTCCTTAAGTTCTCTTTCTTGCAGATTTGTAAGTGTATTGAAAACATTTAATACAAATAGCCCTAGAAAAGAAATCATTTGACTACATATTTTCTTTTGAAATGTTCATATAAATTACATTCATAATTATTTTTTATATTTTTATTATGGTAGTGGATATGAAATTTTGTTAATAATCGTAACTCAAAATCATTATTTCAATCAAATTTCCTATCTAAAAATTATTTCTATCAAAATTTTTCCCACTCATCATTTGAAGATATCCAAATCGCTTCTATAATCAAAGGAATAATCAATTTTGTAAACAAATAAAATGCTAATAATAAGTTATTAGCTTGTATGGAATAAGCGTGAATGATTATGATTTTATAATAATTTATTTATTTTACATAAAAACTAATGAGCAAATAATTTTCCAACATGGATGAATATAATTTTCTAATTATTCTTTTTTAAATAGTAAAATATTATTATTTTGTACTGTATTAAAAAAATTGGCGCTAGGTCCAATATTAAACCGCTTGTTCAAACCTTGAAAAAATTTAGGACGAAACAGATTACTGTAACGATCAAGTTTATATTAAAATATTATTGTTAATTATTTTATATACATATACTTTTTTTTTCGGTGAACTTTATATACATATACTTTGCCAACAAAATTATTTGAACAGAAGAGAGAGGTAAATTTATTATGACACTTGGCGACATGCAAGATGTACATTGAACAGAAATTTGAAAGCTGTTTTGTTTGTTCCTCTTCTTTCTACTCTCTGTCTCTCTCTCCCTCTCTCTCACAAAGCTACATAAGGCAGTCTCATAAGAAGCATTTAAACGTTCCCTCTCGGACCATATGCCATCCTCCTCTCTCTCTCTCTCTCTCTAAACTTCCCATTAAAGTGAGTGACAGACTGGTAGCAAATGGAGAAATAAAGAAACAAAGGGAAGAAGTGAAGGTAGAAAATCCAACCATAATTAAATGTCAATAGAAATATTATTAAAATTTTTTTAATATAAAATAATGATTGTAAATACTTATAAATTTTTCTTAGCAGTGAAGACTACTTTTTATTTTCTTTTAAATTCTTTCCAACTTATGCATGCACCCCTCCAATATTTCTCGTTATATATACCACAGTTTTATCTTTTTCTCTTTGCCAGTTTCTTCATTTTTCCCTTTACCTTGTATAAAAAAACTCAGTCTGTTGCTCCTGTATCCTCTTGGTTGTAGCCACTTGATTTTTCTCAGGTCAGCTGCTTGGTTTATCATTGATTCCTTCATATCAGTCAACAACATAGTCTAATTTATTTCAGTTTTTCTTTGTCAGTTAATGATGGTGATTATTATTTTTATTTATCGTATCATTTGTTGTGAATTTTTTAATAATTTCTTTCAATAAAATAAGCATACCCCTCCAAATATTTTAATCCATCTTTGCATATCACATTTATTTCTCTATGACCATTGCATCATTTCATCTACTTCCTTCCTTCCTTATGTCTTAACTCTCAACTATGTGCTCCTCCAGGTTTTAGATTTGCACCTGGAGTTTCAGGTATCTATTGGCTCATCAGTCACCAATTCAAAGTCAAGTTTAACTCTTTTCTTTTTTCTTTTTTCACTCTACTTTTTTATTTGATCGTGATGATCGGTTTCTGTCATTTTTTTTTTCTCTTTGTACGAATTTTGTATTGCTGTACTTGTTACATGCTACCGGAAGACTTATGGGGATGAATTTTTAATTGCATAAAATTTTGGGTTTTAGGATTTTGGCTGAAGTTTGAAACTTTAGAACATATTAGCTTATGATTTATACTCTCTCTCTCTCGCCCTTTTTTCTTCCAGTTTTTGGTAAACTTTATGTGAGTCACTCAACCAATCAGGAGGCTTATATCTTTATCTATGGTTTAAGGGTGTATTTGGTTTGGAATAAAAAATGGGTTTAAAATTTTCATGAATAAATTTTATATATATGTAGTTTTATTTTTGGAGTTTATTTATGAAAACTTTTGTTCCATTTCTATCTCCTAATTAAACATAAGATTTTTTTTTGTCGAGACCAAAAAAAAAAAAATGAGAGAGAGATTTTTCAAAGGGATTTTATATAAATGATGAGGGTAGTTTTGAAATAAATGAGAAGATGATGGCATGCCTGGTTATGTGCTAAGCAAAGTTTAGCGCGAGCCATGAACTATTTTGATTGTAATTTCACTGTTCTCCTAACAACTTAAACCATTCAAATACATAAATGATGCATGTTGATATGAAGGCATCATACCATTTAACTTCAACCCTTCAAGTAGTTTATACTCGAAGTTTTTATCAAGTTTCAGTTTAGCAAATAACCACTGTATATACTTTACATTGATTTGGATTGTTTTGAAACAGGCCTTTTAGAGAATTATGACATCATTCGTCCCTGATGGCGAATAAGCTTTAGTTTTTACATTAATTGAACTTTATCTCTTAATTGTGCTTCATATTCATATAAAAGAATTGTGAGGTGGGAGCTTGCAGTTTCATCAACTGAATGAATCTTTGATAACCCTAAACTTGAATCTAATTTATTTGTTATCTTTTCTCAAATAGATTGAGATTTAAATTTATATGCGTGCTCTTCATAAAATTATGATATTACTAATACTTGCGCACTTTTTACTCCAATTTTTATTATATAAGCAGATGATTTAACTCTTTCCTATGTGGTAAACGCAGGAAAATAACATCAAGGATCTCTTCAGGATTCATTTGGTTCTGTCAAAGTTTTAACCAGAACTTTCAAGGATGGAATCACCTGCACCAGAACTTCTAGGGATGGAATCACCTGCTAGTAACGAGAAAATGGATGAAGTTGCTCGCAAAAGGAAGCGCGATGCTTCCGAATCGGGCGAACCAGGTAGCAGTGATTCCATATCCTCGAAATCAGAAGGTTCTAAGGGAAAAGTTGAAGACCATGCAGACATGCCTGCACATGCTGCAGAAGAGAATGGAGTAAGCTTGCTTTCACTTTGTGTTATTTAGTTTTTTTTCCATTATTTATGCATGTGTTAATTTTTAATTTTGTTCTAAGTCATAAAGCATAAAAAATGCAAGTTAATCTTGGTTATATATATATATATATATATTCATGTCTTGCTAATTTTCAGCATTTTAATTTGTGAATGTGTGCAGTGTGATGACATTGAAAAATTGATTTCCTGCAAGATGTGTTCTCATACTTATCATATCCGGTGTCTTAGTCCTCCTCTTGAGGTATGAATGTACATATTGTTTGATTTCTATAAAAATGTGTGCTCCGTTTGGCTCTGATATTTGTTTCAATTTGTTTCACTTGTAGTCTATTCCTGAAGACTGGCAATGCCTAAACTGCTCAGACAATGTTGATCTCTTGGAGCCAATAGTGAACTTTAAGAAGCCTAAGAAAGAAAGATCATCCGATTGCTCCATATGTTCAGGGGCCAAGGAGAAATTAAGACTCCCGGAAGTTGAGGATGTTCAGTCAAAGTCCTTGAAGTCTAACTCAGCTGATGTGGTATGCTTTCAATGTGACTTTTTTTTTTTTAACCTTTGTATTTGATTTTATTCTTATCCTCTCCATTTATCCAGCATGAGTAAACCTTTAATGCTTCACTGCATTTTAAAAATAATTTTACATCAAAAAGTAAGTTAGAAAAGCAACTGGAAGTTATTGACGACTTGAATTATACATAAAATAAATAAAATCTTAAGATTGTAGTTAATAATCTTAGATGTTTCAATCTTGTCAAAATCTACCAATGCATCACTAGTTATCCACTGTCATTAAATTGTTTCCTTATATTTGCAAGTGATATTTTTTATTGATCCTATGCCATTTTGTGATTTCTATACTGCATAATTGCCAGCCCAATGCACAGGTTGAATCTGACAAAAATAAAATTGGAGACCTAGAGGGAGCTGCAATTTCTGAGCCAGGCATCTGTGGTATCATCGTAAAGCATACCCTCAACAAAATAAAAAATGATAAACTCTTGATGCTTAGGTACCACTCTGCCTATCCTTTGTGGTCTTAATCCTGATTTATGTACTAATTTTAATTTTATTACAGCTAATCTGAAAGAGAAATTTTAATGAATATATTTTGTGTTGGACACCATGTTGACTGATATAGACTCTAAATCTTATACAACAATAAATGAAGTGTGAGTTAATACAATATCCAACATAAAATATATTATACTTTGATTTCTTGTAGTCTTGCCTTTCCCCGTTTACTAATGGCTTTCAACATTCATTATTTAGCATTTACCATGCTACTACTAATAATTGGATTTAGTATTTACCATGCTATTACTAATAATTGGCTATGTCCTCTATTTATATTTGAGCTAATAAGAAACCTTCTTTACATGATCCAATCTTCTTTTCGACTGTAACTAACTTTTTGTCGATGTAGAACTTATT
Source organism: Dalbergia cochinchinensis (assembly GCA_031216125.1). Lineage (NCBI taxonomy): Eukaryota > Viridiplantae > Streptophyta > Magnoliopsida > Fabales > Fabaceae > Dalbergia > Dalbergia cochinchinensis. The sequence goes on along the minus strand of CM062374.1, from coordinate 32,588,375 downwards.
TATTTATTTTCAGTGATGAAGTGTATCCAACCCAAATCTATGGTTGGAAAAATTTTACATTATTTAAGAAACTCATCAATAATGAAATATTTGATGTTGTGTGAGGAAAAATAGGGAAGCATGCAACAAGTCAGACTCAGAAATAGTCAAGTCAGTAGAGAAGCATAACAAGCCAGAAGAGGCAAGTGATAAGTCAAGCTCTATATTTTCATTGATATTTGTGTTGTGTTTCGTTTTGACTTATCATAAGTATAATTAAACATGTCAAGTAGAAAGCTGAAGAAATAATGCAGCAACCAGATCCACAAACTGCATCAGCCTTACAAGCTACAAAAGAGATATTGTAAGTCCTCTAACTTACTTCAGTGTTGGTCTAGTTTCAGTCATGTGAACATTGCCTTCTTCCATTTGCATATACTCTTGATGCTTAGGTCCACTCAGCATGCTCTTCATGGCCCTAATCCGATTTATGTACTAATTTTATTTTTCATAAAGCTAATCAATAAGAGAAATTTTATGTGAACACATTTGTGTTGGATACTATATCGACTTATATCTCATTCATTATTATATATGATATATACCCAATTCAAGTGGAGTAACATCATGTCCAATGGTGAATAGGATAGAGAAATTCTCATATGCTATCTAGAATGCCATGTGGATATGCTTTATATCCATTAACACAGTGACACTTCAACTAAAAGTAAATATTAAAGGTGAGTCCTAAATGAAATGTAACTATGCTAGTGGATATGGAGCATATCCACATAGCATTCGAGATGTATATAATTGTTTCTTTAATATGGTATAAGTCAACATAATGCCCATCACAAAATACATGGAACATTTGTTTTTTTGTAGCCCTACATTTTCCTCAATTACTAATGGCTTTCAACATTAATTATTGACAATATTTATCATGCTATTTATTAACTAACTATGTCCTCTATTTATATTTGAGCTATTTTTAGACAAACATTTTCTTTACATCATCCAATCTTCTTTTTAGCTGTAACTTATTTTTTTTGTCATTGTAGAATTTGTTTGTTTAGTTTCAGTGATGAAATATATCCAAAATAGATCTATGATTGGAAAAACTTTACATTATTTAAGAAACTCTGCAATAATAAAATATTTTATGTTGTGTGAGGAAAAATAGGGAATCATACAACAAGTCAGACTCAAAAGCATTAAACAAGCTAGAAGAGGCAAGTGATAAGTCAAGCTCATGCTCAATATTTTCATTCAAATTTGTATTTTGTTTCATTTTGACCTATATCATTAGTAAAACATTTCAAGCAGGTCGAAGAAGCTACTTTGCAGCAATCACATTCAGAAAAAGCTACAGCAGATCAATTACAAGCTATGAAAGAGAGATTGTAAGTCCACTAAATTACTTCAATGTTGGTCTAGTTTATGTCATGTAAACATTACCTTCTTATATTACATTTTAATAAACTATGATCTCCACGCAGAGATATGCTTCGTGAAAGACAGAATGAAAAAAGGAAGTCAAAGAAAAAAAGCGCAGTAAGTCCTTCAAGTTCAACAGCATCTAAACCAAACAAAAGCTCTGTTCTCGCAATAGTAGAGAAGGATAAAAGTGTTGCATTGAATGATTTAAAAAATACTGGGAAAGGTAAGGAAGTAACCTATTTTATATGATGAAGCATGAAAATTCAATACATTTAGAGATGAGACAAGTCCTTAAACCTTGGTAATTAATAACTGCGCAAAATTTTCTATCTTGTAGGAGGAGAGATTGGAAATTCATCTAGCAAGGGTTTGAGTGGCCATGATAAGACTCCTCCCAACACTTCATCACATTTAAAGGTACTTTGATATCTGCTCGAAGTATAGATATTTGTACTTATTTTAAAAGTTTGTTGATTGACATTAGATACTTCACGTATATAAAAAGTGGAGATATTCACATTAGTTGGGAAATCGGATAATAGTTTTATTGCAGCTCTTAATTTCCATTAATAAACATGAATTTCTCATGTTTTCATATGTGCAATCATACAACCCCGGTTAGTTAGGTTTGTTAGAAAATAATAACATGGCTAAAGAATGTACTCATATTACTATGGTATAAATAATAAATAGAGAATAATATCATATTTAATATCATAATTAATTGTAATGAGAATTTAGATTTTGGAATCTTTCTCATCAACAATCAACTATGATATTACATATGATATTATTCTCTATCCATGATGACTACTACGAGAATATTCTTTAACCAGCTAATTATTCTTTAACTAATGTAACTAATTGGGGTTATAGCATGCAATATTTGATATACATTGCATACTTAAAAGTATGTGTAATTAACATTAATTTTCTACTCTTTAGTCTTTGTCTTTTGTTTTGTGGTGAAGGTACTTCACTTTATTTATAGAAAAATGATTTTTACATATACTTGCTAAGTATGTCAATTTGACATATGAGAATATATGCATAAATGGTGATAATAAATTCACCTTGATCAATGAGAAATGAAAACTTGCAGTTGTTTGTGATAATAGTATTGTTGGATGGAGAGATTCATCATGTGCAATAATGGAAGATTTATGTATAGAATTGAGGAATTTGGTGACAACATTTATCACTTACTACTACAGATTTTTTCAATTTCACATTAATCAATATAAATTCACCATGACTAGAGGAAACTTTCATATAAGTACAAATGTGTATGAATAACATTTCTTGATAAATGATCTTTGTACTCAAAATTTGGACAAATTTTAGATTTACTAAGACAGAGATAGATACAAAAATGTTGCACCTATAATATTTTCTCTTTCTATCCAATCACTCTTGTATTTATATCTATTTTAGTGAATCTAAAATGAGTCCATGTTTCTAGTACAAATATGATTTCTGTCACTCTTATTTATATATTAATAGGAAACATTTTCATCACCATACTAACCATAGGAAACACATTATTGCTTTCAGAATAGTTCAACTCTAGGATCCACATCACGGCCATCAATGCCTGAAAGAGTTGACACATCAACAGCACCAAGGAGGGGTTTAACTTTAGGTTCCACACCAAGGGCATCAATTGCTGAAAGAGTTGATACAACAACAATGCTAGGGGCCCCTTCTGGGTTGCTGAGAATAATCAAACCAAAACCGGCTACTTGGTCTGAGTTCGAGCTAGATGCATTGTGGATTGGTGTTCGAAGACATGGCCAAGGAAATTGGGAGAGAATTTTGGCAGATCCACTCCTTACACTTTTGAGGAACAAAACTCCTGAACATCTATCAAAAAGATGGGAGAAAGAAACCCTAAAATTATTCCCATCTGTAATACCATTACCAATCAGAAATATGCTTCCTGCCATTGATATTGAAAGATCAACACCACCTTATCATTATGCATTAGAGAGAAACAATAGACACTCATTCCCTGATCATACTACAAGCATGTTGATGCCAAGAGCTATGGCTCCTCAAGCCTACATGTTTGGTAACAAGACATATCCTTACGATGTAGAGAATCAAGGCCTAATGTGGAGGAGCATGAGCATGCCCTTTGTGAATAATTCAGGTATCCTATGATGCACATATATTGCAGAATAGTTAATGTATTCATACCAAATACATATCATATTAGATGCTTTACCAATACTTTCAATACTTCTAATTATGTATTTTACGTGTTTTTAATTTTATTTTTAATGTATCTTTGTATCATAAATGTTGTGTACTAGATACTCATATTTGCGTTTGTGCAACATAGTAGGTATCTCAAGCCCTTCTTATATTCAAGGGTCTTCTTCTTCCTCAAGGGTTTCCCAAATGGTTACAACTGCTCCTCAAATGGCACCAGCAACTAATAGCACAACAACTTTGGCTTCACAAATTCTATCCCGGAATATCAATCATAGGAGTAGTACTATGAGACCACATCATGCATTACAAGCTGCACCAGAAACAATGGTCTTTGGAAAAAAGAAATCTGCTTCAACTAGTGCTGAGCTTGTGAATGAGCCTAAGCTCTTGTTGGGGGGTTACTTCACCCTTCCAAAGGATGTGGTGTTGAGCAAGAAGAGTACTATAGGCAAAAATGAACATGGCAAGTCTAAGTCCAATCCTTCTCAAGTCGAGGCAAGTAAAGGTAAAGAACCTGCTAGTTCTTCTGAGGAAACTGCTTCTGTCTCTGAGTAATTAGCAGCTATAGAGGTGCAAAACAAGTTTCAATGTTTTAACATTTTCTTTGGATGGATTTATGTTTAGTGTAAGACATTCTTATGCTTTGTTGTTTTGGGGAAACACCTTTTATGCCCTGAATATTCACTCTGGTTCCTTGTGGAATGCTTTATGACATTTTAGCATCAATTAAATGTTTGACATTTTATTATCTTTGAGAAGATTTTCCTATGTTCCTTTAAGATATATGCATAGGGATGGATACATATACTAGTTTCAAATCCACATAAAAGTTAGTGAATATTTTTGCGGAATTATTTCTCAACCTTTCTAACTTTCACCTTTTTGGAAAATAGTTATTATAAATCATAAAATCTTTTACTTTTATTCAAAAATTATATCATCTTACTCTTATTTATTAAATTAGGGTACTTTTTAGAATGGCTTAATATCTAAGTTTGTTATCCCATAAAAAATAAAATATATAATTCTTAACTTACTATTTTTAAATTTAACAATTCTTTTGAATTTAATGAATATATTTTTAGAATTGTAAATACTTTTTAAATTCATATTTTTTTAGTTTTAGCTAAATTGTTTCCACATACTTATAATTTAAACGCTTTTACTAAAATATTTCTAGAATTTTATTTTTAAATATTTTTCTAAATTTCAAAATATTTGTATAATACGTGAATACTTGTTTCTTTTTTTATGGTACTGATCCATATATGCTTTCTATGGGTTGGGTATAAAGTTTTACTTATCAAAAATATATATATACATGAAATTCTTATTAACAATAGCTATTTTGCATTATTTTATAAGAAAAATGTTACTTGACCATATTTTGTGCTTGCACTGTGCCGACTAACTCTATCCACCATTGAATAGAGTATGGACCTTACTTGTACTAGATCTACATTGGCTGGAACATGAGTTAACATAATGTCAAACAAAAAATATATCTACATAAGATAACTCTTTCGATAAATGAAGTAAGAAAGACTCTCACGTAAAGAAAGAAGTGGATACAGATACAACACATAATCTCAAATTAAAATGTGGAGATATTCACTTTAGTTGGGAAATTATGCACTACAATAGTAAACGGTAACACTATATATCTTTTGAACACGAATTCGTTTTGCATCCATGAATAAGGAATTAGACAACAATTCTATTGCTGCTCCCCAATTCTCCATTAATCAACATGAATTTCCCACTTGTTATATGTGCAATTATACACCCCTAATTAGTTAGGTTTGTTAGTAAATAACAACATGGTTAGAAAATATACTCATATTAGTACGATATAAATAATAAATAGATGCCATATTTAATATCATAATTAATTATAATGAAAATTTAGATTTTGGAGTCTTTCTCGTCAATAATCAACTACGATATTACAAATGATATTATTATCTATTCATGATCATTACTTTGAGAACATAATCTAACCAACTAATTATTCACAAACTAACTTAACTAATTGGAGATTATGCAACGTTATGCGTACATTGACATACTGAACGTATGTACAAATAAGATTACTCTTATACTCTTTTGGTTTCTTCTTTTACTTTTTGGTGAAGATACTTCACTTTATTCATAGAGAAATTATTTTTATATGTACTTAATAAAGTTTGTCAATTCAGCCTATGAGAATATACCCATAAATAGTGATAATAAATTCAGCTTGATAAATGAGAAATGAAAACTTGCACTAAAATGTGATAATAGTGTTGTTGAACAGAGAGATTCATCATGTGAAAAAACAAAGATTTATCATGTATATAGTTAACAAATCAAATGACAGCATTTATCACTTACTACTACAAATTTTTCGATTCTCCATTAATCAATATAAATTCACCATGACTAGAGGAAACATTTAAATGGGTACAAATATGTACAAATAACATTTCTTGAGGAATGATTTTTGTACTCAAAATTTGGTTACCTTGTATGACTCGATCCTTACCTGACACTAAATTCTCTTAGATCCTAAGATTGAAAAGACTTTAAAGCATATTATGCAAGAAAATAAACAACAAGAGGAATAATTTGAACTTTTTAATTTGTTTGTTAGTGTTTCAGGTAACATGGTAAAGCTAAATAGGACCCTAAAGGAGCTAGCTGCTCTTTTTCTCACATATTAGCTGTTGGGGATTGCTTGTCCTAACTTTGAAGTGGATTTTGAGTTGAAGTCTAGGCTTATGTATCATATGCCAAACTTTCAAGGCTTGCTTAGAGAAAACCCACATAGGCACTTGAAGCAATTCCACATTGTCTGTGCTCAATACAAGAAATGCGCGGGATACCGACACATTTACCAATGGGTTTTTTGACGGGGAAGATTTACACCGACAGGTACGAGGGCATTGGTAACGAGGCCATCAATGAATATTACTGACGGTAATAAAAAAAACTTTTTAACAATGATGTTATTGGTAATATGTTATTTATTTATTTATTATTTATTTATATAATAACCTAATTATCAATTAAATTGATATTAAATAAGAATATAATAAATTGATAAAATGAATAAATTAAATTGATTAAATAAAATATCAAATTATGATAATAAAATATATACAAATTACAATAAATGTAAAAAAAAATCCAGAATGGAAAAAAAAATAAAGCTAAATAAAAACTAGCTAAATTCTTGGGTGTCGGCGGCATCACCATTATCATCATTTGGACCGTCATTGTTATCCACCCTGTTCAATTGTGAGTGGCCCTCAGCGATAGAGGGGAGTGGGATACGGGGGAATGGGGTCCGGGGGAGCGTCTTGCCGGAGCTGGAGGATCCCAAAACTTGCATGCCCTGGAAGAAGCTCATCATATTTGTAGTGATTTGTTGCTGTATCTTCCAGAGCTGAACCTTTTCCTTCTTTGCTTTCTCCTACTGCTAGCGCTCCAAAGAGAGCTTAAGCTCTTGGATCTCTCTCAACTCCTGCTCCACAGCTGCTTGGCCTGCTTATTGCTCTTGAAGCTGCTGAAAGAGCTATGCCTATTGCTGCAGCTCCTGGTTGAAAGGATGCACACTTCCCTTAGGGCATCATCCTCAGTAGCTGACCCAGTGGCGGAGGATGAGGATATACTCCCAGGGTAGTACCCTATCCCATATATGCGGCCCTTGTAAGGGCCACCAATCACCTGAGCCCAGACATCCTCCTCGTTTGAAGGAGGAGGAATGTCAGCAACGGGCCTAGCCTTAGCCACCTGGGTCTGGTACTTGGTCTATGCCTACTCCCAGAGGTCAGTAAACTCGCGCTACAAGGGAAATAAGATAAAACACATTATAAGTAATAGTTATGACATAAATAAAAATAATAATAAAAATTAAGTAAAGTTATGTAGAAATTCAAACTTACATAGGTTGTCTCGGAGAAAGGGTCTGCTCGGACCACTCCAGACTCATCACCCCTCTGCTCACCCTTTCAGGTATGGGTCTCTCGAAATAGCTCGCCTTGTATCAAATGGCAACTCAACTCCCTCGCTTGAACAAATAAGCACAATAAAGTCATAAATATATAGTATTTGCCACAATTCAAATATAGTAAATGTTATTATAAAATTTAGAAAGGTTAAAGAATTACCAAACGCTTGCAGGTTCCCTTTTGGGTACTTGACCCACCCGTGTGTAGTGACCCGCTTTTCTGTAAGGCTTGGTTTGTCTTTCCCTTATTCGACCTATCCTTAAAGGTTGGGTCACTAGCCTAGTGGCGCTATAGCTCATTAAGTGTGGCATCATTCAGCCATGAGCTACTCATGTGTCCTTTACGAACATCATGAAACATATCCCGCAGTCACTTGGAGGACCTAATTCTCCAAGCCCTCTTCACTGTGGGCACATGCTCAGGCTTAATGTAGAAGGATCTCTGCATACACAAATTCATAGCACACAAGTTATTATATATAAGCATATAATTAAATAATATAAACATATTATAGTAAAAGTGAATAAATCATAGAATTACCTTCCAGTTTGTCCACCATGACTCCTTGACACCCTCAGGGATGTCAGTCCATATGGGCCATGGATAGTTATACCAACCCTGTATAACCTCCGTGATCCTATAGTGAGCCGACGCAAACAGCTGAAAACTATTACATAGATAAAATAAATAAAAACAATCAAACTATTTCCCTTATCATAAGCAATATAAAACTAAAATGTAATTAAAAACAAATTCAACTTACCTATCTTTAACGTCCAGCATTATCTGGTAGAGCGGTGTACCATCAACCCCAAATAGCTTGCCATTTGGGCCGAGGGGCCTCCCATTTGCATCCTGTGCTTATAACCCAGTAGAGGAAGGAGGGGTTTGATCAGATACAGGGCTAGGAATCGGGGCAGTGGTAAGGCTAGGGAAGGGGTTACTGATGCGAGTGGGTTGTGGGTGTGAATATGGGAGAGGTAAGGGCCTGACATACCTAGGAGTGGGCATCATCCTGAAGCATGGGGTGTTGATGGTAAGGACTGAGGTGGAGGTAATGAAAGGGGAGGTGGTGGAAGGGGGGTAGCAGAGGTGGGCGTGGGTACACTAACCTTTTGAGGTCGACCTCTACCTCTACCAGCCATATTGCAACAATTAAAAAGTAGTCCATAAAAAATTAATTAAATCAAGAAATTATTATAATTTCATAATAACATTGCATATAATATTAAACACCTTAGTTAATTTGAAAGTGCAGGGCTATTTTCATCATCACTCTGTTGTTGATAACTAGGTGAATTATCAGCATTACTAGCATTTATTTCATCTTCATGATTTTTGATTGGGTGGTTACGTGTGCATTCAATTATGTCAACTTCCCAAGAAGTCAACAAAAAATGGTTTTCAGCATTGTCTGCACCAATTGCTACTCTTGAAGGGGGTGGATCATCCACTTGATAAGCAGCCTCAATAGTATCTTCCTCTATTTCAATCCTACTTCTAGGTTTTATTTTGTTCACAACCCTCCACTGTGACCTACTTTTCCCAGGATAAGACATACAATATACTTGTCTAGCATTTGGGTTATAATAAATGGATCATAACTTTTATATTTTCTAGTGTGATTGATTTCAATGAATTTGTAATTGTTGTGTTGTCGTGTCCCAGTAAGTCAGGTAGGATCATACCATTCACATTTGAACAAGACACATTTATTTAGGAGCTTACCAACATACTCAAACTCAATGATTTCTTTAATGACACCAGACTAATCATATTTTCCATCCCCGGTATTGCCTTTAACATAAACACCCGTATTGTCAGTTTTTGCCCCGCACCTCAATCAGCTATTTGAAACTTTTACCCATTAACAGAGTACATGAGCCAACTTACTACTTTATTTTTTGGCCCCCTAGCTAAATTAAACAAATGGGAAGATCTTACACCATTATTTTTGTTGTGAACCTACGTACATGAAGTTTGAAATGTCAATCAGACTTACATCAAACAAAATTAACATATAAGAATATATTGGGTTACATAATCTTAAACATGTGGACTTACATGTAATTTAAACCAATTCGAAAATTATTGAAGAGAATCTTGCCCATGCAGTTGCTCAAAGTATCTATTGTTGAAAATATATTTTTTGTTATTTTAAAGATGCATAACATTACACTTTCACTATAAAAGGAATTGTTGACTTACAATCTGAATGGTCGCATCTCATCACAATTTATCAAAATATGTAAGTGTGCAGAATTCTACTCCTGGGAAGTCAGCCATCAAGCCATGCTCTTTCCAGCTGCTCGACCAAGTTGATTGAATATAGGCAAAGTTGGTGGAATGGAAAACTCCCCTCCATCATCGTTATGACTAACCCGAGTTCTCCTAAATTGAACATGTGACTGAAAGTAAAATGAGCAGAAATTTGAAGTTTCTTTCGCTAGATAAGCTTGACATATTGATCCTTCCACTTGAGACCTACTCTTCATGGTTCTTTTAAACCCTCCTATTTCCCTTTCAAATGGATACATCCACCTGTATTGAACTAGTCCACACACCCATGCTTCATATGCCAAATGTATAGGCAAGTGTTCCATTGAGTCAAAGAACCCAAGAGGAAAAATTCTCTCTAATTTACAGAGAATTATGGAAATATTTTTTCTATAACAAGCAGATCATTAACCCTAAGAGTAGAAGAGCATAAATCCTTGAAATACTGACTGAGCTCGATTAGGGGCTTCTAGACAACATCAGGTAGCTTTCTGACTTTAATTGGAAGCAAACACTCCATGAAGATGTGACATCATGGCTTTTCATGCCAACAAGCTTACCTTGTGCAACATTGACACACCTACTTAAGTAGAAGCATAACTATCGGGTATTCTCAACTCCTTCAGCCACTGACAAAAAGCTTGTTTCTGATTGGAACTCAGAGCAGATTTGGCTTTTGGTTTATAGGCATCTCTTAATTCTTGTAAATACAAATCAGGACGCATACAATACTCAGCTAGATCATGCCTTGCCTTGTCATTGCCTTTGGTTCAATCTGTATTCAATACAATATTCATAATATTGTCAAACACATTTTTCTCAATATGCATGACCTCTAAACAATGATGTACCAAATTATCCTTCCAATATGATAAATCCTAGAAAATACTTTGTTTTGTCCAATTATGGTATACCCCAGAACCTAGCCTTCGCACTACCTTTTTGACTTATGTTATTTTTGGGAAATCTTTAACTCGATCCCACATTTCGCAGCCACTTAGTCTAACTAGATGCTCATCATATTTAACACAATTACTTTTAAAGTCATATCTACTTCACCTATATGGATTATCAAAATCTAAGAATCTTCTACGATAATCAAACTAAGAGTTCTTTCCTCCATATTTCAAAGTGAATGCTTTAGTATCCTCCATGCAAATCGGGTATGTTAATTTGCCTTGGGTCATCCATCTAGATAGTATTCCATGAGCTAGAAAATCATTGATGGTCTATATTAATGCAGCTCTCATCATGAAATTCTTGCTTTGTTGAAATGTCATAAGTAAGAACACCCTGGCACCACAACTCATTCAGTTTATCAACTAGGGGTTGAAAATACATATCCATCTTAGCTTTTAGATTATTAGGGCCAGGGATTATATATGTTAAGAATAGGTAAGGATCTTTTATGCACATTTCAGGAGGAAGATTATAGGGTGTAACAACTACAGGCCAATAGGAATAGGGTTTGCTAAATTGATTATTCAGAGTAAATCCATCTAAATAGAGTCTCAATCTAACATTTTGGGGGTCACAAGCAAAATCAAGATATTGTTTATTGAACTTTTTCTACTCTTCACCATGCGATAGATGCATCATGACACCATCAACCCTCTGATATTCATTGTGCCACCTCATATGAGAAACCGAGCTCATTGATGCATACAGTCTCGTGAGTCTAGGGATTAAGGATAGATAGTATATTCTTTTCTAAGGGACATCCTTATACTTCTGACTTCTATGTCTCTTGGATTTAAACCAAGGCTCTTGGCAGAATTTGCACTCAATCAATGAAATATCATCTTTATAATAAAGCATGCAAACTTTCAAGCAGTAATCAATCTTTATTTCTTTCAACCCAAGTTTAGAAACTAATTTTTTAGCTTGATAAAAATCTTTTGGAATTACATCGGGGTTTGAACTTAGCTCACTTATCAATACAGCCTACTAATCAAAAAAAACTTTGGGTTTGGTTCCCTTCGGACTCCATGATCAACATTCAAACTGCTAATAACAATTCAGAGTGCACACAATTTTCCCATAAAGGTAGATTAGCAGCTTCTACGAGACTATAAAACTAAGCGACATCTTAGTTGGGCTCCTTAACTGAAGGCTGCGAATAATGAGCAGCAAATTCAGGACCAGCAGCATCAAACACCATCTCTTGATGCCTAGCTAGGTTATCCTCCCACAACACATTACCTACGTCCTTCTGAGTTATATGGATCCTATCAAAACTACTTCCAGTTTGAAACATACGTACTTGATTCCATGCATTAACTACCTCTCCATGCTCAGTCCAAACCAAATAGTCATGCATGAATCCCAACTTGTACAAATGAACCTTTATCGTATCATCATCTAAATACTTCCTATATTTGCACTTATTACATGGACACCTAACTTTTTCCTCATTAATGAACTGTTGTGTTTGACATGCTACCCTCATAAATTATCCAAAACCACTATAAAACTCTGATTTAATCCTCCCCCTATTAGGATGCAATCTGTTGTACATCCATGACTGGTTTGAAGGTAATATTGCGCTTGTGGTAAATCCAAGACCCTATGTACAATTTTTTAAAGACGTCAAATTATTACTATCAAATACAAATTCAATTGCTATTTAAATTTGTACCACAACTACTTTTAATCATATTTACTTAACAAAAATTTAGAAAATTTTTTGATAGCATCTCAACCTAAATTAAGAGCTTCTGTCTTCTTATATTTCAATTCAACCATATACAAAGAAATTTATAGAGCGTTCTTGTTTGGGACATGAATATTTGTTATTTTTAAATATAAAGGAGGATTCTATTTTAAATCTAGAGTGTATAACCACATTGCTTTAGAAATGGATTATTCAATATGTAATTAAGACACTACCAAAGATTGTTAATTTGGCAATGATAACATTGAAAGGCCTACACTACTTGAGAATCACGTACGTTTGTTTAAGGTGCACTGCAACTTTCAAGAAACGTACATGATTCTCAGGTGCTGTAGACCTTTCAGTGTCATCACTGCCAATTTCATAATCTTAGGTAGCGTCTTCATTATGTCTTGAATAATCCATTTCTAAAGCAATATGGTAATACACTTTGACTTTAAAATAAAAGCCTTCTTCATATTTAAAAAATAACAAATATCCATGTCCCAAACAAGAACGCTCTTAAATATCTTCCAGCCATATATTTTAATACAGTTACTTTTAATCCTTTTTTTAATCTTATTTCCTTAGCGAAAATTTTGATAAAATTTCAACTGTATCTCTCCCTAAATTAGGAGCTTCTGTTATCAGAAATTTCTTTTAATTGATATCTAGAACACCTTCAATTGGTCTTTAAGTCTTATTTTTATTATTACTTTCAAGCACATTCAAATTTCTTTAACAAAATTTTGACAGTGTCTCCCCTTAAATTAGGAGCATCCATCATCAGATATTTATTTTCTTTAGTCTTTAAAACATATACAATTGGTCTTTAAGTTTTATTTAGATTATTTTTTTAAAACAAATTCAATTGCCTATTAAGAATATTTAATATATTATTCCTAAAAAAAAGTTAATAAAATTTTGACAACATCTCCCCATAAATTAGGAGCTTCCATCGTAAGATATTTATTGTATTTGGTCTTTAAAACACATTTAATTGGTTTTTAACTTTTATTTAAATTATTATTTTTAAACAAACTCAATTGCCTTTTAAGTTTTTCTTAATATAGTTACTTTTTTAATTTATTATTCTCACAAAAAATTATAACAAAATTTCAATAGTATTTCCCCTTAAATTAGAAGCTTCCGTCGTTAGATATATCAGTTAATTCAATAATATAGATATGATTATAAAGATTAACAATGGAATAGGTATAGTGAAATAGGTACATGTTAATAATTACATACAATTCACATAATCCTAAAAACCATTCTATTGCGCATCCCTTTATAACTCCACAACGTGCATCTTACAATCTCCGCAAACACAGAATTTCACAACAAACAAATCAAACAAGTCAAGGAAGGACCTCTACGCCCTTCTCCCCAGCCATGCAATTCCCATTTCCAATAACTCTATCCTAGAAAATATAAGTCTCTATATATCCTACATATCTATTAAATCATTAAATGATAAAAATAATAAGGATTGAGTTACTAACCTCTACAGCAGTAAAAAAAAAACATAAAATGTAGGAAAGCTCTCGGCATCCAACCAAATCCAATCTTGAAAATCCTACACCATAAATTTATATCAATACAATTATATACATACAAAACATAAAATAACATAAAGAAAAAGAATGGCAAACCGATCCCAAAGTCGACAATTGCTGTGACCATCAAGTAAAACTCCTACATTAACAAATTAACAGCAATAATTGCTCCCCAATGCAACAAACATAACACTATGGGCACCCATAAATGAATGGAAAAAGTAAACCAAATCAAAAAAGTAAACTGATTAAAATGCTTACCAAAACCCCAAGATTGTAATTGTGACCTTCGTTTCTCCAACGGAGCTCCATGGCGACGAACAGAGGGAAGCACGGTGGCGACGGCAAGCTTAGAGAGAGAAAGAGGTTTCAGAGAGATAGAACGCTTTACTGAGTGAAGAGAAAGAAGAGCCACGAGGGGAGTTTATCTGCGGGTTACCAACAGGTGTATCGATAGGTAAGCAATTAATGAAACGATGCGTTTCATTAAAAAATAGTTACCAACGGGTTGCCTAGAAATACCAAACGTTTGCACGGAAACTTGTGAATTTTCAAACACCCGTCGATGAACCCATCGGAAACTAATTGTAATAAAACACATTGTTTCATCCACTCGTCGGTAAATTAATTCATAGATAAATAATATTAATTATAATAATAACTAGTCAGTAAATTAATTAATAAATAATTAATATTAATTATAGTAATGACCCATCGGTATTACCGTTGGTGTACCCACATTATATGCACTAAGTGGCAGGCATTGTGCCACTATTTACCGACGCAAGTACCAATGGGTATTCGTAACTCCCATTATTATTTGTAAAAACGCGTCAACTCATCAGAAATACCATCGGTAATTACTAATAGTTTCGAACCCATTGGTAGTGAACATCAATATCCCTCGCCTTTTTGGTAGTGGATACCATAAAGCCTTAGTGAGCTACAGAGGACCAAATCAAGTTTAGGCCTTACCATTCTCTCTTGAGGGGGCTTCCAAAGATTGGTTCTTTTACATTCTTCATAGAGAAATTGATAATTGGGTTAGGATAAAGAGATTATTTCTTAAGAAGTACTTCCTAGCCTCTAGAGTAGCCACTATCTAGAAAGATATCTGTGGCATCCAATAAGTGCAGGGAGAGTCCATGTATGAGTATTGGGAGAGTCAAGAGATTCTGTAAGAATTGCCCATAGAATTAGATTACTAAGCAACACCTCATTTAACACTTTTGTAAAGGTTGTTAGCTTTTGATCGAAGCATGTTTGATATTGGTAGTAGGGGTGCATTAGTAGACAAGACTCCAACTATAGCCAAGACCCTTATTGAGAATATGGCTGAAAATTCACAAGTATTGGGTATAGAGTTAGTGTCAGTACTTGCAATATGAATAAGGTTTCGAAACTAGAAACTAGAAACTAGTAAAGTGGAAAAGAAGCTCGAAGAGATGATTGAGTTCCTAAAACACATTAACTTGAATTAGTCTAGATAGGCTCCCTCATTCTAGATGGCTTATGGAATTTGCTCCTGTAATACCAATACCACTGATGTGTGCCCACATCTATAGGAATGCCCCCACTTCAGTTGCTGCTAGCAACGTATTCCCTAGTAGGCCTTATAATTAGAACAACCACCAGGATAGCAACGCATACAACCCTATCTGAACAGATCATCCTAATATAAGGTGGAATAATTCCTTGTAGCGGTAACAAAAGTATGTTCTACCTCAGTAGAAACAGTAAAGTAATCCCCTATTTATTAGTAGCCACATGCTTTATAATTACCTGCCTCTCAACAACTCTAGCACTACTTGCGCCTCCTACCAACTTTGAGGTTTCCCTTTAGGATATGCTAAAATTGATGATGAACCAACAAAAGATAATGTTGGAGATGCATGCACAAATTAATTAGTCAAGGGATGCTCAAAATGCATAGGTCTAACAGCCTAGTCCTTCTCAGATACCTTCCCAGACTATTCCCAATGCTAAGGTGAATGTCAATTCCATTACTTTTAGGTCTGGTGCAGTCTTACCTAAGGTTGTTAGTGCACTTGAGCAAAGTGTTAGTGAACAGGGTGAGGTACATAAGCTTATGGTGTAATAGCCTTAACCTATATCTTAGTAAAAGAAGTCAGTTGAGCTAATGAAGAGGCCTATTCCATTGTCCTTTCCTCAGAGAATCCCAATAGCCAAGAGGCCAATTGAAGCATATTTAGAGAAAGAGATCTTAGAGACCTTTAGCAAGGTGGAGGTGGATATACCTCTGTTGGATGTGATCAAACAGATTTCAAAGTATGCTAAATTTTTTAAAGATCTATGGATCAATAATAGGAAGCTACGGGGCAATGAGAAAGAAAAAGTGACTACGGAGGCAAATGCCTCTTCCATCATTAAGCCAGGCAACTTGTTACCCAAGTGTAAGGATCCAGGTACATCCAGTGTTCCTTGCACCATTGGGAACCTAAATATCAAGCAAGTCATGGTTGATCTTGGGGCTGGCATTAATGTTATACCAAAGTCACTATATAAGTCCTTGTATTTTGGGGAGCTCAAGCCTACCAAGTTGACAATCCAGCTTGCCAACCATAGCATTATAAAGCCAGAGGGGGTATTGAAAGATGACCTATTAAAGGTAAATAATTTAATATTTTTTGCTGATTTTTATGGTCTTGAGATGGAGAATGACATTGATGTCAGTCAGCATACATTAATCTTAGGTCGACTCTTTTTGAAAACTTATAAAACCAAGATTGATGTTTATTGTGACGCCTTATCCATGGAGTGTAGGGATATGAAAATTTAATTTTGTTTAACCGATGTTATGAAATTCCCCTTTAAAGAACACTTTGCATTTTCTGTTAATGTCACTAACTCTCTAGTAGAGGATACATGTGGTAATATGTTTGGTAAGGATGCACATCCATTATTTCCTATTTATTCTTCTCCCATGGGATATGATAATTTTGGTGTTTTAGAGTTGTCCTAGTTTACAGACATAGGTACTCAGCCCAAGCAGCAAGCATCAATTTCAGAGGTGCCTTATGACTGGCCCATATTAAGGAAGGAGCCCCATAAGGGAAAAAGATCTTGCTACATGAGCCGTGAGGAAAACTACTGTATGGGAAGTTCAGGTCCATATGGAAAGGACTATTCTTGGTCGCCTATGTGCATCCCTTTGGTGCAGTTGAGTTAGAGGAAAAAAAGACTAAGAGCTACTGTAAGGTCGATAAACACTGACTAAAGCACTTCCATGAACCTCCCAAGGGCTAGGGGATAAGATTAGAGTTCTGTGGGTTGAGGTTGCACATATTCTATGAGAGCCTTGGTCGTCTAACTTAGGGACATCAAAGCAAAGTGCTAGGTGGGAGACAACCTACCATGAGGGAGTTATTCTTTCCTTGTTCTCTTTTTATTTCTCCATTGTATTTCTTTTTTACTTTTATTTTTGGGTCTTGCATTTTATTTATTTTATTTGTGTCTTACACTATTCCTTTGATACTTTAGAGTTTACATGCATAGGCTAACACCACATGCATTATATTGACTTGCTTAGTATTGACTTTATTTTGTGTTTCATCCTTGGTGATTCACTATATTGTTTGGATTGAGTACATATATTTTTCTTGTGAGTTTTTGAGCCTTTTTATTAGTTTGGATTGTCATGTGTTATCCTTGTTTGTTTATGTATATTTCTTTTTTTGGATTTGCATTTTGAAACTTGCTTAAGGATTTGACTGAAAATATATTCCTATGTGCATGCTTGAAAATTATTGAGCCATTTTTCTTATTTTTAGCCACTTAATCATATAGTCATCATTTGCATCCTACCATTGTCTAGCCCATTTGAGCCTTATTGCCTATTCTTTTATTTTAGCACATCCTTATCTAAAAGTGAAAAACCATAAAATATCCCAATCTTTTGGGCTTAGAAGAGCATTTATGCATTTCTCTATGTATTTGAGCATAAGTATGGGAGAGAGCATAATACTTAATTTAAGTGTACAGGAGGGACATTGTGCATTTTTAAGTGGCTAAAAAAGTTTCCCAAGTATGTGGCTTACCAAGAAAGCAAGAAAAAAAAAGCAAATTACCTTTAAAAAAACAAAGAAAAAAAAGAAAAAGGGTAAAAAGCTAAAAAAATTTGGTCAAAGGTATGTCATATTACAAATCAAATGCCTTTGGATGTGTTAAGTTAGGCAAAATGTACCCTTAAACACTTGTACTCTTCATGTACACATATTTACCTACCTTCACCTAAGCCCATTACAACCTAAAACAAGTAATCTTGATTCAGTATGCATGTTTGTGTGACAAATAAAAAATTAGAACCGTGGCAAGCCTATGGTAATATATTTTCATTTGAGGTTATTTGAGTGTACATTTTAGCCCAAAAACCGTGAGTCAATGAGTGGCAAACACTAACCTTGGAAGGACTTTTGTACTTGATTCATGTGTCATGTATGTGGATTCTATCTTATGTGCTATATTCTTGTTCATGCCTTGCTTCTTGAAGCCTCTTTGATTGTTAGTGTGTTACTTACTATTTGTACCTCTAGGTCTATTGGATTGGTGTATTATCATTTTTCATGCATCATACATTTTAAGAGTTAGTAGAGCCAGGAGTCTAGTCTCATTGTTGTTGCATTTAAGTTCCTTGCATGAGGACATGTAATTGTTTAAGTGTCAAGAAGTTTCATAGATTGCATTTATGCACCCTTTTTCCTCTAAAACTCTAGGAACATATATTGCATCATTTTGTATGCTTACTTGGTTGACATTTTCTTGATTTTGTGTAAAGTCCTCATTATGCATCATTGAGTGAAATCATGGTTAATTGCACTATTTTGATGAGTAAATATGTTTTAGAGCTTCATGTGCTTTTAATAATCCCTTGTAAGTGTAATTTTGTTGCAGGTACTTCCCATATTTGTATATAAAGGCTATTGAGGAGCTTGGAGCAATTTGGAATTGCAACAGTATAAGTAGAGTCTGCTATAGTGGTCACCCAAGAAAAGTTCCTATGCAATAGCACAACAGACTGCTAAAGCAGTCATGCAAATTTGGCTTAGTCCGTCAGCGATTGTGTTTTTTTATTCCATATAGGCCCTAATTCTTGGCATGTAATGAACATAATATAAATAGCTTTTAGGTCAAAACATTAGATACACCTCTTAGGCTCACTTTAGGGTTGTCTCTCTTCCTTCTCTTTAGGATTTTTTATGGTTTCAATCCCATTTTGTAGCCGTTTAGGATTTTCATTACGTTTTCTTCAATATTTTTTATATAATTCTCTATCCTTGGAGGAATACTTTTTCAATCTAGTACAAGGATTCCAAGGATCCAAGAATAATGTTTTAAGATTCCCATTATTTTAATGCAATTTAAGATTTGGCTTTCCAATCTTCTTCCTTTTTTCTCTCATATTTTTATATTTTTTTATACAAATATTTTTTAGAGTCAGCTTTGATTATGTATATGTATGTTATTATGAATGTCATGCATGGTTAGGATTCCAACTAGGCATAATTTAACTAATAGTTTAAAGTATGTTTGATTGGTAAATGGGATTGGAATTAGTTCTGAATCAGGTTATTGTGATTGAAATTTAAGTTAGCATGAGTATTTAGGGATTGTAATTGTGATTTCTTATGTTCATGTTTTCCAAACCATTGGTCAGTTATACGATTGTGTGACTGCCCAATAGAATTACATCATTGATTGTACGATTATGAATTATTGAAAATAATTATCTCTATGAATTATTGTTTTAAGTCAGCAATAACATAATCCTATAACTGCAGGAACACTATGTATAGGTAATTTATTTAATTGATTTTTCTTCCAAACAAAAACCCTAAATTTCCAATTGGCTAATAACACTTCTTTGTGAGATGACTTGAGTTGTGCCCTTTACTATATTTGTAGTACAACTTACTATCAAAGAAGCGGTAAATCCTACCAACAACTGGGAGAGACTATTGGCAGATCCACTTCTTTCACTCCTAAGGAATAAAACTTCTAAACATTTATCCAAAATGTGGGAGAAAGAGATACAAAAAATATTCCCATCTGTAGTATCACTACAATTAGAAATGTGCTTCCTATTACCAATCCTAAAAGATTAAAACAACCTCATCATCATACATTAGAGAAAAAAATAGATACTCACTCCCTGATCATACCACAAGCATATAATTTAGGTATCCTATGATGCATGTATATTTCAAAATACTTAATGTATCAGTACAATATTCGTATCATATGGAATACTTTACCAATATTTTTATATACTTTTGATTATGTTTTACGTGTTTTTAATTTGATTTATATTGCATCTCTGTATTGTATATCTTGTTGTACCAGATACTCATATAAGCATTTAAGAAAATAGTAGGTATTTTTGGCCTTTCTTACATTCAAGAGTCTTCTTCTTCCTCAAATGGTTGCAAGTGCTTTTCAAAGGGCACCATGAAGTAATAGCACAACACCTTGGCTTCCCAAATTCTGGCTTGGAATATCAACCAGAGGAATAGTACTATGAGATCACATCATGCATTGCAAGCTGCACTAGAAATAGTGGTCTCTAGAAAGAAGAAATTTACTTTAACTAGTATTGAGCTTGTTAATGAGCTTAAGCTCTTGTTAGGGGGTCACTTCACCCTTCCTAAGGTTGTGGTGTTGAGCAAGAAAAGTATTAAAGGCAATAACGAATACAACAAAGCTAAGTCATACCTCTCTTAGGTTGAGGCAAATAAAGATGAAGAGCCTGCAAGTTCGTTTGAGGAAACTACATCTCTCTCTCTAAGTAATTGGCATCTATTGATGTATAAAATAGTTTTTTAGTTATACATTGTTTTAATAATTTCTTTGGATGGTAAGACCTTCTTATGCTTTGTTGTTTTAGTGTAAATTCCTTTTATTGCTTGAATAATCTTAAAACTAAACTAAACAAAATGTAAATAACTTAAAGTGTCCCATGGATGACCCCACAACTCACTTAATCCTTCTACTATGCAACTCTGGTGCTTAGATCCTGCAAAGATGATATAAAAGTAGGGGTGAGAAATCATAAATTTCTTAATAGGGTTGCAAACCTAACTACGTGTTATTGTAATCATCCTCAGCCACTTCAATTTATTATGAAAAAAATAAACATACATTAAGAGGTCATTTTAAGATTTGGAAAACATTTAATTCAAAGTGTCCTTTAATAGATGCAAGGTCATACATAATCAAACACTTGCAACATAAACACATTTAATTCACATAATAATCGCACACTTCCTTTCTCTATATTTTTTGTTACTTAAATTAATCTTTACTCTGGCCACCTTTGATCCTTTTTTGTCTTCTCTTTCTATTTTTTTTTTATTTCAAGGTTATGAGTTCATAACTAGCTAATTGTCATCAACATAAGAATTGCAACTCTGAAGTATGGGGATAGGGGACATTGGATCACTTTCCCTTGCCAAAATTGATTAGGGACTGAGCAATCATCATATTAGTGTCTTAAATGCCACCACATTCATTAATCATACGATAAATGCATGCACATAGGGAAACATGGTTCTCTCTTTATCATCGTCGTCTTTAAACTTTCATCACATTGGTGCATGCACATTTATGAATATAATATCAATAAATGTCATTGTAATGCGTCTTCATATTCTCATAAAGAAATTCAACTAAGTCCATAATTTTGATAAAATTTATGTAGCATAATAACTAAGCACAAAAAATCCACAAAATTGCTTCTTGTTATAAATCACGTATACATGCATTCATAATTGTATCAAACACATCATAGCCATGATTTGTAGAGAAATATGCCCTAAGAATCTCAATACATGTCATCAACCAATATACATATCAAATTTTATAAGTGCATCAAATCTCATAATCACACATTAGATACCCTTTCAAGGTCACATGACAACATTTTTTATAAGTGGCATAAAGCCTACAAACCATAGCATAACATGATACAAAATCTTTAGGCATCATCCAAGATATCATTAACTCATAAACATGTATAAGGAAATCACGAAGATCATCAAATCAACACCTCTTGAGTTTTACTTTCAAAATTGTGCTCAGGATCATCCTTTTTAAATTTCTAAGGCCTTCTACCACTTAAAGGCATTCAAAGGTTAAACCTTCATTAACACAGTTGCCAACTTTAGCATAAAGTTTTCTCCTTTGCCTTATTTTTGTATCAAAGATTGTGTCATGACCCAATTTGGGACGTGATTAACACATGAGGAACTAACCCTATAGAAGCCTTTATATGAAACGTCGTGCATGAAAATGCTGAAGTTTCTAATTTAGTGCCAATTCAAATCAAATTAAGCATTATCTGATTAAACATTTTTCATATATCATCATCTAATAATATAATATCTGTATAAATAAGGACTTTCCCCTATGTCAAATCATAAAATTCTTCCAAAACATAAGTACATAATTCTAAATCAAAAAATATGTATGCAATGTCCGTGATCCTACCTAAAATGCACTGGAGCACTATCTAGACATAATCAAAACTTACTTCACTCAAAAGGAAAGCTCACCAAGAAAGCTAGCTAACAGCTATTAGTGAGGTATCCGAGAAGACTTTAGAGTAGCAGTTTTATCTAAAAAGGGGACAAGAGAAGGATGAGTTTCATCTAAAACTCAGTGAGGATTTTCACCCATAGCCATACATGGGATAGCCAATGATATAGTAAATAGTAATACAGTATTCAAAAATCCATTTCATATATATGATTTCAGTACATAATAGTAATAATATTCTTGTGCAAATTCATAAGAAAACATAATAAACATTTCTAAGGAATTAAAGGAGAAACATAATGCTAAACAAGTCATAGAAGTGATGCACAATTTCTCACAAACAAGAGCATCTGATTATGGTTGTAATGGCCCTTTACACTCATGGACTAATCTAAGAAAGGGGTGATTGCCCTTGTGGGCAACATGATATACTAAAGTTAATGAATTTACTATCGTTAACTCACAACTCTATTTCTCTCTAACTCTTATCCAAACATCACTAATAGTCATCATGCTAAAGGTTCAAAAGAAACTAAAGTCTCAAATTAGTACTTCCTATTATCTCTAAAATTCATGTTCTATATTTCTAAAATAAATATTTTTGTCTTGTAATTTATTGAAAGTAATTCAGAGGCATAACAGTGTAAATGGCATACAAACATCAATAATGGTCCCCTATTTTTTCCAGAAATGATGCTTTTTCACAAAAGGCTGTAAAATCATGTTTCCTCCTGCTTGGGATAAATTTATAAAGTATGAACATTTCACAATTAAACTTTTAAACTTATGGAAAGTTTATACAATGCAAAGAAACTATTCATAATGGCAAAAAATAGGGCCATGGGCTTAAACCTACTCATTAGAAGAGTTACTTGTTAGGGAGCGAAAATGGCACCAACATCTACCAAGGGAACAAGAAAACACATTAATAATCATGAAAATACCTTTAAAGTAACTCTAGAGGTAGTTAAAAGGATGAAAACATGATGAAATCATATAAAGAGATATCTAAACCTTTATGATTTAAAAAATATAGAAAACACACAATAAACATGCAAAAATCTGCTCAGCAAAGGATTGGAAAGGTAGAGGAAGCTTAGATTAGTGCTAGGGTGAGTGTGTGGGGGTGTTGAACTAATTAAGAGGTGTTTATATAGGGAGAAAAGGTGTTTTAGTACAACTACATCGTTTTAGACATGTTTCTACTATTGGCATCTCGCTACAGCAATAGGTAGGCTCACCATGGCGAGGATAGCTGAAACCATCCCCTACATGCACCGCTACACTCACCGCGACAATAGGAGGCTTGCCGCCGCAAGTCTACCAACACTACACCCATTCACGCACACCCACACACCTTTGCTGAGGTGTGACTCTTGCCATGGAGCACTAAGGTCGTCGTGGTGATCTAATCTGCAACAAAGGGTTCAACTTCTATATTTTTAGGGGTTATCCGGCTATCTGGGTGGGTTTCAAGGTATCTTAAGGCTGTAATAGGCTTAGCTAAGGACATGTAGACCTGAGACCTCACGAGTTGCTTCTTTATGTATAATTAGACTAAATATCATCTAAAGCTTTAATCTTTTCCAATTATGACCCTTAAAGTTTTAATCTTTATGGCCATTATGTCTCAACACTTAAAGCTTTGATCTTTTCACTTTTTATGGCACTCATACACTTAATGATTTGACCTTTCTACTTATTATGGAAGTATATCACTTAAAACTCTAACATTTTACCAGTTGTGACATTTAAAGTAGCTAAAGTCATGACCTTTTTACACATTATGCCACTTAAAGCTTTAAACTTTCCTACTTATTATGCATCTTAACAATTAAAACTCTAAACATTTTACTTAAAAAACACAAATATTCCTATCAAATTCCCTCTTTTATCACAAAACATCATTAAAGATTACAACTTTTACATTTTCCAAGACCAAACACTAATCATAGTTACTAACTAGCACATAAAGCTGAGTCACAAGCTTTATAATCAAAACCCATAAAGTTACAAAAATAAAACTTTATTGTCAAGACTCATACATTAATCAATTAAAACCTTTCAAGCTCAAAAACAACAAACATTTTTAGCCAATTAAAATCCTCTAAAATGGCTTAGGATAGTAAAGAACACAACTTTAACTGATAAGAACCTTTCATAGAGCTTTAGAAAAACAAAGAATAAATTTTTAACTGATTAAAATCCTCCAAAAAGGCTTAGGACACAAAAGAACACAACTTTAACTGAGTAAAACCTTTTAGAAAGCTTTAGAACAACAAAGAACACATTTTAACTGATTAAAATTTCAAATAAACATTTAGAAATAATTTTCACTAATTGAAATTACTCAAAAACCATCTAAACAAGAAATATCATCAAGAGCAACAATTTCAACCCATTAAATTTCAAGATAAAGTCATCAATCACAAAAATGAGCTCTCTTGGGTTTGTCTCAAGGAGTGAAAACAATAAGAAGCAGAGTTTCTCTATTGAAGTTATGAAATGAATTCAAACATGAAATTTTGTTCAATAAGATATCAACAAAAACCCTACCCAGTGTAATGATTAAGCTTGAAAAGGGCTACTTGACACTCCAGAAAGCTTGAAGGAAGCACAAATCTTCCTATGATAGGTTATATTTATGCACTCCTTTTCCTCTATAACTCTAGGCATATTTCATCATTTTGTGTACTAGAATGATTGATATTTGGTAGGTTTGTATTTATTCCTTGTTGTGCATTATTAAGTCAAATCATGATTAATTGCACTATTTTTATGAATAAATATATTTTGAAGTTTTGGTTGTTTTCAATCCTCTTTTGTGAGTGTTATTTGCTTATAGGTACATCCAGTGTTGGTGCATGGAGACCACAAAAGATCCTGGAGCGATTTGTGTAGGAGGAAATGTGCATGAGAAGGGGGTTGAATCGTGCATTACTTCTTTTCACATTTTCTGACCATCAGAAAAGAAGTACTATCAAGTGTAAAACTTGTAGTACAGCAAAAATATAGTTAGTAGCTTTAGAAAGTAAATTTCTATAACTTGTTAAATTAAATGTTCATTATTAAAAGAAAACAACAGAATAATGAGAAAGATATAACAACATATGAATAATAAAAACATAGCAGATAAAATATGAAGGAGATTAGAGAGAGAGGGAGAGAAGACACAAAGGTTCTATATTGGTTTGGTCAAACTACCTATATCCAGTATTCAACAATTGTTGAGGTTCCATTTCAATAACTTTCTCAACCTGAGAAAGCAAACTGGATGGTCTTTTCATTAGCTTTTCCAAGCTCTCACTTGTGCCAGCAGACTAACTCAGAAACTGTCATAAGTTGAGTATTCCTTTTACCAATCTTTCCAGTCTAAACTGATTAGTATCGTACTAGCTTCTCTAAGCTAACATGAGTAGTATTATACTAGCATTTCCAAGCTAACATGAGTAATATTGTATTAAACTCTCCAAGCTAACCTATGATCAGTAGCAACCTGTACTGTTACATTGAAAGTAGTCTTGACACTGGCCTCTCCAAGCCCAAACTGTGACCAGTAGCAACCTCTATTGTCACGTTGAAAGTAGTCTTTGACTATTCTTTCCAAGCTAAACCGTGAGCAGTAGCAACCTCTACTGTCGCATTGCAAATAGTTTTACAGTAGCCTCTCCAAGCTATTTCACAGTGATTACTACCGGATCAAGGATACAAAGTTTAAGTTATTGGATTGCTATTCAAACTAACCTTTACTCAAATTTCCTTAACATATACATGAAAAGTTCCTGGGAAAACTTGAATGACCTCTTTCTATTACCTCTTCCCTAGGAAGAGCATAAATATAACTATGAATGTGGAAGGAAGATTTTCTTACACTTCAAGGATAAAACTAATTACATGACAAATATTGAATATTTCAGGAAGTGGGAAGAGATTTTTGCAGAGTTTCCAATCTTGAATCTTCAAATCTCTCATTGGCCTTTGAGCATAGCATCTCCATATATAGTGGTATTCCTTTGTGACTGTTGCCCTTGATCAATTCTTCAAGTGACACGTGTTGATCATCAGTTGTGTCTTGAAAGAAATGGCTAGAAGAGAGGTTGAGAGATCTGTTACATTGGTTGTAGAAACCATTGTAATGTTGAGTTTTATGATCTTTCTTCAAAAACTACTTTTCAACTTTCTAAAAATGCTTTCTGAATTCCTCCTTTGTGAAGCCAGGGTGGTTGATCAAATAGGTAGAAGAGATGACGTACCAATTTGAAACTGAGTTTAAATTGAACATTTGAAATTGAAAATTCAAATTTTCCTCTTTTCCTATAGCATTCTGCGCTCCACTCACAGGTGAGCTTTCTAATGTATATAATCAGTTCTTTGAAAAGTTCTTCACTTTCTAATCTTCAATCCTTCTTCTTTGCTAATAATTTCTTTGTGATTGTGATGATTGAAGATTAAGTAACACGTTGCTCTTGGACATGAATTGATTTTTTCATCTTGAGCATACTTTCTGATGTCCCACATGCTACTTTCTGAAGTCTCAGGTCTTAGTTCCTTGTGGCATTGAAATCCTTTTCTTATTGTTATCTATTTAATGCTTGAATAAGGATTTAATTTCACTTATATTTTAATTCAAATCTCTTAACATGAGATAAACATGTTTACACATGTATAGTGAAATATATTCTTATTTGAGTAAGCCTTGCCCTTGCTAAACGATAGAAACTTGTTATAATCTTACAAGAAACTCAATATAAACATCAGTCATTCTTCAGAGTATTTTCCTTAAATTGGCTTTGTTGTCATTCAAAATAAATAAGCACAAAAGGTTCTGGAGCTAACAATTTGGAGTTGATCATGGATTTTGGTTGTAGCAAAAACAAGGGCACTATAGTGGTTGCTAATCTTGTTCTAACAGTGCAATGAGTGAGACTGCTACAACAATCATTTAAGACCCAGTCCATCAGCATTAGTGCATCATTTTATTCCAAATAGACTTTTGACATGTAATCAACACACTATAAATAATTTTTTGGGTTAGAATGTTAAGGACATCTTCCAAACTTAATTTAGGGTTGCCTCCATTTCTCTTTACACTTTCTTTCTCTCTACTTTTTCTCTAATTTCTCTCTAGGATTTTTAGCCATTCTAGTCTCCATTTTAGCTCCTGTTAAGGTATTTTGATCACACCTTTTTTTCACTTTGGATATAATCCTACACTCATCTTATCTTCTCTCTTTTATATTTTTGTGTTGTTTAATACAATTTTATTTTTGAAAGCTAGTTTTAGTTATGTGTGTTTTTGTGATTGTGAATATTATGCATGGTTAGGGTTCCAATTGGTAATAATTTGACTAATAGTTTGAAGTATATTCAATTGGTAAAGAGGATTGGAATTAATTTTGATAGAGAATTAGGTTGTTGTATTGGCATTTAAGTTGGCAAAGGCATATAATAATTGCAATAATGATTTTCTAGTGTTTATGTCAACCAAAGTCTTGCTAAGTTGTGAGATTGTGCGATCGCTGAGTTGAATTACATCATTATTGTACGATTACATGATTAATGAAAACAACTGCCTTCATGAATTACCTTTTTAAGCCAGTAATGGCTAACCCTTAATCTATCGGACTCCTTGTGTAGGTAACTTTTATTAATTGAATTTCCTCATTTAATTTAGTTTTTGCAATTGTTAAACCAAACCCCTAATTTCTTGAGTAATTGGTAATACTTACTTGTGAGATGACTTGAGTTGTGCCCTTTACTACTTTTTTTTTGTAACTGAATACTTTATAAATATTTTAATTTATTTATGAATCATGATAGCTTGCATCTCCCTCATTCTTTTTTCCTTGGCCATAGCCCCTAGGGCAAGAATGGGGTGGGCTTTTGTTTTTCTTGGATTAGGGTTATGTGTTTGACAGTGATTAAGAGTCAAATGGTTTGACTTTTGCTCAAGTGTTTGACTTTTGGTGAGAGTTTGTGATGAAGCAAAAATAGGACAAAAAAATAAATTAAATGAGGGGTATGGTATGGAGGAGGGGAGCCAAAATTGGAGGCCAATAGTAGAGGTTGGATATTTAAAATGTTGTAAATTATGGATGAGATTAAATATAATTAATCATTAAGAGGTTATTATCAATCAAAGATTATTAAGTTAACTCATGGTTAATTAATTAAGATAATTAAATCTTAATTAATTTAGCTATACTTAGTTAATCTCAATCAGGCTTCATTAGTACTGATTAAAAGCTAATTATTCCTTTTAAGCCTAATTATACTCAAGCAATATTCACACAATATGCATTCACACAAAATTAACTTTGATTAAGTAAATTAGTAATGGTTAGTTTTTAATGCCATTTGTGTTTTCATGAAAGAGGCTTAGTGTTTTGTGACATAACCATGTACTTATTATACTTATTGCTCCTTTTAATTACCTTTTAATAAAATTTAATTATACTTAATTAATCTCAATTAGGCTTAATTAGTGCAAATTAAAAGCTAATTAGTCCTTTTAAGCCTAATTATACCCAGCAATATTCGCACAACATGCATTCACACAAAACTAACTTTGATTAAGTAAATTATTAATGATTATTGTTTTGTGCCATTTGTGTTTTTGTGAAAGAGGCTCCTAGTGTTTTGTCACATAACTATGTATTTATTATACTTATTGCTCCTTTTTATTATACTTTTCATATGCATAATTACCTTAAAGGTATTGTAGTAGTTATTGTGGATAAAAACTCGAGACATCAGATTTTACCAAGGTTAGGAGCATTTATAAGGTGATCTTCAAAATTAGTATGGTTAGGAGCATTTACAAGGTGGCCTTCAAAAGTCTCGCTAACATAATGAGGAGTGTATATTATGCCAAGGTTTGTGGGTGAAACTCGGTATCATTGTAAGTGGAAGGCAGATTTATGATGAAGCTTTGATAACATGTGGATCTGTCAACCGATTAAAAACGAAGAAGAAATTGGCTAACATCATAAATGTGAATAAGGTGGAATTGCAGGCATCATTTTGAAATACATGGGTTTGGGAATTAGATGGAGGTCCTAGGTCAAAGCTTCCATTTCATTAACAACAATATCTATTTTAGTGAATGTTGTTCCAATAAGACCTTTTGTGATGGAGAAGGGCTAAGACAAGCAAATTGAATATCCTCTTTCTTTATTTGCATCATTTCAATGGGAAAATGGCCTATTTGAATAACTCCACCATGGAGCAATGATACAACTTCCTACAAATCAACCTACATATTTAATATAGTAAAAAATTGAATGCAATCCATGTCTTGGAACTCTAAAAAGTGATCAAAACTTAATGTAGTATTTAGAAAGATTTGTAGGAGGACTAAGTAAAAGGAAATAGCATTTTTCCTCCACCATGTATTTGTGAAGTCAAAGTAAATAATTCTTCTCTGGATTCTCTTTCATGAAAGTTTGACAAAACATGTTCATTCTCTATTAAAGCTTGCGCGTAGGTGTGATAGAAGGGGGAAAAATTACTAGGATGGGTAGCCACAATTTTATTGAAGGTTTATGGAAAGGCCTTGTTGTGCTTAGAGTTCAGATCATGATTTGGTTTGTGTTGCTTGGTAAATTGAATACAAAGGGTAGATTATGTAGATTTGGCAAACATGTGTTTGTTGAGGCAAAGCAGAGGAGACTTTGGTACACTTATTTTGCACATGTCAATTTGCATGGAACTTTATGACGTGTTTGGCTAAAGCGATAACAAGCTTATTGTTGTTCTCCTAATTATCAATGGGCATTCTTTGAATCTTGGATGGAGATCAGACTAAAGGCAGCAAGCAAGAAAACTTGGTGTATTACATTTTTTCACAGTTATATGGACTGTCTGATTACAAGAATAGGCGTATTTTTTTTTATAATAAGAACTCAATTGATGAAGCAACTGAGAAGGTGATCTTTTTATCCAAGCAGTGGTCAAATAATTCTGTTGCTTGGGAAGAGAATGAGGACTTTGTGCGGTTACTGTTACAACATGAGTTACACAAAAGCAAGAGGGTCCCTGCAATGAAAGGTGCTAGTTTTCAAAGTGAATATTGCTAAATTTTAAGTGTTCTGTATGCTAATTTGAATGCTAACTAGTGCCCTTAACAATTGTAGGAAATATTGATTGGGTGGATATTATCAGTTATGATTGCATTGCTTAGATGATGTTATTTTTTGCATGTTGGTGGGTGGGCTGTCTTTACAATGTAATAATCTCTTCCTCACACCTCTGTTTCTTGGTGAGTGTTTTGTATTAAATATAAGAAAATATAACAAATCACATGTATTTAGATCACCTCCAAAGGTTAGTTTTGGGCATCCCTCCTCTTACAACGGATAGTAAGAACAAGGGACACAATAATGTAGGAGGATCAAGGGACCAAAGACTCGCGTCTTCATAAATCATAATTCCTCTAAAGAGGAATATGTTTTGCTTCACTGTGAACTTGGCATGTCTGATATGAAATAATTTTCTAATTAAAAAAATTTTGTGCTCTTTTTCACCATTGCCACAAAAAATAAAAAACAAAAAAGATATTATACTGTCTAATATTTTTAAAAAATCAAGAGTCATTAGAGAGTAAAATGTTTATATTTTTTTTAATATTATAAATTCTAGCGACTTTCCAGGCACTGTCGTGCCCATCAAGTCATATTTTTTTATTTTTTGGAATGTGAGATAACAATGTATGTTTTAAGAATAGACAATATAATAATGATACTCTTAAACAAGATATTATATTTTACTTATAAACAATATATACACATTTTTCTCGTATAATATCTTAATGAATTCATATGCATTAGTGCAAAAGTCTTCAACAAAGTTTTCAAATAATACATTGTATGATTTTAAAAACTATACCTATTATAAATCATAACATTATTGATGTGAAACTAATATTGAGAAACAAAATATGCTTAATATTTGTTGATTGCAATGCCATAAATTAACAAAATGATAGGATATATCATATATGTCTTACATTATTTGACACGTTAAGAAAGGGAAGTTAGGAATATTCTACCAAAATTTGCACTTACAATATTATACCACTCTAATTTTTTCTCCCTCTTCCCTCTTTGGAAGAGAAACTATAGAAAGAAACAAATATGACTATGATATTAGGGTATTGGATGGACTTCATGGAATGGAAAGACTACCTTTCCACTTGTCTTGTATTCATGCACTGCATGCACATACACAATAAAATTCCAACCCATGAACAAAACCAAATAAATGTGCATATTAATGTAATCTACTCCTAAGAAAATGGAAAAGAAAGGTTTAAAACAATCACTCATAAGGCTTTAGACTCTGTCTTGCCATCTTAATGACTCATATGAGTAAAATGTGTGAATAAAAATTTCAACTTTTATCTTTTATTCTAAACATAAAATTCCTAAGTCTCTAAAATGATGACATGTGTCATCGATCGTTGCATGCAGTTTGCCATGTGTTGTCGATAATATCTTCCTTTGATGTTTTAAGGCAATGACACATGTTGATGATTGCATGGAGCATGTCATGTGTCGTCGAAAGTTTCTTCCTTCCCAAATTTTGGAACTGATGGTAATTGCTAACCATCTTTCCCTTCTTTCTTTTGTCTTCTCACGCTTAAACCTATTTTATGAACATGGCTTCTTCCTTTGAGTTTTCACTCTAGGTCCAGTTGACGAACATTGGCTTTGACTTGTCAATACACGAATTTTTCTTTTCATCTTTTCATGACGAGTCTAATTGACAAACATAGGCTTCGACCTGTCAGCACTATAATCGTCGACCAATAACTTATTTTACTGCAGATAGATTTGTCGAACAATTTATTTTCACCTATAAGACAAAGTTTCCAAAACCACTCACATCAAAGAAAAATTTTAGAAGTGAAGCCATATTATTGTCCCGTTCACTTTAGGCTTCAAATGTAATGTAACAAAAAAAAGGCATGCAACTTTAGTTTATTGGTTTTGGTCTAAATTAATTACCTCCAATTAATTTGATAGGAGGGAAAAGATCAATTTATGGCTGAGGAAGCCAAAGCAAAAACCTTGAGATAATGGGCTTGAGAGGGGGATTGGATAGGAAAATAATTGCCAAGGAAACAGCGTTAAGTTCATGAAAATGAGATAATTGAAAAAATTGACTTTACAAATTTATCCTTACCAAAGTGTCTTTTGAAGATTGAATAGTAAGGATAAAATTGGAAAGGAAAATTGGACATCAAACCCACCTAATTCCCTTTGTTAATAGTAATAGATATCCATTCACACATATTTTCACGGCTCTTTTCCAATTTTTTCTAATACAAACTCTCTTGATCTTTTATTTCACAAAAGTTAATTTCCCTACAATTTAATTCACTAAATGTTTATTTTAAATAAAAATATTCAGAAAAGTTTACTTTCTTGTTCTAAATTTAAAAAACACGTGGGACCAAAGTTGGTCCATTCAATCTATATTATAATACTAAAGTTGTGACATGGCATTTTTTTTATTCTTTTGAGATTTCATCTACCCACCCACTTCACTTTTAATTAATATTCATTCTAATGTGTAGTTATCATATTTGCAACTATAAATTTACTCTAACTATAATTATTGAATCATAATGTAATCAATGAATTAACTTTAAAAATATATTTTGAGTTTTACTATAATACTGTATCGAAATTAATCTTTCAACAACAATTATATAACAATATTGCCATGAACAATAAATTAATTTTTTATCTCAATCAAAAAATATTAATATTTTATCTTTGAAATTAATTAAATTCAAATTGAAATAATTATGTAAATAAATTAGCTCATGAAAATATATTTTTAATTTGAGAATTAATTTGTTTGAAACTTTTAAAGAATATGAAGTTGAATTTATTTTAAAAGTGGACAAATGAAATTTTTTATTTTAGATTATTTAATAGTATCTTTAAATGGAATAAATGACCTTAACGTACTCAATGAAAACTATATTCTTGTGGTATTTTATTTAGTTATACATAGCAATATTAATTTTATTATCTCTAGATTTCATCAGGTTAAAATTTAGATAACTATGTTAATCTGTTAACTCATAATAATATAGATTTTTTATTCAAAATTTGATAATTAATTTGATTTAATAAACTGTAAATTTTAATTTACTTTTAAATTAAAAATAATAATTTCACTTTTAAAATCATTTAATATGTTAAGATTGTAATGCATTTGTTAGCCAATAATGTTTAACATTAAGGTGGTTATTAAATGTATTACATAATATATTAATATTATGTGATCGGCTGATCATATAAAAAATCATCTACTAGCAATGTATTAAAAATAATCCCGTTGCCATAATTAAATAATAAAATTAATTAATATTGTTGGAAACAATGGAACCAATGTTTGATCTTTGAATTTAATATAGATTAAAACTAAAATAATTATGTTAACATTTTAGCTAATGATAACGTAAAATATTGTGATTCTTCTTTTGAAAATTCATTTTAAAAGTTTAAATAACGAAAAATTAAATTTAAATTTAAAATAGAAAATAAATGTTGTTGCTTTTAATTCATATAATAGTTAAAGAATTTAATTTTAATATATTGACACGTTTATACTGTCGTCTAATCAAAATAATTTATTTACATGTATTTTGAAATAGTGGGTGAGTAAGTCAACTATTACAATTAAATATGCCAAAATATAATTGGATGTCTACATAAAAAAAAAAATTTCAACATCAGTGCATGGAAATTAAATCTACAGTCAAATTTGAAGAAAGAAGCATTCCTATGCTGCATTTTGTTAGGAAATGGTGTGTAACAATAAGGCGGCTATATAAGTTACAACATATAATATCTTAAAAAATATCATCAAATGATAATTAATCTTAACTTATCAACTCCTTTCATCTAATAAGAATATTTCTCACATAAATAGTGACTTCTTATAATTAAAAAAAAAAGATGACAAATATATGCATTATACTAAATATATTAGGAATACTAAAATATAGATATATTATTATGAGAGGTTTTACTGGTACCCTTATAAAATTTAAGAGTACCAGTACCTTTTAATGATTTATGGCTAAAAATAAATCATATGTCCTATGAAACCCAAGTTATTAAGGTATACACAAACATTCATTAAATCAAAATCATTAAATATAAAAGGGTAGTTTAATTACTATCTCTATTTTTAATAAGTGTCCATCTTCGCTGTAACATCTATGAGAAATATTGTCTGCTTTGGGGTCTGACTGGGCGCCCCTCATGGATTTGCTCTTCCCCATTCTCAAGGGGAAAGCGCGTCTACTCGTTCCCCTTCCCAACCAATGTGGGACCAGCTTTGATATCATCTGTAACATCTGTCATATATGGACACGCTACATATCGTCATCTCCAGTGTGAGGTATCAACACTCTTATAAAACATGCTTTGTTCCCCTCTCCAACCAATATGGAACTAGTTCTACCCTTCCTACTGAACTAGTCCTATATCGATTGGGGAGGGGAGCAAAACATGTCTTATAAGGGTGTGGATACCTCCCCCATGCAAACGCATTTTTCCCTTGAAATGGGGAAGAACAAATCTGTGAGAAGTGCCCAGTTAGGCCCCAAAGTGGATAATATCTGCATGCCGGGTGTTAAACTCACACTGGGGACGGCAATACGTAGCGCGTCCAAATGTGACAGATGTTACAAATAGTATTAGAGCCAATCCTTGGATTGACGTGCCAACCAGAGAGGATGCTGGGCCCCCACTAGGAGGGATGGAACTAGTCCCACCTCGGTTGGGGAGGGGAACGAAGTATGTCTTATAAGGATGTGAATACCTCCCCATACAAACGTGTTTTCCCCTTGAAAGTGGGGAAGAGTAAATATGTGAGAGATGCCCAGTTAGGCCCCAAAGGGGACAATATCTGCATGTTGGGTGTTAGACTTACACTAGGGATGGTGATATGTAGCACGCCCAGATGTGACAGATGTTACATTCAATTATGTGTTAGACTCACACTAGGGATGACGATACGTAACGCGCCTAAATGTGACAGATATTACATTCACTTATATACACATATTAAGGAAATGATTGAATGGACTTAAAATTAGATAAATTTAAGTATATTTACACACATTCATTATCATCTACTTCAACATACGTTCTCTCATTTAATTTATCCACTAACTCTTTCTCATAAGGATATCAGGGAGAAAATAATTAATGTTATCTAAAAATTCTTAAAAGAATATATAATAGTAGAACAATAAAATTTTGTATATGGACACTTGTTAAAGAATGAAGGGAGTGCATTTTTCTTAAAAGATTATTTATTTTAAAATAATTTTAAGAAGCATTAACAAATCCATGCAATTAATAGGAATTAACTCCAGTTTTAGAGAAGATGGGCACTCTTGATCTCCATTTACTTTTTATGATACAAATATGATGTGGTTGTAGTGGTGCCCAAAAAAAAGGTGCCATGTAAATCCCTCTATTGGAGGTGCTCTTAGTGATTAAAATGATAGTGGTCGATTTTCATGACATAAATAGTTAATAATATACATATTAATTTAGCATCAAAATAATATACATATTAATCACCTATATTTTGTGGTTAATTATGAGAATAATTACATGACATAAGTGGCTAACCCGGCAAACAAATTTAATGAATTACATGTATTGTGTGGTTAATATGACAAGATTCAAAATAATTACATTAACCACCAAAGACATGTCATCAACTATAAAAAAAAAAATTTCTATAATCGGTATAACTTTTTTGTGTTTTTCGGGATATTTATCGCCAAACACAGTGACTAACCCTTTCGGTATTATAAGCCCATTTAAAAAGATAAATGTTGGCTACGAGTTTTAAAGTTGTCTTGGAAGTTGAGCAACTTTAAAACCCATTGCTAGCGTATACCACCGTAAATGGGCCCACAATATACGAAAATATTAGTCACTGCATTTGACATTGGATAGCCTGAGAAAGCAACAAAAAATTAAATAATTTATGAAAAAAATATTATAAATTAGACATGATTTAGTATGGATGAATCATGGCATGAGTGAATCATGTTCCAAGTAAAATTTCATTCACCGGCCTCAAATATTATCAAAACATAGGTTTTGTCTTTGGTACAATAGATAAAGTGGGTCTGTCACACATGGTGAACTTATCCATATTTATAGGGTGTGGCTAAATACATTCATATGAATTTAGCCATACTTTCCAATATTTAGCTACATTTAATAAGTGTGGATAAGTGCTTGGTGCATGGTACACCACACTTAATTTGGTGCAGCCCCCAAAACTTAGTACATGTAGCCACCCAAAAATTAAAAGAAAAACATTTGTATAACTAGTTTTTTATAATTTTGATATAGAGGTTAGAAGTGTTTAATATTAAGATATGTTAGTTATAGGATAATTAATGAGGTGTGGGCATGGGACCGCAATTCGCTAACCACGGATTAGGATCCAAAAACCAAAAAAAAAAAATGAAGGGGGTCGCAATTCGCTACCCTCGGATAGTGCACCTGAAGGAGTTTGGCATGGCACCAATTTGCTGGTAGCAAATTCTTCTCCCTGCATTATGGTCGGTTAGGCTTGTTATTGGAATTTGGATGCATGTTGTTTCATGGGTGCAACCAAGTGGCCCACCTTTTTGCAAAGAATCTCAATAATTTGGCTTTTCTAGGATGGCTCACCTAAGGTTTTAGTAATTTCTTTTCATAATCAATGAGCTTTCACACTCCTTCCCTGAGGTGCTCGAGAACCAGCGAATGGATGAGAGGCCCGGCTCAACTCTCCAACATGCGTTCCCTTCATCAGAGCTACAGTATAGGAAAATAATGGTGATTGAATCCATGAATGAATAGAGCAGTCCATGAGCTCTTCGTTCTTGAGACTATAAAAAGGGGAACTTAGAGAGAGCATTGTGTGAAGGAAGAGCAAGAGTTTCTTTTTTTTTTTTTTGAAAAAAGGGAGAAATGTTTTTTTAAAAAAAATGCCCAGACGACAACGTGATGCAACAATGAATTCTAATGAACATATTGTAGTTCATATTTTTAATGGATATGTAAGTTTAATATTTCTACTTTTATTATTAATTTAGATTATTAAGTTAATATTTTGTTCTTTGTATATATTATTTTATTGTTTTCATTTTACATACTTATTTATTAATATAAATTTTTAAATTCTATTCTAAATGTAATTTTATATTTTTAATTCATTTTATGCATACGTATATTTTTATAATTAATTTTTGTGATTAATAATTATTTATTTTTTACTTGAAACAGGAAGAAAGAAAGTTCAAGCCCCGTCATAATTTTTTTAATCATCCACCGAAAGATGTAATTATTAAGCATCTACAGCGTGCCGATTTTTACCATGTTGTGCAGATAGGTCGAGTGGAACTAAATGGAACTTTAATAAAAGCTTTAGTAGAACGGTGGCGGCCAGAGAGACACACCTTCCATTTTACACAAGGAGAAATGACAGTGACATTAGAAGATGTTGCCATACAATTTGGACTCCCCATTAATGGTTTACCAATTAGTGGATCTACATCTAGCAGTATCGAAGAACTACAGTTGAAATGTTTTAGTTTGTTTAATGTTGTGCCTCATCCACACATATTTAATAGAGGTGCAATCAATTTAAATTGGTTGCAACATCATATAAGAGATCTTGATACTAGAAATGACCCAATATCAATAGAAATGAGTGCACGCGGGTGTATGTTGGCCTCATAGGCACTTCTTTAATGCCTGATAAGACAACCAATGAGGTCCATGGAAAATACTTGCAGTTGTTGGAAAATCACATGATGACAAGGATATCGATCTATTTGAAAATCTCCACAATCGCAATACCTCTGCCTCAAATCAACTCAGTATTCTCCTGTACCGGACAACTCTTTAACATGGTAGGTCTGAAGCTGTCTATCAAAATGTGTGGTCCTGAAATCTTTAGATGCCTTTTCATTTGCTTCCAACCATCTTGCCACGGCTTCTGAAAAGGGCTTACGTGTATTTCTTCGTGCGTATGCCACATTGCCCTTTTGAACAAACAACTCAGCACTCCGAAAGTATGTTGCTCGAACTAGTGATGTGATGGGAAGATTACGAGCCTCTTTTAACACATAATTGATACACTCGACTAGGTTTGTGGTCCTATGCCCCGATTGATATCCACCATCAAATGCTAGAACCCACTTTTCTCGAGGAATTTCATCAAGCCAGTCTGTATATATCTGACCACGTTCATGCATCCACTGATAGTGATGATTAAATTCTTGTTCGGTCCTTGAGTACCCTGCAAAAAGATAATATGAGTAAGCAAAACAATATAATTGAAAATTACTTCTCAAAAAATAATAACAAAAATATAAATTATCAATGCTCACAACAATTCGGTGCAAGTTGGGTTCCTTGAATCTTCGTAAGAAATTGGCAGAGATATGCCTGATGCAATACATATGGAATGCCTTTGGAGGTTCCCATTGACCATTGCTTCTGCCAACTGCAGCTTTAATGGACTTATGAAGATCATAAATTAGTCCAACTCTATCTCGAGTTACTACATGTCTGTGCACATTATTAAGGAAAAAAGACCATGCATCCGCAGTTTCACCCTCGACAATAGCAAAAGCAATTGGCATTATGTTCTAATTGCCATCTTGTGCAACTGCAACCAGTAGAGTTCCTCTATATTTCCCATATAAATGTCTCCCATCTACTTGAATAACTGGTTTGCAATATTCGAATGCTTTAATGCAAGGGCCGAAAGTCCAAAACAACCTATGAAATATTCAAATGTTCAGCACCGGCTCACCCCCACAACTCGCCTCTACAGAATCCAATTGAACAATTGCTCCTTGATCAACAGCACACATTGCCATACACCATTGTGAGAGATCTTCAAATGAGCTTTCCCAACCACTGAAAACTTGTTCAATTGCCTTGTGCTTTGCTGCCCATGCTTTTCGGTATGTTGTCATGTACCCTAACCGAGAATGAACTTCTACAATGACAGACTTTATTTTAATAGATGGATCAGAATTTACCAGTGGCTCTATTAATTGTGCTATCATTTCATAATCCAACTTTGAGTGCTCCTGCGATTGCCTCGACCTCGTGCAAGTGTGAGGTCCATTGTACTTCCTGATTTCCCAATAATCCTTATTCCTCCTGAAACTGGCCCTTGGAAGCCACAACAGTCCTGCCCATATTGTACACATTTACAGTAAAATGTCCTTGATTCTGATTCTTTAACTTTGTAATCTGCTCCTTTATCTATGCTATATTTCTTAACTGCCTTAATTACAGCCTCCCTATTGTTAAATTCCATTCCTATAAAGAATTCAACATTGATAACAGGAGCCCCTACCAAGCACCAAACCAATATTAAACATTGAAAACAATAAGAATAATAAAAAGCAAATTTAAGAAAAAAAACTAAATCTATATATTTTTCACACCATAGGTAACATTCTAAAATTAGTAGTACATACCCATGTTTTGAAACTGTGGAAACTCAGAGTATTCATAGCTTCAAGATCTAATGCACACATGAAAGTTGGCTCATTGTTTAGATATTGCCTGGTCATCATGTTTGGCACGTCCTCTTCATCCGCAGCATCATTCAGATCATCATGATCATCATCATCATCATCATCGCTACTTTGGTATTCTTCTTCATCACTTTTTTCCCATACTACTTCTCTTTCTTCAAATGTGCTTAACTCATAAACTACATTTCGAGCAATAACTTCTTCGAATTCGACATACAATTCAATGGCACAATTGTTTGGCTGGTGCTGTTCATGTATGCGAAACGTCTGTTGAATGTTGTCGTCATTAATGATTGGAATTGCTTGATAATTTATAAAGCCACCAAAAGTCGAGGATGGACATCTATATTTTATAGATATCACTTTCTTTTGAGTATTTAGATTTACAGATTGACAAATAGCATTCTCTAGCTCAGTAAATGAAAAAGTGTATGGAATAAAAATATTTACTGGACTCTCACATGTAAAAAATATGCCATCATTTGGATTTGTAAACACATGACCATTATAATATACTTATTATCATAACAATACTCATTTTTCTCAATCAATTTTTTTATTATTATTATAAGGTGGGAATAGGGAGAACTAGAGTGAGTCAGTAAAAGAATATGAATGGGAAGAGAGAATGGGAGAATGAGAGATTAAGAATGCGAACGAGAATGGAAGGGAGAATGAGAGAGTGGAAATACTGACAAATTAAAATAACGTGGGAACAGAAATTTATGGAGAGTGGGTCATTAAAGAATGAAAATAGAAAGAGAGAATGAGAGAGTGAGAACGGAAAGGGAAAGGATGAGAGAATGAGAAAATGGGAAT
Source organism: Dalbergia cochinchinensis (assembly GCA_031216125.1). Taxonomy (NCBI): domain Eukaryota; kingdom Viridiplantae; phylum Streptophyta; class Magnoliopsida; order Fabales; family Fabaceae; genus Dalbergia; species Dalbergia cochinchinensis. Next base: position 32,547,287 of record CM062374.1, on the reverse strand, counting down.
AGCCAGAAATTGCAGAGAGTAGTTGGTTAAAAAATGTCTTTGAGATGAATTTATATATCATGTAAATAATTTAAAATTTTACACGAGTTACTCGTGAAAGTGATCATCCCATGTCATAAGTCACACAACATAATTCGCTAGCCACATTCTGAAAATTCATCATGGCATGTCACCGGTCACACAACATAATTTGCTGGACACAATCATTTTCTTTATTCATTTTTTTTCAGTTTGTCCCTACTTAAATTTGCTGGTAGCGAATTCCCACCCCTCAACTTTTTATTTTGTCCTACACTATCCGCAATCAGCGGATTGTGTTACCCAAATAATCCCTTTATCATTTTCCATCAAAGTCAATATATATATATATATATCTTTTTAAGACTGAGATCCCAAAACGAGAAACATCCCCCGTATAACTACAATTTGTACATTATTTTTCACTTTCCACGCAAACAATTGAGTAATGGACATGTATTACTCATAGTATAAAATAATTTTATATTAATTTAAAAAAGTATCAAAATTACAGTGAATAAGATAGTTACCTAATAAGATTTGATACTTTCTTAAAAATTTATAGAAGGATAGTGTAAATAATAAAATTATTTTACACAATCAATACGCATTATATTGATAGTTTATAAAGCAAATATTTTACTTAATTTTGTTTATAAAACCAACTAGGGTGTAATATCTTCAAATCATTCAGCAAAATAAGGCCACCAAACATTTCAAATTAAATTAGGAGTGAATCCTTCAACGAGAATATTTGATCTATAAGAGCTATTAATTTATAATAAAAATGAACATTCTTTTCACTATTTTTTTAAAAAATTGCAAAAGAAAATGTAATTGGTAAAATTACCTTTAGAAATGAATTTACAATTAAAATTAAAATTTAAAATTTTGAAAAACAAATTAAAATCTTAAGTTTTGCTGGAGTAATACAAATACTAAGAAGAGTAAGTTTCAAAACTTTGCTCTGACCTATATTTTGAAACATTAAAATTCTGTTTTCCAATATGAAAGTTAAGTAGGACCAAAAAAAATATGAAAGTTATTTTTTTTTAATATCTTAATCACTTGGTTAGAAAAATCCATGATAAAAGTACACATTGACGTTTGATTTTAATCTTGCTTTTAACTTTGCTGTGTAATTTGTCCCAAAAAGTTTGTATGAGAATACCTTTAGTAATTCTATTACCAGCCACTTAGGAGGCATGGATCCTCTCATTTGACACTTTCATGCGATCTTATCACATGTGATCTCTCACCATTAATTATCTTATATCACATTATGTTTAGGTCTCACTTAGAGAATTAATGGTAAAAAATCACACTTGATAATATCATGTGAAAGTCTCACATGAGAGGATTCACTCCTGCCACTAAGGTTGAGCAAAGCTGGCAGTGTTCAGCATCACACTAAAATTAGAGGCATATAGACTAGGAGATATGATGATTGTGTAGTTTATTTGTTTTGCTCCCGGTATTTCACCGAAAAAAAACACCAAAAGATACTAGATAAGTTTTACATCTATGGGTTTATTACAGCTCCCCTGCACGAATTTGAAAAAGCAGGAACAGGGATAGCTGGCCTGAGTAATTAAAGAAATCCCTACGTAAATATTCAAGTTTGTTTCTAGAGTGGACAAGAATTCAAGCAGCAAAATTTTCCCCTAGGGTGCAAATGCATGGCAACACAGCCATAAGAATTGAGAAACCAATGCAATCATGGGAACTATGAAAAAATTCAATTGCATTATTTTCTTTTCCTACAAATGAATGACATTAATTGAATATCAATTTTTGTTCAAAACTATAGGTACCCTCTTGGCTCCTGTTAGAGACAATCTTGCTCGGCTCAAACAACACTATTAGAACAACAAAACTTCCCTTCTGAATTTTACTTAAGACCCGAAACCGAGACCTTGGATTAAGTTAGAACAGCACTCGCTAAATAATCTATGTGCTCAGTTGGTGAATGAACTTATCAGCAGCACTGAATGCAAGTGTTTTCTTAAAGCCCAAACCTATGAAGCACAGACACTGACACGAAACACGACACGAAGACACACCAAACTCAAAAAATTACAGAACAGGAACACAGAATATATATATATATATATATATAATTTTTTTATTTTTTTGCATGAATCTTTTTTTTCTGGATTTTTTTGGTCATGTTTGTATAATTTTTTATCTAATTAATTCTTATTTTTTATAATCAATTGAAAAAATTTTAAAATGAAATGACCCAACAATACAAATCCTACTAAACAACTAGAATTGATTTTTGGCTCATGTTGGTATTAAAAATTTTTAAAAAAATAAAGTAACTAACTCAGGTGTGTCCACAATGAATTAGAGCCATGTCTAACACGTGTCTAATCATGTTCGGTCGTGTCTGGTGCGTATCCGAGCTCAAAAAAATATTTTTTTAATTGAACACGTACGGATGCGTGTCGTGTAAGTGTCGGTGTTTGACACACATACACACCGCCAACTTGGTGTGTACTGCTTCTTAGGCCCAAACTTACCTCTCGTCCCTTTTTTAATTTCTTCCAGGATTCTTTTCCTGTTACACCAACAAATGGTTTCCTTGTCACAATTACACAGTTCTCATTAAAATACAACTTGGGATGGAGCCCTCGTAATCATAATTGACAGGGTAATTGTCACCTCATACGTGATGGAGCAGTTATCCCTATTCCTGCAAAGAGAAATGCATATGATCAGATTATCCTACTAGCATTTGAAGTAAAACAAACATTCTCATCCTCTCATTTTCTCTAAAAATATGAAGTGTCACATTCTGTTGGAATAAGACATGAGTAGTTGTCTTTGGACAAGCACGTGTGCCTCTATCTTATTCAAGGTTATCAAACTTAAGAATTTAGATAAACTCATTTTTATATGGTAAGATTATAAACTCTCGTTTAAGAGTTAGCTCAAGAGTTTAATAACCATGTAGTTTTACAAGGCTATCAAACTCGAGAGTTGAAGTAAACTTGTTTTTGTGTACTAAGATCGTAAACCCATAAGAGTTTAAGAGTTAACTCGATAGTTTAATAATCATATCTCTATTTCTATGAAAAAATGGGAGCATGCAAAATTTGTAGCTCAATTTTTTCATATTTGTTGAGAGCTTCTTCAAATTTAGCTAGAGGGTACTTATACCCTGAGGGTTCACATTTTTAGGCCGTATGAAATGTGCTTGAATAACAAACTCAAGAGTACATTCCCTTAGGTAGCGTTTGGCAACTATCTCTAGACAGTGGAGACAAAGACAATGAAGATGAAGATATAAAAAAATACTACTACTTAAGGAGTATTATTAAAAAAAAAAATTAAATTTATGTCTCCGTATCCTGTCTCCACTTTTTGAAGGAACAGAACTACAGAAAGTTTGTCTCAGAGACAAATAATTTTCTGTCCCCGTATCTTGTCTCCACCACAAACATTTTTTTTGTCTTCACTATCCTTGTATTTCCTATCCTAGGACAATAAACAAACGCAACCTTAGTTGTAGTCATTGAGCATGGATTAGTCAGAAAGTGACAACAAAACAAACAGTCAAAAGAATAATGATGATCAAAATTCAAGCATTTTACATTTCATAAAATACTACTCCCTTCTTTGAAAGAAGGTTTTATCATACTCCCTTCCCCTCTATTTCTAAAATATACACTCTAATTTCTTAAAAAATTGACAAAAGCTATATTTTAATGAGCAAATTACACTGACCACCCCTGATGTTCAACGAAATTACACTGATCCCACCTCTAGTTTGCAAATCTTACAATAACCTTCCCTGAACTTTACTAACTTTTACACTAACCACCCTTAAAATTAACATTCCGTTAAGATTATAAATAGAAAAGTTAGATCATGTGCTATACGCATGATTTTTAATGGCAAAATTGTAATTAAGTAGAATATTTTAACATGTTAAAAGACTCAAATAACCTCTCAGCCTTCACCTAAAACACACCACTATCAACTTCCACCACCTCCAATCACCACCACAGCCCAATCACCATTGCTACAAGTCCTTCCATCGATATCACCATCACCTCCTCTTAAATTAGACACCACAATCCTTTAACTCACAAACCAGAGGTTCAGGAGGACTCTGGGGATCACCATTTTCATCCACTGAAAATTTTTCTACTGAGATTTTAAGAGAGTAAAATGAAAATCACAGAAACAGAGGGATCTTGAAGAACCATAAACCTAGAAATCAATCCCAGCTAAAACCAAAATCCAAATACAATACTCAGTCATTCCCAGCCAAAACACAGATCAAATCAAAATCCATCATTATCAACGGTCCATCTCACAAAAATTTCAATCCCAAATCAAAAGCAAACATAGATCTAATTTTTTCAAAAAGAGAAACTACAAAACAAAAGGCAGAAACTAAAAAAAAAAGAAAAGGAATTGAAGGGAGGGAGGAGCCGGCCACCCCCGCTCAGGGCCGCCACCGCGTGCATCACCATCATTACCCTTTCACCGTCGGCGCTTCTCCTTCCAGCATCATCTTCATCCCACCATCATTCCCTCCTCGTGACCACCTCCTACAACCATTGCCGGTCCTCTTCCTCCCTTTACAAACCGCCGTGAACAATCGCAAACCGGCTTCCCTTCCTTCCGCCTATGCTGAGCCCGTGCAGATCATTGGTGCTAGGAGCGATCTGGCCGGATCTGTTGGTTGTGCGCCCCGCGAACCACCGAGGCATAACCGCGACGTCACCCCAGGCTAGATCGTGATCCCCCAAGGCCGCTGGTCGCGCAAGGGTGTGTTGGTGGGGAAGTGCTCCGCTTGTCGCGCAAGGCCGCGCAAGGCCACCAGGTTGCTGGTCACGCAAGTCCGTCGGGTCTGGTCTATTGCGCTCCACTGCGGGTGGGTGTGAGGGTAAGGGACTATGAGGGACTATGAGGGACTGAGGCCCGGGTCAAGCCGCCTGGTCTAGTTGGTCCACTCCGCTACAATGAGGGGCTGGTGGATTGTGAGGGAGTGAGGGGCTGGTGTGTGTGAGGGTGAAGGATTGTGAGAGAATGGGGGGTTGGTGTGAATGTGAGGGTGAGGGGCTGGTGTGATGAGAATGCGAGTGTGAGGGTATTTTGGACAATTCACTTATATGACTAACACCGTTAAAATTCATTTGACAGAAAGGAGGTCATTGTAAGGTAGCAAACTAGAGGGGAGGTCAGTGTAATTTCGCTGAACATCAAGGAAGGTCAGTGTAATTTGCTCTATTTTAATTCATTTTCAATATTTTATTAATTCTCCATTTTCTTGTACTTATTATTTTAATTTTGACCAAAATACCCTTTATTAATGGTTATTTATAATAAGGTTTTTTTTTACAAAATAAAATGTGACTTATAATAATACAAAATATTGATATATTTATATATACATGTACGTAGCTTAATTTTTGAAATTTTACTATGTTAAGAGAATTAATTATTAATAGTATCAATATTTTATAATAATTATTTTTAAAAAATAAAAATTACGTATGATTTATGCTATTGATTTTAGAATATTAATGTATATAAAAATAAAAATGATTTGTTAATTTTGTATATAAAGATGAATCACACGAAAGATAGCAGAAGAATTTTGTAATGTAACTATCAAAATACACATTAATATTCAAAAATTGCATCGAGAAAATACATAACTTTTATTTTAAAAAATAATTATTAGAAATTATTGTCACTATTAATTATTTTTACTATTGATAATTTATTTTCTTAATATGATAAATAATTAAATTATATATATATATATATCAATATTTTATATTATTATTATAAGCCACATATTTTATTTTATAAAAAATTAATATGTATAATTATTAATAAAAGGATATTTTAGTAAAACATAAAATAATAAGCATGAGAAAACGAAAAATCGAAGAAAAAATTGAAAATGGATTAAGTGTAGCTTATTTTATAGGGAAGTGGGGTGTATATTTTATAAATGGAGGGGAGAAGAGTGTAGTAATACCCCCATTCAAGGGAAGAGGTGATCTTTTGCTCTTTTACATTAAATTGGTCATTTGACAACAACAAAATTGGCCCTCCAAAGGAAACAATTCGATACAATTTTACATTAAAGGACTATTTTTATGTGTTTGTTACAAGAGAACCAAACTGACCATGGAAGAGCAAAATAGGTTGTTAAATGCTCTCCTCTTTTAAGAAACAATAAAGACTCAGCAAGCCTCACATTTTGTAATGTACTTGATTGGAAAAAAATGAAAGGATCACTCCCGACCTAAATAGACAATACTTCACCACTGCCCCCACCCCCCTATGTGCGCCTTATAAGGGAATGTCTTCCAAACTCATTCCCCTTGGCCACCCATTCCAAACAGAACGGATGGAACCAATGGGGAACTCGCAAAGCCAAGCCCCATAAGGCACAAATATTCTTGAACATCTTTCGAAATTTTTAGAAGAATTATATAATTTGATGGTTGGTCCCATCAAAAGAACAATGTTAGTGAGTAATAGGGATCAGAAGCTTGGATCCTGGGACTACATATATATACTCATGGATCACGAAAAGCAAAGGACCCAATAACATATGTATAAACAATATTCTGATCCTGATAGTTTGGAAAGCTTCAAATGAACTGCAATTTACAACAAGGAAAAGGAGGAAGCACCTGGGTGCAAAACTTTTGACTGAGGCATAGTATCTCCAATCGTGCAAAGTTGACTACTGAGTTGCCTTCAACATTGTAAGTTGCCTTCTTTGTGCCACCTTTATGTGACCTTACAATAAAAGCACTCTACACTTCAATCTCTGCAGGCAAAACATAAATATTTCAGAACAAACAGCCACTGCAACCAATATTCATTGCTAGTGAACAGTGTATGCAAGGATCACGTAAAGTATATGGAACTTGTTTTCAATGCTTGACAACCATTTTAAATAAACAGCTCCAAAATTTACATTTACAAATGGTTAGAATAGGAAATCTCTATTCCCTGCTGCTGCATATGAACTGCAACCTAATTCAAACTGTAAACTTCATCAACCTTGGCAACGCAATCATACAACAGAAGAACATTTGCTGCTGTGTAGCACATGAAATAAGCTAGCAACATCTAGCCTGTACCTCATCGACCACTCAGAAGTTTTTGGAGGAGTTGCCTGAACCCTACAGTAGAATCTTTAGAATTGCAGACAGAGCACATAAAAAGAGTTGAATATCACTTTCAAGTTCATCAATAGCGCAAAATAATGATCTGCATCAATGATAGAATGCAAGCCTTACAAACTACAATGACTGACACTCTGAACAATTAAAACTATCAATTTTAATCATGAAAGTACAGCGAAGTAGTAAAGCTAAAGGATCCAAACAAAAGATACTTCAATCATGATATTTCTGTCTATAAATCCCAACCCTCATCAGTTATAGAGTAAAAACAAATATATATTATAGAAATAAATTCTGGATAAAAAAATATGGATCAAACCTTTCTGAAAAATAAGTAGCAATAATGGGGACTAAAACCTTAAAAAAGTCAAAAAAGTACAACGGCCAATACTTTGTAGGAACCAAAAGCAAAATTGTTACACAGTAATAATGACTAACATTTTAAAAATAAAATTATTAGGACCAAAACAAAACCTGTGAAAACAACAGGGACCAAAATCTTGTGTAAACCTTTCTGGAAAAGATTGTTTCTTCAATTCTTGCTGCTAATATAAGTTGCTACTTCTTTTCATAAAAGTAAAGAGGATACTTCAGGAAATGATTGCAAGGTATGACCAAAGAAAAGGCTTCACTAAATATACACTAAATCTTGCTTAAAAAAAAAGGTTGGACCAATACTGAGTAATTTTATCAGACAAACACCCATCTATCATTTATATTACCAGCTTTTAAGCCCTGAAGACTCCATCCAGCTCATGTTTCAAAAGTTTCCACCACTGCAAATCCTCACTAGCAATCTTCCTATAATTTTCCAGCATGATTTTAATTTCATTTCTATACGGTTACAAAGAATTAACATTCCACATTCCAGTTGCATCCATTTTGGAGGTACAATTCAATAAATTTTTCAGTAATGCACTTTCAAAAGAACAAGATAATCAACTAGCACTGCATCATAAAATACAGTAAAAATAGAACCAATTTATCATAAGAAAAGAATCAAAATTTATTTAAAAAACTAACTCAGCAAAAAAATAAACACAGAAGAGAATACCTACCCACAAGAATCAGCAGAAACTTGGAAGGATTGGCAATTCAAATTCCCTTGTTGATGATCCCTATTCTCTAGAATAGGAAATAGGGACACACAACATAATGATTGTACCACTCAAGGGAAATGGTGGAAGGCAATGTCTATCCACAAGTTGCAGTAGCACCTTAATAGACCATAATCGGCATATCTGCATTTGTATTTTCATCATAAGATTTTTCCAACAAAGTGCCTAAGGATTTGTTCTCAAACAGAGTTTCCTTAATGCGGGCAGCTTCACCAGGCATTCCAGCCTTCAAAAGACAGGATCTTAAAGTTCTAACAGTAATGTCATCCGGGGAACAGTTAGCTCCCAACATCTTGTAAAAGATACTAATTGCTTCACTTGCTCTCCCTTTCATACAATGTCCAATAATAAGAATGGTAAATGTAAACTTATCAGGTTTACACTTCTTCTCCTCCATTTCTAGTACAATTTTATTAGCCTCATCAACATTCCCAGATTTGCAATATCCATCAATGACAGGATTGTAGATAAAAGCCTGCGGAACAATGTCACTTTGCTTCAATAGTCTCAAAAGGCCACGAGCTTCTACTAGTCTATTGCTCTTGCACAAAGCATTGATAAGAACGGAGAAGGTATACAAATTCGCAGAAATATTTCTCACCTTCATTTCATGCCAGAGGTTCAAGCCATGGTTCACCTGTCCAACTCGGCAATAACCATCAATTAGCGAAGTGAAAGTAACAACATCAGGGGAACAACCATGAAAGAGCATCTTGTCATACATGGCTAGCGCAGAAGTCATGTCACCCACTTTAGCAAAGCCATCAACAAGGGCATTATAAGTAACTGTATTAGGCATAGTTCCAGACCTATCCATTTCATCAAAAAGAGAAGTTGCCTCCTCCATCCTACCCAATTTGCAATAACCAGATATTACCGTTGTATAACTCACAACATCGGGGGCAAAATCAATATTTAAAGAAACTTCTTTCAGCACATCTCGTGCTCTATCAACCTCATTAATTCTACATAAACCATGTATAAGAGTGTTATACGTAACTATATCTGGGTAACAACCATAACTTCTCATATCACCGAGAAACTTAAAAGCTTCATCAATTTCCCCAGCTCTGCAAAAACCTCGAATTAAAATGTTGAAGGTGAATGTCTCCAGATGACAATGTGACCTCAAAAGCTCCCTTAGTAGACAAACAGCATCATCCAATTTCTTCTGATTTACCAATATGTTGAACAAGCTATTATAAACAATGACATTTACCGCTGCCCTATTGCAACGAGCTTCGGCGAGCAATTCCCTCGAAACATCAAGCCTGCCTGCCATTGCATAAGAAGAAACCAAAAAACCAAACAGCCTACTATCAGGCAATTTCCCATCAGACCTCATACAATCATACATAAGCTTCGCTGAATTGTGGAGACCCGCTTCACAAAGTGATCTCAATAGCATACTGTAAGTCCAGTATGAGTGAGACATGTTCAACCTTTCCCTAGTGAAGTGAAAGAACTTCAAACCCAATGTGGGATCGTTCAGCCTCTTAATAACCTCTAATGCAATAGAAGGAGTTAAATGGTGGCTAAAATAACCCAGACACTTATCCAATGACTTCGATCGAAAAAGAATAGTAGAGACAACCTTGACGAACCAAACTTCAGCTCTTATGATCAGGCCTCTGTCGTCGAGAGGCAGGGGCGCGGATCTTCCTTGAGCGAGAGCAGAGCAGTGGGCAAGGGCTACCTTGGAAGCTCGAATAAAAGAAGAAGGATTTGTAATCATAGTTGTTAAACACCCGACTCAGTGATCGACTCGACCGAGGCACTGGGTCACTGGTTGAGCATGATAAATGAATCAATGAAACCACATGAGAACACATGAAAGTTGAAATAAAATTACACGCAGCGAGAGGGATGAGATGAGATAACTGCGAGCGGCTAGACAGACAGTTGTGAGAGAGAGAGAGAGGCGGACGACCGGCTTGCGAGGCGAGGCAGAGGAGAGAGTGGGAAGCGGGGCTGCGGCGGTAAGGAGTATGGACAATGGAGAAGAGGAAGGCTTGGTAGGGTTTCTCAGTTTCAGGCGAGGTTTTTTGTTTTGTTGTTTGGATTTCAAAAATTGCAATTTCGGTGATTCTCTTTGTTTTTTATTTTTATTTTTATTTTTTTATATCTATAATCTATAATCTATTTATCTACCATACTAATATTTTAGAATTATTTGAGAAAAAGTTTTATATGTGTCATAATTAGAATGTTTTAGGACCCACATCTTTTAAAAAGTTATTCATTAATTTTTTTGAAAAAATCTATAATCTATAATACTGATATTTCAGAATCGTTTGAGGGAAAGTTTTATATGTGTCGCAATGAGAATGTTTTAGAGCTCACATCTTTTAAGTTATTCATTAATTTTTTTTGAAAAAAATAAAACCACAATTATTATATATTTTTAGCATATCATTGATAATCATCTATACTTAATAAAAGGATTGCATTAGATTAATTAAATATCTTTAATTATTGCGATGTCAAAATCATGAATTATATTGATAAATTAATTTCATAATTTTATTATTAATTTCACATCTAAAATTTTTATATTTGTTACGAGTGGTGATTTTCTTTTGAATATTATTATATTAAATTTATGAAATTAAGTATATAAATTATAAGAAAGATACAAAAGATATGCGCTATGTTATATCATTTACATTTTTTATTAACAGTAAAATTATAATGAATTTAATTATTTAAAGGCAGAATATTTTTTCATATCATTAGTAATAACATTATTTGATTATATATATGACTAATTCAATTGAAGACCAAAAATATGTCAATTCAATTAAAAAAAATTTATATATGTATACAGGTAGAAATGAAAATCCTGGGATTACTTGAAATGACCATAAAATTATACCTTCAATAACCTTTAAGCTCTTGCAAATAATTTTGATAATTTTATATTTTAAAAGATTTGAATGAATTTCGAAAAAAAGAAAACAATCATACAATTCATGACAATTTTGATAATTTTATACTTTTAAAGATTTGAATGAATTTTAAAAAAAAAAAGTTAGTGTTGAAAAAAATTAAAAAATTGGAGAATATTTTAAAAAGAAAAAAATGATAGAGATTTATTATAATCTTATTTATAATTAGAAGTTATTAATGATTAAAATTTCATATAAAATTTATTGATTGTATAAATCTATCTATTATACTAATATTTCAAACACATTTTATAAAGTAATTTAGGCTTTACATATCATTCATACAGTGATTTAGGTCCCATTTTTCTCAATCTTTATGTCTAAATATTTTTTAAAACTTAATTTATAATTTATTTATTAATTATTCTTCATATGAAATAAAATTAAATATTAGAATCATTAAATATTATAATTGGCACTAAGAGAGAACCCATGTTAATATAATTATAATTTATAATTAAATTAAGAATCATTAATAGCAAGGAAGAGAAAACCGAATCGGGTATCGAACCGGTCAAGGTACTGACTCAAAGGTTTAAAGATCCAACCGGTTCAACTAGGGTCCAACCGGAATATAATAAAAATATATAGAAATATATACATATGATTAATTGGAATATAAATAAATATATTAAATCATTAACATTAACATAATCAATAAAAAAATATTCATAAGTCTATAAAAATAAATATAATCTATATAAAATTTCTCTAGTCTTAACCTCACAATATGATCACAAAACATTTGAAAATAATACTTGTTAGTAACCAGTAAAGTTTATGTGAATAGTCCACGAATAATTGAGAAAAGAGAACAATAACTCAATAATTTTTATTAATGTCCTTCTTTGGTTCCATTTTTTTTTAGTTTTTACTCTATGGTTGCTATAAGATATCAATATTTAAGTTTCAGAACAAAAAAAAATTTAAGTTTTGCAAAAAAAAAAGCCTGGTCAGACTGGTTCCCGATTTTTCCCAGTTTTGACTCCCAGATTTTGGACTTACTTGGATGAGTCGGATGTGGGTTCCGTCGAGCAGAAGCCAATCTAGTCCGGTTTTCTTAACAATGATTAATAGCCTCAAATTATGAAGGTAATATAAAAATTATAAAGAAAATATTTTCAAAATAAATAGTCTTTAAAATCAATATATATTTTTTCTAAAGAAAACGAGTAGATCAAATTATTAACGAATTGCTAATTGATTGATTTTGACATAGTAATAATTCAAAATTCAATTTATACCAAATTTATTCTTAATCAAATATGATAATAATTGATATAATATTAATATTTAAGACTTATTATATAAAAAGTCTTCTATATGTTATTCGTAGAAAAATTATATCCCATCCTTTTCATAATCTTAATACTTAAAGTAAGTTTTTGAATTTAATTTACCTTCTAATTATTAATTATTTTTTCCAATCATACCTTCATACATCTCTACCATTAACAAAATCAATATAAAAAATAAAAAATAGCATAAGCAAAATTATAATTTAATATATTATACCATAAAAATTATATATATAATTATAGTATTAACGATAACAAACCTATTATAATTGTGTTGTATTAGTAGTATTTGTTATTATAGATATTTATGTTTTGAAGTTCAAAGTATTTTTAAATCATTTTTAAATTTTTTGAAAATTGTTCATTTTTAATTTTTTTAATAAACCCATAAATATCAATAAAAATTCAAATCTCCATGTGAAATGAAAAATTGGGATCCGTGACCGGGATGTGTATGAGAATGGAGGCAGAATTCTAAATAAAAATGGGATTAGGGAAAATTTTCTAATTTCAAATGTAGAATTTTTGAAAATCATAATAAAAAAATTTATTTATCTACACATATCACTATATTTTATTTAATTTTTTACAACTTAAATATTCTAATATATCAATTTTATAATTTTTTCATACTGATTTTTTTGAAAAAATACCTTCAAATTTTTTAACACTAAAATATTTGAAAAAATTAATTCTATAATTTACACTTCTTTGATAATGATATCAAATATTTATTAATTTTTAAAAGTAAGTAATTATATTATTTTTTATTGAAAAAATTATGATTGATATACTACTCTAATAATTGAGATTATATAAATTAGAATTATAAATTATTTTTTACTACTTATTACACATTAATTATAACATATATTTTAAAATTGATATTTTAATTAACTAAAAGGATGTATAAGGAAAGAACGTATAATTGAAATCATATAAATTAAATTCATGTATTATTTTTATTAATTGGAAAATATATTTTTATTTTTTAAATTAAATATTTTAATTTACTAAAAATATATAAATGTCTAGGGATAAAAAAAATTGAAAATGGGTATACATGGGAGTCACCTAATGGAAAAAAGAATTGACACATATTTCACCTTCATATGGATGATCTATGGGTGCTAAGTCCCCGTTTGTTAAACGGGATAAGAACAAGGATAATTCATCTTTATTTTTTAATTATTTTTATTATATTTGTATTTTGTATATATTTTTAATTTTAATTTGGATTATGTTGTATTAATAGTTTTTGTTATTACAGAGATTTATGTTTCAAATTATAGAATATTTTTAAAGTTTTCTCTTTTTGAAATTTGTTAATAAACCCTTGAATGCAGCAGGGATTCAAAATCCCCATAAGGGGGATGGGGATGGGGATGAAGATGAGAGACAAAATTATAAACGGTGACAGGAGACATGGGACATGTCTTCTTTCTCATGAATACTTATTGTCATCCCTATAAATGACTCATGATATAGTAGAATTATCCATTTATTCTTTTTCTTTATTCAAATATTCTAACTTTCGAGATATGCAAAATTTTCATAAAATAGGCTTTTTATAGTTGGTTATAAGTCATCTATCAAGATATTTTCAACCTTATAAACATGATATTCAATATAAGATATAAAATAGAATGACACATTTATATTTTTTCACTTTTTTTAATTATTTAACTATTAACTTACTTTTAAGATAAATTTATATACTCAATTTTCTATAAGATATATGTAAACAAATTATCATTTATTTTTTATAATAATCAACAAACTGCTTTTTATTATCACTCCGTGTATCGCACGGGTCAAACGACTAGTAAAAATATATATATGACTTTCATGATATGGTTTTTGTACCTTTGCATACCCAAGCACCAAGAGGAAAGGAGAGGAAAAAAAAAAGCAAATGTCAAAACTGACTAATTCAAAAAATAAAAAAAATATATTTATTGTGCTAACAAATCATACCAAACATTTTCCTAATTGCTGAATAAAAATGAATTTAATTGCCACTTCCTTGCCAATGAATAAATGACAAATTATTCATCTAGTGTAGTTTTTGGATATTTGAAAAAGAGTTAGTTATAAAATAACCTATGTGACAACTTTTTATTAGCTAACATGTAAAGATGTTTTATATTATCAGTAGCGCAACGGCAAAACGGGTTGAGCCCGCTAAGTAGCCCGCCAACTCGTCATTTTTTTACGGGGGCGAGTTGGCACTTACAACCCAAATAACCTAGATGGGTCAACTTGCCCACCACATTTTATGGCTAACTTGCGGCAGAGTGAGCAAGTTGGCAATCATATCATAAATATAATCAAAAAATGGGTTGGCCCGGCAACCCGTCATTTTTCTATAAGACAGGTTGGCATTTTCAACCCAAATAATCCAAACGGGCAAATCCGCCCTAGCCAATTTTATGGCCAACCCATGACAAGGTGGGTGGGTTGGCAATCATACCATAAATATAACCAAAAATGAGTTGGACCTCTAACCCGGCGTCCTTTGACGAGATGAGTTGGCACTTCCAAATCAAGTAACTAAAATGGGTCAACCGCACCCCGCCTCGTTTTATAGTCAGCCCACGGTACCCGCCTTCCCTTATTTGCCACCCCTAACTGTCTGTGTATTCCAATTAAACTCACAAAAAGAATTGATTACTTTTTAAGATCCCAAAATGGATTTAATTTTGATGCCCTGATAATGTAAAAGAGTTTTAAATAATCATCAAATCATATAACGATACATCTGCCAATATGATTAACTCCCAACCACACTATATGAAAAGTCATTTAGATGAGGATATTTGATGGGATGACAATATAAAACAATTGTTGGTGCATCAAAATTAAACTCTTATACATGATATTAATTGCATATACTCTCCACCTCATTTGATATTCATGAAGAAGTATAGAAAGAGTTTTAGGAGACTATATCATTACTCAAAGGTAAATATATTTTTGACAAAACACTTATTTTACTCCCTCTAAAATTTCAAATCAGACAAATTGTTCCTTATAAAAAATAAACTCCCAAATTAATCTGTGTAAAATTAAAAAATCAAATAAATTGGTTCGTTCTAAAAAAAAAACCTCCCAAATTTGTCCATGTAAAATTGAATAGTTGAACAAATTGATCCCTGTAAAATTGACTAATCAAACAAGTTAGTCCCTTTGTTAAATTGGGCTAGAGGACTAACTTGTTTAACAATTCATTTTTGCAAGGACTAAAGTGGGAGATTTTTTTACAGGGACCATTTCATCTGACTTTTTAATTTTATGGGGACTAAGTTGGGAGTTTATTTTCTACAGGAACCTATTTATCCAACTTGAAATTTTATAAGGACTAAAATGAGGGTTTTGTCTATATTTTTTAGTTCTTTTAATGGTGACATCAAAAGTGTTAGAAAATGTGTGATATCAATTTAGCCATAACACTGAAGAAAGCATATGTAATTGATATTGATATTATATAAATTGACATCATTGTTAGCATTATATCATATCTGTAATTGATATTATGCGAGTTTGTAGATAATTAGGGCGACTATTATTGATTGTAATTTAATATAGATTGATTTATTCTGTATGTAGCCTTTCTCCCTATGTCTATAATACAGACCCCTTTGCAATCATTCAGTGTACAGAAAATTTATACAAATTTCGCAGCTTTTCATTGTCTTTCATTTCCATTCTTAGTTCATAACACAGTATCAAGAGCTGAGACTCTTGGTCCATCAACCTGTATTTTCTTCCTCAAATTGTTGTTCATCATCATCAAGCCATAAGCTCCCATCACTACTACTCTGTTCATGACATCGCTCCGATCACTATGTCTGCCACCTCCTATAGACCAAGTTGATTGAATCTCAGAGCCATTAGTTACCTACATGTCCATACACATGGCCTCCAATTTCAACACGTGAAATTCAATCGCTTAACCCAGATCTATGCTATTCCAGACTTTGCCTGACCCGCAACTCATGTTTGACCTGAATTGACCCTATGTTGATTTCTGCTTTGGTTGCTTTGCTAACATGGCGTGTCCAGCTAACATGTCATCCACACGTCTCCCCTATATTGACGTGTCTGTTGATGTGGTGATACAGATACACCTTCCTTGGGTTTATTGGTGAGATAATTCCATTTTTGAGGTCCTTTTTCTTAAATTCCACTCCAATTATACATGTTCATTGTGATTTGATTTTTTCTTCTATTGCAGTGGACAAGATAAATGTTTCTCAACCTACTCTAGTTGTTCTCAATGGCTCCAACTTCACCTATTGGTTGAAGGTATGCGTGGTTTCTTAAAGATTTGCAAGCTCTAGAGATATGTGACTAGCATCATTGTGTGCCCTATGAAGTTTGATGAAGATACCACTAACAAATTTACTGATAAGTTGGAAGACTGTGATGGCAAGAATAACCATATAATCACTTGGTTCCACAATCCTTCTGCTCCCAACATTCATTTTTAATTTGGCTGTTTCGACACTGCTACAGAGGTATTAGATCATCTGAAAAATGATTGCATTATTTCAGGTTTATCATAGGTCTACGTGTCCGTACAAAGGTCATCTGGGGCCCAAAGGCCCTCCCTAATGCTCAGGGCAGATTTTGCAGGATTTGCATAAACCATGCAGGCATGGGTTTTTGCTTCCATGGACGCACACCAAAAGTGCACGGATGCATGGACATGTTTCCATCGGTTTTCCCCAAGTTTCTCCCTCAAGAACAGTTAGGGCCTGTTTGGTTTAAATTTCCAATTTTTAGTTTTCCAGTTTTCATGATTTTGTGAAGGAAAAACTGAAAACCGAAAATGAAAACTGAAAACTGGATTTTGTGGTTTTCTAAATTTTTGGTATTTCCTTCACAAAATCTAGAAAATTGAAAAACAAAAAATGAAAACTAAAAATTGAAAGCTCAAAGCAAACAAGCCCTTAGCCCTCAATTTTTCATGTATGTGTGGACCCTCATTTTTTGAACCTATGGACATGCATAAAAAGGCGTGGACACTCAATTTCACATATTAGAATTCTCCAAATGACAGTTTCGTTTAACGAGCCTCTAAGCTATATAAACGATTTCTATCCGGCTCCACTCACAAAATTTGAACCCTAACACCTTTATTCTCCTCCTCCACCCCTTTACTATCTTCCTTCTGTTCCAATCCTACCTCATCCAAGCTTCAAGGTAAGGATTGTTCATGATTTATGTTAGGTTTTGCCTCATTCCTCCATTTTTATGAGTCAGGGTGTCTATGTTTATGGCTTTGTCAAGTTTGGTTATTCTCCCAAGAGTTGTTCTTGTGAGCTTATAGTTTATTCTGTGTTTATGTTGCTTCCATTGCATATGTTAGTGTCATTCCCGTGCTCTCTAGAGCTCCATTTGTGCTAACACCTTACATTCTACCCTTCAAGGTGAATGGGTTTAATCTTGTGACCTTTATTTTGGTCATTAGAGTTGATTTCTTAGCTCCATGATATTTAAGCATTATTTTAGAAATTATTTTATTGGTAAGTATGAAATTATATAAGCTTATATGAATTTATAACATATTAGAACTTATGTTTTCAATTGTATCATGAAAAGTGTGTTGGAAAACTAATAGGACCATTTTTTTATGTACATATTTCTTTGAAAATAGATTGTAACCAAGCGTAGGCTTTTTTATTATTGCCATGCATGTTTTAATATTTACCATAACTACATACTTATGAAACAATGCTTTTCAAGAATCAAGTTAGAGCCCAATTATACAAGATAGAGAATTTATTTAGTTTTCATGATTTTAGTTATACGATAGTTATAGAAAAATAGACAATAGATTAATCGCTATAAGATTGTTAGTCTTGGTACCAAATTGTCAGAGGACAATTTCACCCTTATCAAAGTATTCAGAGAATGGAATCTGGTTAGGTGTCCATTACAGGATCTTGTTAGGTTATATATATATATATATATATATATATATATATTGGTTGTCCCATGTGGGGGTTATGGATGAAAGCTTGCTCATTGAGTTTTAAATGAAACTTACCCTCTCTTTTCCTCTCTTTTACAGATATAGCTGCTACTTCAAATCCCTCGAATCTCCACTTCAGAAGTAAAAAAGCTTTAATTTGGGTAGCTTCACTTTGCAATAAAGTATTCGGTTTATATTTCCTTTAGAGTGCTCTAGTGACTATGCGAGCAGGGTCGTAAACTAGGCATGTGTATTTTGTTACCATGATTTGGATTAGAATTATATTTATAATTTTTCTTCCTACTACTATCTACCATTTATTATATATATAATTACATATATAATATTTGAATATGTATCTATACAATTATGTTGATATTATGTGTATGTGTATATAAAAAGATAGATTTGTTAAAGGTTTTGATCCTTTATTTGTACGTTGCTAAAAAATGGAGATTTCAAAAGAGATTACATCTTTTAGTTAGGGTGATCATTATTTATAGAGATTTGGTGAGAGATTATTATTTAAAATTTGAAACTAAAATGTCAACCCTTTACAATTTACACATTCTCTCCTAATTTAAATATTAGTTAGTTGTGATATATATTTATCATCTAGAATCTTATTTTCAATTCTAATTTTTAAAATTAACAAATTTATTAAATATTTAAAATTATATTTTTGTCTTTCATCTAATTGGGTTGACTTTTTTATTTACTTTTCCAGATTGATTAAGCTTTTGCTCATTTATTAATTATTTATTCTAATAACTTGTAAAAAAATAAGGTAATTAATATAAAAGAAAATTAGGGATGTTATAATATTTTCATAACAAAATATTTGGTTGTTACTTTTGTCTGCTAATGTTAGCTATTGGTCAAACCACATTAGTTGTTTGTATTATTTATTCTTATGATTTTGTATGATTTTTTTTAGTTATAAAGAGCTCCTATTAGAGTTAAGGAATAGGAAAAAGATGAGCATAACACTAAGAATCTCCTAAAATAAGGACCAGATGTCACTTAAACTACAACTCATTTGCCAATTTTGCCTATTTATTGTTTTATTGTGTTACTTTTCTTGGGCCTATGATATTACAAAATTTATTACTTCCGCGAACCAATTTGAACAAGCACAGATTAAGATAGCTCATTCATGAGAAATTAGAGAAAACTATAATTAAATTCCCTACACAAGTATTCAACTATATATATATATATATATATATATATATATATATATATATATATATATATTTGATTGGATAAATTTCAGATCAGGCTTTTTTTATATGTTATATGTAATGTCTTGATTTTTCTTCTATGCAAAATTACCAAAATGCCCCTAAAGTTATTCTTGCACTAGAACCGAGAACAGTCGGTCTCAACCATCATCAAGGGTTTAATTTAACGTTTGAAGGGGACTATATGTGTTTTAGATAGCAATCATTGTGAAAATTGCAATTCCTAACTTTTCTATGTGAAATTACCATTTTGCCCTTTATAGTGCTTATTGAGCCTAATCAAAGTAATTAAGAAAATAACGTGTGATTAATTGTTTAAAGATTTATTAAGAGTTACTAATTATCTAATTACCACTAGTTAAAAGTATAGAGGCAAAATGATAAAGAGATTTGATGATATCAATGATTACTGCACTTGAATTTTAATACATTTTCTACGTAATCTACCTACCTCTTTATCTAATTCCTAAAATACCCCTAAACCTAATCCAACAACCCCACAAACAAATATAAAAACTTAACCACTTACTCCCCACTCACACAATCAATTTTATTCTTCAAAAAAAAAAAAAACACTCCACCAAACTCTCATCTTCACCTACCACCACTTACCTTCATCCCACAACTCATTCAATTTTCCACCAAATCCAACAAATAAATACACTTTTTCATAGATCTTCCACCTAACAAACACAAATCTACCATTAGTTTTTCAAGAAAAAGCCTTCTTCTATCTCTTATGGAGTAGACCAAATTTGTGGTCAAAGAAAAAGAAGAGTTTTTGCTTCCTTACTTAGGAGATCAAACTTCAAGAGCTTGTGGCTACCTCGATCTCCAACAAAAACTATATTTTGGTAGGGGTTTATGTTCAATCTTATTTATCTTATCTTGTTCTCTGATTTTTTGTTAAGAAGGCTTGAGTTTTGATGAATGATTATGCTTGAAAGTTCAAAAAAAATTGTACGTTGTGTAGTTGGAATTCTCAAATTTATGCAGATAGCTCATTTTGTATGATTTTATTCACATAGATGGGGATAATATTTCAAGCCACAATTTTTATATGATGAAGCTAACATATGGACGTATCTTCAATATTTTTCTTGAGGTGTCTAGATGACTTTTTCTATTTTTGAAAATTCAGAGACCAAGGAGGTTACAATTTCAGTTTGAACAGTAATTTCTTAAGCACTGAATTTGTATAATTTTGTTACCATATCAAATGATCGAATTATAACTTGAAATTTTTATAGGATGTTGTGACATCTTGTAGTTCAACCATGAATTTTTATAGAATGTTTCTAGTTCATTTGGTAGGGTAATAAAATTGGGATTTCTGACTGTTGACTGAAAACAGATGGTTTCTGACATCCGAAATTGTATAATTTTGTTAATATAGCTAGAGATCTTTTTATGCTTTGAAATTTTTATAGGGTCTCAAAGACATACTGAATTATCAATGAAAAATGATTTTGCTCTATTTTTATGATGCTTAGTAGGTTAATCATATTTTTCTTTGAGACTAAAATTTCTGGACAATATGATATTATGTTTCAAAGTTTTACAAAAGTTTGAATTTTGGGATATATAAGTTCAGCCAAGGCATGTTCTCCCACAAGGAAAATTTTATTTTTAAAACTAACCATATATTTGGAATCTACATGAAAAATAGAGTGGGTACATATGATTTAAGTATTTTTGTAATTATATATAAAATTTGGGGTCAAAATATAATTTTATAAAGTTTAGGGATTTTCTGCAAAAAATTAAATATTTGGGGAGCAAAACTGTAAGAATGGGTTCTGGAATAGTATGGTATATGTTAAAAAAAGAGTTTTTGGGTTATTTTATAATTTTCATAATATTGAGGGGTTAAATTATAATTTCTCAAAAGTTTGGATTTTTATGTAAATTCTAAAAATTTCAATGGCAGAACTGTGTTTAAATGGAATTAGAATGAAAAACCTGTTTTGGATAAAAAATTTAGTTAGAGGTTGTTTTGTAAATTTTATGAAGTTCGAGGGCTCTTTAGCAAAGATTAAAGGTCTTAAGATTTTTTAAAATAAATTATTAAAACATATGCTCATGGGAAGGTGGTCTTGGTTTCTCATAAACATTTGGAAAATAGAGAGGAAAAGAATGCTCTTCAAGCTATTCATGTCATCAAACTCAAGCCAATTTATTTAAAAAGACTTGTTACTTGTGATGCCATAAAAATGAATGACTCTCGGTTATCTATTGATTAATAGTGACAATTTATTGTACTTTAAGTGCTATACTTGACTGACTTGTAATTATTGATTTTGGATAATTGTTGAGACGGACTTGATTGTGACTCATTGGTAACATGTGTGACATTAATTGTCATATTCGATACTGTTGGTTAGACAAGTTACATGTACATTCATTCTGAGCATTGATCATGGTTGATTATGTGAATGAGTTTTGTTAATTGAAGGTGTTAAGTTCAAGTATGCATTAAAGATTTTAATAAGAGAAATTATGAGACTTTTACATGATGTTAGAACATGAGATTCTACAAAGTTAAAGTTAATGTTAAGAGAAGTTTTTCTCCTCTATCCCCATTTAAATCTAGCGACTGCTAGTTAGGTTGAGCTCATCCTAGGCAATAGGTGATGTAGAGTTTAGGTGACAGTTAAATTGTCAGGGATGGTGATGCGGTTGGTTTAGATAACATGAGAGAGGGTGATACATTAAAAGAATTAAAGATACCAAAAAAAAAAAGTACTAAAGAATGTTCAAGGTCATGGTACTTGCTTAATGGCTAACTTTGCCTCTTTCATGTACGTTCTTACATGATTACATTTCTTTCTCTCATATTGTGATACCCGAGGTACACGGGTCAGCAGTAAGGTTCTGTATAGCCTCAAGGATTCACTAGGAACCACCGTCGGGTCCTGAATTTTACTAAGTCTGGATCCTACACCTCCTTGGAGGGCTATATGATAGAACCATATTCTTGAGATCAAAATTCCCGGTAATTGTTCCTTGAGGGAAAACAAGTTGAAGGGTGATTTTTAATGAATTTTATGAAACCTGTAAATGTTTCATTGTTAACCCAAAAGTTTAGAAAATCTCGAAAATTCCCGGATTTGAACTACAACTCAAAATTTGGATTATGATTTGATGGAGTTTTGATTTTTGTGATATTTTATTTGAATCCAAATGGGGGATATTTCCTTATTTACATTTATGTTTTAAAGTTAGTAGAGAGTAAAATAAATAAGGACATTAACTTAAAAATAAGTGAATGTTGGAACAACCCAGATGCTGGAATAACTGAAAAACACAGAAGTTGGGAGTTGTTGGGAGTTGCTGTCACTACTATAGCGATCACCAGCACTTGTTCAAGCGGTACAACGACTGAGGTACCACTATAGCAGTCATAAGTGACTCCGTGGGACCGTCAGACACTGTTAGACTGCTATAGCGGTCATATACCGCTATAGCGGTGTCAGTGAGGGATTAAAAACCCTCAAATCGGGCAGAAGGAAGCAAAAACGCAACTCTCTTCCCTTCTCCCTTATTTTTCTCTCTTTCTCTTAAATTCTCTCCAATCCATCATTCCAAACTTCAAGGTAAGTTCATGTTATTAGATTATGTCTTTATTTCTCTATGATCTTGGATTTGGACCGATTATTTTTCTCATTTTTGTCAAGTGGGGGTGTTTCCCCAATTTTAGTAGAGTTAGAATAGAACTCTCTAGAGATTTTTAGATGTTAATCTAGAGTTATGATTGCTCCATGGCAGTGGTTGGTGCCATTCCAAGCTCTCCAGGTCAAGTTGGTGGGGCCCACATACTCTCGGCTTTAAACGGTGAGTGGGTTCAAATCCTATGATCCTTATGTTGATCATTAGAGTTAATTTCAGTAAATTATAGCATGAGATATATATGTTTTCTGAAAACTCATGGGACCATTATTGTTAAAGTGATTTTTATCAAAGAGCTAGAGTATATATTTAAAGATTTATGGAACATTATGATGATTTTCATAGTAGAGAATATGTATATGATAGAGTTTTAGAGAAAATAAGTGTTTTTATGATTCTCAGAAGTATGGAATTCAATATGATTTGTAACAACTGCCAGATACATATTCTGTAGGCTTGAAATCAGAATGCCTACAAATGGGTGATCCCTTAGGCATGATTTCACGGTCACAATTATGCTAAAGTCAGATTGTTAGAGTTATATGAGACCAGAACTTTTCGAGTTTCAAGAGTTTTCATATTTAAATAATTTTATGAATTTCAGAACTGTTGATTTATATGCTAGAGCTTGTGAACACTAGGGTAGAAGACTTATGAGATATAGAGAAAAGATTTAGATTTCTGATTGAACTGGACAGTAGCTATAGAGAAACAGACTGTGAGTTAACGGCAGTTATTCCGTTAACCTTGGTATACCAAGTCGCCTTAGGGCCAGAGAAATAATGAACAAGACCTATTTAGGTGCCCCAGAGATTAGAGACTTTGTTATGCTATGCATAACCAGAGATTTGTTATGTCACATGAATTGAGCATAACCAGAGATTCCTGTTTCTTTATTAGCATACTATGGTTTATGATTTCCACAGAATATTGATTTCAGAACTATTTGTTATTCCTAAGAATATGAACTTGAGAGTTATTGCATTAACTGGTTTGATGAATATATATATATATATATATTATTATTTATTTCCCTTGGTTGTCCCATGAGAAGGTTATGGGTGAGGACTTACTCACTGAGTTTTAGATGAAACTCACCCCTCTCCCTTCCTCCATTACAGGTGCAGTAGACACTGCGGGTTCTTCTCTTCCATCTCCTCCCCCGCAGTAGAGATTTCCCAGTTGGTGAGCTTCACTTTGTGAGTGAAGTATTTTTGGTATTCTGTTTAGAGATAGAGTGCTCCAGTGTGCATGATGGGTAGGGTCCCGGACCATAGAGATAGACTGACATGTTTTTATCATGAATATTTTGTATTTTCATGATTACGCGTTCTATGGTTTATTTTGTATTAAGAGCAACTCGTGTGTTTTGTATCAGAGATATTTACTAGAGTTTGATTATGAAAGTATTTATGATGATTTGTTTTTTTTTCAAAGAGTTAGATATATATGTCAGAGATGAATTTAGGTTTTGGAAAAGGATTTTAAATTAAATTATGCATATAAAGAGACTCAGAGATCACGACGCTTACGTGGGAATGAGGATTCCTCATGTAACGCCTCGATTTTTACTACTATGCGAAATGACCAAAATACCCCTAGGTCATTTCTATACAAGATTTGAGGCCAAAATAGTCCAGGCCATCTTCAATAGGATATTTTGATATTAGAATAACATTATATGGTGATTAAATAGCAATATGTACAAAAATCGCGATTTTCAATTTTTCAATGTACAAATGACCAAAATGCCCCTAAGGTCATTTTTGCCCCGAAATCAAGGACGACCAGTCCAGGCTATCCTCAAAGGGTTAGTTTTATGCTTGAAGGGGATTATGTGTGTTATGGATATTGTAGATGTGAAAATATCAACTTCAATTTTTTTACCGCAAGTGAAATTACCAAAATACCCCTGTGGTAATTTAACACGAGATTAAGTAATTTCTGAACCTAGTCATCTTGGGGAGTTCAAAATGTTTATTACATGTGTAATTTGATATTTGAAAATGTTGGTGGTTTCAGGGAGATTTTTGTGTGAAATTACCATTTTGCCCCTAATTAACAATAAATGAGCTTATTTACGTAATCAAATAAATATAGGCAATATTAGGCTCTAATTAAAGATAAATTAATTTTATTTATTTATCTTGAGTCAAAATAATTATTTGAGGTAATTTTAAAGCATAAGATTATTTTAGAAAAGATTGTTTTTCTTTCTTAATTAAAAAGGGGTTCTTAAGACACATAATAGGAAATTAGTGTATTAAATTTCTTTTTCTTAAAAATAAAATATATTTTATATTTATTTATTTTTTAATTACTTCAGATTATTTGCACTAAAAATTCCACTACATATGTTGGTCATTTAATTTTGTAGTGGAGCACCTTAAATATTTGATTATTAAGCACTTTCTTACTTTAGTTTATCAATTTCTTTTCCACTAACAATTTCTTTTTCTCAAAAATAAAATATATTTTAGATTTATTTTTATTTTATTACTTCAGATTATTAGCACTAAAATTTCCACTATAAGTGTTGGCCATTTAATCTTGTCTTGAGGAATTTTAAACTCTTGATGGTTAAGCCACTTACACTAATTTATCATTTCTAAACCATTACAAATTAAATCATCAAATATATGTCCTACCACTCACAAAAATTGAAAAAATCCTCCCCATTATAGCCATTAATGCAGCTGCCTCACCCCCCAAAATCCCTATAAATATGTGTTTTTCCAAGCCTAATTCACACACAAACATTCATTCTTACCATTTGCATTTTTGGTTGTAGTCTTGCTCACAAAAATTAGCCAAAAATTCTCTCTTCTCTCTCTAAATACAAAGCTCTCTTCTTCTTCCTTCCACCTCCAAGAGACTCCATTCTTGATATCCATCCAAGTTCCCAAGCTCAAACAAACACATACATACCATAAACCAACCCCTAAGCACCTAAACTTTCCATATCCAAACACAAGAACACAACAAAAATCCTCCCACCATTTCATCTTCACTTGGCCAAATATATACCATCACTAAGATCAGATTTTTTGTCGTTGATATCTCATACAAGATCAAGCTCTTGCTTTAATTAACAAAGAAACAACTTGGTGTAGGATTTTATTTCATGTTCTTTCTTTTGTTCTTCCTTTATATTTTTAGATTTTTATGATTTGATAATGACTATGGCTTGATGATGAGGAATCATGGTGGTGGTTGTGAATCCATCATTTAAATGTCCTCTAAAGCCTAAGATTTAATTCTTGATGACAAAAGATTTCTAAAGGTGTTACTAAGTCTTGAGTTTAAGCTTAATAAGACATAAAATGAACTTGCATCCATATTTATGTTATAAGTTCTTGCATATCATATTTATATTTCAAGCTTTCATAATCATATTTATATTCCAAGTTATCACTTTAATTCTTGAAGATAATAATATGAACTTGCATATTCATATTTACTTTCAAGTTGTCACCTAAATCATAAATACCTAAGAATGAATTTGCATCTTTATATTTATATTTCAAGCCTTGCATTTCATATTTATATTTCCAAGTTATCACCTTATAATGATAATAATAAGGTTACAAGACAAGTTTTTGATTCTAGTTATCATTTAAATCCTAAAGTTCAAGATTTATTTGTTTTATTTTAAATGACAACTTTGATCATGGACACTTCTCATCTATTTATTTTTGGCACTTATATAATTTTGATTTAAAGCTTGATATACTTTATTTTTAGGTATGATCTTGTCTTTAAATTTGTACAAAGAAATTTTGAAAGACCTAGAAATTATAAAGGATTAAGAATACGGTTTTTCTCATGATTTTAAATGCTAAAATTTTAGTATTTTGATCTAATCCTTTAGAACTGGAAAGGTTACTGATTTAGGATGTTTAGATGAGTTTAAATCGCTAATAGTTATTGTAAAAATTATTTTAATTTACCATAGATGCATAAAAGGGTAGTTACAAGTGTTAGTTTGGGCCGTTTTGCAAAATACAGAAAGT
Source organism: Dalbergia cochinchinensis (assembly GCA_031216125.1). NCBI lineage: Eukaryota > Viridiplantae > Streptophyta > Magnoliopsida > Fabales > Fabaceae > Dalbergia > Dalbergia cochinchinensis. The sequence continues at coordinate 32,519,827 of CM062374.1, read as the reverse complement.
TGTGTTTTGAACTATCAACTATGTTATTTCAGCCAAATGATTTTATTTTAAGCTATTAATGATGTTGAATGTGTCCATGAGTCCAAAATACTATTTATGAAGTTTATATAAAGTTTTAGAAATTTCGGTCGTCGTTAAATATTAAAAACAAGCGATTTTGCACTTTGACCCCTAAAATGTATTGAAATTTGGTTTATGTCCTTAAAAGGTTTTTACGATGAGTTTATAACGGTTTCTAATAGTTATATGTCTATTAAAAGTATTGGTTAATGTTAAAGATCTCTAGTTTGTGAGAAGGTATTACAAAGGGGTATTTGCATTTTGACCCGTAACCTTTGAGAAATTGTGATTTGACCCTTTGGGGCTTAAGCGTAAATGTTGATAAATTTGATGACATGAATGCGGTTGATATCTTGTGAAGGCTATATTCATGTGTTGAAACTTATATGGCTTATGGATATATGCAATGAAGTATGATACATGTTTATGTGGTTTAAGTTATGGTATGTTATAATTATGCTTGATAAATTGAGATGCATGATTCCATGAAGTTTATGAACATGAAATGTTGAAATGATGAGTTATTCATATCTGCATCTCTATATAACATGCCAAGGTTAAAGGTGACATAAGACACATGGAAATGATCCTCTAGACTCCCCGAATTAAAGGTTATGAGAGGTGATCCAAATAGGAAATGATCCTTTAGACTCCCCGAATTAAAGGTTATGAAAGGTGATCCTAATGCCCCCTATCACGTACCTTAAGAGTCGGGAATTTAACTTATCAAAAGGGATAAGATTGCGCTAGTGACGACTAGTGAGGTATGAGCTCATAACCTAGAACTCTCGAGAAAAGAGAGAATATAGGGTGGCCCCCAAGGAAAAGAGAATAAGAAGTTTAAGTCACTTGTAAGGATGATGATCATGATGTTCCTTATATCATATGCATTGTCTTATGAATTTTATGATATTATGTATATGATATTGACATGCATCCATGACTAGTATGTTGTATTCATGACATTAAGATTCATGCTAAAAGATCTGAGCTCTATTAATGATATTTGGAACTTAATGAATGAACCTTATATATATGTTCACCATTTTCATAATTAAACCCGAGGTTCCTGGGGACGATGACGATGACACTTGTGTTAGAGTCGGGAAGCCCTACTGAGATTCTTGTATAAGTTTTTCATCCCTTTTCTTTTTCCGTGTCGTCTCCAGACAGGAATGACGGGGTAGTTCGTGATTTACCATAAGACTGGACGAGGAGCTACGGAGATAGTTTTCTTTGGATATTTAAAGTGATCGTATCTTATTTATCAGTTTGTATTCTATTAATGGATATACATTAATGTCCTTACGTTTAGAGGACATCACTATTATGATATTGTTATTAATGTGTTATTCGAGTTTATGTTATGATTATATTATGTATTTAACTGTTATTTGTCTCTAACATCTCTTACATAGGCAAGATGAATGACGTTAGATACTTAGCATGCGCAGCTCATGTTTTGGTATTTAAGTTCAAAAACAAATTTACCCATATTTTCACCAAAGTATTTTCAAGAAGTTTGAATTAAAATCTGGAACAAAATAGTAACAACTAATAATTAACTTAAATACGTCCTAGGCGTGTTGAGTTAAAAATTAGGGTGTTACACCTCACGTGCTGGTCATATGCCCAAGTCGGGTCATGACACATACATATATGTTTAGTCCAAGTGACATGGTTGCCTATGTCCATACATGCATACCCTTATGGAATGTACATTCAAATGTGAAATTCCTCTCATATACATATACATATTTAACATGTTGCACTCATGATCAAGACCATATTAAAATGAAAAGTCCACTTAATAATCACGATTACGAAAAGCTCTAAAAATTGGACTGCATAGTGGCATGCACACCTTTTCTATAATAAACCAAGTGGGCCGGAGACGTACGATGATGACACCATGCATATTTTAATATTACTGAGATTCGCTAGAATTATCACCTGTTTTGAATTTCCATGTACGTCTCTAGATGAATAGGATGTGTCGGCAACTGATGTTTGAGCTCACATATGGATAGGAATAACTATGTTGAAGACATTGTTAAGATTTCTAAATAATACCATACTCATAGCTATGGGTTACTGTACACTTAACACACATGGCTATTTGACATGTTTATCCATTAAGCTTTTATTGCTATGTACCTCAGCTTGTGGTAGATATTTAGTCGTCATGCACCATGGCACTAGTATATATACATATATGGATATCTTGTGAGCTACTGTGGCTCTTATGCTAGATTATATATTATATTGAGGTATTTCATGTGATGGGCTTGAGATTGTCTTGGTGTTTAGATGATAACTTTAGGTTAGATGCTCATATGTCTACGTTATAAGTATGTGATTTCGATGCCGAACATTATTTGCATGCAAAAGCTTCTATTTTTATAGCAATGTTTTTCTTTTAAAAAAAATCCTCTATTTTCCGCTAAGAGTATTTTCAAATGACTAAACATATGAAATCAAAATGTAAGAAATCTAATAATTGGCCAATTATGACGTACACATAAGAGGTTAATAATTAGCGTGTTACATTATATTTTTTAAAAATATTTTTAAAAGTTGTAATATTTTAATTTATATTTAGATGTAAAATTATGTTTTATTTGAATATAATATTAAAAAAGATTCTTCTTTTATATATCCTTACATAATTTTTTATTTTATATTTCTTTTAGAAGATTAAAATCAACACTTGTAGGAAAGTATACTTTTTCTACTGGTCCTCTTTTGAAAGATCTTCCAAACATGTTCAAAATTTAAAACTAAATAAAAAGCTCATAGTTTTATTCAAATAAATCATTTTTCACTTAAAATGGCACATCCAAACTAGTTGATATTATCATTGGTATGCATTTGGAGACATTAGAACAACAGAAGTTCAATTGATCAATAGTTCCTTTTTTTCCAAATGCAATCCTAAGGACTACACATTTATTGGCTTTATTTGGCTAGTATCACCCTTAGAATTTGATAGATTTAATATTTCAGCCTATGGCACTTGTAGTAGATGCAACCCCTTAGACATAATGCTATTCTAAGAAGCTTTAAAGAAATAAAGTTGTGCATGTACTAACAACTATAACTTTTGACCTAATAATAGTATCAAAACAAGGTCATGGATTCAAATCCCTTCACACTATGGGGAGATTATGGCATTTATTTGGCCAGTGTCACCCTTAGAATTTGATGGACTTAACATACCTAGTCATAGCGCCTATAATGGCTATGGCACCTTAGTGTGATACATTTCTGAGAAATTTTAAGAAAATAAAGTTGTGTCATTGTTAACAATTATAGTTTTTGGCCTAGTAGTAAGCATTCAATCCAACACTATGATAAGAATTCAATTTGCAATAATTTTCTTTTTCTACAATTGAATAACTTATTTGAATATAATTTGATATAAATTTACTAAATTAGATTTCTAAGACAATCAGTTTCATTTAGAATACAAGTAATTCCCTTTAATAAGTTTCGTTACTTCCCTTCTTTATTATACCCCTTTTTTTCTCTTCCTACAACACAATCAATTTCCTTATCAAAATTACAAAAGTCTCAAATAAAATACAATAACTTGGAATGCAGCCCTTATTATTAGAATTGGCATGACACTTATCGCCTTACATCATAGAGCAACTATCACGATTCCTGCATAAAAATGTAAGGAGAAATCCATATGATGAGATTATTCTATTAGCTTGCTTGGAAATCAAGTCTTTTTTTTTCAAATAATTTGTTGAAATCTTATTTTAAATTTAGTTTAATATATTTACTAAATATTGGCTAATTTAAATTTTCAGTTTATTTTCTTTATTTCTTTTAGAAAAAACCATGCCAAAAAGCATCATTTTTTAATATTTTGATTATTAGTAAAAATTAATTATTTAAAATTACAATATTTTTACAAATTTTCTTGCCTTAAATCACATAATTTCATATCTTTCAATAATTTACTACACAAATTTTTTTTTTTATATAATCCAAACTAAATGTACAACTCGAACATTATTTTTTGGTTAATATATAAAAACATTACTCTATTTTTATCATAATCAATTATAAATAAAATCAATTGTACTTACAATCTATTCTTCAAATAATCTTAATTACACAACCAATCCAAATGAAATATAAAGTAAAAAATATAATCCTTTCATTTTATTTTATTTATTTTATTTTTTGGTGGGATGAATAACCTCTGCCTTTCTTAAATATGGGAATATCATGTTTTATGGGGAAGAAAAAAAGATATTGCGATGGATAAGCACAATTAAGAAAGTTTAGGGTAATTGTCTCTACATCTATATTTCCATGAAATATGGGGGACATGCAAAATTTGTACCTCTTTGTTTCTCCGTAATGGCTAAGAGCTTCCTCGAATTTTAACCAAAATGTACTTTCCTCCTGAGGGTTCACGTTTTTAGGTCCTACACAATATGCTTCAACTACAAACTCTAGAGTTCTTTCCCTGAATTAGAATCACAGAATTGAACATGAATTCATCAACAAATGAAAACAAAATAGACACTGAAGATGATAATAACAAAAATTCACACATTTTCTTTATATTAAACATGTAATTTGGTCTCAGAAGAGGTAAGTATTATCAATTTAATCTTATACTAATACATACATAAATTTCATCCTTTAGTGTAAACTTTTGACATCAAATTGGCCCTTTGAAAGAAATAACTTCATAAAATTTAACAATAAAAGCATATTTTTATGTATTTATCATCAAACAACCAAATGACATGGAAGATTGAGACAAATTTTTATTCTCTTTCTTTTTTAATTAAATATCTAAATTGGTCCTTAACAATGTCCTCAATGTTCATATTGGTCTTTGATAGAAAAAGAAAGGTTCCATGGTCCGTAATGAATATAAACGCTAGACACTATTAGTCTTTTAATTAACTTGTTGATCCATTTGTTGTTAACTTTTCGAGCCAACATAATTATCCCAAAACAATGCTACACTAGTCTTTCTTTTCCTTATTTCTAACCTCCATATTCCCTTATCCTTTATTACCATCATTACTCCTCTTTTATTCTTAACCTTCACTACCACCATTACCCCTCCTTCACCTTTACTCATTGTGACCACCATCACTTTTGTTTTGCCCTTGCCTTTTACCGATTTCTCCTTTACTTTTTCCTCTTCCACCACAAAGACAAGTACAAATAAGTCAAATAAACCATCAATTTCACAAAAACAAATCTAGAATTTTTACATGAATAAATAAAGCAACATGAAGTGGCAATTTTAAATTCAACTCCAACAAAAAAAATCAAGGGGAATCCATAAGTTTGCGATTTCATAGGGGTACTCTTTTGTTTGTAGAAGTAAATGGGAAAAGGGTTGTTAGGGAAGGGGAAAAGGTTTGGATGGGTAGGTGGGTAAGCGAGCTAAAAAGACATCATATAGGAGTGGGGGACAAAAAGCCTAACTTCACTTATTTTCACTACGTTCTCATCCTCCTCTAGTCAATTTCGTGGATCTTGCTTACATTTTTTTGTTCAATTCAAAGGTTCCAAAATGCTTGAAATTGACAAGTCTTCTTGCCTAGTTAACTATCGTTATTGTCAAAACTCTCATTGCAACCTATATTGCTGCTATTGGATCGTCATCAAGGTAAGGGTAATAGAAGGGACGTGGTGGTGGTGGAGGGAAAAAAAGTAGTTGAAGATAATAGTTAGGTGGGAGGGGGAAGATTAAGGATGAGGAAAAAAAGACCAAAACCAAGGGCGGATCTATTTGGAGGAGGTTGGGGGCATATACTCCCACCAAAATTTTAGAATTTCTATACAAGTATATTAGTATGTGTATGTGTGTGTGTGTGTGTATATGCCCCTATTATTTTATTAGATTGACCACATACTGAGAGAAAAAATTATTTAAAACATTTTGTTAAACTTATATATTGATTTTGCCTTAACTTTCTAAAATTTCTGGATCTATCACTAACAAAAATAAAGTTATTTTTTCATGTTGAATCCCTAAACAATGTCGTTTAAGTTGTTTGTGTCCAATTAACAACTACAAACATAAAGACTAATGGAAAGAAAAACCAAGAAACTAACAGTGTTCGACGTTTCTATTTGTCAATGATCATGAGACTTTTTTTTTCTTGTCAAGGACTAATATATTCATTGATGACATTCTAGAGGACTAATTTCTAATATGGAGGTTTACTTTATATTTTGTGATACACTTGTTTAAAAAAATGAGGGGACCATATGCCACCTTAAAATACACAAAACCTAATCCTTTCTCATCCCTATTGTTATGCCCCATAAAAAGGAGTATTTAATTTTCCTAACTCACTGTCATGAGCTAAGAGGAAAAATATTCTTGAATAACTTTTTTATTTTAAAAAAATTATAAAATTTGATCTTTAGCCTGCTAAAAAAAATATTGACGTTACAATACAAGGGATTGGAAATTTGGAGTAATACATAGATGTACATGCAAATACCATATGTAACTAATTGATTAAAAACGGAAAATTTGTACACAAATAGTGTAACTTTGTCATGAAAATAAGAATCTACAATGGTGGTTAGATATACCTTCCTTCATATTCTGATAACCATGCAACATAGGCAGCACCAAAGTACATGGACAAAAATGGATTGTATAGATCTTCAGCAGATTCAAGTTTATAAGCCTTGTAGCCCAATTCTCTAAGAAAGTAAGATGTTGCACATATATGTATCAATATTAAAGTTTGTAAAAGAGCACACTTGAACAAGTATATCCATTTTTGGCAATGTATAATAGGTATCTTTCTTTACAATAGCAAATCAAAGGTAGTTATAGACTTGTAGTGTCTAATAGCTTCAAAATGGTAGCAATCAAACATCATTGTATGAAACTAACGGTTTTAGACATTAGCAAAGTTAATGAATTAAATTGTTAAATAAGAAAGTCATCACAATACTTTTCAAAATTAGTGACAATAGATATGGTCTAATACCAAAATATGCATGAATTTACATGACAAAGTATAATATACACAAAAAAATAATACTCCAAATGTTTATGAGTCTATGCCTTTTTCTCTTGATGTTTATGTGAGGTTTCACTTCTCACCTTCGTATGAGTGATAGTCTTTGGTAACATAGTTCTTTAAGTGAGTAGATTGTTGGTCTCCTCTTCGCCTAAAGTATATGATTTGCCAAAGGATGGAACAAATAGTAAAATGGCTGAAAATATTTGAGACTGTATGTTGGGTTTCAAAAAATCTAGCATGGATGCGGATGGAAAATCTTGGGATCCCTACCTTGGAATAAGAGTTCAAATTAATCTAGCAAAACCGTAAAGGATGGGAGTCTTTCTAGCACTAAAGGAAAGGGAGGTGAAAAGATGGTACTACACAAAATATGAAAGGCTTCCTAACTTTTGCTATAGTTGTGCAAGGATAGGTCATGTTGAAAAGAACTATAAAGAACCATCATCTGGTAGCACAAGAAATTAAAAAGATTAGATGAGAAAAAGCACAAGTTAGGATAGGGATGATAGTACAAGATGGAGTTTCAATCCTAAAGATTTAGTCACAACACAACTTAGGCCAAAGTATTTTCAATAAGGAATAATTAAGAAGCTAACAAGTGAAGACCACTCTGATTCTCTCATAAATTTCCAGCTTAGTAAAGTTTTCAAATATCATTCCTACAGAAAAAAGAAGTCAAAAGGTCACTAAAAGGGTAAAGGAAGCTGAAAAAGTCACTTAAGGGGAGTTAGAATAAAGGATAAACAAAGTGCATAGGGAATTGAAAAGTCACAATCAATACGAGGTGGCTTGTGTATCTTAGGAGCTATCTTGGAATTCGATCATGTTCCCCCTAAGTGAGGCCCAACTACTTATTAATTATAATATAGCCCCATACAATATAATGGCCAAAAAAATCCCTTACTGATTGTAATTTCAAGGGGGCTATATATAAAAAAAAAGTAAAAAAAAAGTTTCTGGTCCAAAGCACAAAAAAAAGTGGCTTAAGGCCAGTCCTTGAGATTGGGCTTGCAATATGAAAATATCTTTTTGGACTTCAAAAGAATATTAGATGATGCTTTAGAGGAGAGATGACACATTGACAAAAGTTATGGAGAATGAAAATAAAAACCTAACATTTGAGAAAATGTTAGAAACTATCTCTTAGACATCATCAATGGTCATTAGTCTCCGTGTCTCTAGCACTGTGAAGCCAATGATGAGATTTTGGAAAATTAGCCTCCTTATTCAGCCATTAAGTTAACAAATTAAGAGAGATTTGATTTTTAGAAATGGATTGTGGTTGATTATTCTCCTACTAGAAGAGAAGGACTAGCATTACTATGGAAAAAGAAACATGTTTTTTCCTTTCTTTTTTACTTGAAGCGCCTAGTTTTGAATTCGGAGGTGACAAAGGAATGAGGAATTGTTTATATGTTTTTATAGCCACCTAAAGACTCAATTTACTATCACAATCTTGGAGGTTTCTAAAGTTGTTAAGCAATCAATGTGATCTTCCTAGAGCAGTGACTAGTGATTTAATGAAATTCTTAGCCTAGATGAAAAGGATGGTGGAAAAGTAAGGCCACAATCTTAGATATATATTTTTAGAAAAGCATGGATTACTATCGGTTAAAATATATGGGGTATAAGGGATCAAAATTCACTTGAAGTAGGAGAATAGAATCAAACCTAATGCAAGAAGATTAGAAAAAGTTGTAAATCAAGAAAGATTGAACATGTTCATAATTAAGGAAGTCAAGCACCTCCTTTATTCATTGTCAAATTACTGCCCAATCCTATTGTGCTGCTTTCGTGGATATGCATCAAGAGTGAAGTCTCTTAGAATGAATATGGTTTTTCAAACAAATATGGCTTAGACACTCGAATTGTGGAGCTGCTATTAGTTTAAGATGGTAAGCAATAAAGGGAACACTATCTTTGAAAATAGTTCAAGCAAAATATAGAAATAGATGTAAGAGCCTGGATAGATGGAGTTCTAAGCAGTTCCTTTGCATCTTCAAGGAAATAAAGAGGTTACGAGAGGAACTAAGAAAGTTTTAACTTGAACCTCAATATCTACAATCCATTAATAGGAATCTAAAAGTAATGGAAAACCTAAATAAAATGCTTAGTAAAGAAGAACTTCTATGGAAGAAACGGTCTAAAGTTCATTAGCTGAAAGAGAGAGACAAAAATGCAATATTTTTTTCATAATAGAGCTAGACTTCATAAGAAAAAATTGCAATCTAAAGACTACATAATAAAGATGGTTTTTGGGGTGATCCTGAAATGGAGATTAGAGAATTTTTACTAAGTATTTTGAAAATAATTTTAAGTCATCATACCCACTAAATGTTGAAAAGGCCTTGAACTATGTGTACCAAAGGTCAACACATAAATGATGGAGGACCTCGACAGATCTTTCATAATAAAGGAGATCAGAAAGCATTCTTTCAAATTTTTCCCACCAAAGGTCTAGGTCTAGATTGTATGCCACCTTTATTTTTACAAAAGTTTTACTCTGATACAAACATTGTTTTTAAATTTTCTAAAGGGGGATTTCTTGAATGACATTAATTTCACTAACATTGTCTTTATTGCAAAGATTAAATACCTAGAAAATATGACCCATTTTAGACCTATTAGCCTACATAATACAATTTAAAAAATAATATCCAAAACATTAGCTAATAGGTTAAAATATTCTTCTACCTACTACCATCCCCCCCGGTTTCAAAGTGCTTTTGTTGCCAATAATGGATAATATTTTGATTGTACATGAATTGCTGCACTTTATCAGGGGTAATCAAAGAGAATGATCAAGGTGATTGGTAGTAAAAACTAGCATGAATAAAGCATATGATCGAGTAAAATGGTCTAAAGTATATGATCGAGTGAAATGGTCTTTCATTGAAGTAGTGGTGAGAAAAAAAGGCACAGTGGATCAAGCTAGTTATGAAATGTATAAACTTATTGTTCTTTTCCATTGTATTGAATGGAAAGGAATCTAAACATTTTAGTCTTATAAGAAGGTGAGATAAGTGGATGATTTGTCCCTTATCTTTGCAGTTGAAGCCTTATCTAATGTGTTATCGATGTAGAAAAAAGGTCAAGAATCCATGGAGCCATGGTGTGCAAAAATAGCCCTTTTATTTCTCACCATTCTTTTGTAGATGGATATTTAGTTTTCAATAAAGCAAGTAAGTTGGAGGCAAAGGACCATCAAAGGTCTCCTAGGTCTATTTTTTAAGCTTTTGGGTAGAAAATTAATTTTGAAAATTCAGCCATCATGTTAAACTCAAATTGTGACTCGTTATCAAGGGAATTGTAAAGAGAAAACTCGGTACAACTAATTAGGCCTTTCAGCTAGAATCGGTAGAAGCAATAACTAATTTTTTCAAACTAAGAAAACTAGAGTTTGGAAAAGAATACACACATGGAAAGAGAAGTTGTTATCAAAAACAGGTAAAGTCCTAAACAAGGCAATGGAACAATCAATCCCCTTTTATTCCATGAATGTATTCAAAATACCTATACTACTATGCTATGAAATTTACAATATGCTATGTAGATTTTGGTGGGAGACAAACAACCAAGACAAAAAGATTTATTGGATGAGAAAAAATGTGTAGACCAAAAGAGCAAGGAGGACTAGGTTTTAGAGACCTTGAAGCCTTTAACCTCTTTTTTAAAAGTAAGTTTGGAAAATTATTCAAACCATTGATTCTTTTTGTGCGTGGGTGCTAAAAGCCATATATTTCCCAAATTTGAATTTTCTACCCACAAAGGTGGGTAATAACATATCTTTTACTTAGAAAACCATTATTAAAGGCCGAAAATTACTAATGAAAGGACTCAAATGATAGATTGGCAATTGAAGGAAAGTTCAAATTTGAAGTAACCCATGGCTTGTGACTCCTTAGTTATTTAAACCATGTTGAAGAAACTTGAAAACAGAAACATGAGGGTAGATTTCCTATTTTATCCGATCTTTAGTAATTGGATTGGAGACAAGCTAAGAACTCTTTTTCTATTGCACGAGGAGAAGGAGATCAAAAGAATTCCAATAAATGTGAACGAAGATGTCGATAAGTTCATATGATATTTCACTCAAAATGGAGAATTCACAATAAATAGTGCATATAAAGTAGAGAGTAAATTAAGGGAGGAACTAGTGAAGAAGTCAGATTAGCATCCTTGGATGGAATAAAGAGTGTTTAGAGATAATTTAGGATCTTAAATGCCTAGAAAATATCAAAATTTTTGGGTGGAGAATGTTACATGATATATTACCTACAAAAATCAATCTTACCAAAATAAAAAGGTGAGCTATAATGTTACTTGTTCTATATGTAAGGTTGAGAATAAATCATTATTCCATGTCATGCAGAGATTTTTTGTTAATTAGTTAGCATATAGGATTTGATTAGCTCAAGACCATCCTTGAACTGCATGAACTAGTTTGAAAAATTATCTAATACCACTTTTAGTAAGATGGTTGATCATTTCCTCATTTGGAGTTGGTGGTGCTGGCATTGCAAAAATGAGATCATTGTCAAGAAAAAATTTTCAACAACAGAAGAATAAGTGGCTTGAGTTGAAATTTTTTATTAATACCTGTGTAGAGGCAAATACTAAGACGTCTAAATTGTTGGGTAAGGACCTCCTTGCAACAAATTTGGTTAGCAACCATTGATAAATGGATAAATTAAAATCAACTCTGATATAACCCTTTTTCAAAAAACTAATGGTGGAGAGTATGGGTTGGTGGCTAGGAACTTGGTAGGAGACTTTCTATATGAAGGAGCTTACAATATCAAGGGGCTGAAAATTGATCATTATGTAAAATGATTGTCTAAAACTTATTTCTGATCATCTGAAGGGGATTTCCCTAAAGCCAAACGTAGGGACCATATATGATAATGCTAGAAATTTGACTAAAACTTTGAGAATGTCTCTGTATTATTTGTTGAAATAAATGGGCTAAAGCTACTTATATCCCAGCTAGGAAGGCACTATAGATCTTTGAAAGAGTGAAATAGTTCTTAGAATCCTTATCTTTCCATGTACATGCCCTTATTTGATATAATGTTTTTCCAGGTAATGTTAAGATTAATTTTTCCCATAATATACCTATATATAAATAAAGATTAATTGGTATAAGCAGTTTGACATATTTTTCATCCTCAGTTTCAATCAAATTAGTTAGGTCAAGTAATCTTTGGCTACACATGCAATATACTTTAGAAAATGCATATTCTAAAATTTCAAAAGTATATATATCAAATACATACACGTAAAACCAGTAAGCAGTGGAATAGTCAATCCCCATTATTCCAAGTCGTTCTCCAATTCCATGTAGAAAACGCATGCTAACAACCTCTGAAATGGCACAAAGTACTATCTATGCACCAAAAAAAATTCAATAAAAGTTAGAAGGTATTAATATTTCATATATTACAAACTTCATAGGATAAAATGTTGAAAAATAATATAGATTGAAAGTATTTTTGACACCAAATTAAGGAAAAGTTGAAACTGCTAGAAATCTTGTTTTCTAAGCATTACTAAAGATTCAATGAATTACAAAATCTTAAAATGATAACACAAAAAATAGAAAGTCATCACCTTCTTACAAGATTAGATAGCTTAATCATACTATATATTATAGACTGCTTCATCAAGAATGGTTAACACAAGGCTTGATAAAGCTATGTACAACTTTGGTGTCAAAGGTATATAGTTCAGTTGCAAAATTGAAATCACATGTATAATACATACATCTATTTCTAAAAAAAAAAAAAAATCAAACATGAGGAATTTAATATTTAAAGGATGTGAGCTCTTGAAAATTGTCTTGTGAGCTAGCAAAGTCAAGTTGAAAAACCTTTTTGGCCAATAAGAACTCAATTGTGCGTATTCGTCATTTCATATTCAAAAATTTCTCTAATTCTAGATCCTATATGCCCTTCAAGTAGAGATGTCAAAACGGACCGGCCCAGCCCGCCCCGCCAAAAGCTCACAAAAAAGGGGCGGGGCGGGTTGGCCTGCCAAAATAAAACGGGTTGAAATAGTCATTCTCTGTTTAGGAGCGTAGGTTGGCGGGCACCAAAAAATAAAAAAATTCAAAAAAAATACTTTTTAATATTTTGATGAAATTTTTTTAAAAAAAAGTTTAAATAATATTTTTTATTTATGTGTACTCAATTTTTTAATATCCATAACAACTATATATTAATTTGGACTAAAAACTGTTATTGTTAATTGTGTTATTTGTGAGTTATAACACTGTTTTATTTTAAGTTTTAACTTTGAGTGAATAATGCCAACTATATAATATTAGTGTATTCGTAACTATACATATTTCTTACTTTTTTTCATTTTTAAGGTACATGTTCCTTACTTTTTTTTTATCAATAAATTGTAAATTTTTTCTTAAAAAAAAAAATTTGGCCTGTGGGCCAAGCCCACCCCAACTCGCCAAAATCCGCGGGTTAGGCGAGTTGGAATTTTTTGGCGGCCTCAAAACTTCAACCCAGCCCGCTAAAAGTGGTGGGTTTGGCGGACCAACTAGGCGGGCTCAACCCATTTTGACATCTCCACCTTCAAGGGCTATATGATATAAACTATTCCTGGAGACAAAAGTCCTGGTAAATGTTCCCTGGATAAAATTGAGTTAAATGACAATTTTAATGAATTTTAGGGAGCTACTAAGCCCTCCGATTTTAGGCAATAGTTTACTTAAAAACCTTAAAAATTCCCAAATTTTAACTAGAATCCAAATTTGGATGTTGATTCTTTTAATATCTAATTTAAATCTAAATAGGGTATTTTTCTTAGTTATATTTATGTTTTAAAATTAATAGAGAGTAAAATAAGTGAGCAATGAGACAACAGTGTCCCTTAATACAATATACACCTCGCCCTTATTTTCTTTCCAAATTGTGACTTTTCTCCTCCTCACAACCTGTCCCTCTCTTTCTCCCTTTCCCCTACCCACTGTCACATGACATTGGCAGTCACACACCCCCATGCCAAAGGTGACCCAACATTCTCCTATGTGAGTTTTAGTGGTTTGAGGAGCTAGCTTTTCAGTTTAGAGAGATCCAGCCATACCCACCTTTTTCTTCCTCTTCCTCCTTTGGCTCTTTAAGATATTCCTTTGGCTTTTTCTTTCTTATATTCTCATGAGTTGGTTAATTGTTGCCTTGGGCATTGGATTAAGCTCACAGTGTTAGGAATCTAGGAATGCTTACTTGGAATGTTTGGCCGACATTTCAAAAGCTATGAACACACTGAATGGGTGTGAGGGCTACATAGATTTGATGTGAACACTTTCAGGACTGGTGTGATAGTTGCCTAGTTATGGGATCAATTACAGACATTGTTACGAATTAGAGACCTTTGTTTATTGTCCTATATGCATAACTCTCAAATTTGATATAAATGTTGATTAAAATGCTTTATAGATACACACACACATTTTTATATATTTAAAGACTTATAAAATATGATTTGATTATTTCATTTTTGTCATGGAACTTGTTTCAATGAACTATAAATAGGTTAGTCCTTACTATGTTTTATAACTCACTTTGGTTTCATTTCTATTTTAGATTCAGGGATATATCCGAGTCCAAATCCACCAGCTCCTTTGGACTTGACCATTTTTTTTGGTGAGCCAAACGTTGATGTGTGGGATTTTCTTTTGTATTCCTTATCTACTATAACTATATTTTAATCTTAGAAAATTTGGTGCTCCATTTAATCACAAGTAAGGACCAGAATTGTTATGTTTATATCTAGTTCCTATTTATACATGTAGTTATCATGTGGATATGAAGTTATGTGAACCTCTTTGTTTTATGGGTTTGTAAAAATATAAATACCTATTTATTATCCTGTTGAGTAATAGTAATGCTAAGTACATGAATTGTATTTAGGAAAAGCCCAATAGAAATGGAAGACTGTGTTTATGTCTCTACACTTATTTCTGTTAGGCTTGCTAGAGAGAGGAGACTTCATAAGTATCAAACTTGACTAGGGGGTCGTGACATTATTAGTGAAATTTATGTAATCCTAAGAAAAAAAGAAAGTATAATAAAATAATCACAATATCTCATTCGTGCTCTCTACTCTTCCTTTTGAGCATGTCAGCAACTAAAGTGTAAGTCTTAGATATTGTCATTCTCAACAAGAAAGATTTGATGTAAAGGATGGCACTCCTAATTAGTACAAGAAAAGGGTTAATTAACAAAAGTAGTGAAGTTTGAACAAGGAGAATGAAGAAAGTTCTCCAAGGCTTTGAGCAGATGCATTCAAATGAGAAGAAAAAGATTAATCAAATTATTGAGTACATAGGTGCAGTGAAGACCTTTATAATGTGGCATATTTTGACCTAATAGCACTAAGTAAATTATAGAACAAATCCATCATCAAGAGGATTTGTACTATGAATGAAAGAAGAGTTACAAGGGATAATCCCTAAAATAATAGAATGCATACAAGAAAAGCCATTAGTTAGAAGTAGTTGGGCAATTCTAATTATGGTGTTTAACATGTCAAAGACTTGACAAATAAGTTCACTACCAATATTCCATGTAAGATAACTTTGAGCATAAAACTATGCATAAGACATCAATGAAGCAATTTAATAACAATGCTTTCAGAAGACAGTCATGTGATGACTTGATATACTATGTAAAATTACAACTCATCAAAGTTTTTTTTAAAGATAAAAATTCAATAAAAAATGTACATGGCCACTAATGCATTAATATTAGTATTAGCAAAATCATGAATTCTTGGTTGTTTTTATACATATTTATAATATTAGCCAAGATATACATAAACTATTCACAACCAAAAAGTTATTAGCTTTTTTAACTTGTTCAATGAGTGTTGTAAGCACACTAGGATTGAAATAATTTCCAATTTATGACAATCAAAATCCTCCAATAAGATTGTATACTTACAGATTTAAATTTCTTTGTGTTGTGGTATTTGAATAGTATTATATCTGCAATTGCCTGAACGAAAAGAGTATCGTGATAAGAATTGACATGCTTCATAATCAAATGCACATTATATTTCTTGAACTCTAAATGGTTTTTAAACTTCAGCTTTATCTAATGTCGATGAGGCACAAAGGATATGTTATCTTGGTGAAAGAAGAAAATAAATAGAACAGAAAAAAAAAACCCATTCACTAATTAGCAATATTAGTTCTCAAGTTGTCAAATCTTAGCACTACTATACAATTTTCATTCTAACCCTCTTTTTACTAAGGATTAAGTATTAAATTTTAGTTACAAAGGACAAAATATCCCTTTTATGTGAAATATCATAATAGTAAAAATCATCTAAGTCTATCAAAAGGCTAAAAGAATCACAATATTAAAACGATAAGAAAAATTTTCTACCACATTGTTATAAAATGTCATGTTACATTGCAACAAAAATTTAAGAAACTAGTCAGGATTATTTTTACTCAAAATTGTATATACTTTCATAATATATAGCTAGGGTAAAAAGCAATAAAGATTAAGAAACCAAGTAACACAAAATAATTTATTAATGACTAGCACATCTAACTAAAGTAATTTTTGCAATAAAATATTCATACCTTCAATTCAACTCGAGAAATATATGGTCTATGCTTTTCATCATGAGCAAAGCGCACCTTTCCTCGACTCTCTTTTGATTCATTCCATTCTTTTTGGATCTCATAATGATTCCACATATCTTTCATATCTTCTGGAAATACTCTAGAATCCCAATATGTGTCCTTACTAGTATCTATATTTAAAACATAGCAAAGAAAGCACAAACAAAAACTTGTCAGTCTATATAGTAATATAATGAAAGGTTAATTTTAAGAATTTTTATAAAAATAAATAAATTTTATTAGAAGAGAAAAAAGTACAAAAAAAATGATAAGACGTCTTCACAAAGATACAAAATAATAACTAAGTTTTATAATGATAAATCATGCAACACAGCATGTCATTCTATACCAACAAAGCATGTCAATCAACCAAAAGAAAACAATTAAATATGTCATGTATAGATCATTAAAGCAATGCTAAAAAGATTAATCATATCCCAAACTATATCAATAGTACAAAATAAACCATTAAGAGTTCTAGCATTCCTTTCCAACTGGAGACAATAAACCACATCAAAATACAAAGATTCTTATAGCATTTTTGCTTCTTTATAAAGTCAAAACTTTTAAAATTTGAGAGGAAAAACTAATGTAACTTTATAAGGAAAGCCTAAAAGTATTCAAAGAGTCCAAAAAGTCTAGCCCAAAGAGATCTTGCCATAGGCTGATCTAGAAAGAGAAGAGTTTATGATGCGAAATCTAAACTACATGCAGTACACATAACTGGGGACAAAGTAGTGAGGGGCATGGGTTTCTAGATCATGTCATTTTTGTAAATCCTATTAAGAACAACAATCCAAAAAACAATCCATCCAATGGATAATCTTTCTATAATAGGACAAGTATTGAATAACTGAAATTAAATTTTACAAAAGAAAACACCAAAACAATCAAGAGCTCATCTTCTTATGTCAATTATATCGAAAAGATTAATAGAATCAAGTAAAGGAAATGTCTTAATAAGTGGATTTTTTACTATTGCATTAAATCCTTGTATTAATTATCTAAACTCTCTTTTGTACAAATTATGTGTTAATTGGTTAATATTTGTTCTCAGGCTTCAAGTTGGGCTTTATTGTAAATTACAACATATTAAGCTTTTGACTTTGCCTTGATATTTTGGCCATAATGTTACTCCTATTTTTTAAAAAGTGTGCTTGTTTGTTTGTAAGAAAACTAAGCATAACTCTACAATTTTTATGCGGAGACCAAGAGCCAATTCATAAGATTTTAGGCTCAAGTAAGGGTAAGAGCTGGAGTCAAGGGCTGTAACACTGAACTTGAGCAATCTTTAGTACTTAGGCCATAAATATCCTTTATAAGTCCAAATGAGCGCAAACCAAACTATGAAAACAAACATAAGAAACTTCAGTTCATCCTTCGACTACTTATCTAAAAGGGATCACTTTGATGGCCAAAAATTATACTTGAAGTTCTTGGGTACAAGCAATTAGTGACTTGATTTAGCCATAACTTTCTCTACAAAAATCAATTAGCACACAAAAGAGGTGTCCAAAGAAAGAATAGAGGTATAAAATTAAGATATGTTATAAAGTTTGTCTATGAATAGATCTTGGGCATACAAAAGAAGGAATTGTAGGCTAATTTACAAAAATAGGTATAATAGTTAGGCTAAACTTTTACTTATTACAGAAGCTTTTCCCTTCTCTTATTCTCATTTTCTCTTCATGGATGAAATTCATCATTTTTTTTTTTAGTTTCACTACCTATGGAGATGTACGAGGTTGTAGTTGGTTTAAGATTCTAATGAAACTTGATTCAACTTGAGACCTTATTCTATACAAGAATTCAAGTTCTGCAAGAATATGTTCTTCTTTTCTTCAATATTCTTGATTCGTGATTATGAATTTTAAATTTTAGATTGAAATTTTACTTGGATTCATATTGATTGATCAATAGATATGGTTCTAAACATATGAATTGAATATTTTGGATTGAAAACCTAGTTTAGATCATAATATAACATTGGTTTAATAGATTTTGAGATTTTGAGATTTAAGATTTAATTGATTATTTGTTAGCCAATTTCAATGAGATTTTCTAGTCATATTGCTAAATAAAATACTAAGAATTCAGTTTGGCTTAGGTAAACATGTGTTCTTGAGATTTCATATTCTTTTATAGTCTATAATTGTAATACCTTAATCAAAGATGTTCTAGGAAGAGCAAAAGTTGGCCTCCAACTTTACTTTTAGGATAAAATCCTGGTTCTAAAAAATTCCAAGTGAAAACCATATCATAATAGTTGAAATGCAACTCTATCATAATGTTTGCCTCACTTGACCTTTGCCAAGTATTTCGCCAATATCTTGAGCTACAAATGTCCAATTGATATGATTTTTATTGTGTTTATAAGCCAACTTAATTTTGTACAATTTTTAGTTCCATCTCTCAAGGTTAATTTAAACAATATTGGGCAAGGTGCGAATAACATGTGATAAACAGAAAGTCAAGCTAGAAGCTCAACCTAGTTGTTTTGGACAATATATAGTGTTGAAGTTATAACTCAATAGATAGAAGTTTAATTAAGCCGAGACTAATTAGTTTGAAAGCTAAAATCAAAATTTACAATTTATATGAAGGTTACTTTCTCATAAGATGTCATTTAGAGGGTCAAAAACACATAGCAAAGTCGCAAATGTTGTAAAACTTTGAGTTAGTATTTTGGGTATAACTCTCACCACACATATCCAAATTAAACAACTACGGACTCCTTGGAAAGATTAGAAAGAGAAGAATAATGTAATACAATGTTATTGAGCTCACTCTATCTATAAATAGGGCCACGGATTAAAAGTTTGGGAGATTTTCATAGTTTTAGATTTTAGAAACTTACAACATAAGTTTTCTCTCTTCTTTCTTTCTTCTTCTTTTTCTTTATTTTTCTCTTTCTCTTTCTCTCTCCTTATTATGTAGTTTTAGGCCTATCTCTATTAATAGAAGACTAGATATTTAGCCAGTCAAGGATTCAAGAGTAGTATTGTTAATCTTAAGAATTAGTGTGAATTAGAGATCAACATTTTTAGATTTGTTTCTCTACTATTCTTCTTGTTCTTGATCTAAATTCTCACTTAAATGATTTCAATTTGAAATTATTATTAAGAATTTGTTGATTAATTTGATCATTTGATTAATTTGATGTAATTGTTAAATGAATAGCATTTAGGTTTCATACTTGAGCCAAAGACTAATGGCATTAGAGTTTGAAATCATCATATATCATTAAAGTTATTGAGGTTTAGAATCAATTTGATGTTTTGATGATTGAATCATGTAGTTTTTAATGTACAAATTTAAGGTCTTACTTGAATTCTGATTTAGTCATAGATCTAGTTATGTCAGCTTATGCTTTGAATTCAGTGATAGAGAAACAATTGTTTCTCATTGATTCTTTAGTGCTTTCATTTCATTTGGCTTATTGTTCATACTTCAATTCCTTTTAAAATCTCCTGCTTCCTTGAAAGATGACCCAGATTGCGTCCTATACTTCTAGTTTGTAATTTGATTTTGTAGTTTGATCAAGCTTGGCACTTGAGTCCATGTGCTCCTAATGTGCCAGTATGATAGAGCAAGGCTAGGGCACAAAATTCTGTGACATGCCATAGTATGTAATTTTTAAAGGATGGGATTTTCTGGGCACTATGTCATGGTGTGATAGTATGTGCCATAATGCGCTCCCCTAGGCAAAATAATGCACATTGTAATATCTATACTTGACCCCCCCAACATAATCCATCTAAAACACCTATTTCATCTTCCCTTCGGTGACTTTGTTCTCCTTATCCTCCATCATCATCATCATTTTCCTCTATCTTCCCTTAACCCCTTTTTTCTCTATTATTTCTCTATCATCCTAAACCATCTTCATCTATCCTCCAAAGATAGTAATTGGACCTTGTGAAAGGGTCCAAAGTGAGCATTTTTTTAAAGAGAGTCAAGTTAAGATATTTTGAAAAAAAATTAGCACAATGTACATTAAAACTTTCGAAGAAAAATCAAACATGACTTTTCTCTTTGACAGGAACAGGAAATATTAATTTAATCCATATTTTTTTGGACATCAAATAGGTTCCTAAAAATCAAAATGTGACATCACTTTAGTTTAAAAAAGTTTTTTTTAATATTAAATAGGTACTTGAAAATTAAAATATAAAATCAATTTAGTTCTTTTAAATTTTTTTACATTAAATTGGTTCCTGAGAGTTAAAATAATTAAAGAACTAAAAAGATGTCATATTTTAACTTTATAAAACTTATTTAATGTCCAAAGGTTTCAAGGATTAAAAGTTGATTCACATGCATCTTTAAAGAACAACATCTATGTTTACTTAAAGCAAAAACTTAGAAAAACAGGGTATGCCCCTTAAGCTCTAGGAAGAATTATTGCACTTGTCTTAGGATTGATTAAATTTGCCAATCTGTCTTATTTTCCTTTTGAATTAACACTCTTTAAATCTTTAGGGCAAAATAATATTCTTTCAAAATGAATAAAGTGGTAAAATGAAAACTAGTTAAAAGATATTATATTTTAAGCAATTTATTTCTCTTCATTATGAACTGAATATGAAGGAGATATATGCCATGATGATTAAAAATAAAAGCTTGTAATTGTTTGGTCATCAATTTTGGTTATAAAAATAGTATTTGGTCTCAAGAATATGTTACATATATTTGCACCAACCCTTGCCTAACCCCCTAAAAAAAAAATCTACAATGGTGGTAGCCTCACGCCTTCAGCAACTTTTTTTTTTTAATCATAAATTTAACTTCTACAATGGAGATTAAAAAAGGGTATCTTACAACAATAACAACAAAAATATTGTTTCACTCAAGTAAACAAGGAATCATCAAATCATATCCACATATAAACTAATTAATTATTGAAAACTTATATATCCTTGCTAAGGGATATGTCTATAAAAACCCATTTATATGTCTCTACTCAATATTTTAAAGTTTTGAGAGGGATGATTCTTAACAAAGGAAACCCACAAACTAAACCTCATACATAAACACAATTGAATACCAAAAATTTAATGCCTAAATACTAAATTAATAAAATAGCCTACGTATGAAAGTATAAAACTCATTTATGTAACAACCTAGGGTCTGTTTGGTTTAGATTTTGATAGAAATGCTTTTCAAATAATTAATGTTGAAGGAATTAATTTTAAAAGAATTGATTTGTGCTTGAGAAAGATGTTAAAAAAGTGAGTTTAGAAGAATTAATGTGAGGTAAAAAAGTAAAAGATAATATTTTCACTTTCACAAGAATTGACATTTATGAAAATGATATACTTTTATTAAAAGTAAAAATGCAAAACAAATGACTTCACTTTTTCTCAACTCAATTTTTTCTAACGCAATGTGAAAATACTTTCTAACCAAACATGTTGTTACTAAGTTAACAATCATAAATAATGATGGCACATACTAGATCATAGAGTGAGCTCTTATGTCAAATTCAAACCAACATAGAAGATCAAACAATGTCTTACGCGTCTCAATATATAGAAAAAAAATATTAAAAAGCAATAGTTAGGAGGGGAAGTGACCTCTTGAGTTTTCTAATGAAAGTATAAGAGATCCACTAAGAGAATGCATAGGGGCTTGAACATTGCTCAATGGAACACCATCGTCCAAAGATTTTCTGCAGAAGAATAAAGTAATAACAATAAGATATTCTAAACAACTTGTTTTAATTCAAGCTTTCCCTGAGCTCTAACTTAGAAAATAAATAATTCATAATTTAATACATTATTATTGTTACTACATGTCTCCCACTTCGATATTAGTTTAGATATATCAAAATATATGTGCTTGAGATTGGACTTATGCATCACAATACTTAACATCACACTTAGCCTTCCTAGTGGTTTGGAATATTATTATACATATAACATGTTAACCTGAGGCAAATATTGAAAAGCCACATAGGTTTCACTTTAATTAGTTTTTGAAGCTTAATTTGTTTTTATGGAAAATAGAATGACTATGAACAATATTTGAAGATATAGTTTATAGAACTCATTTTCAATTGAGGACATCAGTTTGGAAAGTATCACCAATTGACAAAGTTCTTGTAGAAAATAATGTGTGTACTTATAATTGTGTTTTCTATGAAAACTTACTCTCTTTTTTTCGACAAGACATTTTTTCTATTGGTTATACACCAACTAAGAAAATGGGCCATAATTTACATCACCGCACTAGAAATTTTTTTCAGAAAGTTATCTTTGATAAAACAAATAGATCATAGAAATTTGGTAAGTTCACCATAAGATCACTGATCTACCAATGAATTTTTAATATTTATAGATAACATTAGCAAAATACACACTAACATATATGTCAAAAGTAAAAAGAATCTCTTAATCCTAAAAGTTGGGGAAACTTCAAAAATATAATGAACTACAAATGATCAATAACAAAGAGGAGCTTGCACCTAGGTGGAAAACTTTCTTTCACCGAGAGGTAGCTTTTCCAATATTGCAAAGTCAATTTGTGAGTTGCTTTCTTTGTACCACCTTTGTATGCCCTTACAATGAACTCTTCACTTCTTTCTCTACAATGAACATATAAATATTCCAGAACAAATAATCATACCATGAGGGAATATTCGTTGCTAGTACTCAATGTATACATGGGTCGCATAGAGTATATGGAACTTACTTATTTTCAAAGTTTGACAGCCATTTAATATAAGCAGCCCCTAAATATACATTTATAAATGGTTGGTATAGGAAAGCTTTATTCCCTTCTATTGCATATGAACGATAACCTAATTCACTGTAAGTTGTATTAACCTCAATGAGCATAATTTAAAAAATAATGAAATAAAGAACTTTTGTTGCTATGAACACATGAAATAAGCAAGATTGAATCCTTTTATGTGCACAATACACATGCAATTGTCAAGTGTAAATCATCATCTTTAACTTTTTTTATGTGTAGTTTTTAGCTTATTTCAAATAAAAGATCAAGGGTGAAGATCTACACTTAACACTCTAATGTGTATTTTGCACATGAAAGGATTCATACTCGAAATAAGTTAACAACATCTAGCCAGTACCTTATCAACCACTCAGTAGTTTTTGGTAGGATTTGCATGAGCCCTACGGTAGCCTCTTCAGATTTAGTGGTAGAGCGCATAACAAGTAATTGCCTATCACTTTCAAGTTCAGCAATAGCACAAATCATGCTCTGTAATAAGGAAAGAATGTACATCTTACAAACTATAATGACTAACACTCTCAACAATTAAAATTGCTGATTTTAATCATGAAAGTATTGCAAAATAGCAAAAGTCGAAGGGTATGAACTCAAAAAAAATAGGTCACCCACTTTCTTTGTATATGCTAATTCTATCTTAGCAATTATAGGCTAAAATGTATTTTCTTTTATCCTCTTCCCTATAATACTAGCCTCAAAGAATATTTGAACTTATATAAAAGAATAACACAACATATTGCTCATGTTTATGATCTTATAATACTTTATAGTGGACTAAACTCAAACTTATAACACATTCTTGTCTTAGTTGTCTCGTCTTTTATCCCCCTTCTCAATTAGACAATAATGACATGTACATTGATTCTTAATATGCGATATCAACTTCAACAAATCTTATATTTTCATAATAGCATTAGAAAGATGAAATATATAGAAACCCAAATTACCTAATGCAAGAATACGAGAGAAATCAAACACTAAATAGAAAGCTATAGATTAAATTGATAAAGGTAATATGGATGAAAATGTATGTGGAGGATGCATATTAATTATAACAAAACGTTTGCAATCACGTAATGAACTATGACACTATTTTGGATTAAAAATTTGCAATTTCTTGTTGTTTATTGCTTGCAAAGGACTATCCAATAACTTTAATTCCCTATTTTATTATGTTGAATAGCATTATTCAATCTTATTTAGGGCTTAGAAAACAAAATAATGAAATGATATGATAAAATATTTAAAGAAGACATACAGGATCTATCTGTGTATGAAAATGCCTGCTGATAACAATGTTAGCTACAGCCTGAAAATAGACAAAATGAATCAAAGTATAGAACAATGGAATACACAATTATTATTTAGCAATATATTTTTAATATATAATGCAAATGTAACACAAATGAGCATTAATGCTTCCTATTTCAGTAATAATCTAATAAAGTGTCAAAAATATAAAAGAAAGAAAAATATTTAGAAATTTAATATTTGAAAGGAAATAATATTGTACTATTATTTTCACTAGTCATGTATAAACATACTCTCAACTTAAGATAACCAATAACTTATATATCATAAGAAACTTCATTTAGTAAGGACAAATACCCAAGACTTTTTTTATCTTAATATTGCAATTACTTTTTACCATGTTAGGCAAAAATCTTTTGAAAAACTGATATTAGAAGTTAAATGCTTAGTATTGATGACCAATCATTTAGTATTTATAATTACCAAATTGCTTGCAAAAAGGTAGAAGTTACAACTTTCAATAGATAAATATTTCATCTTAATTTTATAAATATGTTTAGTGATTTTAAAATTTTAAAAATCAAAGGCATGAGTAACTTCTAAAAAATCCCACCATCGAAAGCATAGAAATGTCTTTTGATATAATAAGCAAAAAATTAATACTTGTGTTTATTATATAAGTAGAAGCCAACCACCAAGCAATTCCAAACATAGTGAAATCACTAAGGTAGAGTATTTTTTTTTTTTACCCTCATTTCAGTCTGTGTTAAATATGGTTGCCCATCAGGATCACGTGAGAGGTGAACCTTTTGACCTCTCACTTCTCCAGCTTTTAACCATTCAGTACTCACTTTAGGTGTGTTCCACATTGCCTCCAAGTCATGTTGGCTAACACAATCATTCCAATAGCTAAAGCTAGTGGCCATCCTAACATTTGAAATCAATCAATCAAGTGTTAATACACACCCATCAAGAAATTGTTAAAACTATGAAAAATTACAAATAACATAGTGATTATTTCTATTTGTGTTAACATGATTTGTGACTTTATAGGTTGAGTTGGAGACACTAAGAACTACCTCCAAAATATAAGCATGTTAATGAATAAAAGAAAGCTCCTTAATGAACTTCAAAGTTCACACACTTGTGAGATTGAAATTTGTATGTTATCATATGACACTTATAAACAAGAAAAATTGAAAGTCAAAAAGTAAAACAACGGCTTGACATGGTTTACTACTCATTTTCACATAAGGAACAAAAATGCTCCATTGGCTATTATAATTCAAATGTAAATACATATCCACATGCTTAATATTCTTATTAATTCAAGACATAAATTCCAAGATTGTATAATTACTGATAAATGTCACATTATTTTCATGAGAATTCATCCAAAAACAAAGAGGGAAGATATAAAATTATAGTAAAAAAAATAGTAAGCAAACAACAACTTAACCAAATCATCTTGAATTTGAAGACATACTCATAAAATATTTTGGATTTGTCATGTTGAAATTAAGCAGGAGGATATAAGAAAAAAAATGAGGAAAGAATTTAATGATTCTAAAGTAAAAGTAACAATAACAGTGAAAATCAAGATAACATAGATTACACCATACATGATAATGCCACAGGAAACTCCAAAATTCACATACATCAAGCATGATGTGACTGACCAATAATTTATGAGGACATATATATATAAGTGAAGGTGGTAAAAGAGAAATTAAGATATAACTAAAGTGAGAAAGTTATAAGGTTATCAATTCCCATATCCATCATGTGAAAGAATTAGCCGTGGATTCAAAATGCAAATTCAAGAAAAAAGAACTATTCTCAATTATTGTTCAACTATTATCCTTAATGAATCAAAGAGTATGATTTTAATACTTATATCGTAGCTTGTGTTTACCATAATTAAGGACCACTTGGCCTATTGGTTATTAAAATAAGGTTGAGAAATGATCTCTACAATATGCATTTGAATCCAAAGTAGTAGAGAAATAGAGATAACAACTATCAAATGGAAATTGACATTTTATAAATATATTGAGTGCAAAGTTACAATGGAGAATATCTACTCTCCTAACATAATATGCAACACGACATTTTAAGTAAATAAAGAGAATAGCATTATTTAGTTTACAAAGAAGAAAGATACATCGTGCAATGATAAATGGAAACCAGAACAAAGCTTTTGACAAGCCTAATTCAACTTTTACATTGATTATTGAACAATGAGAAATGTGGTACATTTAGGCTTGAAAAATTGACATTAGAGATCCCATGAAGAAAAAATCATATGAACAATATATATATATATAACCATAAAATCCAAAGTTCACAACAAAAAGAAAGCAAACACATTGATATTTTTATATTTCACCTGAATCTGTTCGTAATGAATAACCATGCCTAATGCAACAAAATTCTCCTTGAGCAACATGCACCTTAAATAATAGCAAAAGAAAAACAATAATAAATCCATGAAATTCATACTTACAAGACAATGGTGGTGATTGAGATCAAGAAGGATTTGCAAGGAGATGGGGCTATGTTCTCTTCCTCAGGTTGAAAATAGAAGAATGTGTAACATAAGGTAAACAATTGTTGCTAGGAATGAGATGTGGGGCAAATCTCATTAGACAATTGCCAATTAACCATTGCCATCAATTCAAGGTTGCAAAAGATGCCAAACATTTTTTGGCAAAGATTGCTTCATAGAGTGGCACACGCATGCCACGGTGTTCAGTCAACACCTCTCGGCAAGATATATATTAAGTTCCTTAATTTTGAAAAGGGCGTAAGCTTAAAGGGTAATATTTTAAGAAAACTTAGAAAATTATATATCTAGTGGACCAAAAAAAAATGATAAATATATCTATATTTTAATTTAGGGGTGTGTGGTGTGCTTAGGGAAATGTTTTTCTATACATGACTTGTGCATTTGATGTATAAATGGAAGTTATAAGAATCTTGAAAAATATACTAAATGGATCTTTCTTGTATATTCGGTTAATGTTGACATCTTTGAAAATATTACATATTTTATTAAAATTACTCCTAAAAGTTTCAACTCAAAATTAGCCACCAAATACATTACTTATATATTTAGACACGATTTATATATAATAATAATAATAATAATAATAATAATAATAATAATAATAATAATAATGTTTGGACATTAAAAATGTTATATTGGTTAATATTGTAAATTTATTATAACAATTACTAAATAAATTTTTACGAAAAAAATATATTTCTGATACAAACATAGAACTATGCAGTGAAAGGTGGAATTGGCTACACTATATTTAAAGATGTATTGCACTATATAATAGTATAATTAAAATTTTCATAATACAATTTCATATTTTATATATTTATTGAAATTTAATTATAATTTATTTCTAAAATATTTTTTTTTCATACAGACATGTAATTATTTACTACAATGCCATGAAAATTGTTTAATTATTATGCTAACTATCTCAAAATTCATACATATAATATTACTAATGGTGAAATCTATGTGATCTATAGAAGTGAGTTGTATACAATATTTTTAATATAATCTAATGAAATAGCTCAATATTGAAATTTTATTATAAATATAAGTTTAATATAAAGTTAATATTAAAATCTAATTATAAAAATATTTTTGTCATGGTACCCTAATGAGTGACAAAGATGAGAAAACAAGCCATCAACCGCGAAGAGCATATGACAAGGAATAGTTCCACGAAACAAATAAGGTGGATTGTAAGGCATTAAAAGTAACCAATGGCATAATAGGAGGATTCATTGATGGATGACTCACACAATCATCAAGTAAGTAGCATACAAGAGAAGTGATGAGTTTTGTGCTAGAAAGCTAGGCAATTGAGCTTGCTAGCATTCTAGAGATAACATTTTAGTGTTCTAATATGAAGGTGAGCATCGCAGAGCATGGCGACCCAATTATTGTCTCAGCCAAAATTGTGAAGAAAAATGTTATTTATGCTCTTAGGATGAGACATCGTACCGACTTACACCCCATCCATCATTGGATGGGATGTAGACCCCATTCAAAATGCGGTATGAGTCGACACAATGTCCTACACCTATGAGTACAAATAACACAACTCAATAGTGAATGCAAAAGTTAGAAAGGTATTAATTAAAGGCAGTTTAACAGATATCTTGTTCAAAAATGTGTTCGATAAACTCGGGTTGTTGGCCTTAGATCAAAGGTCACATTTGAAGGATCTAGTAGGTTTCTTAGGGGAAAGGGCACACCCAAACAGTTACATTACCATGTACCTACTGGCCAAAGGATCTAATAGGATTCTTGGGGGAAAGGGGTACACCTAAACGGATACATTACCATATACCTGACCTTAAGAAGCAAGCCTTTAAGTAGAACCATAAAGTTTTTGCTAATTGTCCATTGGCATACAACATGATTCAAGGAATGCCCACACTTAACATATAATAGTAGCAATGGTTTCCACCCTATTCATCACCATGAAGTTTATCTCTGATAAAGGAAAAATGGGTACCTTTAGTGCAAACCAACAGATGGCTCACCATTATTGTAATGATAGTCTTGAGATTTCAAAAAAAAAGAAAAGCAGAAGACAAAACCCAACGTTTAGGATTGTTAAACATATTGATGGTAAACTTGCATGTAAGGGCAAGAGAAGACAAAAATTGTCCAAAACTAGGAGGCGAGTTGGAGGAGGTGCTAATTGGCCTAACCCCTAACAAAACAACAAAGATCAAAAGGAATTTGGAGCAATGGGTAAAGTCAGAACTCATGCAATTACTAAAAAGGAATTCTGACTTGTTCCCATGGACAGCTTGTGAAATGCCAAGAATAGATTCTAATTTCACATCTGACAAGCTGATGATTTCTCCTAAGGTCTGACCTGTGGCACAGAAGAAAAGAAAAATGTGCCCCAGGAAGGCACAAGTAGTGCAGGAACAAGTCACTAGTTTACTTAAGGTAGGATACATTTAGGAAGTATTTAACATGGCTATCAAATGTGTTATGGTCCCTAAGACAAATGGGAAATAGTGAATATGTGTGGGCTATACAAATTAGAACAATGCCTACACTAAGAGCTTATACCTTCTCCCCAACATTGAAGGCTTGGGGGATGCGGCTTCTGAATACCGTTATCTTTCATCCATGGATTCATATTCTAGATATAACCAAATCCCTATGAACCCAAAAAATAAGGAAAAACACTGCATTTGTCATCTCTGCCACCAATTATTATTAAAAAGTCATGTCATTTGGGTTGAAGAATGTTAGGGTGACATATCAGAGGTTGATGAATAAAGTGTTTTCAAAGTACCTTGATACCCTCATGGAGATCTACATTGATAATATGTTAGTGAAAATCATGGAGGTATTAAATTTGATCCTAGATTTATCTATCATATTTAGCTTCTGTAAGGAAGTATAATATGAGGCTTAACTTGCAAAAGTGCATATTCACAATGGAAGCCAAAAAATTCTTAGGTTTGATGCTCACACATCGCAAAATATAAACAAGATAAGTGCATGGCAATGTTGATGCATAGTCTAACTTCAGTCAAGGAATTTCAAAGGTTAATCAGCCGACTAACCTCGCTATCTCAGTTTTTAGCGACCCCAACTTTGAAGATCATGTTTGAGTTATTGAAGAAAGGATAAAAATTTTGAGTGGACCCAAGAATACAAAAAGGCATTTATGAAGTTTAAAGCAGTGTTACTTACTCCCGTAATGTTGAGCATGCTAGACGAAGAAAAATTGTTGTACTGCTACACCAAGAAAAACTGTTGTATTTATATCTAGTAGTGACCAAAAATGTGGTTGCTGTAAGGGCATTGATGATAAAGGAAGCCCTCATCCAAAAGCCAATATGCTTTTTAAGTAAATCACCTAATAGCCCAAGGTTCGATATCAAAAGCTAGTGAAAGTAACCTATGCTTTAGTCATCATAGTCAAACATTTAAGGCAATATTTTTAGGCACATACTATCATCATCCATTCAAACAATCCGATAAGACAAGTGTTACACAAGCTTAACATGGTAGGGCATATGATAAACTAGTCAATGGAGCTATTTGAATTTGATATAAAGTAAGAACCCCAAAATGCTATAAAGGCTTAAGCCTTGCTAAATTTCATGGTCGAGCTTGTCAAAGAGGACCCACCTTTCAACTCACCAAGATAGACTCTTTTTATTGATAGTGTAGCCAATACAAAGGGAAGCAAAGTCGGGGTCATCTTGGAGCATGAAGATGAAAGCCAATTAGAGTTATTTGTGAAGTTCAATTTCCCAATCTCCAATAACCAGGTAGAGTACAAAGCCCTAATAGTTAGTTTGCAACTAGCTAGAAATATTGGAGTCTAGCATCTAGTTATCTATACTGAGTCACAAGTGGTAACATCCTAGGTCATGGGAACGTATCAAGCCAAGCACACACTACTGAAGAAATATCTAGATATTGTAAAGAATTTGCTTGCCAAGTTTCAGAGCTCTGAGATGAAGCATGTCCTCCAAGACTAGAGCATTAGGGCAGATATACTATCCAAGCACTAAACATGAGGGAAAGAACAGAAGCTTCATACAAGAAATGTTGATGATACCTTCTTGTAGCTAGGGGGTTCATGACCTAGCTTAGCCTGATAAACTGGCCAGCCCAAAGTTTATTGGATTAGGTTTGATGTAATGCCTCGATTTTCTGTCTGAGAGAAAAATGACCAAAATGCCACTGAAGTCATTTTCTGCCCAGAATTGGAGGATAGCTGGCCCAGCCGTCCTCAAAGGCTCAACTCAATATTTAAAGGAGATTAGATGGTTTTTGAATGGTTCCGGAAACGTAGATCACGTTTTTTGAGATTTGGGGTCAAAATGACCAAAATACCTCTATAGCGTTTTTACGTGGGTATAAGTGCCGTTTGAGCCCGGAACTTTCCCAAAAGGTTTAAAATGATGTTTTCATGTGTTTAAAAGTATCTGTTTAAGTCCCGGTGGTCCCGGGCAATTTTTGTACAAAATTACAATTTTGCCCATGGCATAGTGTCATTTGAGCTTAATGATGTAATTAAGTAAAACGAAGCAATATTATGCTCTAATTGAAGATTAATTAATTTTCATAATTAATGTAGAATCAAAATAAGTTATTAAAATTAATTAGAACCTAAAATTATTTAGATTAAACTTAAATCTCTTTTTAAAACTCAAAATTCCAAGTTATGGAATTTTGAAAAGTGTTTGAATAGTATTTTCTCCTTCCAATTTTCCTAAATCAAGGAATTGTGTTGGCATTGGATTCCAAGTTAATGAGGTTTGACTTCATTAATTTAGAAAGATCACCTCCTAATCTAGTCTTACCAGCCCTTAATTACCTACTTACTTACCTAAACACTTAGTTACAAACCCTTAATCTTTGATCTAATCAAACCCACACTTAATCACACCTCTAATCCACATTAAAAGAGATGATTTTTCCCTCCCCTTTGGCTGCACAATTCAACCCCACCTCATCCCCCATAATTCATCATATGTTGTTTTATTCTCACCAAAAGAACCATGCTTAAGCACATGCTTGAACCCATACTTGAACCTATACTTAGCCATACCTTTGAATGACCACAACCATACCTTGAAGGAGATATTTTTCCTCCCCTAAGCTGCATATGGCTAAAACATACTCCCTCTATTCACTCCATCTTGTTTTAATTTTCTATAAATATTTGTCTTGGAAGAACTTGATGCATTTTGCTCATTTTTTTCAAGCTAGTTTCAAGAGTTGTCTTGGTTTCTTTCTTTTCTTTCAAAGAAGGCAAGAGTTCTTTCTTCCTCTCATCTTCTTCATCCTTACCACACAACCACCATTAAATCCTTCTTGAAACACTTAGCCATATCATTCTCAAGATCAAGCTCATGAAACTCAACTTCCTTTCCTTTTTCTTTCTTCTTGGCCGAAGCTCCATCAAGCTTTAGGGAGGATTTTTCTTTCATCCTCTCATCAAGATCAAGTCCTTTTCATCTCCAAGAAAACATACCTTAGTAGGGATTTTTGTTTTGTTAAAATTTTATCTTTTGAAGTTTTAATGAAAATGAGTTTTGTTGGTTTCTCTTGGCTTTTAGAACTTCTTTTCTCCTCTATGTATTTTGGCCTTGGAGCCTTTCTTTTAAAGGAAAAAGTTGGCTTGATGATGAGGTTTCAAGATAATGGACTCATGATTACCATTTGAGGAACCTCTAAAGCTTGAAACTTGGTTTTGATTTCAACACATTTTGGTTATTCCTTTGCTTTCCTTTGAACATAGTTTTCGATTTTCCTTTTCTTTTCCTTTCCTTTTGGTTCAATTTTCCTTCCCTCTTTCTTGTCTTGGTTTCAGTTTTGAGGGTTTGTTTTTGGATGAAAATGACTCAAGCATGAGAGCATATGATGTTGGTGATTATGTGTTATCAAGATCATGGCCTCTAGAGTTTTAAAGTTTGGTTCTTTTCTTCCTCATGGCTTCAGCCTTATTTCCTTTTCTTTGATGTTCAAAGGTTTTGTTTAAAGATAGTTGTGGGATGATTTGATTCCTTAAGTCCATTTCCTTAGAGCTTGATGATGAAGTTCACACCATATGGTTTCTTTGAAAACCTTGGTACAATAACTCTAAAGCTTGCTTTATCTTGCTATGATAAGTTTGGGTTGAGGTTTAAATTCTTTTAAAGTCTTGCAAGAGCTCTAGTGAAGAATATAAAATGAACTTGAATTCATATTTACTTTTCTTGCCTAGCATATTTATTTTTGGCCCATCACTTAAAACATAAAGATTAAAACAAGGGTTGCATTTTCATATCACCTAATAATTAATCTCAAAGCCCGCCTATTTCGGCCTTAAAGTCGATTGTTGTGGAGCCTAGAGCACTAAAATAAAGAATTGGACTTACATTCATGTTTACGTTTCCTTGCCTAGCATATTTATGTTTTAAGTCATCACTTAAATCCTAAAAGATAAAATGAACTTGCATATTTACTTTCGAGCTTTGCATATTTACTTTCAAGCTTTGCATATTTACTTTCAAGTCTTGCATATTTATTTTCAATTCTTGCATTTTTATATTTCTAGCACCTCATATTTATAGTTCAAGTTCCTACATCTCATATTTACTTTGAAGTTCTCACTTTACTTTATAATGAAGAATAATATGGGATGCATAGCATGTTTACATTTTGTCATCACTTAAAGACCTTAGAAGCTCAAAGACTTGCCCTCTTTATCTCAAGTTAGAGTTTGGTTATGGAAATATCCCATGGATGCATATTTCGGCCATGTGATGATGATGAACTTGATGTGAGTTTCATCTAGTCACAAGAGCCAACAATCTATGTTCTAAGATTTTCTTTAGGCCTTAAGAGTTTTATAAGATTCAACAAGATTTATGAGTTAAACCTCTTCTAATCATGCCTTGAATTAGCTACTGCCCTATGGTTATTTTTAGTCTTCTTTTAGAAAATAAAATGGGTTTCAATGAGTTTAGAAGTCCTAAAATGATTTCAAGAAAAACTAGTAACTTGTATGTATTAAGGACACGATTTTTGAATGATGCTTGAGCTTTAATGTTTTAGTTCTGCCCTCATATGCTTGCTACTTTATGATGTTGTTTTGGTATGTTAGAATGTGTGAAAATTATACATGCTGAGGTAGGAGCCTTTCTATACATGTTAGGAAAAAAACTAGTTTTACAGAAAAATCGTAAAGTTAAGATTTAGCATACTTTTGATCCTTTATTTTTAGCCACTGCCAAAACTATTTTAATGGGATAAAATTCAGTTTAGTATTGTTTAATTATAAAAAACTTGGTAACATTTGATGTAGGATTGATTTTTAGCACCTATAGAAAAACTAGTAACTAGAAAACCGTAAAAGTGTAATTCTAGAACACTTAGATTAATTAATTTTCTGTTTCTGTCCAGCAACCTTATAATGCAATAAACATGGTTTATAATTAGTTCATAGGCATAGGAATATCCCATAATTGGTTTATATTTGATTTATAGCGCCTTAGGCGAAGACGAGATGTAGAAAGGGTCTAAAACGTAGTTTCTAGAACCCCGTAATTGCAAGATTTAGAAATTGACAATCTGTATGGAGTTGTTCGGTTTTGCTCATAAACATAGAAATTAATGAGGATAATTAGTTGTGAACCTATAGGTGTATAAAAGGATAAAAATGGATGTTAGCATAATTAGTTTTCAAGATTTAGACTCGCAAGGGTCAAAGCATAAGACACCATAGGTCCCAAGACGTAAGGGACTTTATGACTTCTAATAAATGTATGTTTAACTATGAGAATGACTTGAGCATAGCATATGCATTAGCTAAACCCAGTCCTTGATTCCGGCAAACTGGTTAGGAGCATGTTATCTTTTAAGAATGTTAAAAGTAATGATGTGATGACGTATATGCTATGATGAGTTTGACTTGATATCCTATGTTGATGTTGAATGGCTATGCATGCTCTATATATTTCGTGGCATAAAGCAAATTTGAGGAAATTCGGTTCATACCGTTATCTTTGCCGAGTTTCCATCAAATTTGAGAACCTAGAAAAGTTTTTGAAAACTCCATGAGATACGTTCTGGGTGACACCAGTTCGGCCGAGCACCC
The DNA here is from genome assembly GCA_031216125.1 of Dalbergia cochinchinensis. Lineage (NCBI taxonomy): Eukaryota > Viridiplantae > Streptophyta > Magnoliopsida > Fabales > Fabaceae > Dalbergia > Dalbergia cochinchinensis. Next base: position 32,484,422 of record CM062374.1, on the reverse strand, counting down.
CCAGAACAAATGTGACATAGTACCAAGACGCATTTCTCTTGCTACAATGAGGAGAAAGCAAAACCGTGGGGGGTATGGACATCGAGCCTGCCGCAGCGGCGGACAATAGCACTATGTACTAGATGCCAGTAGATGCATTTCGAAGAAGAAATTATGTATTACCCCCTCTATTACCACATATTAAATCTAGTGACGACTAGTTAGGTTTGAGCTCATTCCTAGGCGATAGGTGAGATATAGTTTGGTGACCAGATTATCGCCGGGGCCGGTGAGTTGGTTGGATTTTTGGTGAATATGTTAAGAGGGTGGTCTTTAAGAAAAAGAACTTAAGAGTTTGACTTATGAGAAGGATGTCATATAAAAAGCACTGTGTCTTTTTATGCCACGTACATGATTTATGTTTCTTTATGTTAGGCCCAAGTACTATGATTTTCATATTAATGTGCATATGGTATTGTCATGCATCCATCAAATATCTGTTGCATTCATGACATTCAAACTCATACTAAAAGACACCCACTTCGAATAAATAGATTTGAAAAGTTTAAAACCAAACCTTATGTGTGTACACCTTTTCATAATTAAAATCGAGGTGGCTAGGGACGATGACGATGACACTTGTGTTAGAGTCGGGAATCTCTACTGAGAATCTTGAATGAGTTTCTCATCCCTTTCTTTTCTTCCATGTCGTCTCCAGATGAGGATAACAACGAGGTTCGTGACTTCTTCTAAGGCTCATGTTTAAGGGCCACACTAGCCAACGGAGCAAAGGGGTGCAGCGGAAACATGGATAGTTTAGCTTTTGGGTTGAGACTTATCCAACCTCATAGGCGGATAAGGAACACCCCACATATATCTGCATATTTTGATCTAAATGATGGTATAATGATGCTAGTAATTTATGTATCTATGAAGATGTGATGATATTATGTTATTATGTATAATACTATATTTCAAGATTATGTATGGTGTGATTTCTTTTTCTTGTATGTTATGGTTATCACGAACATTAGGTTAGCACGCGGCTCGCATTTTGTTTTCAAGTTTCGAAAAAGAAAAATTTATTCGTATTTTCCGCTAAGTATTTTAAAGAAAGGTTTAAGGAATGAGACTAAAAGAATAATAGACTAATGATTAACCTAAATACATTCTAGGAGTATTGGGTTAAAAATTAGGATGTTACATTTGAGTTCTCAAATTTGACTCGGTACACTTTCTGAACCATGTTTAGGTCATATTTCAGGTAGGCTTAACCCGGTTCAAAATCAAATAACTTTTTTATAAATATGAATTTGGTTTAATTATTCTGCAGGTCCTTACAGTTTCACTTAATTTTGAATTAGGTCCATATAGTGTATATTATTTTTAATCAGGTCTCTGCTATAAAAAAAATAATTGTCCATGAATATTCTATTTTTTTTTATAATGATAAGGACCTAATCGTAAAAACTCTTAACAATAAGGACCTAATTATAAATTTTTAAACCATAGAGATCTAATTGAAAATTGAGTGAAACTATATAGCCCTATAAAATAATTAAACCTTATATTTTTTATAATATTAGTGATGAGTTATAAGATTTTATACTTCAATTAACGAATTTTAGATAACTTGATATTGTTGTTATATTGATATATTTTGTTTTGAAATATGTATTGTAAAATATATCTTGAATTTTGTTTCTTACTTGTAAAATTTTATAAATTTACTATGCACAATATACAAATCTTTATAGGTTATTTAAAAGTCAGGTTGACGTAGTCATTAGTCCGGTTGGGTTTGAGCCCCAAAAAATGACTCAATCTAAAAACCAGGCTGAGTTCAAATTTGGTCTAACCTAGCCCGACCCATCCCTTCTGTACACCAACCCTTCTGAGTTTCAACACATTAATTAGACTAGCAAAGATTTAGGATGAATGACCCTTATTTAGCCTAGTTATTATAAGGGAGCTCCCTTAAGATGTGATCAGAGGTAAATAAGTTAGTCTGAGATACAACTAGTTTTACCTTGGTTGATGGAAAGTTGTATAAAAAGGTGCTCTCACAACCCTTGCTAAAGTTCTTGTCCGCAACACAAGTCCCATGTGTGATAAAAGAAGTCCATGAGGGAGCATGCAAACACCCCTAGGGGAAAATGTTAGTTTTAAGATTCTTACGACCAGATACTAGTGGCCAACCATGATTCGAGATGCAGTACACAAAACACAAAGAGATGCCACAAGTGTTAGGAGCATCCTAAGCCCTATCTCCTACAAAAGAAATGACAACTATCATGGCCCCTTGGCCTTTTGCAAAGTATGGCATTGACTTATTAGGACTTTTCCCCATGGCTCCGTGTAACATCCTAAAAATTATTTAAAAATTAATTTAGGCTTTATTAGTCGTAATTTCAAAAATCTGACAGTTTTAGCAATAATGAGGACGGTCCAAGGGATTTGTTAAAATAAAATGTGATTAGTATTTTGCGGGCCTGCGGGACAGCCGAAATCCTAGAATTGGGCCCCGAAGATGCCCAAAATTGAGAAATTATATGATTGTGGTTAGAAATAGGTAGAATTAAATATTTTATACCCGAAAATATTTTTCGGGTAATGTTTGATTACCCGGGTACACTGTTTCACCCGTTCGGTAAAATTTCGGTGTGTGATTTCTAACATCAAAAGCTAGTTTGACCTTTACAAAAAGAGAATGCTTATCCATTTGAATTAAATAAATGGCTAAGATTCAATCTTGAATAACAAGATCCAATCCTAGTCATCCATATTAGTTTCTTTTATGAATAAATTAGACTCTACATTAAAATAATAATTTCAACATCTTATAAGATAACTACAAGTCAACTAATCTCATTATTTCATCTTTCTAAGTTCAGCCAGCATATGTGAAAGGCAGAACCTCCATTTTTGCTTCTTCAAATAGAAGAAAACTTGATTTCAAATGCCAAAAGCACTAGCCTAGAGTTCATAAAATCACAAAGTTCCTTCACAAAATTTGTTCTATACCTCAAACCCTACAAATCTACTCGATTGAAATTTTAAATCCTCAGCTTAATACCTCATTTACCCACTGCCTAAGGAAGGTTTAGGACTGAAATTGGTGTCTTGAAGTGAAGGGAGATCACTTAGAACATCATTTGAAGTATCAAGCTCAAAAGCTTTCAAAGTAGAGTTTTCTTTGGTCTTTTCTTTTCAATTTTATGCTGGACTTTCTGATTGTGTTTAGTCCGAAATTTCTGGATATATTGGTTGATAATATGCTGACATTGATATTTTAATTTTGGTGGAATGTTTGCTGTTGTGGAAAAATCATTTTCATCACAAGAGATTTTGAATTGGTTTGCTGGATTTTTGGATTTCAACAAGGCAGCTTTTGTTCACAAATTTTATGACCTAGTTAGAAGCTTTAGATTGAGGTAAAAATCTTATATGATGTAGTTAATATGTTAAGGCATCTTCATTAAAAATTGAGATATTCTGGTCACTTTTGCTATGTTTAAAAAATCATGAACCGAAGTTGTAACTGTGCTGCCTGAGATGTTGACTCTGAAGCTGTGAATTTTACTAATTTTGTTATCATAGCAAATGATTGATTCTTCCTTTGAAATTTTTAAAGGGAGTTGATAACATATTGAAGTATAACCGTGATTTTTATTTTGAATTGATTCAATCATTAACTAGGGCTAAAAATTATGAAATTTTGATTCTAAGCTGAGGCTGAGTGGTTTCTGACCACAAAGATTGTCTAATTTTGTTAAACAAGTTAGAGAAGGATTTTCCTTCTAAAATTTTTACAGGACCTTGTAGACACATTGAGGTGTCTTGGAGAATTTTTATAGCCCTTACAATGGGTGTTTGATGGAAAGAATAAATTGTACTCTTTTGGCATGAATTCTACCAACCTGCTGTATTTGTGTTGAAATGAATTTAAGTATTGAGTTGATGATATAATGACTCTTGATTTAAGTATGATGAGTATGAATGCATGCTAGACAATTTAAAGATTGATTTATGAGGCAAAAACAAGAATTACTTGTGATTGAAAGCCTACATGTGGCTTATGCATGCATTCGAGAAAAGAAAGTACATGATGCAGTTATATGAGAAAAGTGAATGTATAAATTTCACTCGTGCATGTTCTGACATTTGGAGAAAATAGAAACAAGACTTATGTGGAATGAGGGGAAGGTAAAAAGAGGAACTTCCCTAGAGATAAAAGGGGAGGCAAAAAGAGGAACTTCCCTAAAGATAAAGGGGAAGGCAAAAGGGTGAACTTCCCTAGAGATAATATGAGTCGGTAGATGTATCAGGTAGGAATAGATCTGTGTGAGAATTGGAGAAAGCAAATCTAATGATCATGTATAGGAATGAACTCAGTCCTGATAAGCAGTCTATTTCCCTTATGTGGTGTGAACCACTATAAATACCATATGGTATATACTGTTCATCGTGGAGTTATCCATAGTAAATACCCATTGGATATACACTAAGTTTTTCCTATGTCGATGAAAAGAGAAAAATACACCGAGTTGAGTTCTATGACCACAAGTAAAACCAAGTCACTTTGAGATAAGTTCACTATATTTAGTATATGCATACTCATATCATATTTAGTTTCTTGATTAGGATTATTAATTATATGTTTGAGCAATACAATATGTGTGCATTAAGTGATTGATCATTAAAAATAACCCACTTCGGAAATATGATATGGAACTTAAAAATGAATCATTATTATGTAATGTTTGATCATCTTTTCTTAATAAACCGAAGTGGCTGGGGCGATGACAATGACATTATGGTTGAGTTTTTGGGGAGTTACCCTACTGAGAATTATATAATTCTCACCCCTATGTGTTTTGTGTTCCCGTGTCGTCTCCAAGTTGATTCAGAGAACAACGAGGCTACTACGTGAAAGAAACTCGCGATTACAGTAGTTTAATAGTTGATATTTTTCTTATATGGTATATAGTTGTCGATATATGTGTAGGTACATGTAATAGAGATTGTATATATATTCAAGCTCCAAGTAGAGCTTCCTTATTGTGGTATATAGTTGTATATATATGTGTAGGTACATGTCATGACTTAAGGATGACATTGTACTTAGGAGGATGTTACACTCCGAGACAAGTAAGATACCTTATTGTGGTTGTAAACTATTTCACTAAGTGGATTAAGGGGGAATCCCACTCCACAATCTCTGTGGCCTACTGCAAGAAGTTTGTATAGAGGAACATCTTCTTCGATTTCAGTATCCCAGAGTCTATTATTACAAATAACAAGACTCGGTTCATGGATAGAAAATTCCAAGGTTTTTATTGCCATCTATGCAGTTAAGTATCACCTCACCTTGGTTAAACACCCTGAGGCCATCAACAAGTTATCCTCATAAGTCTCAAGAAGGGACTTGATAATGCTAAGGAAGGATGAGCTGACGAGCTCAAAAGTGTCTGGTGGTCGTATTGAACAATACCAAAGTCTATAACCTCAAAAGGTCCCCTTTCGTATGGCTTTCAAGGTAGAAGCCATGATTCCGATTGAGGTTGAAGAGCCAAGCCTATGAAAATACATTCTTTTCAAAAGTACGAATATAGACTAGGAGACGATGTTGAGCTCATGGACGAGATCCAAGAAGCAGCTCACCTCCATGAAGCAACACCTAAGCAAAATGGTGCAAAAAGATACCACTCATAGTGCTTCCAAGACAGTTTTGGGCAGGAGACCTTGTTCTCCAACATGCCGATATAAGACAAAAACCTTAAGGACAAGGAAAGCTTGCAGCCAATTGGGGAGGTCTTTACTGAGTTACCGAGGTTCAGGATAAGGGAGCCTACAAACTGGAAACAATTAAGGGTACCAAGGTTCTGAGACCGTGGAATATTGTCAACCTTACAAGGGTTTATCGTTAGTTACTATCTTGTATTTAATTTTTTTTTCAAGTTTCCATATTTGATTGTAATATTGCATCCTGTATGCTCTTTTCTACCCTGGTTTTCTCCCAACGGGTTTAAATTACCGTGAAGGTTTTTTATGAGCTATGAATAATAAATGATGTGTTCTTTTCATTGTCTTCCTTCGAGTAACATGTTTTCATTACAATCTAATAACAAAAACTCCCTTTAAGTCCGAAACCTACGGGGTGTGCAATTATAGACTTTAACTCCCTTAGATCAATTTTCTAGGCATCGAGTTATCGATCAATTTTCTAAGCATCGAGTTATCATAGAATGCTAAAGCAAAATTAACTCCCTTAGACAAACGCTCTAAATGTTGAGATCCAATAAAAGGAACTCAATAGAAGAGGACCTTCAGATAAATAAAGCGCGCTAATAATTTCTTATGGGTCAAACGAAACTGAAATCACAACACAAGTGCAAAAGAAAACAAGCATAAATAGTTGAATACGAAGAAAGTGGCATGGCTACATAAGGCAGTTAACAGAATGTTGACAGGCAAGTTCTTAGGTGAGACAAACCAAGTTTGGAATCATATGGGGACTTATAATATTATAATATAAAAAAATAATGAATTGACTATTTTTCCATCAGTGCTTCTTCTCTGTTCTGTAGCCATAGCCAAACCAAAAGCAATCAAGTGAAAAACAAAGACAATGATGAGAACAAGCTTGGAAGCCATAGATATGAGTGTGGAAACAGAGAAGTTAGATGGATCTGTGCCTTCTCTCAGTCAAAGCGCACATACTCACTCGAAAGGGAAGCTTACATACTCCCTGGCAAACTCCTCAATGATCTCGAAGGCGAGCTCACCGTGGATGGCCTTGCAGTACATATAGAGCACTGTGTTGGCAGTGGTGCTATATAGCAACAGAACCATAGGGGCGGTGGAAGTTAGCACAATCTGCACCATCAAAGCCCGGTCCTTCCACCACGCGCTACTGCCACCACCACTGGAGCCAGTGACGAGGACAGAGCTGGGAAGGTTACTTTTAGGTTATTTTCAAAAGCTGGGAAGGTTAACTGTTTGGAGAGGAGAGGGGGAAATTGGTGGCGACTAGGGAGCTTACAAGGAAGGTGGGTGGCTAGTGGTGGGATGAGGTGAGAGAAAGAATGAAATGGTGAAATGGATAAATCATCTCAAAAAACATTTTTTTTATAAATAGTAGAATATAAATATATATTTTAATTGTAACTTATATCTATGATTAAATTCAAATTTTAATGGAGGAGATTTAGTATCACATTATTTCAAACTTAGTTTGCTCCACCTAAGAACTCGCCAATGTTGACATACAAAACCTGTAAAAGGTAAACATCCAATAAAATATGTAAGCATATGAAGCAACACGCTCTTGTGCCCTGTACATGAGATATCGACCTCACCCTTTAATGACTTTACCATGCTACTGTCTTTGTTTCTCCTTCAGCATCTCATGCATATATATTAATTATAAAAATTAATTTTATTATTACCTATCGAATTTTTTAAAACTTCATAGTTAAATAACTATTAGTTTCATAAACAATTTCAGTTAGCCCAACTTTTGACAATATTAATTTCATAATTAAAAAAATGGTAAAACTCTATTTACATCCCTCCCACTTTAGCAAGGTTTCTATGTAGCCCCATAAATTTTTCTTTAAAAGTCTAATTTTAATATAGTAACAATATAAAAAAGTTTTACATGTCATCCAATCAAATATCTCTGTTTACATAACTTTTTAAATAGTAGGATTGAATGTTAACTATATTTTCTGATATGGCAATATATGATTGGAAGACTGTTTAAATTTTTTTATGTTATTAATATATTAAAATTAAATCCTTTTGAATTCTATTTACATTCCTAGCGTTTTCAAAACATGAATGATATTCAAATTATAACCAAAAAATTTACATTTTTTATTTTTTTGTGATCCACTAAATAATTTTAGTTTGATATTTTATATTTAATTGTGATTTTCTCACTTTGTAATTTGACTTTTACATTAGTCTTTTTTTTTCATTTACAATTTGGATATAATTTATCTCAAGGGAAAATTTGAAATATTATAAAAACGTTGGGGTTGTAAGATATAAAAATAGAAATGGAACTAAAACAAAATCTTGAAAAAAATAGAATTGGAACTAAAACAAAATCTTGAAAAAACAAAAAGATGCAAATGAAATTTATCATGAAAAAAAAGCAATACATAGAGGGAGTCAGTTTTTAAGCCTCTGTTATCTATAATCTGTAATACTAATATTTCAGAGTCGTTTGAGGAAAAGTTTCACACTTATCGGAATGAGAATATTTTAGGGACCACATCTTTTAAGAGGTTATTCATTAATTTTTTTAAAAAAATAAAATCTCAATTATTACATACTATTAGTATATCATTGATAATCATCCGTATTTAATAATAAGATTGTATTACATAAATTAAATATCTTTAATTATTGTAATACTGAAATCATGAATTATATTGATAAATTAATTTTACAATTTTAGTATTAATTTCAAATCTAAAATTTTTATATTTGATGTGGATAGTGATTTTCTTTTAAATACTATTATATTGAATTTATGAAATTAAGTATATAAATTATAAGAAAGATACAAAATATATGCGCTAGGTTATATCATTTACCTTTTTATTAACAATAAGATTATGATGAATTTAGTTATTTAAAGGCAAAATATTTTTTTGTGCCACTAGTAATGACATTATTTGAGTATATATATAGACTAATTTAATGATTTAAAGACCAAGAATATGCCAATTCAATAAAAAAAATTATATATGTACATAGGTGAAAATGAAAATCTTGGAATCACCTGAGATGATCATAAAATTACACCTTCAATAATCTCTGAGTTCTTACAAATAATTTTGATAATTTTATAGTTTAAAAGATTTGAAATAATTTTTTTAAAAAAAATTTAATGTTGAAAAAAAATTAAAAAAATTGGAGATGATTTTAAAAAAATGACAAAGATTTATCATAATCTTATTTATAATTAAAAGTTATTAATGATTAAGATTTTATATAAAATTTATTAATTGTATAAATCTACTATACTAATATTTCAGAATTATTTCATGAAAACTATTACACATTATTCATATAGCGATTTAGGCTTCATATGTCATTCATATAGTGATTTAGGCCCCACTTTTCTCAATCTTTATGTCTGAAGATTTTTTAAAACTTAATTTATAATTTAATTATTAATTATTTTTCATATGAAATAAAATTAGATATTACAATCATTAAAGAATCAAATAGTATAATCATTAAATATTATAACTTACACTAATAGAAAACCCATGTTAATATAATTATGATCTACAATTAAATTAAGAACCATTAATAACTTCACATTATGAAGGTAATATAAAAAATTATAAAGAAACTATTTTCAACATAAATAAGCTTAAAAATCAACATATATTTTTGTAAAAGAAAATGGGTAGGTTAAATTATTAACGAATTGCTAACCGATTGATTTTGATATGATAATAATTGATATAATACTAATATTTATGACTCATTACATAAAAAGTCTTCTATATGTTATTTATAGAAAAATTATACCCCACCATTTTCATAATCTTAATACTTAAAGTAAGTTTTTGAATTTAACTTACCTTATAATTATCAATTATAAAAGTTTTTGAATTTAACTTACCTTATAATTAACAATTATTTTTTTCCAATTATACCTTTATATCTCTCTACCATTAACAAAATCAATATAAAAAATAAAAAATAGCACAAACAAAATTTTAATTAATATATTATACCATTAAAATTTTATATATATAATTATAGTATTAACGATAACAAACCTATTATAATTGTGTTACGTTAGTAGTATTTATTATTATAGATATTTATGTTTTGAAGTTTAAAGTATTTTTAAAATTTTTATTTTTAAAATTTTTTAATAAACCTGTACATATCAATAGAGATTCAAATCTTTATGTGAAATGAAAAATGGAGACCCGTGAATGGGATGTGTATCAGAATGGAAGCAAAATTCTAAATGGAGGCAAAATTCTAAATGAAGACGAGCTTAGGAGAAATTTTCTAATTTCAAATGTAGAATTTTTGAAAATCATAATAAAAAAATTATCTATCTACATATATCACTATATTCTATTTAATTTTTTACAACTTAAACATTCCAATCTATTAATTCCATAATTTTTTCATACTAATTTTTTTGAAAAAAAATATCTTCAATTTTTTAACACTAAAATATTTAAAAAATCACTTCTATAACTTATATTTCTTTGATAATGATATTAAATATTTATTAATTTTTAAAAAGTAAATAATTATATTATTTTTATTAAAAAATTATAATTGATTTACTATATCTAATAATTGAGATTATATAAATTAGAATTATAAATTATTTTTTACTAATTATTAGATATTAATTATAACATATATTTTAAAATTGATATTTTAATTTATTAAAAGGATGTATAAGGAAAGAATATGTAATTGAAATCATATAAATTAAATTTATATATTATTTTTATTAATTAGAAAATATATTTTTATATTTTTAAATTAAATATTTTAATTTATTAAAAAGATATAAATGGCTAAGAAAGATAAAAAAAATTGAAAATGGGTACACACAAAAATTATCCAATTGGGAAAGGAATTGACACATATTTTGCCTTCATAGGGATGATCTATGGGAAGCTAAGTCTCTGTTTGTTAAAAAGAATAGAGATAGGGATAATATTTTTTTATTTTTTAATTATTTTTATTATATTTAAATTTTCTATATATTTTTAATTTTAATTTGGATTATGTTACATTAATAGTATTTGTTATTATAGATATTTATGTTTTAAATTGTAAAATATTTTAAAAAAATTTCTCTTTTTGCAATTTGTTAATAAACCCGTAGTACCATAGGGATTCAAAATCCCCACGGGAAACGGAAAATGAGAAATTGGGACCTATAAAGGGATGGGGATGAGAGACAAAATTCTAAACGGTGGCTGAGACGTGGGACATATTCCCTTTCTCATGGATACTCATTGTCATCCCTATACATGACTTATGATATAGTAAAATTATCCATTTATTCTCTTTCTTTATTCAACAATTTCAACTTTTGAAATGTGCAAAATTTTCATAAAATAGGCTCGTTATTGTCAGTTATAAGTCATCTATCAAAAATATTTTTAACCTTATAAACATGATATTCAATATAAGATATAAAATAGAATAATACATTTATATTTTATCTATTTATTTAATTATTTAACTATTAATTTACTTTTAAGATAAATTTATATATTCAATTTTCTATAAGATATATGTAAATAAATTATCATTTATTTTTTATAATAATCGATAAACTATTTTTTTATCTTCTCATGCATCGTACGGGTCAAACGACTAATCCTAATAAACACCTTAACTCATCTTGACTTATTTATAATTTATATTTGAAATTTAGTTGACTATTTTAAATTAGCCATTTGTAAACTGCAAACTAATTTGTATAATCATCTATCTACTCTTTCCTGGAACAACATCATCAATTTAAATGAAATTAAATGAAGCTAATGGCTTATTTGATTTCTTTTTAATTTGTTCTTATGTTTCCGTTTTTCCAAGATTTTAAAGAAAATAGTGAAAATAAAATAAATTTCTTATTTTTTTACTTTTTTTTTTACATAATTCTGAAAGACAAAAAATAAATATAAAAAATAAAAAACATAAAATGAAAACAAAAAGGTAACAGATCCTTTAAAGACTTTGTCAAAGCCCAAGCCCCAAGTCTTATGAATGCAACGAAGAACAAAATTCGGCCCAAGATTGGAGAGATTGGGGAGTTGCCTCGTTGGCAGTGGTCCATTATTTATTTCGACACATGTGTGTTCTGACCAAAAAAAAATAAAAAGAAAACATATATTTGTGTGGTTTTTGTGTTTTGTATGCTGAACGGCTGAAATTGCATTGTCTGAAATGTTGAGATTGTGATATTTGGACCTTGGATCTTTTCCGTCTAAGAAATTTTAACGGGTTTTTAATGCTTACACAGTGATGTTTTGCAATATTGTTGCTTTTAGGTTGTCTTATGAAAATTTGTTGTTGCTAATGGTGCATGTTGCAGTACGTGTTATTGTGGTGTGCAGTATTTGGTACATGAAAAAGAAACATTGAAGGAATACTTGACCAATGATCTACTGGTTTGCTATGAAGGGATGCCTTCTGGTGTTTGAACTCTGCAACATGGATACTCATCAGTTCCATTTCAGAATTAAGAGGGGAAGAGCTACTATGAGATCATCTATAGAATGGATCTATCCCATTTGAACTAATGGAATGACTTCTCTCTTTACATGCTAATTTTGTCCTTTTTCTTAAATTTGTGAACCATTTTGCTAAGATTCTGATTTTGCTCTCGTCCTTATTGTCATGTTGTTTTGATTTATGGTTTATTTCCTTGCTTTGTAAAACCTCTTTCTGATTTTGTGCTGCTATTGTGCTATTATGATTTGTATTCTCTTTGGTTGCTTCTGTCTCGTCCTGAGCTTTTATATTAGAAAAAACCCAATTATATTAGTATTTAGTTATAGCTAATGCAAAATCAGTTCGATCACTATTAATATGCATGGTGTTTATAAGCTATATTACAATGCTATTATTCTTCCTCATGCCAGGCTCGGACACTACATTAGAAGAAGAAGAAGAAGAAGAAGAAGTAGTAGTAGTAATAATAATAACTCCATTTATTAGTTTAAAGCACGTCAACTCATTCAAAGCTTGAGATTTTTTTTTAAATAAACAGTAATTTTGATCTTTGAAATTGTGTATATAATTCAATGAAGGTATGTTTGGATCAATGGTATTGGATGAAGCGGAGCGGAATGGTATGAAATATTTTAAAGCTTCATTATTTGAATATTTAAAAAATAGATGAAATGAAATGGAGGTGGATAAAATAAATTTTATTCAATTTCACCATTTCTTATTGTCCTTTTTCCTCTCTAATTTCAGCAGAATAAGATAAAATCTCTTGTTTTTTTATTTTTTACTCATAAAATTATCATCATTCCTCTTTATTTCATTACTAAAATATCCAAACAATGAAGTGAAATAATTATATCACTCCACTATGTTCTATTTCACTCTGTTTTGCTCCACTATTTACCACAAATCCAAACTTTCTCATAAGTTCCTAAAATTTATATATTAACTTTTTAGTCCCTAAAATTGTAAAATGTGAGTTAAACTAGTCCCCAATTTCATTTTTGTTACTATTTTATCATGTTGTTACTAGTGTACCATGTTAGATGATATATTAACGATATATACTGAGATCCTACTTTGCCTAAGAGGTAATGTTATTGAATAATATGATGAGATTGCTAGCATATGCCAAATATTTTTATAATTTACTTATATGCATAAATTATTTTATTGTATACAATTATGCTTATTTTTGGCAAAGACCAAGTAGAATGTTAGCATACCATTGGTGTACCAATTAATGTGAAACATCAGTAAAAATATCAGCACATAGTAATTGAACGCAATATTTTAATTAAGAGCATTTTATGAATGTTAAATTAAAAGGATTAAAAGGGGAGTAACAATCAACAAAAGAGAGTGCAATATAATAGATTAAAAGTCACATATTTAATAAATTTTTAATGTGAATAAAGTAATTATATTGATTTATGTATAATGCTGGTTATATAAAAATATTAAAATTCAATTAATTCAATTAATTAAAACATTTTAATATGAATCATTTGTTTATAATTTTTTTAATTTAATAAAAGCCTGGATCTTTAGAAAGTAAAATACTGTTCATACAATTAGTTGAATTAGATTTAAAAAATACTAAAATGATGAAAAAAGACAACATTAACTTCGTAATATATACCATTTTTAATAATTTTATATACAAAAGTAATTTTGGTCAATATTACCTATATAATATTCATTTTATTAAACTTTTATTTCTAAATATAAATCACCTTATAATAAATTCAATTTGGTCAATATCAAGTTCACAAAATCAATAAAAAAAGTTCAAAAAATTGAATTTGTAGCTTTAATAGAAACACACTGTTTAGCATGTCTAGTTTTCCATTTGTAAAGCTCAAAACTATGATTCGATTATGTTTTTAAATTTTAAAATTCTAACACAAGTCCAAACATGCTATGCGTGTGTGTCGAGGATTTCAATAATTTTTGCACTTTATCGATCTTCACTTTACGAAGCCAAATTTTGTCTTTTGATTAGAGATTAAAAATTTAGATTTGGACCAACTTAATTTATGTTAAAATTAATTTCACTCAAAAGTGAGTCGGTTTGGAAGTTGATCATTACACATTTAGACACGTTTCCGTCCGCATAAAATCAATCGAGTGTTACAGTGTGAAGACCAAATCACCAAACCCATTTTTGGTTTTGGAAGCATATTCCTTCGTTTTGAACCCCACCTTGACCCTGACCTTGAGGCACCGGTATAGCTTCTCGTAAAAGGGGTCAGGCACATGTCTCAATCCATCTGCATCTGTATGTCAATTCCACACTTGCTGCACCCTCACATGTTGTTGATCTCAGCTAACCTAGCCAGCATCTAGCGAACACAGCTAGCTAGCTAGCCAGCTAGTAGCCAACAAATTCAACCGTCAACACCGTATTAACACTTAATTTATTATTCTTAAATTTTATATTATCATTATAATAAAATATGAATTTTGATTTTTTTTTATCTTTAGATTTAATTAGATATTTATAGACACTTACCTTTGAGGTATTAAAATAACACCATTCAACAAGACCACCCCAGCACCGTAGATACGACACCGCCATTTTTTTATTATTATTATTCTTATTATGGATTGGTGGGTTGGTGGTTACCGTTGGTTTTAGGCAAGGGAGCATGTGCTTTGCTCTATTTTGTTTGCCTGTGTCGTAAGTTCAACTCTCCATCTCGTCCCCACTTTGAACCGTCCGAACATTTTCTTGCGGCTTGTTATTTACGGTCTGGATACAATTTTCGGCTTGTAACTTGCAATTGATGCGATACTAATCAAGTTAGATGGAAAACGAAATTATTGGAGCCCCGCGGAAGGGCTGAAATGAGATTATAAATAGTAGTTTAGAAGACACGTGCATGCAAACTTTTTCTCGAAGTTTGACCCAAAAGACAAAGACACTTTTCTCGAATGAAAGCAATATTTCCCAACATTATTACCGGCGCTTGCTCTGTACTTCTCAGAAACAGGAACATTCAACGTGCATCTAGTTTTGAACCACTGGAAAAAAGAATAAAAGACAAAAAACAAAGATCTAACGGTCAGAAATACATAAAAAACTTTACGATAATTATACATAAATCGGAGCATATATAGTCCACAAGTAATATCAATATTCTTAAAAAATAAAAATTCAATGATTAATATTTTGAAATCACAAATCTACCCTATTGCGTCTTTTTTTTGTCAGTCTTTCTTCTCCATATGCTCGACACATCATCTATCACGACCTAATTTAAAAATGTAACCAACATATGAGAGTTTCATCCCTACATAATATCATTGGGTGACGTATCTCTCTAAATATATAAAATAGCATAGTTTCATCCTTAAAATATGATTTTCTTGTAACTCTTTATCATTTTCTCTAATTAAAACATGATATTCAAATTTATAAAACTAAGGTATTTAATGCACAAAACTTTGGAAATATCTCAATTATACTCTGAAAATCAATTTAACCTTAGAAATCTGAATTATGAATATGTTTCTAGTTCATTACATAAATCCTTTAACCATATTATACATTCCAAATACATACTTAAACTCTGAAAACATGAAGGGAAATATATAAACTTTGAAAATAACCACAATATCTCAAAATATATACATGGCTCCAATCCTGCCTACATATCTACTAGAGCACTCTAAGACTAACATGGAGCTAAACTAAGCCTCATTTCGAAGTAAAACTCACCACTAGAAATACCTGTGTTTACAAAACTGGAGCTGAAACAAGATTTGTACCTGCAACTATAAGGAGAAAGGGAAAGTGATGAGTCAATAGACTCAGTGAATGAATTCTCACCCACAACCCACATGGGATGTCCAAAGAATATACATAATAATAATATAGACAATATGGAAATGCAAGTAATTACATAATAATAATAATATTTATATACATGTTATTCGATCCTTGCTTTAACTAAATGAAATTCTAACTTTAAAGAAAATAAACTTAAAATTGAATCAACAATAAGTTCAAACATTAAATTCCATATTTTTGAATGTCATGAAAATTGTCAATTACTAGTTGTATATAAATCAAATAAATCTAAAAACTCTTGAAAACTCTTAGTACTTTGAGAGCTCTGAATCCATGTAACTCTAACAGTCTGACTTTAATATAATTATGGCCATAAAATCATGTTCAAAGGATCATTCATTTGTAGACATTGTGATTTCAAAAGCTCACAAAGTATGTAGCCGCCAACTGTCATGAATCATGTGAAAATTCATACTCTATAACTTTTATGACTAAATTTCTAAACCATCTCTCAAGCTATCATATTTTTCAAAAACTAGAAAACTCAATGTAATACTTCAAAACCAATAGGAGTTCATAATCATAATAGCTCTGAAGTTAAAATAACACATTCATTCTTGAAGCTAAATCATACTCTTGTTCACATTTTTCCAACATATATCAACCAATACTCTAAAGACATAATAGGAAATTCTAAGTTTAGCAAACTTGGTAATATCTTAAATCCATAAAAGCGTAGTTGTCAACTTTTAATAAACTTGCAAAAATACATATTTTTTCAAAATCGTTTCTTGAACATAGATAACACTTTTATGGCACACAACATTCCAAATCATCTGCCATGGTTTTCTAAAACACATTTTCATGCTAAAATCAAGAGATTTATAACTCTTTCAAACTGGGCATGTTTACAAAATAACATTTGTATCATATCTCTACTTGTAAATTCATCTCCACATATATCTTCATCTCTAGTTTCATCCTTAACAATCATCATGCACAAAACATACTTATAATGATTGAAAATAAGTCATGCGTTTGAACCCACTCACCGTTTGGCGTCGAGAGTATATGGGCACCACCAACTTTATCTTGAGAGTTTGGAATAACACCAACAGTTGCCATAAGCAACAAAACCCATGAATGATCTATATTAACTCTAGAACAACTCTAAGAATATTGGGGAAGTACCCCCACTTGATAACAATGAGAAACAATGATACCCATAACATGGAGGGGGATGAAGATGGAAGAATCTAACATAAACCAACAACATTCCTTTACCTTTGAACTTGGAGGAGAAGGATTTGATGGAGGATGAAAGTGAAGGGGTAGGAAGGAGGAGGAAAACTGTTAGGATTCAAATTTGGGGAAAAAATTCGAGTGAAAGGGGTATTTATAGGGGGTCACTTAAATGAAACAACATCGTTTCATCACTATTTACGCATCGAGGGCACCGCTATAGTGGTCATCTCCAGCTCCCCTCGTGTACAGCATGGGACTGCTACAGTGGTCTTGATTTTGCATAACTTGGTCTTTCATGCTTCTAGGGCCTTCCGAGCAACACGGGTGGATCCTGGGGACCTTAAGGCAGTACGAAACTTGTTTGCGGATACGTGTACTTAAGGTATTACATCACCACTATCGACATGGCTGCTGTGATTAAGCTAGCAATTGCACCAATCCATCACTATAGTGCGTCATCAGCCCCCATCATTGACAAGTTTCCCTATCACCTCCGTCACCGTCCATCCAACACCACCACCATTGGTAGCTATAGCTTGGTCTTCTCTCTCACCTCCCAAAAGACCATTATTCTTCAACTCCACTAGGTCATCACCCTTGCCATCCTCATTCCTCAACAATTTGCGATAACGTTCGCCGCTTTCTCTACCCACGGCTCACCTCTAGCCAAATCGCAATTTCCTGTGGCTTAAGCCATCGCTGCCACCTCTGCTAGACTTCTCTGCTTCTGCGAATTTGGTCTTCGTCCTCCATCAGTGGTGTGTTCTCCAGCATCATGAGCGTACTTCACAATGACTCAAGTTTTCTAATGTCACTCTTCATAGGTTCATCAAATCTGGTAAGTTCAAGCTCACCTTTGCTTCGATCATCATCTCGTCCGTGATTCCAACAAGATTTGCGCACTTCCAACTATTGCACGCTCACCGTTTCTCAGCCTCCTCTTCTGGTTTGGGATCGGTTGCTTTGTTAAATCTGATTTTTCATTTCTTTTTCCTTTTAATATTATGGTTTGAATAGAAAATTTGAGTTAGAATGAGGAGTAAAATAGTAATTTCACATTTATGAAATTAAAAAGCATAAGGGTAAGATATGTACCTTTCTACCGGAATATTGAATGTGCCGATCTGAATAAGCAAATTGTAAACGCAATCCTTTAGAATAATTCTTAAAGAGTCATACTTTTTAGCTTCTTTACAAAAAAGAGGTGTCATATTTTTATAGTATATATACAAGAAATAAAATTTATAAAAGTTTAATTTTAGGTTTTTGCTTCGGTACATTTGGGTATTGATACCCTTGTTGGTTTCAATGATTATGATTTGATATTTGTTTTTCTATATTTTAATAAATTTGGGTTAATAGGACACATGGCACAATTTTAATCACAAAAAATAGAAGATATTGATACTCTTAAATTTTATAAAGGTATCAGAGAAACCCTTTGATTTTAATATACAGTTGATATGATTTTTTTTGCATTAGTAACTAATTATTTATTTTTTAATGTATTTTTAAAGATAATTATAAAATATATAAATTTAAAAATGAAATAATGCATGATCTTTTGGTGTATGACCAAACATCAGAAAACCAAAAAGAGAAAGGAAAGCTTATGTCATGTGCAAATTGCAATGCACCCGTGGAGTCATCTGGCAGAATGAGATCGGAGCCAGGTGGCGGAGCATTCCACGCCTTATCCCTCCCAGACGAAGAGCCCAATTTTGTCAGAAAATCAACCGCAAAATTACCTTCCCTGTACACATGCTCCACGTGACACACCCAATGCAGAGCCACCAGCCGCTGGACATCCCAAATAATAGGAGCATAAATATGAAAAAAAGAACTCTCACACTGCACCAGTCTAACAACATCAGTACTGTCCACCTTGTTATAATTTTTTATTAACAAATTATATTCCATAGTTAATAATATTTGATATATAATATTTATTGATTGTTATATGTTTTGTTTCTTAATATATTTTCCATGAGATTATTATTATTATTATCACCGCATTGCTTTCTTTGATTTAAAATTTTAGTAGAGTTAATTAATTGATTTGATTAATTGTTTTAACGTTGGCTAAAGAATTTAAACCATGCATTTATATTTTGAAGCCGTTCTCAATTAAAGCATCTGCACTGTCTTCAATGGATCTTTACTCCAAATTAATTTATCATTATTATTAGTTTTCCACATTTTTTTACTCTCTAATAGCTATATCAAATTTTACGCTGGAGAAGGCTTGAAATGATCCTTTTCTTTTTTTTCTATAAAATGGATATTGTTCAGCAAACAAAGGGCAGCAACTTAGTATTTTCTATAACTATTTCATCTAATGCCCATGAGCAATCCAATAAAGTTGTTCCGGCAACTCTATTAGTTCATATACAAAGTTAGTGGGATGTAGCTATTGTATCCTGAAAAATATTAGTTGTAAAAATCATTTGCACTGACTAATTATTTCGTAATGGTGAAATACTCTTAAGCTCAGTACCTAGTATGCCTCAACCATTAAACCGATAAGTTATTCTAATTTATTCTTAATGTGTTATTTATCTCTAGTTTTTTTCTACGTCGTTATTCATGCATTTATTTATTATATTATTCAATGATTAGTTTATTTTTATTTATTTTACTTGTGATATTATTTTAATTTATTTTTTCCAACATACCTCACAAATCACATTGTGGAAACCTAGTCTCCTAGCCGTAGGCAAACTATGGAGCAGAGTAAGTACATGCCTCGAGTACCCCGTAATCCATTCACCTTGTTACGATCCAATTTGGATTATGACCGGCACGTGAGGAATCGCGTCCCCACATAAGCCTCGTGATCACTGAGTCATATTATATGCATATTTTATTCGTAAAATCCATTTCAAACTGTAATTCAATTTGCATATTCAATTCATAGTAATCGTAAATAGTCTTTTCCCATAATTTAAATCTGAAACTGTAGTTGTGTACAAAATGAAATAGAGTTGCTCTATTTCAAAAGAAACATGAATGCTATATCATGGTAATTACAAAATAAATCATGGAAATCAAAATGCACATGTATATGGTCTGCGACCCTATCTGCACTGCCATTGGAGTACTCAGTATACCAAAATAACCAAACTCCACACCATCGTGTAGCCTGCCAAACTAAAAGCTATTGTTGTCGAGGAGGAAGATGCAAAGGATCCGAAGCTGCAACTGTATATGTGAGAAGAAAAGGGAAGGATAGGTGAGTTTTATCTTAAAACTCAGTTAATGGATCCTTACCCATGACCATATATGGGACTGAAAGAGGATATATAATAGTAATGCAATAGCCATAAAACATTTTATTTAAATTGCATAATAGTTACAAAATCATAGTTTGGTGGGAACATAGAAAACATGTATTTCTCAAAGAATTACAAAGAAAACAGACTATCTATAAACTGTAAAGTGGTACTCAGCCCCTAGCAAAATAAGAGCACCTAGCTAAGATATCAACGATCCCTCACAAACCGCGTCCCTCTTGGACTGATCTAATATGTGGACAATTTCCCCCTCACAAGCCTCGGTATGCCAAGATTAATGATTTAACTATCATTAACTCACAACTCTGTTCCTCTCAGTAATTCCCTATTCCAAAATCATATTAAAATCATAAAAAGGGAGTTCTATGTTTCTAAGTTCAACATCTTGCAAATCTCGTGAATAAACATAAAGCTTCACGTCTATTTCTCATCAACCATAGCTAATCATAACCATAATCATGCTAAAATCATGAATTAAATCATATAAAAGCATTTATAAAGCAAATATGGTCCCATGTATTTTTAAAATCATAGATTTTCATGAACAATTCCAAAGGAAGCATTTCTAGCTATTGCACATTTTTATATAAAAACCCATATCATGTGAAAACTCAACTTTTAAATCACTAAATGCTTCATAACTAGACAATAGCAATGTAACGACCAAAATAAGGCCATAGGATTGAACCTACTCACTTAGAGGGGTAGAATGTGAAGGAACGACACTAAAAGAGCTTTAGGGAATAAGGATGGCACTAATGTCTGCCATAATAACCACAAAACTCATCAATGATCTATTGGCATTTCAAGATCACCCTAAACCAACTCTAACAATATTGGGAAAGTATCCCAACTTGACAACAATGAGAGACATAACAATGCCCAAACCAAGAACACGAAGGAATGGAGAGGGAAGAAGCATGAACAACATTAAACTCACCTTGAAACTTGAAGGATGAAGATTTGAATAGGGTTGGGAATGAGGAGGGTAGAATGAGCGAAAATGGTAGTGGAAGGCAAGAGTTTTCAAGTTTCTCATGGAAGAATCCAAGGGGAAGGGTTTATAAAAGGGTAGGGGTTCACTTATCAAAACTACACCGTTTTTAGTATTGTGCTGATATCAGGGTCCTCGCTGCAGCGAGCTTGAGTAAAACTCGCCACAACGAGCCTGTAGAAACCCTTTCTCACTACAACGAACATATCTCATTGCAACGAGACTATCTAACCAAAAGGGAACTATCTAACCCAAAAAGGGCAAGTTTACATAGTTCACTGCAACGAGCCTATTCTGTATAATTCTGCAGAACTCGGCTGAAATCATGGTTTCCGTAATTGGGGCCTTCCTGTCTAAGGATAGGTGCACTCAAGATATTATACACTTGAAGAGTTTCGAAGAAGTCCCCCAAAGCCAGCCACCCCTAAGTTACCGAGATAGCTCCCATCTGAGTTTAATTTGATGAAATCTTTTAGGGGAGGAGTGTAATAGTAATAGTAATATACTAGCAACGTTTAGTTAGTTTAAGTAGCGAGATTTTTTTTTTTTTTATAGCAAAGTCTCATTGTTGAGTCTTATATATGGAAAAAAATCAACTTAATAAAACTTTACTTTCACGATGAGCCAACTTGACTCAAGGTACGTGTATGTGTGTGTGTGTGTGTATATATATATATACACACGCACACGCACACACAAACACACACACATATATATGGGTAAATTATACTAATCTCCTCTAAAATTTGGTGAACTTCACCTTGACACTTATCTATTTGTAAAATTTGCTCAGAAAATCCTTAAATTTCTAAAATCAATACATCAATCACCTATCCTTGAACTTTATGAAATCGTTACATTGACTCCCTCTATTGCACGCTACACAATGTATCCAGCAAAGGTTGATGTCATCTAGACTTATGGGAATCAAGGTAAATTTTACCAAACTTTATAGAAGGTCAGTATAATTTGTCTAAAATATATTCATGAAAAATGATTCAAGTAATAAAAAAGACTAAATTCAATTACTAGATAACTTATAATATCATAAATTGAGGAATAAAACATTTGTAAACCATAATGAATATCATTTATCTGTCAATCTGTGTATCTATTTATTTATTGATCTATAATATATCTTTTGTAGTCTATAATCTATGACTTATTCATAATCTATAATATATTGGTGATTTAACTCGTGCGATGCACTATTCATCTATTTTATGATTGAAACTAATTTCAAATGTGATACACTAGTTAAATATCTTGAATTTTCTTCTTAACCTATATTGTACTAGGAAAAGTTGTCACCCAAGGCCTGCAACTAGGAAAAGCTATGTCACAGGGCGAGCTACTTGGAAAACAACCTCATGGCAAGAAAAAGAGTGACCTCACAAACATTTATGAACTATCTCCTCCTTAATGTTATGTTAGCATTGGACACTAGCAACATAGTAGCAAAAAAGAAAGAACAAAGATAGGTCACAAGAAACTAAGGAAAAAATCTAAAATAACAAAAAATTGGTGTTGGCAGAATACACAAACGTGACAACTGAGGCTAGATACGTGCCTAGGATAATGAGGCAAGTTTGACGATAAGTTCCATGGCTAGAGATGTCTCCGGTGCATTTGTAGGCATAATTCATGGATCATGCATATATATTAATTTCTATTTATTTTGAAGAATTATGTAATTATGCTTAATGAATTTTATAGATTGATGTTGGATCAACTCTTTTGTTATATAGATATTTGTTATGGATCGAATGATGATATTTAGATATATGCAGATGAAAAGTTTATTTAGTTCATGTATTTAATTGAAAATTATAAGGTTATTATGCATGACATGTCATTTAAGGGTTTCCATGGGGTCAATTCCTCACATGCCAGTCATAGCCCAAATCAAGTCGTGACAAGGCGGCCCAATAACAACCACATGATATACTCTGATACCATATTAAAATTGAATGAGTCTAACTCAAACCCAGAAGTTAGTTCGTGGTTACCAAAACTATTATAAAGGCTATCTATGTCATATTCTTAACTAATGTAGGACTCTAACATGTATATATATATGGCGAAATTCAATGTAATGTTTCATTTATTGCAATGTGCAATCAAAATAAAATATATTTGTGTTTACATTACAATATGTAAGAATATCCATTTATCATACATATTTATCTTGGTTGAAGATTGTATCAAGTGGTATCTAATGCATAAAATTGTAGTAATAAGTATGTTTACCACAATTAATATACAATATATAATTTATTAGACAAAAGAAGCATAAGAAATACAATAGACAATAAAGCATTCTCACATTAGAGGCAACAATGCAAATGAAAATAAAAAATAAACGAGATGATATACACAAAATTCAATATGGTTTGACCCTTTCAACGTAATTGATAACTCCTAAGTTTCAAAATTTTTCACCAACTAAAACATTTGCACAAATCATCCTTATAAAATATTTCATTATATAGACAAGCCTACTTCCCATGCAATTTGATCACCCCCTCTTATCTTAAACCAAATTAAAATACCAGAGTGTATATATT
Source organism: Dalbergia cochinchinensis (assembly GCA_031216125.1). Classification (NCBI taxonomy): domain Eukaryota; kingdom Viridiplantae; phylum Streptophyta; class Magnoliopsida; order Fabales; family Fabaceae; genus Dalbergia; species Dalbergia cochinchinensis. The sequence continues at coordinate 32,460,299 of CM062374.1, read as the reverse complement.
GATAAGTCAAATCTCCTATGAGACATCTACTTCTTCTTGATGTGAGACTTTGTGTTAATTAAACACCCACAAATCTTTATTAAGTTAAAGCCTTACCAAAAGTTTGTCGTAGCAAATATTTCCACAAGAGCCACGTATGCTCTACTTACTTGTACCATAGCTACTTATAAAACATGTTGTTTGATCTCCACATTGTTAAAAAACTTTTGACATAACCTCTCTTCACTTCATACTATCGTTGTTCAAGGTACATTGCCTAACTTCCATATTATCCAAAGGACTTTTACTATAAAAGACTTTGCACATGAATCGATGAACCACCCTTCTCTTTAATGTTTCATCAAGACCAACTAACTCAACAAAGGATGGATACCCTATCGAAGAAAAAGAAGAGAAAAAAGTTAGAACAAATATATTATTTGGTCCCTGAAAGATTTATGTGAGTAATTGAATCCCTTAAAGATTTGAAACTATAATATTTCAATTCTCAAAAGTTTCCTATATACACTATAATCCTCCAAAGATTTGGTGTACTTCAATCCAAAGGAAAATGATAATAGTGGACTAAAGTATTATAATGAAAATCTTTAGATATTCAAATATGTGTGTGTGTGTGTGTGTGTATGCAATTGATCTTTCTTTTAGATTAAAATATTATAATATCAAATTTTTCGAGGACTAAAGTGTATGGATTTGAACTTTTTACAGTATTAAAATGCAAATTTTTTAAGGATCAAAATATAATTTTATTAAAAACATTAATATATAAGAGTGGAAAAAAAGTACTTACCTCGTAGGATATAATAAGGTGGCATTTGACACATTACCTATTAAGATTATTGGTAATGTAGATTACCAGTCAAAAAGATTACCACCTTTTAAATTACCGGTAATGTTACAAGTAATGTAATTGGCAATCATCATTATCTTGTTTGATGTATCAAAAGCATAGTTTTAAAAATCGAACTGAACCAGTCAATTCAGACCGAAAACTGGTGAACCGATCAGTGGTCCGGTTCGGTTTTGCAATTGGACCGGTTATGCATGCAAACCAGTCAATGCCGGTTAAACTTGGAGCAAACCAGTCGAGTTGGCATCGAACCGTGCATGAACTGGACAGTTGACCCACCACTAAACCGATTGGAAAATTTTCTGAAAATCTCCAAAAATGCCAAAGCTGGATTTTAACCCATGACTTGCACCATGGGAATGAGTACTTGTGCCACTAGACCAATAGCTTCTCTTATTAATATAAGGCATTGTTTTTATATATAATATATTTTAGAATGTATTAAAATTTTGTTAAATTCTCCAAACAATCAATGCCAAGATTCAAAGCCAGGAGAAGGACACATACCAATACCACTAGGCTATCTTATTTTTTTTGTTAACATGTTTCATTATTTAATATATAATATATACTTAATTTTATTTTTATATATTAATTTGATAATATCCAGTTCAACCAATGACCCACTGATTGGACCAGTGACTTAGTACCTTGACCGAGTCAACTACCAAGTTGAGTCTGAAAACTATGATCAAAAGGATTACCGAGTAATATATATTACTAAAATTCGCTTCAAACAAATAATAATAATAATAATCATCATCATCATTGTCATTGTCGTCGCCATCGTCGTCATCATCATCATGATGATGATCATTATCATTATTAGCTTATAAGATTAATCATTATAATAATCATTACAAGTTATATTATTATAATAATGATAATCATAATTATAATTATACAATAATAATAATCGTAATAATAATTATATACTACCACTAAAACTAAGCATTATACTAATAATAATTACGATAATTTTATTATATATAATAACTATAGTAACAACAATACTAATATTGATAATAGTAAGCATACTAAAATGCAATGCACAGAATGTAAAAAAACATAAAAAAAAAAAGGAAGATTCCATGCACAGAACACAGAACGAAAAAAAAAATGGGAACCGCAAAACCAAAAAACAAAAATGGAACAAGGATGTGATGCACATGGAGTCCACACACATGGACGACACGGGGCGGAGGAGAGGGGTAATCGTTGTGGGAGGAAGCTGTTCGTGCGAGAGGTTTGAGGTTTCCTATTTGATGAGGGTATTTTTGTGGGAAAAAATATGTAATCTGTAAGATTACCGCTTAGATGGTAATATGGATAGACATCTCTTCAGAGTTTAGAGGGTAATATAGATTACCACTAAGAAGATAATATGAATTAGTGGATAATGTGAATTATCAATAATATTATTTCACTAAACAAAAGTAATGTGGTAGGGTCAAACTAATTTTAAATAATATTATCAGTAATTTAGATGGATTACTCCATACAAAATATCCCTAAAAGTAATGATACAACTTTCTATAAATTTTTCTATAAATTATCCTACATAGTAAATAGAGTAAAAGATTAAATATAACACTTGCCTTGAAATAATAAAAAAAAATGATCAAAACTTATTTAATGCAATATTTGGGAGGTTTTGTGGGAGGAAGGGGTGGGAAGGAATATTATTTTCCATATAATAAATTAAGAATCGTCGTCGTGATTACCATTTCAACTCCGATCAGTGCTCATACGAACCTTTATTATTCTGCTACTGTACTACTACAATAATGGAAAGCGATTTCATTAATAAATAACCTAGTTTGCTATCCGCCAACAGAGGAATTTCACACCAACTAAAGGGCCTTTCGTGTTGGTAAAGGGTGAACTTGACCTTTTCGGAATGCAGACCACTGCAACATGACAAAAGCACACACGTGTTTGCGTATTTTATAATTATAAATTATAAATAAATTGTAATAAAATCGGATTATGTTTTATATTTCTTAAATTAAGTCAGATGAATCTATTTAATTAGCATGCAATTACGAAAACTATAAGAAAATGTTAAGTAGACTGATATTTTTAACGCATAAAAATTGTAAAAATTAATTTGATATATTTGAAGTACAAAAAAAATTGCTTTATACTGTGTTTGGATTTTAGCTTGAGAGGTTAGAGTCGGTTTTGACCGCCCAGAATCAATTTTTGCTAATTTCGAATGATATTTAATTTTTAGAGATTAAAATTCATTCTAGCTTCTGGAGGAAGTGAAAATTTAGGTTACATTTGTTTCAGTTTTTAAAAATAGTGGTTACAAAATTTTAATTATATATATTATTGAAAAAGTTGAAAATTATTTTTTTAAAATTTATGATTATTTTTAAAAAATTATTTGAACATATGAAAATTGAAATTTTCAATTGATCCAAAATAATTACTCTAAATGCAGCTTTATTATTTTTTTCTATTAGAATTCTTTTCAAAGGAATTATTAAATATAAATTACTTTTTTTAAAAATTAACTATACCCAAATTATTTATGAAAATATAATTTTATTTTAAATGAATTCTATAAATATAAAATCAAATATATTATCAGAGGTGGAAGTAAATTAGGATAAACTAAACTTTAACTCAAATAGGTCTGACGTATATTGTCAAAAAGTAGTCTTAGCCTGGACCCATTACCTACTATAAACTTTTTTTACTGCCTTAGCAAGGTCTTCTTAAAAGCCTGACCTGATCTGAAAGCCTATTTAAATGACTATTTGATTATAAAATTTTTAAATAAATTACACTTACCTCCTCTAAAATTTGATGGAATTCACCCTAGCTCTCCTCTATTTGTCCGAATAATACTGACATCTCCTAAATATATTGTTCATTATATAATAGACAAGAGGTTAGTGTAATAATTTTATAAACTCAAGGAAAAATGTTAGTGTAATGATTTCACAAACTCAGGGATTTTCTGAATAAATTTTACAAATAAAGGGGATGTGAGATAAATTTTACTATTTCACCAATCTCAACGAATATTAGTGTAATCTATCCAAATATTTTTTAGAAAATTATTTAACTCTTAAATAAGTCGAATGGCTTTTGAATATATAAAAAAAATTTAATTTTTAAATTAATTAAAGACTTATTGATTAAATTAAAAGTATATTTTTAAATAGATTAAAATATTTTTATTATTATTATATTTTTTATAATAATAATAATAGTAGTAGTAGTAGTAGTAGGTCAATCTATTAGATTTAATGGATTATTTTATTATCCAAAACCTAATTTATTTAGTTAAAAATACTTTTTAAAGGTTCTAAGCCTAATTTCTTTACCAAATAAACTAGGCGCAGAATATCGGTCAAGTCGAAGCCTGTGCGAGCAAAGTGACACATTTCCACCCCTCCTTCGGATTAATACATTTCGGAAGAAGGCAAGTTAAGATCTTGATCTTAATTTTTCAAATAGCCAAAAGGTCAAAAACCAGAAGGTGCCAGTAAGATGACGTTGAAAGCGGTGAGAGTAGGACCGGCTACAAATCTTAATACGAGAAAACGCCAAGCACAAAAAATAAATAAATTGAATAATTAATTAATATTCGTAAATAAAAGAAACTAAAATATAAAAGCCCCGTAAAGCCCCAAAATGCCCACATCGTGCAACGTGGCTCTCGAGGGAAGCTCGCAATAGTCTTCTCCGTTCATTACCTCACGACAAAACTAAACTAAACATGGGGAAGATGCAATTCTCTGCTATCATTCCCCACTCTACTTTTTAGCACCCTCAACATCGTAACTGTCCATTTAAGAAGGATTTATAAAAGTTAAATTCCTAATTGTTTTGCGCCAAATTCTCCGGAGCCTGTTCCATAAGAATTGATTAGGTTTTGCAATTTATCCCTTTGAATTTGATTAGATTCCGTTATTCATTTTTTATTGACACCTGGATCTTCTTAAAAATAAACCATTTTCTTTTAAGGCTTCTATTTACTGATCAAATCAAGGACAAAACGTATCCCCAGTTTTATACCTTCATTTTGTCAAGTTTTCTAATTAAATAATAATGCATAGACATTTTTTTATCTCACACACCAAAATTCACTATTTTTCTAATATCGATAAAACCTGCTAAATATCCTTGTGTGAAAGTATTTGATCAGAGAACTTGACAAAATGGAGGTAAGGAATTTAAGGTAAGTTTTATCTTTAACTAAATTCAAATAGGCAGAGTTTGTTAGAATGCCTATTATTTGACATCTCCACTATATATTATGTAAAAATCTATTACATCATAATAATATATCTATTGTACTATCAATAACAAAATTTAAATTTAAGAGTTTAATTTTAATATAATGTCAGTATAAAATTTTATTACACTGTTATTTAATTGTATTTTTCACATCAGTGAATATAATTAATTATCTCTCCTATTACTTTAAAAATCATGCAAATTAAATCTTAATTTTAATACATTATGGATATAAATATTTTTATATTGCATAGAGCTTTAATTTTTGTATTTTTTTATGTATTTTCACATTATAATTTTGGTTCATCGAAATAAAAATGAGATTTTATGGTCTATGCAAGTTCAAGTTTTACGTTTTGATATTATTTTGTAAACAGTATAATGAGTGAACCAATTAATAAGGGAACTAGAATAAGGAATGTGTAAAAGTTTGTTTTTGTACAATTGTTAAGATGATAGGTGCTATTCTTAACCTTATTTTACATTTTTTCTATCATATGAAGTTATTCATTTTAATTTTTTAGATATTTTAAACTTTACTCTCCCTTGATTTCAATTTTGTAAGTTCTAACCCCAATCATGTTGTTTGCTAGAAATGATTTGATCTGATATTATTTTCATTTTATTATATATATTTGTTTGAGCTTAGTTTTTGTTGTTGTCTTAAGTGATCTTTATGCTTTTTTAAAAAAAATTATATTTCATTCTTATTTTCAAAAAAAATTTATTTGATCTTTTTTAATTTTTTCCCCTTATTTCTATTTTTTATTATTATTTATATTTTTTGTTAACTAGGATATCTACTGCTAAAAGCAGTGACTAATCTTCTTAAAGTATAGAGCTCATAAATGTTAGTTTTGTCTCTGATCATGAAACCATTTCCATATACACCATCAATAATTGAACCCTTAACTGGTTGCTTAAGGAGTCCAGCTAGTTACATTTTTATTTGTATATTGTTGTTATAATATTCTCTTTTTTCTCATTTGTTTTTATTTTATGAATATTATTGATTTCCTTTCTTTACTCTTTAATAAAATAATTTATTACCTTCCATATTAAACTTAATTGTTAGTTTAAATAAAGTAGTAACATGTCACAACTCATCTTGAGAGTGGACTGGCATGTGAGGGACTAGGTCCTCATGGAAGTCTCTGATAACATGATTGACTATAATGATACATATTTATGTTCCAAAGCTTAATTCAAACATGAAATAGTTATTATAGATAAATTCCAAATGATCCAATTTTGATTGAAAATCTGAATCTTAAAGTATTTCTAAAACATAAATCCTTAACATGAAGCTATATAATGCTAATTTGGACTGTAATCAAATATAATTAATAGTGTTACGACCCGATATGGATCGTGACCGGTACATAAGGAACCTTATCCCCACATAAGCCTTGTGATTATTGAGTCGTACTATATGCTTGTTTTGTTCATAAAATCTAATTCAAATCATAAGCGAATTTTCATATAAACTTATAATAAATCTGAATAACTCTTCTCTCATAATAAAATCTGAAACTGTAACTGTGATATAAATCAAATCGAGTTGCTCATATACAAAATAAACCATGAATGTTATATTGTTTAAATACAAAAAGAATCATGCCAATGACAAAATGCAAAACAGGACAATATATGATCTGGGACTCTACCCGCACTGTCATTGAAGCACTCTATCTTGTGCAAAATATTCTGGCTTCATGCCAAGGTGAAGCTCACCCAAACTGGAGGCTAGTGCTGCTGAAGAGGAGGATGAGGGGAATCCTGAGCTACATCTATATCTGTGAAGGAAAAAGGAAAGAAAAGAGGGGTGAGTTTTATCATAAAACTCAGTGAGTAGATCCTTACTTATAACCATACATAGGACATGAAGCAAATAAATAATTAATAACGTAATTTTCTCAAATATTTCTATTTATTTTACATAATAACTTTGAAATCACAATTTATGCTGGGGACAAAATCATATTATTTTTTTCAAAGCATTACAGAGAGAATAGAAATATCCATACTGAAGGGTGGTGCTCAATCCTTGGCGAACATGAGCCCTTCGTTGAGATCTTAACAGTCCCTGGAGAACTGCGTCCCTTGCGGACTGATCCAAAATAAGGATAACTTGCCCCTAGTGGTCCTTGGTATACCAAGGTTAACAGAGTAACTACCGTTAACTCATAGTTCTGTTTCTTTTGGTAATTTCCTAATCTAAAATCAACTAAAATTGAAAAAGGGGAGTTCTAAAATTCTAAGCTCAACAATCTTGTCTTTTATAGGCAAAACATAACATTTCTTTATAAAAATAAATCAAATGGAAATTCATGGCATAAATCATATAATAACAGTTACATACCAAACTTGGTCCCATGCAATTTTCTAAATCATAGATTTTCATGAGAAAATCAATTGGAAAGCATATTCTAGTTCTTGTCTAATTTGGATAAAACCATATCATGTGAAACTTCATTTATAATCTAAATATATATGTTATATGGTGAGAAAATAGTAATGCAATGACCAAAATAAGGTCATGAGATCAAACCCACTCACCTGGAGGGTAGAATGTGAAGCACCTTCACCACGAGGACTCTGAGGAGAAGGGATGACACCAACATCTGCCATTGAAATAGCAAAACTAATCAGAGAGCTATTGATACATCTAGATTACTCTAAGATAATCCTAACAACATTGGAGGAGCATCCCAACTTGAAAACAATGTGAGAAATGACAAACCCTAACCCAAGATCATGAAAAAATGGAAAGAATAGAGACATAATCTAACAGCATATACTCACCTTAAAGCTTGAGAATGATGGATTGGAGTGGATTTGAAAGAAGGCGAGAGAAGGGGAGGAAGGGATTCAGTTTCTACTTCTATAGGGAGAGGAGCCTCGAATTGGGTTTAAAAAGAAGGGGTTTGGGCCATTGATCAAAACTGTGTCATTTTCTAATACTATGCTGACACAAGAATACTTATTGTAGCGAGCCTGGAATTAGTGCTCGCTGTAGTGAGTCTATGCCACCAAGCAGGCACAAAAGGGCTCACTCCTCGCTGCAGCGAGCATGTTCTATATAATTATGTAGAACCTAGGGCTACAACTTGGTTGCTACCTCTGGGGTCATACCGAACTTGTCCAAGGATACATGTACCTCGGGTATTACAAATAGAATAGCTATAAGTCGAAATAAATGATTATAAAACTATACATGTCCAGGATCCTACCTACGTAACTACTGAAACACTACTATACCTGTCATGAACCTATACTAAACTTTACTCTGAAGCTAAACTCACCAATAAGAAGCTATAACACTGCTGGGGTGGATCTTGTGGTGCAATTGAACCTGTAACTGCATCTATAGGAGAGAAAAAAGAGGGATAAATTTATTAAAATTCAGTAAGCATGTCTCTACTCACAACCTACATGGGACAATAATAACAATATATAAAGTATACACCTAACTTGTATAAGACATTTTAATATTTAGATATGTATAGTTATACTGAAAAACATTTAAACTAAATTCATAAACATTAACTAATGGAGAGTCAGGGAAGTTGAACTGAATAAATTAAATTATACTGAGCTGATAACCGTAACTGAGGGGCATTTAATTAGATCCCATAAGTTGAACATCTCATTGGATTCCATAGCTGTAATTGGGGTTGAGTTAGCTCTCTAGCGGACCACTTTATATCAAGGTTAACAATCCTACAGTTGTTAACTCACTGTTTTATTTCTCACTAATTATTGGCCTAAAACTAACATACATAATAGTCAAATATTTCTGCTGTTAATATTAAATTGGGGTTCATACATTTAGCAAACTAAGAAAATAAATTCTATAGCATACGGACAACAAGCATGGTTGTCATGACCCGATCTAAAAATATGACCGGCACGTAAGGGATTGGATCCCTATGTTAGTCTTCTGAGTAGCGTGACTCCCTAAATGCATAAATTAACATGAATTTCTTCCTTAAAACATAATTAAATCTAACTCATCATTAAATTCTCTAGTCAAAACACAATATTTGAATTTGTAAAATTGAAATATTCTAACATACCTAACTCTAACAACATCTTGATCAAATATGCTATTTGTGAAAGAATAAACTATTTTCATTTCACGATCTTAACCGAAATTTGAAAATCAGTTTAATACTTGAAAACTAAATCATGGATCCATCTCTAGCTTGTTACATAAATTCTAATTACAATAATGTATATTCTCAAATCAATATTTGAAATCTGAAAACACATAAAGATGTCCATAACTCAAAATATATACATAACCTTAAAATAAATGCATGACTCGGATCCTATCTGCACAACTATTAGAGTACTCTAATCTAACATAAACCTAAGCTAAGCTTTATTGCAACATAAAGCTCATCATTGGAATAGCTGTTGTTAGCTAGAACAGTGACTGAAGGAATATTGGACCTGCAACTGTGAGGAGAAAGGGAGAGGGGTGAGTCAACAGAATCAATGAGTAGATTCTCACCCATCAACCATATGGGACAAGCAACAAGATATATATATATATATGTGTGTGTGTGTGTGTGTGTGTGTGTGTGTGTGTGTGTGTGTGTGTGTGTGTGATATACATGCATAATAAAACCTTTTCATATTTACATACTTAGCTGCATAGGAAAAACACCTCTATATTCATGGATTCATAGGAAAGCTCTTCTAAATTCTTAGTCCATCATGAAACCATTTTAAAGTTGTGATGTGGTAAACACTAGAGAAACAGTAACCTCTCTCTCTCTCTCTCTCTCTCTCTCTATATATATATATATATATATAACAATAATAACATCTGAAATTGCTCTAATCTCTATAGGTCCTCATAAGGTTCGTATTGGACACCTAACTAGGTTCTGTTCTCTAAATACTCTGGGGGTGAGATTGTCTTCTGGTGAATGACTTGGTACTAATGTTAACGATCTCTCACAGCCGTTAACTCACAATTATGAAAACTCTTAAATATCTTAAAACTCTAAAAGCTCTGGATTCATATAACTAACAATATAAGTTTAGCATAATTGTGACTATGAAATCATGCCTAAGGTATCACCAGCTTACAGGCAACATGATTTCAAAAGCCCACAGAATATATATCTGACAATTATTATAAATCATACTGAATTTTATGCTTTTTAATATAATAAAAACTGAAATTCTAAGTCATATTTCAAGCTAACATACTTTCATAAACTTGATAACTCTAATATCATATTTCAAAATGTAACACCGTAATATTTAACCTGACACGCCTATGACATATTCAAGTTAATTATTAGCCGTTACTCTTTTGTTCCAGTCGTTAATTCTAACCTTTTTATAAAATACTTAGCGAAAATATGGGTAAATTTTTTTTTGAAATAAAAGATGAAAATGTGAGCCGCACATGCAATAACACTACATCATGTGGATCGTACACAAATAATAATAAACCATGCATGCGAAGAATAAGGGCACAAGATCATAATAGCCATAATATCATATATATATATATATATTAAAGGTTCAACTATACATCAAGTTAGATAGTAGCAATAGGTACAGTCATCCGAAATACATAAAAACATAAAGTAAATAAAGCATAAATCCTCGCCTACGCTAGTGCATCTAAAGTAGATAACCCCGAAAATAAAAGGGGGCTATCCTATGCCAATCATATGCTCAACCACCAAACGATAGCTGCCAGCTCCTACTACTGCCCACCCCAATGAGGAAGGACATATCCTACCCACTGTGCCAGCTCGGCTGGAGTGGCCAAACGATGCGCAGGTCAGGCATGGGCTCATCGACGGAGAGTTATCCTCACTCGTCCTCCACGTATCAGTTGTGTAACTATGGCCATACTGCCCTCGCCAAAATCCATAGGGACGGTATGAGAAGAACCCTCGGAGGGTACTTGGGTGGCAGAGTCCTCAGATGGATCTGTCTCCGAAAAAGCGAGGGAGAGCGAGGCACGTACTCTAGAAAGTAGCGGATGGCGGAGGTGGTCGGCGGAGTGCGGTGAGTCCGTTCCTCGCAGGGACTCGCACACACGAAGACAAGGTCGTTGCCAAAGGGGGAAGCATGAGAGAATCGGAAGCTAGAAACTGAGTGTGCAAAGGGACGGTCCATGTATACAAAAAGGTGAACGACACAACGACCCACGAAGTGATATGACTAATGGGCAGCGTCGTAGTGTATCTCCCAAGTGGGCACATCAATGTAAATCACGAATGTCACCATTAACCTCTGAAGATGCAATGGAAAGAAAAGATAGAGGGAGTGAGAAACTTTCCAAAGAATCTCAGTAAGGTGTCTTCCTATTCTGGTGTCATCATCTACATCCTCAGAAATCTCAGGTTTTATTATAAAATAGTGAGCATGCATAAAGTTCAATTATTAAGTTTCCAAAATATCATTTACCGAGGCCCATTCATTTTACTATATGTCTTGGATGTCATGAATGCATTATGCCTCATCATGAAATACATGTCAATGCAAGGTGCAACATACTAAGTACAAGCATAAGTAATGCTCATGGATCATAGTAATTATAGCATGAATTTCCTTAATTTATCTTTGAGATGACTTAGACCATTTCTTTCTCTCATTTGGGGCCGCCCTATTACTCTCGCCTTTTGAGAGTTCTAGGTTATGAGCTCATACTTCACTAGTCGTCACTAGCATATTCTTATCCTTGAGATAAGTCCACACCCGACTTTCAAGTATGGGATATGGGGCTAAGATCACCTTTGATAAAATTTAATTTGGGGAGTCCAAATGATCACTTCCTTATAAGATCACCTCTCATAACCTTTAATTTGGGGAGTCTAGAGGATCATTTCCACATGTTTTATGTCACCTTAACATTAGCATGTTATATTAAGATGCAAGAATACAAACACACTACATGGTTGTCATATGCTTTCATATTATTTCAACATATGCATCTTAAACATTTTATGTGTAATCATGACATGCCACAACAATCTTTGCTTCATGCAAACATAACCAATACATCAATCTCAACATCTCATAAGACAAGTATTTTTATCAACTCCTTAATCGATAAAGCTTCTAAATCGGGTAGACCTATCTTTTCGTATTTATTCTTTTATACATCTAAGGGATCAATTCTGATAATTCTCACTAATTATTAACCTCAAGATCATCTCTAAACAAATCTGGATAGATTTGAAATAGAAAATAAAATGAACCATTTCGGTGTTCTAGAAGTTACGTTTTTGACCTTTTCTCATTATCGACTTTTCCTATGATACTATAATTAATTCCTAAGCCATTTATGAGTGATTCCTATACATTTACTAAGTGGTAAACATCACTTTTACTCAAATAATGCTTGCTGGGCAGAAACCATGTTTATCATTCTAAAGAGTCCTAGAGTTTACATTTTTGGTTCATTCTAGTTACTAGTCCTTCCTTAATTACTAAAATTACTTACCATGCTTATTAATAACAATTTTCTCATGTTAAACACATTCCATACAACATACATCAAATCTGGAAAGTTTAGAACAGAAACTAAAATTTAATTTCCTAAGAGCATGTAAGAATACAAAATAGACATTTCTAATAACTAGTCTTTCTTTAAATTAATTAATTCTAGATCAAGAGATACACTTATAATTAACTACACCTTTATTAAAAAACAAATAATACCCTTAGTTTAGTAGCAAAGGCTGAGAGCTCAAGTGATTTTTGGTTATGTGGACTAAGCTTTAACACTTTAAGAACAAGCTTATATTTTGACGAAATGTTGTAAGACACAAACTTCATTTGCTCAAGATAATAATAAATCATTCCATATTTTCTTAAAGAACCAAATCTGATTTATAAAGATAGATATTTCATGGACCAAAATCCTCATGTAAGTTGAAAGGGGTAAGTCTTGAACACTAGATTATTTAGGTGATGGCATAAACTTAAATATGCAAATACAAGTCTCATTTTAATCTTGGTATAATAAGGTGATGGCAATGGGAATATAAATATGATATGCAAGGCTCGAAATTAAATATGGGAATGCAAGTTCATTTTTAATCTTTAAGTTTAGGTGATGGCTTGAAATATAAACATTCTAGACAAGAAATATAAGCATGTAATGCAAGTTCATTTCTTATCTTCAAGCTTTAGGTGACAACTTGGAAATAAATATGAGGTGCAAGACTTGAATGTAAATATTAAATGCAAAGACTTGAAATATAAACATGGATGCATTTTCTTTTATTATTTCTTTATGTTCTAGGCTCAAGACTCCTATTTAGAGTAATAACTCTAAAAAATTGATCAACTCCAAGGTTTACAAAGTGAAAGGATGTTCAATGATTCCCTTTTTAGTTTTATGCTCAAGACTCCTATCTAGAGTAATTACTCTAAAACACTGATCAACTTTAAGGTTGAAAGGGGTAAGTCTTGAACTTAAGTTAATTAAGTGACCACATAACCATATCATTTTATCTTTTGCCCAAGTAAAACTTTATCAAAGAAAACCAAGTGACATCTTCATTTGCAAAAACTCTTAAAAGTGAAAACTTCAAGCTTCAGAAGTCAAGTAAATGATAGTTTTGCAACTAATATCTGAGATCCTCATCATCAAGCTATGGTTTTTCAAGAACAAGGCCATCAAGGCCGAAAAAGAGAAAGAAAAAAGGAAAGTAGGGAACTGAAAATGAGAAAGAGAAGGAGAAAACCAACATCATAACATCTCAACCTAAAAGTAATACAAAAGCAAAGAATGACAAACTTCAAAACAACTCCTTACCAAAGGTATTTTTCTTGCAAAGAAAAGAGCTTGGTCTTGGAAATGAGATAAGAAGAACAAATCTTCCTTGGAGCTTCAAGGTGATTCATGGTTGTGTGATGGTTTGGGGTTGATGAGTGGTGGAGGGTGGTGGCTCTTAAAGAAGAGAGAAGAAGAAGAAGAGAAGCATTCTTGGAGATCAAAGGAAGAAAGCTTGGGGTTGCAAGAGTGCTCAAAGGTTCTTACAAGCATTCCTTTGGTTTCTATTTATAGAAAAATGAAACATATAGGGGAATTAGGGGGAGGAGTGGCCGGCGGCCTTTGGGAGGGAAAGGAAGAGAAATATCTCTTTTCATGGTATGGTGTAGGCATGGTTTGAGGTATGGCTAAGTATGGCTCAAGGTATGGTTCTTTGAGTGTATATTTTAATTGAATTTCAACATGTGATGGATGAAAATGGAGGGGGAGTGGCCGGCCATATTAAGAGGAAAATAGGGGAGGAATATCTCATTTAAATATTGGTTTATGAGTGTGCTTAGAAGTTGATTTGATTAGGTCATGGATTAGGAGTTGTAATTAAGTGTTTAGGTGAGAAAGTGAGTAATTAAGGTTACTCAAGACAAGATTAAAGAGTGTTCTTGCATAATTAGTGCAAATCCATATTTATTAGCAAGGAATCTCATCACATGACCATTCCCATGATTTAAGAAATTGAATAGAGGAAATACAATTCCAAATTGATATGACTCTAATTCTTGAATTAAGAAAAGGGTTTTGAGTTTCTTTAAGCAATCTTAGGCCATAATTAGCCTCGTTAATTATTTTGACTCTAGATTAATTATTAAAATTAATTACTTTTTAATTAGTGCCTAATATTGCTTAGGTTTCATTATTTATGTAATTAAGCTCATTATGCCCTTAATCAGGGGCAAAATGGTAATTTTTCACAAAAATTTCCCGGGACCACCTGGGCTTAACCAGACATTAAACAATCCTCAAAAACAACATTTCAAACTCCCGAGCAGGGTTCGGGTCTAGTTGGGAATTAATTCTGTGTCAATTACACACATGGTGTTTTGGTAATTTTGCGCGTAGGAACTCAAAAATGAAATTCTTCTGCTTTATTAACACATATAACATATGTAATCACACATAATCCCCGTTCAATACTAAAATAGCCCTTTGAGGATAGTCGGGGCCGACTATCCTTATTCTCCCAGTAAAATAACCTCAGGGGCATTTTGGTCATTTGTGCATGGGAAAAATCAGGGCGTTACACAAAACAATATGGTTCATAATCATGATAAATCTGAAATCATAATAACATATGCATTCCTGAGGCTAAATCATAATGACATATGTATTCATGAAGCTAAATCATACTATATATGTTCAACATTTTTTCCCAATATATCTTAACTGATACTCTAAAAGAATAATATGACATTTCAAGTCTTGAAAACATAGTAATATCATATATTCATAAAAAAACATTTTTTACCACTTCGTAAACTTGCTAAACTAGATATTTTCCATTAATCTTTTCTTGAGCATATATAACACTTTCATGGTATACAACAATCAATCATAGTCCCATGTTTTTTAAAACAT
The DNA here is from genome assembly GCA_031216125.1 of Dalbergia cochinchinensis. Classification (NCBI taxonomy): domain Eukaryota; kingdom Viridiplantae; phylum Streptophyta; class Magnoliopsida; order Fabales; family Fabaceae; genus Dalbergia; species Dalbergia cochinchinensis. Next base: position 32,444,799 of record CM062374.1, on the reverse strand, counting down.
ATTTCATGATTTGTTCAAAGATTCATAATTTTTGCTAGCTTGGTACCATTTGCAAAATCATATCTATGTCATATTTTTCATTTGTAAATTCGTGTTTAGCAACCATGATGCTACAAACATAATTCTAATGATAAAAATAAGGTCATGAGTTTAAACCTATTCGCCGTTTGGAACTGGGAGTATGTGGGTGTTATCAACTTGACCTTGAAAGCTTGGACACCAATAATTGCCATAAAACAACATAAATACATGAATAAATTATAAACTTACTAGAACAACTTTATGAACATTGGGAGAGTACTGAAGCTTGACAATAACTAAGAACATAAACTCTAACTCATGAATATGAAGGAAAGGAAAGAAAACTCAACATAAACAATGAGCAATCCTTACCTTGGTGCTTGGAGAAGGTAGGATTGAGTAGGATGAAAGTGAAAGGGGTTAGAGAGGGAAAAAAACTAGGGTTCTGTGTTTTAGGTTCAAAAACACGTAATGGGAGGGTATTTATAGGGTGAAGGGTATCACTAAACTAAACCACATCGTTTTGCATTGTTCTAGCATCGGGAGGTACTGCTATAGCCGTCTATGACGACTATAGAGATTAGGGTTAATCGACGCATACACATAACTGCTATATCGGTGTCAGAATGTCTATTTTGCACTTAATGTTGTTTCTTTCATTCAGGGCCTTCCCAGTGATATGGGTGGGTCCCGAGAGACCTTAAGACCATACTAAACTTGTCCAAGGACAGGTGGACCCGAGGCATTACAATGGTCCCATAAGTTTTCAAAATAATATTTTCATGGTAATTGTTGGCACCAAATTTTACCTAGTGTCTAAAAGTCGAACTGTAATTCAATTTTGATGAAACAAAGGCAATAAAGAAAGGAGTTTGGTTGTCAAAGCATGAGGGCCCTTGATGATGACAAATTATGACAAACAATCAACATGTCGAAGTTAGTTAACACTAATGAAGTGTGATTCTCAAGGCATATCAATGTTAACGAAATGACAAATTTGATAGTCGACATGTCGAAATGGATGTTTGTCATTCAGAATGAAGCTGAATATCCAAACATGCATGCCAATACTAATAAAGTTGAGATTGATGCTCGACAATCAAAGTTGAAGTTCGTCAGTCAAAGTTGGAGTTCGACATGTCGAGGTCAAGGTTCGTCATTTGGGACTTACAAGATTTTAAGATCAAATCAGAAGCTGATAACTATCATGCTCAAAGGTCGACAAGTCGAATTGGTAGTTTGTTACTTGAACACTTGGAAAATTTTGAAGATGTTGAAGGCACTGTCATGATGATTGTCGTGCAAGTGTTTGTCGAATGGCGGTTATTGACGATTTCCAGCGGTTATTAGCAGAAGCATGATAAAGACGTGACAAAGTGGTGATCAAAGAGCAAATGACAAAGATAATAACTGTCAAAGTCATGTGGACAACATCTAGAGACAACCAAAAACAAGTGTCAAAATCCTAGAGACTTAGGTTGTCTATAAATACTAATTCTGTATATATTGTAAGGGGTTAGAATTTTCACTCATACACTCACTCTAAAAACGCCTTCAATGGCTACACAGAGTCCACAGTTAACTGAGTATTGTTCTTAACTCTCTCTTTTATTTTCCTAGAATTAATTTGTCTTTACTTTCTATTCTTATTTTCTTTATAATTTATGTACTTCATTTACAATTTGTAAATCAATTTACATTCTACATTCCTTCTTCTTCTCTTAATCTGTCAATTTAACACATTGTATCCACAACACATACAAATCATGTTGTAATTATATCTCATCCCATCCTTATTCGATAAAAATAGTTTGACACTCGATTTCTTTGCTGGAGAACCCAAAAGGAGTGGCTTTTCGCTCCACGAATCGAGATTTGGAAAAGCAAGGGCTGTCATCCAAACTCTTGAAGTTTGTCGATTTACGCCTAGTTTAGAGCAATTTGGCCTCCTGCACAAGGATTTTGTCAATTATTTGTTGTTGGCAAATAAGTGCTAAAATCTGCCATAAATAGTAACCATGAAAGCAACAGTTTTTCCAAAGTTGGCATAATACGTGAAAAACCTATATTTAGCATAAATCATTCCAAAACTTCATAAACAATTCATATAACGCTAGGAAAGTTTTGATAATGACAAAAATATGACCATGTGTCATGACCCGACTAGAAAACATGACCGGCACGTGAGGAATCTCATCCCTATGTAAGCCCCGTGACCTTTGAGTCTCTCTTTATATACACAAAATAACATACTTTTCATTCTGAAATCATAATTTCATCTAAATCTTTATTTAAACTTTATATCTGGAATCATAAAACTATACTACTTGATATATGAAGCTCTGAAAACATCATAATCATACTCTAAAAATCAGTTTAACATGTGAACTAAATCATTAATTCATTTCTAGCTTGTACATAATTTTAATCAAACTCTACAATTTCAAATCCATACTTGTAAACTGAAAACATATACATAACTGTTTCTAATAATGAAGTCAAATACATAATCTGGAAATAATACATGGCTTGGATCCTGCCTACACATCTACTGGAGCACTCTATTCTAACAAAACTCTAAACGAAGCCTTACTTTAAAGTAAGATTCACCACTGAGAACAACTGCACCTGTCAGATAGAAGGCTGAACAACATCTATGCCTGCAACTATGAGGAAGAAAGGGGAGGGATGAGTCAATAGACTGAGTGAGTGAGCTCTCACCCATCACACACATGGGAGAACCAAGGAAAATATATATAATGCAATATACATGCAACAATCATAAACTATTTGATATTTACATACATAGCTATAGAAGAAAACTCTTCATTCCATAACCTCGTAAATAAACATCTCTGAATCCACAATCTATCATGAATCTTTTGGCACCAAATTTTATTGAGTGTCAAATTGTCTAATTGGAATTTCACTTTGACAGTTTGAAGATTGGTTAAAAGTCTGGCACGAAAAGAATTGACAAAGCTGGAATATCCAACTTTGCAGTTCGACATTCACGTAGTCATTTGACAAGTCAAAGTCGAAGTTTGTCATTTGGGACAAAGATATCTTGAGATCAATTGGAGGCTAAGAATGACCAAGCTTCATGTTTGAGGTTCGATAGGTCGAAGTTGGGGTTGGTCACTGGAAGACTTAGAAAAATTATGAAGATGTTGAAGATATTATCAAAGTGACTCCATGGCATAAGTTCGTCAAATGGCAGTTATTGATGATTTCCAGCAGTTATTGACAAGAGCTTGACAAAGACGTGACAGAGTAGTGATCAAAGAGCAACTCACAAAGAAAATAACTGTCAAAGCCACGTGGATAACATCTAGAGACAGCCAAGGACAAATGTCAAAATCTTAGAGACTTAGGTTGTCTATAAATACCAGTTCTATACAGATTGTAAAGGGTTGGAATTTTCACTTATACTCACTCTAAAACGTCTCCAATGACTACATAGAGTCTAGAGTTAACTAAGTATTGTTCTCAACCCTCTCTTTTGTTTTCCTAGGATTAATCCGTCTTTACTTTATGTTCTTATTTTTTTTACAATTTCTATATTTCACTTATAGTTTGTCAATCAATTTACATTCTGCATTTCTTCTTCTTCTTCTTCTTTTAATCTGTCAATTTAACATTTTATCCACAACACACATGAATCACAACACAATTCACACTCATTGCATCTCATTCCATCCTCATTCTATAAAAACAATTTGACACTTGATTTCTTTGGTGGAGAACCTAAGAAAAGTAGCTTTTTGCTCCTCGAATCGAGATCTTGAAAAGCAAAGGCCGTTATCCAAACTCTTAAAGTTTGTCAATTTATGCTTGGTTTAGAGCAGTTTTACCTCCTGCACAAGGAGTTTGTCAATTATTTATTGTTGATAAATAAGTACTAAAATTTACCATAAACAGAATCATTTTAACTGGGGATGCAATAACTCATAAAGAAACAGGAATCTTTGGTTATATATAACATGATGTATATTCCCGTTATGTATGTCAACCATGGCATAACAATTTATCTGCTCTATCATCATTCAAGGATCTAAATCAGACATCTAACTAGGTTCCATCTCTACTCTATGAGATTTCCCCTCAGGACAACTTGGTACCAAGGTTAACGATTGTTTTTCCCAGTCACTAACTCACTGTTTGTTTCTCTATAGCTACCGTCTAATCTCTAAATCGTAAAAACTAATTATTTCTCTAAAACTCTATGTTAGGCTCTGCCTTGGAGTTAAAACCCTATCACATATAAGTACCATAGTTTTCAAAATCAAACCAGTGATTAACTTGGCGAAGGCCACTAGGTCACTAGTTCAACTGATAAGTCACTGATTGAACTGGATATAATTAAATTAATATATAAAAATACAATTTAATGTAATAAAATATATGTTATATATATATATATATATATATATATATATATAATGAAATATAACACTAAAAGTTAGCTAGCCTAATAGTAGAGAAAGGTGCCCTCTTTCTCCTTCCAGCAGGGAAGGGGTTCGAACCCTACATTTGATGTTTTTGACGAAATTCTGAATTTTCTTGAAGGCAATGGGTTGACTCGTAGTTCACCCGATTTTGACCGGTTCACACTAGTTAGGTGGCTGGTTCATTGATTTTCCAGTTGAACCGGTATGTCAGGTCCGATTTTTAATATACTGATAAATACTCTACTGTTGAAATCTCAAAATCTCTAATATATGTAAAATCATTTAAATATAAAAACCCTTGAAACTCTGAAAGCTCTGGACTCATATAGCCTGCTTGCAGGCATTCTGATTTCAAGCTGACAGGATATGTATCTGGAAGTTGTTATGAATCATATTGAATTCACAATTTAATAATTCTAATATCATACTTTGAAATGGAAAGGTTCATAATCATAAAACTTTGACATTATAATAACATCTCTATTCATGAAACTTGTAACACCCTAATAAACCCAACTACGCTTAAGTTTGCATTTGGATTCTATTAGTTATCACTTATGCCTTGTGTTCATTTTCTTTTGAAATTAACTAAAGAAAATAGTGGATACCTTTTTTTTTGGGGTACAACTTACTTTTTGAAAGCTTAAGCCCATGGCGAGAATTGAAATACACAGCATTTAAGTAGATGATAATCAAATTACTTTGCGCACTTACTTAATTTAATAAAGCGGAATAAGGGAATAAATATAAAATTACTATCACATAAATTGAAATATAACTACTTGATACATGAGTCATACTAGGACATATATCACAGTGATAGGTTCTTACAAATAACAATATAAGTTCTACTACTACTAGTCTATTCTTCGCAATCTATAACATAACTAAAATCGAAGTGCTAATTCTTGGATGTTCTAAAGACTTCACACGTTGTCTCTTTCCTTAACTATAGTTCTATGGCTTCAAGCGAACTCGTCTATCTCTGGTAACGACAACGGAAAGAGAAACATAGGAGTGAGAAATACAAGATTTCTTAATAGGAGTTCCTATTTGCACTAGTCGTGTCATCATTGTCATCCCAGTCACTTTGGGTTTATTATAAAAAGGTAGACATATAGATAGTCCAATTACTAGATTTTTTGCAAACGTAATTAGCTGAAGTGTAATTGCTTTTAAACTATTCTTATAACATTAATAGGAATATCCATTCAGTCATTCATTAATCATACATATCATGTGAATCGCTAATGAACAATAAATAATTTAGGAAATGCATACATTTCATGATTAATCATCCTCAACATTTACTTGAGTTGTGATCATCATCCTTTTTTTCATTAACATATCTTTCAGTCACTTAAGCAAACCAAGTAATCCGAGTTAGATAGGTTCACCATAACTATATGCATGCACTTAACACTTTACACATCTTTAACTTGATTTGGTCCTTCATTCACCCAGTGCGCCAACACCAATGTCTTAAACCACCTATGTGGGTAATGAGCTCATACCGTGGCAGCTGCCATAACTTGTTCTGTGAGAAAATCTCAATGGATAGGGGGAGGGGTTAAGCAATGAGCTTCTCCTATTACTTTTTATTCATAATTATATCCATTTTTCAGGCTTTTATGGTTTGGCTCAAGTCCACTTTTCTAGACTTTCATTGCCTAGCTCAAATCCACTTTTCCAGACTTCTATTGCTTAATCTCATCAGTGCCATATATCATGTTTCATAAAATCTCATGTAAAATCTCATATTTATACAGTAGACATTTAATTTGAGTCTCATACTATGTGAACATTACTCAAATCATGTTATGCATAACATTTACATCGTAATAAATATAACACTTTAAAGCATTCATGTATATAATGAACCATTCATGATCATTCACAACATTGCATACACATTCAAGATCATAGGTCAAGTTATGCATTATGTGAGTCTCAAGGTCATTCAATCTTGTTTAATTAGAACATAAGCTTACAGGTCAAGAACTTAGTTCTCTTAGTTATTTATGAGTGAAAATCCTTAATTATGTGTAGTTATAGATTATATATCTTTATTATATTTATATTAATCTGATAAGTATTATTTAAATAATTTTTAACCCTCTTGAAAATGGTAATTACATATTTACCCTTTAAAAGTGCTATTTTTGCCTATTAGAGTTTTACAACTTATTACCAATTTTGACATGTTTGCATGGAAAATTAATTTCTCTCACTACACTAACTCTCTGAAGAAAATAAAAGTATGCTCAGATTCCTGACTCAAATGCCTTTCTCTGAGCGTGAATTTCATAGAAATATTCCAAGTGAAATTACTTTTATACCCTTACAAAGTTACCTTATTCCAACAGTATCCCAAGACTCAATCCATGGCTTGTTTCTTAATTCTGGAATCACGTGCACATTTTCAATACATGTATTTTATAGGTCTGTATTCCTCATGACCTCAACTTTCCAACAAAACCATTTTTACATGTTTTTTGTTTTTGTAGAAAAAGAAAAACTCAGTTTAGTGTTAAGGGATCAGATAGCACCTTTAGTAAAAAGACTGAACTTTGAAAAATTATATTTTGAGCCAAAGAACTCCTTTTTAAGTGATTCTTTTTAGAGTGTTCTTAGTAAGTCTAGTTTATAGTAAAAACATGTTTATTTTGAAAAACTTCATATTCTGTGAGTTTCAATTTTCGAAATAGCTACTGCCGGAAAGAGCCAAAACTCCAGCACCTATCATTTTCATGTTTTATGTTATTTCTTTCAACACAAGGACCACACAGGATATTCTAAACAACATTTAAGCATGAAGACATCATAAAATCACTTAGAAAACATAAAAGAACACAGGAGTTTCACAAACTATTTTTACAACATCCCATTGAAACATTTTTATCAACAAACATAAGCTTGATGGCATCCTCACCATAAGTAAGGCTATATGCCATCAAGACTTGCACAACCAAAGAGAAGGCTCCTACCTCTTGGTATAGAGGCTTAAATGAGTCATTCTCTTCACTCCTAGAACTTGAACAAGGAGCTTAATGTAGGGTGACTCTTTTGAATCTTTGCTTAAAAACTAGTGTCTTTAAGATAATATTTTTCACAAGAGTTAAAAGGTGTAACTCTTGCAAGGCTTGTAAAGTATTTGGGCTAGAATTCAAGTATTTTATGTGAGGTTTGATGATGGAGAAGCTTTCTTTGAAGTGAGGAGTAGAAGAAGGAATAGAAGAGGAAGAACAAGAATAAGAGAGAATGCTAGAAGTCTTGGAAACTTAGCAAATGAGTAAAGGAACACAATGAAACAAAACTTAGTCCTGTATATAGGCCTCAAGGTCGCTGCCCTATGGCTAAGTGTGAGGATGATTTTTGTCTCTAAAAACTCATTTAGTTAGATCATTTAGTTAAGGTTACTGGCTAGTTTTTATGCCAAATAATGTGCCAATGTAGCTTAGCCCACACCTATATATGTTGATAATGATAAGTTGTCAAGACTTTGACATTTATTAAACTTTCATTGAGACATGCAAGCTAAGATCAAATCACAATTTTTCCTTCCTAATGATGATGAAACTGTGGGGTATCATGGGGATCATGGAATGATTTTTCATTCTTTCATACATGCATGTATCATATATTCTTGTCATGAGACTCTAGGATTACTACATGATTTAATTTTCAAACTTATGTGTGTATAAATGCATGTAGATATATATGGCTGAAAATATGCATGTGATTATGATGCATGTGATGTATTTTCTTGTCTTGTCATAACATTTAAATAATTTACTTTGTCAGTATTATACTCATACTGTTAAATAAGTTGTTTGTAGAAACTTATAATGATAAATTAATATTCTAAGCTAGAGATTTGTTATTTTAGATTAGTTTAGCTTTTAACCATTTTTAGTATAAATCAAATGGCTTATATTCATTCTTGCTCAAAGACAAGCTTAGGGGTTTGTGCAATAGCATTTTTGTAATTCTATAAAATAAGGGTATCTTTGTCATTTAAGTCAATGGTACACTTGTCCATTATCTATTGGTTCTTCCCATTTTTCATCTTAATCATTAATTAGGAGTAATTAATCTTTCTAATTAACTCCTTACCATTATTTAACTCTTAACCTTTCATTGATCATTATATTTAGTAGCCATTTACTCAGGCTGAATAACTTAATAAATCCTAAATCATCAATGTTGACTTTTTCCCACTACGGGGCCAAGGTCGATGGTCTAATCGGTAAATCAATTGCTCGAGTTTATTGAGTTAATTAGCCTAGACGAAATTTGGGTTGTTACAAAATTAAGTTATATTATGTTTGACATTCTTACCAAAATATCTTAACTGATACTCTAGAATCATATTCGAAGTCTCAAGCCTTGAAGCATATAGATATCATAAACTCTTAAATCATGTTTGATAAAATAACAACATATTAAATCATATATTCTTGTAATAAATCTCTTAGGCTTGCACATAAACAGTTCCATAATATACAATATATCAATCATAGTCCTTTTTTTTTAAACACATTTTCATGCTATACTCAAAATCATAATCTTTGGCTAGCTTACCATGCTTGTAAAATCACACACATATATATATATATATATATTATACTTTCATCTCTAATTTCAAATTTAACAATCATCATGCATAAACATACTCATAATGCTTAAAAGTAAGGTCATGAGTTTGAACCCATTCACCATTTAAAGCCGGGAGTATGTAGGCACCACCAATTTCATCTTGAAAGCTTGGAATAGCACTAACAACTGCCATAAAACAACATTGACTCATGATCAAACTCTAATAATATTTAGATAATTCTAAAACAACTCTAATAATATTGGGGGAGCACTCCTACTTGACATGGAATGGGGAGGAAGAAGATAGCAAGAACTAACAAAACCCTTACCTTTGATCTTGGAAGGAGAAGGAATAGGGTTAGATTGAGAGAGAAAGGGTTGAAAAGGTATTTGGAAAGGAGGGTTTCAGTTTCTGAGAGGGAGAACCCGAGAATGAGGGTTTTAAAGGGGTTGGGGGTTCACTTTTTAAAACTGAGTCATTTTGCACTGTGCTGACATCAGAGCTTCCTCGCTGCAATGAACCTGTTGAGGCTCATACTCGCTACAGCGAACTAGTCTCACTGCAGTAAGCATAACTCGCTGCAACAAGGTCGTTCTGCAAAATTCTACAGCAACAGCATTATAATACCCCAGGTAGATGTGTTAGTAAACGAGTTTTATATGGCCTTAGGGTCCATTGGGACCTATCCATGTTGCCTGGTCCTGGATTTTGCTAAGTTTGGACCCTACACCTCCTTGGACGGCTACATGTTAAAGCTACATTCTTGGGATCAAAAGTCCCTGTAATTGTTCCCCAAAGGAAAATAAGTTAAAAAGTTATTTTTAATGGATTTTATGAAACCTTTAAACGGTTCATTTTTAGTCCACAAGTTGGTAAAATCGTAAGAATTCTCGATTTGAACTAAAACCCAAAATTTGATTTTTGATTTGTTGGGATTTTAGTTTTTGTGATATTTTATTTGAATCCAAATGAGGGGTATTTCCTTATTACATTTATGTTTTAAAGTTAATGGAGACACTCACTTAAAATTAAGAAATGTAAATAAGTGAATGTTGAGACAACCCAAATGCCAAAGCACTTTGGTTGTTGTTGCTGTTGCTGCATAATTCTGCAGAACATCCTCGCTGCAGCGAGTTATGTTCGCTGCAGTGAGTAGGCGAGTTAGGAGGCTAACTGCAGCGAGTTGTTGTTTTTCCAGGTTCGTTGCAGCGAGATTTAGTCGCTGCAGCGAACGTGCCTGATGTCAGCATAGTGTAAAACGACGCAACTTTGATAAATAAACCCCTACCCCCTTTATATACCCCCAAATTTGGTCTCCCCTCTCCATTTTCGAAATCTTCTCCTTCCAAACTCTTCTCCACTCTTTTCCACTCAATCCAACATCAAATCTTTATCCTTTAAGATCAAGGTAAGTGTTTATTGTTAGTTTATGTTAGTTTCCTCCATGTTCTTGCTCCCCCATGTTATGGGTTGTTGTTTGTCTCCATTATTAAGTGGGGGTGCTCCTCCAATGTTGTTAGAGTTGTTTTAAGAGTTGTCTAAAAATTAATCTTGGGTCTATGTTGCTGTGTAGTAGTTGTTGGTGCCATTCCAAGCTCTCAAGGTCAAGTTGGTGATGCCCACATACTCTCGGCTCCAAACGGTGAGTGGGTTCAAACTCATGACCTTATTTTAACCATTATAACTATGTTTGATGCATGATATCTATGAAATATGAAATTTAAGATGAGAAAATGTATAGAATATAGTTTTACATGATTATGTCAAGCTAGAAAAATTATGATTTATGATGATAGCATGAAAAAATGAGTTTTACAAAACCATGGGACCATGATTGTTGTATTGTATGTATGGAAAATGTTTTATATACTAATGAAATGACTATTGGAAAAGTATATGATTTTATCTAGTTGCTATTTTGACAAATGTTTTAAGAGTTATGATGTCATTATGTATGTACTGCAAACTTTGGATTTCAGAAGGCTTTTAGAATATTAAGTCGAGTTATGTTGAATAAAGTATGATTTATCTTTATGAAGGAATATGTTATTATGATTTTGAAGTTTCCATGATTTAGAACCCCAGTGTTTTAAGCTATGATTTTAGATTATCAAGTATATGAAAAAGATATGATAGTTAAAGATTTGAATTTAGAACTTCAGTTTTATTGTATAAAGAGGTACGAAATTCAGTATGATTCTTAGCAATTGTCAAATACATATTCTATGGGCTGGAGATCAGGTTGCCTACAAACGGGTGATCCTTTGGGCATGATTCTCACAGTCATAGTTATGCTAAAGTCAGATTGTTAAAGTTATATGAATTCAAAACTCCCAGTGCACTAAGAATTTAGGGGCTCTGTTTGCCAGGGATAGAGCACCCATTTTTCAGCTATGGATTTTGTCAAACTAGTTTAGATGGTAGAGATCAGGAAACAGATAGTTAGTTAACGGTTGTATGAGATCGTTAACCTTGGTACCAAGTTGTCCGTCAGAGGACAATATCGCCCCATAGCAGATATAGAAAATGGGACCTAGTTAGGTACCCACAGCTTGTCCAACAAGGACTATTTGATTTTACAGCTTTTGTTATTATATATGTATTTATTCAGCTCAGTAGCTACTATTTCCCTAGGCTTTGCCGCGCTTTGGTTAAAATAATTTCGTGTTGCTAATGAGTTTACAATTGTTTGTTCATGAATTTATGGAATGAGAAATGTTTTCTTATATAGCTATGTATTTAAATATCAAATGATTATGATTGTTACATGTATGATATTATATGTATATTCCTTAGTTGTCCTATGTGGGTAATGTGAGAGCTCACTCACTGAGTCCGTTGACTCATCATTCTCCCTTCCTCCTTATAGTTGTAGGTACAGGCATTGTTCAGTCTCCGGTCCAATAGCCGCAGCTATCCTTTGGTGAGCTTTACATTGCTGTAAGGCTTCGAGTAGGCTTGTGTAGTCAGAGTGCTCCAATAGATTTGTAGGCAGGATTCGAGCCACGCATATATTTTGAGATATTATAGTTAATTTCAAAGTTTATGTATTTTTGCATATGTTATTAGAATCGGAGTATGGATTTCAATCACTGATCTTGATTTAAATTATATAATAGATTGGCTAAGTAGTTGTAATCTAGTTTTCAAAGATTGAGCAAGTTTTCGTATTTACAACATATGATAAACTAGTTTATGATTTCATGATAATGGATTTTGGCCCAGAAGTTCTCGAAGTTTGGGTATTCAGCACTTCTAGTTTTATGAATTCAAATATTATGTTTTAATTAGAGAAATTCATATTTATTTAGAAGAAAATCTTATTTTAAGTATTATATTACAATAAAGTATGCATTCATAGAGACACGTCACCCAGAAGGCTTATGTGGGGATGAGATTCCTCATGTGCTAGTCACGTTCCCAAGTCGGGTCATTACAAGCACCCAAGCTGCATCCCTTGGCCCTTCACACATCCAGAATTTTCTTGGCAACAAGGGTGGATCCCGGAGGACCCTAGGGCTGTATGAAACTTGTTTATTGATACGTGTACCTGAGGCATCACACCATGACCTTAAATACACTCACTGTTCGGAATACACTTCCAATGCCAACTTGACTCAGGGAAGCAAGAATGGCACCAATAATTCCCAAATTATACATAGAAACCATAAACAACTGATCAAATTACTAAGAATCGAATTGGGAGTGACAGGGAGGAAGAACGTCATGAGAAAATCACATCGACAACGCCCAAACCCATAAACTCATGGAGAAGAATTCTAAGAAAAACCATGAAAAGTCACTTGGAGTTTAGGGAGGATGAAGAATGGAGGAAAAGCGTGAGAGGGAGGTGGGGAGGGTGTTGGGCGGTGGCTAGGGTGTTTTTCGATGTAAGTAATGACTGTTTATAGCATACAGGGATATTTAAATGAAACAACGTCATTTTGGAGTGTTTCTGACGTCGGGTTCTCACCGTGGCAACATGGGGGCTCGCCGTGGCGAGTCCAACAGAAATGCCACTAAGAGGAAGGGGCTCGATGGCTTGCTGTGGTGAGTTGGCCAACAACGAATCTATATATGCACATGCCTGCTACGACGATGATGGGCCTCACCCCGATGGGACCTTCGCGGCGGCAACAATCAACTCGCCATGCAAGCCTGTCTGATATGGGGTGTGCTGGTTTTTGCATTCTGGGGTTATCTTGCCATCCGGGCAAATTCCAAGGTATCTTAGACTATACTAAGCCTAGCTAAGGACACGTGAACTTAAGGTATTATATATCAAAATTATATGCTATAAATTTAATGATTATTTTTTATACAGATATTGATATTAGTATGGAAATATATGCACTATAAGAATGATACCAATAATTAATGATGAAATATACAATATATACATACTTGATCAATGTATAAGTATTTAGAGTATCAAAATCAAAATCAAATTCAACGTAGACAAATAATAAATCTAAGTGGAATGTGGACCAGATGTTACACTTTTTATACTAGTTTTTTCTTTGCGAAACTATCTTCAAAATTTTCTATTACTTAAATATTGAATTTTTTTCAAAATTTTTAATATACAAACCATTTCGAATATATCATATTTTAACATGAACTCACATTTATAATTATTTTTCCAAAAAATTTACAATTTCAAGTGCGCACCCAAAACTTCAATTTTTTTTCTTAAATTAAACTAACAATTTGCTCTTTAAAATTGCAGACGATATCAATTTAATTTCAGAAGATTTTTCACATTAATTTAGTCATTGAAAAAGATATATATGACATCAATTTATCCTTAAATTTGACATTAGTTCAAAAGAATTTAATTTCTATACACTAATAGTTTAATTTTTTTTATACTGTCATTAAATAAACCATCTTATTTGAATATTTTTTAAGTAGTTGGTGTAAAACTCAATTACTTTTGATACTGACAGTATACAAATTTTATATTATCAGTATATAAAAATTAAAATTTTAATTTAGATATATTGACAATATAAATTTTTTTATATTATCATTGAAACAATTTTTTTCCATTTGTATGACTTTTCAACTAACAAGTATAATATTCAATCACCTTTATTAACGTGGTAATATTTCATTGGATAATTATATAAAATTCTTACAAGATATTAATTGGTATGTACTGATTGTGTAAACTTATTTTACACCATAAACTAATAAGAACTTGACAGATCACTATAATTATAGTAACTGCACCACTTTCTCCTAGTTTTTCTCAGCAATTTACTAATGTGTTAAGTTTTAATTAGTTGATAGTATGAAATAAATTTACACTGTTAGTGCATACCAAATAATTTATTTTTACAATATCAATATATTGAAATTAAACCCTTAATTTAATCTCTGGACTATATATGATGTTACTTTAATTATTGAAATATGCATATGATATTGAATGAGTTTATAAATTTATAGAAGAAAAAGAATCAAATAAATATGACATACATTTTTAAGTGATTAAAATGATACCACATATATTTTTAAGGATTAAATTGATATTATGTATATCTTTTAGAGATTAACATAATTTCAAATTATTTTTAGATCTAAAGTTATATTGCCATTTTGTCCTTCGTACTATTAAAAAAAAATGGGAAAAGTTGCACTCTTCACGTGAAGGCACATCAGCACGGGATAAAACCCGTCATCAAGTACCCCTGCGTCCGACCCAATGCCATAGAGAGAGAATGAGAGTTTGGCAAAAAAAAATAAATAAATAAAGAGACGGAAAGAGAAAGAAAAAAAGTGAAAAAATAAAGAGGGAGAAAGAGAAACGGAGTGGGGGGCAGGTCCCCTAAGGAGCTCCGCTTTGAAAGAAAATCGCATATAAAAAACGCATCATATTCGTATATTTTCGATTCGCTCTTTTCTTCCTCTCCTCGTGTGTGTGTTATTATAGTTCTTGGTTGGTGCAGAAAACATTGATACACAGAGAGAGAAAAAAGAGCCACCATTCTTCTCCTCTTCTAGGGTTTTTCGGTTCTTGTGTTTTCCAATGGCCGCTTCTTCTCTCCTCAGATCTGCTCTCTTCGCTCCCTCACCTTCCTCCTCCTCCTCCTCCTCCGATCGCTTCAAGGTCTCCCCCTCACCCCCATCTTCACTCTTCTGTTTTCGTTTCCCTTTTACCCTTTTTTAAGTTACACTTTTTTGTTCCCTTTCCTGCGTTTTCACGGAGAAACCTTGAACCTACTGTGATGTGTTTTTGATTTGTGCTCAGAGAATTTTGAGCTCGGTGATCTCTTTCTGGTCACGAAGTAAACAGTAGCGAAAGAAAAGTAGTCCCATAATAGATGTTTGTAGCTTACGCTTTTATTGGAATAATTAGTGAATATGAGAGTTGTTGAACAAATTTCTATTTTTGAATCCTGGGTGGTGAGGATTTGCGGGTGCTTTGCTAAGAATGGTTTACACTGTACGCTGAAGCTGGTGTTTTTAATTATTAGTGATGTTTTTTTAACGAAACTCTGGAAAACATGTTATATATATACATACATTAGTCAGTGATATTTTTTTAATTTATTTATTAGGTACGTTACCTTTTTACATGGATGAGAATGAAAAGATTACAATTTTTATGTTTGATGTTGGAAGGATAAATGTGTTGAACTGATTATTTTTTGACCGATTAGTGCATTCGATTGAAGAGTCTTTTAACAGTTTTGTTTTTTGTTTCCTTCTGTTGGGTCGTTGCTTGTTACGATTTGTCAGTGTTTTCTTTCTAATCGTTTACACTCTAAAGTTGGCTGTTTTTATTTTTTTGTCTCTCAATTTTAGCTGATATATTTTCCTTGATTTTTACCAAAATGCCATCTTACTTGCATTCTGTTGTCAATGAAATCCATTGGCCATTTCCGGGTAAATTACACTGTCCTCTGAGCATTTGACACCCGTTTGCTGAAAAATAAACTAATCTTCTCTAAAGTTTAGATGATGTTATGTCTGATACTCTTATACTTTGTGTGACACCGAACACCCCCATAAATGTGACATTGAGTGATTGATTACCCTTTCAAGGGGGTGTCAGTGTTGAGATGTATTGTGTGTAATATTATCTAGTCTTGTGAGAGGTCAGTGTATTTTACCCTTGAAAACAGGAAATAGTACATATCAGGTAAAAACAAATATTTAAACAAATTAAACCCCGTTTTTTCCCTCTTGATTTCAGGGCTACTGTATTGCTCAGATGAAGGTGTGTATTTTCTTAATATAACAGTTGATTGCCTGATTAATATATCTATATGTCTGAATCAGGTTTCATGCAATGCCGCCAGTCTTAATTTAAAGGCCAAGAAATCACAGAACAGCATATTTGGAACTTCAGTTCCATGTGGATCGATAGTGATACAGTTGAGTGGCTTGAACATTTTACTCAGGGCCTTTCTTCTTTCTCCCACACCTATTTTTATACCTTTCGTAGTATGTGGTTTCGTTTCTAATCCTGATGAATTGTTATTTGCTCAGAAACTGCAATGCCTGGAGTCTGCAGCCTATCAAAGCCACAGCAACTGAAATCCCTGTCCCTGTACAGAGTAAGAATGTGACATAATTATGTATGGAATAGAGTGATTGACTTGCAATTTCTTGTGTTCTTACTCTTGGCTCGTCTGATCTGTTTAGAATCGAGGAGCTCTGGGAAGACAAGAGTTGGGATTAATGGTAAGTTTCTTGTTATGAAAGTTCTTTGTCTTCTCTTCTATACATCTACTTGTAGTACCAAATTATTTCAATGATTTTAAGCTTTTCCTTCCACACTCTTCTTACTTTCCGGGTTTTATTTTGGATGTATTAGTCACATTACACGGAAATCATATATGGGATTTATAAGAATGGTCTTGAATGCAGTTGCTTTGTTTTTGATGTCTAGTTTGCATGTCAAAATGTGAGATTCACTCAACCTTTATATTAGAAGTAACTGCTGTCATTTATGACATTGGCATGCCAAACTTTTCAAAAAGATTATTTGAACAGATGAATTGCTTGAGATAAAATGGGTAGCCTCCTTTTGTATGGTTTTTGTTTGATAAAAGCTGATAAAGTAAAATTAGTTGGAGGATGGTCCTACCATGCGATCATAATGACCAGAAGCACAATGTTTGTGTGAATAGGAGTTCTTCAACTTATGCTCCGGTTAGGACTTAAGAACTTGCAAATAAGTTGCCTGAACTTGAAAGAAGCATTCTGATGGGTTAGTGGTAGATGGTGTAACAATACAATCATTAGGTTGAAGAGCATGTTTAATTAAAGTTACGTTTATTATTCCTTTAAGTTATGTTTGTGGTCTCTGGTGTATTTGGGTGTAGTTCCAGTCTTTTTTGCCCCCCTAAGAGCTGCTTCTTGCTATCATTACATTTAGGCTATGTTTGGTTAGGACTTAGGAGGGTAAAAATAGGGTGTAAATTTTAATGGATCTTCAAATGTAAAATTACGTATGGAGCTCATCCATGAAAATTGCCACCCAATTTTTACCCTTCAACAAAACAAACTTAGTGTTAATATTTCTTGATGGCATGATGGTATTCCACTTTAAAAGCTTTGGATGGGTTTAACTACATGTTTAATGGGGCTGGTTTACTCGACTTGTACGTTTTATTACATTTACTTTAAACATTTATTTACTTTATCAGTTTGTTGTATTCTGTAAAATGAAATAGTATCTTTCTAGAATGTAGTTGTGAAGCTGGTGGAAACGTTGTTTTTACATTGATGATGTAAATTAAATTTGCACTTTCAATCAATAGATTTTGAGGAAAATGCTAAATCATGATGACTTGTCATTTTCCTCAACTTCTATTGACCGATAGCATAAAATTATTTACATTATCAGTGCATGAAAATTAATCTCATGAAACATATTCTTAGAATATATGTCAAGCTTGGCTTAAGAGAACATACATATCTTATGCTGAAATGTGCAGGTTTTGGTAGGATTGGAAGGTTGGTGCTACGTGTAGCTACTTCCAGGGATGATATTGATGTTGTAGCAATTAATGATCCTTTTATTGATGCTAAATATATGGTATGTATTTTGCTTATAATATATAATCACAGTTTGGTTGTAGCACAGATTGTAGAGTAAATTATCTATATTTAGGTGCGTGTATATGGCATGTATGCATCTATCTCTTACGTTATTATTGTTTTATTTACTTTTCCATAAAAGAAATCTTGTTTTGTTGGTTAAGATTTAGATTTATAATACAGTTTTCTGATCTTGAAAGTCTACCGTGTTGCCAACACAATCTTATGTTCTATATTTCTGATGATTCAATTGGGATGTTCTGTGATTGTAGTCTGTCTTATTTTGTGCCTCTTCCCTTTAGTATTCTTGTACTTATCTTGGGTTTTTTGTTTATAGTTTTCTGTTTCCTCCTTAAGCCCTTTCTAATCTTAGTGAATAATCCATTTTGAAACATATCCCAAACAAGTAAAGAGAAATTGAGGGAACTTTGGATGGAAGATTGTATATCCATTTTCTTGCAGTACTTTCCATGACAATAGAAGTTCTAAAACATTTAGGAGCATTTGGTGTGTGTGTATTTTTGTACCTGTGTACCCCACCCTTCTTCAGGAATTAATCCCTTTTGATTTTATTTTCTTTATTGTTGTTTATACTTTGTCAGTCATTCATATTGAGAATAGGATTGGTCGTTGTTGTATAGCTTGCTTTATTCATTTCAGTTATTCATAGTTTGTTATACATGGACTTTGCTTTATATTTTTTATCTTTTCATTCTCTCAGGCTTACATGTTCAAGTATGATTCTACTCATGGAACATTCAAGGGAACCATTAAGATTATTGATGATTCTACTTTGGAAATTAATGGGAAACAGATTAAAGTTGTGAGCAAAAGGTATGTTGAATTGAGCCCTGACAATTGAAATGGATGTTACAAATGTGTTCTACTGGTTCATAACATCAGTGGAGGAGTCAATGAGTTCCTCAAAATTTGGATTCACCTGAATGCACCTTGTTCTCTATTCAGAGATCCTGTGGAGATCCCTTGGGGCGATTATGGAGCTGATTTTGTTGTTGAATCTTCTGGAGTTTTTACAACAGTGGAGAAAGCTTCATCACATTTGAAGGTTAATACGTTCAATTACTTGTGTATTTCTTCTTCCCTCAATTGCCTTGTACTGTTCCACATCAAATCTTAATTTGGCTGTCTTATTCGCTGTAGGGTGGTGCCAAGAAGGTTGTAATATCAGCTCCATCTGCTGATGCACCTATGTTTGTGGTAGGAGTGAATGAGAAAACATACAAGCCAAACATGGACATTGTTTCTAATGCAAGCTGTACAACAAATTGTCTTGCTCCTCTTGCCAAGGTTTGATTGCATTCTGCAATCCTAAGCTTTATTGAACTCCTGCCTCTCTCTTTTATGAAAATTTTCAGTGCTTGTGTGTAATTTAACAGTATGAAAGATTGATTACTCTAGGGTATAATGCGTAGCTCCTCTTCCTTAAGTGGCAAATAAATGACAAGGTTTCTTAGTGCTTCTTTGACATCCAATGATCCAAATGGGAAGCCTGTTAAAAGCTTTCTGTCGAGTGTAAGACATGAAATATACAGTTTTCTCTATTCTTTGACTTGTAATGCCACATTTTCCTCCGGGTCATTTTTGTGTTTTCAGAGTTGGATTCAAGGTCAAGCTTTTTGTTTATGGGTTGGGAGTGAGGGGTTTGAAAATTCTACTTCTGAAACTATTGAACTCATCATCAATTGAACTATTATCTAGCATTTCAGCAATATCTCTTCCAATATAAGGAATCAAACTATCAGAGAGAAGTTAGTGCTAATTTATCTGCATCTGTAAGCCAAAATGACTTGGTACTCTAATGGCAGCTGGTCTTCCTTATAAACAAAAATCATATGGGCAGAGTAAGGAGGGTGGTAAATTAAAATCATGTGTGGGCTGACATGGAAACCAAAATTCCTCAAAAAATTTCAAAGTAGTGCTTCCTCCTCCATGTCTCTTAATTTCATTAATTACATTAGAAACTAATGTAATTTCATATAATTCTGCCTACGTATATTATTCTTCAGGTGGTTCATGAGGAGTTTGGTATTGTTGAAGGTTTGATGACAACTGTGCATGCAACAACAGGTCTCTCTTTCACGCTTGATATCATAGCCTATAATTTTTTTTTTTTTCCTTTTTGTTTAAACCATCCCCTTGTATGTTGATGTGTGTCATTGACAATATGATTGGCCTTATCATCTATCAGCAACACAAAAGACTGTAGATGGTCCTTCTATGAAGGATTGGCGAGGGGGAAGAGGGGCAAGTCAAAATATAATTCCAAGTTCAACTGGTGCGGCTAAGGTAAGAGGTGGATGATTTTGAAGAGAATGTATGCTTACATTTTTCAGTATATAATTATGAAATTGAGTTTGTTTGTATGGAATTACAGGCTGTTGGAAAAGTTCTTCCTGAGCTGAATGGAAAGCTCACTGGAATGGCATTCCGAGTTCCTACTCCTAATGTCTCTGTCGTTGATTTAACCTGTCGGCTTCAAAGGAATGCCTCCTATGAAGATGTTAAAGCAGCAATAAAGTATGCCTATTATTTTTCTGCTCTGACTTCTGTACTTTCCAGTTGGGTTGCTCTATACTATTCCTATGGTTTTGGTGGTTTTCATGACTTTGCTATTGTTAAAATGAAGGCATGCGTCAGAGGGATCACTGAAAGGAATTCTTGGATATACTGATGAGGATGTTGTCTCTAATGACTTTGTCGGTGATTCAAGGTAATGTCTATTTTTCTGTTTTTTTAATATAAATTACTGTCACCGTATTGCAAGAAGACAGACTTTTCTTGCCTTTCTCCAGGGTCGACAGGCTTAGATGTAGTCTTGCCTACATCTTTAAGTTTCATTTACAGATGAAACAGGGGAGGGTTTTATTTATACAATCCTTGTTGGAAAGTGCTTTGAAGTTTAAAGGATTTTGTTGATATCCTTTTATTACTTAAAACAAATTTTGATTTGCCAAATATAGGACTGAACCTTCACATTTTTCCTTTCTAAGATTTATTAGATTTGGGTTTACATAGTTGGCCCTGTTTGGGTACATTCCTTTGTTGGATAAGTTGCTTATCTCAAATGAAATTATCTTTGAACAGGTCAAGTATTTTTGATGCAAAGGCGGGTATTGGGCTGAGTGCCTCCTTCATGAAGTTTGTTTCTTGGTATGACAATGAGTGGGGTTACAGGTACGTATGTGTGCAAGTGCCTCTACACTCGCTTTTCATTGGACTATTACATGATGACACTAGGACGTAGAGTATGTTTAGATGCAGAAAATTTTTATGTCAAGTCTTAATCTTGTGTTTTGAATGGTTTCCCATGCAGCAACCGAGTGCTGGACCTCGTAGAGCACATGGCATTGGTGGGAGCCCAAACTTGAACGCCAAGCTGGTTTGTCTGTTGCAGTTGATTTCGCAGTTCTCTGGCCATGAGTTAGGTTAAAATTAGTAGCCTGAGTAGGTCCTCGGATTTTCGGTTTTGATCTGATCTGATTTTTATAAGATGTGAGGGTTATGATCACATCATGTACACTGAAAAACAATAAAATTAAAGACAACGTCACTATTACATGTTTGAATTTGGTTTCACAAGCCAATGAAATTTATGAGCTTGCTTTTTATAATGCTTGAAATTTTTTTGGGTGTTTGATATATGTTGGCCTGTTCCGAGTCGGAGTGGTTATGTATGTTTGCACTTTCTTAAGAACAGCTGATTCTCTTTCCAAAAAAATAAAGTGGAAAGAACAGTCTCTCTTTGTTAATGAAGCTGCTAGTGTAAACCTTAAGTCTGAATTTAAGGTCTGGTTTGGGTGATCTTCTAGAGAGATGTTTTTCTTCCAATTGATCTTTTTTATTAACATTTTTTGAAAAGTAAAAATTGATTTACATTTGGATATAATATTAATTTATGGTTAGATATATTATTAAAAGATCTTTATTTACTGTGAATTATTTTTTGTTATAAAAAATATCTTTTTTTAGAAGATGAAAATTTAATTTCTAAGGTTTTTACTGTTTTTTCTAATGATTGTGTTTTTACTTAAAAAAATTTTCTCAAACATATTAAATAGAAAAAGATTTTTTTTAATCAAAAAGCATTTCCAAATGAGCTCAAGACTTCAACTAAAAAATTCCATATTTACTTTACAGGGATAAATTAGTTTCCAAGTCTGTATTTACTCTTTATTCTTATTAAAATTCTAATTTAGTCTCAAATTTATAGTGAGGAATAAATTAGTTTTTCATATTTAAGAAGTTTTATCGTGGTCTTTCAAATTTTAGAAATTAGTACAAGTTAGTTCCTATGTCAAATTGTTGTTTGCGTCGTTAATGAAAATATTTACGTATTTTGTTAACTTATTTATATGTATTGTTAATTTTTATGGTGGGTCTTAACTCATCTTACTTTTCTAAACAAAATTGTTTAGACTTTCTTTTTCATCTTCTCTCTTGCCATTGCTCTTTGCTCACAAGAAGTAATTTGAATGTAAGTTGTCTTTTGTTCTCCAAATAATGGAGGTTTTTAAAATTCTTATATTTCTTTTCTCTAATAAGAAAGATTTCTTGAAGTTCTTGTGTTCTCTTCCCAAAAGATAAGGATGGTGTAGTACTATCTCTCTGAATGCTAGTCGTGAAGTAGGCTAAAATTTACTATGAAAATTAGCAATACACGTAAGCAAGTTGATAGAACACATGAAATTTGACGGTGAAATTAACTTGTTCCTATTTTTGAAATTTGAAGGATCACGATGAGATTTTCATATCTGAGGGATTAATTTACCTCCCTTTCTCAAATTTGAAGGACATGAAATAATGTGCCTCCCACTATAAATCAAGGGTCTAACTTGGAGTTTTAGTTTTTTTTTTTTTTTTCAGAAAGAAAGGTTACATCGGCGTCTTTATTAAACTCATCATCTCTAAAGCATATGTGGCTTGTTAAGTTGATGTGATTCCGTTAAGCTTCATTATAGTATTAAACATTGTTTTGGCTTGAGATGTATGAAAATGAAAAAGAAATTAGAGAATAAGATTTGGGTTTGGGGATGCATCAATGTGGTCAATAAAGAGCATCTCAAAATGTGGTCAAGTGAGAGACCAACACCTTGTTGGTGGATCCTCCGTTCTACGATATTTGTCACGTTAGGAAATCGAGAAAAAAACGGCACATTAAGATGTTAATATAGCTGGATACAAATTGTGGCTAGATTCATTAATATCTTAATGTACCACTTTCTCTCGGTTGACGACAAATATTATGAAACGGATGGAAGCAAATTTGACCCATTTCTGCAAATAATAACGGCTGAACAATCATTAGATATGGTTTTCTTTTCTTGATTTATAGTTTGTTCTTCGTAACATTTTCCTCTGAGCAATGTTCTATGTGATGGCCTGATTTTTCAAGTAGTGAGACAAGTGATCAAATTAGATGACAAGTGATCAAGTGTGGATTCCTACCTCTTCAGGTCTGCTCTGCTGGCGGAGGCTATTGCCATAGAGATGGGCTGCTTTTGCGAAGATATTTTGGTGGAACGAATCAGACAATCTCGCGTTGATTGAAGCGTGCAGGTCGGGTTCGTATCTTGTTGTGATCCATTATATCCTCGGCTTGAAGAGGAGCTTCCAATCGTGTGGTTTCTTGTGGGTGGGCAGAAGCTCTAATGAACTTGCTCACGTGGTTGCTAGCTTAGCTTAGTTCTCAAAGGAGCTCTTAACCCTTCCTGATTGGTGCACTAAATTCCCGGTACGAGTAGATAGGATTTTGTCATTAGAGATGAGGTAACTGTTTTGTCTTCTCTGCACTCTTTGCAGGCCAGGGCTTAGTCTTGTATTCTGTTGGGCTCTTGTTTTGTACCCATTACCAAAATAAATAAATAAATAAAACAGTTACAAAGGGGCAAAGTTGCACAAGCAAGTGGTCAAGTTGTACAAGTACCTTAGATTTGAAAAAAGAAAAAAAGAAAAGAAAGTTGCACAAGTAGCCTCAATGGTTGGACTGCGCCTCATCTTGTTGTGAACTAGGGGCGTAAATGAATAAACCTAATCCAAGAAACCTGATTAACTTGAATCGAACCAATTGAATCGAATCAGGCTGGTTTAGATTATCTAGTCAGATATGATGAAATCCAATTATGCTTGACAATAATCAGTTCGGATATCAGATTTCACAAATTTCAATCCAATGACTGGATCATATATATTATAATATATAATTTTTTTATATAATGTATTTGGTAAATAAATAATTTTTGGTTATATTTATTGATATTATTAATATATATATATATACACGAGATTAATAAAACTTTAGAGATTTAAAGTTTGTGATTTTTTTTTCAATTTTATTGAATTAAACATAAAATAATAATAATAATAATAATCGAGTAACTGGTTTTGGTTTTAAAAAAAAATCTATGAACCCAAATTAAACCGAACCATCAAGATTGATTGGTTTGGATGCATTTTTTTTCTCCAAACCGAAACAACCCGACCTAACTGTTGAGCAAAGTCGATGGAGGCTCAAGATTTGGGAGACTTAAATAAACAAATTGGGAATAAACCACAAAATTGGGCTAGACACCACATCTTAACTCAAAACCTTAAGGCAATGAGTCTATGGGTCATCTCATCATGTATACTATTTACTCAGTTTAAACTTAACCAATTTGGGATTCCAAATTTAAACTTAAAACCAACAATCTTCCCTCAAATGTGAGGCTCAATATGATGTGCTCCCCCTTCAGCAGAAGCTTTCACAGCAAAGCTAGCTGCAAAGTCTCAACCTAGTGCTCTAACAAAGGGTTGGTACCACACCCGACACAAACAAATTGTCATGGCCTAGCCTCTCACTTGTTGAGTAGAGATGTCAAAGGAGACTCAAAATTTGAAAGACTTAAAAAAAAAGATTGAATAATAAACCACAAAAGTAGCCTGGATACCACATTTTAGCTCAAAACCTAAAGGCTATGAGTTTATGGATTTTCCCATCATATATACTATTCATCCGGTTCAAGCCAAACACAAAGTCTCGGCCCAGTGCTCTAACAAAAGGTTGGTACATCCTAGCAAAAACAAACCGCTATGGCCCAGTCTACCACTTGTGGAGCAAAGAGCTCGAGCGAGACTCAAAATTCGGGAAACTTAAACAAACAGACTGAGCAAAAAACCTCAAAGTAGGTCGGAAACCACATTTTGACTCAAAATCTTAAGGCTATAAGTTTATTATGCTTCCTATCATATATAATTCATTCAATCCAAACTTAATCAATGTAAAATTTCAAACTCACACTTGAAACCAACACTACACCCCTATTGTGAACCACTGATCTGGTTGGTAAAAAATTTATAAAGTAATTGACTTTCTGTATATATATATATATTCACTACGATTAACCGCTTGAGTAATAGAAAATGACGGGGGAAAACTGAAATCAATTTCATTTGTTTTCCTAGCATGGAACAAACTATTTTATTAAAATGAGTCAATTGACGAATACGAAATGCTTGATAATTTATATTTCTATTTGTTATTACTTACAATACATTTGTTTATAATAAAATCAAGAATAATTTTTAAGATAATAATAAATGAATTAATTTTTAACTTCCTATATCTTATTGTGATTTATTCACTTTTTTTTGTCTTTGAGGCATCTCTAGCCTAGAACACTGCATCAAGAAACCCTCTCAAAAATTGTATTTTTCAAGGTTTTGGATTTAATTGGAAGTATTTAAAATTGGTGATAAATTTTATGTTTTTAATTTAAAATAATTACGGACCAACTTTAGAAAAATATATTTCTCAAGCAATTCTTAACAATTTATGGTATAAGAATATGGATAATATTATTAATGTATTAACAAACTTATTATTTCTAAAAATTCATATACTAAAAAATCTGTTTTTTTTTCTTTCTTTTTTTTGTTTCCTGGTAGAGTAGTAAAGAAAGGGACAAAGTGAAACATGATGTATGAATTTTCACAAATGTGTGATAATCTCTTGTTAAATTTTCATATGACCTTATTATATATGATATCTTGTTATTGATTTAAAAGGTAAGATTCAAACATGATATATGATACAAGAACTAATTATGAGAGGTCACACATTATTATGTCATAAAAATTCAATATATGAGGATTTTTTTTTTCTGATTCACTTTAATATATGAGGATCCACTCCCGTCCCTAAGATATCCGCATGAAGCACCAAGGACATTTTCACAGGAGGGATAGACCACAAATGGAGACCATGATATGATTGGACTAAGCACCAAGCTTTGGCAAAAACTGTCATCATATTTGCCGTATGCAGAATCAACTAGGATACAACATCCCAGTCTCAAGCAAGAAACTCATGAATGGCGAACATGATAGCTTGAGGGTTTAGTGGAGCAGAGAATTGACACACAAACTATTATATTCAAGATGTCCAAAAAGAAAGAGATAACAATAACCTAAAAAATTAATTTGTCAATTAATAAATTGTAAAGAACAAATTTATAATGCATAGATACTTTAAAATAGTCAACGTACCCATACCGAATACATATTGTATCGGATACTTTACTAAAACTTAAAAATACTTCTAATTATATTTTACATATTTTAAATTTGATTTATGTTGTATCTTTATATTGTACTCGTATCATAACGAATACTCTTACCGGCATACATGCCACATTGAAACAAACATTTTTTTTTTCCTTTTAAAGTGTCTAAGAATTTTTTCCTTGAGTTAGGTTTGGATCGAGTTCGGCCAGGCAAGCTTCCTCTTCACAAATATCCATTTCGCAACAAATCCTCTGCACACCCATAGCCAATGTAGAAGATAACTAGCCTTATTAACCAATAGTTGGTTGTAGTTAATACTTGATAATCAGGGTCTTCTTGTAATTAATACCTCAACTGATATAGATTTTTTAAAGAGTTGTGTTATTTATACTCATTATGTATGAGATACCGTGCTAATTTACACCACATCCACCATTGGATGATATATGAGACGGCACGGTATCTCATACACATTTCATTGATATTTTTATCTTAAAGCAATATCAATATAGTTCCTATTGCTCCTCTATCCTATACTAGTCTTTTGTATTAATAGTCTGCACTAGTTTACAAAAATCTTTTCTTGTCTCAACATAAGAAAATAGAAAAACAAAAAAAATAGTCTCAAATATTTACTATCTTTTAATTTTAATTATTTTAACTGATAAATTCCACGTATACCTTTTTACTGCCTTAAACCTTCTCTTCGTTTGGCAGGAGGCAGTTAAGCCAAGGCGTTTTGGCAAATGTTGACTCAACCTTAGGGTCCTTGGGTGTCCATCCTGCGCCATTAACATCTAAGAGATGCGCATGTTCTTGGTGTATCTACTTTGTCAGGCTCATCGTGGGTTTGGAGAGGATTTTGTCGAGTTGTCCAAGAGCTGAGGCATGGCTTTTGCTATAGTCTTGGCAATGGGCATACATCTCTCTAGTTTGATTTTTGGTTTCGGATATCTGATATTAATTTGCTGGTGCAGGATATTTGGTGGGATGGAGGGGTAATTGGCTCTATACTATCCTTCCTAGGAACATTCACAAGAGATTTTACTGAAACATGGCCCTTGCTCAAATCTGGGCGATGGTTGGATTTGCAACCATGCAACATCTGGCTCTTATTCTACATCCTCGACGTACAATTGCGTTCTAAAAGCTCGTTTCCCTTGGGATGAAAACTCACGATTAGCGTTGGTTATGGCGACTTAAGTGTGTCGAGAAAATCAAGCTTCTTTTTTTGCCTTTGCCTGAAGGATGCTCTTCCAACAGCTGTCTTCAGACATGCTTGGGGACTGGCTTCTGCTCCTACATGTTCTAGGTGTTAGGTTGGGGTTGACGGTATGAGAAATGATAAATAATGTTTTGCATACTGATTTACAACTTTTTGTATAATGGTTTATAATATTTAACTTGGTATAAGTATACAGTGTAAGTTTAGTGATGTTGTGTAACACTCCTCTTGAGGATATCACCCACTGTGATTGTGTTTGTCTCTAGAAGACTTTGAGATTGCATGGGGTCATGTTGAACGCGTTTCAGACTTGCTATGAAATTGAGAACTTCTTGAGCAGTGACCCTGGTAACTCTCATCTTGCTCCTACGATGGTAGCTTCGTGGCAGCCACCTCTAATGGGCTATGTCAAGGTTAATGTGGCCCACTCTGTGAAAAGACACAACTGAGCAACTGAAGAGGTGGAAAAGGGTAATGATATTTTGACACCTAAAAAGTGGATGTCTGAACAGACATCCACTTTATAACCATTGAATGTGATGGTAGTCCCCACTTATCCTTAATATTCATCACATCCAATGGTTATAAAGTAAGTGTCTATGTTTCTAGGTGTCAAACTAGCATTACTCCGTGGAAAATGTGCCAAGAGCATGCTCGTTCTCACATGGCGCCTGTGCCATGGCCTTTCGAGTTTTGACAAATGGGGAATCAATATCCTAGGCCTATTCCCCACGGCGTCGGGACAGGTGGAATATTTATTCACAGCCATTGATTATTCCACGAAATGGATTGAAATCGAGTCACTTTCCACAATTACAGCATCACAATGCCGAAAGTACATCTGGAAGAATAAAATCACGAGGTTTGGTGTTCTAAACTCCGTGATTACTAACAACGGAACTCAATTTGCAGATAGTGTGCGAGTTAGCTCGCATCAAAGAGAGCTTATATGCTCACAACATGTTCGGGACAGCTAATTTCGAGATCATGGAATGTCGTGAATCTCTGGAAATTCTATGTGTAAACTACAAATGAGATTCTGAAGTTAGGGTTTTTTCTCGCCGGGTTTTTTTTCGAGAAGGTATTGAGGCCCGAAACTTCATAAGCCTAGGGTGGAAGAAAAAAAAAATACCCCACGGATTTGTCAGTTATTGATGAAGTCCATTCAAGTTATCCCATGCCTAGCCACTTTGTCCTTCTAATCACTTTGCGATGCTACAAGTAATATTCCCCTCTGAAGTAACTAAGAACTCACTTGCATAGAAACTGAACATAGCTCCCCTAGTAAATCACGCAACATATTCTTGACTATCACGATGAAGAATAGTAACATAAATTATACTACAAAGACAAATGACAAAGATAAATGACATGAACACAAAAGAAAAATAATAATAATAAATTGAGAATTACTATATTCAATCCACTAGAGGAATGTTTAGATGGAGGGGAGTTGCCTATCATAATCCAACACCATACCTTAATTCACTTTCATTCATTTTTTCAGAGTCCACAACGGGAAGAACCACTATAAAGGTCATTATCAAACAAAACAGAAAAAGAATGAATGAACGACTGTAAAGGTATTGATTCTGAAAACTTCAAAGTAAAACGTTGCCACCCAGATGGGCTATTTTTTTTTTCCCCCTCTTCTATTTGACGATTAATGACTTGATGCCACATATTTATAAGATGATGTAAATAGAGGACCGAAACATGGACAATCACACCCGGTCATAGAAGTCTTTTTATCTAACAAGAGATCATACAATTATTATTGAAATTGGAAGGGACAATATACTATAACACCATGGAATCAGTAGGGTCCCGGTACTCATTCCACAATACTTCCAAAGGAAATTCATATACTATCAACAATCCCACAAGTAAATGGTGCCACTACTTGTCAGTAAGAATGAGTTTACGCTAGCAGCTACGTCCTCTTCTATGGGAATTTTGTTTTGGACTAGACTCCCCCCTTAATGATACAGAGGAGTTCAATCACAGGGATAGCACAAGTCATATCACAAGCGACTACAGATCAAGTTCTCTCATAAGCAGTCCAGACAATGCATCATCGGCTTAGAATGGAGTCACTGAACTGACCATTTTGGATAATGCCATTCTCGTTCAGATACTCGACAAATTCATCAATAAGATAAGGCCAAGCACCTTCAGCATCATAATTAGATAGATTTGGGCCCACGGTCTGCAGAAACAAAGCAAGACAAAATTAGAGCTTTATGAGTGACTTCCTAAAAGGCCAACAACATAATATAGAAAGACTGGCGTGAAGAAGTTAAACTTGATTTTTCAGTGAGAAAATACTGTAATAGAAAAAAATTATCTAGGTCACAAATGAACTAACGATGAAAATGAAGACATGAACCGGCTAGGATTACAGTAATCCCAACACCCCATTCTTAAGATCAACATAAGACATGTATATTTCAGTATTTTTAATAAGGACTGGGAAAAATAGCTGACGGAATGAAGTATTCGCTACAGTATGGAAAGCATGTTCTGAAGGAAAAAGTAGCATTTTAGTCCAACACCCTTTCTTTTTAAGGAACTGCAGGTCTGCCTTCAGTTAAACTGAAGATTGACAAGGAAACCAAAGATCAACAAAAGAATAATATTTGTTTCATATCACAAACGGTTGTCCATAAAAAATATTTGAGTAAAATACACTATCATTACACTTTCTCCTCTATTTATAAAATATGCACTCCCTTCACCAAAAAGCTTAAAATAACTTAAACTCTAATCCATTTTCAATTTTTTTTATGTTTATTATTTTGTTTTTGACTAAAATACCCTTTATTAGTAAGTATACAAAATTAAGTTTTTTTTTTTAACAAAATAAAATGTGGCTAACAAAATATTGATATATACGATTTAATTTTTTAAAATTTTTACTATACTAAAAGAACAAGTAATTAATATTAACAATAATATTTTAAAAAAATAAAATTACATATTTTTTAGCTGTAATCGTAGAATATAAATATACATAAAAATAAAATTATTTGCAAATATTGTATATAGAGATGAATTATGTAGAAGATAATGAGAACAACTTTATGATTTTACTATGAAAAAAAATACAGTAACATTATAAAAATAATAGTAGAGAACATACAAAGGTTTTATTTTCTTAAATATAATTATTAAAAATTATTGTTACGATTAATAACTTATTTTCTTAATATATTAAAAAAATTTCAGAGTAAATTACATTAATATATATAAATTATATTAAATAGATAAAAATATTAATATTTACATTATTAGCAGTGACAAATATTTTATTTTATTTAAGAACTTAATATGTATAACTATTATCAAAAGGTAGTTTGGTCAAAAAAAATAAAATAAGCTCAAAAAACTAGAGATTTAATGAAAAAAATTAAAAATGGATTAAAATATAACGTATTTTAAGTTTGTTGGGAAGAGGAGGGTATGTTTTAGACATAGAGGTGAGTGGAGTGTAGTATTGTTTTCTCTTAGGAAAGTGGATTGTATTTTACTCAATATTTCATCCACCACTGATGTAGAATGTATAATTTCGATTATGATTTCAATTTTGAAGTTAGGGTTTGGGGACTTTTTATTTTGTCCTTCAGAGATTTAGCATATCTTTTTGTTTGCACAGTAATATTCTTATTCCCATTTATTTCCAGTTTGGCTGTTCCTTTAATTTTGGGGACTTCAGTTAGTGGCTTGAAACAACCATTTTTCTTGCACTAAGAAATAAGAAAAGGTTAATAACTACATAGATTGTTGGTTCCTCTGTTCCACTTTACCTGGAACGGCACCCACCCCAGGTTCAATCACCACAGGATAAAAACCTTAATGATTTAAGCATAGATGCTCAATAGCCACCATTGGAAGATGGTCAGACACACATAACAAGAATAAGAGCATAAAAGAAGAAAGACAGCAAGATTTCTGTAAGAACTGGTACCAGTAATTCAGCAATAATTGCAAGAACAGAAAGGAATAATGCAGAACGACCAATACCAGAGTAGTATCTTCTCCCTTGCTGTGATTTGTGTTATGGTTGATAGAAGGAAAACGGAAAAGTGTGTGTGATAGCCAACTTTTCAAGAGACTTGGTACTCTCCTAGTCCTAGCCTTTTCCCCAACTGTCTGAATGCTCCCCTCAGCATTCTCCCACCTCCCATATATTCCCCCAATTCTTCCCTCTAACAGAATCACAATACACACACCCCACCCCACTAACTATGCCAGCTAGGCAAAGTTAGCTACAAACCCTTTGCCCACTCCCTTAGTCCATGCTCCCCATTCTCCACACGTGTCTTCCTATTCTCCATAACATCTATATTAGCATAAGGGATAGATGGATCATATTACAGAGTGGGAAAAAATATTCCAAGGGGTCCTAACAATACTCCCCCCCTAAAAATCACCTTGTCCTCAAGGCGACGTACATAGAGGAAAACAATAGTACTGAAAAATTAAGGGCTTCCTCCTGGGTCCCAGATCCTGAAAAAGGAGGAAAGAGAGCCTGTCACATAAGCACATCCACCAGGTTCCCATGGATTTGAACCATGATCAACACCCACAGTTTCTTCATTGTCATGAATATGCAGCACCAACTGCTTTGGTGATGAGTGATAGCAATTGCCCTTCTTCATATTCTCTTCAATAAAAACCCAAATCAGAATTCTTGTTTGGGCAGGCTTGCTAATGCAGTCAGGATGCCCCTCTTGGAGTATGCAGGCTACAGCAGCGGCATGGATAAGGATTAAAGGCTGCTTAAACTAATTTGATGCTTCCTTCAACCTATGCACACCTTGCTTCTTCTTGTCAAAATTCTGTTCAATTATT
Source organism: Dalbergia cochinchinensis (assembly GCA_031216125.1). Classification (NCBI taxonomy): domain Eukaryota; kingdom Viridiplantae; phylum Streptophyta; class Magnoliopsida; order Fabales; family Fabaceae; genus Dalbergia; species Dalbergia cochinchinensis. The sequence continues at coordinate 32,412,029 of CM062374.1, read as the reverse complement.
GGGTCGCTAGTTCCTAAAACCCTCCCCTGAAACTTGAGGCTACTAGTTGCTTTCAAAAGTAAAGGTCTCAGAAAACCCCAACTAGGCTTGAAAAATTCAAGCTCACACATACGCAGATCTTCCTCAACTATATCGACAGTGGATGGAGTGTTTCTCTGTGCACCAAACTCATCCCTTTTAAAGTGAATCTCATCCAAATCGTGTCTGAACCTTCAGATGCAAAACACATACAACAGAAGCATAACCAACAGTAATGCATTTGTGTATGTTTCTGATACCTCCTCTAGGATCTCCAAAAGACCCTTCAGCTGTAGGTGCAGTCCATTTTCCAAAGTAGTTCACATCGATGGCTGCCTCCTTCCACTTCACATAATTTGTAGCACATCTACTTCCTTCAGGCTTAGGAGTTTGCGTGTTCAATGAAAAGAACTTCATATAGTGTCGATCCTCCCATATGGTTATTAGCTCCTTATCCCAAGTGATGACAAGTAGATTCTTCAATGTAATAAGGATTGTGGCAGAAGGTACAACTTCATTATTTGGAACCACTATTGTAATTGTGACCCCATTGCATTCCCGTGAAATAATCCTACGAGTAACCACCCCTCTCCCAAATTGACAGCACTTAAAACTCAAGGTAACAAAAATCACCTTGACAGGTGAAGACTCGATAAATACCCGTTGGATCTCATGGTGCAGGTGCATAAATTGCAATAATGCATTGGAGGAGATGCACACGACATACAAGCAACAGCTGCCTTGGTTGGTGACCAGGTTACGTAACTTCAGGCTTTCATAAATACAAGCTTCCCTCTGTTATGGCCCAGTAATGGTATTTGGCCCATTAACTTCAGGAATTGATCCTCAGCCAGGTCCATTATGCCAAAATAAAGTTTCAGCCAAGTCTCTTCTGTTTCCCTAACTAAGATCGTCCTGTTTTCATCCTTGTGGGCTTGGCCCATCATGCCAAAGAACAGGCCCAAACCCTTGCATGCCCTGCCCATTGCCCATCTGTCTCTGTCTTTCATGCAGCAGTTCGAGGGAACTTCCAATGTCACCCTCTTCAAAGAGGTTTCCTCTACTGCTACCGCGCTGGCCTCCGGATCAGGCGGCTCAGGCGGTGGAAGATGTTTCAGCAGGTACAACCTGAGCTTGGTCGCAACCCTTGTTCTGCCTCCCTCCCTCGATGAACTTGATTCTAGTGGTTCTGGTGGCGATCGCAAGGCATTCGGCCGCCGCCCCTAGATCCAAAGTTTCTGGTGGCTAAGGTGGCGCTCGAACTTCCTTCACGCAACATCTCAAGGGAATTTCCAAGGCTTCCATTTCTAGGACGTTCAAGAGACTTCCACCGAAGGGACATGGTGTTGTCGTCTCTTGCTTCCTTGTCACTAATCGGTTCACACCCCCTGCAGCGGCTCACCGGTCACCGCCCACGAGTCCTGCTCTGGCGGTTTCAAAGCCCGAAACCCCTCACATCACTGCCAGTGACAGTTCGTCCGGCCACCGTCTCCGGCCACGCTTCCGCCGTCATGCTCGACTTGGCTTCGGGATCATCTCCTTTCTGCTGCTCACATGCGCAACTCCATTGCATGTCCTCTTCGGCCTGAGCGTCTTCCTTCAAAGCTAGTGTCACTCCCAGAGCTTCACCCACTGATTCGATCTTCCCTTCGCTCTTTGCAAGGGTTGTCACTGTGAAATCTGTCATCGGTGTGATCTCCTTCAGTTGTTCCTCTTCGTTCACCAGCTCCATTCCTCCCTCAGATCCATGTGCATATGCCTTTGTTTCCTCCATCGCAACCAAATCAGAGCATGAAAATTGGTGAACGAGCTCGGCTTCAACATCTGCATCCTCTTCCTCCGCTTCATTTTGCATGATTTTAAAAAACTCGCGAACATTAGGGGGCCAATCAACCACGAAGGATCTCCTCCTCCTCTTCCACCACCCATCTTCATCATCTTCCCAAACTGGTAGTCGACTACGCCGGAGGTACTTTTCTTGTTCTTGCTTTTTAATGTTCTATAGATTTTGCTTCACTCGCTTCTTTTGCTTCATCTTCCTCATCTATTCCATCTAACCAGTCAAGGTTGCCGTCAGCGTCGCCATGACTCTCACGCGCTCCTCATGCATCACCACCAACCTTCACTCCATTTTGCTTAATCTAGCTTCCATTGCAGCTCACATGGTCCCCATGAACAGAGCTCCCAAGATCGAGAGCTCTGATACCAGTTGTAAGAACTGGTATCAGTAATTCAGCAATAATTGCAAGAACAAAAAGCAATAATGCAGAAAGAACAATACCAGAGTAGCATCTTCTCCCTTGCTGTGATTTGTATTATGGTTGATAGAAGGAAAACGGAAAATAGTGTGTGATAGCCATGTTTTCGAGAGACTTGGTACTCTCCTAGTCCTAGCCTTTGCCCCAACTGTCTGAATGCTCCCCCCAGCACTTTCCCACCTCCCATATATTTCCCCCCCTCTTCCCTCTAACAGAATCACAATACACACACACACCCCACTAACTATGCCAGCTAGGCAAAGTTAGTTACAAACCCTTTGCCCACTCCATTAGTCACATGCTCCCCATTCTCCACGTGTCTTCCTATTCTCCATAACATCTATATTAGCATAAGGGATACATGGATCATATTACAGAGTGGCAAAAAATATTCTAAGGGTTCCTAACAATTTCCTTTTCCTTCGTGTCATTCTAGATATCTAGGTGCTTAGTCAATCATATTAGTAAGACACAAGCAAGGCCATGCATAGATATATCCACGCGACAGGTCCACATCAAGAAAGGAAGCGTACATCCATATTATGAGAGGAAGACCCATTAACCTTTATTTTAATAGTAGTTTACCTTTGCAAATTCCAAAAGCTGAGACCAGGTGTCCCTAGAGATTGCTTTATTATGCCGAGCCTGAATAAGTAGCATCAAAATTATTAATATAAGTAAAATAAACCAGCATTTGGAGATACCTAACCTCCAAGTCAAAGCTATACTAATAAGGAAAATTCAAACAAGCTCAAAGTGAAAGCCAAAGTTGCATAAGGATGATAATAATTAGTTTACTACCTGCAAGAACTGGCACCAGTGATCAACCAGTGGCCACTGCTTTTCAGCAAATAATAATTGCCACATTCCAATAGCTGTATCCAGTGCCAAAGATTTCTGACCCTGCAAAGGAAACTTAGCATTACATATAATGTACAAAAAATACATAAAGCAATACTACTTTTGCAGGATGAATTACAGGTTCAAAATTCAAAGAATATAACAGTACCAAGAGTCATTAATAATTTATACCCAAGCTCCCAAACCCAAGATATTCAAGTCTGACATAGATCTCACATATGCCAAGGCCAATGTACATCAAGACAAATAGAGAATCCAATCATTAACAGGATACAAAACCCACATCAAAATTGTTGTTCCTTCCTTTGCAGTGCAGGAACTCTCACTCTTATGGCTATAGCATCCAAATTTATAATATAAAGACTTGTACCATTATGCAATAAATATTGACAAAATTCATCATCAACAGTTCAACGCCCTTCAGGCTCACATAAAAATAGAAGGAAATTAAAGTAGTTGACAGTTATACTCTAATGTATAATAGTCAATGAAATGCAAACCTCATGATCCTCACATACTTGTTAGGCATATAATAGATGATACTTCCATAGTAGATGATAGTCTTGTCTTGACAAGATAACTCTTAGATACCTAAAAGTTCAAGTACCTGAGGCTAGAGTGTTAATGAATATCTGAATCTTACACGGTAAATATGTTTACCGAAAGAATGACATGGAAAGCCAGTAATCATAGACAATAATAGGTTTCTCCATTACTCACAGTTTTTTATAAGGTACCAATACACTAGTAGTTTTTGGTCAATATTATCCTACTTTTAAAATGAAAGTGTGTGTGTGTCAAGTAGTGTTTACATGGCTACATATTGACCACAAATTCCTAAAGCTATTGTTAGTTGTAAAATAATTCCATATGCCTCTATCAAATAGCTTTTTAGGGAGATACACTTTTATGACATGATATCAAAGTTTTCATGACCAAGTGGTCTAGGGTTCAATCCTTGTTATCCTCATTTTTATAGGTTGTTCATGCTTCAAGCCCAAAAGAGGGGCATTCATGTGAGAAGGAGTGTTAGATATAAAATCATTCATCTATCTCTACCCAACAACTAAAGCTTTTGGGAGATGGTTTCATAGCAGATATTAGTATTCTTAAGATAATGAGGGTATCCAAGGAATCTCTGCAATAACAACATATACTTCAATAAATTATTTGAATTTTGAATGCTAGAGAAGGACACGAAGCAGCTCTAAAGTATCCATAATATGCCAATATCCACAAGAATTTGATAGCTCATCATCACTAGCAATGAATGTTCTGCATATAATGAAGATCATAATAACAAATTATGATCACCAGACATTGAAAATGAACAGTGCTCAAACTATTAAAGAAAAAGATTAATTAATTGAGGATAAGCAAAAAATCTTCAGGAAGAAAGAGAATGCTGAAACTCAGAGCCAAGAAACATGAGCTGGGACACTTGATGATATTGATTGAATACGGAAGAAATAATATCTGAGGGCCCCCTTATAGCTTTCTTTATAATCCACCCTGCATAGTTGAAACTAGTCCAAAAATGCATACCAAAAGGAAACATTTCCAATCTATATTTAAGAATAACTCTAATTTAGGAATTACTGAGATGTAGTAGTTATGATTTGACTATTAGTTTCCTAAGAGCTCCCATACTCCATCAAGATATGGGAAATTGTATCTTAGGCATAAACTAGTAGATTGAACAAGGACCATGTGGACTACTTAAAATTGGGATATGGCCATAGGTTATCACGTATTACCATCCAAATTAGTTTAATCTAAACAACAGGGAAAGAATGGGCCAACAAGACATCAAGACATACCTTTTCTTTTGCCCAGCCAAAAGCGAAATTATATATCTCACGGAACTTCTCTGAACAATCAAAAAATGAGAATATCATATCAGGAAGCTTCTTCATCAAGTGCTGGAGATAATTTGTAGCAATTAATGACATATAAATCAAATAAATAATATGTAGCTATGATCTGAATGCTAGTGTCCGTACGTTCATCTTTCAGCTCAGAGCGCATGTATGGTATCTTCTCACGGAACTTCTCCAGCGAGTCAATCCTGCAATAATTTCTTGTGATATTCAGCTGGGTTTTAGTCAGTACATAATAGTCTTCATTTCCTAGATAGTAAAAGCTACAAACCCCAGTGATTGTAAACCATCAATAAACTCCTTCTTGGAAAATTCACACATGGTGCCAGCCTTCATGTGCCATGATAGAACTAACTGCACAAATGACAATGTACCCAATTACACAAAGCATGCCATCGTCATCTGCATGCATTCTCATTAAGCAACCAAGTTATCGGCAGGAATAGTAAAAATATTTACATTTGTGTTGCAACAATTGTGAATGAATAATTATTACCCACTTGCAATATTTTTAATGTACAAATGTTACACATTTCATCATATAGGAACCAATAAGCCATGTTTCCATATGCCATCTCCAACTTCTTATTCACATATATCTAACTCTGCAGCAAATAAGCCACCTTTGTCTACTGTATCGTTATGAAAAGCCATAGTTACTCACAAACAAAGTTCTCACCCTTGTATCTCTTCTATAATATCGACAATATCTACTGAACTCAGTTATTAAGTATTTGTAACTTTGAGGATCACCGTTTAAAAAGTGTGCCTTCTGAATTAACACATAGAATTATATGTAGGAGGAAACAATAAATTAGACAAGCAATTATTCATGATCTAGAAATGAAACAATGTTATTTTGAAATAAATATTCTTACCATTACAATATCTTGAGGATCCACCTGCACAAGAAAATACGACCCAATTATCAGCTTCCCTTTGAACAACATATGATCTTATGAATGAATCAAAACTCGAGCTCTAGTATTGCTGTGATATGTATTCTAAATTAATGCATAGGAGTGACCGTTTTTAGTTTGGTGATCACTGTTTAAAAAGAGTTCTAGCATTGTTCGAATGTTTGCCTGACTTTATATGGAATGTTTAGTTCAGTGTGTTTGATGTGTGCTGGGTTGTCGTAAAACCTTGAATCAGTTCCTATTGACTGGTTTGCTGGTTTTGGGAGGAGGAAGAAAACCAAATCTTTGAGGCAATGTGCAGTCTATGCCATTGAATGGAGCAGACACCTTAAAATTTTCTAATTCCAGAAACCCTAAAGCATATGAATTCAATCTGCTCCAATTCCAATAAAATTCTCTGGGTATACTGTTTACGATTACCGCTCACATCCTTGTAACAGCCTCCATAAAAACTTAAAAGCAAACAAATATAAAGATACCATCAAGACATCATGAATATAATTAATTTACGTTTAGAAACAGTAACCTGTATATCATTGCAAAGGAGAGTGATACCATCTGCCAAAATCATATCAACATATGGATCTGCAAGGAAATTAGTACAATAAATGATCAGCATACAGGAATTATGTACAATGTTTTAATAAATGATAGTCATTAGTCACATATCAATTGGTAGCAAAAAACTTAAAAGTAAATAAGTAGTAACATCCCAGATTTGAAGTTCATATACAAATCTAAGAGGATAACAAAAGTCTTAACTAACATCTTTAAAGTAATTTCACAAGTTCACATGCAAAAAGTGTGCTTTTTAGTCCAACTGGGTGCCATCTCAAGGGATAGAGAAGCTACTCCAGCCAGGGCTGTCAGCAGGCAGCTATAAAGTACATATGTCATATAATAATAATAATAATAATAATGAATTTTTTCAGTCTTTTTATTCATTTTTACATAGATTAATTGATTGTCGTGCTTATTGGAAGTTATGAGCTACTACTCCTATTATTCTAAAAGCTATCACTGTCTCTATCTCTTTTTCACCTTTATTGCTAACCTTTATATCTATTGTATAACTCCTCCAAGTGTCTGGAATCCGTATATGTTTTAAGCTGAGGCTGGCTGTAAAAATAATCAAATGCTCCTTCAAGATGCCAATCACTTGCCTTCAGAGCCTGCAGTGCTATTTTCTCACTGAAAGTTCATAATTAGATTTTCAAATTGATAGCACAAGTCAAACATGCAAGTAATGTGCATTCTTGTCAATCCCAAAAATAAACCAACAAAATAAATTTGAATAATTCAGCCGAAGCAACAAACAAATTCCCACGGTGACAAAAATGAATTAACCATCTAGATGGCATTAGATGCAAAACAAATTGATAAAGAAAATACACCCACAATCATAAAGAAAATGCACCCAACCCAAATAATCACAAGCTCCCCAATCAATATCATACAAAGTGATCAATTCAAGGAACTTCAAAATTTTCCAAATCAAAATAATTACCCAAACAAAAAAACATTATATTCAAAGGCTTTGAATCCAAGATTTAGCACAAAGGTCCCTCCCTCCCAGCCGCAGCCCCTCCCCCTCCACCTCCCCCTCCCAAAAAATAAAAATTGATAAAATAAATAAATAGGAATACAAAAAAGGGTAGCTAATGTCTATTGTAATAATAATAATAATAACAACAACAACAAAAATATAAAAAAATTAAAATCCAGAAAATTCACAGACAAATAATAAATCATAGGAAACTATGGGAGTACCTAGCTCCAGTTATTGCCATGAACTGCTGGAGTTTGTCACGGTGACCTCTCCCTAATTTGTGCTGTAGTAAAAACCAGAACGAAGTAATAATCAGTACATATTAATTGGCCAGAACACACAACATACACAGCAAAATTGAAAAAACAAAAACAAAAATTTGAGCTTCGCCATCAACATGGACAACGCTTCATTCAAACCAATTCAAAAAGAAGGATCAAAGTTAAAACAGCAAACTTTCAAACACACAGAGGAATAAGAAGATATATAAGATTGAGAATTTCGAGAAACAAGGGCGGGGAACAATTGGAAAAAAAATTCTCTTTTTTTAAAAAAAAAATCACAAAAAGATAGGAAAAACGTGCAGCTTAAAATTAAGCTGAAAAGGGGGAACAAAAATGAGAAAATCGGAGGAGAAGGTGAAGTATAGACCATTGTGGAAGGGTGGAATCTGAGGGTAGATGAAGATCCTGGAGGGGGAAATTAGGGTTTTCGGAGTTGAATTGGAGTTTGGGATTTCCCAAATGTGCGAGAAGAGTGATGGGAAATTGCGAATTGTGGGGTTTTTTGGTTTTGGGTCACTGAAGTGGGACCCTACAGCTTTCTGATAAAGATGGAGGGAATGAGACCTATTGCAGTGGATTCAATGAATAATGACCGTGTAAAATTTACATAAAAAATATTATTTATACTATTTATTTTTTATTTTTTATTAGATAAAGTGTGAATAAGATATAAGTAGAAATAATATCACATATTTTATAAGAACAACTCAAAACTGTACATTTATATATGGTTGGTATTTATAAAAGAAGTAGATAAGAGAAAAGAAAATGGAGAAAAAAAGAATGTTTTCCCTTCTATGTATATATTTAGATTTAGATGATGATAAAATGAAGGAAAAGAAAATGTGAGTTGCACAAAAGTATAATATAAAATTAATTATGATTATATGAAATTGATGTATATTAGGATAAATAACACTAAACACTTTTGAGATTTGGAGTTATTGCATTCCATCTTATTTTTCTACAAAAATAACACTCTGCCTTATTTCTATTATTAAACTCAATTTATTTAATTCATTAAACTCATTTTTCCTTAATATATATAATAAAAATTATAAAATAAATCTAAAAATTTATTATTTGATAAAATACTATAACTTCAAATTTTAAAAAATAATCATTTCAAAGTTTAAAAAATAAAAAGATGCTTTTAAATTTTTCTTTCAAAATATATAAGATTACTATAATAATAATATTGAGTAAGGTTTAGAATTAAATAAATATTATTTCATACAATAAGTTGATAATTAATAATTTTATATACTTTGAAAGAAAAAAGTTAATAATTTTATATCAAGGGTGTTTAGTAATTGCCTCGCACTTCAAAAAATAAAATCATATTTTTGACTTTTTCTTTCAAAGTATATAAAACTAGTCGTTTGACCCGTGCGAAGTAAGGGATGATAATAAAAAATAATTTATTGATCATCATAAAAAATAAATAATAATTTATTTAAATATATGTTATAAAAAATTGAGTATATAAATTTATTTTGAAAATAAGTTAATATTTAAATAATTAAATAAATAAAAAAAATATAAATATATTATTTTATTTTATATCTCATTTTGAATATCATATTTATGATGTTAAAAGAATCTCCATAAACGATCTATAACTAAGAATAAAGAACTTATTTTATGAAAATTTTGTACATTTCAAAAGTTAAAACTATTAAACAATAAAAGAAAATAAATAGATAATTTTACTATATTATGAGTCATTTATAGGAATAAAAATAAGTATCCATGAAAAAGGGAACATTTTCCGTATCCCATCTCTGTTTAGAATTTTGTCTCTCATCCTCATTCCTATTCTCTTCAAGGGTTCTTATTCCTCATTTTCCACATGGGACTTGAATTTCTATGGACATTCAAGAGTTTATCAAAAAAAATTTAAAAATAAAAAGATTAAAAATATTTTGAAATTCAAAACACATATATAATAATAAATACTACTAATGTAACATAATTTAAATTAAAATTAAAAATGCATATATAATGTAAATCCAACAAATATAATGGAAAAAAATGAAGATGTACTATCCCGCCCTTGTTCCATTTAAAAAATGGGACCCCACTCGTGTCAGTCGTCCCATAAAGACAAAGATTGACCTCAATCGAGTCTCCATTGTTGATAATCTCCACATGTATTCACTTTCAATGGATTTTTTTGTCATCCATAGCTATTTTAATTTATGTGATTTTGATTACCCATCTTTTTTTGTACATCCTTTTAGTAAATTAAAATATCAATTTTAAAATATATGTAATAACTAATGTGTTATAATTAGTAAAAAATATATATAATACCAATTTATGTTATCTCAGTTATTAGAGTAGTATATTAATCACGCAATTATTTTCAATAAAAAATGTAATTTTTAACCTTTATAAATATTAATTAATAATAAGTATTATTATCAAAGTAGTGTAAATTATTGAATTAATTTTTTAAAATATTTTAATGTTGAAAAATTGGAGTCCTTTTTTAGTGAAAAAAATTAATATAAAATAATTGTGGAATTGATAAATTGGGATATTTAACTTGCAAAAAAAACTAAATATAGTATAGTAAGGTGAGGGGGTGTGTGTGTGTATATATATGTATGTATGTGTGTGTGTGTGTGTGTGTATATATATATATATATATGATTTTCAAAAGCTCTAGATTTGAAATTATAAACTTTCCCCATGATCTTGTTCTCATTTAGAATTTTGCCTCTATCTGCATCTTTATCCCTGTCACTAAACCTCATTCCTCATTCGCCACGTAGATTTGAATTGTTACGGGTATTTACGGATTTATTAAAAAAAATTTAAAAAGGAAAATTTTTAAAATACTTTGAATTTTGAAATATAAATATCCATAAAAATAAATAGTTTTGTTATCATTAATACTATAATTATAATAATTAATTATAATAAATATAGTTATAATTAATTGTAATACTTTTTGTAACATAATTATAATAGCTTCGAAATCATTAATACTATAATTATACAATAAAATTTTAATTGTATAATATATTCAATTATCATTTTGTATATAGCATTTGTTATTTGTTAATTAATTTTGATAAAAATATTCTATAGAGTATTTTGTTGTGTTATTGGAAGAGAGATATGAATGTATGATTGAAAAAAAAATTAATAATTAGAATAGAAATTAAATCTAAAAACTTACTTTCAATATTAAAACTATGAAAATAGTGGGCATAATTTTCTCTATGAATGACACATGAAAAACTTTCCATATAATGAGTCTTAAATATTAATATTATAGATAGATTACTTTAACAAACAAAATGGGCTCTTCTCTCTTTTTTTTTAAAAAAAACACACTTGAAAAATAAAAAAGAACCTAACACAAAATTAGATGTTCACAATTGGACCGGATAAAATTGGATGTTCATGGATGATGATTAGACATGACATTTAAAATTAAATCAAAAGAAATAATTTTTGTTTAAAAAAACTTAATCAAAGATTGGGTGCTGACAGTAGCCCCCTTTGCTTGGTCTTTTAACTTAAAAGGGCAAGCACAGTAAAAAGCAACCAATTTTTGTTCAATTTAAATTTTATTTGAAACAATGATGAAAGCAAAGTAGACTTGAGACCTGTTAAAAGACGTTACAATACTAGAAAGAGATGAAAGAGGTAGGTATAATAATACTTATAAAGAGAAACTAAGCTTCACAATATCTAAAACGATAAATCAGGCGTCACGGTACCTAGGAAAAGAAAATTAGGCACCACAACAGCTACAAAGAGAAATCATGCCTCATAATGCCTGAGAAAATAAAGTAGGCATCTCAATACCTACAAAGATAAACCAAGCGTCACAATATCCTGAAAAAGAAAAATAAGCATCACAATACCTACAAAGAGAAATCAGGCCTCACAATACTTGAGAAAAGAAAAGTAAGCGTCTTAATACCTATAAAGAGAAATAAGGCATCACAATACCTCAAAATGTTGAGTAGGTGTCTCAATACCTACAATGGATAGAAATGAGGCGTTATAACCAAGGTTCTGAAAACCGGACCAGATATCGAACCGGTTGGGGTAAGAGTTCAAAGGTTCAACCGATTCAACCGGGGGTCCAACCGGAATATAACCTGTATATAATAAAACATATATTTATATAAATATATAAAATAAAATATATGTCATAAAATAACTAAAAATTAAATTAGGTATCAACAAAATCATAGAACATAACATAATTCAACTCTTAATCAAAATAAATATTATCTATATGGATCAAATCTCTCAAGTTACTACTTCCATATTAGAAAAGGAAAAAAAATAGGAAATATGATATTTTAGGCTTTTTTTTTAAAAAAAACCCAAAATATGCAATTTTGCATTTTTTTACAAAAAAAAAGGTTCGAACCTATTTTTTGGCCCTGGCCGGTTTATCGATTCCCGACCGATTTTCAGCTGTTCTTGAGCAGTTTTTTACAAGGCGATTTTCAGGTTCAACCTGGACCGGATAGCAGGCCGGTTCTCGGTTCAACCAGTTCGACCAGCCGGTCCGGTCCGGTTTTCAGAACCTGGGTTATAACACCTCAAAAGGAAGGGAAGATGCCACAACACCTTCAAACTGTTGAGTAAGCATCATAATACCTACAAAGATAAACCAGATGTCACAATGCCTGAGAAAAGAATAGTAAGCGTCTCAATATCTACAAGGATAAACCAGGCGTCACAATACCCGAGAAAAGAAAAGTGGGTGTCACAATACCTACAGAAAGAAATCAGGCCTCACAATACCTGAGAAAAGAAAGTAGGCGTTTCAATACCTATAAAGAGAAATGAGGCGTCACAATACTCAAAAGATAGAAAAGGCATCACAATACCTTCAAAATGTTGGGTAGGCATCACAATACCTACAATGGATAGAAATGAGGCATCACAATACCTCAAAAAGATAGGGAAGGCGTCACAATACCTTCAAACTGTTGAGTATGCGTCACAATACTTGCAAAAAAAAATCAGGCGTCACAATATCTGAGAAAATAAAAGTAGGCGTCTCAATACCTACAAAGATAACTAGGCGTTACAATACCCAGGAAAAGAAAAGTAGGCGTCACAATACCTATAAAGAGAAATCAAGCCTCACAATACCTGAGAAAAGAAAGTAGGCGTCTCAATACCTACAAAGATAAACTAGGCATCACAATACCCAGGAAAAGAAAAGTAGGGAAAACTAAGCTTCTCAATACCTAGAAATGATGCATAAACTAATGCAAATTAATTGTGAATGAAAATATGCAATGCAAAGTTGAAAGCTCAAATTTGAATTTTTTTTCTCAAAGAGATGGTTGTCACTTAAACAAAGTCATTGCAGAATTCAAATCAAGTAGCATTTTCAAATGAAAGTATCCAGAAACATTCACCATTAAGCCATAACTTAACTTTGTTTTGCACAAGGACAAAGGGTATAGAGTAATGAGCGAAGGGAAAATCAAGGTCCTTTAGGAAGATGGTTAGAAAGGATAGGTGATAGGATGAGTTTTCCAAGCTGACTAGCATTATTTCTAGCAAATAGCAATTCAACACTTTTTAAATCATTCTAATGAATAACCTTAACAAGCTCCCATGTTTAAACTTCTAAGATTCTGGAGGTTCTTCGAATCACGCTTTTTGCTTGAAATTTCATGAACTAGCTTAAACTTGTGCTTTTACTATGAAGGTGTATCAATATTTTTCTTTTTTTTTTGTTGTTTCAAATTAAGTTTATGAAAATAAAAGCAATCCATCAATGATCAAGATGGACTTTATTATGCTTGTAATGTGGTTAGGGTTAAAAGTTTAAGAACAAAAGGGTATTAATGGCTCAAATAAGTGTATAAGGGTTAATTGCGACAAAGGATTAGTCTTAACATGATGACATATTCTATTAACAACAATTGAGAATCATGGACATGGTTTCATTTTGAACCAAGATTTTTCATGGTCTTCTTTTTCTATTTTTTTTCTTTTTCTTATTTTGCTCTTTTTTTTAATCACTAATTGAACAAAGAAGAAATTCATAAATAAACAACATTTATTGTGTATCAATCCCAATGTTGGGTGATCCTTGTCAAGGTTATCAAAAGAAAAGAATTAGGTTCAAATGGGGTAGCAAGGGATAGTGATTTTTTTTTGAAAAGATAGAGAAACATGGCCAAACTTTATTTCAAATTATAATTGCTTATTTTCATAAATTTAATGTTAAAACAAAATTTCCTTTAATTTTCTTTTTTTGTTTTTATTTTCTTTTATTTTCTTTAAAAATGATTACCTTTTAGAATGGAATTACATCATAGAAGCAAAATTTATCCATGAGAAATAAAAGCACCAATTATCGAACACTTGTCAACATGCAAATTCAACTTCTCAATCTCAAGCTTCTTCTTTAATCCATGGGCTCAATACAAAAGTCAACTTTCCTTCATCCCATAAGCTTTGTATGATGACCTTGAAAGTTAACCAATGCTCATCACATGATGGAAGCCCCCTGTGAACACCCAATTTTGTTCGGCTCATAAACAAAAAAATATTATCAGTCCATTTCATTTCATTTTTGGCTGTCATTTGGTTTATTGTATAAAAATGATTGTTGTTCAGTTTATTGTACGAAAAACAAAACAAAAATTTTTTTTTTGAGCCCATTTCTTTTATGGTTTTTGTGATATAGCATCGAGCCCATTTCATTTTTGGTGATATTTGTTTTTGTTAAACCCATTTCACTCTGTTTAAGCCCATTTCTGTTTTTTATTTATTTTATTAAAAAATGAAAAAATAAAACAAAAAGGAAAAAAAGAGAAACTGATTTGGAGAGCAAAAATAAAGAGTGCCTACCAAGACAATGAAGTAAGCTGTAAATGCAGTGGCACGACTCGCATGCAGGAGCAAGACAAATAGCAGAGAAGTGTCAAAGTCAAGCAAGAAAAGTACATGAACATGCAATGGAGAGACAATTCAAAAAGAGTGCCTCTGCACATGCACTGATCTCTCCCATCTTGGACAATTTCTCCCCGTGAACAAAAACAGGAAAAAGGAGCACACAGAAGTGGAAAATTCAGAAACAAACGGCACGAGAAAATCCAGGAAATCCCAATAATCAAGCAACGGGAGGAATTTTCAAAGTTCACCCACCATGTTCATTGTATATAAATTCAGATGAGAATGGAAGGGTGAAAGAAAAAAAAAACAATGAGAGAATTCAGACACAATCTGTTTCCCAAAAAAAAAAAATCTCTCATCACCACATTTCATCTGAAAACATTTTGTGACACACACAGAAAAAGAATCAGCAAGAATTACAGGTAAACCTTTTTCAATCGCTAGTTCATTTTTTTTTCAAGTGTCCATTTTCCCGTTATCAGCCAAACCAAAACTCAAACCATAAGCCAAAACATAGTCCATTCATACAACAACAGTCCAGTTCAATTTACAAAAATTCCAGTACAGTACCAAACATAGATTCTCATTTTAGAATAAAAATAATAAAAAGAAAGGGATCAAAAACCCGCATCCTGACCAGACTCCGGTGTTGCACGGCGTGACTCCGCCGAGTCGGCGCTCCCTCACCTCCGCAGATCTGCCAGCCGCGGCACCTCCACTGTTGATCACCTCTTCGTGCAGCCTTCCATCCATCATCTTCATCATCAACCTTTAGCTCTTCCTTTCATCATCATCATCATCCCATATTGTACCTGAAAATTCAAACCAAGCTTCAGAGAAATTCTTATTTCCATGAAAAAAAGAGCAAAAGGGGGGAGGGGGAAGCCGCGACCGCCACTGTACCACCACCGCCGGTGTCGCCGGCGCTCTTCCCCGCAGATCGGCCTCCTCCTTCAACTTATCTCCAATCACCGCCTACCCTCTAAGACCATCGACCATCACCGCAAGCCGACTTTCACCCAGTAACAACGAACCGCCGCCTTCAGCCACTCCTGATCCGACGGCACCACGAGATCGCGCGGCCTTCCCCTCCACACCGCCACACCGGGTTCCTCCGCCACCCACGGGTACCGGCATGACCATCGTCTCTGCCTCCCCCTCTTCGTCGGCAGCTCGCGCCCTCTCCCTTTTGGCTGTGCACGCACCGACCTCTGCCTCTACTTCTTTCCTCGCTGGAGCCCCTCACCGTTTCGCCGTTTGCACAGTGCCTCCACCGCACTGAAGCCGCGGTGGCATCTGGTTTCTTCTCCACCTTGTGTGGCAACCGCCCCCTTTCCCCTCAATCTCTTACTCTCTTGATCGCTCTCTCTTGCTCCCTCTCTGTATATCTCTCCATTTTGTGATGTAAAAAAATAAAATAAAAAATAAAATATAAATCTCTGTCTCGAATTTAAACGGAAATGAAATCCTTCTCCCCTTTGTGTGTGTGTGTGCACTCATATCCGAGCATGTGATGATCTTTCTCTTGAAACTCAAACTCACTCAGCTTCTTCTCTCTGTTTATCTCTCTCTGTGTATAATTATTCTTGTCTCTGTGCGTGTACATTTCGTGGGTGATTTTGAAATGGCTTTGTGCATAATAACCTCTACCCCACCACCACATCATTTTGTCCATCCTTTCTTTTTACTCTTTTTTTACCGAAAGAGAAATATTTTATTCCCTCTGTGCATATTTTACCCTTTGTTTTTGTGTATGTGGCCATCAAAGTCACGAGGATGCTGATTTCTTATTTGCCTTTTTATTATTATTATTTTGCCATCTAGTTTGTATTAACAAGATTTTGGGCTAGGCTTACTAGTTTGTTTTAATTTTGGTGCCTTAAAAGCCCAACTTTTCCTTTTCTAACAAAAAAAAAACGTTTGGTTTAATAGGAATTTAAAATGAATTTTTGTTTTATGTCAAAAAAGATAAGAAAATTACTAATAACTAGAATATTCTTTTGAAATAGGATTACTTGAGCCGTGACGGCTTTTCAATCCTATATTTTAGAATATTTTAGCTGTGACAGCTTGATATTCAAAAACCCTTTTAAAAATTAAAAATTAATTAAAACTGAAATATTTTTACAGAACTACGTGACTTTGAATTCTTTATTGCACCAGGGGATACGTAGGAGCAGGCGATTTTGATCCCTGTCAAGTCAAAAATTAAATTTACATATTTATTTTACTTGTTAATAATTTTTAATGAATTTCTTTTTTTTGAGAGAAATATTCTGTTAAAAATGTTAATTTAGCCGAGACGGCTTGTTAACTTAATAATTTGGACATTTGAGCTGTGACAGCTTAATGATCCGAAATTTCCTCGAAATATATTTATTCTCGTTTGTATTTATTTATTTAATTATTTTTTCTTTCTTTTATAAAAAAATACCAAAACTAATTGTTTTCTTCCTTTCTTGATTGTAAATATTTATAAGATTTTTTACTTACTTATCAAATATTTTATTTTAAAAATGTTAATTTATCCGGGACAGTTTGTCAACTCAATATTTTGGACATCTGAATTGTGACAGTTTGATGCTCCAAAATTTCTTTTTAAAGAAGCTTTTTATCTTTTTTGTAAATAACAAATGGAAGAATAAATATTTCAAAAGAGTTATTAATAATCTGCATAAATCAATTATAGGTACTGTCCAAGGATGGGTGTACTAGGGGTGCGTAGGATTAAATGTCTGCCCTTCTCTATGCATAATCGACTCCCGAACTCAAATCTAGTTTCAAAGACCATTTGTAAAAATAATGGGTTTTTCCATGTTTTCCCAATTTCAATAAATTTGGTGGCGACTCCAATCTTCAAAAATTCTTTTTTCACCGTTCCCATCGCGATCCCGGTTGCGACACCCCCATGTGTTGCAAATTTAGTTAAGGTTGCCACTTGAGGAAAGGATTAAAAAAATATTTTGGAATCACCTTTTGCTCTTTTTGAATAGGGTTTGAATTCAAATTTGCTTGCTTGGCTTATTGATGTGGGTAAGAAGAATTGAGTAATGAGTTAGTGAGAATGTGTTTGAATGAAGGGAATAAATACAATTAAGTTATGACACAATGGTGAAAGATCTCAGAACAAATAGGAGTTAAAGACTTCAAAATGCTAACTCAACCTCTGCATTCTTTAATGCTTTCAAATGCAACCATTTTAAATGTAAAGGATCAATTTTTTTTTCTTTCCTAGAAAACAAGAATGCAAAGTTATTTTTGATTTTTTTTTTAAAAAAATTATAGCAATTTTTTTTGGTTTTTTTTAACATTTTTTAGACAAAAATGCAAGAAAACAAATTTATGAAAAACCAAACTTTTTGTTTCAATGAGGAAATTTTTTTTTAAAAGTTTTTTTTGATGATCAAAACACATGACTAAATTTTTTTTTGGTTTTTGGAAAACCCATGCAAATGAATTTTTTTTGGAAGCTAGAATGCAAGGCTTGAATTTTAAACATGAATTTACAGAGTGCAAGATTAATAGAGATTTTTTTAAAAAAAAATTTTATGAAGAAAACAATGTATCAAAATGTGAAATTATGAAATAAATTTTTATTTGAAAGGCATGAGTAAAGACAAGAGTTGAAGGAAAATGATTATTCACAAAAGGCTAACTTTATAATCAAATCAAAGACAAAAAAAAAAAACTGACACAAGCCCCCAAATTTTCAATGAAAGCCCACCATAGGATTAGAACATGACTTTCTTCTCGACTTAAATTCTACCAGTGCAAGGTTATCAAGGTTGGTGCTATAGATCTAAAGTTCAGAAGTTCCCAGATTGCCCTTATTTTACAATAAGGACCAAGCTTATAAATTAATCACAAGTAAGGATTAACCCTCTCAATATGATAATCTATAGAACTATTAAGTGAGCATAAAGTCCCTCATGACAATGTCAAGAAACACCCTAAGTCCTAGGCTCGCACATGCTTGAGTATAGAGCCCAAAAAGTGTGTGAGGTACAATGTGTCCTAAATGCCTAGTCGAAAGGTGTTATCCTAAAGTTCCATGGATTTTTCCAATTTGTGAATCTTCCTTGGATGGTTCTACTGTTCTAGGCATTTGGGCCTCTAGAGTTAAGGACTCATTTGAGAATACTAACCACAATAGTAGGTGAGCCACTAGGTGTGTAACATTCATAAAAGAATCATACTCTAGATGAGGCTTTTGCGATAACCAAATAAGACGTACATCCAAAATGGCTATCACTACACAACCTCTTACTTATCTCAAGTTGTACTCAGACCCAGGTATAGGGTCCTACTCATGTGTGTGTGATATGTGCACAAGTGTTGTAAACACCTAGTAATGCTACAAATTAACCACATGAATGCAAAGAAAAATTAATATACAAACAAGACAATTGTCATCTACCCTAGGGTTCACATCTATAGTAACAAAAATTCAGTAAATCAAATCCTAAGGAAACAACGAGTGAATAAAATATGCTCTAAATTATAAAACTCACAATTAACTTTTTATTAGGCTTGACTCACCTGTCCCCAATGGAGTCACTATTTGTCACAATTGGGATAGCGATGGGGTGACGACAAA
Source organism: Dalbergia cochinchinensis (assembly GCA_031216125.1). NCBI lineage: Eukaryota > Viridiplantae > Streptophyta > Magnoliopsida > Fabales > Fabaceae > Dalbergia > Dalbergia cochinchinensis. The sequence goes on along the minus strand of CM062374.1, from coordinate 32,392,762 downwards.
TATTATTTGAAAATATTTTTTCATGAAGTTGCCACCAAGATTTATTAAGAAAAACCATTGGGAAAACCTTTTTGTAAAATTTTTTAAAACTGGCCTGCTAAAAAAGAGTTAGCTTCGGGAGTCTATTTATGCAAAGGAAATGATAGAGATTAAACCCTACGCACCCTTGATACATCCATCTTCAAATGGTTACCTAAAAGTTAAGTGTGCAAATTAGAATAACTTAAAGCATATAACATTTTCCTAAAAAGATAAACAAATGCAATATTTATAAATAACAAAAAAAATTAAAATACTTACAAATAGAGGAAATAAAATAACAAAAATTAGAGACAAAACTATGAGAATTTAAAGTTTGGCTTAATAGGGGATGCTTGTTCCTATGTATCCTCTAGTATAATGAGGAACTCAAAGCCACGTAGTTCTCTAAAAAAAAAATTGTGTATTGATTGATTTTATTTTTGAAAAAAAATTTTAAATATCAAGTTGTTATAGTTAATATATTTTTAGAACATAGAATTAATAAGCCGTTGTGGCGACATTAATTCTAATCCTAAAAGAAGATTATTGATCAATTAAAATGTTCTTTTCTTACATATATTTTTTAAATGGACCCAAACTTAGGACAATGAATCAGCCCCACAAAGTTAAAACAAAGCCTAAATCAGTTTTCAGCCCTAAAAATTTTCTTTTTAAGAGTTTCTGGACCAAACCTGGAAAAAGAAGTGAAGTGCCAAAAGCCCGAACCGAATTCAGGAAGAGCAATGGTCTCAAGGAGAGCTAAAATAATACAATGTTTCAGCCCAAAAAAAATGGACACTAGCTTGTTATTATTTAGGAAAAGGGTGGCCCAACATTTTTCAAAAGAAACAAAACCCAACCCACATTGTCCCAAGCCGGGCATTAACGTTCCAGGAAAGAATAAAAAAAACAAGAAAGGGAAATCACGAATGAATAGGCCACAAGGAAACAAGGCATCAACATCAAAATGTAAGAAAAGGGGAAACTTTCGGTGGAAAAAAAAAATAGGAAAGCAAATTGGGGTAGGGGAATGATTGGTTTTTCTTATTTGTGCACAAAGCATCTTTCCAAACACACAATTACACACAAAGAGACAAAGGGAGAGGTACAGAGAGAGAGTGAAATAGAGAGAAGGGGATGTAAGGAAATGGATGGTTTACCCACGCACACACACACTCACTCACTCACACATAGACAAATACAAGCTCAGAAAGAAGAGAGAGAGAGAGAAGGAAAGGGGAGACAGGGAGGTCAAGACAGAGAGAGAGGAAGAGACCACCGCCTAAGCTCCACCGCGACAAGTTCACGGAGGCACGGGGAAGAGGACGCGGTGGCGCGACGGTTTTTGCAGTGGGGGGCAGATCTTGGAGAGGGAAGAAGCAGAGGCCGAGATGAAGTCGCGCCTTGGTGGTGGCCGATCTGAAGCAGCGGTGGTGGTCCACAGATCTGGCATGGCGGAGCGGAGGTAGAAGTGCGATGCGGACTCCGCGGCGGTGGCCGAATGGAGGCACGATGACGCCTGGCTGATGCCACACTGAAGATGATGGTGGCGGTGACTGGATCTTGCCAGACTGATGATGGCTTAAGTGGAGGCTGCGACGGCGGCCATGGTGGGGAAGAGGTGCAGTGGTTCTTGGTGGTTTTGGGTTTGATTGATGATGATGGTGGCGCGTGGCGGAGAGGGAGAGAGAGGTTGAAGCGGGAGGCCGCGGCGGGGAAGGTAGTCGCAGCCCCTTTCTTTTTTTTTTGCGTCCTTTTTTATTTTATTTTTATTTTTTTGTTGAGATTTTGTCTATTCTAAACTGGGACTAGAATGTTTGAATTGAAATGGACTGTTGATTGACTGTTTTTTTTGCTGTATTTAGCTGTGAATGAATGTGTTTATTGATGGCTCACATCTGTTAATCTCTTGACTGTGGTTTGGGTTTTTTTTTGTAGAATGGAAATGGGTATCTGGAATTTGGTTTGTTTTTGGTTGATTTATTCTGCTGGCTACCAGGGATATGGGTGGCTGTGGCTTTGTGATTTTTTGCTTTCTGTGTGTTTGTTTGCAAAGAATGGTGATAGAAAGAATTTGGTCGAAGATTGAAAAAAGGTGATGAAAGTTTTTCAGTGTTGGAAACAGGTCGTCATTCAAGCACCCCCTTTTTGTGATTTTGATCTTATTTATATACTAGTGGAGGTTGATTTCTTTCAGACATGGTCGATGATCTGGTTTGAAAATTTTATCCCTGAATCGTTGCTTGATTTTAGGGATCTCTGCTTCACATGTGATTCGCCGTTTTCTCTTAATTTTTCTCTGTTGATTGGCGACCTCGCACGCTCCTGCTGGACTTCTGCTTGGCACGCTTCTTTTTCTTCTTTTTTTTAAAATCAAAATAACATAAAAATGAAACAGGCTTATTGACATGAAATGGGCTTCTCTTTTTTTTTTTTATAACAATAAACAAACAATAGCAAACAAAATCGGGGTTGTTTGGAAGTTTTTTTTTTATTTTTGTTTTTAAAAATTGTTTTAGAAAATAATTTTAAGTTTGATTTTTAAAAATAAAAAAACAAAAAATTTGTTTGGTAATTTAAGTTTAAAAATAATTTTATAATGATAAAAAATAGAAAACTTGTTTGGATAGTTTTTTAAAAAAACTTTTAAAACTAATAAAATAAAAAATTGTTTGGCAAATTGCATAACTATAAATGATAAATTTTAAATAATCCCTTAACTATTATATATTTTGTGGATGATACGTTACATACATACTTAATAAATAAAGTCTTATACAACTTCTTATTTTAAAAATAGTCTTAACACAACTTAATGTCAATTTACATTTATAAATTCATTTATAAACTATTCATGATTTTCTTATAGCTACATCCAATTTACAATTTGGTCATGATATCTTGTTAATTTATTAACAGCAACAATAATAACAAACCAAATCAGTTTCCAAACAATCCCAGTCCCATATTTCCTTCTCAAACCAACACAAATCAAATAGCAATAATCCATTTCCAGCAACAAATCAATAATCATCACCATTAACGATACATCTGAGCTCATGAATTCTAATCCACACATAATCAAATATAGATTCAGAATTTCAAAAAAAAAAATTGAATGGAAAGCGAAAATAGAGACAGTCGCAAAAAAAAAATGAATGAAAAGCGAAAAAAGAAACAGTCGCAGCCTTCTCCATGTGCGGCCTCCTCCATGTGAAGCCACCCATGGCTTCCCCTTCCTCCTTCTTCCTTTCCCCTCGCGGGTCGAAGAACTGGTGGCGTGTCATGGAGTAGCGGGTCACGGTGGATCTGGAATGTGAAGTCGCCGAGCACTATAGATGGCGGGGCTGAGCTTTGCGGTGGAGGTTAGTTCGCAGACGAGCTTCGTCACGGCGGAGCTTCGCTGCAGAGCTTGGTTGGGTCGCAGGGCTGCTTGGGGTCTTGGGTCGCGGTGCTTCACGGTGGAGCTCGCGATCTTAGGTCGCTGAGCTTCGTGGCGGGGCTGCTTGTTCGCGTCGGAGCTTGGTTGGTCGCGGAGGAGGCTCGGGGCTGGTCTTCATGAAGTGGCAGTGAAGCTATGGCCTGGCTCCGGCAGATAGGGGGGCTGCGGTGCTGCTCTCTGATGGAGTGCTTCTCTTTACCAGCGGATCTCATGCCTTCTCTTACTGTTGTGAACTTGTGTTCACATGAAAAATAAAACCAATGTGAAAAATAAAACAAGAGGTGTCGAAGGCATGAACAAAACAAAAGTTTAGTGGAATTTCAAAATTGCCACTATCTGTTTTTCATTCTTTAAAACAAAAACACAACAAAACATCTCAAAACCATTCTCTGTTTCTTGTTTTTAAAAACCAAAATGTGTTTTTTGGTTTTAAAACAGGCGAGAATCAAAACAGTACACCAAAGGGATTTTTTTATTTGTAAAAATTGAAAATTGTTTTTAAAATATGTTGCCAAACAGGCTCATAGGCTCCTTTTTTTTAAAAAAAAAAAAACACTTGAAAAATCAAAAAAGAACCTAACACAAAATTGGATGTTCACGGACGATGATTAGACATGACATTTAAAATTAAATCAAAAGAAAGAGTTTTTTTAAAAAAACTTAATAAAAAATTGGGTACTGACAGATTCAAATTCTAATCAATTAGTTTGATAGATATTGAGGAGTGGAACAAGTTCTGTGAAGAGAGTTTGTGGTTTTATCAAGTGTAGGTTAGAAAAATGGAGGTTTGGAATCAAGTTTTTATGGTTTTTCTTTGTGAAGAAGCCATGGAGGGTGCTGGTTCTTTGCTAGCCGAGAATGCACAGCTTGATAGAGAAGTTTGGTGGTTTTAATTTATCTTAGGATAAAGTAGCATTTATATAATATTAATGTATAATTCTTTAAAGAAAAGAAAAACAAATGGATGACTAGGATTTAATATTGTAAAGCAAGATTAAATCTTAGCCATTCACTAAGTCAAAATGGATATACATTACCCTTTTATAGAGATTAAATTATCTTTTGGTGTTAAAAATCGTATACCAAAATCTTACCAAACTGGTAAAATACCGTACCCGGGTAATCGAACATTGCCCAAAAATTAATTTTAGGTATATAATCTTCATTTCCAACCTTAACCCTATATTTTCTCAGTTTTAGGCATCTCCGGATCTAGAATCTAGGGTTTCGATTGTCCCAACGAGTTTGTGGGGCTCGCAAGGTTACTAATCACTATGACCCGAAATTTTTTTTTAACCCATCCTTTAGGCCATCCTCATTATTATTAAAATTGTCAGATTTTTGAAATTATGACTAATAAAACTCAAATTAATTTTTAAATAATTTTTAGGGTGTTACACCTTGCAGCGCTAAAATTTTATTAAAACCTTTGTTTCAGGGTTTAGATTAACAAACACGACCCCAATACCCCAAAATGTGAGAAACTTTGATATCGACCCCTGTTTCCTTTCAAACTTCATTTCTTTTCAATTTCTGTCAAATCTAACTTAAATCTTTTATCTATCAATCTCAAGGTATGTTATTTTGCTAGTTTTACTCTATTTCCTTCAATTATTTCCTTTAATTTTTCCTTGTTGTGGGGGTAGGCATAGTGATTTTTCACACTCCTCAAGGGAGTGAAGTTCTTCCATTAAGTTAAATAAAGATTTGAGTTATTTAGAGGTTAATTTAGAGTTTTATTGTTTCAATGACAGATACTAGTGCCCTTCCTCTTTCCCAGAGTTTTGTTGGTGTCATTTCTGCATATTCTACCACTTTAGGTGAGTGAGTTCACATCTCTAGTCTCTATATTCATCATAATAGTTATTTTTATTAAGTAAGTGGTTTTATGCATTGTTTGTAAATTTTGCCGTAAAAGATTTGAGAATTTTTATTGTTATTATGATTAAAGAGCATGAACATGTTTTGACAAAACCATGGGACTATAGTTGTTGAAATGAGTTTACAATGATCTAAACTGTGAATTTTGAATGTCTAGAGTTACTATGTTAGATATATGGTTACTAATTTTGCATACTATTATATGAAAAAGGTTTTGAACCCTAGGAAAGAAGACTTCAAGAAATTTAGAGAAAAGATTGAGATTTCTGGTTTAACTGATAGTAGCTATAGAGAAACAGGTTGTGTGTTAATGGTGGTTAATCTGTTAATCTTGGTAACAAGTAGCCTAGGGCTAGAGAAAACAGAGAAATTATTGTCACATTAGGGATAACAATACATAATGCCCAAATGTGATCATAGATGTATATTCTGAGATTTTGTTACGTCACATATTGTGTGTAACCAGAGTAGAGATTTCTGTTTCTCTATTATGGTACTGTTAGGTTGGTTTATAGAAAACTATGATTTTGGTTATCTAACTATATGTATGAAATGTTTAGAGCTTTATTACTTTTATATGACGATGATTTTATGCATTTCTTCCTTGGTGTCCCATGAAAGGGGTTCTAGGTGAGGGCTCATTTACTGAATTTTGGTTACAAAACTCACCCTTCTGTTCCATTTCATATTCATAGATATAGCTATTGCTATGGATACTTCTCAACCATCTTCTTCCCAGCAATGTTAGACTGGAGTTGGTAAGCCTTGTTGTCATTTGATCTAGAGTGATCCAGTATTTATGCAGGCAGGATCCTGGACTGTAGACAATGGTTATGTTTTGCATGGTTTTGTATACTGAACTATTATTTTGGACTGTATTTATATAACTTTGTTCCTGATAGTTATTTGTATATGACAGACTCTATATACTTTTGGTGATATTATGAATTCCATTTTTAGAGATGGATTTTAAGAATTTCAATTTGATTAATATGAATTAACAGAGCATGTGACTAAATTCAGAAATTGAAACTATATTTTAAAAAGAAAATTTTATGAATTACTATTCATATAAAGCGATACAGGTCATGAGGCTTATACGGGAATGAGATTTCTTACATGCTGATCACGCATCCAAATCGAGTCCTGACATGTAGAGTGATGTTTAGAGAAAAACAGCTCTGAGAGCGCTGCAGTATTCAGAGGATAATGGGGCATGAGCAAGGAAAACAAGCTCTATGATTTGAGCACTATAGCGGTCAGCTATGCTCAAAGTTTTATAAAAACCCCTACTTTCGGGTTTCTAGACCAATTTTACGCATCCCACACCTCCAAATACAAAACCATCATCCCCTGCACCTTTCTATCCCCATTTTTATCAATGTAACTCTAATCTTTCACTTCAAAGGCTTAAAGGTAAGAGATTCTACTAGTTTTGCTTCCTATTTCCTCAAATCTTTCCTTGTTCTTGGGGTTGGCATAGAGGTTCTTCCACATTCATCAAGTTATGATGCTCTTCTCTTGAGTTAGAGTTAGATCTGAGTTATTTAGGATTTCTAGAGTATTATGGTTGTTATGACAGATATTAGTGTCATTCCTACTTCTCGAAGTTTTATTGGTGCTGTTCCCACATATTCTACCACTCCAGGTGAGTGGATTCAAACCTGTGATCTCTATGTTGTGCATTAGAGTTATTTTAATGAAAATATGGCTTATATAATGATTTTAGAGATTTCTGTTGATTTATCAAGCTTATGAAAATGTGGTTTTCAAATGGCATGAACTATATATTTTATTGAAAATCATGGGACCATTATTGTTAAAATGAGTTATTAAAGAGCTAGATTTTGATTATGATTGTTTAGAGATGTTATAATGATTATATGATTCCTAGAACTGTTAATTTTATATGTTAGAGTTTTGAAACCCTAGGGTAGAAGACTTATTAAGATATGGAAAAAAGATTTAGATTTCTAGTTGAGCTGGACAGTAGCTATAGAGAAACAGGTTGCGTGTTAATAGTAACTAATCTATTAATCTTGATACCAAGTAGCCCAAGGCCAAAGAAAACAGAGAAGTTATTGTTTCACTGGGGATGACAATACGTAACACCCAGATATGACCAGAGATTATTATACAGAGATTTTGTTACGACACAAGAATTGTGCATAACCAAAGCAGAGGTTTCTATTTCTCTATTAGAGTACTATTGGGTTGATTAATAGAGAACTGTGGTTTTGATTATATGACTAATAGCATGAAATGTTTTAAAGCTTTATACTATCACTGTTATTATGTTTATGCATTGCTTCTTTAGTGTTCCATGAAAGGGTTTTAGGTGAGAATTCACTCACTAAGTTTTGTAAAAAACTCACTATTCTCCTATCTCTCCTATTTTACAGATATGGCAGCTGTTGCGGGTCTCTCCTAGCCATCTTCTTCCTAGTAGCAATAGAGATTCAGTTGGCAGTTTCACTTGAGTGAAGTAATCTTGATACAGTTGGAGTGCTTCAGTGTCATTACAGGCAGGAGTCCTGAGTCAGATAAAGATTGTTTTGCATTTTGCATATTGTGATTATATTTTGATTTGTATCTAAGGACTGAACATTTATGGATATTTTGGACAAGAATAATTTGGTATTTATATCTATATGGATAACATCATGTTTTTAGATTTCAAATATTTATTATAAAATCTCAGTTATGATTATACTGATTTGAAAAAATAGGTGATTTGTATGTAGAAAAGAGAATTTTCTGTTTTAAATGGATTTCCTGAATGAAATCTGCATATATAGAGAGTTAGCAGGTCATGAAGCTTATGTGTGGATAAGATTCCTCACGTACTGATCATGTTCCCAAATTGAGTCGTGATAGTGTTGATCTTCCTTGCTTTACTTTGAGCTTAATAAGGATCTTTTCATCATTTAGCATGTCTTTAGAGTTGATTTTCATCGAGATTGAAGATGGTGATCATGATATGCTCAAGAGATATTGATTCTTCAATGATATAACACTTTCTAAATGTTTGAGATACTTTCTAATGATATATACTTGGTTTCTGATACTTGATAGTGCTTTCTGGAGTCTCTAACAAATATTAGTTTGATTTTTGAACTGTTTTTCACATCATTAAAGCTTTGAATCTCTTTGAATGAGATTACAATCATGTAAAACATGATATTGTAAAAAATGTCATTAATTAAACTTATATGTAGTGAGAATAGTCTTGTTAAATGCTATAGAAACTCAATTGAAATATTAGTGTGTAATACCTTAGATTTTTAAATAAAAGGATTAGAAAAACAAATTTTCTTTTTTTTTTCAAACCAGAAACAATGCCAGTCATAGTCTTGGGATCAAAAGTCCCGATAATAGTTTCCTAGAGAAAAATGAGTTGAAGAGTAATTTTTAGTGAATTTTTTGAAACCCTTAAACATTTCGTTTTTAGCTTATGAGTTTATAAAATCATGAGAATTCTCAAATTTGAACTAAAATCCAAAATTTGGATTTTGATTTGTTAGGATTTTAATTCTTTGATATTTATTTGAATACAAATGGGGGTATTTTCTCATTTACATTTATGTTTTAAAGTTAATAGACATTAACTTAAAATTAGTAAATGTAAATAAGTCTTGTGGAGAGTGGTGCGGAGAGCGTTCTGACACTTTCGTGATCGAGAACGATAAGCAGTGCAAGTTTATGCTCTCTGATAAGTACTCGGCGGTCAACAGATTTATAAAAACCCTCATTTCAGGTTCCAAAACTCTCTCATACATATTTCACACCCTCTTCCCCTTCTCAAGCATGAAAATACTGCCTCCCAACCCCATTCTACCCTCTAAACTCCATTCTCTTCCAATTTTTGCAAGTTTAACTTAGAATCTTCCATCATCTAAGCTTAAAGGTATGTTTTCTTTCTAGTTTTGCTCTATTTCCTTCAAGTTTTCCTTTTTAGAAGGGATTGTCTAGGCTTCTCAAAGGAGAGAAGTTTTCCACCTTGTTAGAAATGGATTTTGGTGTATTTAAAGGTTGTCGAGGTTGGTTTAGAGTTTTATTACTTTTATATCAGATATTACTGCCAATTTTACCTCCAAGTATTCTGTTGGTGTAGAATATTCACTGTTTACCCCTTCAGGTGAGTGAGTTCGCATATGTGATCTCTATATTATGCATTAGAATTATTTTCATAAAGATATCATTTACCGCTTGGGTTTAGAGATTTCTACAAAGAAGGTTGAGGTTACTGTTAGCTTGTATATTTTAGAACTCCTAGTGTTAGAGCATGAAACATATTTTTGACAAAACCTATGGGACCATATTTGTTATGTTGATTTTATATAGAATTGATGAAATATGTAATTGTTAGAAACCTATATAGTTGTTTGATTGAATTTCTAGAACTAGTTATTGCATATGATATTGAGTTTTTCTAGCCTATGACAAGCTTAATAGTTTGAGAGGTGATTTAGGCAATCAACTAAAAGGTTTTAAAGGTTCTCAGATTTATATTGATTTATTTAGTTAGTTTAGATGGTAGCTATAGAGAAACAGTTAGTGAGTTAACGACTGGAATCAAACGTTAACCTTGGTACCAAGGCTTATGTGGGGATGAGATTCATCACGTGCCGGTCACGTGCCCAAACCGGGTCGTGACAATGTTGGTGTTAGAGCCATAGGTTTGTCTTGCATATCACTGGAGCAAGTGTCCACAGGTAGCATGTCATTTATGTAAATGGAAGTGCGCCCATTTGCATTAACAAAGTGATACTTGAAGCCTTTAGGATGGTTAGTCATGTCTAGGTTCAGAGATAGAGTTTTGTTCATCCTTATGAATATTATCCCTTATCATATGTGCTCATGTCTTTCAGTTGGATTCGATATGCCTCCCCTTCATCCTTCTGCTTCAAGATGCTGCCATAGTAGCGGTTCTTCCTGCTCCCGTGTCCGCTTCAGAGTCCTAGAGCGGGCATTAGGCACACTCTCTGATGTATTGGCCAGGCAGATAGAGGCCAGAGTGCAGCCACCCCAGGTCTAGCCTCCAGTTAGAGATCCTGATGATTCTGCATTAGAGCATTTTCGGAGGATGGATCCACCTATCTTTCAGGGACGCCTCGAGACAGAGGACCCTCAGGCTTTTCTCAGAGAAATAGAGAAGATTATTAAAGTTCTTCATTGTTCATCAGAAAGAGCAGCTGAGTTAGCTGGCTTCCAGCTGGGAGGCCAAGCCGAGATTTGGTATGATAAGTTCCTACAGGGGCGCAGTGACTCTGATCCACTTACTTGGGAGGAGTTTAAGGCAGCTTTTCTGAGGAGGTTCTTATCATAGAGTCGACATGCTCAGATGGTAGAGGAGTTTCTGAGGCTCCGTATGGCCCTTGGTATGACAGTTGCAGAGTATGATGAGAGGTTCACATACTTGGCTTAGACAACTGCAGGTTTGCTATAGTCAGAGACAGAGAGGGTTAGATGGTTCGTTTAGGGGCCACCTTAAAATATGTTTCTTAGCCTTCAGCCACAAATTGGTACCATGGATTATGCTTAGATGGTAGATACAGCTATTGGATTAGAGGCAGGGCTAGCAGATAGGAGAGCTGCTTTTGATGCTAGCAAAAAGACCAAAATCCATGGCTCATTTTCTAGGGGAGCAGGTAGTAGTAGTAGAGGACCTGGCCAGCAAGACCAGCAGCGAACCCCAACGGGCAGGGCTGCCTTTTCAGAACCCACCCCAATGCGGCCTGCTACTTATCAGAGCCAGAATAGAAGAGGCAACTAGCATTCGGGTTCTATATTAGTTCAAAGTTACCTCGTCTGTCAAACCTGTGGGAGGAGACACATAGGGCAGTGCTTAAGGGGTGTCTTTGTATGCTATGGTTGTGGCCAGCAGGGCCACAAGAAGTCAGAGTGTCCATTACAACAGGGAACATCTAGTCAGGGGTTAGCAAACCCTACCTTTTCGATTTAATCCTTTCAGTTAGTGACCCAGGGTGGTGTTGATGTTCCAGGTGGTGAGCATCGAGAATTTAAAGGTACTAGTTATTTAGTTCTGACTAGTTTGATCTCGGCCATGAGTACTTTAAGACTCATGGACAAAGGAAGTCAAGGTTTTCTTGCAACAAGTAGAGATGTTAATGCACCAGTGCCAAGTATAGAGTCTATTCCTGTAGTTTGTGAATTCCCATATGTGTTTCCGGATGAATTACCGAGGATGCCACTAGACAGGGAGATAGAGTTTGGGATAAAACTTGAGCCTGGTGTTAGACCTATCTCTATTCCTCCATACTATATGGCTTCGGCAGAGTAAAGAGAGCTGAAGAAGTAGTTGCAGGAGTTGCTTGATAAAGGGTTTATCCGACCGAGTATTTCACCTTAGGGTACCCCAGTCTTATTTATGAAAAAGAAGGATGGGTCTATAAGGATGTTTATATACTACCGGCAGCTAAATAAGGTAATCATTAAGAATCGGTACCCTTTGCCACGTATAGATTGCCTGTTTGACCAGTTTCAAGGGCTTAGCGTTTTTATAAGATTGATCTTCAGTCTTGGTATCATTAGTTGAAGATTAAGGATGAGGATGTACCCAAGACAGCCTTTAGGACACACAATGGGCATTATGAGTTTCTAGTGATATCCTTTGGATTAACCAATGCCCCTGCAGCCTTTATGGATTTGATGAATAGGGTTTTTAAGCCAATCCTAGATCACTTTGTCATTGTCTTCATAGATAACGTCCTTGTGTATTCTAGGAGTACAGAGGAACATGAATATCATCTTAGAATTGTCTTGCAGACACTTAGAGAACACCAGTTGTATGCCAAGTTCTCTAAGTGTGAGTTTTGGTTAGAGTAAGTGATATTCCTTGGACATGTAGTATCTAAGGATGGTATTAAAGTGGACCCGAAGAAGGTTGAAGCGATGTTGCAGTGACCTAGACCTTCTACAGTGACAGAAATTCGTAGTTTCTTGGGATTAGCAGGATATTACAAACAGTTTGTTAAGGATTTCTTTAAGATTGCAGCGTCATTGACTAAGTTGACACAGAAGAATGTGAAGTTTCAATGGTCAAATACATGTGAAGAAAACTTCCAGAAGTTAAAAACTTGCTTGACTATAGCTCCAATATTAGTGCTACCTTCAGGCACGGATGGTTCTTCAGTATATTGTGATGCTTCTAGAGTCAGACTCGGTTGTGTCCTTATGCAGCACGGCTGAGTTGTAGCCTATGCTTCCGAGCAACTCAAGAGGCATGAACATAATTATCTTACCCATGACCTAGAGATGGCAGCAGTAGTTTTTGCATTGAAGATATGGAGGCATTATCTATATGGAGCGAATTGTGAGATCTTTACTGATCATAAAAGCTTAAAATACATTTTCCAACAGAAGGATTTAAATCTCAGGCAACACAGATGGTTAGAGTTGCTGAAAGATTATGATTACCATTTCCTACCATCCGGGCAAGGCTAATATAGTGGCAGATGCCTTAAGCAGGAAGTCCATAGGTAGCTTGGTTGACATAGCACTCGTGAGACAACCTTTGATAGAGGATATCCATAAGCTGGAAGCAGATGCGGTTCAGTTTGGTATAGATGGCTTTGTGGCACGGTATTTGATGTGTCAGCAGGTTAAGGCTGAGCACCAAAGGCCTGCAGGGTTGCTTCAGCAGATAGAGATACTAAAGTGGAAGTGAGAGATGATAACTATGGACTTTGTAGTTGGGTTACCTCGGACCACTAAGGGCTTTGATTCTATTTGGGTGATTGTTGATAGGATGACTAAGTCAACCCACTTCTTACCAGTTAAAACAACTTTTAGTACAACTCAGTATGCTTAGTTGTATATATATGAGATTGTTAGACTTCATAGAGTGCCAATGTCAATCATATCAGACAGATGGTCTTAGTTCACTTTGTAGTTCTTGAGAGCATTTCAAGAAGCACTTGGGACTTGTGTGGACATGACCATGGCATTTCATCCACAAACAAATGGCCAATCGGAGAGAACAATCCAGTCTTTAGAGGATATGCTCAGAGCTTGTGTATTAGATTTTGGTGGAAGTTGGTGTGACCACTTGCCACTAATAGAGTTCTCATATAATAATAGTTACTAGGAAAGTATCCAGATGGCACCATTTGAAGCATTGTATGGGAGACATTACAGATCTCCTATTGGGTGGTTTGAGCTAGGGGAAGCTAAGACCCTAGGCCCAGATCTAGTTCAAGAGACTTTAGAGAAAGTACAGTTGATCAGAGAAAGGTTGTTAGTAGCTCAGTCTAGACAGAAAGCTTATGTTGACAACCGGCATAGAAAGTTAGTGTTTACTGTGGGTGATCACGTGTTTCTGAGAGTATCTCCCATGAAACGAGTGGTGAGGTTTGGTTAGCAGGGAAAGCTAAGTCCTCGCTATATCGGCCTATTTGAGATATTAGAGAATTGGAGCAATGGCCTACAAATTAGCATTACCTCCTAGCTTATCAGCTATTCATCTAGTCTTCCATGTCAATATGCTTCGAAAATACATACCAGATCAGTCTCATGTACTCATACCACAAGTAGTTCAAGTTGATGAAAGTTTATCCTATGAAGAAGAGCTAGTTGCCATCGTGGATAGGCATATCAAAAAGCTTCACTCGAAGGATGTGGCCTCAGTGAAAGTCATTTGGAGGAACCACTCAGGCGAGGAAGCCACTTGGGAAGCTGAAAAGGCCATGAAGACCAAGTATCCCCATCTTTTTCCTCCTTTAGATATGTTTTAGATTTGGGAACCAAATCTTTTAAAAGGGAAATGTAATACTTTAGGTATTACTGTTACCTAGAAGAGTTTAGAGCAGTACACGCGTCGTTTGATAAATCCGAGTCCTGAATTTCACTAAGTCTGAATCTTACACGTCCTTGGAGGGCTATATAATAGAACCATATTCTTAGGATCAAAAGTCCCAGTAATTGTTTCTAAGAGGAAAATAAGTTGAAAGATTATTTTTAACGAATTTTATGGAGCTTCTAGATGTTTCGTTTGTAGCCCATAATTTTAGAAAATCTCAAAAATTCCCGGATTTGAACTAAAACCCAAAATTTGGATTCTGATTTGTTGGGATTTTGATTTTTCTAATATTTTATTTGAATCCAAAAGGGGAATATTTCCTTATTTATATTTATATTTTAAAGTTACTAGAGAGTAAAATAAATGAGGACGATGTAAATAAGTGCATTTTGGAGACCACCCCAGTGGTCATATGGCCGCTTAAGCGGTTAACAAAGAGCAAGGCAGTACGGCAGTTAGAGAGGGGACCGCCCAAGCGGTCAACAGAGCGATAAAAGCCCCCACTTCGGGTTTCAGACTTAAAACACGAATCCCAACCCCCTAAAACACAAACCCTTGTTTCTCACCTCTCTCTTACCCTATTTTCATCAATTTAACTCCAATCTTTTACTTTCAAGGCTTAAAGGTAAGAGATTCTACTAGTTTTGCTTCCTATTTCGTCTATTCTTCCTTGTTATTAAGGTTTGATCTTGAGTCCCTCACTGTTCTTGGGTCATCAGGTTCTTCCACCATTGATAGGGGTTAGAATAGAGTTATTTTGAGATTAATTTAGAGTTTTATTGCTTTATTGGCAGATAGTGGTACCATTTTTGTCTCCCAAGCTCCTATTGTTGTCAATCCTGTTTATTCTATCAATCCAGGTGAGTGGGTTTAAACCTATGATCTTTATATTGAGCATTAGAGTTATTTTCATAAAAATATGTTTTATAATATGATTTTAGGAATTTCTGCAAAGAAATTAGAGATTTCTGTTGATTTATCAAGCTTATGAGAATATAGTTTTCAAATGGCATGAACTATATGATTTATGAAAACCATGGGACCATTGTTATCTAAATGTATTTATAAAAAGTTGGATTCTGACTGCAAGTGTTTAAAAGGGTTAAAATGATAATATGATTTCCATAATGATATATGGTATATGATGGAGTTTTGAACCTTAGGTTAGAAGCCTTTGTGAAATGTAGAGGAAGAAATGTAGAGGAAGAAATGAGGTTTTGGTTGAGCTGACAGTAGCTATAAAGAAACAGGCTGTGTTAATGGCAGTTAATCTATTAACCTTGGTACCAAGCAATCCCGGGCTAGAGTAAATGGGGACGGCAAAACTTAATGCCCAGTTGTGACCCAAGACCTATAGTAAGAGAATTTGATAATACATTAGGGACGACGATACGTAACACCCAGATGTGTTGGCAAAGTTTTATGTAAAGATTTCTATTTCTCTATTAGGGTGCTATTGGATTGATATAAAGATAATTGTGAATAAAAATATGAAATGTTTTAGAACTTTATTACCATTATTACTATCATTATTATTGTTAATATGGCTCTTATTGCATTGCTTTCCTAATGTCCCATAATGCGGGTTCCAGGTGAGAATTCATTCACTGAGTTTTTGTATAAAAACTCAACCCTCTCTTTTCTCTAACTTACAGATACAACATATACTGTAGATTCTTCCCAGTCTCCTACTTCCCAGCAGCAATAAAGACATAGTTGGTGAGCTTCACTTAAGTGAAGCAATCTTGAATTTGTTTAAAGTGCTCCAGTGTCATTGCAGGCAAGAGTCCTGAATCATATAGAGATTATTTTTCATTTTGTATATTTTAATCATATTATGGTTTGTATTTAAAGGATTTGGTTATTTCTGAACAAGCTGGATATGATTAGTTTGATATTTTGGTATTTTATATACAATGATGTTATGACCACAGACATTAGACATTGATCATGAGCTTTCAAATATAATTATCTTGATTTCAGAGAATAGGTGAATTGGATGTTGAAATTTTATTTTAAATGGATTTTTCTTGTTGGAATATGCATATAGAGCAGTACATAGGTCATAAGGCTTACATGGGGATGAGATTCCTCGCGTGCCGGTCACGTGCCCAAACTGGGTCATGACATACGTGAAGATTAGTTAGAGATAAAGTTGCTTTCACTTGAGAAGATCCACATTAATGGCGATAGTTTATCTGCAGTGAAATTTATTTCTTGTACGAAGAAAGTAGGGTTGGTAGAGCAAATACGTCCCTATTTTAGTCAAGAATAGGGAGATTTGTAAGGTGGGCTTCCCACATTATAGGGCCTACAAGTTAAAATAAATAAAAAAAGAAAAGAAAAAGTCTGAGAGTGAGACAACGCGACAGAGGAGAACAAAAAGAAAAGGTAGTGCCCTATATTCACCATTGGAAAGGTAAACTTGCTCTTTTTTTGTGAAAATTTATTATGATGTTCCTAGTGTTGTGATTGATATTTTGGTATAGTCTTGATCATTGTATTACCTTCTCTAGTGGTTGTTTTGTGATACCCACATTGTGAAGATTAGTGGTTGAGTTCCACCCACAGGGTGAAGTATTTTTGTTAATTATTAAGATCCCTCGTGTTGGAAGGGGGAGCCCAACCTAAGGAAGATCCAAGAAAAAAGGTCTAAGTGAGGAAATAACACAAGTTGATTGGGCACCGCATCTTGATTTAAAACCGTAAGGCAATAAGTTTATAGGTCTTCTCATTATATATATTCTTCACTTAATTAATATTCTCAACTAATGCTTGAAACTCCCTCTCTTAGTGTCAAACCTAATATTCCATCAACATGGGAGAGGGGGGGGAATGGGAGACTTAACTTCCTCCAATACTCCATCAATCTAAACTATTGGTTTTGATACCACTTGTTAGAAGGGGGAACCTAACATAGGGGAGATTCAATCAATGAGATAAGTTAGAAAATTAACCACACAAGTAGGCCAAACGCCACATTTTGATCAAAAGCCTTAATGCAATAAGACTATAGGTCCTCCTATCTTATACACTATTCACTCAATCCATTTTCAATCAACGTGAGAATTCACCTTTTATACTTGAAACTTTAACACCCTAGGGCTACTAGGAGGACATATTGTATTTTCATTTATCAATAGTGAAACATTTTGTTGGATTAGGTCCATGGATTTATTCCTCTCATTGGGGGGTTTTCTCACAAGAAAAATTGTGGTATCTTTTATCTTTATTTTTCTGCCATATTATTAAGAGTTTGCCCATTTGGAGTATTTTTTAACAGTATAGGTGAAAGGAAAATATTTGCTACTTTCACCGTTGAAATGAGTTTATTCCTAAAGTTTTCTCCAGCAGAAATTGCATTCTCCATACAAACAAAGATCTCCCAATACATACAAGCACTGTAGATGTTCCTGTGGAGACTCAAAAGATTGCTCGTATTCCTCCTGAAAGCATCTTTCCTCATGGAGAATTGACTGTTGGTCATAATTTCGCCTTCCACAATGGCGCAAGACGTAGTGCAGTATTGATCATTGGTCAATTACCTAGTGGATTTGGTGACAACCATGTTGTGCACCCACTTTTTTGTGGATAACATTACATTAGTAGTTTATGATTTAATTCGAAACTTATATACGTAAATATCATATCCACGCACTATTTTTGAATAGGGTTAATGTTTATTTTAATTGTTTATTTTTTATTTATGAGTTATTTTAATTTTTAATTTTTAAAATGAGTCAAATTAGTCTTCTATATTATAAAATGTGGGTCATGTTAGTCTCTCAACCTACTCTTATTTAATATTCTATCAATTAATATGTAACCTTAAGTAATATCTTAATATACTATATATCATCTGAAGTAAAATAAAGTTTAAAATGACTCATTTTAGTATTTAAAATTATATAAAATATGTTATTTAATTATTCATTCTAAGTCATATAATGATTCATTTTGTATAATTTTAGATATCAAAATAAATTATTTTAAGCTTAATTCTACTTCACATGATACATGGTATGATAAAATATCATTTAATATTAAGCATTATTATTTAATTGATAAAATATTAAATAAAAGTAAAATAAAGGACTACTTTAACTTATATTTTATAATATTAGAAACTAATTTAATTCATTTTAAAAATTAATAACTAAAATAACTTATAAATAAAAAGTGGGAATTAAATGTACACTTTTTAATAGCACAAAAATTACATGTTGCTGGAACTGAACCGTCATCCTCCACCGCAAATTAAATAAATGATGAATGGGGACCGACCAATGTATAGGTTCTTGTTTTTTATGTGAAATTTCTAGGCAGGTATAAAACAGCAAACACAACCAAACAAAAAAGGAAGACAACCCAAGAGAACATATACTGTGCAAGGGGACCAGATTGCTCAGATCCAAACCCGAATGAGACACACACTGCAGAACAGGAGTTGGGATCTTATACCTCAGCGCATGGTCACACAGACAGTGACCCTGTAATTAAGCATTAGTAATTGAAATTTTGACTTCAGTTGTTTATAATTAATGAGCTAATTTAACTGTTGTCATACATCATAGATTATAAATTATTTTAGAATATTATTATTTCAATATCTAAAAATAGGTGTCTAAGTGAGATATTGACTTTATTTCTATTAGATTCGATGGATGTGTGAAAATAGTGGGAACCACCCTCTTATCAATGATACTAGAGTGGATGTCTTATTTAGACACTCACTTTCAGATATTAAAATAATATTAATAAATTTTTTAACATTAAAATAACATGGATTTATGTGTTGATAAAATTTGATGGATCAAAAGATGCATTTTTATTTCCAAGAGGGAGTAATCGTAAATGTCCAATCCTTCAAAATTAGGAGAGAAATGTCACTCACAATTTTTAAAATACAAAATAGTAAAAATTTAAAAATTAAATTTTAGTCATCATCACAATACACAGATAAAAAGCCTATCACCTTAAAGTAATCCGCCGGCTCGCAACGCAGTATTGATCGTATGGATATAGTTAGTCTCCTTTTTTTTTTTTTCCTCTTTATCTTCTTTACTATCGATGATAAAAAGTTAAAAACAATCCAGATACATAATTAGAGCCAAGCACGCGTGATATTGACCGGAAAAAAAAAAGAAGAAAACTTTCGCAGCATCCGGTGCTTTCTACCTAAAAGTCAGCACTAAGAAGAAAAATTTGAGATGGTCATCTCCAACATAAAAAACGATTTTGCTCTTTCCATCTAGCAATGAATTTCCTAAGGAACACGACATTTAAGGGAATGGGAATTGCCCATGTACAGCAAACTATACACGTATAGTTCAAAATCCATTTTAAAAAATTAACATACACGACAGAAAATATTTGTTTAGTTTGAACACGTCTTCAAAAGGTTAAACTTGATTATCTTTTAGTGACTGAATATCAAAGCAAACTAAATTTAGCAATTAACTATTGTAGTAGTTCGTGGGAAGGTTTTATTTCTTCGTTTAATTTTAATGTTTTAGGTTTTTACTATACTATTTAAAAGATCATATAATCAAACGATAACAAAAAATTTAACAATATTAATATATCAAAATTAAACCTTTTTTAAAAAGTAAATTATCATTAGTGAATTCATTTTAAAGGTTAAAAATTTGACATTTACATCTGATAGTGTATTGTCATAACATTTAATTTAAACTTTTTCTTTTACCACTTATATCTGAGATCTAATATTTGTAGTATTTAATTTTGATATGCAATCAAAATAAAATGTTTTTAAATAAGTATTTAATTATATATGATCAAGTTATTACAAATGTTTGATTTTCTAATTCTTCATTTCAAAATTTATATATAAAAATAATAATATTAACTTGATAGATGATAAAAAAATATCACAATTTTTAAATTTTATTTAAATTTAATTTTGATGCACAAAAAATATAAAAAAATATATCCCTCTATTTAATCAAATCTTTTCATTGACATGGTTTCTTTTCAAGTAATAAGAACAGATACTAACCATGTACTATAAATAGAATGAATATTAATCATATTTATTTATATAATAATATATGATTGGATGATTATATAAATTTTTTTCATACTATAAATCCATCAAAATTAAATCTATTTTATTTAATGATATTGTAAGTTCAATCCGATCATGTAGTAACCCAAGCTATTCACCTATTATATTTTTGATAGATAGGTTGTATATTCTCATACTACAAACAACAATCCCCATCCAAAACACAACACAGGATTATTCAACAATTCCATTTCGCCTAGGCCACGGAGTAGAAATTGTTGTTTGTTAATGTACTATAATACATTTAATTGGGTGTGTCTGTGTTTTTTTTCTCGAAGCAAAAGCATCACTAAGAAGATAAAACTCTTCCTCTCATATTATAAATTTGTATAAACAAATAAATGACTAGTCACAAAATATATTTTATTCTCGTGGTTATATAGTATAACTTTTAAATATTATAAATTAATAAAAGAATAATAATTATAAAAAATATTATTTAGACTTATAATATATGAGATGCTGTATCAACTCATATCTCATTATTATTAAATAAAATATAGATTCTATTTAAATAAGATCCATATTCTCTTTAATAGTGAATAAAATATGAGTCACTATAGTATTTTATGTATTGTGAAGGTAAATAACATAACAAAAGTAATAAACGTTACTCGCACGAATTGCTAGGCACTAAGTCATAGGGATCCGAGTCTCAACAAAGCTTCATCACAAGGTCCAAATTCTGCCACGGCAAAAAACGATTTCACTATCCTAAGGTGACACACACCGCGGCTTTTTCCCGCATACCGGCCCGTACCTCCGTATAACTAGGAAGGTCGTTCCACACTTTCATCAATTGAACCAGCAGCGAAAAGCAAACACTCACAGAAACCAGAAAAGATGGCAGAGAGTGGCAGTGTACGGGGCAGAACGGAACCGCTCCTTGTGTCGCCAGAGGAGGAGGCTGCAAGCGGTTCTTGGAGACTGAACGTGAAGGAGTTCCATCTTCCACGCAAATCTCCACACCATGAGAACAGCGGCAACAACAACAACAACAACAACGACCACCTCAACCACCGTTCCTTCCCTTTGCCTGCCCTTTTACGCAAGCCCAGTAAGCAAGCCATCGTTCACACCCTGTTTTTCCCTCCTCTTTTTTTTTTTTTTCCTTTCTTTCTTTTGCATGTTTATTGTATATTTGGTTTCAGAGTCTGTTTTTCATCTATGATGTCATAGTTTGTTTGTTTGTTCTTTCATTTATTTATACGGAGAAAATTGTAAAAACTAGAAAATCCATCCTCCAGGTTTTACCATTTCCTTCTTAAAATTATGAAAAAACATAAACAAAATAAAAAAGAAAGAATATAGTAAAGGAAAATGAAAACAGAGACCACACATCCGCAAAGTTTGGGTTTTTTGAATGATGGGTCTGGTTTATTTGTATGTGGTGATGTGTTGGATTGTGCAAACCCAGTGAAGTTTGAAGTTGCAATCAATCTAAAGTCTCTGTTTTGTCTTTTCTTTTTTCCTTTTGGTTGGTTTGTTCAACTATGGAAGCCGTTTGTGGGTTGTTTGTTGTAGTCTTGGTGGATACTTATGCATAAAGGAAGAGCCTTTCTGTTTTTTATGCTTAAAGGAAGAGCCTTTTACTGTGGTTGCGTAGTGTGTCGGTGCTAGCATTTTTTATTCTTTCAAAGTGTTAGTTTTAAAGTGGAGCGTTTGGTAGAGTAGGAATCACAGAGACGAACCAATAGCTGGTATAATTTGATTTATTTGATCAAAAATATGTAAGGGTCTATTGATAATGATCATGCCTTTTCATTCATATATTTATGTGTATGTGTGTGTGTGTGTGTGTGTGTGTGTGTGTGTGTGTGTGTGTGTGTGTGTGTAAGAGATTGATGTTATCGTGTTATAATTCTGGTTATAATAATCATATATACTGATATTCTAGCTACTATTTTTGGAGATACTTAGTTACTCATCATATCATCACTTGCTGGAATTGGAATCTCTTGAAATTGATTCCATATATAATCAAAGCTTAATTTGGCATGAGTCTGTCTTACGCCTCCACATATGTTTTGGACAAGATACATAACTTAATCCTCTTCCTTTGAAGTTTGAATCCGTGTCCTTTATCCTTTATTACCTTTCCTTAAAGCATGAAAAAAGAATTTTAGGTTAAGTACAAGAGAAGTTGACTATGTACAATTTTATTGTTTACTTTTGTGTTCTCAGTTTTGAAATTGTTTTATGGTCCGAGATTCAAAAATCTTGACACTGTTGGTCATCAACTGGAGTGTTCAGAAAAGATAAGCACAAATAAAGAATTAAGCATTAAAAAAGAAATGCTGTTCAACATGTTTTAATTTACTTGCGCACTTGTGCTACCTAAGACTGCTATTCGACATGTGTGGCTTTTCATCTAGTTTATCAAGTGGTTTTCTACATATATAAGTTTTGGCTATGTCCTGGCATGTGGCTTTCCTTCTTGGTTTTTACTTCTGTATTCATTCAAATGTTCTTTTTAGGGAAGCAACGCAAGGTGGCAGAATATTACAAGAAACAGGAGAGACTTCTTGAAGGATTTAATGAGATGGACACAATGGCTGAAACGGGTTTTTTCCCAGGAGGTCTCACTGAGGTGGATTGATCTATTGCCATGTTACTTATAATTTGTCATAGATGAAGCAGCACTGACAGTAGGATATGGGTTGACTATAGTACTAGTAATTTTTTTTTCCAATTAATTTTGATTATTCCAAACACATGGCAATGAATAATTTTAAATCCATTAAGAGAAATCTACTGAAAAATGTGCGCCGTGTTTCTCAGGATGAAATGAAGCAACTAGCAAAGAGTGAGAGGATGGCAGTTCATGTGTCAAATGCATGTAATTTGGTGCTGTTTATGGCAAAGGTTTTTGCCTCGATTGAGAGCAGATCATTAGCAGTCATTGCCTCAACCATGGATTCTCTCTTGGATCTCTTGTCGGGTTTCATACTGTGGTTTACTGCCCATGCCATGAAAAATCCAAACCAATATCACTATCCAATTGGAAAGAAACGCATGCAACCAGTGGTAAAGACTTAACTTATCTGATTGAGTCCTACACGGACTGTATCATGTCCTGAGAGTGAAATCAGAGTAATTGGTTATTTAAGATGTTTCCACATGCCCATTGCATGGTTACTTAATACACACACATACTAATCAGGCATCCTATGCAGGGTATCATTGTTTTTGCATCAGTGATGGCAACATTGGGGCTGCAGATTTTGATTGAGTCTGCACGGCAACTTATTGCCAGGGTAATTATGATCAGTTTGTTGTTTTTGAATTTGAATTTAGTCACTCATGTGAAGTGTACCAGGACACCTATTTTCAATTCTCACATCATTCTTTTCTTACAGTCTAAGCCTGAAATGGGATCGGCAAAGCTGTACTGGATGATTGGGATCATGGCATCTGTGACTGTAGTGAAGTTCGTTCTTATGGTCTACTGTCGAAGGTTTAAAAACGAAATCATCAGAGCATATGCACAAGATCACTTTTTCGATGTCGTTACTAATTCAGTTGGATTAGCTGCTGCTGTGCTAGCTGTCAAGTTCTATTGGTGGATTGATCCAACAGGAGCTATTATTGTGAGTTCATTCATGACTACCTCTTATTTTCTAAACTAATTTCATTGTGATTTTTTTCTGATTAGCTTCACATATTCAACTAGTTTTACGGTTCATCTATTTCAGCTTTTCTTGGCAAATTATCTTTTGAGTAGAAGCTATGAGTAGCTTCTATGAAAAGTGAATATCTTAATTAAAAACACATTGTTGCCAAAAGGAGTTGAAACAAACACACCCTTGTTTTCACCGATTTTCCTATAACTTTACAATGGTCTTACACTCATATATGCAATTAAACTCTTAAAGGGAGGTTTTTGTGCTACATGATTGTTTGCTTGTTACTCCAAGCCAACTCCTTGATTGATCTAGTACTGATAATATCCTCACTGTCTGATGCAGATTGCATTGTACACAATAAATACATGGGCGAAGACGGTGATTGAGAATGTGTGGTCACTCATTGGAAGGACAGCACCACCTGATTTTCTGGCAAAGTTAACTTACCTTATATGGAATCACCATGAACAGATTAAGCATATTGATACAGTTAGAGCATATACCTTTGGTGCACATTACTTTGTGGAGGTTGACATTGTCTTGCCTGAGGACATGCTTCTCAACCAAGCACACAACATTGGTGAGACACTCCAAGAGAAGCTGGAGCAACTTCCAGAAGTTGAGAGGGCTTTTGTGCACATTGATTTTGAGTTCACTCATAGGCCTGAACATAAGACCATGGTATGATGATATCCGCATAGGACATGGTGGCAAGCCTAGCTTTTTGCGGCCCATGGAACTGCTGTTTGCCTCTGTCGATTCTCTCGTTTATTCTATTTGAACCAAATATGTCACAATTTTGCTTTTTGATGTTTTTAGTTGCTGACTTTTTGGATCATTTAGTAGAATTGCTGATGTCATTGATCAATGTTATGCCATGATCAAGCTTTTTTGGGGTTAAAGGCATATTGAAGATTTCATTTGAAATCAGATTTAGGATCCGGTTAGGTAAATAGCTTAACTAACTCTTATGCAAAAGTATTGAAAAGCAATTTATAAATAAGATATTTTATATTCGAATGCATAATAATAAGAATATTTGTTTTGAGTGTTTTGAAAATTGGGTCTTTGAGAAATAAGGTATTTTAATTTCTCAAAAAGTACTAAAATAATTTTTTTTAAAAGTAATTAAATATATGGTTAAACAAGACAAAATAAAAATAAAAATAAAAATTGACTTTTGACTTATAAAATGGGAAGAGTTATAAACAAGGCCTTAACGTTCCAGGAAGTACACTTTTTGGATTTGTGCACTAACCTCTTTATCCCTAATGGCATACAAAATTTGATTGACTTCTGAGTAGACATTGGTTAAGAAAAGAGCTTTTTAATAAAAAATTATTAAAAACAAAATTTCCCAAACCCGCTTTTAAAGGGTACGTTTTTCTATCTCGATGGAACTATTGGTGCCTAGACCCTTACGGAAATTCAACTAATTTGGTTTGGATGGTGTTTTATGATTATGACTCAATACATATAATAACATAAATACAAAAGGAAATTCTTGAAACTTTGTATTAATAATTAAGAAAAGTATGATCTAATATGTAGAGAAAGAAAGATGAATATTCCATAAAATGAGAAAAAAAAATTTCTTGCAAGATATATATACCAAGGCATAATACCCAATTATTTAAACAAGTTTTTTTTTTAAACTACTAGGTCAACCTAAATCAACCGATTTGACAGGGAACTTCGGTTTAGAGTTTCAAATGGACCGAGTCAGAGGCTTGATCACGATTTTTCCGATTTAATTCAGTCAGATTAGTCCTTATTATCACTTGTGATTGGCAGTTTGCAGGGTATTGAGGGAAGAGTATGAAATAAGAAATAGAATAAAAAATAATTGACCAAATAAAAAAAGAAGAATAAAAATGGAGAGTAGTTGTACTTGTAACTTGCGAGAGTTAAATCGTAATCTTTTTCTTAGTTATATTATCTGGGTTACTACAATAAAGAAAGGTATCACCTGAGTTACTATAAAGAAAAGTATCACTTGAGTTCAATCCAAAACTCCATTACTGTTATTAATTATCGTTAATATGTGATTTGTTTATGCTAATTTTTTATTACTTCATGAAAGGGAAAACTTCATTAGTGTTGGAAAGTAATCTTTTACTGAAAATAATATATAGTGGTTAAGTGGAAGATTCAAAACAAGCAAATTTTTCTTCCAACTAATTGAATGAAAAATCCGAAAGTAATATATTTTACTTACTGAAAGGTCTATGTTTGAAAAGACGACAAGGAAGAAAATGACAAAAAGAAGAGAGTGATTAATTGTTAAAAGAATGTTTAGAAATTTAGGCAAAAGCCCTAGTTCTGTCCTTCATTTTTTTTTAATGATTTTCAATTTCGTCCCAATTTTACTCTTTTTTTTGGTCAATTTCGCCCAAATATTTCAATAATGTCTCAATATTGTCTTATTCATCAATATCGTCAATTTGTTAACAAATACTAATCTAGTTTTGAAATATTTATTCTTATCTCATGTGGACACCTTATTATATAAGTAAAAACTCTATTTTTCTCTTACCATGCTTATTGAAATAAATTTGATCTTATTCATAGACATCTAATTATAAAACTGAATTGGAAAGGACTAAGGACAAAAATAGAACTTTTGTATGCATAATATGATGAGTTTAATTTGTATAAATTGATAGTGCAAAATTTTTTTACATTGTCATTCAATCAAATCACCCAATTTGTTTGACATTTCAAGTAGTGGACGAGAGATTTAACTACTTTTACTAATATGACAACACATGAATGGATGACAGTATAAATTTTTTTTACACTATTAGTGCATACAAATTAAACTCTAATATGATATACACATGAGATGAAAATGGATCACATATGTAAGCCAGATCAACAATCTTCATTTAAAAAAATGGCATTATTATCAAATAGGATAACATTGAAATATTACCAAAATATCAGGGTCAAAATTTAAAAAAAATATTGGGATAAAATAAAAAATTCACTAAAAGATTAGCAGCAAAAAATAGAGCTTTTTCCTATATTTCAAAAGGAGGAAATATTATTATTGTTGTTGTTGCTGTTGTTATTATTATTTGGGTTATCATTATTGTTATTATTATTATTATTATTATTAGGATACTTATTGAACAGCATAACATAAAGATGACATGTCCTATTTCACTCATTGTATTAGGAGCATTCATGGGTAGGAGCGAATGTGTTCAGCTGGCCAACCTGATTCAACCTAAACACAATATTTTTAGTTGGATAAGGTAAATGGCTATTCACAATTAGAAATTCATGGGATAGCGAAGGGTTGACACGTGTTTTTATTATTAAGATTTTGATAAAAAAAATAGACAACAACCCATCGATATTACTTAGTGTCATCATGTACTATATGGTGAGTACAATTTTCAATGGATATATCAATGAGTTTATTGGCAAGGTGCATATTTATTCATAGTCTATTGGTATATGCAAGTGTGCCACATGACGCAAATGGTTTGCGAATGGGTGGACCTATGGGTATATTTGTTTGATTTTTTATTTTTTTCTAAATGTAAATTTCTGATGGGTTTACTAATAGGATTGTACTAAAATATATATATTTTTTAATTTACATTACCAATGGGTATACTGTCTGTTAAATTAAATTTATTTTTTTATTGTTATTAATTATAGACCGATATATCGATGTGTTTATATTAAATTAAATGTATTTTTCTAGTAGATTACTGACGGGTACACCAATAGGTTTTTGAATTTTTGAAAACATTGGCTTACATTTTTTAGGATTCCCTTGACCTGTTGGTAAACTCGTCGATAACTAGCAAAGCTCAAAACGTATTCTTTCATTTAATGGTTAGAAGTAACCCGTGTAAATAACCCAAGACAACACCCTTTTCCCTTACTTTGCAAAATGTCTCTCTCTTTTCTCTCACTCTCTTCACCGCCACCATCACTGCCACCGCCACTGCCAGTTGGCTGCCGCTAGAGCCTTCTTTCGCTAAACCAAACCCACCACATTGTGATCTAGGTATATTTCGGAGCACTTTAATCGGTTTAATTTTTTTGATTTGGCTTTTTTTTTCATTTGTTTTCATTGCCCAAAGTGTTGGTTTTTAGTGTATTGGAGAAGTGATTGTTATTGTTATTTTGTTAATATATTGGCCGGTTCACCAATTTCCGATCTGAATCATATCGGTATGATTCGGTTCTTCAAACTATGCTATTAGCATTACATTTCGGATTTTTTTATATTTATCGCACTTTCTATTTATTTTATTATGATAATTTTTTATTTGCTCCATTACCGTATTACTTTGCTTATTTAATTAATTATCATTTTAGTATTTCCTTATTTCATATAATTTTAATTCATAATTAAATTATTATATAAATAAAAATAAATGAATAAATATTGAACAATTATATAGTTTATATAAATTCTTCACATATGGTAATATAATCGCCTAAAAAAGAAACTAGTTTACTGATGGGTATATCCGTTAGAAATAAATGTATTTAAAAAAAAAGTTGGACACCTATTGGTAAACCTATTGATACTAAATAAATAAATTTTTTTATTTCCAAAATTCATCAGTATGAATAAAATACCCGTCAGCAAAAAATAAATAATTTTTTTTATTTATTTCCAAAACCCGTCGGTAATGGGTAAAATATATATCAGTAATATTATTTCTTTGACGACCTCACTGACGCCCTATAATAACTTAGGTACATGTGTCCCTGGGCAAGTCTAGTATGGCCTTCGGGTTCCGTTAGGACCCTCTTGTGTTGATGGAAGGCCCTATATATTTTATAACCTAAAATATTGGGAAAAACCACTCTGGAGAGCGCTGCAGTGCTTAGAGGGTAAGGCGGTGAAGGTAAGAAAAGCAAGCTCTCTGGAGAGCAATGTAGCGCTCAATTAGCATTGTAGCGGTCTAACGGTAAGGAGGTGCACACGTGGCATGCTATCTATGAGCACTGCAGCAGTCCAAGGTTTCATAAAAATCCCCATTTCGAGTTTTCAAACCAGTTTTACACACCCACACCCCCCAAATGTGGAATCCCTTTTCTACCTCCATTTCACTCAATCTAATTCCAATCTTCCACTTTCAAGTCTTAAAAGTAAGTGATTTTGATATTTCTACTCCTTTTCTTCCAATCTTCCTTCGTTCTTGAGGTTGGTTTTGCTATTCCTCCATGTTATCCAAGATATGGTGCTTTTCCTTGGTGTTAGAGTGAAATCTGAGTTATTTAGTGATTTTTAGAAGTTTATCTAAAGTACTATGGTTGTTATGGTAGATATTGGTGTCATTCCTACCTCAGTTTTCTGTTGGTGTTGTTTCTGTATATTCCACCCTTCTAGGTAAGTGGATTCAAACCTATGATCTCTATGTTGTTCATTAGAGTTATTTTCATGAAAATATGGCTTAAAGCATGGTTTTAGAGATTACTGTACAAAATTTGAGATTACTGTTGATATATCTTGTTTTGAATTACTGGTTTAAAAGCATGAAGTATATTTTGATAAAACTCATAGGACCATTATTGATAAATGATTTTATGTAAAGTTAGTTATAATTGTGGTTACTAGAGACATATGATTGTTAAAATCAATTTTATGTTGAATGGATTATGTATGTGATTATTGGCAAAATTCTATGATTAATAGAAATGTTATTATGATTTTAACGTTTTCAAGCTTATGAAAGTACGTTATTGAGAGATTATTTAGAAACACAGTCATAAAAGAATTTTAGAGCACAAATCTTCATATGACTCATGACAGTTGATGGCTACATACTCTATGGGAGTTTGAAATCGTAATGTCTACAAAGGATGATCCCCTGGACATGATTTCATAGCCATAATTATGCTTAGGTCAGACTGGTAGAGTTTCATATATTCAGAGCTCTCCGAGAACTAAGAGATTTTAAGAGTTTTCATATTTAAATGGATTTTTTCTAATTAATTTGGATGGTAGCTATAGAGAAACAGTCAGTAAGTTAGTGGTTGGAGCTAATTGTTAACTTTAATACCGACTTGTCCCCATGAGACAATTTCGTAGAGCAAAAATGAAATCTAGTTAGGTGTCTCGAGGAACCCATAGAGTTCAAAAAATTATATTATTATGTCATATTCATTATGCATAACCTGAATATACACACACACACACATACACAAATAACCAGAATTTTTTACTGTTTCTCTAGGAGTTACTGTATCACAAATTTACATGATTTCAATCAAGGAAATTAAGTGAGGAATATTTTATGAATTTGTCGGATGAAAAGTGTTTTTCCTAGTTAGCTAAGTAAGTAAATATCAAAATTTTTGTTACTACATGTATATTGCATTATGTACATTCCTTGGTGTCCCATGAAGAGGGTTTACAAGTGAAAATTCACTCATTGAGTTTTGCATAAAACTCATCCCACTCTCTTCTCCCATTATAGATACTGCAGTTGCTGTGCACCTATCTCAACCATCTTTTTTTCCAGCAGCGTTAGAACTTCAACTGGTGAGCTTCACTTGGATGAAGCATTTTTGTTTTAACTTAGAGTGCTCCAGTGTTATTGTAGGCAGGATCCTGGACCGTAGAGTATATTTTAATCTTGCATACATAATGTTATTTTGGTTTATGCTTAATAATTTATATGCACGGTTATTTTGAATCAGAGCAACACTATACATATATGTTTTGTATTATGATTCATAGACTTTAGAGTATGAGCTATGAAATCTCTATTATAGTTATTTTGACTTTAAGGAATAGGAGATTTGTATGTAGAAAATGAAACTATGATTTAAACGGTTTTATGATTAAATGTGCATATAAAAAGACACAGGCCACGAGGCTTATGAGAGAATGAGATTTCTTATGTGTTGATCACATGCTCAAATTGGGTCATGACACGCCTTTAATACAATTGTGCTGGCTGATTTTTCATTTTTCTACCCTCAACATTCCTGTCGAGACTTTCAGACAGGTGCTATTACCAATAGGAAATATTTTATTGACAAACAAAAAACCGATCACCTATACTTGTCAGTAAGCCCGTCAGTAAAATTCGAATCTGTCGGTAAACTCGTGTAAACCAAATTAATTAGTTCATCCATTTGTTAGGTCAGATTTCGTGTGTGAGAATGATACTTTTTATCCCATTTGATAGCCCAAAACCTGCACTATATATGAGTTAGGATATAGTTATGCAATGTAACTTTAAATATATTATACCAATTGATAACTTTATATAAAATATATTATTTGTTGATCCAAGTGTTGAATTACATTTTATATCATAAAGATTATTTGTGTCAAATTTCATAAAAATTAAACATCAATGATAAAAATCATATAATTCTTAGGGCTAATTACATTGACCTATTCTAATGTTTGGTGAAATTCACCCCGCATCGCTTTATGTGTAAAATTTGCTTAGTTGGTCCCAAAATTTATCAAATCATTACACCACCTTCCCTTTTATCGCACAATAAACAGTGCATCCAAGGGAAATCAATGTCATCCGAACAAATAGAAGAAAGCTAGAGTCAATTTCACTAAACGCTAGGGAAAGTCATTCAGTGTCAGTCAGTCAATTTCACTAAACGTTAGGAAGGATATAAGTGTAAAACTTGGTATATATCTTACACTTCTCATAACTTTTTGTAGAAGAAATTTTTTACAGGACCCACCATTGAATTAAAATTTTAAATGGCTAGGTCATTTCTATAAAATTTTATGTTAATCCAAAAAATTTTAATACATTTTTTGTATACATATGAATCAAAGTAATAAATACTTCCTAAATATATTCTAACATATATTAGTTTGATTTCTGAACTATTGTTCATATCATTAAAGCTTTGCATATCTTTGAATAAAATTACAATCATGTTAAAACATGATATTGTGAAAAATATGTCATTAATTGAACTTGTATGTAGCGAGAATAATCCTGTTAAATGCTACAGAAACTCAATTGAAACATGTGATACCTAGTATATACGTGGCAGTGGATAAATTCCGTACTGCCCTAGGGTCTCCTGGGATCACCCGTGCTATCGGGAAAGCCTTGGATGTGCAAAGAGTCTTGGAATGCAGGTTAGGTGCTGTTACTATAGAATTTTACAGAATAGACTCGCTGTAGCGAGCAGGCGGGTTAGAAGGCTCACTACAGCGAGCGGACTCAATGACAGCACAGTGCAAAATGATGCAGTTTCGTTTAGTGAGCTTCCCAACCCTTTTTAAACATCCAAGGTGGGGATTTTGCTCTCTCAAACCGAACCTTACTCCTAAAACACATTTCCTCCTCCCTTCTCAATCTAACCCCAATCCTTCTTCCTCCAAGAGATCAAAGGTAAGATTTTATGGGTTTTGTTGTCTCCTTCCTCCCCACCTTGTAACCTAGAGTTTGGGATTTTTGTTTGTATCCATTGTTATTAAGTAGGAGTGCTCCTCCAATGTTGTTAGAGTTATGTTTGAGCAATCTAGAGGTTGTTGAAGTCTATTCTTGAGTTTTGTAGCTTCAATGACAGACGTTGGTCCCATTCCTCCTTTCCAAAGCTCCGTTGGTGTTGATGCCACCACTTCCTCCCTTCCAGTGAGTAGGTTTGGAATCTATGGCCCTTATGTTGGTCATTAGAGTTAATTTCCTTAAGTTATAACATGATGGTCTGATTTTAGAGAATATTTCAAGAAATTAGAAATTCCGATTGGCTGTTATATTTATCGAAAATGATGATTTCCAACTAGAGCATGAAATTTATGTTTTGATACAAACTCATGGGACCATTATTATTAAAATGATTTTATTAAAGTGATAGAGCATGATTATGACTTGATTAGAGATTTTATAAATTGCCTTGATAATTTCAAGAGTTTCATATTTAAATGATTTTAAATATATTAGAGATCTTATGATTTCAAAAACAGAGCAATTATGTGATAAAGTATTAAACCTAAAGAAGAACTTAGAACAGAGTTTAAGAGAAATGATCAATTTGCAATTTAGAGACTAGACGGTAGCTATAGAGAAACAGACAGCGAGTTAACGGCTAGGAAAAATGATCCTTAACCTTCGTACCAAGTTGTCCCAAGAAAACAATCTCATAGAGCAGAGAATGG
The DNA here is from genome assembly GCA_031216125.1 of Dalbergia cochinchinensis. Taxonomy (NCBI): domain Eukaryota; kingdom Viridiplantae; phylum Streptophyta; class Magnoliopsida; order Fabales; family Fabaceae; genus Dalbergia; species Dalbergia cochinchinensis. The sequence goes on along the minus strand of CM062374.1, from coordinate 32,359,756 downwards.
AACCTAGTTAGGTATCCACATTAGATCCCTGATGGATCATAGAGCATAACATTTTTTATTCTTGAAGAACCATAGAGTCGAGTTTTCTATTTTTATAGTAGAGTACTGTTATTTATGTTTTCCAGATATTTGCCTTTAGAGATATTTTGTGTATATATATATATATGTAAAAGTATGAATATGTTTTCAGAGTTATTGCATTAACTGGTTTGATGTTTATGAATATTATTATTTATCTCCTTTGTTGTCCCATGAGAGGGTTATGGGTAAGAGCCTGCTCACAGAGTTTTAGATAGAACTCACCCCTCTCTCTTTTCCATTACAGATACGTTAGCTGCTACGGGTCCTTCTTATCTACCTCCTCACTAGCAGTAGAGGGAGTTCCAATTGGTGAGCTTTACTCTAAATTGAAGTACTCTTTTTGCATTTTGTTTAGAGATAGAGTGCTCTAGTGTACATGACAGGCAGAATCCTGGACTATAGAGATATATTGCATAGATTATCATGATTATTTTCTATTTATTTGATTCTAGTTTTTATGTTTATTTTGTATAGAAAGCAACTCATATATTTTGAATCTCAAAGATATGTTTAGAGTTTGGAAATGAAATTGAAATGATCTGCTTTATAACTTCAGAGAATTATACTAAAGTTGATAAAGATTATGTTTTCAAGAGCCAATGATCTACTAGAGATGAAATGATGTTTTATAAAAGGATTTAATATTAAAATATGCATATAGAGAGACTCGAAGGTCACGAGGCTTATGGGGGAATGAAGATTTCCTTACGTGCCAGTCACGTGCCTAAGTCGGTTTATGACAAAACATTAGTGCTTTCTTTAAAACATTTTAACAAAATTTACTTTGATATCACTCAAAACACAAGCTATAGAGCTTTCTGAAAGGTTCTGCAGCTAACAACTTAATTTGATGAAAATCTATGGATTAAAAGTTTCAGTTATTTTAGAATAATTATGTATTTTAGTAAACTACTTTATTGCTTGGAAATGGTTTTACACACACCATGTTAGCATGATTCCTTCAGGAGATTCGCATGAGGGCAATACACTTTTTGTCCCAATCATGATTAAGTTAGGTTGTGACACATATAATATCTATATTTCACAAAAAAAAAACTAAACCATGATATATAATTGGATGAATCGATTGCAAACAAAATAAAAAAATGAGATAATACATTTTCCAATGAAATTGGGCCACGAAAGATGTAGTAAGTATTAGTATAGGATTTTTTTTAAAAAAGGAAACAATGGTTGGTTTGTGTCCAGGCATCGGGTTAATCTTACAAAACTTGCTGTCTAATCCAACCACTCATTAGTTCTATTGGGTTTTTCCCAATTAGACTTGATGACCTAAACCGACCCAAACCTAACATATTGGTTCAATTTAGTTTGGTCAGGTCAACTTGGTCCACTTATACCCCAAATTCAATTCCATATCAAAGCACATAGAGATTTGTATCATTGGATACATGAAGATTAGTTAGAGATAAAGTTGCTCTCACTTCAGAAGATCCACATTCATGACTATCTATGGTGAAATTTATTTCTTGTAAGAAGAAAGTAGGGTTGCGGAGCAAACACATCCCCATTTTAGTCAAGAATGGGGAGATTTGTAAGGTGTACTTCGCTCATTGTGGGGCCTACAAGTTAAAAGAAATAAAAAATGAAAAGAAAAAGTCTGAGAGTGAGACAAAACTACAGAAGAGAAGAAAAAGAAAAGGTAATGCCTATGTTCATCATTGGAAAGGCAAACTTGCTCGTTTTCTTGTGAAAATTTATTGTGATGTTCCTAGTGTTGTGATTGATATTTTGGTATAGTCTTGATCACTGTATTGCCTTCTCGATTGGTTGTTCTGGGATACCCACATTGTAGAGATTTGTGGTTGAGTTCCACCCACAGGGTGAAGTATTTTTGTTAATTATTGAGATCCTCTGTGTTGGAAGGGGGATCCTAACCTGGGGAAGATCCAAGAAAAGGGTCTAAGTGAGGAAATAACACGAGTTGATTGGGTACTACATCTTAATTTAAAACCTTAAGGCAATAAATTTATAAGTCCTTTCATTATATATATTCTTCAATTAATCAATATTCTCAACTAATGCTTGAAACTCCCACTACACCAAAATATAGTTTTAGCAGCGGTCGATTTGCCGTGGTTCCTCAAAATTGCAGTGAGATAATTACTTAGCAGCGGTTTTTGCAGTGGTTTACCAACGGCCGAAGAATCCTTGTAATTCGCGGTGGTTCTGATGTAACCACAGCAAAATATTTGAACTTAATGGCGGTTCTTGCAGCGGTTGCAGATGGATTTATAACTTAGTAGTGGTTTGCAATTGCTGCAGAATCCTAATATTAATTTTTCCCTTTTTTGTCATACATCAAAATAAAGAGCTCAACTAAAAACTCAAAACCTAACGACCTCAATTCCTTCATCTCACTGTATATGAGAGAGAGAAGCCATGGATGAGAGACGGCGGCACAATGGCAGAGGAATGGGCTAGTGCGGCGAGCTTCTAGGCAGAGCTCCTACGAGACACCTTCAGTGGACTGAGCTGTCTGTACTTGACGGTGAATGGGAAGAAAGCAGCAACAATAGCGGTGTCAGTCACGTTAGAGGTCGCGATGTCTTTTGGCAGGCTTCGCAGCGCACAATCTGGGCTCTGCGGTGCTGGTGTGCAATGGCTGCAGCATCACGACGGAGGGGGCCTGATTCAACACAAAACCAAACAACTCTTTTGCTTTGTTTCTCTGACTTCTTCGCTATGAGCTCAAATGATGCAGATAGAGATCGAGGTTCATCAACCATGGTACGTTATGTTTTCCTTTCTCTTTCTGCCATAATTCAGACCCTAGCTGAAATTTTCGAAAGCTTGCTTTTCGTTCCTTCAAATTCAATTTCCTTAGAGTTAATCCAAAATCTAATGAATGAATGGATTAATGTCTAATATAGTGATAACTGAATGATCACCTTTTGTCCAATTTTTATTGTCTCTAATGACGAAAAATATTGAATGCCTCTACTATTTATTGTTGGTGGCTTTTTCCTTTAATTGTTTATTTGGATGTCCTCTTTGAGCTGAAGTTCATTTTATTGAACTTAAATGTGTATAAAGTATACCAGAGTTTAGGCTTTCTTTTAGTGACCTGAGCACCTCCCCTCTGTATGTTTATCAAAGTATATTTTTTGGAAGGCTGAAACATGTTCAAAATGAGGATAAAATATTTGGTACATTTTCTCTAATTTTTTGGACTCTTTCTCTTTTTTCTTTGTTGAAGTACACCATAATCATGTTGAATGCGAATGATAATAGTGAAGGTAGGGGCTATTTTCTCGACAATTATTCTTCTGAGTTTAGATCCTTCCTATTTCTCGTGTGCTTTATTATCAAACAATGCTTGCTGTGTACTTCTTTCTCATTGATGTATCCATGAATGCAGTTAAAACTAGTGCAATAGCTACTATGTGCAGTGCCATCAATCAACTTATTATGGACCTTTTTGTAAGTTCTAACTATTGACAGCTTTAAATATTGTTTTAACCCTTTAAATCATTTTATTGCTACAATGCTAAATGTATTTCTAGCTTTCTTTCATTGGATTAGATTAAAAACTCATATTGCTTAGTTATTGTTTCACATTCACAGGTTAAGAAAGTTTCAAATTTGGAGCAAAGATTTGTTGCTGTTTTATTGCTGTTTTTTAGCAGTTTGTGATTGTTTCACATTCACAGGTTAAGTTTCAAATTTGGAGAAAGATTTGTTACTCATCCTCTTTTGTGTTTTTAGTGATTTGCTTATTTTCCTCTCAAGTATTGTTTGACTCTAGCTATTAGAAAGCAGAGGCTTTGCTTTATTTCACTAATTTAGCATTCAATGAACCATGTTGATGGTTGAAGTTAGATCACCTAGTCATTCATTGAGGTAATTGTTTGAAGGGTAGAGTTTTGTGAACTATGATGAAGTTGCTTGGTTCATAGTTAGATGTAAAAATATATACTTTAAATTTGGCATGGCAGGAAGTTAGTTTTAAATTAGGTAAGACTAATTATACATATAATAAAGGCCCTTAAACTAAATGAATAGAAAAATTAATACACTATTACCACAGATAGTGAAATTTGCATTAAAAAAAAAGTGAAATTAAAACTAAACTACACAAGTTAATCACTACTAAAGCTGTGAGCACTAGTATGTTACTTTATTGGGAATTGGAAAGTGGAAAACACAATGTAATGATAATCTAAAAAAAAGTTGATAGCCATACTTTGGTTGTCTGCAACATGTAATTGGAAGAGTAAAAAAGAAGACCCCTTCCAAGAAAAAAAGACAAAATTATGTTAGTATTAGTAAACCTTAGCTTGTCCTCTTTTATCAATGAACCATAGGAGATGGATTATATGCTTTAAGTCTCTTAATCTCACTCACTCATGTCATGATAGTTGGTGGCATTGATGGAATGTAAGGGCCTGTTTGCTTTGCCTGTTTTGATTTTAGTTTCGGTTTTAGGTTTTACTTTATGAAGGAAAAACTGAAAAAACTGAAAACTAAAATTTTTAGTTTTCTGTTTTTTCAGTTTTTCCTTTACAAATCTGGAAAACTGAAAACTGGAAAATGCAAAGCAAACAGGCCCTAATATTTTGGTTCATTGAGACCTTTGAATTCATAGCTGCTGAAGTAAAGTGGTGTGTGTGATAGGTCAATTTTATTTGTTTAGCATCTTATTCATGTTAAAAGTTTTTTGAATTAGAAATTCCAATGAGCTTTGATTTTGATCCTATTCTATACTATATGTGTGAACACTTGATTTTGTCCGATCTTTTAACAATAAAATCCAAAAATTTGCACCTAATTTACCTTTTTTTATTTTATTACAGTTTCGTTAATTATTTCTTTTGAAAAAAATGGAAAAAAGATTTGCTGGTTGTTTTTGTATTTCCAAAATAAAATAAAAAAAAACCCATTTCATCTATTTCAGTCCTGTTTTTATCAACTTGATACCCAATTTGGTTTTAGTTCATTTGTGTTTTATATATTCTTTTCAGCCTATTACCTCGTTTTGCATTTTTTGTTTAACCCCATTCAAAAAAAAAATTAGGCCCAAATTGTTTCGACCCAATTCATCCTTGTTCAAAAAAATATAAATAAATAAAATAAAATAAAAATTGAAGAGTAGACAGAGGAGTCTCACGGGCTCTTCTCCTTTTTATCCTTTCCAGCTAAGTTGCTCGTGAACCATGGAGATAAGAGAAAGCAGGAAAAATCAAAACAGACATAATGATAGTGTCCTTGCAAAATGTTGAAGTTTCTTTCAGTAGAGTTGGGAGGATCCGAAAAACACAGAGAGTATACATATGGAGAGAGGACACCAGTTTCAAGGGGGGGAGGAGAATTTTTTTTTCAACAACAAATTAAACACTAAATGTGAACCCTGCAAAATTACACTGACACCATCATCAACAAAAACAATTTCACACTATCATCTACAAGAAATTTTCGAATTCAACAATATTCAGTCCAGCCAGCAAGAACAAAAATTAGAAGCAGCAGCAGCAGCCTAGGTATTTTTCAATTTCAATTTTAAAATTTTAAAACAAAAAAAAAATAGTGAGGCCGCGGCCTCCTTGCTCCGCCGCGGCCTCCCCTCCCTTTTCCTTCATCATCTTCTTCCTTTTCCATCATCCCTCAACATAATCTTCATTATCATCAACACCATACCACCACCACTACTTCCCCTTCCAACCACACCACAGCGGCAACCAACAACCACCATCTTTGCTATGAATTCGTGGCCTCCGCCTCCATGATCACCATCCTTTTCTTCCTTAACTCCCTCTTCCATCATCTTCAACCCCAAGCTCTACTACCGCGGCCCCCCTTTTCTAGCTCCATCATCTTCTTCTTCCTATCGTTTTAGCTCCTCATTTCATTCTTCCAATCCTCCATAGCCACTGCCACCCATCTTGTTCGTCCATCCTTGACGCCACCCTCCACTATTATCTCCATCATCTGAAACCACTACGTGCTCCCCTCCACCGCTGTGTCATCATCACAACCTCTTCATATCAGAAACAAAAAATAAGCCACAAGCACCGAGATGGAATAAACTGAAAAGGGGAGAAAGATCGAGAGCCTTACCGCCACTGCCAATTGATTTCCCCAAGCCATCGCCAGAATCACCTGCCGTCGTCCCACCTCCCCTTGTCAAAGGCCACCCATGACGGATTGGCTGCTGCCATGGGTTGCTCGGTCCTTCTCCGGCCTTCCCTTCCTTCTGCTCAGCTCCAGATCGGCCACCCCACATCCTAGTCGTGACACCGCCGGCGCTTCCTTTTGCAATCGCAGCAGCCCCTCACTCTCCCTCTCTTTCTCGATCTCAACCCTTCACCCCATTTGCCTAAGCTCCCTTGTCCCACTCCCTCTCAACCTCCCTTTTTCTTTTTCTTGTTCGATTCCGTATGTGTGCTTGTGAGAAAGGAAGAGAGAGAAGTAGGTTTGTTTGTGATAATGTGTGAGTAAGAGTGTAGTGCTGTGAGTGTGTGAGGGAAAGAATCCCATGAGTATGTGCCCGTGAGAGAGAGAGAGAGAGAGAGTTTCCCTTTTTTTAAAGTGTGCGTGTGTATGTGTCATGTGTGTGTGTTTTAGATTAAGTTTGTGTGTATTAGTTTTTTTTTTAATTATTCATCTATTTTCTTAGATTAATTTTTTTTTAGTTGGCTTAAATCTTGGGTTTTGTTTACTTTAGTTCATTTTAGTTTAGGAGATTTCTTGTTTGGATTTGAGTCTAAATAATAAAAAAGAGTTTCATTTTACCTTGAGTTTCAAGTAAATATTCGAGCTATTTGATTTTTTTGAAGAAAATATATAATGAAAAATATAGAATTTGTTTAAGAAATTATTGGGTAGAATTGTTTTATTAGAGTAGATTCTTGGGTTCGATTATTTGGATTTAGATTTGCTTGTTGAGTTAAGGTTGATTTTTATTTTTGACATTTGGGCTTTGCTTATTTAGATCTAAATTAATTTAAATCTAAAATAAAGGATTAAGTTTTATTTATTGTTCGAAATAAATATTTGAGTATTTTGCTTTATTAAGATTTTATTTAGTTGATTAATTGATGAATTGTATTGTAAAAAAGAGGATTAATTGAGTCGGGACGGCTTGTTAATCACATATCCTGGAATATTTTAGTTGTGACAGCTCAATGCTCAAAATCTCTTTTCAAAAATAGAGTTGATTTAACCATGACGGTTTGTTAACTTTATGTTTAAGAATATTTTAGCTGTGACAGCTTAATATTCTAAAAACTCCTTTTCACAGTAAGATTAAACAACACATCAATATTCTATAGAACTACATGACTTTGAATTCCCTATTGCACCAGGGGATACGTAAGAGCAGGCGACTCTGATCCCTATCAAGTCAAAATTAATTTTTCAGAATTCATTTTATTTGTAATTTTTTTATGCAATTTTTGTATTTTGTTATATTTATAAATAATTTCTCTAATAATTTTTTTTTTGAAATATTTCATTTAATATTTATTTATGTGGGGAATTTTAGATAAAGATGTTAATTTAGCCGTGACGGCTTGTTAACTCGATATTTCGGGCATCTGAGTTGTGACAGCCTAATGAATCGAAAATTTCCCTAAAAATATTTGTTTTTCTTTTATATTTGTTTTTTTTCTTTATAAAAATATAAAAGATAAATTTTTTTTTATCTTATTTGCAAATATTTATAATTTATATTTTCATTTTCGATTTAAATTTATTCATTTATTTATCAAAATTCTTATTTCAAATAAAAAAGTTAATTTAGCCGTGACGGCTTGTTAACTGGATACCTTGGAACATCTGAGTTGTGACAACTTGATGTTCTCTTTTCTTTTTTATAATAAAATAAAAATAAATATTTTTGAAAGGGTTATTATTTAATTTGCACAATTAATTAGAGGTATCGTCTAAGGATGGGTGTATTAGGAGTGCGTAGGATTAAACTTCTACCCTCCCCTATGCATAACCGATTCCCGAACTCAAATCTGGTTTCAAAGACCATTCTTTTCAAAATAAATGGGTTTTTCCATGTTTTCCCAATTTTAAATAAACTTGGTGGCGACTCCATATTTTCAAACAAAAATTCTTTTTTCGCCGTCCCCATCGCGATCCCAGTTGCGACAATATGTGTTCTTGCTCTTGGAATCAACTCCAACTATGTTGTGCTACTTCCGTATAAGGGAATGCTGCATAGTTTAACAACCTTGAGTGTTCTTCACTGCTCTTCTGTTTTGAATTAGCAAAGGACTTGAAGATCCTTACTTTAAAATGTGCCTTCCTATGCTATGCAAGAAGTAGATAGTGGATATTGAAAGAAATTAATGACATCCCAAGCATTCCAAACAGCTAAAATAAAGCTTGCCTAAGATTACACTTTTATGCTTAATAGTGTGCACCATCACAAGGTATTTCTTTTTTACAGTTGCTTTTTTCTTCAAATATTCATTTGTATAACAATAATAACACATTTACTGATTTGTATGTGTGCTCTTAGTAATAAGTAGTCTGCTAGAAAAGGGTGCACCAATTGGAATTGGTTACAAATTTTAATGATTACTAATTTGGTTTTAATAAATCATAATGTGTGTTTGCCAAATAGTTATTTTTGTGTCATTTCATCTTAATTTCAGGATATAGACTTAGGTTCAGCAGTAGAAATAAGATGTTCTTCCTTTGCTAATCAAGGAATCCAAACTTGAGGGTCAGCATAATCTCATCCTTAGATCTTTTTTTTTACTATTTACTTAAGTACTTAACACATTTAGCTACATATAATAGTTACATTTTATGTATTGTTTCATATTTAATTTAATATGAATTATGTATTTGAAACAATTTGTTTCAATGTATTTTTTATGTAATAAATGAATTTGATTTTTAGCTATGAATAATTGGTTCAATATGCAAAAACAAAATTACAGAGCCAAAACATTGGAGATATAAGTAAAATCGAAAAAAAAGGAAAAAAATAATAGCGATTAAAAGCCGCTGCGAATTTTTTGTTTTAAAAGATTTTTAGCGGCGGTTAAGGACCCCCATGAAAAAGATTTTTTTAAAAAACACTGGATAGTAGCGGCGGTTTTAACATCGCTGCAATTTTTAATAGCACATTTCTTGTCAAAATTTAGTAACGGTTTCAACGGTCTAGAATTGCCACAAATAATCTAGAGGCGATTGTTCCGGTGGTTGTGCAAAACCACCGCAAATGTGTTGTAATCTAGAGGCGATTGTTCCGGTGGTTGTGCAATAACGGTGGTCGCAAGTTACTTTTAGCGCCGGTTGTAATTGCCGTGAAACACTAAAACAACCGCTGCAGATTACTATTTTTGGTGTAGTGTCCCCCCACTTAGTGTCAGGCTTGATATTCCATCAACATGGGTTTTTTTTTTTGGGGGGGGGGGGGAGAATGAGATAAATGAAAAATCACGTAAGTAGGCCAAACGCCAATTGATCCAGAGCCTTAATGTAATGAGACTATAGGTTCTCCTATCTTATACACTCTTCATTCAATTCATTTTCAATCAATGTGAGAATTCACCTTTTAAACTTGAAACTTCAACACCCTACGACTACTAGGAGGACATATTGTATTTTCATTTATCAATAGTGGAACATTTTGTTGGATTAGGTTGTATGGATTTGTCCCTCTCATTGGGTGTTTTTTCACAAGAAAAATTGTGGTGTGCCATATTATTAAGTGCTTGCCTGTTTGGAGTTTTTTTTAACAGTATAGGTGAAAGGAAAATATTTACTGCTTCCAATGTTGATATGGGTTTATATCTAAAGTTTTCTCCAGCATCTTTCCTCATGGAGAATTGATTATTGGTCATAATTACGCCTTCCACATATAATTACGCCTTCCACAATGGTGCAAGGCGTGGTGCAGTTTTGATTATTGGTCAATTACCCAGTGGATTTGGTGACAACCATGTTGTGCACCCACTTTTTTGGGGATAACATGACAGTAGTAGTTTATGATTTAATTCGAAGCTTGTATACGAAAATATCATATCCATGCACTATTTTTCAATATCACAAAAATTACATGTTGCTGGAACTTAGCTATCATCCTCCACCGCAAATTAAATAAATGATGAATGGGGACCGATCAATGTGTAGGTTCTTGTTTTTTATGTGAAATTTCTGGAGGTATAAAATAGCAAACACAACCAAACAAAAGAACGAAAACAAACCAAGAGAACATATACTGTGCAACGGGACCAGACTGCTCAGATCCAAACCCGAATGAGACACACTACAGAAGAGGAGTTGGGATCTTATACCTCAACGCATGCGTACGTAGGTCACACAGACAGTGACCTTGTAATCAAGCATTAGTAATTGCAATTTTGACTTCGGTTGTTTATAACTAACGAGCTAACTTAACTGTTGTCATACATCATAGACTATAAATTTTTTATGGTGATGCTATTTCAACACTCTAAAATAGGTGTTTAAGTGAGACACCCACTTTATTATTATCAGATCGGATGGATAGATGAAAATAGTGGGGACTACTATCTCATTTAATAATGATAGAGTGAGTATCTCATTTAGATATTCATTTTTGGGTGTTAAAATAATATTAATGAATTTTTTAACTTAATCCAAATCCTACCAATCCAACCCATAAGAGGAGTGATACATGATTACTACTAAACTTGCATTATATACTTACACCAAGTAAAATATTATAAATCAGTGTATAAAAAGTTATAAATCATGTACAAAATATTACAAATCAATTTGTAAAAAGTTGTAAATAAAGATAGTTTATAACATTGTATATTGGTTTACAATTTTACCATCTTAATTTATAACTTTTTACATATTCATTTACAATTTTTTAACTTAGTGTAAACATATAGTGTAAGTTTGATGATGAATATTTAACATTTCTCAACCCATATTTTTGTGAGTTGACTTGGTTGAAACACATGGATGTATGTGTTAATAAAATATGATGGATCAGAAGATGCATTTTTGATTTTGGAGGGAGAGTAATTGTAAATTCTCAGTTCTTCATAATTATGAGAGTAATATCTTCCACAATTTTTAAAATACAAAATAATAAAAAATTAAAAATTAAATTTCAGTCATCACAATACACAGATAAAAAACCTATCACCTTAAAGTAATCCGTGGGCTAACAACGCTGCATTGATGGTATGGATATAGTTAGTCTCCTTTTTTTTTCCTCTTAAACTTCTTTAGTATCGATGATAAAAAGTTAAAAACAATCCAGCTACATAATTAGAGCCAAGCACGCATGATATTGACGGAAAAAAGGGCAGAAGAAAACTTTCGCAGCATTCGGTGCTTTTTACCGAAAAGTCAGCACTCAGAAGAAAAATTTGAGATGGTCATCTCCAACGTAAAAAACGATTGAAACGATTTTGCTATTTCCATCTAGCAATGAATTTCCTAAGGAACACGACGTTCAAGGGAATGGGAATTGCCCACATAAAGCAAACTTTACACGTACAGTTCAAAATCCTTTTTAAAAAAATAACATACACGACAGAAAATACTTGTTTAGTTTGAACACGTCTTCATAGGGTTAAACTTGATTATCTTTTAGTGACTGAATATCAAAGCAAATTTTACCAAAAAAAAAAAATCAAAGCAAATGAAATGTAGCAATTAACAGTTGTGGTAGTCCGTGGGAAGGTTTTATTTCTTTGTTTAATTTTAATGTTTTAGAATATCTTCTACTCACATATTATTACAATAACAAATACAATTTATTTTTATATATTTACTATTTAAAAGATCATATAATCAAACGATAACAAAAAATTTAACAATATTAATATATGAAAATTAAACTTTTTTTAAAAGTATATTATCATTAGTGATGAATACATTTCAAAGGCTAAAATTTTGATATTTACATCTTATAGTGTATTGTCATAATATTTAATTTAAAGTTTTTTTGTCCCACCTATATCTGAGATCTAATATTTGTAGTATCTAATTTTGATATGCAATCAAAATAAAATGTTTTTAAATAAGTATTTAATCATATATGATCAAATTATTTACAAATGTTTGATTTTCTAATTCTTCATTTCAAAATTTATATATATAAATAATAATATTAACTTGATAGATAACAAAAAATAATATCACAATTAATATCGTAATTTTAAAATTTTATTTAAATTTAATTTTGATGCACAAAAAATATAAAAAAATGTATCCCTGTAATCAAATCTTTTCATTGACATTACTTCTTTTCAAGTAGTAAGAGCGGATATTAACCACCTACTATAAATAGAATGTATATTAATCATATTTATTTATATAATAATATATGATTGGATGATCATATAAAATGTTTTCATACTATAAATTCATCAAAATTAAATCCATTTTATTTAGTGATGATATTGTAAGTTCAATCCGATCATGTAATAGCCCAAGCAATTCACCTATTATATTTTTAATAGATAGGTTGTATATTCTCATACTACAAACAACAATCCCCATCCAAAACACAACATAGGATTATTCAACAATTCCATTTCACCTAGGCCACTGAGTAGAAATTGTTGTATGTTAATGTACTAGAATATATTTGATTGGGTGTGTGTGTGTGTGTTTTTTCCTCAAAGCAAAAGGATTGTTAAGAAGATAAAACTCTTCCTCCCATATTATATACCTGCACAAAGAAAAAAAACGACTTGTTAAGAAATATATTTTATTCTCATGTGTAAACTGTTAGCATGCCACACACCTCGTGGTTATACAGTATAACTTTTAAACAAAAATTTAAAATGTTACTTGCATGAATTTCTAGCCACTTAGTTATAGAGATCTCAGTCACTTTACCCCAAAAAAAAAATACTTCATCACAAGGTCCAAATTCTGCCACGGTAGAAAATCGATTTCACTATCCTACGGTGACACACACCGCAACTTTTTTCCCACATCCCCACCCGTGCCTCCTTATAACTAGGAAGGTGGTTCTACACTTTCATCAAGTGCACCAGCACCAAAAAGCAAACACTCATAAGAACCAGAAAAGATGGCAGAGAGTGGCAGTGTACGGGGCAGAACGGAACCGCTCCTTGTGTCGCCAGAGGAGGAGGCTGCAAGCGGTTCTTGGAGACTGAACGTGAAGGAGTTCCATCTTCCACGCAAATCTCCACACCATGAGAACAGCGGCAACAACAACAACAACAACAACGACCACCTCAACCACCGTTCCTTCCCTTTGCCTGCCCTTTTACGCAAGCCCAGTAAGCAAGCCATTCTTCACACCCTCTTTTTCCGTTCTTTTTGTTTTTTTCCTTTCTTTCTTTCTTTTGCATGTTTATTGTATATTTGGTTTCAGACTCTGTTTTTCATCTGTAATTTCATAGTTTGTTTGTTTGTTTGTTCTTTCATTTATTTTTACGGAGAAAATTGTAGAAACTAGAAAATTCATCCTCCAGGCTTTACCATTTCCTTCTTAAAATTATGAAAATACATAAACAAAATAAAAAAGAAAGAACTTAGTAAAGGAAAATGAAAACAGAGACCACACTTATGCAAAGTTTCGGTTTTTTGAATGATGGGTCGTCTGGTTTATTTGTATGTGGTGATGTGTTGGATTGTGAAAACCCAGTGAAGTTTGAAACCGTTCTAAAGTCTCTGTTTTTTTTTTTTTGGTCTTTTGGTTGATTTGTTAAATTATGCAACCCCTTTGTGTGTTGTTTGTTGTAGTCTTGGTGGATACTTATGCATAAAGGAAGAGCCTTTATGTTTTTTTGCGCTTAAAGGAAGAGCCTTTTATTGTGGTTCTGTCGTGTGTTGGTGCTAGCATTTTTTATTCTTTCAAAGTGGTTGAGTTTTAAGGTGGAGTGTTTGGTAGGGTAGGAATCACAGAGACGAACCAATAGCTGGTATAATTTGATTTATTTGATCAAAAATATGTTAGGGTCAATTGATAATGATCATGCCTTTTCATTCATATATTTATGCGTGTGTGTGTGTGTATAAGAGATTGATCTTATCATGTTATAATTATGGTTATAATAATCATATATACTGATATTCTAGCTACTATTTTTGGAGATACTTGGTTACTCATCATATCATCACTTGTTGGAATTGGAATCTCTTGAATTTGATTCCATATATAATCAAAGCTTAATTTGGCATGAGTCTTACTTACACCTTCACATATGTTTTGGACAAGATACATAACTTAATCGTCTTCCTTTGAAGTTTGAATCAGTCTCCTATACCCTTTATTACCTTTCCTTAAAGCATGAAAAAAGATTTTTAGGTTAAGTACAAGAGAAGTTGACTATGTACAATTTTATTGTTCACTTTTGCGTTTTCAGTTTTGAAATTATTTTATGGTCCGTGATTCAAAAATCTTGACATTGTTGGTCATCAACCGGAGTGTTCAGAAAAGATAAGCACAAATAAAGAATTAAGCATTAAAAAAGAAATGCTGTTCAACATGTTTCAATTTACTTGCAAACTTGTGCTACCTAAGACAGCTATTCAACATGTGTGGCTTTTAATCTAGTTTATCAAGTGGTTTTCTACATAAAAAAGTTTTGGCTATGTCCTGGCGTGTGGCTTTTCCTTCTTGGTTTTTACTTCTGTATTCATTCAAATGTTCTTTTTAGGGAAGCAACGCAAGGTGGCAGAATATTACAAGAAACAGGAGAGACTTCTTGAAGGATTCAATGAGATGGACGCAATGGCTGAAACGGGTTTTTTCCCAGGAGGTCTTACTGAGGTGGATTGATCTATTGCCATGTTACTTATAATTTCTTATAGATGAAGCAGCACTAACAGTAGGATATGGGTTGACTATAGTATTAGTGATTTTTTTTTTCCAATTAATTTTGATTATTCCAAACACATGGCTATGAATAATTTTAAATCCATAAAGAGAAATCTACTGAAAAATGTGCGCATTGTTTCTCAGGATGAAATGAAACAACTAGCAAAGAGTGAGAGGATGGCAGTTCATGTGTCAAATGCATGTAATTTGGTGCTGTTTATGGCAAAGGTTTTTGCCTCGATTGAGAGCAGATCATTAGCAGTCATTGCCTCAACCATGGATTCTCTCTTGGATCTCTTGTCGGGTTTCATACTGTGGTTTACTGCCCATGCCATGAAAAATCCAAACCAATTTCACTATCCAATTGGAAAGAAACGCATGCAACCAGTGGTAAGACTTAATTTATCTGATTGAGTCCTACACGCACGGTATCATGTCCTGAGAGTGAAATCAGAGTAATTGGTTAGTTAAGATGTTTCCACATGCCCATTGCATGGTTACTTAATACACATACATACTAATCAGGCTTCGTATGCAGGGTATCATTGTTTTTGCATCAGTGATGGCAACATTGGGGCTGCAGATTTTGATTGAGTCTGCGCGTCAACTTATTGCCAGGGTAATTATGATCAGTTGTTGTTTTTGAATTTGAATTTAGTCACTCATGTGAAGTGTACCAGGACACCTATTTTCAATTCTCACATCATTCTTTTCTTACAGTCTAAGCCTGATATGGATTCAGCAAAGCTGAACTGGATGATTGGGATCATGGCATCTGTGACTGTAGTGAAGTTCATTCTTATGGTCTACTGTCGAAGGTTTAAAAACGAAATCATCAGAGCATATGCACAAGATCACTTTTTCGATGTCGTTACTAATTCAGTTGGATTAGCTGCTGCTGTGCTAGCTGTCAAGTTCTATTGGTGGATTGATCCAACGGGAGCTATTATTGTGAGTTCATTCATGAGTAACTCTTCTTTTCTAAACTAATTTCACTGTGATTTTTCTCTGATTAGCTTCACATATTCAACTAGTTTTATGGTTCGTCTATTTCAGCTTTTCTTGACAAATTATCTTTTGAGTAGAAGCTGAGATGGGTAGCTTCTATGAAAAGTGAATATCTTAAAACACATTGTCGCCAAAAGGAGTTGAAACAAACACACACTTGTTTTCACCGATTTTCCTATAACTTTACAATGGTCTTGGACTCGTATATGCAATTAAACTCTTAAAGGAAGGTTTTTGTGCTACATGATTGTTTGCTTGTTACTCCAAGCCAACTCCTTGATTGATCAAGTAATGATAATATCCTCACTGTCTAATGCAGATTGCATTGTACACAATAAATACATGGGCGAAGACGGTGATTGAGAATGTGTGGTCACTCATTGGAAGGACAGCACCACCTGATTTTCTGGCAAAGTTAACTTACCTTATATGGAATCACCATGAACAGATTAAGCATATTGATACAGTTAGAGCATATACCTTTGGTGCACATTACTTTGTGGAGGTTGACATTGTCTTGCCTGAAGACATGCTTCTCAACCAAGCACACAACATTGGTGAGACGCTCCAAGAGAAGCTGGAGCAACTTCCAGAAGTTGAGAGGGCTTTTGTGCACATTGATTTTGAGTTCACTCATAGGCCTGAACATAAGACCATGGTATGATGATATCCGCATAGGACATGGTGGCAAGCCTAGCTTTTTGCGGCACATGGAACTGCGGTTTGCCTCTGTCGATTCTCTTGTTTATTCTATTTGAACCAAATATGTCACAATTTTGCTTTTTGATGTTTTTAGTTGCTGACGTTTTGGATCATTTCGTAGAATTGCTGATGTCGTTGATCAATGTTATGCCATGATCAAGCTTTTTCTGGGGCTTAAAGGGATATTGAAGATTTCATTTGAAATCAGATTTAGGATCCGGTTAGGTAAATAGCTTAATTAACTCTTATACTAAAGTATTGAAAAGTAATTTATAAATAAGATATTTTATATTCGGATGCATGATAACAAAAATATTTGTTTTGAGTGTTTTGAAAAGTGGGTCTTTGAGAAATAAGGTATTTTAATTTCTTAAAAAGTAATTAAATGTATGGTTAAACAAGACAAATATTTTTTTTCCCAAAAAAAATAAAAATAAAAATTAACTTTTGACTTATAAAATGGGAAGAGTTATAAACAGGGCCTTAACGTTCCAGGATGTACACTTTTTGGATTTGTGCATTAACCTCTTATGATCCCTAATGGCATACAAAATTTGATTGACTTCGGAGTAGACATTGGTTAAGAAAAGAGCTTTTTAATAAAAAATTATTAAACAAATTTTCCCAAACACCCTTTTAAAGGATACGTTTTTCTATCTCGATGGAACTATTGGTGCCCAGACTCTTACAGAAATTCAACTAATTTGGTTTGGAGGGTGTTTTATGATTGTGACTCAAAGACATAATAACGTAAATGCAAAAGGAAATTCTTGAAAATTTGTATTAATAATTAAGAAAAGTATGATCTAATATGTAGAGAAAGAAAGATGAATATTCCATAAAATGAGAAAAAAAAATTTCTTGCAAGATATATACCAAGGCATAATACACAATTATTTAAACAAGGTTTTCTTTTTTTGAAAAAAAAAAACTACTACGTCAACCTAAATCAACCGATTTGACAGGGAACTTCGGTTTAGAGTTTCAAATGAACCGAGTCAGAGGCTTGATCATGATTTTTCCGATTTGATTCAGTCAGATTAGTTCTTATCATCACTTGTGATTGGCAGTTTGTAGATCTTTATCTTTTGTCAACGCTGTTTCTGTGCCTAATTACTTTTTTTCTTTTTGTGTGTATGTGTGTGTAACAAGATTTTCCTAATGGGACCATTGCGGTCCACTAATTGGGTATTGAGGGAAGAGTATGAAACGAGAAATAGAATAAAAAATAATTGATCAAATAAAAAAAGAAGAATAAAAATGGAGAGTAGTTGTACTTGCAACTTGCGAGAGTTATATACTTATATCCTAATCTTTTAGTTATATTGTCTGGGTTACCGCAATAAAGAAAGGTATCACCTGAGTTACTATAAAGAAAAGTATCACTTGAGTTCAATCCAAAACTCCATTACTGTTATTAATTATCGTTAATATGTGATTTGTTGATGCTAATTTTTTATTACTTCATGAAAGGGAAAACTTCATTAGTGTTGGAAAGTAATCTTTTACTGAAAATAATATATAGTGGTTAAGTGGAAGGTTCAAAACAAGCAAATTTTTCTTCCAAGTAATTGAATGAAAAATCTGAAAGTAATATATTTTACTTATTGAAAGGTCTATGTTTGAAAAGACTACAAGGAAGAAAATGACAAAAAGAAGAGAGTGACTAATTGTTAAAAGAATGTTTAGAAATTTAGGCAAAAGCCGTAGTTTTGTCCTTCATTTTTTTTTAATGATTTTCAATTTCGTCCCAATTTTACTTTTTTTTTTGTCAATTTCGCCCAAATGTTTCAATAATGTCTCAATATTGTCTTATTCATCAATATCGTCAATTTGTTGACGAATACTAATCTGGTTTTGAAATATTTATTCTTATCTCATATGAACACCTTATTATATAAGTAAAAGCTCTATTTTTCTCTAACCATGCTTATTGAAATAAATTTGATCTTATTCGTAGGCAACATCTAATTATAAAACTGAGTTGTAAAGGACTAAGGACAAAAATAGAGCTTTTGTATGCATAATATGATGAGTTTAATTTGTATACACTGACAGTGTAAAATTTTTTTATACTGTCATCCAATCAAATCACCTCATTTGTTTGACATTTCAAGTAATAGGTGAGAGATTTAACCATTTTTACTAATGTATAACACATGATTGGATGACAGTGTAAATTTTTTTTACATTGTCAGTGCCTACAAATTAAACTCTAATATGGTATACACATGAAATGAAAATGGATCACATATTTAAGCCAGATCAACAATTTTCATTAAAAAAAATGGCATTATTATCAAATAGGATAGCATTGAAATATTATCAAAATATTAGGGTCAAAATTGAAAAAAAAAATTGGGATAAAATAAAAAAATTCACTAAAAGATAAGCGGCAAAAAATAGAGCTTTTTTCTATATTTCAAAAGGAGGAAATATTATTATTGTTGTTGTTGTTGCTGCTGCTGCTACTATTGTTGTTGTTATTATTATTGTTACTATTAGTATTATTATTGTTGTTGCTATTGTTATTATTATTAGGGTTATTATTATTGTTATTGTTATTATAATAATTATTATTAGGATACTTATTGAACAGCATAACATAAAGGTAACATGTCCTATTTCACTCATTGTATTAGGAACGTTCATGGGTAGGAGCGAATGTGTTCACCTGGCCAACCTGATTCAACCTAAACACAATATTTTCAGTTAGATAAGGTAAATGGCTATTCACAATTAGAAATTTGTGGGATAGTGAAGGGTTGGCACGTGTTTTTATTATTAAGATTTTGATAAAAAAAAATAGACGACAACCCATCGATTTTACTTAGTGCCATCATGTACCATATGGCGAGTACAATTTTCAATGGATATACCAATGAGTTTATTGACAAGGTGCATATTTATTCATAGTCCATTGGTATATGCAAGAGCGCTACATGACGCAAATGGTTTGCCAATGGGTGGAACTATGGTTATATTTGTTTGATTTTTTATTTTTTTTCTAAATGTAAATTTCTGATGGGTTTACTAATAGGATTGTACTAAAATAATTTTTTTTTTAATTTACATTACCAATGGGTATATTGTCTGTTAAATTAAATTTATTTTTTTATTGTTATTAATTATTGACTGGTATACTGACGTGTTTATATTAAATTAAATGTATTTTTTTAGTTGATTACTAACGGGTATATCAATAGGTTTTTGAATTTTTGAAAATGCTAGCTTGTGTTATTTGGGATTCCCTTGACCTGTTGGTAAACTCGTCGATAACTAGCAAAGCTCAAAATGTATTCTTTCATTTAATGGTTAGCAATGGGTTCCCCGTCACTAACCCATGTAAATAACCCAAGACAGCACCCTTTTCCTTCACTTTGCAAAATGTCTCTCTTTTTTCTCTCACTCTCTTCACCGCCACTGCCACCGCCGCCGCCACTGCCACTGCCACTGCCGCCGCCGCCGCTATTGCCACTGCCATTGCCAATTGGCTGCCGCTAGAGCCTCCTTTCACTAAACCAAACCCACCACATTGTGATCTAGGTATGTTTTGGAGCACTTTAATCGGTTTAATTTTTTGATTTGGATTTTTTTTCATTTGTTTTCATTACCCAAAGTGTTGGTTTTTAGTGTATTGGAGAAGTGATTGTTATTGTTATTTTGTTAATATATTGGCCGGTTCATCAGTATTCGGTCTGAATCAACCGGTATGATTTGATTCTTCAAACTATGCTATAAGTATTACATTTCGTATTTTTTTATATTTATTGCACTCTCTATTTATTTTATTATGATAATTTTTTATTTGCTCCATTACCCCATTACTTTGCTTATTTAATTAATTATCATTTTAGTATTTCCTTATTCATATAATTTTAATTCATAATTAAATTATTATATAAATAAAAATAATTGAATATATATTAAACAATTAGATTGTTTATATAAATTCTTCATATACGATAATATTATCACCTAAAAAAAACTAGTTTACTGATGGGTACCGTTGGAAATAAATGTATTTTAAAAAAAAGTTGGACACCTATTGGTAAACCTATCGATACTAAATAAATAAATAAATTTTTTTATTTCCAAAATTCATCAGTACAAATAAAATACCAGTCAGCAATAAATAAATAAATTTTTTATTTATTTCCAAAGCCTGTCAGTAATGGGTAAAATATATATTGGTAATATTATTTCTTTGACGACCTCAGTGACGCCCTGTAATAACTTAAGTACATATATCCCTAGGCAAGTCTAGTATGGCCCTAAGGTCCCCTAGGACCCTCCTGTGTTGTTAGAAGGCCCTACATATTTTATAACCTAAAATATTGGGAAAAACCACTCTGGAGAATGCTGCAGCGCTTAGAGGGTAAGGTCGTGAAGGTAACAAAAGCAGCTCTTTGGAGAACACTACAACGCTCAATTAGCATCGTAGTGGTCTGATGGTAAGGATGTGCACACGTGGCATGCTATCTATGAGCGCTGCAGCAGTCCAAGATTTCATAAAAACCCTTATTTCGAGTTTTCAAACCAGTTTTACACACCCACAGCCCCCAAACATGGAATCCCTTTTCTACCTCCATTTCACTCAATCTAACTCAAATTTTTCACTTCCAAGTCTTAAAGGTAAGAGATTTTGATATTTCTACTCCTTTTCTTCCAATCTTCCTTTGTTCTTGAGGTTGGTTTTGCTATTCCTCCATGTTATCCAAGATATGGTGCTCTTCCTTGGTGTTAAAGTCAAATCTGAGTTATTTAGTGATTTTTTGAAGTTAATCTAGAGTATTATGGTTGTTATGGTAGATATTGGTGCTATTCCTACCTCTCAATATTCTGTTGGTGTTGTTTCTGTATATTCCACCCTTCTAGGTGAGTGGATTCAAACCTATGATCTTTATGTTGTTCATTAGAGTTATTTTCATGAAAATATGGCTTAAAGCATGGTTTTAGAGATTACTGTACAAAATTTGAGATTACTGTTGATATATTTTGTTTTGAACTGCTAGTTTAAGAGCATGAAGTACATTTTGATAAAACTCATGGGACCATTATTGATAAAATGATTTTATGTAAAGTTAGTTATAATTGTGGTTACTAGAGACATATGATTGTTAAAATGAATTTTATGTTGAATGGATTATGTATGTGATTATTGGCAAAATTCTATGATTACTAGAAATGTTATTATGATTTTAATGTTTTCAAATTTATGAAAGTATGTTATTGAGAGATGATTTAGAAACACAATCATAAAAGGATTTTAGAGCACAAATCTTCATATGATTCATGACAGTTGATGGCTACATACTCTATGGGAGTTTGAAATCATAATATCTACAAAGGGTGATCCCTTGGACATGATTTCATAGCCACAATGATGCTTAGGTCAGACTGTTAGAGTTTCATATATTTAGAGCTCTCCAAGAACTAAGAGATTTTAAGAGTTTTCATATTTAAATGGATTTTTTCTAATTAATTTAGATGGTAACTATAGAGAAACAGTCAGTAAGTTAGTGGTTGGAGCTGATTGTTAACTTTAGTACCAAGTTATCCCCAAAAGACAATTTTATAGAACAAAAATGGAATCTAGTTAGGTGTCTCGAGGAACCCATAAAGTTCAGAAAATTATATTATTATGTCATATTTATTATGCATAAATAAAGGATATCTTGTTATGTCACATTCCTTATGCATAACTAGATGATCCCTGGTTACATCATATTCATTGTGCATAACCTGAAATATATATATATAGACACACACACACATACACACAAATAACTAGAATTTACTGTTTCTCTAGGAGTTACTATATCACAAATTTACATGATTTCAATCAAGGAAATAAATTTTATGAATTTGTGGGATGAAAAGTGTTTTTCCTAGTTAGCTAAGTAAGTAAATATCAAATAGTTTTGTTACTGCATGTATATTACATTATGTACATTCCTTTGTGTCTCATGAAGAGGATTTATAGGTGAAAATTCACTCATTGAGTTTTTCATAAAACTCATCCCACTCTCTTCTCCCATTATAGATACAGCTATTGCTGCACATCTATCTTAGCCATCTTTTTTTCCAGCAGCATTAGAACTTCAGCTAGTGAGCTTCACTTGGATGAAGCATTTTTGTTTTAACTTAGAGTGCTCCAGTGTTATTGTAGGTAGGATCCCAGACCGTAGAGCATGTTTTAATCTTGCATACATAAAGTTATTTTGGTTTATGCTTAATAATTTCTATGCATGGTTATTTTGAATCAGAGCAACTCTATACATATATGTTTTTGTATTATGATTCATAGGCTTTAGAGTATGAGCTATAAAATCTCTATTATAGTTATTTTAACTTTAAGGAATAGGAGATTTGTATGTAGAAAATGAAACTATGATTTAGACAGTCTTATGATTAAATGTGCATATAGAAAGACACAGGTCACGAGGTTTACGTGAGAATGAGATTTCTTACATGTTGATCACATGCTCAAATTGGGTCATGACATGCCTTTAATACAATTGTGCTGACTAATTTTTCATTTTTCTACCCTCAACATACTCGTTGGGACTTTTAGACAGGTGTTATTACCTATAGGTAATATTTTATTGACAAACCAAAAACCGATGACCCATACTTGTCAGTACGCTCGTTGGTAAAATTTCGAATCCGTCAGTAAACTCGTGTAAATCTTATAGTGATTTTCGATAAAACCAAATTAATTAATTCATCGATTTGTTAGGTCAAATTTCGTGTGTGAGAATGATACTTGTCATCCCATTTGATAGCCCAAAACTTGCACTATATATGAGTTAGGATATAGTTATGCCAATATAACTTTAAATATAATTATACTAATTGATAACTTTATATAAAATATATTATTTGTTGATCCGAGTGTTGAATTACATTATATATCATAAAGATTATTTGTATCAAATTTCATAAAAATTAAACATTAATGATAATAATCATATAATTCTTAGGGCTGATTACATTGACCTATTCTAATGTTTGGTGAAATTCACCCCGTGTCGCTTTTTTTTGTAAAATTTGCTTAGTTGGTCCCATAATTTGTAAAATCATTACACCATTTTCTCTTTTATCACACAATGAACAGTGCATCCAAGGAAAATCAATGTCATCCGAACAAACTGAAGAAAGCTAGAGTCAATTTCACTAAACGTTAGGGGAAGTCATTCTCTGTGTGTGTGTGTGTGTGTTTATATATATATATACAGAGAGAGAGAGGGGGGGGGGGAGAGTGGGGAAAAAGGAGAGGAAGGATATGTTTAAGTGTAAAACTTGGTATATATCTTACACTTTTCATAATTTTCTGTAGAAGAAATTTTTTACAGGACCCACCATTGAATTAAAATTTTAAATGGCTATGTCATTTCTATAAAATTTTATATTAATCCAAAAATTTTTAATACATTTTTTGTATACATATGAATCAAAGTAATAAATACTTCCTAAATATATTCTAATAAGAACTATTTGATTGCAATTTTATAGGTGTTTGAAATTTTTAAAATTTGATACAAATAATTAATATGATATGTAGTTACAATTCAACAATTAAATTGACAAAAATTTTAAAAAAGTTATCAATGTGTAAATGTATTAAGTCTTACGTCAACATCAATAGATTCCCCTTCTTTCAGGGTATTATTAATCCAAAACATTTAAAACAGTTCACAAACCCTAACATTTCCATCCGCTACCCTTGCGCCCTTTTCATCCTGGAAGCCCCTACCCCTTGCCTCAATAATAGTACCATATGCTATAACTAGATAAAGTTGAAAAGAGCATAACGAAAACCTATCACAGTAAAGGAAAAGAATTAAAGGTAAGGTATAAAAATTTGTTTTAAATTTTAAATTTATTAGATGTATATATATATATATTAAAATCACTTTTTTGATTCCGTAATCAATATGATTTTTCATTACCACTAAAAAAATTCTTAATATTATATTCTATCATTTCTTTTTGGGCCAATATTCTATCATTTTTTCAATCATCGAAACTACATTTTTTTATTTTTAATTGCTCGGGTGTAAACTACATTCTATCTGGCCTTTTTGTTCCTTTATCTTTTTACTGGATTACGGAGTGCAGCACAAAGAAAAAGGAGGTCCAACATCTAGTCATATATCATACGGGCCTCAGGCCCAAAAGTAAAAAGGATACAACCGTAATTTTAACCCGTAAAAGAGAAGCTAGGGTTTCCTCCTTGCTCCCACCTTCTGTACCTATTTAATCCCCCAATTCTTTTCTCCACACGCCTGTTTCACTCTCAACTTTCAATTCTCTGCTCAATCATTACTCCGAAAAACCCTCTCTTCAATTTTTCTCCATTATCTCGTCTATTTTAACTTCGTCCAAGTTTTGATTTTCAAGTTTTCTGGTTTCGGTTTTGAGGCAGTGATGACGAATTCACATATACCATCAAACTATGAAAGCCAAATTGAGCTTGTTGATGCGACCTACACTCCTGAGCCTAATTATCATTAATCCGTTCATTGTTTGTATTTAATTTCAGTTTTTTAGATCTTGATTAATTTTTTCGTGTGGTCGAGTTTGTACATGTTTGATTGTGATAAAACAGATAGAATGAGAAAGAAAAGAAAAAAAAAAGAAGGCGACAAATTAGAGTCTCTGATTAGCCTATTCCATGGCGCTTTCAGTGCTGTACGTTGCCGATAAAGACTTGGGAGCTGAGATTCTGGCATTGGCCTTTGATTTCTATAAGGCTTATGCATTCAGATGTTCCTATATTTTCAATCTTTTCTTTGAAGTTCAAATTCATAATTTGATTGATTTAATTTTATCCTATTAGTAAATATTGCATTACCAAAAAAATAAAATAGTGGTGAATATTTGTCTATATAAAATGTCCTTTGAATTCCGATAATTGTTTTCTATTGTTCTATTTTGTGAATTTGCAACGATTTTAATTTTTTTTGTTTTGGTTTTTGTTTAGAGTGGGTTCCTTTGTCATTTTATATGTAGTTGTTGAAATATATGAATTATAAATTATGATGGTAAAAATGATTTAGATATACATTCTACATATGATTTACATTACGGCATAATGACGAGGTTTCATTTTGGGCCATTAATTTTGCCCTTTTAGAAAAGGCTTTATGTTTTTGTGTTTTAAGCATTGTGAGGATATTTGTTGAATTGATTTTCAGATGATCATTTGATTATTGGGGATGAATGGGTGTTTGGAAGAATTTTCATTGCGAACTAGTTGAGCAAAAGGCAATAACTGAATTCAGCAGCATGCCAAAGTTTTTCGGATTTGGCTCTTATGATATGTTGGAGCAGATACTAAAATTTTTGTCGTTAGAGGACAGAATTACCAAATCAAACCCCAACTCTGAAAGCATAAAAAGGAACGCTCGTTGTTGTAGTCAGAGAGAGAAGCTTGTAAAAATGGAGTTGGAATCTGGCTGGTCCAATTGTGCAATGCCCATCTATGCCACACTTCATCCAATGTACTGTAGACAAAACCTAAGTTTTATAGGACAAAAATAGTTGTAACAAAATAGATGATTCCGTGCGATTATTCAAACAAACTTGTTCATATATGCCTAATGAATATGCCCCAAGTGGCATTTTACCATGTTTGCAATTGAAAAAATAAAAGAAATAATTTTTTTTCCCTCAATGGTAGCTGAATTTCATTTATAATCCAAAGATTACAAAGAGGTCCAGATTGGACAGCACAAAACAAATGAGGGATATCCCAGGTCTTTCATCAAAAGCGAACAGAGGAAGAACACAAAACAACTATAAAGAGAGAAGAGAAGCATTCATTTTATGTCTTAGAAGTTCTTCAGAGAGATTCTTATCTGTGTTGACCATTTCCTGTTGAGACACAACTTTGTTTTCAAATACTTTGGCATTAAGAAGCACAGGAATGAAACTTGGCCAGCACTGTTCGGTTGAGTTTTAGTCTCTCTGATATCAAGTCCATCCACCATTCCAAAAATTGTTGAGGTTGTTGTAGTAAAGAGGACAAGTGATGAAGCAATGAGAGATCGACTCCTCCTCTCCATCACATCTCGGACACATCACATCCAACCTCGGAATCCTACTCTTCAATCTCTGTCTAACCGGCACTCCCTCATGCAAGAGTTTCCAAATTAGCACTTTCATTTTTTGGGGGACACTTGCTTGACCAAACCGAGTTCCATAATTCCTTCATGGCAAACTTTGGATGCAACTAGTCTAGAGGGAGGTGATAGAATTGAAATGCAATTGAATAGCCTGAAGCCACCGAATATTGTTAATTTCTTTCCAATGTCCACACAACTCTGTCTTCAACTCCTTGCTCCACGGGTGTTTGTAAGATTGCCTCAACAACTTCTTCTAAACAGCTCTCTCTAATAAGAGGACTATTTCCACGTATTACCTTCCTTCAGCAGCTGCCTCACCAAAATCAGGTCCTGGTTTAAACATTCTGATTGTTGGATTTTGAAGGGGTAAATCTTGCCTTTCTAAGGATCTTGGCATATGCAAATTGAGTCTCCCGAAACCACTCGCCACTTAATTCCTTTTTCTAACACTTTCCTGCCTTCAAGTAGACTTCTCCATGCCTAAGAGGGGTTATTACCTGCTCCTGCTTACAAAAAATATGTGTACGTAAGGTACTTACTCTTGAATACGTTGTAGAGTAAGGAGTGATTCTTTGTAAGCATTCTCCAACCTTGTTTACCTAGCATAGCAAGGTTGAAAGTTTTCATATCTTTAAATCCCAAGCCTCCATGAATCTTCTTTCTACAAACCGTATCCCATCCAATCCAGTGCAACTTCCTTTCATTCTGCCTTTGCCCCCACCAAAATTGCAACATCATCTTCTGAAGTTCATCAAGCGGTTTATCAGCGAGTTTAAAACAGCCAAGGGAATAAATGGGGACTGCTGAACCTAGTTGAGAGCAAGGATCTCTTCCAGTGTTGTAACTTCCTAGCCACCTTATCCTTAGCATAGTTAAAAGGATCTCTTCTAGTGTTATAACTTCCTAGCCACCTTATCCTTAACATAGTTAAAAGTTTCTCATTTGGATCTGTTAATGAATGTAGGTAGACCTAAGTAACCATCTTGTGAACCAACATTAGGGACTTGAATTGAGCTGGTAAACTGATTCCTTACTTCTGCAGAGGTGTTCCTGCTGAAAAAAATTATTGATTTACCCAAATTAATCTGCTGACCACTTAGGTTGCTGTTAGTGGTAAGAATTTCCTTCAAATTCTAACAAAGTCTCATATTAGCTTGACAAAATAATAAAAAAAATAAATGGCTGATAAAGGGGCTTGTAATGTTGATTTTCAACCCAGAGATCATTTTATTCTGTTCTCCTTTGTGGAGGAGATGGGATAAAATAAACCCTCTGCACAAAACAAGAAGAGATAGGGAAATAGAGGATCTCCTTGACGTAATCCGGACATCCACAATAACAAAATAAGACACTGTAGTCACATACTTCTTCATCCACTCAATCCATTACTTGCTAAACCCCAATTTCTCCATAACAAACCACACAAAACTCCATTCCACCCTATTATACACCTTGCTCATATCTAACTTCAAAGCTAAATCACTGGACCCAAATCCCTTGTTCTTTAGGAAATGCATACATTCATGAGCTACTAGAACATTAGCATTGATAAACCTCCCCTCTATAAAAGCACTTTGGTTAGAACTAATGAGTCGATTCATAAACTTCTGAAGTATATGCACGAGAATTTTTTGTATAATCTTATAAAACACTGTGCTAAGACTTATTGGTCTAACCTGTGTCATAGTATCAGTATTCTGGTTCTTTAGGGGAAGACAAATTTCGGTATGATTGAAGCCTTTGAGTAGCCTTCCTCCACCAAAGAAGCACAACACAACATTGTGTACATCCATTTTGATAATGTCCCAAATAATATTGGAAAAATTTTGATGTAAGTCCATCTTCATCTGAAGCTGACGTTGGATTGATAGAAAACACTACCATCTTTATCTCAGCCTCTGAAACAGGTAGCACCAACCATCTGTTCATTCCATTTGACACCTTTATGTTCAGATTTGTCAATTGTTTAGTAGGATCAGGGGGACTGGAAGTTGAAAACAGATCCACAAAATAGTCTTGTACTCTTTCTACAATGCTTATAGGAGTTGTACACCATCCTCCGCTAACATCCTCTAACTTCCAAACCTTGTTATTCCTATTTCTAATTTGAAATTCAGAATGGGAGTATTTGGTATTTTGATCACCCTAATTCAACCAATTAACTCTAGCTTTTCTTTCAGAATCGTTCCTCTTGGCCATATGCTTCAGCTAGTTCCTCTTCTAACTGCATTATTTCTACTCTAAAAGCGCTTTTAGGATCATCCTTTTTTTCCTCCAACTGCTATCT
Source organism: Dalbergia cochinchinensis (assembly GCA_031216125.1). Lineage (NCBI taxonomy): Eukaryota > Viridiplantae > Streptophyta > Magnoliopsida > Fabales > Fabaceae > Dalbergia > Dalbergia cochinchinensis. The sequence continues at coordinate 32,330,760 of CM062374.1, read as the reverse complement.
AATTCTACTAATTGCTTCTCTTGAGTTACTCAGGTTGGATTGCTGCCATTAAACTATGCATGCCTACACTGTTTTAATTTCTGAAATAGTATAACATATAAGGTCCTACAACATGTGACTTCAAAGTCTCTTCAATGATCTGCTTTATTGCTGGGTTAGAGCACTATCTCTCTTTGAACTTGAATCTTCTTTTACTCTTACCATGACCTGGGATAGAGCCTAAAAATAATGGGTAGTCATTTGAGCCATGATCTTCTAAACAATTGACTATTGCTGTTGGGTAAAGCTCACTCCATTTTGCAAAGGTTAGACTCCTATCAAGTCTTTCCCTAAGTAGTTTGTCACCAAAGCTTCGATTATTCCAAGTGAACTTTCTCCCTATGTAACCCAACTGGCCTACATTAATGAATTGATTAAAATCTTCAATCGACGTTGTTGATTTCTTTTTCCCACCCTCATTTTCATGGTGAGCCAATATAGCATTAAATCTCCAATTATCACATAATGATCACCAGCCTGCTCAAGTAGCTCTAGAGTCTGCCCAAATTGATTTAGTCTTTGCCTTTCATCACTATGGAAATGAATTGCAAAACCTGACCAATTAATTTGCTATATCTGATCAAACCAATCAAATTGTATGAGATAATCCTCTTGGTTGACTATATTCAATTATACCTTCTCTTTCCATCACAAAGACAAGCCTCCTACCACACCTCTAGGATTAACTAAAAAGGTTTGTTTATAGCCACATTTATGAGCCTAAGTATAAACAAATTGATTTTGGTATTTGGTCTCACAAAGGAACACCACCTTGGGGGAATGAGATTTACCGATCCCTTGTAAGTTGTGAACTAATAGGGGTTTCGCTAAACCCCGATAATTCAACATCAACGTCTTCATAAGCTATCGGGTGCCCATTGAAGGTTGGCATCCTCCCCCATAGTCTCCACGTCCTCCTCATCACAGCATATTTTCTTCTGACCACCCTTCAGATGCACCTCCATGGTCCTCCTCTTTGCTTCGCTGATATTGATTCTGACTCTAGTCACATTCCAAGCTAATGATTTTAGCTTCTGTTTTATTTTTAAAGGATCTTGTTGAACCATTATACTATTACCACATGCATGGTTTGTATTTTGGAGCAGTCCTAACTCTCCAACTTTCTTTTCAATTGTTTTACCATTGCATGTAATAGACATAGTATCCTCATCATGTCTCTCTTTCAATTGTCCTTCACTACTCCTTATGCTCCCCAACTGAATTGAATCAGCCTTTAAGGTTTTCTCACTTAGGCTGGAAATTTTCTTCACGTCTCCTGATTTAATTGCTCGAGTATCATCCCCTTCTTGATCAACCATTGTCAAATTAGCAAGACTTTGTAGTAGGCTAACATGTTTAGGGTTTATGAGTAGTTGTTGTCATGTTTGAATCCCAATCATGTTGTTTGGGTGCACATTCTCCTTGTTTCCCTCTAGTGTTCATCAAATTTGATTAGCCTTGACCCACTCTGCCCATCTTTTCTCCTTAACTGTACCATTGACCATATCCTCCATATGGATGTTACAGGCTCTCTTTTCATGACCTAGGTGGCCACAGTAATTGCAAAAATACCTTACCCCTTCATAATTAAGGGTCAGCTCCACCACTTACTTATTTGGACTAGCTATACGTAAGAACAGTGTAGAGTCTGTATTACATCCAGATTTATCTTCACTTTTATGATTTGGAACTCTTTTTCTCGAACTGAAAAAAATTCCACGTCCATCACTTCCCCTAACAGCCCGCCAATCTTTTTCCCTAAGTACTTCGTCTTACAGTACTCTAGCATACCCCATAATTGCTTCTATATCGGAACGTGGGAAAAGTCCTCCTCCTCTATTCTCATCTCTTGATACCGTCTTCGCATGTTGATAATGTAGTTCTTGAAAAGCCAAGGGGCTCCATGTTCCACTAGCACCACATCTATCTCCTTTGCGAAGAAGAATTGGAAAACATTATCCCCATGGTTGAGAATCCTAAATCCTTCTGGTTGTCCCCATATTGCACCCAATGCAGACTCCATGGTTCCAGCACCGAAAGCTTGATCAGCCAACACTCTTCCTATTAGACTTTTTGAGCATTCCTCCAAACCTTCGCGTATATCTTCATTCTCGAAGAATATCAGCTCACTATCTGATTCTTCCCCAGGATCTCTATCATCTTTATGATCTTGATTCGACATATTTCACAGCAGAGCACAAATATTGTGATAGATCACACCCAAAAACACCAATGACGACTGGAATGTAAACTAGCTAGAGAAACCCTAGCAAAGCACGTAAAACCCTAGTGGGCACGTAATCAAAATTTTTTGATGTATGGACACTAATATCCAATTAAATTCTTTTATTTGTATGATTTTTCAATGTACACTTCAGTTATATAACTGGTTTGTACTAGAAATTTTGCAAGGAACCCATTTTTTATCTGTTCTCAATTGATAGATATTTAGTTGTCATCAATTGCAAAGTTTCAGTGATACTTTATACGGGTGATTAAACCTCCTTGAAGTCTTAAGAAAGGTGCTGGTTAAATCGAACAACCGAAAAAAAAAAAAAACTAAAATAGTACAAGAACTACTTTTTAAGGGCTCAACCGATCTCAACCTGGTAAGCTTTGTCATATCAAATCTCTTATTTCAAGTTTTCATGCCAATTAAAGATGGATCAAGTACTTTTAGCTTATGGTTATTTTGGCCCAGTTTTGCTTCAACACTTTCCATGTGAGTGTCATCAATCATCACTCGTTCGTCCGTCAAATACTCAATTGCTAGCTAATCTGCCTCTTAATTCCTTAACTACTTTCTCCAAGTCCATGATCCATCCACTCAAATATGCCAACAATAAAAGGTAGCAATTCGGTATCCATTATTCTGGATAGTGTTGGCATAATGGACGTCCATAGTTAGGTTCTCTGATGCACATACATCTCCAGCTCAACGACCCCTTATTTTTTATTTTCTTAAGAAATTATCATTCATTCACTTAGAATGACCAACCACCCACAAAATACAAAATTACAAGTTTAGCCCACCCACCAGACCTATTTGCTATTCGTGTAAACAGTAACATTATACGGTGTTGAATTACCAAGCCAAGTAATGGAAAACCCAACTGTTTTGACAGCGGGCCTCAAGTATGCACAGGGCTGTGATGTTTTCCCAAACGAATTAAAGCAATAACGCAACTGTTTCTACAGCGTCAAGATATGTTTTCGTGGAACAAATTGTTCAAAACTTCTGACTAAAAAAACAAAATAAAATTGTTCAATTCAACAAGAACTCAACTGTTTTGGCTCATCAAAAGCCAAAGGAAAACCAAACAAGAGTCAAAGAAGTATAGTGCGTTTCCCAGATTAGTATGTTGGACGCCAATTATCAGGATGTACAAGATATTTGAATTCTGATGCATAAGACCCAAAAATATAACAATAAAATAAAATAATGTTTTGGTCTTCCTTTTGAGAGGGATTTCGGGGTGGGGGTGATATCGATAGTCAATACAATATACCGCACTTAACAAGTGTTGTAATTAGTCACATAAATGTACAAAATTACATCCACTGCAGTAGAATGCCCAAGCAATCTTGGAAGATAGCAAGTCGGCATAACTGGTTTCCTTTACTCAGTGCCCTCCTGGGTTCCTATTCCATGACAAATATGAGGGATCTCCAAGTTGCCTACAAAGACAGATGGAAAGATAGGTTAGCATCTGATAATATTAAAAAAACTGCCATTGTAGGCAGATACCAGAATTTTAGATCCAATAAACTACTTAACAAAATCCAACTGATAAAAATTTTGTATTGTACAATGGAACACAGATAAATAGATAGACAAAAACATGCACGATGTACAAAATTGTAAGGGCATTAAAACAACCTCATGACTTTATTCCCATGCAACTTTAATCAAAGCTTTTCATCACTGGTCTCTAGGGTATGTCTGATTTGCAGGGTAAAAATTGGGGGAAATTACTCATGGATGAATTCCATATGTAAAATTATACCTTTTTGCTTTCCTGACAGGAAATAAAATGATTTTTTTTCCCTTTTCCATCCAAATATGTCAGAAAAGAAACGTCTAGTAGCAGAAAGGTATACACAGTGAAAATGCTACACACTAGCAATACAAATCACTTAAACATTATGTAAGTTCCATAAAAGCAATAGTTTCAGCGTTAAAAGGAAGGGGTTGAATCTGAATGCTGAGACCTAATATTCTGATTAATCTGTATGACCAATAGCGTACTTTGCCTCAATGCCTACTACGCAAGTAAGAAGCACAGTACCAAAGATTTGTGTTCCATGTGCTAATGTATGCAATGAACGGATGCATCCAACATCATTTTTTTGTCGAAAGAAATATGTAAGAAATCGAGCAATAAAATAAGAAAGCCCATGCATGCTAACCCGTGAGTAACCCTGCTTTTAAATGAACTTTCATGGCCAAAAGCAGTAGATGACTGTAAGTATTACCTTGGCTTGACAAAATATACAATGGTAAAAGCCATAGCCAAAAAGAAGCACAATCCTCCAACAGTGAGATAAGCAATGCCAAGGAAATCATTCTTCCCACCTAGCCAGCCAGTAGTTGACAGTACAAGCTTTTTCTTGCCGCTAAAACTGTATGTGTTGTAGTTATTTTTCAGTGTTACACTTATTTCATCGCCTTCATGCAGATCCACCTCTATCTTTCCGTACAACTTCCTGAATGTTGGCAATGCAGCAGTTCGCATCCACACAATAAGATCCTCCTGGTCACTCAACTGCTCATTGAAACACTCAAAAAGTGAGCAATATATCTCATAGTGCAATGACATTGATTGATAATAGCAGATATTAATCCAAGACAAACAATACAATATACTGGAAGCAATTGAAATGAAAAAGGTGTTTTGAACCCGGGAAAAATTTGCCAGTCACAATTGTGTACAATATGTATACCAATCATTAGATGGCCTAAAGTAATGTAGTAGCAACATGAGTAAACTTGACAGAAAAGAGATCAAAATTTGTGAATGAACTGCTTGGTTATTTCATTTGTCATACAAGAGTAAATATACATGAGATAGAATCTGCACACAATTTCTACTCCTACTTACAAGGCAAGAAAAATCAGTTTGATTTATTTCATATGGCACTATTTTAGATACATGATGGTTGCTAGTCCCTCTATTCCAACACATACTCCAACAAATAATAATAATAATCTATCCTATCATAAAGGTGATTGCCATACTTTGGTTTCATTGACTTGTATCCCATCTTATCCTTAATCATCTATACTATTATATAAGGAGAATTTCTCAATTTGGTCTCCCAACTTTTTTCTCTTCTAAAGCCCGTTATTACTGACTGAGAAAGATAAATTCAAAAGGAATAAAATTATGCATATATCATATTACTAATTTAAGATAAGATAAAAATGTAAAAATTATAGTGTACTCAAACTTTACAGCTTCTTACCATATTTCACAGTTGTAATTTATTCCAAATGGTATTCATAATTATTTATTTTGCATGTTAACAAAATAAATTAAAAAATGTCTATTGTGAGTCACATAGTGATGGTCAATATGCTATTAGGTAGTAGTGGTGGTGGTGGTGGTAATAATAATTAAAAAAAAAAAAACAAAGATGCAAGCCTAACACAAAAGCACATACAGCGACAAACAAAGGATAATTTTGACAGCAGTCATCAAAACAATCTCTAGCTCACACTGATAATTATACATGAAGATAGATGCTTAATTCAATCAAAACACGAGCTCATGTAAATACTTACTGGTATGGATTCATTGAGATGTGCACCACCGATAATAGAACTACTCTGGAAGTTTTTAGGGAAAACATCGTCTCCAAATTTGTGCTCCCTATCACTCTTCCAGGAAATGCCTTTCTTGTTCAAAGGCAAACTATTGTTGTTGCGGGAGAAGCTGTATGTGTCATTGAATAAACTCCAAGCTATAAGACCACAAGGTACAATGACCTTTCCATTTGCCATATCTTCAGGATCACAACCACTTGTTGAGTTCGCTTTACCACTATCCCTCAATTGCTCATCATTCCGGCTTTTTACATACCTAGATTATAGAAAAAGATTGTAATTATTATAATATAAACAATCATGCTGATAGAGGGCCTGTGGTTAAACAGATCTACATTATGCGTGGGGGGAATAGTGGACATGCATAAAGCCCGATTTGTAATTGTGTGCAGCTAGCATGGGTTTGTGAAGTCAGGGTGTGTGCTTGGTGTAAGTGTCCAGGCATAGAGGGCGCGAGTTAGTTAGGATTGCGTCAGAATAATAGTGAGGTTGGAGGGATGGAGTAACGGTCAGTGAAATTTGTCGAAATTGCATAAGGAGAGAGGTTGGACTCATCCCCATTTCCTTAGGATTTTCAGAGTTCCTGGCCTCATTTGTCACTTAACTCCATACAGAATAGAGATACTTTTAATTTCCTGTCCCGCTTTCCACCTTTTCTCTATTATTTTCTTTGTGATCTGATACCAGTCTAAACATAACAAATTGTATGCATTAAATTCAGCTAGCAACCACTTAGACATTAAGAATGAATACAGTTGAAGGAAACAATCAGTCAAAGACACTGAAGTGATAAATTACAACAAATACATGAAAAAGAAATATCTCTGTACAGATGGCTCTTAAAATTCCATCCCATATAAATAGCAATCTGTCATCACTGACAGTCCACTGAGGTTCTGAAAGATAGATAACAGAATGACAATTACCACTCAAACGATTTAGGATAACAATTTGTTACCTTAAAAAATATTTTTCAGTTAAATGAGAGCTTGTACATGAACTTCATGCCAGTTGTCAAACCATTTATTCTTTCATTCTAACTTTATTCAGTACATACAGACTTCCATTTCTTGTAACTGAGGGCAAACAGATGCATAGCTCTTACTTCATATGCTTAAACTCTATTGAAATTACCATTCTAGACGTATGAAGTAAAACTCTAAATTGCATTACAAATTTACAATTACCACAATGCTATCCATACAATTTGCGCAAAGTGACTTGTGGCATAGCAAACAAACTGAGATGTCAGCAATAAGCAATGATGAACACAATGGTCACAAAGAACTACCAGGGGATTTAAAGTAAAGTGTTGTTTAGTTTTTAAAACAAATTAAGACAAAATGGCACTAGCTGGAGCACAACCATCAACTTTGATGTAGAACGCACAAACCAAAAATATATCAAAATGCCAAGTGATTGTGATCTGTGTAGTTTTTCATCAGACACCAATTACCAGATTTTTTACCAAATACAAAGTACAACTGGAAAATCAGTCTCACGTTGGCTACAGAAAATTCATCAAGAGAAGTAACTATCAAGAACCATTGAAGACTGGGCCAGAAAAGCCTTGTTTCTTATAACTTTCCCCTCACTTCATAAATGTGGCATCAAAAATTGAAACAGATAAAAAGAATGTTTGATGCATGAAGGAAAAATAGTTATACATACCGGCGATGATTCTGGTAGAAGTTATCAAGCTGGTAGTAAACATAAACAGGTGACTTCATATGCTTGGACACCTTTTATAAGAGCAAAGTTTAGGAAAAGATAAGATCATCATGATGCGAACTCCATTAATTATCACTTATAGGAACAGAGGAAAATGATTAATAAACAAAGAACCAGATAAAGTGGTTTCAATTGACAAGACTTACATTTAGCTTCAAGTTGCATGTTTTATCTGCAGAACTCTGTATGTATGCTACCTTGTCTGTAACATTTGAGGGTATGCACTCTGACTCATACCTATGAACAATTTCAACAACCTGATAGATACAAGAAACTGAATGTAAGTAATCAGAAGATGCAACTTTTGCATAAATTCAACACATTATATCACTCAAGAAAACCTTTCGTGAAGCAATTAGCGAAGCAACTCCGACCGGAACGAATACAACACTGACAAGCAAGAATGCTGAAATAACCTGCAGAGAACGATTTGAATTATGCTTCTACCACATAAATAGCAATTCTCAGATGCACATAAGTTTACATTTATAATCACAAGAAAGCAACGTGTTTAAACAGGTAGTCTTACCGCCCGTGGTGTGAGAATCGGCTTGCACGCAGGAAGTTCTTGCTGTGTAAACTTTGAATCTGAAAAACATCAAATTTCCAAAAGAGAACTCTTGTCAGCTCATTCTTCTGTGAGCACCCACAGAAACAATACCACAAAAGCAATTTCCTTTTTGGCAATTTATTAAATCAAAAACATACTATAAACTATCCAACTTCATAGAACTCCTGGATTAAGCCAAGTCAAAAAACAACCCATATGCATGACAAACTCCTATCAACAGAGACACCAACTCTCAAAACAATTTTTTTCTCCCTTTAAAAAAATCAAGTGCATATTTGTTTTCATAAGGCGTTATGTTTTCATGATATACAACTACAGCAAAAAAGGTAACTCTCTGTAGATATTATTATGCCCTAAAATCTGACACAAGAAAAACCATCAAAACGGCATACAAAGTTACACAAACCCTTTCCCTTCCCAACATGCACATAATTTAACACCCCCCCCCCCCCCCCCAAGTTTTATTTTATTTTCAAAAGAAAAAAAATGGGAAATTTTTTCACGATTAGCCAAAAAAAAATTTCAACAAGGAAAATTAAAAGGAAAAAAAAAAAAGTGGGTCACTGAAAATTGAGCTGAAAATTACACTTTGGTCGCTTGGTGCTTCTCCTTGTAGCTGTGGAATCAGCAGATCCACCGCCTGCTGCGCTCGAAGACGGCATTTTTTGGGAATCGAAAATCGGTCAAAGGCTTGCAATTTTGGGGTTATTATCAGAAACCGTTGGGATTCAACGAGGGAATGGAAAACTGGGGAAAGTGTGTGATTATTGGAGAAGAATACAGAGGAGGCTCCTTATGTGCCTTTATTGATTGATTGCAGAAGAAAAGCGTGGAATTGGAAGGAAGAGGGAAAGAGAGGAGAAGGTGAAGGAACGGGTGCCGCCCGCCAGCCGGAGAAGAGTCAAAGGGAATACGGATTCAACGATGGGCAACTGCAGTTACAGTTGCACACGCTTTAATTATTTGTTATTGCATTCTCATTGTTATTGTATTTGTTTGTCGTTTATTGTTGTTTGTTTGACCTGATTGTATACTAGTATTTTTCTTGTTCAATAACCATAACCAACGACGCTGTTTACAGAGTTGATAGTAAACTTAGAGATGTCAAAACAGGTTGAACCCGTCGGGTTGGTCCGTCAAATTCGTCATTTTTGATGGGTTAGGTTAAAGTTTTGAATCATGCAAAATTTAATCCAGCTGCTTTCATCTCCGCTTGTGGATTTTGGCGGGTTGGGGCGAGAACAGCGCCAACTCTTTTTTTTTAAAGAAAAAATTTATAATTTATAGATAAAAAAATGAGAAACATGTGACCCAAAAAAGACAAAAAAAAATAAGAAATATGTACAATCACTAATACATTAACATTATACAATTGATACTATTCACTTAAAGTTAAAATTTAAAAATAAAATAGTCTTATAACTCACAAATAATATTATGAACAATAATAATTTTTAATCCAAGTTAATATATAGTTATTATGAACATTGAAAAATTGGATATATATAAATAATAAATATTATTTAAAATTTTTTTAAAAAAAATTTATCAAAACATTAAAAAATATTTTTTTTGAATTTTTTTTATTTGTTGGCTGGTTGGTGAACCCGCCCTAAAGCAAATGAGATTCCAGTCATTTTATTTTATGGCCACCGCCGCCTTTGACGGCTTTTAGTGAGAGCTTAAATAGACTACGCCTGTTTGACACCTCTAGGTAAAATTTTAATTTAATCCCAATTTTTTCTTTTTAAGATTTATGTTGGTAATGTTTTTGAAACGTAAATAAATCACAATTAAATTATGAATGTTTTTTTCTGGCCTGCAGTACAACGATAGGCTCTTACATATTTCAATAAATTATAAAGAATTGTTAGTTTTACTGTTATTTTTCACTCCTTATCATCTTGATATTTTAGTTTAAAAAATAAAATTATAAATATTTTCTAATAATATAATTTGACTTTCATATTAGTATTTTTTTTAATTTTATAATCTATATTCCTTCTATCACAAAAAATGCGATTGAGAGGTTTTGAAAATATTAGAAAATGGACAAAAAAATTTATTTGAAACTAGATTCGATTTTTAGTAATACGTAATAGATGTAAATAAAATTTTATAACTTCACGTGACTCGTCATTTTCTCATGCGCCTAAATTGTTCTATTGAAGTCAGGCCACATATTGAAGGTATTTAAGTTGCTTTCGTTCATACGAATAATTGCTATTTTTTTTTGGATGCATAAATAATTGTTATTATTATTATTATTGAAAAATATGCCAATGTTGAGTAAAGGTGCAAACTTAAATTAATAATAAAGATTTATTTTCGTTTTTAAATCGCAGGCATATTGCGTTTTAGTTTCCGTTTTTCAAAATTAAGAAATCATTAATTTTGTATTTAAAATTGTAAAAAATTATTTAAATTAGTCTCAAAGTAATGTTTAGAGGCAGCTAATTTAAATCATTAAAATAACTAATCTGAATCATCCAAAAACACTAATTTAAATCAATTTTTATAATTTTAATAACTACATTGATAACTTCTAAATTTCAAGAACTAAAATGAAATTTGTATACAATTTCAAAGAACAAAATAAGCTTTTAATCTTAAACTAATATTCATTAATAATTTTTCCAAAAAAATACAAATTAATAATGTAAAAATTTTGACACCAAAACAAAATGTGCTTAATGCAATGAGTATAGTGCTTCTATGCTGAATATTTAATATTTATTTCTAATTTAAAAACATACAAATTAATATGTTATAAGTAAAAGGAGTAAATTTATATTTTAACCCCATAACAAGAGAGAGAGAATAAAAACAAAATTGTAGACAACATCATTAAACCAAATTTATATTTTAATGTTTTATCTATAAATGTGAAGATTGCATTAAGTTATATTTTTTTATTGCAATTAATTATTTTTAGACACTATTAAACATATTTAATTTTAATATTAGCTATATTAAAAATTACATGTATAAGTGAGTAAGATTGATTATCGATATAAATCAATTTATGCTTATGATATATAAAATTAATTTCTTTGTATGGTCTTGAAGTTTGCCGGCGTATTGCCTTGCTTTTAACCCTCATTTGTTACCGTAAGTTCTTTTAAGTTCTATTTAACGTAATTTAATGTTTCATGAAAATACCATGTGATAATTTAATTCGGTACATACAAATCTAAAATGGGGTTCTTTCCTTTAATCAAACCATGGCAACTTTGACTTCTAGAATTTCTATTTTTTTATTTTTGAACTGACTTCTAGAATTCTTTTGACTAATAAATGTAGCAACACCAAGTCTATACGTGATTTATAAGGTTTTACTTGTCTTAATCATGATTCTTAGAAAAGGTGCAAGGTTCCGCGTACACGACGGAGTTAGACACTTAGACAATTGTTAGTTTGTCACAAAAATTTAATATAATAGTGAAAATCTATTTATACTAAGTGTAAGTCTTCACGTATTTACACATTTTAATAATTTATTAAGTATAAATCTTTGTATATTTATATATTTTAATAACTTTTATGGGTATAAAGTTTTAACAATTAAATTACTAAATTTAAAGTTCTTATCTGATAGATAATATATATCAAATTATTTTGAAAATTCTGGTCGTTTTATTGAAAATTATTTTGAAAATTTCATATATATAGTTTGTAAATTCTGTTATGAATAACTCTGGTGGTTTTATTTTCTGTATGGATATGGAGAAATAGGCAAGACTTTTATTTGGAATGCGCTTTCATCACGCTTAAGATCTCAAAGAAAAATTACCAAAATTATTTTGAATGTCACCTCAAGTGAAATAGCATCTTTGTTCCTTCCTGGAGGTAGAATAGCACATTCCAGTTTTTCTATTCCCATTTCCATAGCCGCTACTTCAACTTGCAACATCAAGCAAGGAAACTTTAAAGCAAATCTTCTTATTAAAAGTAGCTTGATAATTTGGGATGAAGCTCCTATGTTAAATAGATTTTGCTTTAATTTGAAGTTTTGGATTGGACTCTTACAGATCTTATGAGAGGAGAAAATCCAAATAATCATCATCAACCATTCGGATGTAAAGTTGTTGTTATTGGAGGAAACTTTAGACAAATTCTTCTTGTTATCCAAAGGGAACAAGGCAAGATATATTGTCAACAAGTATTAATTTTTATGATTTATGGTCATTTTGTAAGGTATTGAAATTGAAAACCAGCATGAGACTTTTAACGTGTTCATCACATCAAGATCCATTACAATTGAAAAAATTTGCAGATTGGATCCTAGATAATGGCAATGGGAATATAGGAGGAAGCATAGATGATGAATCAGACTTTGAAATTCCAGAAGATTTACTGATCACTGAATCTATCAATCCACTCTCCCATTTAGTTCATTTTGCTTATCCAGACTCCCTCATCAACATGTCAAACTGTAATTATTTTGAAAGTATAACAATACAGGCTCCTGCTTTGGAAAGTGTTAAGAGGTAAATGACTACTTTATTGTTGGAACGCGCGAGCATCATAACAAAATGATAATAAAAATGTATTCCTAAAAGAAATAAATTTAAAATAATAGAGTTACCATCGATTTTAATTATGAAAAAATTGAAAAATCTTTTGATTTGATTGAAATTGGTCTTTTAAAAATATTTGAGTCTAGGAGTCTAATTATGATCACTGAATGGTGAAAATATAATCCTATTACACCCCTAATACATCCGTATAAATACAGTTATCTTAGAGTTCATTATACAAATTAATTTATAACTTGATAATATTTATTTTTCCCCTATAAAAGTCACAATTATATACAAAATATAAAATCAAATCATAGAAAAGAAAAGAAAATTAAATTAAATTAAAATAAAAAAGAGAATAGAATTTAAAGAAAAGACTACACTGAGTATCCTTTTCAATAAACCCTTATAATTCAATAATACATAAAAGAGACGTCCAGCTCTCAATCATGACTATAAACTGTTGTACGAATGAAGAAAAATATGTTTTTTTAATGAAAACTCAAAAGAATAATCAAGACTTTTTAAAAAAAAACCAAACAAACATAACCCAAACCAAAAGAATATACCTAGCCCAAAACATCCTAATTCCCAAAGGCCCAAAAGACTAATTAACAAAACTTAGTGAAAAATAAAAAGGATAGGACCTAACCGAGAAAGAAAAAGAAATAAAGGAAATAAAATAAGACTAAAACATGAAAAAGGAAGACCAAATCTACTTTTAATTACTCAATCATTGTAACGTACGAATAAGGAAGAAACGAAACTGTGAGCAAGGAGTGGCATGGGGCAGCGCTAAGGATGATTACTGTGACGGCGGCGACTTCATGGCTAAACTGGAAGGTTCAATGAGGCGACATCGGCACGAGCTTCACGGGGACTTCAGGATGGCTGCTGCGAACCGGGGCGGCGCGGGGACGGCGTGACGACTTCGCGGGTGGTGTAACTGAACTCGATGGTGATGAAGGCTGTGCAAGGTTGATGATGATCGTTGCTATGAGAAAAATAGGATCCAAGATGAGAATGGTGATAGCAATACGGTTTATTGATGATGATGGCTTATGGTTGATAATGAAAGGGGTGTGGTTTGGTGAGAAGGTTGTGGTTTGATGAGGGGGTTGTGCTAGTAATGATGGTGATGTCCTGTGATTTGGTTCTTTCAGGGTGATGAAAACGGAGGCCAAGGAAGAGGGTGAGTCCAGTATACGGGTGGTTGTTTTTGCTTCTCTGTTACGTACCGTGTGTCACCGCCTCCTTTTTTCTGATAGGGTTGATTATTATATAGAGAGTAGAGGGGAGAGATTTTGGAGTAAGCTAGAGTTGAGTCACTTAAGATTTTGACTGTTTTGATTGAGTCAGTTAAGATTTTGATTTGATTCTAATTTTAATTTTTTTTTTATCAGTTAAGATTAAATTTAAATTTCAAAAGCACATAAAAAGAAAATAAATAAATAAATTGAAGATAAAAATATGGTGTTCCAAGTTATCTCTAGTACCAGGAGAAGAACATGAATATCTTAGTCCGGATACAACATGTCATGCTGATCAAAAAGATGGTATTCATGTTGAATGGTTCACAACAAAATTTCTCAGTGATATCAAATGCTCAAGTATTCCCAATCACACGTTAGTTTTGAAAGTAGGAGTTCCAATCATGCTTCTGAGGAATGTTGATCAAACAAATGGATTGTGCAACGGTATAAGATTAATTATCAATGAGTTGTAGAAAAATGTTATTGGTGCAACAGTTGTGACAGGTAGGCATATTGGGGATACAGTTTACATCCCATGGATGAATTTAATTGCTTCATATTCAGGTTTGCCTTTTAGATTTCATAGAAGACAATTCCCATTAGTTGTTTGTTTTGCAATGACAATAGCTAAAAGTCAAGGTCAGTCTCTCTCATGTTGGACTTTTCCTTCCAAGATCATTCTTCACTGATGGATGGCTATATGTTACTGTATCTAGAGTGAAATCTAGAAATGGCTTGAAAATCCTAATTCTTGATGAAGAAGCGAAGACACAATCATCAACTACAAATGTGGTTTTTAAAGAAGTATTTCATAACATCTAACGAAGATGTTAGCAAGTATGCATTTAAATGCATGCTTAAATTTTTTTAATATATCATTATTCTTTTTCTTTGTTTCATGTACAAAATATTGATTTTTTTTTTTGGCTAATTACTAGATTCGCTCTGGAAATCCTAGTCTCTTGGATAGCATTTGTTTACTATTCCAAGACAGAAAATACAAGGATAGGGATAGAAATACAGGGACAATGAAGATAGTGGAGACGAAAACATAAATAATAAATATATATAGGGGTATTGTTGGAAGACAAAAATACTAAATTTCTGTCTCCGTATCCTGTCCCATATTTTGAGGTACAGAAATTTTGAGTATTTTTGTCTCGGGGATGAAAAATTTTTCTGTCTCCTGTTTCTGTTTGGTTTGTGTCTCCAGTGTCTCTATATTTCTCTCCCAAAAATAGTAAACAAAATTGTCTTACAATTGGTTTTCTATGCTACGAAGTGCTATTGATAATGATTATCTGATGATTAAGCAATTCTTAAGCTACTTGTATTTATGAACAAGGGTTATATAAATTTGCTTGCCACGTATCCAATATTCTTTGTTTCTTGAACTCATGTCCATCCTTCACGTCCACAGTGCTCCTAAGAACATTGCCCCACTATATGCCTCAACTCCTTAAATTTTAGTATTCTTCAATAATTGTTCTGCATCCTCTGCATCCTCTACACTCTCAGTCAAGTACTACAATTCCCAACTTTTTAGTACTTCGACACTTTACTCATGTGGTAGGAATCTTATTGCCGGTTCACTTATGCACTAAGTCCCCTGAAACCCGTTCTTTGACATTTCATCCTTCATTAATTTGGCACATAAATGCCAGCATTCAATACTCCAATTGTATCTTCTATTGAAGTACCTTTGTTGCGCCTTTTAAATCCTTTATTCCTCAACATAACAGGTGGCCGGTGACCTGACACCTATCTTTGTCATGATTCTTGTTCAACGATTCTTTTGAAACTCAGTATAATCTCATTTCATCTATTGATTAAGCCTTTTGATCTCATCGATAATCTCATCACTTATGGCTTATCTTCTTTCTCTATCAACACCTTCTAATACTCAACTCATCGTTACCACCTGTTTTGGATCCCTTTTTATAATAAGTTTAAAACATTATTAAAGGAAAATTAATCATGATATAGTAGCAAAGAAAATAGAACCTAATATGAGCCTTTCAAATAAATGCGTATATAAGATGAAGTTCATTATAGTGTAATCTTGAAGGATTGATATTAGAACATAGGGAACTAACTCTACATGTGGCTTAGTAGGCTTTGGAGTTTTATTATACTTGCCATGAATTTGGGCCTATAAGAGGCAGTCCAAGGAGATGTGAAGAAGCCTTTCTTCTAGCCTGCCTAGTAAGGACGTTGTCCAATCAGCAAAGAGAGAAAGAGAGAACCTATATCTGGTAAGGAACCAAACTTCCCTTAACCCCCTTATTCTAAAATGACCCAAATATAGTATGCACTTTGGCCACTTAACATGAGCAGAGGGAAAAGCAATTTAACCTACTCGTTGCAAGCACAATGTAACATCTGTCATATCTGGGCGTGTTATGTATTGTTATTCCCAGTGCAAGTGTAACACCCGACATGAAGCTATTATCAGCTTTGGGGCCTCAGCAGACGCCCCTCACGAATTTGCCCTTCCCCCTCTAAAGGGAAAAACGCATTTGAATGGAGGAAGTATCCACACCTTTATAAAGTATGCTTTGTTCCCCTCTCTAAAAGATGTAGGACTAGTTCCACCCCTCCTAATGGGGGCTCAGTGTCCTCGCTAGCTAATATACCGATCTCGGGACTGACTCTGATATCACTTTGTCACGACCCAAAAATCATGATCAGCATATAAGGGATATTGTCCCTTATGCAAGCCTTCTGGAATTAATTTCATGTAATCATGCATAGTAAATTACTAAATTAATGATCATAATAAATCATAAAATTAAATAATTAATTAAATAAATAAATTTCTCAAAACTTCTTGAAAATTTTATTAATAAAATACATAAAACATTTAATTATTCCAAAATCCATAACCGAAATAGACAATTTTAAATTGTATTCTTGGAAGAAATTATATAAAATATCATAATGATAAAATAACATAACTTTAAAATAGTCATGCATGCTAAATGATGTCCGAGAACTCTACCTGCACACTACTGAAGCACTCTATTCTAACATGCTCCTAATTTAAACTTCACTACAAAGTGAAACTCATAACTAGAACATCTACACGACTTCTGAGGCTGAGACTGAATAATAATTAGATCTACAACTACAACTGTAAGGGGGAGGAAAAAAGAGGGGTGAGTTCATCAAAACTCAGGGAGTGAGTCTCCACTCACAACCCACATAGGACAACAAAGATAATACATAAATATACATGCAACTGATAGAAAATATTTTTAATATTTAAAACACATATAACTGTACTGAAAATAACAATTTAACTGAATTCATGGCAATAACTAATAGAGAAATAGGAATTATTCTATACATAAATATCTAAGCTGAATAGCTGAACCTAAGCCAATGACTAATTTGACGGGTACCTAACTAGGTCCCATAAATGGACATCATATTGGATTCCTTATTGTAGGTGAACTAGTCCTCTAATGAACGACTTGGTACCAAGGTTAACGATAGAACCTACAGTCGTTAACTTGGTGTTCTGTTTCGCACTAATTACTTAAAAATAACAGCTTACAATTAAATTGAATAAATTTGAAAGCTTTGAATTCATATAATTCTACCAATGTGACTATAGCATAACCGAGGTTCTAAAATCGTGCCCAAAGGATTACCAACTTGTAGACATGGTGACTTTAGAAGCCAACAGAGTATGTATCTGACAATTGTCATGAATTATACTTTATTTAACACTTTTAATAAATCATAGTTGAGTTTCTAAAATTTTAATAAGAAATCCATAGCCTGAAAACATGGTAATAAATATTGCTGCTATAAACATTAAACTAAAGTCTCATAATTTCATAAACTGGAAAGATATTTCATAACATACAAGATATCAAATATATATGATCCCATGAGCTTTCTAAAATAAGATCTTCATGATAGTAGTGAAAAATAATAATTTTTCTGAAAAATTGGCATAACCCGTGAAAGCATGTATTTAGCATAAGTCATTCAAGAATTTCAAAAACAATCTATATAATACTGGAAAAATATTAATAATGATAAAAAAATATGGCCATAGGCTTAAACCTACATATCGTTCATTGTTGGGGGTGTCTGACCACTGCCTATATGATACTAGGGAATTGGAATGACACTCTTAATTGCCATGGAATTATAGATGACAAGAATTTAGGAATAAGTTAAATTGAATGAGAAAAAAAAAAACTATACCACAATAATCTAAACATTTGCTAAACTCAAAACTATGTAAGGATAGGGGTAAGAGCACCTATCAGAAGAGATTAATAAAAGAGGGTTGAGAGAAATTGTGTCTTTCTCTCAAGTAAAAAAAAATTCTTAGGTGGCTAGGGTTTTTGAAAGAATGTTTAGGAATACTATAATGTGCCAAATTTATATTAGAAAATGAAAGATATCACTAACAAATTTTAATTTTTATATTTTTTTCCTTTTTTTTCCTTCTCATTTTAACCTTTCCTTAGCCCTTAACTTCCACTGTGATTAGAATTTGGCCTCAAGGGTAGAAATAGCACTTATAGATAATTAAGTTAGTTTTCTAATGCCACAAAAGTTGTGTCAATCAGACATCCACAACTCAAGATATTTGTAAAATACTAAATAGAGGTCATACTTGATATCATAAGAACAAAGCCATATATTAAAGATCTTCTATAGATTGTCCTAACTAACTGCATGATATAAGCAACAATGAGATAAGGATAATAGTTAGACCAAATATAATCATATCCTTTATAATTACTTGGATAATTCAAATTCAAACTACCCTCACAAATCTCTTAATTATCTTTTATATCATGGATATGTGTGTGTGTGTGTGTGTGTGTGTGTTGAAATGAAAAGCTAATGAGATTTTCAAAACAAATAACATATATCTTGGTGTATTCATATTATGTACTTATTTCTCTTTTGAAATAATAACAATAATAATAATAACAACAACAACAATGATGATGATGATGAAAGTGATGATAATAATTTACATGATGAAAAAAATATTGCACTCAAATCTAATAATTAATAACTTCTTAAAATATTTAATAATTCTCTATAAAAATAATATCTAAGAAATTATTTTCATAATACATGTTAAATATAAATAATATCTAATATCTTTAAGTAAGTATTATTATAATTCAACAATGCTTGAAAAATCATTTTCAAATCACAATGGTTATGATTTTGGTTAACTACCAATTATTTTAAAAATCTTCAACTATTGATTCTATATTCAAATTTTCATGAAAACATATTTTTCTAACATATTCATTTAATTCTATATATTTATATTTTTGAAAGTATTTGACTATTCTATGACTACTTAAAAAAATTATATCTATTATCATTATAAAATACTTTATACTAATATTGTTATTATAAAAGTAGTATCTATGAATACTATATATACACACTAATAATCAAATATTTATAGAATAATTATAATCTCTAATGAAAGAAAGAAACTAATCTCAAATTGACACTTTACACATTATATATATATTCTCAAATCATAATTGATATTTATGCCATAAATATAAATGATAGATATATAAATAAATCATAATCTTAGAAAGGATATAAAAATTAATTTATAAAGAGCATATGTTCTAAAAGGAAAATTTAGAATGCTATATCTTTTCTAGTTCTAACAATATCTACAATACTAATACAAATATTAATATCAACAATAATTGTAAATAATATTGAATCTAATAGATTTGATAAGATAATATTTTCAAAGTTTAAAAATCAAACATTATAATACAAACTAAATATCATAAAAGATTAAATATTAAATTCAAATAAAAACTGAACATTAATATAGAAAAAGATTGATGCGCAAAATTATGATAAATTTTACATTTTATTTTATCCTTTTGGGATTGATATTTGCTTTTATAATTTAGATTCTACATGATTTATTATTTTACATAAATTTAAAATAGATATTTATATTTATTCACTCTTTTGATTTATTTACTTTTGATATATAATCATTTCACTATTATTTTTTTGAAGCATTTAAATGTCCCTTAAGCTTTATTCAACCATTCATAACTTTAGCCATATCATTCCTAAAGGCATCCATTTTTTGGATATTACATACTAACCCCTTTAAAAAATTTGATCCCCAAATTTAACCTTACATATCCTAGAAATGAAAGTTCATGGCACATAGCTGATTACCTAGTTTATCATGAGAGTAGGAACTTGGAATTAGAATAAGAATGCTAAAAAGACATTGACTCTTCAACGAACCCAGACATGAGTGACTCTTTTAAAGGTCTCAAATAACACTACATTAATGTAAATGGGCGCCTTTCTATTTACATAAACGCCATGCTATTTGTGAACACTTGCTCCCATATAGTGCAGAGAAACCTAATGCTCTGTTACCACTGTCATATATGATAGATGTTACAGATGGTATCAGAGCTAGTCACGGGATCGATGTGCCAGCTAGTGAGGACGCTGGGCCCCCATTAGGAGGGGAGGAACTAGTCCACATCTATTGGGGAGGAGAACGAAGTATGCCTTATAAGAGTGTGGATAACTCCCCCATGTAAACGCATTTTTCCCTTGAGAGAGGAGAAGAGTAAATCCGTGAGGGGTGCCCGCTTAGACCCCAAAGCAGACAATATCTGCATGCCAGGTGTTATACTCATACTGGGGACAACGATACGTAGTGTGCCCAGATATGATAGACATTACACATAGGCTGCCATATCAACATATCATGGTTTCACGTCTTTTCGCGTACTGTGCACACCACTGTTCCATCACTCATTATCGGCGAGGTGGTGGGGGCTCCTTTTTCTAAGCCTCAAGGACGTAGGACAGAGCCTCAAACAGAAAACACATGCAACCCCCATCCCTTATAAAGGTGGTCACTCCCGATGCTCCTTTTTCTCTCAATGACACACACAGAAACAATCACAAACACATGAACATATCTTGTAAGTCATGTATAAGGCTCACATTTCTATAAACAGAGCTCGACCCCCTTTACACAATGGCACCCACAAGCAGTAAAAGATGATCGGAAAGACGCCCTTATTCTGGAAAGCCGAGAATACCAAGAGAGAGAGAGACTTTGAGACGATGTCCTGGCACAAAGGGAAGATGAATGGCTTCTATTCATCCATCATCATCTCTAAGGTCTAAAATTACCTGTTCTTTGCCCAAGCCACATAGGAGGAAGTTCCCAACTTTACCATTTTCTCACCATTTCCTCACAAGCTTATGAATTTAGAGATTAAAGCCTTGTTTAACGTCTTTAATCCATTTCAAAAACTTTATTAGCAACAAATGGTGACTCTACTGGGGAGGAGTGGTAAGAGAGTGGCAGAACCTGTTTGTATGAATGAACAAACATCGATCACCCTGCGAGCTTTGTTTTCAACCTTGATGACTTCCCAGAGAACCAAAGGGAGAAAAGGACGCCACATATACGAAAAGGACATTCAAGTGGAGAAGGGAATGAGCAACCAATGAGGCTACCTTTTGTAACCCTATCAAGATCACTCGACCTTTTACAAACATCACCCCTACTTCACAGCTAACCATGCTTGCTCACCTTGTCACTACCGTAGCAGATAACCAAAACTGTCTTTCCGCCCTGGTGAGAGTCTTAACTAAAGATATGGCGAGGGTTAGAATGGCCAATCAAGAAAGAGGAATAGCTGAGGAAGATGCAAAGAAAGGTCTTGTCACTAGGGCAGAAGTAATGTGCATTCTTCAAATTAAGAGGGACGTGAGTGACTTTGGCTGGGACTTAAATCCACCCTTTGATGCTAGAATAGCGATCAGACCATGCCCTGTGCGGTACCAACCCCTACACTTCAGAAAGTTCACTAGCACTGTGAGTGCGAAGGAACACATCTTCTCATTTCTTGATAATCTAGGAATCCACAAAGGAGACCATGACTTGATGTTGAGAGAGTTTTCTAAGTTCCTCACTGGAAGAGCTTTTACATGGTATGCAAAGCTTAGGCCAAACTCTATCAGTAATTGGGAGCAGATGGCCATCGAGTTCTATAACAAGTTAATAGAAGAGGAGAGTGCTATGCACATTGTGGACTTAGGGAGGTTGAGACAGATACATGGAGAAGGGCTGGTTTAGTTCGTAAAAAGATACAGAGACTGTGCTTTGCAATATAAAGAGACTTTGCCAGAGAAAAACCTCATTTATGGATGTATTAAAAATGTTGAAGATGGATCATAAATTTTCCTGTCTCTAGGAAGCATTTGTACTTTTTCTGAGCTTCTAAAGAGAGCAATTGATGGGTTAAAAGCCCTAAAAAAAGGAAGGAAGAGCACCAAAGAAGCAAGTACAATGATGGAGGTGTGTGCATGACTACTAACAGGAATAAAAGGTGCAAGATGCCCTTGTTTGAAGACTATGGGTCAAGACCCGAGCCGCCTCCGTTCCTATTTCCAAGGTGCAGTTGATGGAAATAGTGCTAGAATGGCTTAATGATGGCACTTTAACACCAAGGCTAGACAGAAGACCCTTTTCAAACGAGCAAAAGAAAGATCCTTCATATTGTATCCTTCATAGATCTAAAAGTTACAGCGTGATGGGTTGTTGAGTGATCTGCAAGACATTCCATAAGCAAGTGGAAGAAGGGAAAGTTTTGCTGAGTCAAGAGAGTGACGATGTTTATTAGGCCAATACTTCTTCCTTATGTTACGGAGTAGGAGTTATTATGTTGGACAAGGACTTTTGGAAGCCAAAAGGCATACTCATATGAGTCCCAACGTATGAGATACAAAGGTGCCAATGGTCTAGGGGCACGAGACCTAAAGGCGTATTCATAAGGTCCTCTTCCTTCAAAGACAGAGTGCGAGGTAAAGGAGCATGAAGGATAAAACATTTTCGCTTAAGTGATTAGGCTTTTTTTAAAGAAGTCTAGGGCAAAAGGGACGACCTTAAAATGCACTTAATGCTATTTCACCTTGCGATACTAGCAATGTAATGCCTTGATTTTTCCTTCTGTGCAAAATGACCAAAATGCCCATGAGGTCATTTTTTTACAAGAGAACCGAGGACTGTCGACCTCAACCATCCTCAAAAGTTTAATTTAATATTTAAATGGGACTATATGTGTTTTAGATAGCAATCATTGTAAAAATTTCAATTCCTAAATTTTCTGTGTAAAATTACCATTTTGCCCGTGGACAGTGCTTATTGAGACTAATCAAAGTAATTAAGAAAACAATGTGTCATTAATTGTTTAAATATTTCTAAAGAGTTACTAATTATCTAATTACCATTAGTTAAAAGTATAAAGGCATAATAACAAAGAGATTTGATGATATCAATGATCACTACACTTGAATTTTAATACATTTCTACACAATCTACCTACCTCTTTATCTAGTCCCTAAAATACCCGTAACCCTAATCCAACAACTCTACAAACAAATATAAAAACTTAACCACTCACTCCCTATTCACATAATTAGATTTTATTCTTTAAAAAAAAAAGACTCCACCAAACTCTCTTCTTCACCTATCACCACCTACCTCCGCCCCATAACTCCTTCAATTCTTTATCAAATCTAACAAACAAATATACTTTTCCATAGCTCTTCCACCTAAAAAAACACAAACCCACCATTATTTTTTCAAGAAAAAGGCTCCTTCTATCTGTTTTGGAGTAGACCAAATTCGTGGTCAAAGGAAAAAAAAGAGTTTTTGCTTCCTCACCTGGGAGATCAAACTTCAAGAGCTTGTGGCTACCTTGATCTCCAACAAAAATCATATTTTGGTAAGGGTTTATGTTTAATCTTATTTATCTTATCTTGTTCTCTGATTTTTGTTAAAAAGGCTTGAGTTTTGATGAATGATTATGCTTGAAAGATAAAAGGAAATTGTATGTTGTGTTGTTGAAATTCTCAGATTTATACAGACAGCTTAGTTTGTATGATTTTATTCATATAGATAGAGATAATATTTCAAGCTACAATTTTTATATGATGAAGCTAACATATGAAATATCTTCAAGTATTTTTCTTGAGGTATCTAGATGACTTTTTCTATTTTTAAAAATTTAGAGGCCGAGGAGGTTACAATTTCGGTCTGAATAGTAATTTCTAAAGCATTGAATTTGTATAATTTTGTTACCATACCAAATGATTGAATTATGACTTAAAATTTTTACAGGATATTGTGGACATCTCATAGTTCAACCATGATTTTTAATAGAATGTTTCTAGTTCATCTGATAGGGTAATAAAATTGGGATTTCTGACTGTTGACTGAAAACAGATAGTTTCTGAGATCCGAAATTGTATAATTTTGTTAATATAGCTAGAGATCTTTTTATGCTTTGAAATTTTTACAGGGTCTCATAAACATATTGAATTATCACTGAAAAATGATTTTGCTCTGTTTTTATGATGCTTAGTAGGTTAATCTTTTCTTTGAGACTGAAATTTATGGATAACATGATATTATGTTTCAGAGTTTTACAAAAGTTTGGATTTTAGGATATATAGGTTCAGCCAAGGCAGGTTCTCCACAAGGAAAATGTTATTTTTAAAACTAACCACATATTTGGAATCTACATGAAAAATGGAGTGGGTACATGTGATTTGAGTATTTTTTTTTTGTAATTATATATAAAATTTGAGGTTGAAATGTAATTTTATAAGGTTTAGAGGTTTTTCTATAAAAATTAAATATTTGGGGAGAAAAATTGTAAGAATGGGTTCCAAAACAGTATGGTATGTATTTAGGAAAAAAAATGATGATTTTTTGGGTCATTTTATAATTTTAGTAAAGTTGAGGGGTCAAATTATAATTTCTCAAAATTTTATGGTTCTTGTATAAATTCTAAAAATTTCAATGACAAAACTGTGTTTACGTGTATGAAAAACCTATTTTGGATAAAAAAATTTAGTTAGAGGTTGTTTTGTAGATTTTATGAAGTTGGAGGGCTCGTTAGAAAAAATTAAAAGTCTTAAGATTTTCAAAAATAAATTATTAGAACATATACTCATGGGAAGATGGTCTTGGTTTTTCACAAATATTTGGAAAATAGAAAGGAAAAAGAATGCTCTTCAAGCTATTCATGTCATCAAATTCAAGCCAAATTATTTAAAAAGACTTGTTCCTTGTGATGCTATGAAAATGGATGATCCTTAGTTATACATTGATGAATTGTGACTATTTATTGTACTTGTATGCCATACTTGACTGAATTATGAGACTTTTACATGTTATTGAAACATGAGATTCTATAAATGAAACTTAATGTTAAGTGAAGTTGCTCCCTCTATCCCCATTTAAATCTAGCGACGACTAGTTAAGTTGAGCATATCCTAGGCGATAGGTGATGCGGAGTTTAGGTGACAGTTAAATCGCCGAGAATGTTGATGCGGTTGGTTTAGGTAACACGAGAAAGGGTGATACGTTAAAAGAATTAAAGTAACTAAATAAAGTCCTAGAGAAAGTATGATGTTTTGATTCTTTTATTCTTTCATGCAAGTTCTCTATATGTGATTTATGTTACAATAATGGTAAACTCTTTAGATTATTATTTGTTAATCAAGAATTTTTACAAGACTTAAAATGTGGATCACTTCGAGACTTTTATTTGCAAACTAATTAAAATGAACTAAAGTATGCTCACTTATTTTACAATTAAACCAAAGTGACTAGAGACGATAACGATGACACTTATACTATTTTCATTTAATTACTGAGATTCTTTTGAATTCTCACCCATTTTCTTTCCCCTGTCGTCTTCAGACGAACCAGTGGACCAAAATGCTGAAGTCCCTTGAGTTCTTGACTTTGGAGCTAATCCACACTTAAAGACTTTATTAGTCCCTATTTATGTTTCTCCTTATTTTGAGATTCCTATGACTTATAGATGATTGTATTTGAGACCGGGCCTTATTATCGGCTCTTATCTAGGATTTATTTATGGTTTGTTCTATTATGTGCGTACTATTATGGAAGTGTCGTTTTGCTCACAGATTGCAATAGTTTTAATTATGCATTAATAGATAAGGCTCTTGTCATTTTAAGTTTGAAAAAAAATCTATCATCTATTTTTCCGCTGAGAATATTTTCGAATGACTAAACATACAAAATCAAAATATAAGAAATCTAATAATTGGCTAATTATGACGTAAGCATAAGAGGTTAATAATTAGGGTATTACAATCAACCTCTAGTTTAAAAATTTGGGACCAAGAAATTGGTCAAAGGAGGCTTAGTGATATGACCATGTGAAATACGAAAGTGCTAATGGTCTAGGGGCATGGGACCTAAAGGGCGTATTAACATGGTCCCTTTGTTCAAAAGGTGCTAGGAAAAGAGCACGAAGGATAAAACAAATTTCTAGTTATAAAGTGCATAAAAATATGCATAATGAACCATAGAATTCAAAAGGTGCTAAGAAATGAGCACGAAGGATGGAATAAATTTGGTTATAAGGTGCATAGTAGTATGCATAATGAACCATACTCTTCAAAAGGTGCTAAGAATGAACATGGAGGATCAAGTAACTTATGGTTAACAGGGTGCAAAAAGAATGAACATGGCGGATCAAGTAAGTTATGCTTAACAGGGTGCAAAGTAATGAGCATACGAACCATATCTTTTGGTTAATAGGGTGCAAAGCAATATGTATATGAACTATATCCTCTGAATGCGTTATGTGCAAAAAAGTAAAAAGGATAACACAAGACAAGTTCTTTCCTTTTGCTGCCCAATATAGTGCGTGAAGGATCATTTTGCTGCCCAATATAGTGCACAATGATAAAATGGATTCCTTTCCTTCTATTGGCCTATATCTTGCAAGAAGGATAAAATAAGACATGTTCCTTCCTTTTGTTGCCCAATATAGTGCGCGAATTATCCTTTTACTACCCAATATAGTGCGCAAAAGATGAGGACGTCCTTTCCTTTCACCACCCAATATAGCCCATGAAAGATTAAAGCATTGTTTCCTTCCACTCCTCAACACAGTGTATAGAAGTTGAACCAAAATAAGATCCTTGCCTTTTGCTGCCCAACATATAATGTATAGAAGATAAGCTAAGACGAGATTATCTGTTTCCATCGTCCAATAAAATGCACAGAGGATGAATCAGGGAAAGGTCATTTCCTTCTAAAGTGCATAAATGTCAAGTACAATGAATAAACAGGGAAGATATGCTCTGCAACGAGTCAAATAACACACACGCACTGTACACAGAAAGAGTGAAAGTGCAAGAAGTCAAGCCAAATGTTCAAGACTCACACAAGCAACGAAAAGAACATAAAAAAGCACTAAAGGTGTAAAGAAATATGCACTAGGGCATAGATTGCATCGAGGTGCAAAGGGTTGTGCACTAGGCAAGATTGCATGAAATCATAGGAAAAGAAGCAATAAAGAAAAGGAAGTCACAAAGATGCTAAGTCATTTGCAAGAAGTCTATACGAGTAAGGCAAAGCAATGCACAACTCAACTAAGGAAAAAAGGAAGGTGCCCAAGGTAAAAAGCACGGTGCAAACAAGCAAACACATACTGAACTCAAACGAGCAAGTAAAGAGTAAGTAGATTGAAACAAGTCAAGAGGGCTCAAAGAGCCATTGTTTGGAATACAACTAGGACGCTTCCAATTGAGGCTTTTGATGCAGGCAAAGCCAGTAGCCATTTCAAAGAAATGATAAGATCCTGTGAAGTGGACATCCCGAGCACCATGGTTAAAGAGGTATCCCTTTCAAAGGGGCTTCGGGTAAGTTCTATCTTTTCACTATAAGACTTCATAAGGGAGGGAGTATTTCCCTTTTCTAGAATGCTATGTGCCTCTTTTTGACGTCCTTATGGGTTGACTTTCCCCTGCATGAAGATTATGTTAAGTCTCTAAGGTGCAAAGAAATGTGCACAAGGAGAAACCAAGTGTAAGAAAATGTCATGAAAAATGTACAAGGACTTTATATAGTTTCTAGGATGCAAAGAAATGTGTACAAGGAAAGATTAAATGTAAAAAAATGTCATGAAAACTATACAAGGACCTTGCGTAATCTCTGGTATGCAAAGAAATGTGCACAAAGAAAAACCATGTGTAGTGGTGTCATAAAGATGCCAAAGATGTACAAGAAGGATCATATGAGATTCTTAAAGGTGCATGGAAGAATGAAACAATACATGGAGAAAAGTCGAATGCTTTGAATTCTTCGCCAAAGGCGAGCAACAAGATGAGAATTTTCTTGTCAAGGTCTAGAAGCATAAACAATTGCAGGAAGTCTTCTCATATATTTTAGAAACTATGATAACTCTGCTTGGCAAAGACGCCCAGAGAATGAAGACATCTTGTGTGAAAGGGCGATATGTGGAATATGCACAATAAGAAGAAGCGACACCTTCTATTGTGCAAAGGATCTATTGTTCTGGATCCTTTTTTATGAATCAGTTTAAAACATGATTAAAGAAAAATTAATCATGCTGTATTGGCAAAGAAAATAGATCATACTATGAGCCTTTCAAATAAATGGATACATGGGATGAAACCCATGATGGTGTAATCTTGAAAGGTTGATATTAAAACCGAGGGAACTAAGTCTACATGTGGCTTGGTAGGCTTTGGGGTTTTGTTACCCCTACTCATGAATTTGGGCCTATAAAGGGCAATCCAAAGAGATATGTAAAAGCTTTTTTTTTTCAGCCTACTCAGTAAGCATGTCGTACAGTGAGCAAAAAGAGAAAGAGAGAACCTATATCTGGTAAAGAGCTAAACTTCCCTTAACCCTCTTGTTCTAAAATGACCCAAATATAGTATGCATTTTGGCCACTTAACATGAGCAGTGGGAAAAGTGATTTAACATACTCCACTGCAAGCACAAACTACCCACATCAACATGTCACGGTTTCATGTCTTTTCACGTACTATGTATGACACTATTCCATCACTCACTACTGGCGAGGGCTTTTTTCTTCTTAGTTTCGAGGATGGAGGATGAGGCCTCAGACAAGAAACACACGTCACCCCCATCCCTTAGAAAGGTGGTCACTCCCAATGCTCCTTTTCCTCTCAACGACGCATATATAGACAATCACAAACACATGGACACATCCTATAAGTCATGTATAAGGCTCACTTTCCTTTAAACGAAGCACAACCCCTTTTACACAGTGACACCCACAACCAGTAAAGGGCGACTGGAAAGACATCCTTATTATGGAAAGCCGAGAGTACCAAGAGAGATAGACACTAAGACGGCATCCTAGTACAAAGGGAAGAGGAAAGGCTTCCATTTTGTCACGACCCGATTTAGGAACGTGATCGGCACGTGAGAAATCTCATTCTCACGTAAGCCTAGTGACCTGGATTTCTCTATATGCACAGCTGAGTATAAAACTATTCAAAACACATTTTCATTTTCTACATATAAATCACCTGTTTATTAAATCATACTAGTCTATGTTGAAATTTCATAATTCAAACTCTATAGTGTGTAATTCATAATACAAAACATGTATGAATAAAGCTGCTCTGAATTAAAATATTCATAAGTGCCAACTTTTCAATACAAACTAAAATGGTATTATGATATGTAAAAATGTAAACATGCTCTATAGTCCAGGATCCTACCTGCATCTATACTGGAGCATTCGAGACAAACTATAAATACTTCACCCAAGTAAAGCTTACAACTGAAACTCTAGTATTGCTGAGAGGATAATGACTGAGAGAAATCTGCAATAGCTCTTCTATCTATAAAATAGGAGAAAGGAGAGGGTGATTTTTTGTGAAAAACTCAGTGAGTGAATTTTCACCTGTAACCCTTGTTTATGGGACATTAGAAAAACAATGCAATAAAACCATAATAATAATAATAATAATAATAATAATAATAATAATAATAATAATAATAATAATAATAAGGTTCTAAAACATTCATGCTCATATTCATAAGTTCAAAATCACAACTTTCTTTATATCAATCCAACAGTATCCTAATAAAGAAATAGAAATCTCTATATGAAATTCTACCAACACATCTGGGCGTTATGCTCCGCTATCCCCAGTATATCATCAAGTTTTCTTACTATAAGTTTCAAGTCACAACTGGGCGTTACGTATTGCGTCCCTAATGTGGTGAGGATTTCTCTACTTGCTCTAACTCCGGGTTATTTGATACCAAGGTTAACGGATTAACTGCCATTAACACATAGCCTGTTTCTCTATAGCTACTGTCTGAACTAGTCTATTCATAACTCAAGTAAATCTGAAATCGTTTTAAATCTCTAGGTACTCTAAAGGCTATAAATCCCTGTAATTCTAACAGCCTGACCTTAGTATAACTGTGACTATAAAATCATATCCAGGGGATCATCCCTTGTAGACATTATGATTTCAAGTCTATAGAATATGTATCCACCAACTGTTCTGAGTCATGCAAAGATTCATGCTCAAAAATCCTTTTATATCCGAATTTCTAAATCAATTCTTAACAACATTCTTTCACAAGCTTGGAAATACTAAAATCATGATAACAATCCTTAAATCTCAAGTTCTCCAGTACCACTTGTATAATTCATATTCAATATAAAACAACCAATTTAACAATCATAATTCTCTGATAATCACAATTAAAACCAAATCTAGATAGAATTATTTTATCAATAATGGTCCCATGAATTTTCTGAAACATAGCTCATGCTAGTTTAAAATTGCAATTTCATAAATCAACATAAACATCAAATCTTGTACGACAGTATCTAAAATCATACTTTAAATCATGATTTTATGAAAATAACTCTAATAAACAACATAGAGATCACAAGTGCAAATCCACTCACCTGGAGGGATAGATAGTGAAAAACTAACACCAACAGCACAATAGGAAGCAGAATTGACAGCAGTATCTGGTATAGAAGCAGTAGAACTGTAAATCAACTTCTAAAGTCTCTAAATACCCAGAACCCATCTCTAACAAGGTAGAAGACTTCTCTTCCTTGAGAAGCATAGAGAATCACCCTAATAACAAGAAGGAAATCGAGAAAAGAGAGCAAAATCAAGAGAACACCATATCTTAAAGCCTTAGGATTGAAAGATTGGAGTTAGAATTGAGAAAAATGGAAGAAAATGGAGTTTAGAAGGTGAAGAGAAGTTAGGGACAAGGTTTCTGGTGTTTTGGGCGTGAAGGGTTGTATTTCTGCTTTGTTTTGCCCAATTTGGGGGTTTTTATAGGGATCAGGGTCTCACTGACACCGGCATAGCAGTCTAACCACGTCTTATGGTCCCCACAGACACACTTATGACCGCTATAGCAGTATCTCAAACAATTGCACCACATGAAACACTCTCTGGTGACCACTATAGCGATGACAGCAACCCCCAACTTCTGTATTTTTCTGTCATATGGCATGTGGGTTATCTCACAACTTATTTATTTTATCGTCCTCATTCATGAATGTAAATAAGAAAATACCCCCTATTTGGATTCAAATAAAATATCAAAAAAATCAAAACCTCAACAATTCAGAATCCAAATTTTGGATTTTAGTTCAAATTCAAGAATTTTTGAGATTTTCTAAACTTGTGGGCTAAAAATGAAACATTTACAGGTTTCGTAAAACTCATTAAAAATTGCTCTTTAACTTATTTTCCCTCAAGGAACAATTATCGAGACTTTTGATCTCAAGATTGTGACTCTAACATATAGCCTTCCAAGGAGGTGTAGGGTCCAAACTTAGTGAAATTCAGGACCCAAAATAATCGCTAAGGATAACTAGCACCCTTCTTGGTTCGAAATTTTTTTTCTACACCTTCTATTTAAAACCTAGGGTATTACATATTTATCCATCACCATCTCTAAGGGCTGGCATTATTGTTCTCTGTCCAAGTCACATGGGAGGAAGTTCCCAACTTTACTATTTTCTCACAATTTCCTCACAAGCTTACAAATCTAGATATTAAAGCCCTGTTTTACCTCTTTAATCCATTTCAAAAACTTTGGTCAATGACACCACCTTATTTAGGCTTTCATCTTTCTTTTCCTCCTTCTATGCTTTGAGAATTAAGCCTGTCGACTATATATATATAATCTATAGTTAATATTTGTACATGAATCCACCCACTCAAACGACAAGTTGATATTATTTCTCTAAGTTTAGTTCATTGTGTTGTTTCAGTTTGGTTAACATGTCGACATTATGTCCTCTCTTCTCTATCGTCCCACACTTCATGGCTTCATGCCCATTATATAAAGGTGATGATGTCAAGATCTAACGATAATTTAAGAATCATATTTTGTGGACAAGTATCTGTAATCAATTTTATTATTAAGCAAGTGAGCCCACAATTTAATAATAGATTTCGATATATCTTAATGAACTATCAGAACCGTAAAATCAACCCTCATCCCTGCCCTATAGTTAATCTTGCTGAAAATAATCAATTTTATTATTGAACTTTTATAAGCATTGTGGATTCGTTAGACTCTGGTGATATCTGCATATTCAATATCTAAGTTTTATATAGTAGATAACACATATGTAGATGTTTTAACTTTGTTTGGATTGGAAGGTGGTGCCGTCTCCAATGAACCTGCAGCATGGTTATTTTACGCACAAGCTAGATGACCAAACCATTACCCCATTAGTGGGGAAGGAGGAGTTGGTATGCTGTTTGTGCTATATTGATGCTTCATTTATATAATTGGCATGAGATGTGAGATGTTGTATAAGCGAAGACATAATTTCAACATGTTAACCAAATTAAAACAAAATGAACCGATCTTAGATGAATTGATTTTCTTTTTTGTAGGTACATAACTTGAGACTCATTTCTTCCAATGTCATTCCAATTGTACTAGTTTTTTATTTGGTACCCTAAGAATACTGATATCCTTTTGAATGTAAAGGTTATAATTTAATTATGTATATTTAAAATATTAATTAAGTACAACTGGAATGACATCCAAAGAAAATATATTTTATAACTTTAGAAAACACATTATTTGAGGGTGTAAAATTAATACTCATTTCTTTTACTCTATTTTTGTTTCATATTTGAACATGTTACATTATATTTAAATATTTATTTTTGTTTTGATAAACTTTTCATATATAGTATTTAGTGCTAATTATAATAATTTCTAAAAAAAATAAGAAAGGTGGCTCGACAATCATCCCCAAATTTTTCTCATCATCTTCACTGCCGCGCTTGTTAAGTCCCTAGTTTATATAATTGGCATGAGATGTGAGATGTTGTACAAGCGAAGACATAATATCAACATGTTAACCAAATTAAAACAAAATTAAATGAACCAATCTTAGATAAATTGATTTTCTTTTTTGTAGGTAAATAAATTGATTTTGTTTGAATATTTTATTTCTGATACTACTAGAAGTACACAAATCGCCGGCAACTGTTACTCATGGTACGTAATAAATTATTAAATATTTATTAATGATTCATTTTATTATAAATGTTTAAAAATTTATTATATATAAAGTAACCAATAAATAATTAACTATTCCCCCTCGAGTATGATCACCTTAAAAAAGGAGTAAAATATAATCCTCTCTATTAAGAAATAATATTATACACATTATCTCCTTTATGTTGAATATATACAGTCCCCTTCTCTAAAAAATTAAGATAAGTTACAATAAAATCTATTTTCAATTTTTTTCATTATTATTCCATTATTTTTTCACATTTATTATTTTATTATTGGTCAAAACATTCTTTATAATTAATTATACGCAATAATTTTTTGCTTATAATAAAATAAAATGTTGATATACTTATATATAATTTATGTTAAAATTGTTACTATACGAAGAGGATAAATTATTAATATTAAACAATAATTTGTAATGATCATTTTTCAAAAAATTACGTATTTTTCAACTATTAGTTTTTGAATATTAACATATATTTTAATATTAAAATCACAAAATTCTTCTCATTATAATATCAACAAAAAATTTTAATTTATATGTGTTCCAAAATTAATAGTTAAAATATATGTAATTTTTATTTTTTAAAACTATTCATACTAATTAATTGTCGCTATAAATAATTTATTATATTAATATAGCAAAATTTAAAATTAAATTGAATAAATATCTATATTATTATTATAAGCCACATATATCTTTTAAAAAAAAAATTTATATATCACTATTGACAAAAGGTATATTGGTAAAAAATAAACTAATAAACATGAAAAAAAAAAGTAGAGAATTGATGAAAAACTTGAAAGTAAATCGAAGTGTAGCTTATATAACTACCAAAAAAAAAATGTAGCTTACATTTTTCATTGGGTAGTGTATGTTTAAAAATAGAGGAGAGGAGAGGAGAGTTTAATAAAATTATTTAGAAGGGGATTATATTTTACTTAGAAATAAATAACAGAAATTAAAATTTTATTTGAATGAATTTTAAATAATACTAATAATAATAATAATATTATTATTATTATAATAAAATCGCTAGCCTTGGGAACTACAACCTGTGTGCACTCTGATTTTTACCTCAGAAAAATTGTGAATAATCCATCATCTTTGTAAAGTTGTGACTTAAAAAGATATGAAATCCACCATGTGCTCGGCCTACTGGATCGGATTTTGCCCCACCTGCATTGATAACAACGAAAAAACAAAAGTATATTAAAAGATAATTACTTTAGCAACAAACATAAATAACCAATGTGATTTAAATATAAAAATACAGAGAAGAAAACCCAATTGCAATGGAAAGATGGTAATTTCGAGAAGCAAATATGGTCAAAACCAATGAAACAAAAAAGTGCAGTTGTAACTTTTGCAGTAGCAATCCTGCGCACTTTACCTTTTCGCTATAACTGAATAATCAATTGAACAGAAGAAGCTTTATATAATGGGCGAGATGAAGTGAAAGGATGGGGGAGTAATGCCATAATATCGACATATTAGCCAAAAAAGACAGAGAATGAACTAATATTTGGTAAATCACATTGGTCTAACGGGTTTGCATGACAACATAGTGTCCACACTTTGCGCATAAATCATCTTTCTCCATATATCTTTTTCCCACCATGGATGGATGCCCTTCCACTCCATGGCCTCATTTTTTGCTTTTCTGTCTCTGTCACTCAACTTCATTACAAAAGGACTTAAAAGCACTTCAGTTCCATAGAATTTTATTTTTCATCTTTTCAAAGTTTTATTTAGTTTTAGTTTTTTTCATTAAGAAATTATCGATGACATTGTTCTTGCAATTTTGGAGATTGAGTATTTATGTTTATTTCCTCTCCAGTCAAGTGTGTTTTAATGGATTTGAATTTGTGTTATTGTTCTTATAAGGAAATCAAGTTACTTGTTACTCATCCAATAACTTATTGGTTTAATTTTCGTTTTTTTTTAAGCATAATCTATTTCTTCGAAAAATTGCCTTGTCTTGCATTCAAGAGCAAATAAAATCTAATGTCATATGATTTTTATTAGAAAAAAAAGTTGATTAAAAATAAGTAGTTGAATTGTATAAGCTTTATGCTTCTCAATAATTTTTTTTTTATTAATAGCTTAAGTGATCAGCATTAGTTAGGAATCTTTTATTATACTACTAATTAAAGTATTTTTTAAATAAGAGATAAAACACGCGTGTATTAACAT
This sequence comes from Dalbergia cochinchinensis, assembly GCA_031216125.1. Lineage (NCBI taxonomy): Eukaryota > Viridiplantae > Streptophyta > Magnoliopsida > Fabales > Fabaceae > Dalbergia > Dalbergia cochinchinensis. The sequence goes on along the minus strand of CM062374.1, from coordinate 32,295,178 downwards.
ATATTTTATACCTCTATTTCTTCAAACTAAAAAATAAGAAAAAAATTAAAGTTAGATATAACATGCAACTAACAATGTAATAAATTTGATAATATTTAAATATTAAGCTTTAACATAACCCACAAATAACGTATGAAATGTACCATAATACTATAAAATATAAGCCATAAATTAGAATAAAATTAAATACTAAGGATTTAATTTTGATGTATCAATAATGTTAAAAAAGTTTTTTACATTGTTATTCATTTATATATTATCATATTGATAAATAGGCTGATTATCATATCTACTATTTAAAAGACCATATAAATAATAAAAAAACTTGACCAAAAGACACTAAAAGTTTTTTATATCATCCGTGAATCAAATATTAATATTTCAAAAGTTAATATTAGCTCTCCAATAAATTTAGCGGGAAAGAGTAATTTATTTTTACACCAATAAATCTAATAATTATTTTTATATTAATCTAATGGTTTAAAATATACAATTTAATGAAGAAAAAGAATAGTGAATTTTCAGAATTGTATTTTTAATGAAAAATATAAATACTTAATATAATAATTAATTAAAAAAGGAATTTGATTATATAAGCTAAAAATTATAAAATAGTGAAAAACAATAGGAAAATTAGTGAAATAAAAAAAAGTTTGTATAAAAATGTTAAGTTTTGAATCAATAATCCTAAAACAATAGATATTTTTTACAGTCAAATTATTAATACAAAGTAATTAAAAATTTAAATGACATTACAATTAACAATAATGATAATGAATAATAGACTTTCTTTATAATTGTTTGAAAAACTTAGTCAATTATAGTTTTTTAATTATTAATTAAAAATGCAAACATATTTTCTTAGTATTTTAATTTTTAGTGTAAATTTATGTCATTATATATAATATATATGTTTAAAATTTTAATTTTTAAAATTTTATAGCTATTTATTGCATGTTTTAATGTGAATAATTTAAGTTTAGGTAAATATTTTTGTGAAAATTTCGGTATATTTAAATTAATATTTTTAACAAATAATTATAAAATATAAAGAAAATGAAAATAAAAATATCATATAAAATAACATAATTTTTTAGTTAAATAAAAACATAATGTGTATGCTTTCCATAAAAAATAAAGAAAAACTATAAGTCTTCAAAGTTTTTAATATATAATATTTAAAAATATAAATTTCATAAAAATAAAAATAAAAGCATCGTTTTATATAATTAGTGAAAACATTCAAAAAAGTTTACTTTTTAATTATTTATTAAAAATTTAAAATATATTTGATGATATTTTTACCTCTGTTTCATTGATAAATTCTCTGCTAATCATTAATATTTTTACTTTATTTTACTTTTGCATTTTCATTAAATATTTTTATGTGAAAATATTTACATTCATAACAAATATTTATATCAATATTTTCTTATTAAATATACAATATATAACCACACATTTCTTTTATTTTTATATTTTTATTGATTATATTAAAAAGTCTATTTTATTAATATTTTAAATTTTTATTTTATTTACATTTTTACAATTAATTTTGAAAATATTTTAGTTTGAAGATATTTAAATTTTTATACTTTGTTAAAAGTAAATGTTTTATAGAATTATTTATTTTTTATTTTACTAGCATTTCTGTTATTTTTTAATTTTTTCATAATTTATTGCTTATATAGTCAAATTTTCCTTCTTAATTGACTATTGCAGTTATTGTTTCTCTCTTTTCACTGACGTTAAATTATATTCTAGTAAATTCACGATTCTCTTTACTAAATTGTATATTTTACATCATTAGATTAGTATGAAATTAATAATTAGATTTCATGTGATAGTTTTCTCTTATATTAGTATTACCGTATTCTTCCTATATGTGTGTATAGTCTAATTTTTTATACAAGGATCTAGTCATATATGATCACATCTATAATCTATCTATAATACTAATATTACCGGGTCTTAACAAGAATGATTTAGGACCCACAATTTTAAAAAATTAATTATTAATTAATTTTTAAACAAAAAAATTGTAACTATTATATATTATTGGAATATCATTGACAATCATCAATATTTAGTAGTAGAATTGTATTATAAAAATTAAATACTTTTAAAACTTATCAATATTTAATTAAATATTTAAATAATAAACATAATAATTTATCTATTTTAATCCCATCAAACCTTTCTATTTTTAAATTTTTTAAATCTGTTATCTACTATTGATAAAAAAAAATATATGGATCATAAACAAATAAATAAAAATAAATAAGGAGAGACCAGCTAAAAAGCATTAAACAAGGTAAATGATATAAAAAAAATTTCTATAATAATAATAATATTCAAGACTCATATCAAGTAAAATTTTTCAGGTATCACTTTCAGAGTAATTTAAGGCTCGTAATTTTTATAACTTTAATGTATAATCATTTTAAAAAAATATTTTATCTAACTAAAAAATATAAATAGCTTTTATGATATTTTAATACGGAATTTAGATTTTGAACTGAAAATCCTCTTTTAAATAAATACTTCCCTTACATTACTACACAATAATATAATAATTAAGTAAATATTTCAAATTCCACTTTTCTTGATTATTTTATAAGTTAAAATTAAATCAAATATATTCATTGATTGATATTTTGTCTCCCATTAACCGACTTTAAATGCTTCATTACCTAATTTGTATTTCTTGTTGTAATGCAAGCCACACAAAATTGGAAATGAAGCTTCCTTTGCATGTTTATGTTTCACTGTGAGGCCAATTTAGGTTGAGGAAAAATCTCCCATCGATCAATCATAAATTGTGTGCCCCATTTGTGAGTATCTCTCTTCCTTTTTCTTTCATCTTTTTGTGGTGCCATTTTTCACTGCTCATGTTTTCTATGAAGCTCGCTTTGGGAGCTTTCTCACACAAATACTAAATTATGTTCTCCACTTGTCAGTATCTCTATTCCTATTTATTTGATCTTTCTGTGGTGCTTTTGCTTTAAAAAGATGTTATTTTTCAATTCTTATAACTAATTATCTATTTCACTTTCCTCTCTACTCCATATTTCAGATGTTCCATCCCAAGAAGGGATGGTTTGATTTGTTTTCTATCACCACTGTATGTGTAAGTGGTTGAAAAGGTTTGATTTTTGTTTCCTATAACTGATTATTCTTCTTATCTTTCTTTCCATTTCAAATTTCAAATGTTTTTATTGCCACGGTTAAAAAGGTTTGATGTTAGTTTTTATAAACGCGATTGTGCTTTTGTCTCTTTGATTTCTTTTATAAATTAATATTGTTCATCATTCTTCAAAATTTTTTAACTTGGCTGTTGTGGGTTTTAGAAGTATTTTTGCTGGGTATGCTAGATAAATTTTTATTTTTAATTTCCATTTTCTGTGGAGATTATTCAATTTTAAAGTTTTTTTCTTTTTTTTTTTAGAATTCCCATTTCTTCATTGATATTGAATTAAGTTTTTGGTCTCTATCAACCAATGTTATATATCATGTCTTCAAAATTCTTGGTGTATGCAATGATATTTTTCTAGAGGTTAAGAATCTCCAAATTATTCTTCAATATCCTACTATGTTTTACGGTTTAAGCAATTATACATTCATTTTGGTATGATATTAAGTATTATACTTTACTAGTAATATCTTTCAAATTCATAATTATCTTTAAGTCAATGCATATTTATTTGGCATCCATGGTAATAAATGGAGATGACGATAATTATTTGGATATGCTAAATAAGTCAATTGATGACTAAGAAATATATTTTTGTAGGATCTGATGACACAATTTGGTGACAAAGATTGCCTTCAGTCTTCTCAAGTAGGAAAGTAATATCCCATATGCAAAGAAACTTTCTAAAGAGTTTGAATATAAAGTTGATGGAGTCATGTTAGCTATCCAGCTAGAGATTATTAAACTAGAGAAGGATTGTAGACCTACTTATAATTAGTGTTTGGTTTGTTGGTGGTTTAATTTTGAGAATATTCTAATTGTGTTATTTTGGTTTATGACTCTTTGTTTGGCGAATTTGAGTATTTTTCATAAGGTTTATGTTTAAGGCATGTTTATGCCTTTGGATTTATCTTGAGAAATTGGATTTTATCTTGTATTGGAATATTTATATTTTGAACATTTACTATTCAATAACTATTATAATATATGGTCGACCTTTATTTTGAAAAATGGACCTTTAGCTACAACAGTGTTTATTAATATATAGTCCATTTCATAAGTTGCATGTCAATATATCCAGAATTGTTGGTGTTGGTCAGTTCTTTATTGGAATATGGTTACGTTTGGAAGCTAGGTTTAGGTATTCTTTGTGTTTTTCTTCTATGGTGACGTCCAATTAGCTCTGGTAAGGAAGGATTTATTTTGCGTAGATGCTTGGTTTTGATAAAAAAAAAATGACAATATTTAAACTTTTACATTAACTAATGTAAAGTTTAAAAGCAATTGAATACGATTTGAAAATTACCATTTATTCTGGTTTTTCTTATTATTGTAAAAAATTAGTTGAAATCAATTTGAAACTTTGCACAATTATTTGATTTTTACTACATTTATGGAAACCAAAATCACTTAATGAAAGGAATATTATTTTGAACAAATATTTATTTGCACTCTATTTATGATAAAAAAAATAACAAATAATTAATTACTTAGCATGTATAGGATTCTTGCCTAATTTTAATTGAAAATTTGAAAATAAAAAATGTAATAAGTTTGCAATATATATTGATTATACTTATCAAAATATATTAAAAGACATATAAACTCACTTTACGTTGTGATTAATCAAATACATTTTAAATTTAAAATGCAAAAAATAAAATCTCTTAAAATATTATTAAATATATTAAACTTTATTTTTGTCTAAAACCAATAACCTTTACAAGGTTTGACATGAATTGAAAAAACAATTGAAATCAATTTGAAAATTAGCATTTATTCTGATTAATAATATCATACAAAATCAGTTGAAATCAATTAAAAACTTTACATTCTGTGGAAACCTCAATCATAACGTAAAGGAATATTATTTTGAATAGATATATATTTTCACTCTATTTGTGATATAAAAAAATCACAGATAAAAATTTATTACTTTATATGTATCGCGATGCTTGCCCAATTTTAATTTAAAATCTTAATTGAAAATGGTAATTTGGAAAATTATAATTCATTTTCGTGATAATGTTTACACCTATCAATAAATTAAAAGATTTTCTATATTAAAGTCACTATACGTTTAGATTAATGGAATATATCATTTTAAATTTAAAATAAAAATATATATTAAAATAACAACCAATATATTAATAAATCAATTTAAACCCATTCATCAAAGCAAAATTATAAAATGTATACCATAATTAAACAAGTTCAAAATATAAGACTCATTACGTTACCAAAAAAATAATTATAATTAACAATAATTTTATTGATTATGTATAACTGTTATATAATTATATAAAAAGTTATTATAATATATTTTTTAAATTGATAATGAACTACAACTATAATCCATATATAATGTTAAAAAATACATAAATTATGATTATTTATGATTTTTTTTTACTAATTATAACACATTAATTATAATATATATTTTAAAATTGATATTTTGATTTAATAAAATGATGTACAAGGAAATGAAGTATAATTAAAATCACATAAATTAAATTTATTTATTATTTGTATTAATTAGAAATATATTTTTATTTTTTATAAATTAAATATTTTAACTTATTAAAAAGACATAAATGGCTAGGGATGAAAACAAATACTGAATTGGGTACGTGCAGGATTACCCACAATGGGGATGGGAATGGGGATAAGTTTAATCTTCATGAGATCAGAGTGAAGTATCTATTTGTTAAACGGGGCAGGGATAGGAAATTAAATGAAGTCCCCATCCCTTGGAGACCTGTCAATTCGTCATTTATGTAAATTATTTAAATATTTACTTCATTATTTTTATTAGTTATCTTTATTGGATTTGTATTATACTATTATGTGTATATATATATATTTTAAATTTAAATTATATTGCATTAATAATATTTATTATTAAAGATATTTATGTTTCGAATTTAAAAGTATTTTAAAAAAATTTCTCTTTTTGAAAATTTTTTAATCTCTGTAAATATTCATAGGGATTCAAATTCCTATAGGGAATGAGAAATGGGGAATCATGACAAGGATAGGGCCGAAAGCTAAATTCTAAATGGAGATGAGGGCTAGAGCATGTCTCATCCCTAATAGATATTTATTGTCATCCCTATACATTACTCATAATATAGTAAAGTTGTCCACTTATTCTCTTTCATTATTTAACAATTTAATCTTTTAAAATATGTAAAATTTTCATAAAATAAGCTATTTATTTTTAGTTAACTTTTATCTATCGAGATTTTTTTAAAATTATAAATATGATATTTAAAATAAGATATAAAACAGAATGACACATTTATATTTTATTCACTTATTTAATTATTTATCTATTAACTTATTTTTAAGAGAAATTTATATGCATAATTTTATATAAGATATGTTTAAATAAATTATTTTTTATTTTCACTCTGTTAATCGTATGTGTCAAATGATTAGAAACAAAATATGTCCAACTCTTCCTTTAGTATTTCAAAAAGTTATGCATATAAATTTTTTCATTAGACGCCACTGTAACAAAATTTAACAGCAGCAATATCTCATAATCAAATTCATATATATACACAAGATTTATGAAACTGCCTCAGCATTATCGAGCACTACACGTAACCAACAACCAACCATTTTGGCATATGCCTAGCTACTCATTAGAGCAAAATGATTCAAATGAGTAAATTATAGCCATGCACGTGCAAACATTATTCTCAATTCAGTGTGCGGTTTTCATGACTTTTATAATTGTTATATATAAAGAGAAATATTTGATATACAATATTTCCCTATAACAAGTTTATATTTTTATAGTATAAAGACATATGGAGATAAAATAGCTTGTTGGACCTCACATTATTTTATCTTTATGTATCTATTCTTTTTTTTTTTTTAGTATATTATGTTCATATGTCTTTATTCTCTAGAATTGTAAATTTATTATAAAGAAATGTTGAACATCAAACGTTTCTCATTTGTGTATAAAACTTTCTCCTAGTTTCCGATTACATTGTGGTGCATTGGCAGTTCAGGCTCTTGCAGCAAATCACACGCATCACTACATTCCCTCTCTTTAATTTTTTCTTTAAATTAAAATGAGTGTATGCTCTAACTTACCACATATAACTAAGTTCGTTGTCTATGGTGTCATTGACTGTCAAAGATGCTCACGTTTTCAGCCTCTCAGAGTGGCTTCTGTTTTCTTCCCTTTTGTCCTTTGGATGTGGGCAACCTTATTTGATTCTAGAAACATATATCTTGAATAATAGTTAGTGTACAATAAAATTACATGACAAATACATACCACATATCTTATTACTATTAGATGTGATGTATAGTCCATACTCATCCCAGTCACTCATCATATCCAATAATAATAACGTGTGTGGTAAGCATTTGTTGTGTATTTTTATTATATACTTAACATTACTCCATATATCTTTTGCATAAAATTTTATTGTTGTATTTCGGGTACCACTATACCAAAAGTCATAAATATCATTATAATTAGCTAACATGCGACTGTTTTTCACTTAAGCCTGTAAACAAATGTGATTATATTGTTCATATGTTTTTGTCACTTTTTAAATGTGGTCAAGGTGTATGATGTTAATCTACAGCCGATATATATTTTTTTTTCCCCTTTTATATAGCAGTTCTCATAAACATCTCACATACTTCACAGAACCCCCCATCGGTTCCTACTTTTTGCATCATCCTTATTCTCCTCCTCTCTCAGCTCCATTTCCCAACCACACACCAAAAGAATGATGAACTTCCAAGCTTATTCGTTTATGATCTTAGAGCTGTTATGTGTTTATGTTGTTTTCTTCCCAACTACGGCTTCGGGTAATTTCACATGTGACACGGAAGAATCCAAACTCAGTGCTGATTCAAATGAAGTTATCATTCACTACAAATTTGGCTCAATTTCTTCGGTGCTCGTTGCTGGTGCTCTTGGGGTGAGCCTCCCCTTACTGAGCAAGAGAATCCCATCTCTAAATCCCGAAAATGACATCTTTTTCATGATTAAAGCCTTTGCAGCAGGGGTGATCCTAGCGACTGGGTTCATCCACATACTGCCAGAAGCGTTTGAAAGCTTGACCTCACCTTGCCTAAAGGAAAACCCATGGAGAAAATTCCCCTTCACTGGATTTGTCGCCATGCTTTCCTCCATAGGAACCTTAATGGTGGATTCATTTGCCACGGGGTATTATCACAGGCAACATTTCAACCCTTCAAAGCAGGTTCCTGCAGACGAAGAAATGGGAGATGAACATGCTGGTCACGTGCATGTTCATACCCATGCCACGCATGGTCATGCTCATGGCTCAGCTGATCCTCCAGAGGGTTCAATAACACCTGAACTTATCCGAAAGCGCATAATATCCCAAGTAAACCATTCATTCTGCTCCTTGTGTTGTTTGTTTTGACTTAAGGGGCTTAGTGTTCAGTTTGGATTGGTTTGTGTGTCAGGTGCTGGAGATAGGAATAGTGGTCCATTCAGTGATCATTGGAGTATCCTTGGGCACTGCAAACAGAATTGATACCATAAAGTCCCTGCTTGTGGCCTTGTCTTTCCATCAATTTTTTGAGGGGATGGGGCTTGGTGGTTGCATATCTCAGGTATTGTGTAATTTATATTTTTTTGTTCTTTTTGGATTGGCATAGTTCCATAAACTTCACATGCTTCTCATGATGAGATTGATTTCTCACTCTCAGTCTCAACACAGAACTGGAAAGTTTTAGTAATGAAGACAAAGATATACACAAACATAATAAAAAAATAAAATAAAATGTGTTATATCTTGTTAATTTATCATATTTTTAATTAATGTAGGGTCAGATTTATAAAATAATGGGACAAAAATACAGGTATACGTTTTGAAAAAACAAAAATCTAATTTCTTGTGCGGGCTTATCTTGTATAACATAGATCCGCCCCTGCTGTCAACAGTTGCGGTCTTCCTCCCTGGAGGATTGTTACGTTATGAATATTAAAGCATATATGGTGTTAATAAAATAGTGAAAAGAGAAGTAAATTTTATTTTCTACTATGGGAAAAGTCTCAAGTAAAAGGAAAAAGTGAGTTCCGTTACTTCCATATACAATTTGGAAAGTAGGAGAAATGGCTTGCAAAATGTTGTAATGATGACAACATATGAGATACATTAACTTTTTAATATGCTAAAATTACATGGTAAATTACACTCATTTTTCTTAAAATTTATAGAAATATAACTCACATATCCTCTAATTGTCCAGCCTACACTCACACTCCTTCTGTTTGTCAAATTTTAAGTATTTATATTATAGTCACACTTCTCATTTATAGAATATCGTTAATAAATTTAATAGAATAATAGTTTTTTATATTAATTATTTTTAATTAATAAAAGTATAAGATATATTTATACACTCTATTAAGTTTAAAGGTATTTTTATAATTTTATTAATTAGGAACAATTAATATCACAAAAATATTATTTTGTTAAGTTTACTACCAGTGTTCTATGAATGAAGAGTGTAGTTGTAATATAAATACTTAAAATTTAACAAGTTAAGGGGGTGTGAGTATAAGTTAGACAACTAGAGAGTGTGAGTTATATTTTTCATAAACCTCAAGAGAAGTGAATGTAATTTATCTAAAATTATATAATTTCTCAAGAGTGACGATTATTGTGGAATGATAAAAGTATTTAATAAAAGGGAGGAAAAATTTCTAACCTTTAGTCACATGAAGAAAGAAACAGAGAAAGACCAAATATTGATTACTGAATGGCCCCCTTTGGGTTATGTATATTCAAAAATGCTATTTAAACACTCAAAAAATGGGTATTTATTAGGATACCCACTTAATAATTATTGGTTGTGATGATGGATTCTACACACTCCATCCATCACATCACATCCAATAATTATTAAATGGTTATCCCAATAGATACTTACTTTTTAGTGTTTAAATAATATTACTCAATGAATATTATACGGCTAAAATAACTTCAAAGTAAGATATTGCGCTTTTTTTTCCCCCTGAAAAACAAAAAAATAGAACTAAACCTAGACGTATTTGTTTTATGTGCTTGGGGAATGCTAAATAGAACATATTTTGTGCAGGCAAAATTCAGGTCGAGGTCTACAGCAGTTATGGCTACATTTTTCTCCCTAACAACCCCAATTGGTATAGCAATTGGGATGGGAATATCAAGGGTGTACAAAGAGAATAGCCCAACTGCTCTAATTGTTGAAGGGGTTTTTAATTCTGCTTCTGCTGGAATTTTGATTTACATGGCATTAGTTGACCTGCTTGCAGCAGATTTCATGAGCCCCAGGCTGCAGAAAAATTTGAAACTCCAATTAGGAGCAAATATTTCACTTCTTTTAGGTGCAGGTTGCATGTCATTATTGGCCAAATGGGCTTAGCTTTTGATGTTTCAGTCATTTTATGAGAGTTTGCATAATTTTGTGCCCATCTTTTTCTTTTCTTTTTTTTTCCGGTGAGTTGTGCCTCTACTTTATAAAGAAACCATTGTACGTATAATTCTATATATCTTTTATGGGAATCTATATATCAATGATTGCAAACGTTAGTAGTATTTTAAATAAATATAATAAAATACACGTAGAAATATAAATTATTTACACATGATTCGTTATTATTTGCACCTGATTCCAAACAATAATGGTGATCTATCTTTGTATATATACACTACTTCCAAACAATGAGAGCTAAAGCACGAGTTCTAGCACGATTGATAGTTAGTTGGATTTCTTAAACGTTTAATCAAAGCTTCAATCTCTGATAGTACATATGAAGATGATTTTGTGACCAGAGATTTACACTTTAGAAATCTTCCTTTTTAAAGAGATTAGTCATTTGTGTGCCAGTAGTGATTTCCCGGACAACAAACAATAAGATAGCTGACCAAAATGTGCACCACACAGTCACAGGCACGAGCCATAAAAGTATATGCGCTTACGCGCAATTAAGTCCAAAAACAAAAGTAGAAAGAGGAATCGGATGCTTTTTCAGTCATAAACTTCAATGATGAAGAACGAATACGTAAAATTGAAACATCCACCAAATATACAAGAATAAAATAAGAAAATTTCAAAATAAAACTAAAAAATTAGTTAAATTAAAAGTTTGGGACTTATTATTAATTTATAATAGTAAAAGTATTCATCTTATTAGAACTAGCAGTGGAAGTTATCCGTCATGTATTTTTTGGTTTATTTTTACCTAAAAATTTGATTATAATTTTAGTCAGAAACTCCCATCCTTTTTCCAAAAGAGTTTATCCATAAAATTATTATCAGAATAATTTCTCATCTAGAACATATTTTTTTTATAAAAAATATTTTTGTTTGACTTTATATTTCGTTTCAATTTATCAATAAAACAAAAGAAAATACTGATGAAATGGTACAATTTTAAACATTTCAATAAAGAAAAATATAACCACTGTAGTAAAAAAATTGATTACAATTATTTAATCACTTTTCAATTTTTACATAATTATCTTAAACATTAAATATTTTAAAACGGACACGGAGTCTTTGCAAATTCTGAGTATACTTTTATTTAAGAAGAAATGTTCGAACACATCAAATTCTGAAAATTACTCATCTCATCAACGAAAACTCCCCCCCCCCCCCCATATCAAAGAGATATTTAGAAAAATAGGTAAAAGGAAAAGAAAAAAAGAAAAAAAAGTGGACTAAAAGCTCTGTTCCTAGTTGGTGATAGCCAGTGGTCACGAACTCAAGAGAACAAGTTCTGCTTATGAGCTCACTAGTCCCAATTTGTTGACATCTTCTACTTGCCCAAGAACATGGTGCTTTACCCTAGTACCTAAACCAAATTAAATTGACCATTGATTACTAGGAACATATAGTTGACCACGACAAGCATAAGTGCATTTTGTCCCTGTTGAGCCACTTTTCAATGAGATCGACCCGCGGTTAAAGGAAGTTATTCTTCCGCGCTAAATTTTTTATAGGCTTAAATGGACTTTAAAAATTTTTATTTTTAAAAGATATTTTTTATTTATCTATGAATTTTTTAATTTAATTCCTTAAGAGGAACTTTCCAGTGTTATGCGGTCTTTCCCATGGTGTTTCTTTAATTAAATGTCCATGTAAAATCTCACATGAATATTGTGATAAAATAAAATCATTTTACCTCAAATCATTGTTATTATAAAATCAAGTTATTGTATAAAATATTTTAAATTAATTATTTCTATAGAATATTTATTTGAACGATAATATCCAAAATATTTATAGTATATTTTATGAAATTAAAAAATTGCATAAATGTAATCATTGGCATTACTTATTTACTCAATAAACTCTACTCATTTTGTATTACTATTCAATTTTACCGCATTTCCTCTGAAAGCTGCTCAAATCAAATCATGGAATACCCATTACCGAAACAAACTCACAACTTTTTCAGTGGCTCTTGCGCAACTAGGATGAGCTCACCTAGTTCCCAGCATGTTCCTGTCTTGCTAAGATGAGCTCACTGCGTTGTTGGTTGCTCCCATGCAACCAAGGTGGCCTTTGACGTTTTTAGTTGCTCTGATGCAACTAGGATGAGTTCATCAAATCTTTGATACCCCCCACACAATGAAGATGAGCTCACCACATCGCCAGCTTATTCTCATCTCGCTATAACGAGCTCACTTAATCCTTAGCATGTTTCCGTCTCATTAGGATGAGCTCACTGCGTCACCGGTTGCTCCCACGCAACCAACGCAAGTAGGATGAGCTCATCAAGTATTCAACAACCCCTATGTAGCAAAGACGTGCTCACCACATTAGCATCATTTTCCTATCTCGCTATGATGAGCTCACCTAGTCCTTAGTATGTCCCTGCCTCTCTGAGATGAGCTCACAATCACCCCCCGAGAGGGATACAACCAATTCCCTCGACCAAGTCTTGAAGAAAATTTGCCAAATCAAAATGAGGCAGAAGAGTTATACAACACTCGGTAGAACTAATGCCTAACTCAGTACTTAGCTACTCAACTCAAACAAACTCAATCTATAGCATCACAAGTCGATTATAAGTCACAAGCAGAAATTACAACAAAAGGCACCAATAGGCCCATATCACGATACAAAGGTCTAGCAACTACAAGTCCCAAGACATAGCTTGAGCATTACAAAAACCAAAAATTCATAACGAAAGTTCAAGGGGCGAGATCTACATGCTCCCCCTAATCCTTGGGTTATGTGGTCCAGATTGGTGAAACTTTCTAAGCACGGTTCTCGCTACAATCCCTCTCTACCTCTCCCCAAGCTCCCTCCTTGGCCATCTTCCAAGTATCCCCACTAGCCTCCTCAATACCCTTAAGAGGACGAGTGCTTACACGCTCACCATCCAGGATTTCCTTGAAGGCATCACAAGATGAGAGGTTGATCTTCCCATGGAGGAATCAAACCTGCTTCGAAGCTTTGTCAAATTGGCCAAGTATGTAATACCTGAGGTATACGTGGCGGCGGATAAGTTCCGTACTGACCCAGTGTCCCCTGGGATCAACTCATGTGGCTGGGAAAGCCCAAGATGCATAAATAACCCTTGAACTGGGTTTTGTGATGAATTGTCACCGCTATAGTGGTCCAGGACCGCTATAGCGGTCACAGTAGGGTGACCGTGGCATTTTGGGCATCAGGGGACCGCTATAGCGGTCATAGGGAGTGTAGCAGCGTATTTTTGGCTTCTGGGGACCGCTATAGCGGTCATGTGGGTGGTGCAGCACATATTTTTGGTCTCTAGAGACCGCTATAGCGGTCCAAGACCGCTATAGCGGTCGTAAGTGGGGGATAGACCGCTATAGTGGTCATGGCGGTGTCAGCAGTACCCAAACAGTGCAAAATGCATCGTTTCGCGTAAATGAGACCCCTAACCCCTTTATAAACCTTCCTCTTCAGATTTTTCCCCAAAAATCCGAATTCCTTTCATTCCCAAACCCTCCTCTCACCTCTTTTCTCAATCCCATTCAAGTTTAGCTCCCCCAAATCATCAAGGTATGTTTATGTTGATAGATTTTATCTCCGTTCTTCCCATTCTTTTATGTTCTTGGTTTGGGTTGTTGTTTTTCTCCATTTTTGTCATGTGGGGATGCTCCCCCAATGTTGTTAGAGCTAGATTAGAGTTGTTTAAAGATTAGCAGAGACTAATCTTGAGTCTATATTGGTCTATGGCAGTTGTTGATGCCATTCTATGCTTCAGAGGTCAAGTTGGTGGTGCCCACATACTCCCGGCTCCAAACGATGAGTGGGTTTGACCTTATTGCCTTAGTTTTATCATTATGATTATGTTTGATGCATGATATTTGTGAAATATGAGATTTGAGATGGGAAAAACATAGAATATGATTTTATATGATTATATCAAGCTAGAAAAATTATGATTTATGATGATAGCATGAAAGAATTAGTTTTTCAAAACCATGGGACCATGATTGATGTATAGAGTGCTATGAAAATGTTTTACATACATTCATGAAGAGATTTAGTGCGAGATTATACGATTTAATAAGCTCTTAGCATATCCAAAATGTTTCAAGAGTTACGACATAATTACGTTTCAAGACTAGAGATTTTAAAATATGATTTTAGAGTATCAGTTAAGATATTTTGGCAAAGAATATAGAGTAGAGATGTTTTACTATAATACTAAAGATTATCTTGACAAATGAGATTTTAGAAATTCAGTTTTGTGATATTCCAAAAAATATGGAATTTAGTATAATTCGTAGTGACTGCCAGATACATATTCTGTGAGCTTGAAATTGGAATGCCTGCAAGCGGGTGATCCCTTGGGCATAATTTCACAGTCACAGTTATGCTAAAGTCAGGTTGCTAGAGTTGTATGAGTCCAGAGCTTTTAGAATTTCAAGAGTTTTCATATTTAAATGGTTTTACAAAGAGCTAGAGTATGAGTATGATTGTATCTAGAGATTTTATGAATTTTCTCGATAATTTCAAGAAGTAGAGTAATTATTTATGAAAGAGTTTGATACCCAAATTAGAGTATATAACAGAGATCTAGAGAAAATAATATGTTTATTGTATTAGAGACTAGACGGTAGCTATAGAGAAACAAACAGTGAGTTAACAGCTGAACCCCGATCGTTAACCTTGGTACCAAGTTGTCCCGATAGAACAATCTCATAGAGCAGAGAATAGAACCTATTTAGGTATCCGTATTAGATCCCTGATGGATCATGGAGAATAACATTTTCGGTTCTTGAAGAACCATAGAGTAGAGATTCCTATTTCTTTAGTAGAGTACTGTTGTTTATGTTTTTAGAGAATATTAATGATTTTAAGAGATTATTGATATTTTACGAAAATATTTGATTTAAAAGATACTATACATGTGAGAAATGATTTTCTTGTTGAAGTACGGATTTAGAGATATTTTTTCTGAGTTTATGAATATAGAGATATATTTTATTAGATTATATACAAGAATATCAAATGGTTTGTAACATATTATGGTTTAGAGGTGCTTGTTTATGAATTCATGGCATGGAAAGTGTTTTCCCCGAGAGTAGCTATGTTATGTAAATATTGGAAATGTTTTTCTAGTGCATGTATATATATATGGTTGTTGTTGTCCCATGTGGGTGATGGGTGAGAGCTCACTCACTAAGTCCATGGACTCACCCCTCTCCCTTCCTCCTCATAGTTGCAGGTGCAGACATTGCTCAGCTTACAGTTTGGCAGACGTTGCCATTCTCAGTGGTGAGTCTTACTTTGAAGTAAGGCCTAGTTAGAGTCTTATTAGAGTAGAGTGCTCCAGTAGATGTGCAGGCAGGATCCGACCTATGCATTATTTTTAGATTATGTATTTGGTTTCAGTATTTGAAAAGTTATGTATCTGTTTTCAAGTCACAAGTGAGGATTTGAAATTTGTAGAATTTAATTAGAGTTTATGTAATAAACTATAGATTTTCTTATGATTCAGTTCACACGTTGAATGGATTTTCAGAGTATGATTAAGAGGTTTTCAAAACTTCATATATTAAGTAATTCAATTTTATAATTTCATATATACAGTTTATACAGAGTTTTAGAGAAAGTTATGATTCAGAATGAAAAGTATATTATTTTATGCATATAGAGAGACTCAGAGGTCACGAGGCTTATGTGGGAATGAGGATCCCTCACGTACCGGTCATAGGCCCAGGTTGTGTCGTGACAAAGTACTAGTCAACAAACTCCCCACCAGTCACGAAGTCGAGCTCCTCCTTCAAGTGATAAACCTCAGCCTCAGCATCTTTCCTTTGGAGCTTGGCCAATTCACCATCTAGTTTCGCTTGGGCCATCACAATGGTGATTTTATCTTGTAAAATCTTGCTAGAGTTGTCCCAATCTCTTTTCCCCCTCTCATACATTTCTTACAACTCCTGTTTCTCCCTCTAGAGAGCTTAACAACCACCCATTCATTGCCTCCAACTCCTGCTAGATCCCTTGTACTCCCTCTCCAAATACTAGGTTAGCATCACAGTGCGAAGAGAGTGGGTCTCCTAATGGCGGCAGATCTTGAAAATCCCAACCCCTTTTGCCATTGATGAGTCATCGACTTGGGAAAGTTATTGGTCAATGAAAGTGGTAGTAGGGAACTTAAGGCTCTAGAGGCTTGAAAGAGAAATGGTGTCAACAAAATCCTTAAATTCCTAAACTCCAACTGGCACCGAAGGATAAAGGGGAGCGTGCCCTTATTCGACCTTAACTCTAGCACGTTTTCGAGCTTGTAAAGAGATGGGATCTGACTATGTCCCAGAGTTCGACCCCACACTAGGGCATGTTGGTGGAACTTGACTAGTACTAGTAGTAGCTTGCTTCTTGGGCACAAAAATGGCCAACTCCTTTGGGGCAAGCTTAGGGGCATATTAGCTGCAAAACAGAAAATAAACTAAGATTACAATAGCAAAATATGATAACAACAAAAGCTTAACAATAGCTAAATACAAAAATAGAGGCCACGTCCTTGGCCTCGGTACAACCCCAACCATAAGGGTCATATATATGCTGCCTCAGCCACCACGATTTCCCCTTTCTTGAAGTAGATGCACTTTTTCCTTTGGTTATCTAGAGCACAGTTAAAGGAAAAAGGACTCAATAAGAAAAGGAAACACCCTCAAGCACAAGAAAAATGGAAAAAAAGATAGCAAAATCACCTACCTTAAGGTTCAAGCAAAAATAGACCAACCAAATGGTAACAAAAGAGTAGAACAATCAAAATCACCGCTTGAAATTCGAAGAAAAAATAAGTTTAAAGCTTGAATCCAAGCTCAAGAGTTGCCTTGAATGCTGTTATAACAAAGAACAGAGATAGAAAATATGAGCAAATGAGAAAAATGAACCCTTTCACCTTGTTTCAATTCTCTTCAAATCATTCCGTGCTCATCCAATGGCTAAAAATGCTTCCCTCAATAGTAACGTATCTAAAGTGTTCATTTTAGCTAATGGTAGTGAGCTAGTCACTTTAATCCAATGGCTCGTATACGAACCCATGGCCCTAACTTAATGGGAAATGATTGCCCACCATTCAAAGTGTGACATGTGTCATCACTCATTCATAACTATCAGTGTACTAACTGAAAAGGTGTACCAAGCTACTTATAATAAGTCGACTCATTCGAGCTCAGGACATAGTCCTCGATACACACACCTCGGTCTTGACACTTTGGCACCAGCTACTCACCTACAACCAAAATCGGGGGCTATGTACTATATTAGAAATATAGGCTTGGGATCTCAACCCAGTCACAGAGAGCTAGGGTAGAGGGCCCCTCAAATCACCTATGGGCATAATTTAAATTTATTAATTATTATCATATACATATATAAATTTTCAATTTGTAAATTATCTATGTTATTTTGTGGTTTATATTTCGATTTAAATATATTTTTATATATTTACCTAAATATGTCTGATTCAACTGATGAATCAGACTCAACCCGTGACCCATAGGTTAAATCAATGACTTATCGGTTGAACCAGTGACCCATGGAACCAATAATTGGACCAAGTCGATCACTAAGTCGGGTCTTAAAAATATGAATGTAATGTATAAGTTAGGATAAGGGGAGTCATTGTAGGCTTGACAAATAGAAGGGATGTGAATTGAATTTCATAACAACTCAAAGGAGATAAGTACAATTTGTCCTGAGATTTTTTATATTGTAAGGTCATATATCATACGACTAACTTGGAATAATTTACCAACACATAATTAGATTAGAGATTACTTGTATACGTATATTGATAGTTTAAAATAACTTCACACTTTTACTATTGAAATAAAAAGTTTAGGGCTTGTTTGGAAGTGTTTTTGTTCTTAAATTTTTTAAAACTGTTTTAGAAAACAAGTTTAACTTTATTTTTAAAAAATAAAAAACAAGAAAACTTGTTTGGATTTTTTTTTGTTGAAAAAACAACTTTTAAAATGGATAAAATAAATAACTGTTTGGCAATTGCATTACTATAAATGACAACCTAGTGTCAATTTATAAAGATTATAACAACAAAGATCAACACGCATCGCAACTACAACAAAGAACAACAGTGAGATCAATTTACAACTTGGTGTCAATTTACAAATAACAATAAAATTCAACACGCAATA
Source organism: Dalbergia cochinchinensis (assembly GCA_031216125.1). Lineage (NCBI taxonomy): Eukaryota > Viridiplantae > Streptophyta > Magnoliopsida > Fabales > Fabaceae > Dalbergia > Dalbergia cochinchinensis. Next base: position 32,276,338 of record CM062374.1, on the reverse strand, counting down.
GCAACCACAACAATGAGAGGGAAGGAGAAGCAGAGATAGAAAGATAGAAGCAGAGAAAGGGAAAGAGAGAGGAAGGGTCACGTGTAGCGGCGAAAGTGATAGATCTGGGTCACTGCACCGATGAAGCTGGGTCTTGTGCAGGGTCGAAGTTGGGTTGTGTAGGGGGCAGATCTAAGTTACGAGTGCTAGCGGAGCTGGGTCTCATGCAGGGTCGGAGCTCTAGGTTGCTCGTGCCGGTTGAGCTATGTCAAGTGCGCTAACGGAGTTGGGAGGAGCTCTGTTGTGTGGAAGGTGTGAATGAAGGCAATGTGGTTAGGATGGTTTATCATTTGTGTGGTTGATGGTATAACATCCTCTGCTGCTTTATGGATTGACGACTGTCCCCACAAACCAATGTGGGTCTTTTCAGCGTGTTTTGTCCTCACTCACACGCTTCCTGAGAAAACTTCTCAGGAGGTCACCCATCCCAAAATTGCTTCATGTCAAGCACGCTTAACTATTGAGTTGTTTAGTAATGCGCTATCGAAAAGAATAAACATCATGTTGGTATAGGTAGTACAAATCAATTCACATAAGCCCACCTTAACTATATATTCCCATACCAATACAGTCTCAAGATCCCTCTTATTCGGGTGTGTAGCCGGTTTATTCATGTACCCCTCCGCTTGGAAGTCTGCCAGGAACCGCTTCTTGTCCGTGCCTTCTTTGCATCGACGATCACTTCCCGACTTCGTCACCGGGCATTACATGCCCACCAGCTTCCGCTTGTTTCGTCCCCAAACCACACTATAATAGGAGAGGTGCAGGTTATGATACCATTTGTAACATCCTCTGCTGTTTTATGGATTGATGACTGTTCCCACAAACCCACACGAGTCTTTTCAACGTACTTTGTCATCACTCACACGCTTCCTGAGAAAACTTCCTAGGAGGTCACCCATCCCAAAATTCCTCCAAGTCAAGCACGCTTAACTGTTAAGTTCTTTAGTGATAGGCTACCGAAAAGAAGATGCATTTTATTGGTATAGGTAATACAAATCAATTCATATAAGCCCTCATTAACTGTATAGTCTCATAACTACACAGTCTCAGGATCCCTCCCATTCGGGTGTGTAATCGGTTCATTTACGTACCCCTCCGCTTGGAAATCTGCCAAAAGCCGCTCTTTGTCCGTGTCTTCTTTGCATCGGCAATCACTCCCCAATTTCATCACTGGACTTTACAGACAGCACCGACAATGTGGTGGCAAACGGTTGACGGCGTTGGCAACGTGGGATGGTTTTTTCTTTTGCATTATATGCTTGTCAGTTATAGGTAGAAGATGAATAAAAATGCTTCTTGTCGAGTTGTTGTAGGAGTCGAAGAATGTCTTCCCATTATTCACAATTTGGTCACCGTCCCATTCTTTTGTTTTTCAAAACAATTCTCAAAAACATCTTAGAAGTGTTTTCTAACTTTTGTTTTTAAAACTTATATTATGCTTTATAGTTTTTAAAACTAACGTAAAAATTTATTCTTTCCAAACGAGTTCTTTTACGTTTTAATTTTTAAAAATCAAAAACGAAATAGATATCAAATAGACCCTCATACTTTCAATCAAAAAAGCTTTAAAAAGTCATCAAATCATAAAAGTAAAGAAACTTTTACACAAACCGTGAATCAAAATTAAAAAATTAATAATTTAAAATTGGTAAGTTGAAAATTAACGATTTATTCATTAATTAACTTAAGTAGAATTTAATCTTAATGTGTGAACAATGCATAATGTTTCTGTATTGTCATTCAACATTTATATTTTATTTTCTACAGAAACATTTATATTTTATTTGATACAATCATATAAAGTATTAAATTCATCAATTGACATGATAATTTTCTTTGATATAATTAAATGATATGATAATGCAGTATTGAATGTAAATTTAATTTTTATTCACAATATAATGTAATTAAATTTGGTTCATAAGTTGATAATTAAAATATCATTGGTTCAGTTTTTCCAATCGAATTATTAAAATTATAAATGTGCATATAAACACTGCGGGCTAAAACCAAAGCCCCTGATTTGGCGATCGAATCGGCATAAATATATAAAGGGGCTTTAAGCATCTGCTTACTACTGTCCATCTTTGGTGGGCTAGAGTATTATTTGAGTGAAAAGGCACATTTGTCCAATACCAAAATCTTCTGCGGGTCAAAGCATCAAGGAGTCCATTCCTGATTTTTCATCTTTATGCTCATTTAATTCTTAACAGGCCTCTTTATAAGTACATGCCTCCAATTTTTGTCCCTGAAATTGGAATATCTAGGCAAGGCATCAATCTGGGAGGATAGCATGCTGTCTGCTTGTCTCTAGTCTGGCAATTCCTGATCATGCAGATGCCATCCATTTATTGATTGAGCAGTACTTTAAACGATGCGAGGAGCCAAAGAGGTTTTTTTTTTTCATTATTTGGTGAATTTTGAGAAAATGGAAATAAAAAAGGTTTACTTACTAAGGAAAACAAAATAAAGTATTTGTATACCACAGAAAATTTCACGAACATTTTCTTATCACAAATAGATTTACATAGACATGGTATTTATAGTTGTAAGTAGACACAGCTACAATACATGAGCCTCAAATTAACGAGTATATCCTAAAATCAAATCTCTAACAATATACTCGATGAATGCATTGATCTCCAATAAAAAAAAAAAGTTAAATACATTTTATCTCCTTAAACTTCATATCACATGCAATTTATATCCTGGCTTTTCAAAACATACTTTACGACATCCTGAACTTTTCAAACTGTGCAAAACACCCCTCAATATAATTGTAGCAATGAATAAAGGTAAAATTTATGTGCATTTAAACCCTTGATATTTCTAATTTATACAATCTAATACCTTGTCTGTGAATCCTATGTGCAATTAACTCCTCTAATTTTTATATTGTGTGCAACTCAACTCCCTGCCATGATTTAAAGTTTTGTACTATTTAAAAAGTAAGAGTTTTCTACACAGTTTGGAAAGTTCGCAGTGTCGTAATGCACGACACATCATCCTCCTATGAAGCAAAAATATATCCTCACAGCTTGGAAAGTATTTGTCTCATGATATCTATACAAATTATCCTCTCACAATACATTACCCATATCATGCTGAGCTATATGGACCTGATCAGAACTACTTGTAATGTGAAACATACTCACTAATTCCTTGCATCAATTACCTCCCCATGCTTGATTCAAATCCAATAGTCGGGCATGAATCCCTACTTGAAGAAGAACCCTCATGATATAATCATCTAAATATTTCCTACACTTGCACTTATAACATGGACGCCTAAACTTTTTCTCATCATTAAACTGTTGTGTTTGACATGCTACCCTCATAACCTCTGCGACACCATTATAGAATTCCAGTCTAATCCCCCTCTATTAGGATGGAATCGGTCATACATCCATGACCGATTTGAAGGAAATATTGTGCATGTGAGTCGCTCTGCACCTCATAGCTTTTTAAAGACATCATATTATTACTTTCACACATATTCAATTTGTCTTTAAATTTTTTAATTCAATTGCTTTTAATTTTATTTGCTTAACAAAAATTTTATAAAATTTCGATATCATTTCCATTCAAATTATGAGCTTCCATCATCAATTAATTTAGTGCATTTAACAATTATAGACATAATTACAATTCAACAACATGACAGATATATTTAAACACTTACAATTTAACAATAACATATAATTCATATAATCCTAAAAACTATTCTAAAGCACATATTGTTATAACTCCACAATATGCATATTCTGCAATATCTGCAAATATAAAGAATCCCACAACAAACTATGCAAACAAGTCAAGAAGGACCTCTATGCCCTTCCTCCAAGTCAAGCAATCCCCGTTTCCTATAATTCTATCATAAAAATCATTAAGTCTTTATCCTACATTCATATTAAAATATATAAATAACAATAATGTTGTTACTAACCTATATAGCAGTGCAAGAACCAAAAGTCAAAAGCTCTCTGCACTCAACCAAATCCAATCATGATAATCCAAAATAAACAAATATTTAATTTTGCATTGTTATAAAAAATTAAAAAGAAAATACATAATAAAAATAGAAAAAAAATCAAACCAAAGCTCCTGTGGTCAAATAGAAAAAAATCAAACCAAAGCTCCCGCAGTCAACACTGTCAGTGCTTTGTTTAATTGAATTCCTACATTAACAAAATAACAACAATAATTACTTTCTAATGCTTTAAAAAATAATACTTTGGGCAACGAGAAACAAAGAAAAATTATGCTGAATCAAAAAAATAAACCAATTAAAATGCTCACCAACATACCTAGATTGCAATGGTGGTCTTGGTTTCATGAATAGAGCTCCAGCAGCAGCGAATAGCGACAAGAAAGGTGGCGGGGGCCGAAAGGAAGACAGGGAAGAAAGAGAAGTTATAGAAATGGGAAAGGAAGGGTGTTCTATTTCAAATATACATGGGTTACTGACAGGGTTATTGTCAATAACCATTAAATGAAATGGTGCATTTTGTGTTGCCATAATTACCAGCGGGTGCAATGAATCCTACGAGATATGTGCCAACGTCCCAAAATTTAAAAAACTATTGGTATTTAAAAAATAATTTATTTTATTTTGAACTTGTCAATAATCATATAAAAAATTTAAAAATTAATTTAATCAAAACCTGTCAGTGATATGCTGATTGAAATTTTAAAAAATAAAAAAATTAATTTGATTGAAACCTATAGGCATACTTATTGGTAATCAACTAAATAAAATTTTAAAAAAATAAATAAATTTAATTGAAACCGATTGGTATACCCATTGATAATTTACATTTAAAAAATAAAAAAAATAAAAAAGACATTCCCATCAGTCTACTTGTCGATACTTCATCCACGCCACATGGCAGACTTGCATATATCGACGGGTTTCTAACGGGCTCAAACTAGATATCCAGCCTATCGATAAACCCATTAGCATATCCATCGGAAATTGTGCGTGCCAAGTGACGTGTCATCATGCCAAGAGTTATCGACTCATTGTCATCTAAGTTAGTGATCAACATATAAATATTTATAAAATGTGTCAACTTGTCAGAACACTTGTTGGTAGTTACCGACGGGTATTTCTAGTAGTGTTAAGGCAATGATTATGGTTTCAAAAAATATAAATTTATCATTGAAAAGCATGATTGTTATGTTTTTAAATGTGGGATCCATCAAAAAAAAATTAGACTTAACTATTGTGAAAACCTTAATCAGTGCTCTACATTGGTTTAGACAAAGCTTAAATGTTTTACTAGTAATGAGGTGAAAATGATTCATACTATGTTGGGAATAAATTTTCATAATAATAACTATAAAAATTTGGTTTATCTCATTATAAAGTCCCTTTTATAAAAAGAGTAATGCTATAATTTTTAATAAAAAAAAATTACCCAAGTTTTGACAAAAAAATAAGGGTAAATGTTAGATAGAATAAAATGATATGACTAACTTATTTATATAAAAGTTAAGATGTAAATCGTATCATTTTGATGAGTAAATTCAAGTGAAAATTCTAGCTTTATGATATTTTGGTTATTGAAAAGTAATCAACTTCCTATAAGATTATGTAGTAACGTAGAATAACCATGCATTATTTTAAAAGCCGTAGCATTTGGAATAATATTGGAACACATCTCTTTTCTCGGTTTGAGATTGATGATTTGGTTGTTTGGGTTAAAGATGATGCTCTTGTTGCTAATGGTGTTCTTTTTGGATACTCTGTGGTGGACTTGGCGGAGTCGTAATTAGGATATTTTCCGTACTAACACTTGGTCTGCCCTTGTGTTGGCCCCTGGGCGCGGCTTCTAGCTGATGACATTACTTGCTCTCTAATCAATCGTGTCAATATATCTATATGGCGTCCTCTTCTCCATGGTGCTGTTAAATTGAATGTTGATGGCAGTGTGTCATGGGAATGGGAGTTAGCAGGCTTTGGTTGCATAATTAAGGGGTGGTTGGTTGGCTTCTTACTTGGGATCAGTTGATAGATGCATATCCTTTGGGTCGAGCTTGAAGCTATTTGGCATGGTATTTTCTTGGCTTGGATGCTTGGTTCCCGTAGTGTGTATGTTGATATAGATTGTTTGGAGGCCTTTTTGACTGTGTCTACTGATCAGATTTCTCTTTGTCACTTGGACCTTCATTTGCTCCTTCGTATTCGTGCACTAATTTTGCTCAAATGGAGTGTTCATTTTGGTTTGGTCCTTAGGGCTGCTAATTGGACAGCAAATCATGTGACAAAGGCTGATACTATATCGAGTTTGGATTATTTCAAGTGGTATATCCCTAAAATTGATCTTAATAGCATTATTCTTGTTGATTTAACCAACTAGTCTTGGTTGTGCCTTTGTATTATTGAAGGAAAAAAAAAACAACTAAGCTCTTGGAAAATGACACACACATTCAAAGGTGGACAAAATAAAGTTGGTCCGATTCCTCCAATCAAGAGAACTCAAGCATCAAACATTTAATAATATCACAAAGATGTAAACAAGGGATATCAAAATACCCATTCACATCGTAGAGGGGATAACGCAAGCATCCACATGCTAAGTTCTGAATTTGAACGGTTACAGTCGCCCCTGAAGCAAAGAAGATGCTAATAATTTTTTTTGGAAAAAAAACAATAAAACACTACTCTTATTTCATTTTCTTGAATTTTTTCCGAGATTATGGCTTGTAATTTACGTTGAGTTTGGTAATGCTCCACATAGATGCCTGGCTTGTAAAAATCATATGCCAATCTTTTTTGTTTGGTAAATTAAAAAATTAGGGTACTTTTTGCTCACGATTTTTAAAAGTAAGAAATGCTTTTGAGAGAATTATGAAGTATTTTTTAAAGCTAGTTTTTACTCTATGAAACTCAAAAGATTAAAATGTTCTTACTCTGATTAATAATAATAAATGTATAAATTATTCTTATATATATATATATATATATATATATCCATTATTATCATTTAATTTTAGATTTTTGGAGCATATTTATTAGCTTCTACCAATTGAACAATTCCTACATTATTTACCAAAAAATACCATTATGACTTTTTAAGAATAATTTTTTGAGAGATCAATTGCTTTTAAAAAGTCACAACAATACCAAACCAACCTTTAATTTAGTTGTTAAAATTATCTAACTGTTGTACTCTAGGTTAATTTTACCCTTTAAATGTATGTTTTTTTTTTTTCAAAAAAAGTCAAGGATTTGCTTACTTTCATAAAATAATTTATATTTATATTTTTATTTAAATTTTTAGTTTATTTTTCATTTATAAGTTTGTGAAAAAATTGTAAAAGATAAAAAATACTATTTTTATTTTTACTGTTTTCTTCCTAAAATCTTCAAAAATGAAAAAAAAAATATATCTAACAAAAAAAATAAAAACAAAAATTAAACAGCCCTAATTCTCTTGATCATTTGTCAAAGTACCAAATTTCAGTTTTTTATGACAACAGAGAGGAAGATTCACTAACCAAAAACCAGGATGAAGGAGCAAATACAGATTATATTCAGATTCCAAAACAAAAACTTTTCACGCCTAAACTCTTTCCTCCTGGTAATTGGACTGACTCTATAACACTGCAAACTAATCTAGTGTTGCAACATTTACTTATGAAAAATATCATCATAAAGGTAATCAAATACTAAATTAGTAGTATGTCACATCACCAATCTCTCTTTCCCATATGAAGTCGGTTTCTATCCTTTTTCCATAAAGAGAGTACCCTGACTTATACGCTCTAAACAAGAGACATTGACACTAATAACCAGTACATGGTAGCCTAAAGCATACTTTCCCTAAAGAAGCAGAAAAAAACAAAAACACCAAGGTATCTAAGTTAAATGTCTACTCTAACATGATTGGATGTGGTAGTAATTTCCATTATCTTTATCTATTCATCACATTCAATCGTAATTAAATAGATATCCCACTTAGATACCTATTTTTAAGTGTTAAAATAACATTACTTTCATTAAATGTCATGGTATATGAAATAAGTGAGGAGTATTATCATATCTTATAATAATAAAATAGATGTTATGATGGATATTGACTTTCAGAGTGCTTAATAATATTTTTGCTGGGATATAACCCCAAACCATGTTTCGATTACAAGTCTAATTAATAATTGAGATGCATAGTCACTAAACATAAGATGAATTCTATTTTATAGAATGATAAAATGACATTTTAACTTCAAATCTACATTTTATCTGAAAGGTCACCATATTGAGTAAAACACAATTTTTCACTTGGTACCTGATAATTATGCAAGAATTTCTCTTAATAATTAACTTGTATCAATACCTTCTTGCTTATGGTTTTTGACTGACCAATCCCTCTTCCTCACGCCACAGCCATGGAAGTGTTGGTGTTTCCATGAGAGAGATCTCTTTGAGTCGAAAGCAAGCAAAACAAAAAGGGCTTAAAAACCAAAACTTTCATCTTTTCCAAGGGCGAAGCAAGCATATATACCACCATGATATGAACTTAAAAAAAAACAATCCAGAAAAAAAGGGGTCTTGCTGGGACGGTGAACCAATCTAATTACCATAAAATACACACATTTGTGAGACCTTTTTCTGCACTTTAGCATTCCTTCATGCATACATCTCCAGGCAAAGATGAGTGTACATCAAAGCTGTGCCACACAAAGAATAAATCTTTATACCAAACAGAACCACCTGTCCACTCTTCCTTTACTGGGGGCAATTTCTGGCGATTATCCTTGTTCTTTGCATTTATAAAAACCTCACGTTGTTCTTCCTTTGAGTCTTTCTATACTCTAGAACTGGAGTGCAATAGTAAAGCCACAGTAAGAAGCATACCGGGTAGCATTCCAGATGGGAACATGCAGACTGAGACTGAGAGCTGGGTTGCTTCTCCTCTACATGACATTAGCATCTTTTTCTCTCACTCATTGTGGTATGTCTACACTATGTTTCACACCACAAGCTTTTCATTGTTTCTTTCTTTCTTTTCAATTTTATTACTAAATAAAGAAAGTGGGGACAATGTGCTAATGATATCACCCCAATTATTATTCCCAAATGTTGAAATTTCTAGCTAGATGTAAGTAACCATGATCTTGGACAAATGGGCCACATTCGGAAGCTGCATAGGCATTTGTTGATAAGAATCTAGCTAAGGATCTCTGTAGTTGTCCACAATTGTATGTCATAACCAAGCAAGGCAGCAGAATATACTAACAAATGCATTATAATGTTATTGAGATCAATCAAGTTTGTTATGGCTATTAGTTCATAGCTCACCTCTTTAATTTCCCATTTGCAGATGCTGATAGAACAATGAGACTATTGAAAGGCCCTAAACACAGAAGAAACTTAATCAACAAGAACCCAAAGAAGTTGAGAGTGAACAAGAATTTTGATGTAAATCCAGACATATACTCATCAAATGCAGAACCCTATAGTGTCAGCTCTCCATTTTCTTTGCCTCCTTATGAGTCACTACCCCCATTTCCATTGCCAGACAACAGCCCTCCTCCATATTGTGTGTATCCACCACCAAGTACTCCTTTTACAGGCTCTCAATCATCCCCACCAGCATCACCAATGAGCCCGCCTTACTATTACAGCTCCCCACTTCTTCCAACCCAAAGCCCACCCCCAAGCCCAATGACCATAACACCAGGCCCACCTGGGTCATTCCCCACACCGACACCTGAGATTGTTCCAAGCCCACCGGAGAACACACCAGGCTCACCGGAACCAGTTTTGAATCCTCCCATCATTATGCCAGGCCCACCTGGGTCATCAATGAGCCCACCTTACTTTGAGCCTACCCCACCATTCAACATGCCATCCCCGAGTGGTGGTGGTGTCATCCCAAGCCCACCAAGCATTTTTCCATCCCCAACAGAGGGCACTATCCCCAGCCCATTTCAGCCGCCAGTGGTCTTCCCGCCGCCAAGCGTGCCGCCGCCGCCCAATACCGCCCCGGTCACTGCCTTGTGGTGTGTAGCCAAGGCATCGGTCCCAGACCCAATCATTCAGGAAGCCATGAACTATGCTTGCTGGTCTGGGGCAGATTGCACTTCCCTTCAGCCCAATGGACCCTGCTTTGAGCCCAACACTGTGTATGCACATGCTTCATATGCTTTCAATAGTTATTGGCAAAGGACTAAGGGTGCTGGTGGCACTTGCGAGTTTGGAGGAACAGCCATTTTGGTTGCAGTTGACCCAAGTAAGTCATACAATCTTAAAATAAGTTAGATTTGCATACTCTAGTTGTGGTTGAGGCCTCTAGTGCAGTAACAAAAGAAAAATGTTATTTGTATTCATTGTATATGAAATATCATGTCGACTCATATTTTATCCATCATTGAATAAGATGTGAACTATAGTTGAATGGGATCCACACTTCATCCATTGATGGATGACATGTATGTTGAAACGATGTCCCACACACAATAAATATAAATAACACAACTCATAACAAAATCACTTGCCTTAAGTATCCACATATTAAGGAAGATAGGTTCAAAATGACCACTTCCCCCGTCCCCTTCTCTTGAGTGCTTGTGTGGTAAAGAAAAAAAAAAGGATTTGCATGCTCTAATTCAATTGATGGTCTATTTTGGTTTAGAACAAGTTTTTTTTTGTTCATATAGCTTTTATTGATTTTGATTTTAATCCTTTTTTTTTCTGTTTAGGTCGTAGTCGTTATAGTGTCAAAAATTTAATTTTGTATTCATGAAATTAATTATTGGTTCTTTTTTTTAATGATTTTAGTCCCTGTAATTGTTATTTTATATAAATAATTGGTCTCTATTTTTCATTAAAAAAAAGGTCCTTATAGTTTAATTTATTTTAGTTTTAGTCTCTCAAGAATCAAAACTCAAACAGTAAACAATTATAGGGATTTATGCAAAAGAAAACAAATATTGCAAGAAATAAAACCAAAATGTATCGTAACTATGTGGACCAAAATGTTATTTAAATTTTTATTTTTATTTTCAGTTGATATTTTTCGTTTATATTTAAAATTATAAACATGTCTTGTTAAGTTTATGCAGTTATTTTTCAAAGAAAAATAGATAACAAAAATGAGATTTTATTATTTTAACTATTTATCTGAAATATTATGAACAAGAAAAAATAAAAGCTAACTTTTAATTGGCAAAAACTCTATTCTCGTTATTCATCTTTTAGTAATATTTCAAGTTCATCCCAGCATTTTTTTCTTAATTCAATTTTGCCCCTAATATTTTGATAATGTTTCTATATTGTCCTAATTGCAAATACCATCAATTTTACCAACAAAAACTACCGATTCAGTTTTGAAATATTCATTATAATATTATGTGATATCTTATTATACAACTTGAAACTATTTTTGTTTAATCATCCTTATTGAAGTGAATTTAATTTTATTTATAGACAACTTTTAACTACAAAAACTAAAGTTTAAAATACTCAAGATGAAAATAAAGTTTTTATATATAGAGCATAACATCCATATGGGATAAAAATGGCACGTTTGAGCTAGATTAATAATCTTTGTTAAAAAAAATTGATATTATTATCAAATAAAAATATTGAGACATTATCAAAATGTTAGGGGCAAAACTGAAATTAAAAAAAAGGACAAAATCAAATTATCATTAAAAGATGAAAGAGGAAAATAGAGCTTTCTCCATTTTAATTAATTATAAAAACATATCAATTTAATATCTATTTAATTTAAGCTAAAGAATCTTATTAACTTATGGTTTGTTTTGGTCATTTTATGCTTCGCTGTCACTAATGCTAGCTTTTGCTTCTCCACAGGCTACGATGGATGCCATTTCATCCTCAACTGATTAATGGAAAGCATTTGCCCCACCATTTTTAAGAAAAGAAACCACTTTTGGAACCTTCCAAGACTTGAAGAGTGAAGACGCTCTTTCTTTTTTATAGTATCCCTTTTTCCCCTGTGGAAATAAGATATATATCTATATATATATATATATATATATATATATATATATATATATATATATATATATATATATATATATATATATATATTGCATGTCACAGTAAACCATACAACAGATTTTGTATTTTGTAAGTAATGTAGAATGATACCATTGACTTGTAGAGTATTGTCATCATTTAATTAAATTAACTGCCCCAAACAAAAAACAAACAATTAAAGGAAGAGACTTCATTATACAAATTTGATCACCGTTCTTTACCACTAAATTTTCATTTTCCTACGAAATCCTTTCAATTATTTACCAGTAAAAGTTTTTTGTTTTGCACTAAAATCCTCTTATTTATTTTTCATAGTTTACATTCTTTTTTACGTGCTTTTTTTTTCATAGTTTACATTGCTCACTACTCAAAGGTCGTACTTTTGGTTATATTGATTATGGAATTTAGTTAAGCTTTTAATTCTATCCTTTATTAAGCAACATCATTTGATGTTACACCACAAACTCCCTCCCTAACATTCTCTTTACTAGCACTTGACTACATCTATATTTTCTTCCATCATCCCTACACCATCACTACTTTTAATCTATTCTTCTCTTTGTTGTGATTTTCTCCGATTGTAATTATGTTCTTCTCATTCCCATAACTCAAATTCTTAGCATTTAGTCTGCATTCAATGACTTCTTATCTTTTGCTTTTGTTCCCAAATTCTTTATTGTTTTTACTCATATCAATTGCATGCTCTACATGCATATGCGCCTTAAAAAAAGGATCAACATTGCAAAATTTTGAATTTAATTGGATTTTGTTTTTCAAAAACTGGTTAGATTAGATCAATTTCGGATCTAATATTTTTAAAATCAATACAATTCAATTCAAACTGAATAATTTTATATAACATTTTTGTTGTTAAATTTATGCTTTTACTATGATATATTTAATTCACCACACAAATTTTTATAAATCATTCTCTTTTAATAATATGTTATAAATATTAAATGAGTTATTTCTACTTTTATTTTTATTGACTTAATTTACTTATATTTTACAATACTTCCAAGTTAAAATTTTCCTTTCTAAAAAACCAATGAAACCGATCCAATCCAAACCGATTAAAATTGTATTGGACTGGATGGAATTCAAAGTCTAATGGATTGGATTCAAAATCTATATTAACTAATCCAATCCTAACCGACACAATTATATCATTTAGAATCAGATAGATTTTTCATTCAAAATTGATTCCAGCTACACCGTGAACATCTCTTAACTGATTTACATCTTTTTCTTATTATTACTATTTCCAAACTTTAGATTCCTTGATGATAGTTCTCACTAGTTGCCTTATGACTTGAGATCAAGTAGGTCCTTGTCGCAACCAGGATCGTAAGGGGATGGTGAAAAAGATTTATTATAAAAATTAGAGTCGCTACCAAGTTTATTAAAATTGGAAGAATATGGAAAAATCCATTTATTTTAAAGAAATGATATTTGAAATCAGATTTGAGTTTAGGAGTCAATTATGTATAGAAAAGGGTAGGAATTTAATCCTACGCACCCTTAATACACCCGTCCTTAGATGCTACCTTAGCAAGTTGTGCATATTAATTAGTAATCTTTAAAATTCCTTTTTAATATAAAAAAGACAAAACAAAATATTTACAATCAAATAAACAATTCATGAAAATTTAATTTTGGGTTGACAGGGGTCGCCTGCTTCTACGTATCCTCTGGTACAATGAGAAACTCAAAGTCACATAGTTCTGTAGAAAATAATTCTGTGTTTAATGGATTTTAATTATGAAAGAAGAAAATAAAGTAAACAAAACTGTTAATTAATTTTAATAAAATAAATTTATCAAATCATGAAAATCCACTTGTACACAGGATTTAAATTAGCACTAGGCTACTCAATGAACCTTTGCGATTTGAATAACAATGCAGGTAACATTTGCTACTCAGTCATCATTATTGATCATTGCGTAGATTTTAAAAAAACTAAAAATATTTTTATCATTTATTGGAAAGAAACATTTTTTAATTTTTTTTATGAAACAAAATTTCTAAGAATTCATTTTGAACCCAAACTTTTTTTTTTTTAAGAAGTTAAATCAAAGTCCACCAAGATTATTTTACAAAAAAGAGCAAAAGTATTTATCTATTTTTAACTATTTTTAAGAAGAAGAAAATCACAACCTAACAAGATACAATTAAAATAAAACTCAAATCCATGTTATTTAGAAAAATTAAACAAAGATCTTATCAATGTAACTCACAAAATTTTAAAACAAACCCATATATATGTAAAACACAAAATTTTAAAACAAAAATCTCATTTATCCAACTCACACTAACCAAAAGAGAGCAAAAATAAAATAAAATAAATGAGGCCCTCCCCATACATGCACGCACACATACAAACGCATACACGGACCAACACACACACACAAACAAACACACGCAGAACACACACACTCACTAGCACTACGCATTCACACACACTGAAAGAAAAATTAAGAGAAAAAGAGATGGAGAGAGAAAAGAGCTGAATGACCAACGAGATCAACACAGAGAGAGAGAAGGAGCTTTTCGTCGCGCAAGGGAGGTAGTTCTCCGACACAGAGGAAGGAAGGCCCCGCGATTGGCGGTGCAAGCGGAGAAAGGCTCGCGGGCGCTGGCGGAGGCCACAGTTCACAGCGCTGACAGAGGCAGCGGTGGAGCTCGTAATGGCTGGGATCAGTGGCGGCGTAGCTAAATCGCAACCATAGAGCTTCACGGTGCTTGGGTCGTGGTGGCGCGACGAGATCAGGCTTCACGATGGTGGGTTCACGACTTTTACAGAGAGGAGTGGTGGAGTTCAATCTAATGAGGAAGGGGATGGATTGGGGAGGCCGGCGGTTGCAGTGGTGGCGGTGGCACTGTCGGCTTCCTTCACCATTTCTGCTTTCCTTTTTTATTTCTTTTGAGTTTCTGCTTTCTTTTTTTAAAATCAGAATCTATGCTTAGTACTGCACCAGAACTGTATTGTAATGGACTGTTGATTAATGAACTGATGAATTTTGATTTGATGTGTATCTGTCTGGACTGGGATTTATATGGTTGAATTTTTAGTTTTGGTTTGGCTGGGTTTGATTTGTCTGTTGACAATGTAATGGTTGCTGGAAATAGGGTTTTGTTGACAATGGATTGAGAAAGAAAAAGGAATCAACAAATTATTTACTTGTAGCTCTATCCTTGTGATTTTTCCTTTCTTTGTGCTTATTGCAAAATAATGTTTCTGGATGAAAAATGGTGATCAGAAAATTTTTCTGAGAGTTGGAAACCGGTTGTGATTCGGTTCATGGTTTGGGAAATGGGGGACGATTATTGTTAATGGGTTACTTGTGGTTTGGGATGAGGTGAGATTGGGTGTTGCTGGGTAGAGGTTGAAGGTTTTGTGTTTGTATAATTAGTTGGTTATGGTATCTGCTTGGGTGAAGAATGGTGATCAGAGAGTTGGAAGATGAAGATGGTTATTCGAGAGTAGAGTCAGAAGATGAAAATTGAAGCCCCCTATCCGTTCTTGTCTGAATTTATACACAATTGTGGGTGTAGTTTTTCAAAACATAATAGATGAAACTTGTGGAATTTTTATCTCTCTGCATGTGATCTTTGAAAAATTCATCGCCATTGCTTGATTATTGGGATTCTGGTGCCGTTATGTTTGAAAATCTTGCTTGTGTTCTTCGGCGATTCACAGACTTCACCATTTGGTTCTTGTTTTTTTTTTGTTCAAGCAAGTGGGGAAATGGTGCCGAAGACAACCGGCACAGGCGCTTCTTTTTATTTTAATATTTTGTTTTTCAACAATTGAAAACAAAAAGCAACACGGTGGTCAAAAAGCAGAAATCTCTTTTCTTTTTCTTTTTCTTTTTTTCTTTTTATTAGGTAAAGAAGGAAATGAGAAAGGGGTTGAAACCTTGAAAATGAAATAGGCTCTCTTTTTTTTGGTTTTGCAACTAAAAATGGAATGGGCTTAATCTAACGACCCAAAAATAACAACAACCAAAAATGAAATCGGATTAAACTGAATTTTTTTTTTTTTTGGTTTTTGGGCTGGAAAAAATTGGGTGTTCACAGTCCCATTCGAGCACTTCACGATGCCAACATAGACCTGCAAAGGGACTTTAATGATAAAATCAGTAAGTGGGTATATGTAAAGGCACTCTTCTTCCAGTTTAAGTGCTTTTGTGACAACTCGCAATAGGCCAAGCAGGCATCTTCTAGATAATTCCATGTTTTAGGTCAATTGGCTGAGCTATATGGTCAAGAAATAGTCCAATCCACTATTAGCTCCGGAACCCTTGAGGAAGCTTTTAGACCTTAAGTTTTGAATGATAACAAAGCAAATTTTGATAAAATATTTTGAAGAAATGACTAATGGTTTACATGGGGTTCTCAAGTCTTTAACAAGAGCCTTCTCATGTCATACATAACTAATTTCTTGAGGTATAAGTCATATTATCATGACTTAACATGATATAAAACTCATTCAATGAGTTTTCCATTTTCAAAGTATGAAAAATAATTTAGAAAGTAAGTTACTATGTATGAGATGCACAAGAAAGTGGATTGAAGAATGTAATACCCTAGGTACACGTGTCCATAATCAGGTTCGGTATGGCCTTAGGGTCCCTGGGACCACTTGTGAAGCCGAGAAAGCCTCGAAAACCAGAAACCATGTTGCAGCCAAGTTTTGTAGAATTCTGCAAAATAAGCTCACTGTAGCAAGTTTGGGTCGCTACAGCGAGCAAGCGAGCCTTTTGTGGGTTTTGAACCAAACAGGCTCGCTGTAGCGAATTATGGTTGCTGTAGTGAGTGTGTCTGATACCAAAATGACATAGTTTCGAAATATGATACCCTCACCCCTTTAAAACCCCTCAAGCTTAGGTTTCTGTTACGACCTAACTTAGGAATGTGATCAGCACGTGAGGAATCTCATCTCCATATAAGCCTTCTGGGTGACATGTCTCTCTAAATGTATAAAATAGTATAACTTCATACATATGAAATATGGTTTCCTTCGAAATCAGTATCACTTTCTTAATCAAAACATAATACTTACACTCATAAATACTGAGGAACTTAATATGCTCAATTTCTGAAAACATTTTAAAACTTGGATCACAGATATATCTCTAGTTCATTACATAAATCTCTTCATCATAGTCTAGATTCCAAATACATTCTTAAATTTTAGAGGCATCTGAGCCAACACCGTTGATCATGAAATCATAACTGGTGTATCATGTGATATAAATCTTAAATCTGAAAAAAATAGCTCAACCCTTGAAAATTGAATCGCAACTATTTAGCTTGTCTTTTGCATGATCTAAATCAAAATAAGTGATTAAAATTCATACTTCAATTTGCGTAACATGTGCGGAAATACATAAACTTTCAAAATAACAACAATGTCTCAAAATATATGTGTGGCTCGAATCCTGCTTACAAGCCTACTAGAGCACTCTAACTACATAAACCTACTTTCAGCCTTATAATAATGTAAAGCTCACCAATGGATAGCTGCAACTATTAGACCGGATACTGAGTGATGTTTGTACCTACAACTATGAGAGGAAGAAAGAGGGGTGAGTCAACAAACTCAGTGAGTGAGTTCTCACCCATCACCCACATGGGATGACAACAACCATACATAGATACACATGCACTGGCAAAACATTTTCAATATTTACATAATATAGCTACTCTAGGGAAAACACTTTCCATTCTATAAATTTATAAATAAGCATCTCTAAAACCACAATTTATCACAAATCATTTTATCTGGGGATGCGACAACTCATAGAGAAACAATAATCCTTAGCTATACATATCATAGTAATAATAATACTTCTCAAGTTTCCTGGTTATGCATGTCAACCATGGCATAACAAAGTTTCTAACTTCTGGGACACCTAATTAGGTCTCATTTCTGATTTCTCTGGCCCTGGGGGCAACTTAGTATACCAAAGTTAACGGAACAACTATCATTAACTCATAGTCTGTTTCTCTATAGCTACCATCCAAACTAATTTGTACTTAATTCATATAATCTGAAAACTCTTTAAAATCTCTTAAAGTTCTGGAAACTCTAAAACTCTAAATTCATACAACTCTAACAATCTGGCTCTAGTAGAATTGTGACTATAAAATCACGCCCAAGGGATCACCACTTGTAGGCATTCCAATTTCAAGAGCCCACAGAATATGTATCTAGTAGTTGCAACAAATCATACTAAACTCCATATTTCTGAGTATCATAAAAACATGAATTTCAAGACTCTTATTTCTCAAGCTAACTTCTTTTCATAAACTGGATATCTCTAGGTTCATACTTCAAAATCATGAAAACTTCAAAATCATAATATTATTTTTGTTCACAAAACTAAATCATACTTTGTTCAATATTCTTCAATATAGCTCAACGAGATAAATAAAAGACATAATCTGAAATCTTGAAATCATAGCGACATCATAAACTATAATATATATTGACAACTCTCATAACTCTTCTTAAATCGTACATTTTCTCAAATAGCACGTAAAATATTTTCATAACATGCATCAGTCCAAATCATGATCTCATGGTTTTATAAAATTCATTCTTTTATGCTATTATCATAAATCATAATTTTCTAGCTTGACATACTTAGTAAAATCGTATTCTATACTTTATCACATATCAAATCTTCATATTTGACAATCAATACGCAAGAAACATATTCATAGTGATAAAACTAAGGCTATGAGATCAAATCCACTCACCTGGAGAGGGAGAACAAATGGCAGTAACGCCAAGGAAGCTCCATGGAGCAGGGATGGCACCAACAACTGCCATAGAACAACCACAAACTCTAGATTAATCTCAAACATCCTCTAGATAACTCTAATATAACTCTAATAATATTGGGAGAACACCCCCACTTGACAACAATAGGAGAGTAGGACAAAACAATAACCCAAACTATAGAACATGAAAGGAAGGGAAAAAGGAAGCACAAACTAACAACCAAACTCACCTTGAAGCTTGAAGGAGGTGGATTTGATGAAGGATGAGAGTGGAGGGGAAGGAAATCACTTAGAGGGGTTTAGGGTTCGAGTTTCTGATTCTAAGAAGAGAAAAGCCTAAGTTAGGGTATATATAGGGCTTATTAAACAAAACTGCATCGTTTTATATTGTGTTGTCATCGGGTCATCTTGCTGCAGTGAGACTGTTCTGCAGAATTCTGTAGCAACAACATCCAAACTATATCCTTCTATTATCTTGACATCTGGATTACCTCAACACTCACTTATTTATATTTATTAATTTTAAGTTAATCTCCATTAACATTAAAACATAAATGTCAATAAAGAAATATCCCACATTTGGATTCAAATAAAATATCACAAAAATAATCAAAATCTCAACAAATCAAAATCTGAATTTTGGGTTTTAGTTCAAATGTAGGAATCTTCAAGATTTTCCAAACTTAAGGGCTAAAAACGAAACGTTTAAAGATTTCATAAAATCCATTAAAAACCGCTCTTTAACTTATTTTTCTCTTGGGAACAATTACTAGGACTTTTAGTCCCATGAAAGTAATTATAATATATAGCCCTCTAAAAAGGTATAAAATCCAGACTTAGTGAAATCCAAGATCTGGCATCATGGGTAGGTCCTAGGAAACTCTAGGGCCATACGAAACTTGTCCACTGACTTGGGTACCTGAGGTATCACAGTTCTTCCAGAATTTGAAACCCTTGCCTCACAACCCTATTCCTCTCTCATTTTCTCAATCTAGCTCCATTCTTTTTCTTCCAACTCAAAGTGAGCTTGGTTTAGTGATTTTGCTTCCTTTTTCTTCCATTTCTCACGATCTTGGAGGTTGCCATTATGGTTCTTCATGCCATGCAAGCTTTGGTGCACCCCCATTGTCATTAGTAATGGATTTGAGTAATCTAGAGATTAATATAGGGTTTTGTTGCTCCAATGGCAAATACTGGTGTCATTCTTACTCCAAAGAGCTCTATTAGTGTTGATCCTACACTGTTTACCCTTCCAGGTGAGTGGATTCAAACTTATGATCTCTATGTTGTGTCTTAGAGTTATTTTCATAGAAATATGGTTTATAATATGATTTTAGAGATTTCTACTTAATATTTAAGCTTATGAGAATGTGGTTTTTAAACGGCATGAACTATATGATTTTATGAAAACTATGGAACCATGTTGTTTAAATGTGTTCATAAAGAGTTGGATTTTGACTATAATTGTTTAAAAATGTTATAATAATGGTATGTTTTCCAGAATGATTTGTTTTTTATGATGGATTTTTGAACTTTAGGATTGAAGACTTATTGAAATGTACAGAAAGGAATGAGATTTTGGTTAAGCTAGTAGTAGCTCTAGAGAAACAGGTTGTGTGTTAACGGCAGTTCAACCGTTAACCCTGGTACCAAATAGCCCAGGGCTAGAGTTAATAGAGAAATCATTATCAAACTAGGGATGGCGATATAAAATGCCCAGATGTAATCATAGGATTTTATACAGAGATTTCTGTTTCTCTATTAGGATACCATTGGGATAATATATAGAGAATTGTGATTTTGGTTTTATAAATATAAATATGAAATGTTTTAGAATCTTATTATTACTCTTATGATTATTATTATTATTATTATTGTTAACATGGCTTTATTGCATTGCCTTCTCAATGTCCCATGTAGGGGGTTTCAGGTGAGAATTCACTAACTGAGTTTTTGTATAAAAACTCACCCATCTCTTTTCTCTCGTATTTCTAAATATAGAAGCTACTACGGATCCTCCCCAGCCTCCTTTTTCCTAGCAGTAATAGAGATTTAGTTGGTGAGTTTCACTTTAGTGAAGTATTCTTGGTATAATTTAGAGTGCTCCAATGTCATCGCAGGCAGGAGTCCTGATTCATATAGAGATTATTTTGCATTTTGCATATTTGGTTATGTTTTGATTTGTATTTAAAGGATTTTTATTGTTATGGATATTTTAAATGAAAGTACTTAACTTGTATTCATACCTAGATGATATATGGACTTCAGGATTTCAGCCATTGATTATCATGATCTTAAAGAACAGGAGTTTTGTTTATAGAAATGATATTATGTTTTAATAGATTTTATGTATTAAAATATGCATATAGAAGAATCCATAGGTCATGAGGCTTATGCAAGATGAGATTCCTCACATGCTGATCACATGCCCACATCGAGTCGTGACAAAGAATCAGAAAGTGGTTTGGAATATCAGAAAGTGACATGATAGCATCAGAAAGGGGTTATTCGTGATCAAATCAAGTACACCTCTGCCAAACTCGATTGTGTTCACTAAAAGAAGAATCCAACACTTTCTAAGACTCTAATCAACACAAGAAAGAAACTCAGTATGAGCTAGAAGAATCCAAAAAGTAAAGAAAATCATCAGAAATTGAAGATGTTAAGTCAAAGAGAGGATATTGCTTTCAAAAAGCTTTTGCTCATGCTAAATTAGCTTTTCACTTGAAGAAGATACATCCTTGGTGAAGATTTATGAGCTGAGAAGTTTAGAAAGCATAAATGACGATGGATGCTTTTTCTAAAGCATATACAATACACAAGGAACAAAGGATGAATTGCTTTTATACTATGATAGTTGTCACTGTTACTAGCTTAGCTTATAGCTTGTACAAGATCAATCTAGACACGTAACAAATGATCAACACGTGTATGATGGTGATCAGATCAATGGCAAATGGTCACATTCAAATTTTCAAGTATCAAAATTTCATTCCTTCAAGCTGAAGAAGAACTTTTGAGCATTGAAAAATACAAGTATGCATTCTACTTTCTAAAGTCTATTCATCATCTTATTCTAGTTTCTAAAGTCCAACATCTTCTTTCTTGGAATTGTTAGGTAACACCCTTTTGTTAGAATATAGAAAGAAGTCTCTTAAGTGTTTCCTTAACCTTGATACACATATTAGTAAACTTGAATGAGTTTTGAGTGATATACCAAAACCTTCAAACTTTTTGTATGTTGATCCATTAGTACTTAGTTGTGATAGCTTGGAGAGGCAAGTTAAAGAATACTTATGAGTGAGGGTCGAATGTACTAACTAGTCACTGTGGATAGCTTGAAAAAGCTAAAGAAATACTATTTATTGGTCTCTTTTACAAGAAAATTGTTTTAGTGGAGCTTTCAACAAGTTTTGTTGGGGACTGAATGTAGCCAAGCTTGGCCAAAGCAGCATAAATCTCTTTTGTGATTCTTTTCATACTTTTTTTTCTTATAATCTACTTTGTTTGTTGTTATTTTATTTGTGTGTAATTTTATAATTATTGTTTATATCTTTATGAACACACTTGTTTTTCTAGACACTTCAGAAACTTAGTGTTTGAAGCTAACTAATCTAAATTTCCACTACCTTCAAGTCAATAGACTTGATAGAATTTGTTTGAAAGTCTTAGAAAGCAAAAAAAAAATTTAGTTACACGATTCAACCCTATTTCTCATGCATTCTTTATCTCACCTATATCCACAACCCCCAAGCCTAGTCACTATTCAAAGATGATGCTCCAAGCTGCGAGTGACCAGCTATTCAACAACCTTACTTAGTTGTAACCTTTAGCTCTTGGGCTTTGGCGACAACGACCTCTCTTTCTCGACCATCGTGACAGAAAAGGGAGGATAGAAAAAGAAGTTCCATGCCAAAAATAAATGAAAAAGAACTGAATGAGGAGATGAAGGTGGTGGTGGGTGAGGACTTGTCTTTGCATTATATGGCATGCGTAATGGGAGAAACCATAAGGACCAAAAGTAAAGCAGTGCAATATGACAATCTCTGTGATAGTGTTGTTTATTGCCAACAAAAAAAGGATAGGTGGATGGGGTTGAATTGAAAGGGGGAGGTAGTTGAAGGATTATGTAATATTTGATTTTGTGCAAGATAATCTTTATTATTTTTATATCTCTAAACCAAGGTTTTATGACAGTAGGATTCATGAGGTTGCATCATATGGTGCTTTTGATTTCTAAAAATTCCACCATCAATGATGCCTAATCAAATTTATTTATTTATTTGTTTTATTTTATTTTTCATATATAACCTATGTTAGAAACCAAAAACCAAAAAAGGAACATAATAAATTGGTTGAATGATCTGTGTATATTCTAAACTATATCTCAATGTACAAAAAGGGCTACCTATTTATAGGCTCATTGTGGGAGTCGGAGCTGGCCCCCAAATATCAAAATGCACAAGGTCAAAAGGAGAATCAGACATAGATGTACTTTTAGTAAAGGACAAAGCTGGTTGTTTAGTAGTTTGATAAGAAACACAATGAAATGACTCATTATTGACTAATCCCAAGGTTCCCTCAGGGATGAGGGACTCATGTTTTCAGGAGCTTAAGTTCTTGGTCCTGTTCCCAGTTCCCTTTCCCCATATTTCAATTTTTCTAATCTTTTTTCTTGAGAAAATACCAATTTTTTTCTTCCTAGGCTTTCTGTGAGACCACAATAGCACCCCCATTGAAACCTTCATTTGTCATATACACTCCCATACGCAGAGAGATGTTCGATAAAATCACATGCCCCCAGTAGCTCCCATCATTACTGCCTTACTATGATTCGTCATCGACACTGCTAGCACCTTTGTCTCAATTGCCCTCCACCGAGTTTGCCATCCTAAGCTTGCCAGCATTGGACCTGTCACACACTCATCAAATGAGTTACACGTGCCTGATCTAGATCTGTAAACACAATCCAACCCGACCCATACACCTAACCCGTTGACTCGCATCTTTGACCTATTGACCAATGCCGTGCTACTCTGAAAGTACACTTTTTTCCTCATCTGATGAGCAAAAATATTAGTCCCAAAGTTTGTTATTATTGTAAACTGCTAGGGCACTTAATTGCATATTGCCTTACTCGTTCACCAAGGTCTAATCAGGATAAATTTCAACCTTGTTCCAATCCATCCATGCCTATGACTACTACTGCTATTGCTGCCAATGATGCCCCAACTACTAGTACTCTCGAGTCCCATCTTAGACACCTTCTCCAACTATTTTTCCTTCCAGTAATACTCTTGTTGCTTTATCTTCCACCCTAGGTAACACCAAATGGTATTATGACTCTGCCTGCTCTGATGCCATGTTAGAAACCAAGAACCAAAAAAAGAGCATAAGAAATTGGCTAAATAATCAAGGTACATTCTAAATTGTATCTCAATGTACAATAGGGCTACCTATTTATATAGGCTTGGTGAAATAAATGTAAGAAATACAAAGAATCAATCTAAGCCTAATCACAATCACATACAAATCATATATAAACTCAACAAAATATCTCAAAATATCATGACAACCTATATTATAAGAACACTTTGAAAATTTATTTAGAAATCTATATTATAAGAAATCTATATCATGACAACCTATATTATAAGAAATCTATATTTATATGATAAAAGAAAAATGTCATAAAATAATATTTTTTAAAATGTTGATTTTAAATGAGTGATAACTAGCTAACATATACATTGTATGAGTAAAATATTTATAAATGATCATCAATGTATTTTAAACTAAAATAAATAAATTATATTTATATAAATTTAGTTTCTGTAATAAATAATTTCATAAGTAATTTTGATAAATATCTTCTATATCAAAATTGTATAATTGGCCCTTGCATCTCACGGGCAACTATACTAGTTTATGGCCTAAACTTTAGAATTTTTGTTTTAGATTGAGCCCTTTGGAATATTTATTGAAGTCATTCTCTTATTTGTTTAAGTATTATTAGAAACAAAATATGTTTAGGAATACCCCGTAGACCTTTGGGATGTGTGTTCCTCTTGTTTGTGAAAAAAAAAAAGAGGGGGAGTTAGATTGAAGAACCAACACTGAGGCATGCAAGCAAACCTAGAGCCCATGTTTTGACTAAAATATTATAGGAATATTTATGACTCAACCCGACTCAATAACCCACCATTCAAGCCCAAAGTCAAGTAATTATTTTGAGAGTTATATTTTTTAAAATAATTAATTTCAAATTATAAGATTTTATACTTCAATTAATAAACTCTATATAACTTTATATTTTTTTATTGGTTTGTTTTGAAATATGTATTATGAACTATCTCTTGAATTTTTGTTTCTTACTTTTAAAATTTCATAATTTTACTATGTATAAAATCAAAAATTTTGTATCTTGTCTAAAAATTAGGCTAATCTAGTTTACTGTGATCACTAATTAAGTCACTATAGGATCAGGTTTGAACTCAATGTAATAGTCCGATCAAAAGATCAGGTTAGGTTTGGGTTTTCAATCTAACTCAACTCATCTTTTGTATATCCCTAAAATATGTTGTGGGTGCACTTGTGCCAAAGTGCCAAAGATCTAACATTTAAAATGGTTTAGCCCATACAAAGTCCTTAAAAAACATGGACAAAAATTAGAATATATTTACTTTGGAAAATTTTCATTTTTGAAATATTAAATATGTAAACCTTTTACTTAATAAATTTTTATTTTTCATTATTTAACCTATGGTTGAGAACCTCCACCACCATGACTTTCTCTTCTTCATCACCATTCCACAACACACACCACCTCCTCCAAAACCCACCTCAATCTTTATATCCAACACTGACCTAGAAAAGAAAAATAATGAAAAATCTAAACTCTTTTAGAACCCCACAATTCAAATCCCACCCCACCAATCAAGGAAGCTCAAATTCTGCAATAAAAACACGAATTTCAATTATAGGGTCTCCAATAAAAGGGCTAAAAAATCAAAAAATAAACAAGAGTGAAGATTGAAATTGGATGTGAACAGAAAATGGTGTCTCATTTGTGAAACAAACATTATAAGTAAACTTGAGAGTTTAAGCAGTCAAAAGGGTGTGTCCCTATAACAACATGTTTCACACATCAAATATAAATGGATTAAAAAAAATGGACTTTTTGGTTTTTGTGGAGGTTAAGGAAACCAATGAATGAAAAGGAATTGAGAAGTGGGAGAGAAAGAGAAAGAAAATGAAGAGTGTTTGTTAACTACTTACGCTTCCTTCTTCTTCTTCCTGACTTACTCCGAAGTTCTGATTTTCCTAACTACAAACACTAGAACTACAATGAAGGAGCAACTTTTATGATCGCTACAATGACCCGTTGAGAAGACAAAGCCACTTAGTCATGTAGAAAATAGGAAGACAACAGCGACGGGTAAGGGAGCAATAATCAAGAGGGCTACTGGGCTAGTAACAAGGAAAAAGTACATATCATGATTCAAAAAAATCAAGGAAATAAAGTAATTTACTATATTTATTGCATTATAATAATATCCGCGACCATATGGTTCCAAACTCATTCTTCCCACTCACATAGTGTTTATTGGAGTTCAATTCTTTGATTTGGAACTAAAAGTTAGCCAAGAATTCAAATCTCAATGGAATTGAATTCCACCAAAACACCCAAAAGCAAATTAGACCCATTTGGAGGTGGATTTGAGCTAAAAAACTGAAATGACCAAAATAACCTATCTGGGAAAGCCGTAGCAGACCAACAGATCTTCTGTTGCAACTTGTCCACTACCTCTCTGTTGCCACCACCGGCCACCCCCCTGCCCAGTGCCACTGCTGCTGCCACACAATCAACTAGAGGCTTTTTTTTTCACTCGGTTATCTTTTTGCTCATGTTTCCCAGTTTTCTTTTGTTGAGTGCTCCGATTGTCCTCACCCAATGTGATTGTTTGATTAGCTTTTTTTCTTTTAACATTATGCATGTACGAGGGAGTAGCTCTGTTTGATTAACACTGTGATTGCAGTTCCTTTTTTTTTCGGGTGTAGATTTGTTCCTTTTTTTATTATTTTTAGTTTGCTTTTTCCCCCCTCTTTTTATTAAGCATTGGCCAATGGCTTTATGTTATAGAACACTTTGACCTTAGTTTTGACTTTTTTTTTTCAAAGTTTTTTCATGTTGTCTAATGAGTTGTTGGAGTAATTAATAAAATATAAACTTGTTTTATTGAAGGATAAAATAGTAAAAATAAATAAATCAATTTATTTTTAAACACATTTCAAATTAAATAATTGAATTCAATTCTTTAATTTACTAATTCATTCCAAACATAAGAATTCAATTCAATTCTTGATGGAATTCAATTCCATCTCATTAAAGATTTCCAAACGCCCTGTTAAGAATTTGCCTGGGTTTCCCCACTTAAGAACTTGTCTCGGTTTTAGTTGCAACTTGCAAAATGGAAAAGGGCAAGTTCTTAAATGGGGAGGACTGAATTTGTGACGAGGTAGTGATTGAATCTCAACCATTAGCATCCTTGAGATAAAAGCTTTTTTCTATTATAAAAGAAATAATCATTCGATAGCATATTGTTATTTTTTATTCTTATAAAAAATTACATTACCAATTTTATTCTCTACATCCCTTCTTCTCCAAATTATATTGCCTCCTCCTTCTGACCTTTGCCTACCTCTTCCCCTCTCTCACCCAACACCACCACCTCTTCCTCCAACACCATCATCAGCTTAGAAGCTGCTGTCACCAAGAAGGATTGGGTAGAGAACACTAATACCAACTTCTAATGCAGCAATCAACCTTTTTTTTAGGTAGATTGAATCAGAAAAGTGTAACTCTCGAAGTAATTAATTTCCCAGTAATTATTCACAAGAATGCATCCTATAGTTACAAATGGCAAGGTGCAGTTGATACTGGAATAAAATATTGTGAGAAAAACAAATTAACTCCTCATCATGTGTCCAACACTCCAAAATAGAACAATATTTCATGCAAAATGACAATCATGAAGAAAGAATTCAAAGTCTTCTAGAACTGGGATATTTTCTGGGAAAGACCAGAAACTAGGAAAGGAGAAAAAAAATAACAGTAATAATAATAAAAAAAAAGCTTGACCGCCAAAGGGTCAAATTCCTCTTTCAAATTGGACGAGACCTCCAACCCTTCATCGTCTATGTCTTTGCCTGGATCAAGTGCATCCTCCGCATTTAAAAAATAAATAAAGAGAAGAATATGCGGCTAGCTAGGGCATGGATGAAAGCTTAAAGGAAGATTCTAGAAGTAATAAGACGAATGATGAGCCAAAATAAAATATCAGAAGGGAGACAAAGGGACCAAAAACAAACCTTACTGAAAGTGAAAGAAAACGACAGAGAGAGAAAGATGATGGAGGGAGTGGTGATGTGGTGGTAGCGTGTTGGAAGATGATGATGAGCAGAGTAGTCGGTGATTGTATCAGGAAGAGAAAGAAAGAGAGGGGAAAGTAAGGGACGAGAGTGCAAGAGTAATTTTAATACTTGTTTTTCACTATAATAGTCTCAGGACCACAAGGTCACAAATCTAAGACTCCTCACATGATAACTCGCCAACGAAAAAGAAAAACCTCTGAGTGGAGAATTTAAAATCAAACTCACAATGTTGTTAACCATAACCCAAATATGATGCAATGATTTGCACGAACAGTTTACAGCAATATATATTTAATTCTCTTTTTTTTTTGGTTGTATATTTAATTCTCTTTGTCGCTTGGGTTCAAGTATTGGTTGCTGATATTGGTAACGAGAAGACCACCTTCTTGGCGGTAACAATTAACTAATAATAAAATTGTGATCAGCAGAAATGCTCATATAGCAGAGATTCTATCTCGCAGATAATGAATTTTAATAATGAAACCAAGATGTGGCCACATTTATAAAGTGTGGCAAAAGCATATAAAAAGATTTTAGCCGCACTATTTAATATCATTTTATGCTTTATTTTAGAATATTTGTTAACTTTTAAACAAAATTATCTTTCAAAATATCTATCAATTTTACATTCTAATAAAGTATAATTTATTTATTCTAATTATATCTTTGAATAATTAATGACTATTAATGTAATCTTTTATTTTTTTAACTCTTTGATATACTCCACAATTAATAATTATTAAAATATATTAGTCCATGTATCATAATTTTATATAAGAATATTTTATTATCATATTATTTATTATTTTTTTAATGTGTTTATTTAAATTTGATAAATATTTTATAAGGGGTGGAGTAAATGTATGTAAATGCATAATGTGTTGTGGAATATACTTTATTTAGTGCGCTATAGAAATTAGAGAACCGTGAAGACCCAATAAGCGCAAAAGTAACTAGATATATGATAACTCGCAGGAGGACCACTTGCTACCCTTTTTAAATGAAAAAATGACCACCTTATTTTGTCTTACCAATGTTTAGCATAACTTTTTCCTTTAGTCTATGTTTAAAGTGACGGAATGAAGAGAAGGGAAATGGAATAAAATAGACTAAAAATTCTATTCCATATTTGAAGATTATTAGCCAACAATATTATAACAAAATAAGCGGTCAAAACCCAATTACAAGTATTTTGTAATTAAGTTCAGATATTCAATTACATACCTTTAAAGTATATGGTCGTATTGGATTTTTTTCTAAAATCTCAAGATTAATGATTTTGGATACTTTTAAAATTATAATGATTTTAATGGGGCTTGAATCTAAAATCTCATACATATTATCTAAATCTTTTACCATTAATTTAACTCTAATTGCTTAAAGATTAATAGATTAATTTAACCTTATGAAGTATGGATACTGACACAGAATCTGATACGTAATCTGAATCTGAGGACACACCAAAGTTAAAAAATTTATAGGACTCGGACACAACATATCTATAAGTAAAAATTTAATGAAAATGATACATTATTCAAAATATCATTTATATAACCTCTAATGTTTTATTTTTTTATAAACTCAAAAAATTATGCATTATTTCCTTTTTATAACCTTATTTATATTGTATTTTTTTGTATTAAAGTAAGAAAAAAATATATTTTAAACTAAATATATACAAGCTTGTGTCATTGGTATGTTATGAGTGTGTTATATATGATCCGATATGGACATATGTCTGACACGTAAACACGGCATCCAATTGGCATGTTCGTGTTTCATAGATTGAGTTTTTAACTCACTGTAAAAGTAATGAAATAATTATGGTAAAATATTTAATATTATTTTTAAGCATTAAACAAATACGATTATAGGGTATATAATCTAAATAACTATTAAATATAAAATTATATGTAACTATTTTTTTTCCAAATACTCTTTAAAATCTTTTTATTATGTCAAGATTAGAAATGTTTCAATTAATAGAAATAAACGGATGCTAATCAAAAATCTTTTGCAAATAAAGCACTGATTTTCAAGTTTAGAAGCATACAAAAAGAAATTGTTACATAATAGATTTATCTCAGGGAGCTTTCTACTTCCTTCGTGTTACAAAACCTATGCAACCTTCTTCATTTACTCCGTCACAAAGAAGAAAAAAAAAAAGAAACAAGAAAAAAAAAAGAAAAAAAAACTTCTTCGGATATATCGTCACTAATTTCGCATGCGCTTCTTGTACATGACCTTCTAATAAAATATTGTTGAATCTTCCAGTCACTTGTTCTAGTTAGTCTGCTTTGTTTATAATCTGATTTGATGAGGTGGCTGGCCCAAAAATTTCAATGGTACGGAATGAATGCTAAAAACAAAATAATGGTGACCATAGTTTGATGGCAGGAATTTTTTCAAAGCAATGCAAGCAAGGGAGTCAGATAGGAGGTGAGAAATGGTTCATATCTGAGTGTGTATTAGATAAGATGTCAACAGGTTAAAGTGATAAAACAACGAATAAATATGATTCCATTTTATTTCCTCCAATTGAGAGAAAAGAAAAAACAAAGCAATATGACACAGTGGAATGAAATCTATTTTTTTCACCAGCGTACTTAGCTAGCAAGCGCGAGACTGATAGGATGAGAAAGAATAATAATAGAAATATTTTAGAATTTAAGATGAGGTGTCATAGTTTAAGAAGATTTTAGGATATTTTATGCTTTTATAAATGTAATTGTTTGTGATAAATGAAAGGAATGGAAAAAAATGTCTTTAGTAATTAGAGTAATTATTAGCTTAGTTGTAGCCATATATAGAAGGTCTCCTTCTCCTCTGAGAAGGAAACTGATTCCTATCATTTGGTGCTCTTGTTTCTAAATCCATCATTTCTCTACTCACCATGTCCGATCTCTCTACTTACCCATTATGGCACCCACATATTCTTTCACCTATTCACCCACCTACACCTCCACCCACCAAAACACAATCCCACCTATACCTATTCACAATTCTTATTATGGTTAGTACAACAATAGCACCGCCACCCCCTTCATATTAGTGGTGGAAACTACCAGATCCACCACCACCACCAGGACTATTAGTACCATAGAGTAAAATGTCACTTTGATTTCTAAAATTGTAAACGTATTTTACTTTAGTCTCTAAAATTTTAAAATTAACTCTTTAATTCCTAAAATTGCATTCAGTGGGTCTCTTTAGTCTCTGATCAAATAATCATCAGTTAATTATTATATTTTGCTGGAATGCCATGACATGTGGCGCGTTAAGTGGTTGGTAGGCGTTGATGAAAATATTGTAGAAAAAAATGGCAGCGCGAAGCTGCTTGAGAGGGCTGACTAGGCACTTCTCCAAGTGGTTGGTGCAAAGGCGCTGATCCTTGCGGCAGCAATAACGCGTCGCTACTTCATGCGATGAGGTAGTCATTACTTCAGACATTGCCGTAGATTCTGGTCTTTGCAGCGCGACGGCTATTACTTCAAGTGGTGTAGTCATTGATCTGGGTTGAGATCGGTGTTGGCACTAGCTGCTGCAAGGAGAACAGGGTAGGGGCTACCAAAGTGAAGAAGAAACGGGTGGCTGCTAAGGCAACACCAACAATAGGGATCCATTTTTTTTTACTTGGGTCCTACCCGACCCAACCCAATATTGGGCTAAATGGTACTCTATCAAAATTAATTAGTCAAACCGTATTTGATGAAAATGTTGTGGAAACTTTTGGTTTGCCATTTATGGGCTCGGATCCAATTTTTGTCAGCCCAATGAAGCAATGGGATCCTGGTGATTTTTTTTTTAACATGTGGTTGAGGGAAAAAAAATTACAAATAACTAGTTTGTTAGGATCAATGATTTTAAGGTGCTTAAAGTTGTTTTTATTTTTGTTTACAACTTTGAGGACTAGGTTGATCTCAAGGGATAGTAATGTTAGGATAAGAAAGAATAATAACAGAAATATGTAAGAGTTTAGGGTGAGGCGTTATAGTTTGAGAAAGTTCTTGAATACTTTCCAACATTATAAATGTAGTCATTTGTCATGAATGAAACGAAGAAAAAAAATATTAGTGTTTAGTTATTAATGTAGTTTTTAGCTTATTTGTAGCCATAGGAGGTCCTCTTCCCTCTAAGAAGGAAAATTATCCCTATTAGATACTAATCTCTTGAAGGATGGAATATATTCTATCATCTTTTATTCTATTTTATCTAGTTTTTTAGGGTTTGAATCCTTTAAAGTGAATATCTCACTATCCTCACTTTAGAGAGTAAAATAAAAAAATTTATTTTTGGATCAATAAAATTAAAAGTAGAGCTATTTTTATTCTATTGATCTAAAGGTAAAACTACTTATTTTACTCTATAAAATAAGATTTTCATTTTAAATGACCCAAATCCATTTTTCTAAACCCAAGCAATGAAATCACTAAAAATTTTATCCCATAACCCTTGGTACATTGAAAAAAATAAAAAATAAAACTCAAAATTGATCATAAAAAATTATGGGACATCAATTTGATTTTCAAATATTTGGGACATTAATTTAATTTTAAAAAAATTAAATTCATTTGACATTTGTCCAAATATTAGCATCTGCTAAACAAAACACTAGGTAGATTTAATATCTAACATATGTGATAATGTATCACATTATATGATGATGATGATGATGATGATGATGATATGACAAGTGCAAAATGGACTCTAAAATTATTCTTGGTAAGAGTTGTGATACATTAATTTAATCTTCAAAAAATTTATAATACTAATTTAACTTTTTAAAAAATTAATTTTTATTTTACGTTAATCCAAATATTAGTCTTTGTGAAGAAAACATTACATCTGATATGTCACATTATAAGATGGCAATATCGCATATTCCCCAGCAATGATATTAGCATATTATTTTTACAAAACCACTTTAAATATCATAATATATTCTTTGTTTATTTTTTCTAGATAAAATAATACGAAAACATATAAAATTAATTTCCTATTTCTCCCTAGTAGGGACAATATCCTTGCTAGATGTCGACTGATTTTAAACTTTAATTGTGTATAACTTTAAAAAGTAAGGAAGAGAAAATTGGACCAGACCGACCGGTTTGATCAGAAATTGGTCATTTGACAGGTCTGATTAAGTCCAAAATATTGGGGGGAGTCAAAATCGATTAAAACCGATCAAGAACCAGTCAAAATTGAGAAAAATTGGACTAGTCTGGGCTTTTTTTTTTTTGAAAAACTTAAATTTTTTTATTCTAAAACTTAAATATTAATCTTATGGCAATCATAGAGTAAAAATAAAAACATAGAACCAAAGAAAGATATTAATAAAAATTATTGGGTTATTATTCTCTTCTCTCAATTATTCGTAGACTACTCACTATAAACTTTAATAGTTATTAACAAGTATTGTTTTCAAATACTTTGTAATCATGTTGTAAGGTTGAGATTAAAGAAATTTTATATAAATTATATTTATTTTTATAGACATATGAATATTTTTTTATTGATTATATTAATATTAATGATTTAACGTATTTATTTATATTCTAATTAATTATATGTATATATTTATATATATTTTTATTATATTTCAGTTGAACTCTGATTGAACCAATTGGACCTTTAAACTTTTAAACTAGTACTTTAATCGGTTTGATGTTCGCTCTGATTATGTCTTCCTTGTTAAAAATTACTCATGTCGAATCTCTTCACGTTTCGATTCGGAGGATTAGCACGAGACCACCTTTTAATTTGCCTCTTTTTATCTTCTGATAATCTATATTATTATTATTATTATTAAATTGTTAAGTTATCAAAAAGAAAAGAGAATCTATAAGATGCTTTAATATTACAAAATAAAAATAATAAAAAGATGCAAAAAGGAAATTAAAAGAACAATCTTCAACTATAGAAGGAATAATTTTTATTCTGGAATAAATATTTTATTTATAAATTATACATATTTTTTATATGAAGTATATGCTTTTTCAGCTGGCTGTAGTTCTATAATACAACTTGGTGGACCGTCCACCGAAATTGAAAATTCCCAGGTTCACTTCCTCCGCAAAAGAAGCCAAGAAGTCTGCAACACAATTACGTGTTCTTGGAATTTCACAACTAGGCATAAGAGTATATCATTATCTAATTCTAAACCATGACGCAAGCAAATGTAAAAGCATCTTTGGATAACTATTACATTAGATAAGACAAGCCAGATGAGCTGTCACCAAAACATTTGGATATATTATTTGGTGTGCGTCTTCAATGAACAATAAATATACATAAAAGTAAATGAAAATGTTAAAATCTACTTTGTATTTTACTTGCAGCTTCGGATACGAGTATTTTACTTGTAGCTAAAACAACACTTCTTATTTCAATATATGAATTCAAATTTTAAAAATAAAATTTTGTTGACAAGATGCCTATGGCATTGAATGTGGCTTGTTCTTTATTTCGATATATATTCAAAATATGATATGAGAATAAAATAAATAAAAAATGATTTTAAAATTAATAAATAAATATTAGTTACATTAAAATAATAGAAAAAGAACGAATAAAACATCAATTGACAACAGTTTTTCATACGTGAAATTGACAACGAATTGAAATGAAAGCAACAGCTTAATTTTTCAAAGAAAAAGTTTTATTTCACTTAGAATAAGAAGTAATTCTATGAGTAATATTGATGGTCTAATCGTGTAAAAAATGGGTCATAAATAAAGGATTACACAAAAATTAAATTTAAGTTTCTATAATATTGGAGATTTATTACGCTTTTAATGTAAATATTTCTTACATCGTTAATTAGTTAATTTATTTTAAATTTATCGAAAAAAGTACGGATTTTCACTTAAAGAGGATTCTTATGCTATAAAATGTTACTCTAAAAAGTATTTTTTTTAAAAAAAGCCTGAGTTAATCCTTCATCTTCTCACTTTTTTCTTGGGTCTTCCCTTATATGACTTTTATCAAGTACGTTATCATCTTTCTTTTGTGAATATTTTTTTAGTCTTATAAATATAGATATGGTTAGATAGACTTTGAAAGGCTGTGTAATATACTCTTTAAATTACAGTATTTTTTATGCAGTCTCTGTTTTAAAAGATGATTTGTTATTGATAAACAAATAAGCTACTTATTATTAATTAATCCAAAATATGAAATGTATTTATCTTTTATTCAATTTAAATTTAGAATATTTTATTCAATTTATAAGTACCCTTCACATTGAAGAAAAAAGCAATTAAGCCCAAGTACGCTGTAAAAAATATTTAAGCTCAGGGACTAAGGGGGTAGATCTGTAACTTTAAAAATTAATCAAACATACGATCAAATAGAACTATTTTATGTTACATATGCAAAAAGAATTAATTCAAATTAAATAGCATTTGTTAGAACAGTTTAATCCATAAATTAAAATAATAATTATGGCTATTAAAAAATATTTCTTTTTTTTAATCTGTTTATAAGAAGAATCACAAAGGATTAAACTAGCTGCAAAAAAGTATCTAACTCGAAAGACTTATTTATCAGTTTTCTTTTAGATTTAATTAATCCATCGATTTCATAATTTCACTCAATTTTAATTAAGTCTTTATATTATATAAAATTTTTTAATTAGATTTCTAACTCTACATGACACTACAAAAAAGTTAAATTAAATAAAATATTTCTAAAATATTTATTAGCTATAATTTTAAATTTAAAAAAATAAATCCTAACTATTTATTTCAATTAGAGAACTAATACAACTAAAGATAAATGATCCACTCTAAAAACATCTTAGTTTGAATTTAAAAAAAAAAACAAATAAAATAAAAGGAACAACAAGAGGGTCAAGTGTTTGGGAAACAGGGGCTGGGACTGTGACAGAGAAGAAGGAAGATGGTGGTGCTGCAAGGTTGCGACTGTGTCGAGGTTGGCAGAGGTAGTGGCTGGCTAGCGATATGGTGGCGTTCTCCACGGTGCATGACGATGCGTTGGTGGTTGCACAGTGGAGACACAGTGGGGCACTATGGAGGCCGCAATGATGGGAGCCTCGGTGCCGCGCATGGCTCTGGCGGCAGTCGTAGGCGCAGGCCGCTCCTTCGACTGAGGGTCCCTTATCTCCGCCGTGTAATGGCCCCAAGGCCTCCGCCTTACCCCACAGTACCTCATCGTCCTGCCACCTGAGCCGCCGCCGTCGTTTTCTCTTGCCGCCGGCCTCTTGTTGGTGGCACACTTGTTGTTGTTGTGGTGGTGGTGGTGGTCGGAGATGGGGTCATGTAGGTCTTGCTCTTGGACCGAAGCCATGCCATTGAGACGCCTTACTGCTTCTTCCATGATGCTGATTGAGAGAAATTTCGGTGTGAGTTATAGCTATTTAGGTTTAATTTTTGAAGAGTTCTACAGGTCTGTGATTAATTATGAGTTCACAATTTGCATTTGATATGAATTCACAATTACAAAAATAGATCCACAACCGGACACTAAGGTAATTAATTATGAGAAGAAGAAGAAGATGGATAAAGAGGGAAAGGGGATGGACTAAGCATTTTGGCACATTTGCATTTGTTTCTTCTTCAACCACTTACTCTTGCTGGTTCTTCTATGCTTTAGAAGTTGCATTTCCATCTGCATGTTTTCTTCTGGTCTGTTTCTTTTTTGCCATTATGGATATATTGATTGATGATGGTGATGATGAATAATTAATAATGGTGGCCGTGATTAGGGGGAAGCGGACGAGATGAGTGGGGTGGAGATAAATAATGAGATAGGAGTTTTTTTTTTAATATAAAATAGTGGTAAAAAAATATCTTAAAAATATTCTATTTAAATTGATTTTTTTTTCTAACGTTTTATAGATTTAGGGACATAATTAAAAATATTTATATAATATAAAGATTTATTTAAAAATTTTTAAATTATAGAAACCTAATTAAAAATTAAGTAAAATTATAGAAATCACAGATTAATAAAAAAAATTTATATTCAAAAGCTAATCATGTTTAGGAGAGTTTAATATCTATATATTGATGATATATGATAAAATTATATTATTAATCAATAAAATTTTATTAAAATAATAAATCATATAAAATAATTATTTATTATCATAATCATCCAAGAATGATTTGTTATTTTAGTAAAATTTTATAAGTTAACCGTATAAATAATGTTGATACCATTTATGCATAAAAATTAAATTTTATTAAAGGGATTAATTTTGATATATTATCAACATAATTTTTTTTATACTATTAACTAATTACATATTTAATATATTTAAGGTAGTAAATAGTTAAGTTTAATATTTATACTTATACAGTAAATTGTAAAATTTCGTTTTATATTGTAATATATTATTAGATGTCTTTATTAAAAAATATTATTATATACCTATATAATTTTTTTTAATAAATATATTAAAATAAAATTCCAGTTTACAAAATATGGTAAAAGGCTAAAAGCTTAGTAAAACGTAGATATTAACTCAAATTTAATATTCTAAAAAGGTCAAAAGAAGGGAAACCTTTATTTTCACCTATAAAAAGCCTCAGACCCATTCTCGATCTCCCACCCCTCTCTTCCGCCGCTCACACACCCAATTCCATATTTGTACGCCATTATTTACAAATAAATTAATTTTTTTTATTTATATCAAAAAACAAAAAAAGAAAAAAAAATTACCGTAGCACACAAAGCCCTAGCTGAACCCTCTCCGGCAACCGTCATCACCGCCGCCATGGACTTTACTCCGCCGCCGTTCGAGGATGGGTTTACGGCGGAGAAGCTCTTCAACCAGGGCTTCTCCTACACCTACGACGACGTGATATTCCTCCCTCACTACATCGACTTCCCAGCGGAGGCGGTCGACCTCTCCTCCCGCCTCTCACGCAACGTCCCCCTCTCCGTCCCCTTCGTCGCCTCCCCCATGGACACAGTCTCCGAGGCCGCCATGGCCACCGCCATGGCCTCTCTCGGCGCCATCGCCATCATCCACTCCAACATCTCCCCTGCCGCCCAGGCCGCCATCGTCCGCTCCGCCAAGTCCCGCCGCGTCCCAATCCTCTCCAACCCCGTCTTCCTCCCGCCCTCTGCCTCCATTGACTCCCCCGACGACTTCGCCGACTCCCCCTTCATACTGGTCACCGAGGCCGGCGACGCTAAGTCCAAGCTGCTCGGCTACGTCTCAAAAGACGATTACACGAGTCGGAACGACAAGGGCTTGAAAGTCAGCGAGTACATGGCTTCGTCGCTGGTCACTGTGCCGTGGAGCTCTGACCTGGCGGGAATAGACAGGGCTTTGGATGAGAAGAAGGCGAAATTTGTTGGGCTGGTAAAGGATGACGAGGTGGTTGATGTGGTGACCAAGGAGGAGGTGGAGAGGGTGAAGGGGTACCCGAAACTGGCGGCTCCGGGTTCGGTCGGGGCTGACGGGGAGTGGATGGTTGGGGCGGCGATAGGGACGAGGGAGCAGGACAAGGAGAGGCTGGAGCACTTGGTGAAGGCTGGGGTGAACGTGGTGGTGCTGGATAGCTCACAGGGGAACTCGAGTTATCAATTGGAGATGATCAAGTACGTGAAGAAGGTGTACCCGGAATTGGATGTGGTTGGTGGCAATGTGGTGACCATGTACCAGGCTGAGAACCTGATCCAGGCTGGTGTTGATGGCTTGAGGGTTGGTATGGGGTCTGGGTCCATTTGCACCACACAAGAGGTCTGTGCAGTTGGGCGTGGCCAGGTATGAATATATGGTTCTTCATCCTTGATGGGTCTTTTTGATTATCTCTTTGATCTTTGTTGCCTGTGGTAGACAAGAAATACTCACAAGTACCAGCTAGATATGCTCCATACCCAATAATAATTGAAGTCTCACCGAAAAGTGAAGGTTAAAAGTGAATTCTTATTGAAATATCACACTATTATTGGGTACGGGGTATTTCCGGTTGGTGCTCTACAAGCATGCAATTATTTCTCATGGTGGATTGGTAGTGTATGTTGAAGGCCTGAAGTTTGAACTTTTTGTTGCATTTGGCTTTGGATTGTGATGTGACAATGTTTCTTCATCCTTGATGGGTCTTTTTGATGATCTCTTTGATCTTTGTTGCCTGTGGTAGACAAGAAATACTCACAAGTACCAGCTAGATATGCTCCGTACCCAGTAATAATTGAAGTTTCACCGAAAAGTGAAGGTTAAAAGTGAATTCTTATTGAAATATCACACTATTATTGGGTAAGGGGTATTTCCGGTTGGTGCTCTACAAGCATGCAATTATTTCTCATGGTGGATTGGTAGTGTATGTTGAAGGCCTGAAGTTTGAACTTTTTGTTGCATTTGGCTTTGGATTGTGATGTGACAATGTTTCTTCATCCTTGATGGGTCTTTTTGATGATCTCTTTGATCTTTGTTGCCTGTGGTAGACAAGAAATACTCACAAGTACCAGCTAGATATGCTCCGTACCCAGTAATAATTGAAGTTTCACCGAAAAGTGAAGGT
Organism: Dalbergia cochinchinensis; assembly: GCA_031216125.1. Classification (NCBI taxonomy): domain Eukaryota; kingdom Viridiplantae; phylum Streptophyta; class Magnoliopsida; order Fabales; family Fabaceae; genus Dalbergia; species Dalbergia cochinchinensis. The sequence continues at coordinate 32,236,561 of CM062374.1, read as the reverse complement.
TAAAAGTGAATTCTTATTGAAATATCACACTATTATTGGGTAAGGGGTATTTCCGGTTGGTGCTCTACAAGCATGCAAGTATATCTCATGGTGGATTGGTAGTGTATGTTGAAGGCCTGAAGTTTGAACTTTTTGTTGCATTTGGCTTTGGATTGTGATGAATTTTGATGGATGTGACAATGGTTTTGAGCAAGTTTGATTGAGTTATTAATTAGAGCTCAATTGCCGATGAGGGTTGGCTACTCAATTTCTTGGGGTTGAACACAGTGTTGAACAATTGTCTGTTGTGTGAGATATTCTTGCCATGGTATCTCATTTATAGTTCATTTTCTTCAGCAAGAGAAAGGTCAGAGCTCAGTGGCCATTTAATGCCTAAACTTTGAACTATTTGTTATGTTACGTTTGGCTTTAGATGGTGATGAGTTTCTCACTTATTGAATGCTACAAGTCTTTGAGTAGCTTGAGTGTGTATAGGCTTTAAATATTGCATTTTTAGTGTTGTGGAATATCAGCTCTGCCTCCTATCCATGTTCTTGATGATATATTCCATCTTGTGGTCAGTTCTTAATATTAACTTTGTGCCTTTTCAGGCAACTGCTGTGTACAAGGTCTCATCCATTGCTTATAAAAGCGGTGTTCCTGTGATTGCTGATGGCGGCATCTCAAACTCTGGTCATATTGTTAAGGCTTTGTCATTGGGAGCATCTACTGTTATGATGGGAAGCTTCTTAGCTGGTAGCACTGAGGCTCCCGGAACTTATGAAGATCAGGTTTGATGCACTGTGTGTGTTATTGACATAAATGTGGTAAAGTATGATGCCTGTGGTTATTAAGTTTGAGTTAGTGTGATGAAAAAAGAAGACTTCATTGTTTAGAAAAAGATGGAAAATGAGAAGATGATTAAAACTTTGTGCTAAAAAAATATGTTTTAGTATTTAGTGTGGATACTTGTGGGAAAATGCTTGGTTCTTGGTATTTAGTGTGAATACTGAAATGCTTTGTGAGTATTTGAGAACGACCTTTCATAGTATGATATTGTTATTTGTTAGAAGTCATTTGGTAAAAGTGAAAGTTGTTTTTTTTTTTTTTTGGGTATTGTTGGATTTTACCATACTAAGTAGTAGCTGACCATTTAACAAGTTGGAAGCCTAAACTTATTTTATTTCCTTTTTTTACTCGTTGTCTTTTGGTTTCACTATTTTGTTAATGCCTCTTCCTTTGGTGGATGAGTTATACTTGCTTAAGCAAGAGTTAAAATGGTAATAATATGCATAACTATTTTTCACTGCACCAGAATGGTCAACGAGTCAAAAAATATAGAGGAATGGGTTCCCTTGAAGCTATGACCAAAGGGAGTGATGCAAGGTACTTGGGCGATAAAGCAAAGCTAAAAATTGCTCAAGGGGTTGTTGGAGCAGTTAAAGATAAGGGTTCTGTTTTGAAGTTCATACCATACACCTTGCAAGCTGTCAGGCAAGGGTTTCAAGACATCGGAGCATCCTCTCTGCAGTCTGCTCATGACCTTCTTAGATCCAGGGTGTTAAGGCTAGAGGTACGGTTCCCCAGCTCTCTGTTATTATTCTATCACTGGTTATTAGCATTAGATGTCTACTCAGAAGGATTATTCCAATGATTTGAGGACTCAAAAATAGGTCCATGCCTTTGGTTCTAAAAGCCATCTTGAATTGAAAAAAAGACTAAAAAGGCGTTATTTGCTTGCTGAATTTTTAAATACCTGAATTGACTCCATCTCAATGAAAAAGCTTCTCGTTATTGTGACTTGTCTGAGGGGATTCTCAAACATAATTGTTTGATTCTGCAATTTGCTATATTTAGAAGGCATAAGTATTTTGTATGCTTGCAAGCTTGCCAGAGATCTCAAGTTAACATTGGAACAATCTCCCAATTTGGTCCTTTAAAGAAAGATAAAATCATACTGATCCTCAAATGATTGATCATCTTTGATAATCGAGTGATATCAATTTGGCACCGATAAACTATATCCTGTGTTTTATTTTGTTGTTAAATAACTGTCTTTCTAGGATTAAATTGATGTCATGATTTTTTGAGAACCAAATTAATGTCATACAAATTTTGCCATGACCAAAATGGGAATTTACTCAATTATATTGTGTCTGCTTTGTGCAGGTCCGGACCGGAGCAGCACAGGCTGAAGGTGGAATTCATGGGTTGGTTTCTTATGAAAAGAAATACTATTGAAGTATGAAACCATTCCAAATGATGTGTAAGCTTTGATAGAAACTGTTGTTGTAATTAAGTATAAAAGAAGGGCAGAAACTGTTATTGGGCAGTCACAAGTTGCTGCCAGTGCCACTGATGTTCAGGGAAATTGAAACATCGTGGAAAAGTTCTCCTTGGTTCCGAGGGAAGACACCTTGATATTGTTGGAATGATCTGAGGCGTTATTTTTAAGTTGTTCTTTTAGATTTTGATTCTGTCGATGTTGGTTTTATACTTTCGCTAAATTTATTTTCATGGCTCTCTTTTATTAATGGTATCTTTGACAGTTATTCTGCCAATCATTTGCAAGGGAACAATATAATATGCTGTGGTTTGCATAAGCAACAGCAAGACTAACAATATAATACTAGTTTTGCAGGACAAAATAATCTTGGAGTTGTGTTATGTGTACTCATTTTGTATGAACACTGTGTCAATTTATATTTCATTCACCATTGAATGAAGTGTGAGTTTTATTCAAGTACGGTTCATATTCCATCTAATGATGAATAAGGTGTGAGTTGACGATGTTTCGCGTATTTTAAATACAGATAATATTTTTCATTGAGATGAAATTGATTGGATGATAAACTTGTGGGAATGGATGATTTTATGTTAAAGTTTCCAAAGTGGAAATTTTTTATTGAAAAAAATAAAATTTATAAGTTATCGATCCATTTAATGTATTGGGAGCATAAAAGTTTTCTATTATTTGAAACCTTTAAAGGGCATTAATTAGTAAAATCTTAATAAACAAGAGATTATATATGATAAAACTACGTGCAAGTTTAATATGAACGGATCCAATTTTGGAAATTGTTGTTTCATAGTGAGTTTCACTGTAAGTTTTGATGAGAGGTGAGAGGGTAAGCAAGAGGATGAGGGAAATAGGTTAGCCAAAAACATATGTATTTAGATTTAATAAAATTAATGAGAAACCTTCAAAAGTTCAAATTTTAGAAAAAGAAAATAATTCAAGTCAGAGAACCAAAGTGAGCATAAATTGATAATGATGTACCATAAATTTGTAATAAAAACTGTAAATGATAATCGATTAAACATTTATTTCTTTGATTCCAAAGGTTGACGACCAGTCAGTTAAACAGTTTTCTCCGATTAGTCTTTGTAACGTGGGTTATAAGTTGATTACAAAGCTTCTGACAAGTAGATTGCTACAAATTATGCTTTACTTCATTGCAACTAAATGTTCTTTTATAAGAGGTCGAAATGGATCCAATAATATCATTATCTCTCGGAGGTTATTCACAGAATGAGAAATGCCTGGGGAAGAAGGGATTCATGGCCATCAAGATTGACTTTGAGAAAGGATATGATTAGCTTAAAATTGGGATTTCATTTAAGACACTATATATATGCTTTGATGCTGGATAAGCATTTTGTTCATTTGGTGTTGTGTTTGGTCGGTATCCATGAACATCCTTAGGAGGTATATCAGGCCAGGTGATCCCCTATCTGGAATGAGGAGACTGCAGATGATTGTTCATCCTGTGTGGTGCTGTGTTTCTTGCATCAAAATTCATAAATATTTTGTTACTTTTTCAAAGTAAGCAAATGAGGGTATATATATATCCTTAATTTAATCTAAAACGGATCAAGATGAGTCTACTCCATTGCATACCATGAAGACTTGCTTACTTTGAAGGAGTATTTTCTCAATATTTTGATGCATATGTCATGCTCACCTAAGAGAGTTTGTCGTAAAATTGGAAGGATGCTCGTGATTCACTCTGTATAATGTGGCATGTGAGGCTTTTTCTGTTTGTCAAATTGTATTTGTAGTTACTATCTGATAGTTGAAAATGTGAGCATTTGTTAATAGCTTTAATATATCTTCTTCTTTTTTTCAAGGCATCCTGCGGCAGTAGTGGACAACTAATCATCTTAAAATGTAGAGTTCCTTTAAAGGGGTAAGCCTTTGGTCATTGGATTTTTTCATGCACACAATCAAGAATTGAACAATTAACTAAATATTTAATGAGCTCAGCTAGCTACAACTATGCTAGACCTCGTGGTTCTTGATAGCTTTAATATTAAATATGCATAAATTAATTTTTTTTCTTTGCTATCATAGACTTTATTTTCAAAACATGACTAAATACTTAATTTAGCCACTTAACTTTGAAAAATTACATATTAGTCCTTCAAATTTCACAAATAGGAACAAATTAGTCCCTCTGTTAATGTCTGAACCATTAATAGAAATATTCACGTGTTCTGTTAACTTATTTATGTGCTTTGTTCATTTTCACGGTGGGTCCAAATTTGCCTCACTCCCCTATTCTGTACAGAATAAATGATAACTTAAAGTCAAAATTTTTCTTCTAAGCAAAGAGCTATGGTGAGAGAGAAGATGAAAAAGAAGGTTTAAATAACTTCATTTAGAGATGTGAAACCAGTTAGGACTATCATGAAAATTAACAGTACATATAAACAAGTTAATTGCACATGTAAATAAGCTAATAGGGCACAACTCATATGATAATTTTATGGAGGAACTAACTTATCCCTATTTATGAAATTTGAACGACTAAGTTACCATTTTTGTCTCAAAACGTTTATTAAAAAGTTTTAATATTGGTTAAATTTCAAAAGATTGAAGGGAAAACATTATTATGAAATTTTTATTACAACACAAAATATAAAGATATCATCTTTTATATAATTTCATGTAAATATAGGGAGCCTCTCAAAATATATAAAGATAGGGATAGTTACAAATATTTTCCTTTTTTTTAATGTCATTTCACCATTTGGTGAACTCACGTCAACACCTTTTGAACACATTTATTTTACGCCGACAATAAAGTAATAAACTCATCAACAAAAGGATAGAATTGTGATGTAAAGATGTCAACATGATATCAAAGAGATCTGTGATTTCAATTTTTCTCCCTAAAAGTTCTGAAATCTTAAAACAATTCAAAGTGAAATCAAGGTATGTCTCTAGGATGATACAATTTCACATAACATAACATCATGACTCATGAGTTAGACTTGTGAGATGCCCAAAATTTTTTATTGCAACCTAAAAAATTGTTTTCATGGTAGCTAGAAAAATTAATGCCAAGATTAATAACCTGTGTAATTAATCAAAACATAAATTACGTTGGAAATCTCTTACTGCTAATTACCAATGCAAAGATTGTTGCTTTTAGTATATCCAGAGTGAACTTGAAGATTCTTCTCAATTAATAGAAATGCGGGACATATATATGCACACCATTTTGTCATCAGCATTTACTCTATGTCTGATATATATGATTTTGACTTTCCATGATATCTGTTTTCTTGTTTTATGTATATGAGTTGTTAAAGAATACTTCAAGTTGATAAAAACAATATGGATCAAAAGCAATATGGTCAATTTCCACTAAGAGAGATTGATAGTCTAGCACCATCACATAATGAAAATCAATACCAATCTACCCACATGATGGCATCCAACTACTCCCCCAACTCAAGCAATTGGTTATTTGCCCCTTCATCTTACTTGCAAGAGCAACCATTCTCTCAGTATTATAGCCTCCGGGAACCATAAGAAGAATTGTAACAACAACTTAATGACTTTTGGGGAACTGAAAAAAGGAAAATTGAGGAGGCTATTGATTTTAGAAAAAATAGTTTGCCTTTGGCTAGGATTGAGAACATCATGCAAGTTGATGATGAAGTGAAGAAAATTATCTTTGTTTTTTCTATCTAATCCTTTATCTATTTGGCAGATTTTCTGCTCTTTGATCTAAGGAAAAGGTTGAATGGTGGTTCGGTAAAGGTGATTGGAGTGATATATAGTGAGGTTTGCTTGTAAGGTGAAGGGGAGACATGGGAGTTGAAGGTGAATGTCTTATGAAATTTGAGAACATTGTGATGTGTTGAGTACGTCTTGAGTGAAACACTGGTGAGGTTTGATTTAGAGTGACCTGAAAATAGTTTGAGTGTGTGAGCTGAGCGTGCGGCGTGCGCGCGCGCATGTGTGTGTGTGTATGTATGTTAAGAGTGTGTGAGTTTGGTTCTGTGAGCAGTAGTGCTGAAATTGGAAGGCATTTTCAATGGACATTCTGTTAGCCATTGTTTTAATAGGCCTTTTTGATAACTTGGTTCTACATTATGTATAAGCACAAATGGATTTTATATCTCCAATTGGCCTGGAATATGCTATCACCAAGATCGTTTGGTGATTGCTTGGGAGATGATATAATATAAGGAAAGGTGATTGGTTTCGATCTTATGGACCTATTAGAACTGACTTAGTTTTTCAGGGGGGATATTATTTGGTTATGGGTGTACTACTATTGATAAGAGTAGTTTGCTGCAGGAGTTCAAAGTGTACGGTCTTTATGTTTTGGTCTTTTATCTTGGAACTGTTCTAACATATTTGTACTTGTACATTACTTCCCCTTGTGGGTTAAGCCTTCCTCCATAATTATCGAAAAAAAAGCCGAGGTTTGTGTTGTCTTCGCAAAAGCATGTGAAATGTTCATAATGGAAATGACAATGAGGTTGTGGGTAAGTACAGAGGAAATAGAAGGAAAACACTTCAAAGGAGTGATATTACAACCATAATCGAAAGCACATATGCATATGATTTTTTGGTTGATATTGCACTGAAGGATGAAAATGGGGTGGTGGAGCATGTTCACAAGGCACTTTCATAGATACCAAGAGGGATTATTGGTATTCCAATTACAAATACACCTTACCCTTGTTTGCCAGCTCATGAGTCTATTGCAAGTCCATTGGATTGCACTCCAAGAATAGTTATAAGAAGGTGTTCTTACCTAGAAATGCGGCAAGAATACAAGTAGCTCCAACATCCGTGCAAGTGGAGATTGGGTACCTGCAAAGACACTCCGATACTCAAGTCAGTGAATGAATGATGCATAGAGTGGTAAAAGAATAGTATGTAATAATCTTGTGATACTTGGGGGTGTTAAGCCCTTTATATAGTGTGAGGTGACTCTGTAATAAGTTAGGAGATAATTTTCCCTGTATAAGGGAGATATTCCTGGGATTTAGTAGATGTTAGATATATTCTATATTTGTAGGAGGTATGATATGATATAATAATGATAGGAGATAATGAGAGATATAGAGAGATCTTATATGCGATTTAGAAGATATCCTCAACTAAATATAGAGTAAATCTGCAGGAGACCTAGGTGCACATGACCGATCTTTGGGACCCGTGTCTGAGCTCTAGTGGTTTAGGCTGAGGTGTCCGACTCATTTCTAGTCGAGTACATAAGGCACATTCATATTCAAGTTCATTACATGCAATCAACTCATCCATTCACACATCAAATGCAATAGCCACCACAACAAAATAATTCTCCAAATCCCAATGTATAAACAAATAAAATGTATTGGGTGAAAACACTACATGGATAATCATTAGTTTGTTCAACTATAAATGAAATTAGTTAAATGTATTAAGTCATCAAACCCCTACCTTACTCGTCCCCAGTATTTATCTTATTTTTTGTATGTTACGTTAATGTAGTTAGTTTCAATATGAATATGAAAATATGATCCCAGTATTCAAGAGATTTTTCCAAATTAGTTATTAATTTATTTTTTCTTTTTTTTTTGTCATTTTAAATACAAATCATACATACCAAGAATGGGCTTTATCATGGTTTGAATGGGCTATCTGGCCAACACTCTAGATACAGTGGCCAAGCCTACTCTACAACTCCAAAGCAGGCGTTGGAGCTGGAAGAGCTGTTGCTACGACAACAACATGAAGAAGGATGTCATAAATGAGGCATACTGGATCTTGGGGAACATAAACACGTGGGATGAGATACTGATTATGAAAGAAAGACAAGACTCTTCCTCTGAACCTAGACAAGACTGACTATTTTAAAGGCTTCAAGTAACACTTCGTTGGAGCAAGGAAACCTATGGCTCTGATACCACTTTGTCACAACCTGATTTGGGAACGTGATCGATGCATAAGGAATTCCATATCCAAGTAAGCCTCATGATCGTCGAGTCATACTATACACATATCTTATTTATAAAATCCATTTTAAATCATAAATCAATTGGCATATTTAATCATAAAAATCCTGAAGACTCCTTTTTCCATGAGTTAAATATGAAATTGTAGCTATAATACAATTTATACTGAGTTGCTCTATTACAAAAGAATCATGAAGCCATAAGCCTTTTAAGTACAAAATAAATATCATGATTAATCAAAAAGCTTAATTATGCATGGTCCGGGACTTTGCTCGCACTACCACAAGAGCACTCTACCAAAATATCCAAAACACTTCATGATAACATGAAGCTCACCAAGTAGAAATACTAGTGCCGCTGAGGAGGAGGAGGATGTAGAGGATCCAACGCTATGGCTGTATCTGTGAGAAAATGAAGGAGAAGAGGGGTGAGTTTTATCTTAAGACTCAGTGAAAGGATCCTCACCCATAATCATACATGGAACAAGAAGAAAAATACATAATAGTAATGCAACATCCATAAATCATTTCATTTAACTTACATAATGACTATGAAATCATAAGTTTGATAGAAATACAAAGTTATTTTTTTCTCATAAATTATAAAAGAGAACAAACTATCCATAACTGTAATGTGGTGCTCAGTCTCTGGCAACCTGCATCCCTGACAGACTGATATGAATAAGGATAACTTGCCCCTAGCGGCCACTTGGTATACCCAAGGTTACGACTTAACTGTCGTTAACTCATAGTTCTATTTCTCTCAGTAATTCCCTATTCTAAAATTATGCTAAAGTCTAAAAAGGGAGTTCTATGATGCTAAGCTTAACATTTCTCAATCCTTGTAAATAAGCATAAAATTTAACATTTCCTTTCATCAATCATAATCAAATCAAATCATGGAGATAATCACATAAAGGAAATCATAGCTCAATTATGGTCTCATGCATTTCTTGTAACCACATTTTCATGAGTTTGCAAATGTGCTTTTTAGTTCTTGCAAAAATACATACAAATCTTATATCATATCAAAGTTCAGGTTTTGATTTGCTAAATGCTCAAATGTGCTAGGAAAAATACTTTTAATGACCAAAATAAGGCCATGAGATCAAACCCACTCACCTGGAGGGGTGGAATGTAAAGGACCAACTCTAAGAGAGTTCTGGGAAGAGGGAATAACACTAATATCTGCCATAACCATCAAAAACTCATAAATGATCGATGGGTATTTCTAAATAGCTTTAAACTAACTTTAACAATATTGAGGAAGTATTTTCACTTGACAACAATGAGAAAATGATGGTACCTAACCCAAGCACATGAAAGAATATAGAGAAAGGAAGCATAAACCAACAACTAAAATCACCTTGAAACTTGGAGGGGAGTAGATTTGAGTAGGGTTGAGAGAAAATGAGTACGAAAGGTGTTTGGGGTTAGATTTTCTAGAAGAAATGAGGGAAAAACTGGGTTAGGGGGTTTAAATAGGGTGGTGTCACTAAACAAAATGGCATCATTTCCCACTGCTCACGTATCACATATCCAAGACCGTTATAGTGGTCAGGGGCCTGAAGCATCCCTGTTGGGAAAATGCACGACCACTATAGCGGTCTAGGACTGCTATAATAGTTGACAAACTACAAAAAATGAGATTTGGGGCACTCACCATCGCTATAGCGATCCTGAACTGCAATAGCAGTGTTAGAAGGGGTTGATTGTATTGAAAGCTAGCTTTCTGCATTTAGGGTCTTTCCTGCAACATGGGTGAGTCATAGGGGACCCTAAGGCTATATATAATTTGTTTAAGGGCACATGTACTTGAGATATTACAAATAATTTTTAATAAATTATATATTATACTAATTAACATGACATACAAAAATAAAATGATATGTAATTAATATTATTCTTTAAAATTTACCTTAAATTTGAGAGTGATTAATTAATTAGAGAGTGATTAATTAATCATATTTATGCATTGATTTGCGATATTTATTAGTTATAATTTGTTGACATGATAATATTACTGTAATTTTAATTAATAAAATAATTTTAAATTAATATAACTACTATGTCAATGATTGCACAAATTTAAGGTTCTCAAGAGTATCAATTTGACATCTCTTCTGTAAATTCATGGTTCTGTCTGAAACTAACATAGATTATGATTAAAAGATATATATCTCATTAACTTTTATAATATGTTGTTCTAAGGATTTAATTTTAATGAATTGTTAATATAAAAGGATATTTTACATAAATATCCAATCATATAAAATTGAAGTATCCAACCACTAATTACCACATTTAAATGTAATTTGAATGAATATACCAAAATAGGAAGAATATCATATCTAAACCATATTGCAAACCCTAAAAATTTCATATTAAAATTAAAAGATAATAGAGTATATGGGAGTTTTAAAAAAAATGCTCAAGCATTAAATAATGAAATTCTTTGAATTTAAGTAAAAATAAATATACCATCGTAAATATTTTATATTTTTAAAAGCAAAAACATATTTCAAAAGGTAAACTAAATTATTTAAATCATAATTGAATTAATTTCAGAAGATTTTAATTTATTTATCTTGATAACCATGTTTTCAAATAAAATATATAATTTTAAATTATCTATCTATTATTTATGATTGATATCATTGCGATAGATTTTATTAATTAAAAATTGATAATATTGATTGAAAACTATCATATAAGTTAATTTCAAATCATGCATTCATTGGTAATATATAAATCAGGTATTTCACATAGAACAATAGTACATTTGAAAGAAACCATAACTATATATTAAGCTAAATAATATTTTGATAAAAACAATTTGAAATATATTAGAATGAAAAAATTATTTCATAAATTTAAAATATAGAATAAAAATTTGGAAATTCAACCAACAAATTTCTTTTCTTCGCTAAAGTCATAATACAGATCAGGAGAATGCACCTCCCAACAAAGGACCATTACATGAAAGAAAAGAAAATGATATCAACTTATGAAATCAGTTGTGTGCACCCAAAAAAATATATATATATAAAATCAGCTAGTCATCATTCATCCATTGTCTTAACACGTGTCGTGGGAAATTGAGATCTATATAATGGAGTATATTGAGTTTAATCACTAGATCTTTGCACATCTACAGAAAACTATTGGACCTCCACCTCGAAATGCTTAAATTAAGTAGGGATAGAGCTAGACTATGTTTTTTTTTTTTTTTTTTTTGTGTGTAGGGGAGGGATACCAAATAGCCAATGCTACATAAAAAATATATACCTTAGTAATTTTTAGCCTAATTTACAAATTAAATTAAAATTATCATATGTAAAAGAAATAAATATTATACAATCAAAACTCAAGAAAAATATACATATATTTACATAGAATAATATCTATTTAAATAAAAAATTAATAAAATTTAATTAACTAAATATTTTTGGGGGGCCAAATTAAAGAAAAGGGACAATCTTTAAAAGAAACTAAAAATTTTAGGGGAGCCTCTGTCTCCCCCCAAACACTACTATCCGCCTTTGAATATAAGAGTAGATTGCTACCATGAAACAATAGTAATTCAATAACCGTTATTCTATAGCCCTTGCTTGGATAGAGAAAATCAAGTTTAATCACCTACAATTAAAAATATTGAATACAAAAAAGCATGAGGAAATAAAATAGTTGAGATCCATAACAATTATATATGTAAAAAAAAGAATATGAACAAAATGAATGAGATAAAAGAGTCAGTAAAGACAGATTAAAAATTTTCTCAAACAGAAATGAAAATTAAAAATAAGAATAAGAACGGGATGGATGAGATGGGAGAAAAAATAATCAAGAATTTAAAGAAGAAGTGATATTGTAGCATATAATAACGGGTTTTGAAATTAGGTTGTGAAGTGGGAGTAAAATTATGATTTATAATTGATACCTCATAATTAATAATCAATTATAATTAATGTGATTGATATTTATCAATTAAGTATGATAAATATAGATTGATGTTCCAGATTCTAAATGAAAATTGTGGACTCTAAATCACTCTCGAAATGACACCTATAAAAGTTTCTCTCATAAGAGCATGAATATTAGTATTATATATAGATTATAGAGTATAGATTATGGATACATTATAGATTGTAGATTATGGATATATTATAGATTATAGATAGATTATAATTTATAATAAAAAATATTTTAATTATAATTCTAAAATATAAAGTAATTTATACAAATTAAGTACTTTCTAATTTCATCAATTAATACGTTTAAAGCTCGTTTGGCATGCTTAATAGGATAAAAGCTGATATTATAAGATTTGATAGGATAAGACCAGATAAAATTTTAATGCCATCCAATGTTTGACATAGCGATGTATAAGATATTGTATCTTTTATATTTTATAATACTATAATTTATTTAAAAATGATTCTAATATCTTAAGTAAATATTAAATATGATAAAATAATAATAAGAAATTTTTATTAATTATTTAAATATAATTTTCAAATATTATATTTAGTATTTATTTATCATTCATTAATTTTATTTTTTATTTTTAGTATATGTAACTAAATTGTTATATATTATTTTTTAACAATATTTACTTATCATAAAAAATTTATTAAATATATTTTTTGTTATTATTATTTATTTAATAATTAATTTATTTTATTAAAATATTAAAAAATAAAAGTGATCTCATATGTTAAACATTAACCAGGCCTAATACCTTATCCCTGTGCTATATTAAGTTATATAGTATTTTGACGTATAAGGAAATTATGATGGATAAACTTATACAATATATTATCTACACCAAATAACAAATAAGAGTATAATGTATAGTATTAGCTTATCCTATCAAGCTTAATGCAACATACCAAACACACCGCTAAAATTTAATTTCCATATACTAATTATGTAAGATGATTTTATGCTATCAATTAATATAAATATACCAAAATGACAAGTCATGGTACATAACTATCCACTATTACAACCGTTATTTGTCATTTTAGTGAATTTTTTGGTTCATAATGTAAAATTATTTTATACTCTTGATATGTAAGAATTAAACTCATAATTTTTTTTTGGTCGTGGGAGGGGGGATGGGTTTCTTGAACACCAGTTCTGCTGGTTTCGAACCTGGGTGCAGTACTTTAAGAGACACGAAGGTCTATTATTTGAGCAATGCCTCAACTCCAACTCATAAATTTTTAATGGTGCCTACTCCCCTACATGTGTTAGTCAATGCCTACCATGCAAGTGAGATGTGTATGACCAATAAAATGACACACGATGATTTAATTAGGTGATGTTATGAGTGATTAGTTAGTTCGAATTATTTTTCTTCAAAATAATTACAATTACCAAAATAACAATAAAAACAATGAAAAGAAAAAAACAAAATACAATCAACATTGTGCACTAAGAGTTCTGGAACAACCGAACTCATAACAAATTACAAAATAAAAATTTAAAAATGTAAACATTAAATATTAAAAATAACTAAATTACAAAAATTCAGAATAAAATAATATGAAAGAAAAAAAAATAGAACTATTAATTTAATATATTTTAGACAAATCAAATTAATAAAAACATATTGAAATAACAAATTAAAAAAATTTACTAGTAAAAATTAATTAAAATTATAACAAAACAAAAAAGTAATACAAAAACAAATTCACTAAAAAAACAAAAATATTACAAAATAATTATGGAAGATAATTAAAATTTAAACACACAGAATTAAAAACATAAAAATAAAAACAATGAAAAGAAAAAAATAGAATACAACCAACACTGTGCACTCAAAGAGTCTGGAACAACCGAACTCTTAACAAATTACAAAATAAAAATTAAAAAATGTAAACATAAAATATTAAAAATACATAAATGACAAAAAAATTAGAATAAAATAATAAGAAAGCAAAACAAAAAATAGCACTGTTAACTTAATAGATTTTAGACAAACCAAATTAATAAAAAAAATAAAAAAAATTAAAATAACAAGTTAAAACATTTACCAGTAAAACGTAATTAAAATTATAAAAAAATAAAAAAGACCGTCTTCCCCTCTTCCACTTTTCATTGCCTTTATTTTTATTTTTTAAAAAAATTTTACATATTCTTTTGTTAAAAATTTTACATTTACTTAATGAATAAATGATTTCAATTTTAGTAAATTATTTCAGTTGTTGCAATCTTGGTTTTTACATTTACTCCCATATGCATCCGTGTCTACTTATCATTGGCCAATAGAAACAACTGCAGCGAAGGTATTGACCTTGATTGCAGGTGAGAATGCCCCATTTTTAATTGGACAAATTAAACTGAAACGTTTCTAGGGTTTTTTTTTTTGTGTGGGTGGAAGTCATTTTCGGTTCCTTTTGGGTGAGTCTCCCTTGGTCTAAACTTGGGCCTTGTTGGATTAGCTTTAAAGCCCGAAAGTGAGGCCCCAAAGGTAAAAAAAAAGGCTATCGCAATTCTCTGTCCCTTCTCGTTTCTCGCTAGAAGGGAAGGAAGTTTGCAATCTGCAACTTTTCAAACCCAGAAGAGGGTGCCCTGCACAAATCTATCACTAAACATAAACATCGCAACTTTCATCTTCTTCTTTTTTCAGGTAATAACAATACATCAGAAGCTCCTTTCTCTAGGTAGTTCGGTCTTCGTTCTGCTTTGTTCACAGTGCTTAAGAATTTGTTATGTCCTTTTGCTTTTGTGTTTTTTTTTTTTTGGTATTCATTCGTCATTCTAATTTTTCAGCCATTGACCTCTATTATTAGCTTCTGAATGCTTCAAGAGCTGTTCTCTTCTATGAAATCACCTTCCACGACATCAGAATATGAAACAGTGTTCGGGTCCATCTTGTTTCTAAACAATATGCTTTGTTTTTAGGACACTTGCATAACTTTTTCTAATTCAAATTCTGTGATTCTAGGACTTGTTTTTTACTGGGTTTCTAATCATGTTTTGGTTGAAAGTTTGCGATTGATCCTTATAAGATGAACAATATTGAGGTTTGAATGCTAATAGATTATAGGCTTAAATATGTTTTTAATACCTATAAATATAATATAGGCTGTTTTGGTTTTACACCCTCTAAAATGTTTTGTTAGTTTTAAGTCCCTTGTTTTACTAATATTATGTTTTTTGTCCTTAGCAGTAGTTTGTAGGGTTGAGTAATAATGTTTCTAAGGAGCAAAATAGATTTTGAAGATATTTATAATGATAAAAAAATAAATTTTTTTGATAAGATTAAATATCTATTCTAAACCACTTTTATGGACTTAAATATGGAGTATTGGGACTAAAAACATAGTATTAGAAAAAGGAGGGAATAAAAACCAAAATATTTTTTGGAGGGACTGAAATCAAAATGAAATATATTTATAGGGACCAAAACATATATATGAGAGTAGATGATGCATCAGTATGATTTGAGCGATCATATACAATGTTTCAACAATTTTTTTTTTCTGCTTTCAGGATATTTTTATTAACTGGATTAGAAGCTCGCAATGTTTGTCATACTGGGCTGATTTGCCATTCTGAGAGACAGCAACTCTGAAAGCTAAGAATGAACATGCTTTTAAGAATAAGGCCTTATTTACCCAATAGTTTATGTAGAAAACCTCTTCATTTAGCTGCTGTAGGGCTTAATGCAAGCAATTCAAATGCATTATCAAGACATTTTGGCCAAGCAGCAAGAAAAGAGGAGGAGGATGTAGAGGAAGTGGAGATTGACCAAAGGAGTCTCCCAGCTGATTTTGATCCTGCAACATTTGATCCTACCGAGCATCGGAGCCCTCCATCAGAGAGAGTTTTCAGGCTTGTTGATGAAATGGCTTCTCTTACAGTAGCCGAAGCTGCAGAATTGGGTCACATTCTGATGAAGAAAATGGGGATAAAGGAGCTGCCTAATGTAGGATTTATGAAACCGGGAGCTGTGAATTTGGCTGGAATGGCAATGCAAGCACCGACAGCAGCTGTGGAGGAGAAAAAGCCGGAAAAAACTGTATTTGAATTGAAATTAGAGTCCTATGAAGCGGCTTCCAAAATTAAAGTCATCAAGGAAGTCCGGGGATTCACTGATTTGGGTCTGAAGGAGGCAAAGGATTTAGTGGAAAAAACACCTTCTATTATAAAGAAAGGTGTTTCAAAGGAAGAAGCAGAGCAGATAATAGAGAAAATGAAAGCTCTTGGTGCGGAAGTTGTTATGGAATGAAGGTAAGGTGATTTATGTTGCTTTCTTGGAAAGAAGTCGCTTCCAATATTCAGAATTTTTACCAAGTTTTCTGACATTTTGAAATTTTCATTTTGTTGGCCAAGGATCTACAAATTTTGCCAGTGGTTGTTTCTTAATCTGTGCTCGTATTTTTAGCTCTAGCTGGATCTTGATTTGTGCTTCTATGAAAGATTATCCTTTATTTTTCTCCTGATGGAAGTCAATAAAACTAGTAGTCATACCACTTGCATAGACATTCAACAACATTACCTTCTTGGCCCCCGTTTTTTATCAATTGAATTTTGATGCACTTACAAGCCATGGACGCCTAAAATATTTGAATCACTGAGCCTTCATGCTACGGCCTATATGTTCATGCTTAGTGTGAGAAGCAACAACCAGTGAAATTAATGCCATTTTTTTCTAGTTTAGCTAGCATTTCTTTTGGATAGAATTTGCATACAACCAGTGAAACTAATACCATTTTTTTCTAGTTTCGCTAGCATTTCTTTTGGTTAGCTACCATTTCTTTTGGATAGAATTTGCATATATTAACATTCACCTTGAAAACGTTGGAATCTGAGGATATTGACAGCTTACATTAGGTTATGAACCTAACTTATGAAAAATGTGTTTGAGGAAATATGATAGTGATATATGCCAAAATTTGCTCAAGCTATCTATTAGGCAAAGGGCTTTTGGAATTTTGCTAAACATGGAATGTCCATTGGAGTCATCAATGCAGCTACCTTTTCAATTTTCCTAACTTCTGTTCTTTATTTTTAGAATTGTTCTATACACTAGCAGTATGCATATTATTTATGTTCTGTTTAGTTATAGTGTAGAACTTGAAGAGCTATAAAAGAGAAAGCTATTAGCCTGTTAAGAAAACTATTATCCCTAGAAAACTTTCTTATAGGCACTTACTATAATTTTGCATGCTCTAAGTTGTGTTTAGGTAGATTGCCCCATTGAAGGTAATTGAACACACATTGATGGAGGCTAGCAACAACACACAATGCATTCCACTAATAGATACTGACAGACGACTTTGCAGTGTGGTCAAGCACTGTGGAATAAAGTAAACTAAATTGAAGTATCACTCTGAAAAAAAAAAAATCAAAATAAATTGAATGTTTTTATGCAGCAGCTCTTTCTGGTGCAATACAAAGGGCTCTACAGGTGGTGTTTCTCTTGATTGAAAATACTTAACAAGCAATACTTGAAGGTAGAAGGTAGGTTCTTGGTGGTAAATGAATATGATTTCAGCTACTCTGTTTATTAGAGAAGTTTGCAACAAGAGGAAGCTCAATCCTGCAACTTTTCTCATGTGATGAAAAAATAGTTATAAAATGTTTCCTTACACTGTTGAGGCTACGTTCCTTTTTCCCCCTTAACCTCTTGCTTTTAAAATTTGTTTTAACAAAAGCCTTACTCGAGCATTTTATTGCAACATCCTTTGCATTATTACTACTCAGATTTAATTATGCTATAGACTCGAATTATAAGATTAGCAGATCTTGTTTGTTAATTTATTTTATCAAATTCACACTAGCACCAAACCCTTCTCCGTGGTCTCCTACCCCTAATAACACCCTTCAGTTTCTCAGTGACATCTTCTGCAGTAATAACCCTATAGGCTGCGAATGATAAGCCAAGTCAATGCATTAAGCTCCTCATATTCCCTCTACCCTAGATACAAAAACATTAGTCACCTTAAAACTGGGGTGAGAATCATAGGCAGGAGTGGAGTATATACCTTACTATTAGAGTATTGATATATGTGTTCATCTTTTTGGACTTAAGTGTATTCTTGGGTGCAAAAGAACTACACCTGCAGAAATGGGGTTTACAACATTTTATTATGTGGTTTATAACATTTTACTCAGTAGTTTACAACATTCTCATGCACAGTTTACAATTTTTTTTTTATAATCACCTTTAGAAATGTTTGTATTGTTCACATAGGTTTACAATATTTTACACATAGGTTTACAACTTTTACACTATGCAGAAAACTCTTCCTTCTGCATCTGAGAATTCCCCTTAAACTTATTGTTTGATCCTCAAAATTATGGAGTCCATCTCCACTTAATATGTTATACACCCTTCGTCTAATACTCTCAATTTTCTAGGTAGTGAGTTGAGCAGGCAAAATAAGTTTAAACATCATTTCTCATTTTAAGGAGATGACCGCATGCACTCAACAATAGTAACAACAATAACTAAGCGTTGTTCCACGAAGTAGGGTCGGTTATATGGATTGAGCGACGTTATAGAACTCTATCATATATTATATTTATATTAAATCTATTAATATTCAAATCTCTTTTAATTATTTCTTCTATAGCTTTTCTCACTTTTCCTCTACTTCTCTTTATGGTACTATTATCCATTTAATCTACTCTCCTTGCTTAGGCCTTTACAGGTCGCTCCTCCAAATATGCACCTTTTAAAACAAAAAAGACAATTCAACTCATGACTTTTAGAAACCTCATATTAAAAAGCTTAGGTCTCCTACAATATAGGAGGCAAGACGGACACTTAGTCCTGAGGTAAATGACATGTACTCATTTTGATTATAACGTTCACTTGTTGGGGAAGTTCTCATCCACTGAGCTTCTCTCAACATAAAAGTTAAAACAAATGTAGTCCATTGATTAAGAAAAATTACTTAGCTGGAAAACTCCATTATATGCAAAAGCGTCAATCATAGTATTAAAAATCGAACCTGACCGGCTGATTTGGATTGGAAATTGGTGAATCAGGCATTGGTCCGATTCAATCCTTCAATTAGACCGAAAACCGGTCAAACATGGAGTTGACCGGCAGGCGTGAAGGTTGAATCCGTCCCGTGCGCGAGCGTCCTTGCGTCATGTCCTGGGCTTTAGAAATTTGGCTGAGCATTGGAAATTTGGAATAATTCCAAAACCAATGCAATGGGTGGTAGTCAAACCTAGCTTGCCAAGCAGCATGGGCAGTGCCTCAACCACAAGGCCAGATGCTCTTTTGATATATATGATGTCATGAAATGTATATATATACTACACTCTTAGTTATCTCAATTTATATTTTTATATATTTAAGTAAATTTTGTTTAACTGGTTCGACTAGTGACTCACCGGTTGAACCAATGATCCAGTGACTTGGTACCTTGACTAGGTCGATGATTGGTCCGGTTCTAAAAGCTATGGTGTCAACTGACGTTTCCTTTACATTCAGGAGCATGGTCATTTCCTTTGCATTTTCTTTTATTCGGGGAATAGGGATGCACAAAGATTGGTAGCTCTGCTTATGTTACTTTATTATTATAAACCTTTACATAGGTGGTTGGTCTCAAGCCTAGCTAAAAGAGGAGGGTGTTAAGGACAGTCAACGTTAAATTTTGCCGAATTTTCATAAACATTGATCAAGATTGTGATTGTGTTGATGTTAAGTTGTCGCCCATAAGCAACGAGCGGTATGACTCGAGTCTAGTGTCAAGTGAGTAGGAGTCACTCCATCAACTTATCGGACAATGTTATTGTTTCATCCATGTATTCAACTCCACCAAACGAAAAAGGACTTAATCAATCGCTGGTGTTAAAGATGAAGATTTTCATCTCCCAAGAACATTGCTTTCCACATTAAATCCTCGCCATTTGATTGATTTCTCTCCGACCTGTCAAATTGTGCTTCAAGTTGCATAGTATATATTACCTCGATTGCAATGTAACTACCTTCATCAAGCACAAGCGACTATGATAAGGGGCTTTGTGCATTAAATTTTAACGGACGTTATTTGAACACCCAAAAAAAATGGATATCCATTGATATATTCACTTTATTACTAGTGGAGATGATAATGGTTTCTTTTCATTCTATTCATTCATTACATTCAATGGTAATGAAATAAGTGTTTCAATAAATTTTGACCTTTTGATGTTCAAATAACACTAATTAATGGTTACACGTAAAATCAAATTGTCAAATTTTGGATTGGTGCATTTTGAGTTGGGCCTTGTCTATCATCATCTGACCACTGTCTATAATAATTATGTACAAATGTATCATTAATAGATTGGTGCATTTTTACCACGAGTCTCGTACCTTTTAAACATTTTTTGTTTACCAATAAAATCTGGAGTTAGCAAATAGTCGGGTTTAGGGATGGTTAAAAAAAACCCATTGAAGCAAATATTCATGGGAATTATCCACAACAGGGATAGAGATAAATTTTGTCCTTATGGAGATGGGGATGGAGTCTTCATTTATTAAACGGGGTAGGGATAGAGAATAAGAACCCCACCCCATGGAGACTCACTAATTCTCTATTTATATAAATTATTTAAATATTTACTTATATATATAAATATATAGCAAGAAAACTTTAACGTTCTTACATTTTATAATTATTTTTATTGGATTTATATTATATATTTATGTATACTTTTAATTTGAATTATACTGTATTAGTAATATTTGTTATTATAGATATTTATATGTTGAATTTCAATATTTTTTAATATTTTCTATTTTTTAGATTTTTTAATAAAATCATGGATAACCGTGTAGATTCAACTCCCTGCGAGGAATGGGGACCTATGACAGGGATTGGGATGGGGACGATGGGCAAAATTATAAATAGGGATGGGGAGCAAGGGGCGAGGGGCATATCTCGTCCCCATAGGTACTCATTGTCATCCCTAGTAGGTTTTCTTATGTATGATATCATAGGTTTAATTCATTATCATCTATTTGGAAAAAGGCTATTAGGAGGGACAACACCTTGGGTAATCCGTACATCTTGAAAAGGGATTAGTAATTATTTTGAGTGGAGGGGGGATATCCTCCGAACAATAAATAAAATACACACGTTTTATGTTTAATATTGAATAAATTATTAACCCTAAAGTAGAGTATAATCAAGAAATAATCAATTGATAATCATTTTGCTTATTGATAGGTGTTGCAAGGGCTAGGTGGTGACTACAAAACGGGCAATGCAAATATTGTAGCTTTGTTTATAATCAAGATCATATAATATATTATTGTATTTTTTTCTTCAACTTATAAAATGACTTAATATTTAGCGATTCTGTAAAATATCTACCGTGAAAGTGATCAATGTACACTCTCTTCGGCCGTATAACTGTCAAACAACTTGGATGTTTATTACTCTCAACTTCATTACAATTTTAACCTTTTGATTTTTAAATCTTTATGCCTATAATACAACTCAGAATAACACAATAATTAAATAATGAGTAATATTATAATTAAATAAGTTATATTATTTTATTGTGTTTGCAATGACTAATTAATGCTAACTTCAAATTTTTATTAGCAATTCACACACTCCACTAATATTTTTAATTATTTTAGTATTGCCCTATTTAATCTTTTCATTCATGAACGACTTTAATTAACTATATTCCTATTGTTTATTCACATTTGATTGAGAATAATTTTTAAAAGCATAAACAAAAGTAGTTCGTGAAGAGTTAATATACAGCAGTGCCAATAATAAATCTTATGGCTGTAACTTCCAAATGGAATTAATCATGAAGAAGTTACATGCCTGACTCCTTTGGAATCATGCTGTATCATCCTGATATAATTCATTGCTATGCACCTGCTTGTACTTTTCAAAAGAAAAAAAAGGGGTATATTTCTAATAAAATAATTCATGCTTGAAAGGCCTTACAATAATCAATTTTTCTTAAACTGGCAAAAAATTGCCCTCCAAAACCATGATAAATGCTCAGCACAAGCTCAAAAACCATGATAAAAGAATTTGTTCAGAGAAGCACCAGACAATTTTATCAGTCCTTTTGTTTCTCCTTTACCGGAAAGACTTAAGTGATGTAACCTTAAAAGATAAGGCATGTTTGTGAGTTTGGATTTTGAAGAGGAAGGGAAAATTTTAATCCATAAATTCTTCATTTTCTTCTCCTTCCTGCCAAAACCCGACCTTACAAACATATACTAAGAGATATGGATAAGGATCGATATAAGGACTGGATCCTGAAACAGCTAAGGTAAAGAAAACGATCAACATGAAAACTGCAAGGAAAAAAAAAAAAAAGTAAAGTAGTTATGAAAGAATAGGCCATTTTTATTTCATTCTGTATTCTGTCAAGAGCAATTAGTGCTTCAGCATGGCAACTCCTACAGACATATTGAACTGGGGCATTATTAACTAGACACTCTGACAATGTTCAAGGTTTTGCTCAGCATCTCCCAGCAATTCACTAAGGATAACAGGCTCTTTAATTACCTCATTTACAGTAGAGTGCATCTCATGTGAAGTAAATCCATCATCCTTAGTGTAAAATAGGTGCAACACTCTGGTCATTTTCCAGAACAAATCCTTGCATTCTCTTGGCACTATGCTATCCTTCAAAACTAACCCCAGGAGTTCTCTTCTCTTATCATCAATAATACCCCTCATCTCCTTAGTGGCATCTTCTGCAGTAATAGCTCCATTTCCATGAATGATACGCAAACCAAGTACGTTCAGCTTCCCTTCTGCAGATTCTCTCTACAACAGTGACAAAAACACATTAGTGATCTTGAAAACAGGGAAGGCAATCATGGAGTGGAGAACATTGCATACCTCAAAACTGTTAATGTCATTTAGGAGACGCCCACAAGTGCTCATTGTCTTGAACAGATGATGCAATTCATGCCTTTCATCATCCTCACCTGAAAGCTTAGGACCAACGAGATAGAGGGCTGGAAGGACAATTGGGCCTAAAGCAAATGATGTGTATGCATTTTGCATATATTCATCAATTGTTGGGACAGCATTGGTTCTCAAAAACTCAGCTTCTCGAAACATAGAACGCATCAAATTCAACCACTGCAAAGCAAATAAAGCCACATTGTTGATTAAGAAACATCTCTTAATTGGAAAAAATTCAGTAAGCTTTTACACAGAATTGTTTATTTAACCACTGTACGCATGGGTGTTTGGGCTTTTGGCAAAGATGGTGTGTTCTAGTTGTGCCGGATCTTGAAAACAGCTAGCCCTTAGTGAGCCGTTTTGCTATTCCAAGGATCGAACAATTACTCTAAAGAGGGAAATCGGCTCTTTCGATAAGGGTTCCCGAGCTACTTAATGTTAAGCCTTCAACTAAGATCAATTTGAGATAAGTAAACAAGACTAATGGAACAGGATGAATTGATATTGGAAGAATTCTATTGATACTTAGAAAAGTTACAATGAGAATCCCAAGGGTCCCAATTACAATCGAATGAGTAAAGGGAAGCATCTCTACACAAACACAAACAAAGTAAAAGGCTAATACTTTGCATGCTTACTTGTAATTTAACTCAGCTGATACTTTGCATGCT
The DNA here is from genome assembly GCA_031216125.1 of Dalbergia cochinchinensis. Classification (NCBI taxonomy): domain Eukaryota; kingdom Viridiplantae; phylum Streptophyta; class Magnoliopsida; order Fabales; family Fabaceae; genus Dalbergia; species Dalbergia cochinchinensis. The sequence goes on along the minus strand of CM062374.1, from coordinate 32,212,759 downwards.
TACTTGTAATTTAACTCAGCTGATACTTTGCATGCTTACTTCCTCAGCAAAGACTTACATTAGCTAGGAATTTAACTCCTTGCCTCGGCTAATATTTAGTCATAACAAAGGACTATAATTTATAAGCTCATAATTGTATTTAACAATTTTTAGAGCCAGCAATGGGGTACTAATATTTGAGTTACTGGACCAATAAGAGAAGAGGCAAATCATACACAATGAACAACAATGAGAAAATATTGAAACGCATATAATACGGATCAAGGAAGCCACTGTCCTTAAGACTATCCTTGAATTGATTGAAAGTAATCGAAAGGAGTGGAATTAAATAGAATGGCATTAGGTTCCACTGTTTAGATATTTTGAAATATGGGTCTATCTTTTCTACCCAATGCAATGCTCGGTGTAATGCCTTCTATGGGTAACTCTCTAGATTATACGTGTATCTATCTAGGAACACGGCCACATGACGATCCTGGCACCTTGAAACAACAAATCTCCAATTCCAGTAGTGAAAAACAGTGCAAAAATTGTGGAGAACTCTAAGCTGCACATACAATAAAAATGCCTGATGCTTACGAAGTGGAAGATGAATAATGAAAGCTAGAGCGAAAAAAGAGTGGATACAAGACAAGCTAGTAATGTATTATTTTTTGAGTAGAGAGGGAACAAAATCTATAGATCCAAGTAACTTAATACGCAGCCCAACATTTTAGCATATAGGAAAAGCACCTGCAATGATTCACAAAGATACTATGGCATCAAAGTGATCCAAAAAAAAATATAGGCCCAAAGTGAACCCAAGCCAAGCCAGTGTTTACACGTCTGTACTAGGACTACTCATCTGCGTTCTAGTTCAATACCATAACGTATCTACACTTGGAGAACATTTATACAGAAAGACTACTAAAGAGACGAGCTTGTCATAGGCAATGTAAGACTTGAACCTTAGGCAAAACACAGGACGTCGCTGTTGAGTCCCACATTGGTCTGGGACGCAGCCATGATATTTATTTTATTTAATGTTTATTAAGTATAATTACTTTTTTATTTTTATCGTATATAGCTAGATTGATATCATATATTATTTGTTAATAATATTTATTTCTTATTAAATAATTTTATTTATAAATTTTTACTTATTATTATTTATTTAAGAATTATTTTATTTTAATAAAATATTAAAAAATAAAAATAAGCTTATACGTTAAGCTAATCAGGCCTAATAAGGCATCCTGATGCCGTATTAAGTTATACAACATTTTAACATATAAGAGAGTTATGATGTATAAGTTTATACAATACGTTACTGCATCAAATAACGTATAAGAGCATAACGTTTAGTATAAGTTTATACTATCATGTCTAATACGGCATATGAAAATATTAAATAGAAATAAATATTTAAAATAAATAAAAAATAGTATGTAATATATAAAATTAAGGATCAATAATAAAAATATTTCCAGTTAATATTTATTTTAAAATTTAAATAGTTATAATTAAAAATATAAAATATTAAAAATATATAAAAGAGTTATTTACTATTTATATAATTTATTTAAATAATAAATAATTATAAAATATTGAAATAAATAATAATATTTGAAATAAATTAAATTTAATTAATAAATATTTACATAAATATGATATTTAAAAATTATATTCAAATCATTATTAAAAATTTATTTTATTTAATATTTAATCAAAATATTAGAATTATTTATAAATAAATAATATTATTATAAAATATAAAATATAATATTTTATACAGTGTTACACCAAACACTACATAGTATTAAAAGCTTATCAGGCCTTATACTATCAAGTCTTATCTTATCAGGTCTTAGACTATCAACACTTATCCTATCTAGCGTGTCAAATGGACCCTTATAACCACTTGGACACCCCTCCTCTCATGAGGTAGTTTTTGGGTCGGAATTAGGCCCACAATCTTAAGATGATATCAGAGTCTATTTGCTTTATGTTGGGCTATCCACAGCTGCCCAATCTTACAAGCTTCTTGCTCTAGATATCCAATCTTGGATGTGAGGTGGGTGTGTTTGAGTCTCACCTCGGTTCGGAATATAGTCATTATAGCCTTTATTACTACTTGGGCATCCCTCCCTTCATGAGTTAGCTAGCTTTTGGAGGTGGGGTTAGGCCCATAATCTCAAGAGTCCCTATAAGTTTGAAACACTCTCAAGACACAAGTCTAACTAATGGTGCTCACTATCAGTTTTCTTCTCTCTGGGGTAGAAGGATGGACAATGGTCTTCGGTGCTTAATTGGTACTTAATTCAAATTTCAGATTCATCAAACAGGACAATATTGGAAACTCGCAATAATACTAGTAGAAAAAATGCAAGCAGAAAGATGAAGAAACATCTCACAATCTTGATAACATTGCCTTTCACATTACGTCCTTGCCGCTTCACCGATCTCTCTCCAATCTCACAAATTGTGCTATGAATTGCAGAAAATATTATCTTAACTGTCTCGGAACAACAAGCAGTGTTGCTATCTACATCCCACCTGCAATTCAATTTCCATGACAAATATGTTTATGCAGGAAAATTAGGGGAGGATACTAAAGGACATAAAGAGATACTGCAGTTTCAATTAAGAATAGGAGTTTACTCCTCCATGAGTTGAATCAGGTTCACTTGCTCCTCCTCAGAACTCCCAACATCAAAGAAATCATCAACAACTGTTGTGAGCACCCCGTTTTTTGCCCAGGATATGCGAGCATCAGAAAGTTCAGGGGAGAAAAGTGTAGCTGCACCGGAGAAGTAACAATAGGCCAGTTTTTGCCTTGCAAATTCCAGTTTGTCCAGCCTACTCTCCGTAACCCACCTGCATATGTAAGGGTATAGTTATTTCAAACTTGAGGAAATGCACCTCCATTAGTAGAAATTTGAGCATGATATACATTGGAAATTGGAACAAAGTTTCAGCAATACCAAGCATAAAACGATAGCATGAACAAAAGAATCCAAACCCTCAATGATTTCAGGCTTGCAGAGAAAGGAGGAGGAAAATACACTTGAAATTACTTGTAGTCTTGAGTTACTGAATCTTTAGCCATGCTTATGATCCTTCTATATAGATCATAACTCAGGTGTACATCTTTGAAAATTACAAACCAAAACGGATATACCTTGCAAGTTGTTTCAACTCTTCTTTATGTATTGATTGGCAGATATTGAAGTCTTCTGCTGCTAGCTTCAGAAATTCTTGGTTTGCAAGATTGTAAGATCTGAACCGTAATAAAAATACAAAATTTAGTCTCAGAAAACCGAGGAATAAAAAAAGGAACTTGAGATGGGAAACAAACTAAAGAGGCCACCTATATGATGCTTTTAAAATCCTCGTCTCTTCAATATTGTAACGCTTCATTGATCTCCTGTTTAACATGCGCTCCAAAATTGCATAATGTGGAAAATTAAGTGCACCATTGACCTAAATTGATTATAAGAAGTATAAAAATATGTGGCTAAATTTAATGAAAGATTAAGGCATGAAAATGAAAACCACCTCTTGATCAACATAACTTCGAAGTTTATCAGCATATAATCCATTAGGGGATGATTCCTGCTTCAGAACACGCCTTGTCCAGGCATTTTGTCTAACCAAGGTCGATTCGTCTGGGTGTATAATGACTTGTGAAGCCTTATATAGCTCTAAAACAGCACCAACATCCTTCAAGTACCCTTTCAAGGAATCAGAAAATTTATCTTCCGAATATTGATAAAATGGGTCTGCAATGACACAATGTATTGATTAGCCTCTTTGGCCTTTTTCTAAACAAAAACTCTATGCCACTTATACATTAGAAATGATCAAACCTGAAGATACATCATAACCGTTGAGACGCAATATACGAAATGCCATTGCACAGGTGGTGGGGTCTAAGAATATATCTTCCTCTCCCCGCTGCCAATATCTGTTTTATTTTCACCAATTTAACTATGTAAAGAAATTCAATGGATGAAGAAAAAGACTCTACGCTTGAACACATGTGAATATTACCAAACTTACTATCAATGGCAACTGAATATTTTAAATAGAATCACTTCTCTATTTCAATCACATACATCAACAATTTCTGTTAGGTCTAGTAATATTTGATGTTAAGGCTGTTAGTCTCTATAGGAATACACATCTTACCTAAGGGGGCTGCGGATGTATATGAGCTATGGGTAAAGGGATTTGTAACCAATTGTGGGCAATGAGTAAGGGGTTTTGTAACTAACTCTGCCACCTAGGCAGAGAGAGAATATTCTAGTTAGTTAGGGGAGAGCCTATATAGGCAAGGGGAGGGATATTGAGGGAGGCATTTGGGAATTAGAATTGGACTTGGAAAAATTTCAGAGTTTCACTAATACTCTAAGTTATTTAACATTTTGTTTGTTCTCAATATACACATAATACTCACTCATATGGCTTGGTACTTATCAAATGGTATCAGAGCTCCTAGTCTTGGGAGCTCTGTGTAAGAACCCATGCCAGCTGCTGCTGCGTTCAAGTCTGAGTCAGAGAAGATGAAGCAGATGAAGAAGATGGAGCAGGATCCGAAGAAAATTAAAACTCTAGTAAGACGTCAGGACCAACAGTGTCGTCGAGACTTTGTTTGGGAGGGTGACGAAGATTGGTGGTGGAGGAGAAGAAAGAGATCCACCATGGCCGATTGGCCTCCTAATGTTCAAGCGTTTTTTCAAAGCATGCAAAACGAAGTGGAGGAAGAGGATGGAGATGCTGCACCAGAGGACGTTGATGATGAAGGTAATGATATGCATCAATTTGAGGAAGCATTGGAGTTGGAGATTGTGAACAAAGAAGAACCATTGAAGGAGGTCAAGCAGCTGATGGGCGAAGCTCCAACCGGAGCAAACGTGTGATGCAATCCCGTGGGTGAGCAACAGAAAGGAGAAGTGCTCACAATCGCTGGAAGCTCTGGCCTCAGGAACAATCGGCCAAAATCGCGCCGCCAGAGCCGCCGGTGCAGCCGGAACCATCAGATCTGGTGGTGAAGGAGGCCACCAAGGACGCTGCAGAAGTATTGAGGATGGCAACCAAGCTTCCATCGCCGAAAAGGCAAGATCTCAAGGCCAAGCCGAACATGACGGTGGAGGCGTGGCCAGAGATGGCGGCCAGGCGAACCTCCACAGGCGGCGACATGAGGGAAAAGAAGAAGGAAGAAGAGCAGGCAACAGGGGAGGACTCGTGTGCGGTGATCAGCAAGTCGCCGCCAGGGGTGAACCGATTGGTGACGAAGGAGACTTCTCGGAGCAACTATGAGGGAGACAGATCAGGGGTTGCAACCAAGCTCGGGTTGGTGTACCTGTTGAAACATCTTCCGCCACCAGAGTCACCTGATCCGGAGGCTGGCGCGATAGCAGTGGAGGTGGCCTCTTCGATGATGGTAGCCTTGGCAGTTCCCTTGAGCTGCTGCGTGAAAGAGAAAGACAGATGGGAAACAAGCAGGGCATGCAAGAGCTTGGGTCAGCTTTTTGACCTAATGGGCCAAGCCCACATGTGGAAAAAGAAATATTGCTAGTCTGAAGAATGGCATTTAATTGTGAATTTATGGAGCCAAGCCCAACTCAATGAGGAGAAGGATTGGGATGCTAATGGAGTGTACTTATCAAGGGACCAGGCCCAAAGAGGTGAGATATCATTTATTCACCTTACTGAAACAAACACAAGACTTGGGCCTCAAATCCCTGAGAAGACTGGAATAGGAATAATTTCAAAAACTGGACTAGGGCTTTATTTAAGCTTATTAGGCCAAGTCCAATTTTTAAAGGGGCATATTGTGAATGGCATCTTAGAAGTGAAGTTATTTCGTAAACCAAGGCACCTAGCCAAGACATATTTAGAACTGTTTGAGCCACACAGTACCAGGGGCAACCTTGTAATGGGTGCTACCAACAAGATGAGGCTACAAGTACCCAAGATGCTCCTCGGTAAGGTCAGGGGCCTTAGTCCTTCTCTAGAGCTCTGTTCCAATAGGTTTGAGGTCACTACTCCAATTCTAATTATATTCATACATGACCATTGTTCTAATGCAGAGCCTTAAGGGTGGGCGTGGTGAGTTTATTCCACTAAGTGGGGCCCAGTTCTTTGGAACCTGGACTATGGTATTTACTGCAAAAAGGCGATGTTACCGAAATAGACCCAGTAATTTTTGTGAGAGTTGACATTGAGGGTGCATTCATTCCTTTTGTTGGTGGACTTTGCATGTCCATTGTTACAGCTTCAGAGAGAGCAGCAAGAGACAATGGTGATGTGAAGCCTGGAGTCGGTAGCCTCATGGAAAAACTGGTTGTGAAGGTTGCTGTCAATGGAGGTATGATCCAGGGAATTGCTGTTAATCAAGGCATAAGGCCTCTCTGGTTGATCTCTTGGGTGCATATAGTGGTAGAACTAGCATCTAATCCATGGGACCCGAGAAAACAATGCAATCTCACATTCCTTATTTTTCAAGATATGGGACCTAAGAGGAAGCCTTTTATTTTTCAGCACTATTGTTTTCCTTCATGTACATCACCTTGAGGACAAGGTGATTTTTTAGGGGTGGAGTATTGTTAGGTCTAGTAATATTTGATGTTAAGGCTATTAGTCTCTATAGGGATACACATCTTACCTAAGGGGGCTATTGATGCATATGAGCTATGGGTAAAGAGATTTGTAACTAATTGTGGGCAATGGGTAAAGGGTTTTGTAACTAACTCTGCCACCTAGGTAGAGAGAGAATATTCTAGTTAGTTTGGGGAGAGCCTATATAGGCAAGGGGAGGGATATTGAGGGGGGCATTTGGGAATTAGAATTGGACTTGGGAGAATTTCAGAGTTTCACTAATACTCTGACTTATTTTATATTTTTTGTTTGTTCTCAATACACACATAATACTCACTCATATGGCTTGGTACTTATCAATTTCCTTCCTACATCTCAAGTTATGACATCATAGTATTTTACCTTCACATGTGCATGTACCTGAAATGGATTATTACCTGTATGTTTCATCCAATACACTTCGAATTTCCTCTTTGAAATGATAATTAACACCCAATCTTTCAAGACTGTCAATCATAGAGAGTCGGGCATATATATCCAGAGGATAGACTGTTGGAACTGAAAATTTATAAAATAAAGGCGAATTGATATTAAAAAAAATAAAAATAAATTAAGAGTACACAAGCCTGAAAACATACCTGCATTACCAAACTTCTCTAATACTGATTGGAGGTAATTAAGACAATCAATGTTCTTAAGTTGATGAAAAACTGCGGCTGTTGTAGCAGGCGAATTAAACAAAGATCCATTCTTTCTTTGATACTTCAAGACTGTTTGCCAGTCCTGTGACTTCTGCATTCCTTCAGAAATGTAAGCTAGATAAGCCCTCCACCCTTCTGAATTGCTTTGACTTCCTCTAAATTAAGAAAAGTGATCTAGAAACTGGTCAGTATGGAGAATTCAGGCAAAACGGATATTAAGATGTCTCTATCTTCAGAATTTTGAGCACCAAGAAGCTAGACACTGATCAAGGGATCTTGTAACTCAGATATACTTGCAAGAGAGGATAACAATGAAACATGCACCAAGAACAATCAAAACGTTACCTTCTGAGCTCCATGTTTCTCTTTTGAATCAATGCTTGCAAACTTGTTGCTCCAAGAGGAAAATTAATGCCCAAAGTTTGAGCATGTTCAATCAAAGAAGGAAAAAGCATATCAAATCCAATGGGACGTTGTTGCTTCTCGTCATTAATTGAAGCAATGTTTGACTCAATAAATTGGAGACCTACAAAGAATATCAGGAAAATTCATTTGTATAACAGTAAAGTAGGCCATATAGCTAGAAGAAGAGCACATAGTTACCCTTGTTAATTTGATCTTCGCCAATCCCCCATTGCTTTAATGCAAGAATACATGCTAAGGTAGATAAAAGAGCATCATTTATCAACAACGGATGGCGACCCGGAAGACCCCAGGAGCCATCAAAGAGTTGATTATCAAGTAACCAATCCAAGCACTGAGGGAAAAACGGGGCTTGAGCAGAAGTTGGCGAAGGAATCATTGCCACCCAAGCAGTATCATATGCAGAAACAGAAAGTTCAACCTTGTTGAACATGTTCTTGATCCTTTCTTTAGTCTCTTCAAAGCACTGCAATCAATAAAACCCTTATTTCCCTTTTACCTTACTAGTTATCGCAGAAAAATTGTAGGAAAAGATAACTTCCAAATATACATGTCATACCAAGCCTGTAATGCTCTTTTTCTTCTTTGCCTTTGATGCAATCATCAAATTATCTGTTAAACAGGAAAACATATCGCACACCCGGGAAGTATTGTAAAAAGATATGCGTGCATTGAACAAGAGATATTTCCAATTAGATCAACCATAGAGACAGAACAAGACTTTAAATGCATATTTTGCATTTGAGTGATTCTTGATAGTAAACAGATACTGCTAGCTCTTACAAGCTGTAAGAAATCATAGAAGGGCAATGCTTTAGGTTTTAAGTTGTATTCTGCTTGTTTCAGGATGTATCTATACGTAAAAAAAATCTGCAATTCAACATCTACAACCCATCATGGAGATTTGTATCCTCTAAGTTGAGAACGGTAGTAAAGTGAGAGGTTAACCACCCTTGAGTCATTCGATGGGACCCACGTACAATGTAACTTGTAGATCCATGAGTGATTATCCCCTCAATTTCTCACATTACAACCATCCTCACTTCTTAGAGGATTCAAATCCTAAGGGTCTGTTCCCCAGTTTTCAGTTTTTATTTTTAGTTTTCCAGTATTCAGGATTTTGTCTCACAAAATCAACCTAAAACGAAAAACTAAAAATCTGAATTTATAGTTTTAATTTTCAGTATTTTTTCACAAAATCAAAACCTGAAATCTGAAACGAAAACCTGACTCAAACCAAACAGGCCCTAATTGTGCTACAAGATGTGATGCTTCCAGCACTTTTAAACTTTATGTAAATATGTACACAGAAAAATATAGAGAAGCCAATAATGATCTTCTGCCTAAAGCTTAGTTCATCACAGAGATAATCCAAAAAACAAAATGGACTTTCAGCATATGCAATTTTACAGTTTTAAAACCAAACAAATTAGTACAACCATTTTCATCTGTATTTTCAAAAACTCAAACAAAGAACCAGCCAATAAAGCAGTAAATATACCAGCGGTCCAACTCAGGATGCTGTCACAATAAATCAAAGCCCTAGATACTGCTTATCAAGCAATAAGAAGATCAAAAACCAAAAAATTAAAGGAGTGCAGCTCAGTGCACGAGGCTCCCACTAGTGAGTCAGAGGTTGGTAGATTTACGTAGCAAATGTTTTGAGCAATATATATAACGAAAAAAAAAAACTTCGTTGCCAGAAGAAAAGAGGAAAAAAAAAAAAAAGCATTCCAACTAAAAACAAAAGATATGCAATGCCCTTTAGAATTGAAGAGAACCCAGATTGCAATTGCCGCCCAAATACAGAATCGTAAGGAGGAAGAAAAGAGATCCCTAGAAAAACAAAAAATAAAAATAAAAAAAAAATAGAAGAGACCTGAAGAAGTGCAAGCCAGGGGAGTGAGGTGACTTGAGAGAGACATGGTGTGGAGCCACAGTGAAAATGATCGTTGCCGTTGCAAAAAAACAAAAAACACACACACACGCACCCCAAAACAGTTTTGACTGGAGAAATAGTGTGGCTGGGAAAGTGCGTCAAAGTGTTGGCTGTGTCAGCGCATGTTGTTATGTTTAAGAGTGATGTTATTTGTAGGGACACCGCAACAATGCCCTCTCGACTCACATCATCAGTGAGATATAAGTTTTATTTAAGTAAATTTTATGTAATTATGAATACAATGTGAATCGAAATAATATTTATTTTATGGATATAAATAATATTTTTTTATGTTTAATTGTGTATTGTTGAATGACCGGGGGAGCAAGCGGCTACGCGATACGGTCACGACTCACGAGGAGGGAATACTACGGTACGGCTGGGAAATTTGCAACGAATTTTATTTCCGGTCTTCCCAAGAAAGAAATAGTGTATTCTTTTTATAGGAAAAAATGTATATCTCTTTTATTTTTTTTATTTTTTATTTAAACCATCACTATTCGTAAAATTAAGTTGACCTCGGCTACAATATTATTATTATGATCTGGGACTAAAATTCTTACGGCGTTGATTTCTTTTTTCTCATTGTCTTTTCGTTTATTATTTTCCAGAAGATTTGAGCCTAAGAATTTTTTAGAGGTACTGTTCATTTTACTCTTTTATTTTTTATTTGTGAGTCATTTTAATTCCAAACTCTTAAAATGAGTCAAATTAGTGCCTGATATTATAAAATATGAGTTAAGTTAGTATCTAAAGTTGTACAAAATGAGTCAATATATGACTTAAAATGAATATTTAAATAACTCATTTTATATAATTTTAAATTCTAAAATAATTCATTTTAAACTTTATTCTATATATAGTATATTAAGCTATCACTTAAGGTTACTTATTATCATTTAATTAATAAAATATTAAATAAGAGTGGATTGAGGGACTAACATGACTCATATTTTCTAATATTGGGAATTAATTTGATTCATTTTAAAAGTTAGGAACTAAAATGAATCATGAGTGAAAAGTAAAGAGAATATTAACTCAATTTTTTAAATAGTTTCTAAACCAAGCGTTGATATTTTATTTTGGTGTACAGGTGCCGGTGTATGTTATATCAATCTTTTTTATTTAAAAGAAAATCACAAACATATTTTTGCACTGAGCTTAATTTTGATACTGTAAGAATTAAGTGATACCATAATTTTTTTTTTAAAGTAAATTCCACTTGCCTCCTGAAATTTATTAAAATTCAAATTATATCCTCTCTAACTATTCGACTTAAACTAATTTATTATGATGATTTATAACAAAGAGTAGGATTATTTATACTCATAAAATGTGGGATATCATACTGATTTATTTTCATTTATCTATTGATGAGATGTGGATCCAAATTAATGAGGATCTATAACTGATCTAAAGGTAAATAAAAGTATATCAACACAGTGTCTCACGCTTTGAGTATAAATAATATTTTTCTATTAAAAATAGTCCCTTCACTCTCATCCTCTCTTACACACACTCCTCTCTTGTCTCTTGTCCATGTCAAACATGTAAGCGAAAGCAACTGTGGTCATGCTGTCATTTGTAGCTTTTGTTGTTGATTGATCTTGAATGAAGGGGTGGTCATTGGGCAGTTGGGCGAGCTGATGAAGTTCTTTGCATCATTTTTTGTTTTTCCGGTAAACCATTCATTGCATCACTTGAAAGATGCTCAAGGATTTCAAGCATATCTATATTATGTCAGAAAAGATGGCTTTGTATTTGCCACAACAGTAAACAATTGTGGCTTGTGATATTTCAACAATTGAAGGAACAAAGGCAGCTGTTCCACCGAAAATGCAGTTGAGGCAATGACATTGCATTTAATGTAAACGATGGATGGCTCTCTATAAATACAGCCTAAAACCAAATAAGAACATCCATCCCAAACTGAAGCATTTTTTTTAGAAAAAGTGATGTTAGCTTCTTCTACTAAGCAAAAAAATAGAATGTTTCTAACAGTGTAGTATGAGTATATTGAGGATTATTAGTATATTTTATAGATTTCTGTAATACTACAATTTATAGTAGAAGATAGTCTCACTGTGGATATGCTATATTGTAATTACTCTGTAAATATAGTGAAATATTTTTCGGAGTTCAACCCGTGATTTTTTCCTTCAAAATTACAAGAGATTTTTCCACGTTAAAATTACAAGAGATCAAAGTCCAAAAGGGATAAGTCTGTAAAGTGCTTTCATTGTCACCAGACGGGATATATCAGAAGAAATTGCTCAAAGAGAAATCAAGAGATTTTTCCAAACATAACAATTGAAAGTTCTGATGATAGTGATACTGATGTTGGTTTAGCCTTGACAGTATTCATAGGTGACACTAGAAACGAATATATTCTAGATTCTGACACATCCTTTCACATGACACCTAATTGAAGCTTTTTCTCATCCTATATACAGTGGGAGGGAAAAGTTAGATTGAGAGATAATAGAATAATTCCAATTGTAGGTGAAGGAGATGTGCAAGTAAATTTGGATGATGGTATTAAAAGAACGTTTCAAGCATGGTATGTTCTAGAACTAGGTAGGAACCGAATCTCGTTGAGTGTCCTAGATAATCGAGGTGACAAGTTCATTGAAGAGGATGGATTCTTGAAGGTGATCAAAGGTTCGATGGTGGTGTTGAAAGGAAAGCTGCAGGGTGGGATCTATCTATTGCTGGGAGATACAATCAATGGAACTGCTATTGTTCGATCCTCTGAAAGAAATGATGGTGCTACATGATTGTGGCATATGTGACTTGGTCATATGAGTTAGAAAGGAATGACCATACTTACTGGCAGAGGCCTGCTGAAAGGCCTAAAGAATTGCAAACTAGGTTTCTATGAAAATTGTGTATTTGGAAAGCAGAAATAGGTAAAGTTCAGTTTTGGCAAACACAATAGCAAAGGGATATTAGAGTATGTCTACTAGGATGTTTAGGGTCTAGTCCCTGTTAACTACTTAGGTGGAGCTCGTTATTTTCTTACTCTAATATATGACTATTCCAGAAAAGTCTAGATTTATTTCCTGAAGAAAAAAGAAAAGGTGTTCAACAAATTCAAGCAATGGAAGGCTATGGTCGAGAAGCAAATCAGGCGGTCAGTCAAGAGACTAAGAACTGATAATGGTGGAGAATTTTACAGTAAAGAATTTGTAGAGTTTTGTGAAAATATTGGTATAGTGAGACACCACACTGTACCAGAAACACCATAGCAAAATGGAGTTACAGAACAGATGAATAGAACACTTTTGGAGCATCCGAGATGCATGCGAATCAATGTCGCACTTCCCAAATCATTTTAGATTGAGGAGGTCAATATAGTTGTATACCTGGTAAACAAATCTCCATCAACTGCTATTGATCTGAAGATTCCAGAGGTATGGTCTGGTCGACCTATAAACAATTATGATTTGAAGATATTTGGTTGTCCTGCATATGCCCATGTGAGTGATGGTCAATTTGAGGCAAGGGTAAGAATAAGTATATTTCTAGGGTATGCAAGAGGAGTGAAAGGCTACAAACTATGGTGTACAGAGAAGGCAAATTCACCCAAAATCATTTTCAGCACAGATGTCACTTTTGACGAGAAAGTAATGCTAAATTAGAAGAAGGAGTCTAACTTAGATAAGACAGAGACAAATCATGGTGCTAAGAAGCAGATGGAACTGGAGACCGACTATAGGAAAGTGAAGCAAGAAAAGGATGAAATGGATCAGCCAAGTACTTCAGGGATTGCTTAACCTGAAGTAGAACAACAAGATGAATCTAACTATGAGAATGCTAGTGAAAAAATCAGAGAAGTAGAGCCATACAGTATTGCTACTAGCAGAGAAAGGCGAGAAATTCAGAAACCAAAGAGATATTTGGATTTTGCTACCTGTGCATTTGACTCATTAGATGTAGATCCTATAGCCTTTACCTTGGCTATGGCTGATGGTATAGTTGGAAATGAACCATATACCTACCATGATGCAATAAAAAGTAAAGAGTTCAAATAATGGCTGATAGCAATGAATAAAAATATTGAATCTCTTCAGAAAAATCAGACGTAGGAGCTGCTACAACATCCAAAGGGGAAAAGGGTAGTTAGCTGAAAATGGGTCTACAAAAGAAAAGAAGGAATCATTGGCATTGAGCCTCCAAGGTTCAAGGCAAGACTGGTAGCAAAGGGTTATACTCAGAAGGAAGATTTTGACTTTCATGAAGTATTCTCTTCTATGATGAAGCATAGCTCTATTCCAATACTATTAGCTATTATGAATACGTTTGACTTAGAGCTGGAATAGCTTGATATGAAGATGGTATTCTTACATGGTGAGCTAAAGGAGCATATCTACATGAGTCAAGCAGAGGGGTTCGTAGTTCTTAGTAAGGAGAACCATGTTTGCTTGTTAAAGAAGTCATTGTACGACTTGAAGCAATCCTCAAGATAGTGGTAGAAAAGGTTTGATGCATTTATAATTCGTATTGGATATAGTATAAACCAATATGATAATTGCATCTACTCTAAGGAGCTTCTAGATGGTTCATGAATTTATCTATTGTATGTAGATGATATGCTAATTGCAGCTTGTAACAAGGCTGAAATTAGTATGTTGAAAACTCAGCTGGGAAAAGAGCTCGAGATGAAGGACTTGGGTGTGGCAAGGAAAATTCTTAGAATAAAGATTCTTAGGGAGCAACATAGTGGCAAGTTGTGATTGATAAACAAAATTACATTATGAAAGTGTTACAACAGTTCAATATGGATTAGTCCAAACCAGTTGGCATTCCATTAGCTGCACATTTTAAGTTATCTTTGAAAGAATGTCCGAGAACTGAAGAGGAGGTAGAGCACATGTCTTGTATACCTTATTCTAGTGTGGTTGGCAGTTTCATGTATGCCATGGTGTGCACTAGACCGAATCGTTCACATGCAGTGAGTGTGGTAAGCAAATTTATGAACAATCCTGGAGAGAGACACTGGAACGTTGTGAAATGAATCATGCGATACTTGAGAGGTTCCACTGATGTTTGTTTGGTATTTGAAGGTTAAAAGAATTGTGGAGTTGTGGGTTATATAAATTCTAATTATGTAGGTGACTTGGATAAAAAGAAGTCATTAACAGGCTATATTTTTACCATCTTTGGATGTACTATTAGATGAAAGGCGACATTGCAATCTATAGTGGAGCTGAGTATATGACATTGATTAAGGTTGTTAAAGAAAGCATATGGGTGCATAGTCTTTTGAATAGTTTTGGGTTGAATTAACATGTACCAGTTGTACATAGTGATAGTCAAAACACCATTCATCTGGCTAAAAACCAGTCTATCATGAAAGAACAAAGCATATTAATGTTAAACTTCATTTTGTCAAAGAAAATATCAACAAAAGTACTGTTACAGTTCAGAAGATAGCCATAACTGAGAACCAAACAGACAGGATGACAAAATCATTGTCGATTGATAAGTTTAAGCATTGCTTGGACTTGGTCAATATTTGCAGAGGTTAAAAACTATTGCAAAATACAAGACAAGATGGAGAATTGTCAGAAAGTATGGCTTGTATTTGCCACAAAAGTCAACAGTTGTGGCTTGTGATATTTTAACAATTGAAGGAAGAAAAATCTTCCTATATCCACAAAAAAAGCAGTTAAGGCAATGAAATTGCATTTAATGCAAACAGTGGATGGCTTTATATAAATAGAGCCTGAAACCAAATGAGGAGATCCATCCCAAGTTGAAGCATTTTTTTAGCAGTATTAGAAGAAGTGATGTTAGCTTCTTATAGAGAGAGAAAAAAGAGAGAGTGTATGTAAAAAAATTCTAAGAATGTAGTGTAAGTATACACTGAAAATTTTGGATATATTCTGTAGATCTCTATAATACTACAAATTGTAGTAGAAAAAAATCTCACTAGGGATACACTATATTGTAATTACTCTTTAAATATAGTGAAATATTTTTCAAAGTTTGGCCCATGATTTTTCCCTTCAAAATTACAAGAGGATTTTCTACGTTAAAATTTAGTGTACAGTTCTCTTAATTTATTTTTGTGCAAATAGTGATAAGCGAGTCTCATTGTGAAGTACTATTCACGTGTTTTATTTTATTTGTTACTCTCCATAAATTTGGGTGCATTTTTGCTCACATCTATAAAGTGTTTATTACACTTGGGGTGTACCCAACTCTGATATTCCATAACATATTGTTCCCAGTTTTAAATATGGCAGCTACATGTTCAATCAAACATAAAAACAATATGGAGAGAAGATGAGGATAAGGAGGAGTAGCTGCGAACCATGACTGTGTACATGTTTTAAAAGAAATTTTGAGGCTGGGAGAGAAGAGAAAAGAAGTGTATGAGTGTGAGGATGGGCATTTTTGGAAATTCATCTTTAAAAAAAGGTAAATTAAGGGAGGTTAGTATAGACCAAATAATTGAAGGGGATGTGAGTTAAATTTTAACAAAATTTAGGGAGGTGAGTATAAGTTATCTTTTTTTTTTTTACAATATTATTCAATTAAATCTTTCTATTTATATGACATATTAAGTAGTAGATATGAAAATCAATCATATTTAATAATATGACAATACATAATTGGATGACAATATAGAACTTATCTACACAGTTGGTTCATCAAAATTAAATTGAATTTGACTTTGATACACTAATTGTGTTAAACAATTTTCATTGTCATCCAATCAAATCTCATTATTTGAATAACTTTTCAAATAATATGGGTGAAAGTTAAACATATTTGCTAATGTATTATTACAACATTTGATGATTGTGTGAATTTTTTATACTATTAGTGCATTATATCTTTCAAAAGATAATTTTTGTGAGTTTGATTTGAATACACTAAAAGTATAAAAAAAAAATTTACAATATCTTTCAATTATTTTTTCATTTTTCATGTCATTTTAAATAGTGATTGTGAGAGGTAACTAATGTTATGTGATAATATAAAATTAAATAATAATTTTTATATTATTAATGCATCAAAATTAAGTCTAATTTTTATGTGATCAATAATTAGAATGTAATTTACACAAATTTTAAAATCATTACATTGAAAAGAGTTTTGTTTTATTTATTAATTTTAATTTAAAAGGTTTAAATCTTATAATTATTATTTGAAAAAAATAATTTTATTCAAAGAATTAATCTGAACATTGCATTTGTCTTACACAACAAAGATTAACACGTTTTTTTTGTGAGACAATAAATGTTCTAATAATATTCCTTAATTTTTTTGTATTAATAGTATATTATTTTCCATAAGGTTGTAGTTTTTACTCTCTTTTTTTTATTTCTAAAGTCACGGGGACGTTTAGACCAAAAATCCACACTCTTTTTATTTAAAGAAACTTATAATTTAGATAAGTTTATAATTTTATTTTTCTCATATTTATTATTAGTTTGATTTTTTCTCTTATGTAATTAATGTTTTCTCTCTCATTTTAACATTTTCAAAAATAACACTTATTGTTTATAATTACTTATTTAAAATATTAACCACAAATTTGGAGGTACTTACCCCTTTATACAACATATAATGACTGTGTTTGGTTGTGATTCAAAAAGAAAAAAAAAGTATTTTTTTTGTCAACAAAAATACTTCTAAAATTTTTGGCAGTGGCAATTGACACAACCTTTATATCTATTGACTCACCCCTTTAATGGTTTTTTATTGAATTTTTCTAAACTACCTTTAACCTCTAATTATTCTAATTATTTTTGTCAATCTATTGCCACGCCCTTTCAATCTCAAACATAGTTTTAAAAACCGGACCAAATCGGTCGGTTTGGACTAAAAACCGATGAACCATATACAGCATAGTCAGAAGAGCGCTTGGCAAGCGTGGCTACCACTAGACCACTTGCTTTCTTGTTATTATATGTTGCTATATATATATATATTACATACCTATTTGTGTTAAATTATAATTTTACATATTGATTTAATTAAATTCAATTCAACCGGTTGAACCAGTAATCCAGTATTTTAATCGAGTCGATCACCGGTTCAGTTTTAATAACTATGGTCTCAAATCACATTGTCTCTTCTTGTTAGTGAGATTCTTTGAATTCTCAACAAACTTTCAATTCTTTTTCTTTTTTTCTTCCAATTCTTCCATAAGAGCTATCAAACACTTGATAAAAGATTTTTTTTTTTTTTTACATATTTGACAAGTATCGTGAAAGGTGAGTTCAAAGTAAAAGAAAAATGTTTCCTTTTTTATTTTCCTGATACCACGTTGCTTTTTTTTTTTTTAAGATTTTGAAATCCTTACTTTAGTCAGGAACCACTTTCATTGTATTTTCTTCATTTATGGGCGGCTAGGTCTGTGGAATGATTAGCTTATGAATTCATCTTTATTTAAACCCTCGATGAGTATACTGCTACTATTTATATGCTGGACGATATACATTTGAGCAATGAGCATATTTCTTCGACATGTCATGACTAATATATATATATATATATATATTATATATATATATATATATATATATATATATATATATATATATTATAGAATGATTCAATTGTGAATGGTGGTTTATTATTAGTGAAAATGAGAAAGTTTGGGCTATTAGATTTTACAAGAATAGTTAATATTAAAATATAAAGTTATACGCAGTTTTAAATTATCATGTGATCATTAATTATTATTAATAATTTTAATATTGAATCATCCATATATGGTTACATAAATTACTCATTTTCACTAGAGCCATCTATTGGTGGGCTTCCCTCCTCAAGGGGCCAACAACTAATAAAGAAAGAAAGAAAAAAGAACTACAAAAAGTAACCAAAAAAACTAAAAAAAAAGAAATAAAAACAAGAAATGTAACACCCTAAAAATTAATTAAAAATTAATTTAAATTTTATTAGTCGTAATTTCAAAAATTTAACAATTTTAACAATGATGAGGATGGTTCAACGGTTTTGTAAAAAAAAAAAGTGAATAGTAACCTACGGGCCCACCGGTCCGTCGAAACAGCCGAAATCCTAAAATTGGACCCCGGAGATGCCAAAAATTGAGAAATTATATGATTATGGTTAGAAATGGGTATAATTAAAGATTTTATACCTGAAAATATTTTTTGGGCAATGTTTGATTACCCGGGTACACTGTTTCATCCGTTCGGTGAAATTTCGATTTGTGATTTCTAACACCAAAAACTAGTTAGATCTCTATAAAACGAATGAACCTATCTCTTTATATTAAATAAGTAGCTAAGATTCAATCTTGAAATTCAAGATTGAATTACAACCACTCATGTTACTTTATTGAGTTGATAATTATCCAAACATAATATATAATATTATATCATTAATACATGATAAATACACATAATTAGCTTCATGAAGAAGCCAATTCTCAGCCAGCACAAGGGAGAGAGAACAGCTGCATTTCCTCCATTTTCAAGAGCTTCCTCTTGATTTCAAATGCCAAAAACACTAGCCTAGAATTCATAAAACCACAAAGTTCCTTCACAAAACTTGTTCTATACCTCAAACCCTACAAATCTAACCGATTGAAATATGAAATCGTCACCTTAATACCTCACTTCCCCACTGCCTAAGGAAGGTTTAGGACTGAAATTGGTGTCTTGAAGTGAAGGGAGATAACTTAGAACATCCTTTGAAGTATCAAGCTTAAAAGCTTTCAAAGTAGGGTTTTCTTTGGTCTTTTCTTTTCAATTTTATGCTGGACTTTTTTGATTGTATTTAGTCCGAAATTTCTGAATATATTGGTTGATAATATGCTGATATTGATGTTTTAATTTTGGTGGAGTGTTTGTGTTGTGGAAAAATCATGTTTATCAAAAGAGATTTTGAATTGGTTTGCTGGATTTTTCAAATTTCAACAGGGCAGGTGTTGTTCACAAAGTTTTTGGTGCAATTTTATTCATTTTTAAGAGATATAAAAATTATATGTTGAATTTAACATCCTAAGACAACCCCAAGATTTTTCTTGGGTCATGTTAAGGACTTTCTCTACTTGAAAAAAATTCATGATTCTTGAACATTGTTGTTGGAAAATCCTGGTTTAAAGCAAGCGGGAAATTTTGTTGAATTTTCTGATATATTTAGAGATATTGGATTCAGCTGAAAATTTTATAGGATATAGCTAACATTTTATGGAGTCTCTAGTAAAACTTTGGAGCCATTCTGGGCACTTTTTCTTTGTTTAAAAATTCATGAACCGAGATTGTAACTATGCTAGCTGGATTATGGGAACTAAATCTGTGATTTTGTATAATTTTGTTATCATAGTAAATGATTGCATTATCCTTTGAAATTTTTACAGGATGCTTATAACATCTCGAAGTATAACCATGATTTTTATTCTGAATTGATTCAATCATTTGCTAGGGTTAAAAATTATGAGATTCTGGTTCTGAGTTGAGTATAAGTGGTCTCTGACCACTAAATTTGTGGCATTTTGTTATTATACTTATGGAACTCTTTTAACTCCGAAATTTTTAGAGAACCTTGGGGACATATTGAATTATCTTTGAGAATTTTTATAGCATTGAATTTGATGGTTTGAGATGCAAAATAAATTTTTCTACGAATATATGAAATCTGCCATTGTGCTGAAAATGAATTGATGCTTTGAATTGATGAAATAATGACATCTTGTACTAGTATGATATGAGTACATGAATATGGATATGAATAATTGAGCATGTGAGCTTATTGATGAGGTTGGCACACATAGATATGAATGCTTATTATAATTGCTCATATGTGAAAGGAAAGCATAAGATTATGTTTCTTGGGCTGGAGAAAGTAAATCCAGTTTGTCAGGGAAAGTAAACCTGACTACCAAGAAAAGCATAAGATTGATAATCCTTGGGCTAGAGAAAGTAAATCTAGTGTGTTGGGAAAAGTAAATCCGACTACCCTTGAATTAAGTCGGGGAAAGTAAACCTAGCTAGGAATAGGTCTGCGTGAGAATTGGAGAAAGTAAATCTGATGATCATGTATAAGAATGAGCTCAGTCCTGAAAAGCAGTCTATTACCTATTATTGCCACACTGGGGACAGCGGTACGTAACGCCCAGACGTGACAAGATTAGTCAAGGGTCAAGGCAAGTTTAAGAAGTAAATTTTCTAGGAAATCCTTTATCTTATATACCGAGTAAAGAAGTATAGTATTAATATTGAGACCAATATATTTAAGTAGAAAATTAATAGTATATAATGTTGAGTAGTATAGTATATGTACATTAAGTGATTGAATGTTAAAAGTAACCCACTTCGGAACTATGATTTGGAACTTTAAAAATAAACCATTATTATATAATGCATGACCACTTTTTCTTAATAAACCGAAGTGGCTGGGGTGATAACGATGACATTATGATTGTGTATTTGGGGGAGTTACCCTACTGAGAATTGTATGATTCTCACCCCTATGTTTTTGTGTTCCCATGTCGTCTCCAGGTGATGCAGAAAATTGAGAGACTGCTATGCAAAAAAACTCGAAAGTGCAATAGTATAGTACTTACTGCTTTTATTATGTTGTATCTAATGGAATGGATATGTATGTAAATATGTTAAAGAACAAAGGTGTGTTAAAGCTCATAAAAGAGCTTTCTTTATGTACATTATATTAAATAAATATTTTGGTTTCATTGCTATATATTTCAGTAGAATTATGACCTAGTTATCTCGCATATCAATCAACATGGCTATAGGTATTTAAGAAAGGTCCACTAATCTACAAGTAACAACTTTCAAGTATGATGTCATGATTTAAGGATGACGTTGTACTTGGGAGGATGTTACAAGAAACACTACAGTAGCGTAAACCAGAGGAAACGTGAAAACGCGAAGGAGAGAAAGAAGCGCCGCAGAGAGAAAAGAAGAAATGAGAGAAGAGGCAGTACAGTGGGTTCATCATCAGATAGTGAACGTACTCCATTTATCATGAAAATTCAGTATGTTATTTCTGATGTTAAGCTTGATAGTTTGATATAGCTTGTTAATTTTATTTCCTTCTCCGGTGACTATTCTGTTATACCTATACTATGGACTTATATGGTTATGTTCCGCCCATTGGGTGAGTATTCTGTTGATTGTTAAGATTCCTTAGTGCTACTAGGAAGACTGATTGTATTCCCGTTGATCATAGTAGAAGTTTTTTACTGGACTAGGTCCTGTGAGTTTTTTATCCCTCTAATTAGGGATTTTCCGTTAAAAATTGTGATATCTCTTATTTTATTTTTCTGCCAAATTATTATATTGTCAAGAGTATTTTTTATACTACCTATTTATCTGCACAGGTGTAGGGAAATATTTGTTGCTTTCGCTGTTGATAACAGGTTTATTCCTAAGGTTTCCCCAACAAAGTGGTATCCAGAGCTTTGGTTTTTTTTTTTTATGTGCAATTTAAATGGAGGAACATCAGGGGCCAAATATGATCAAGTTGAATTTCCAAAATTACTCAGTTTGGAAGAACCTCATAGAAGACATGTTATACAGTAAAGATTTGCATGATCCTATTGAGGGAAATAAATAGAAGCATGTTGATTAGTCTGAAGCCGAATGGAATAGAATGAATAGAAAAGTTGTTGCTTTGATTAGATAGTGGTTGGATCTTAGGTAGCGTTTGTTTACTGCCTTGGGACAGAAATACAGGGACAGAGACAAAAATATAGGGACAGTGGAAACAGAGACAAAAATAATAAATATGCATAAGGGTATTATTAAAATTTAAAAATATTAAATTTTTATCTCCGTATGATGTCCCTATTGTCCCTACATTTTAGAGGTACAGAAATTTTGTGTTTTTCTGTCCCCTGTTCCTGTCTCCACCACCAAACAAGTTTCTGCCTCCAATATCTCTGTATTTCTGTCTCAGAGACAGTAAACAAACACTACCTAGTGTGTATCCACATGTTGATAAAGAAACTAATGCTTAGAGCATATAGAAGAAATTGGCAGATTTATATGAGGGAAAAAATGTGCAAAATAAGGCATATTTGATTCGGAAGTTAGTACATATGAAATATAAAGAAGGTGATTCAATGCCAGAGCATTTGAATAGCTTCTAGGAAATTGTCAATCAGCTGACAACCAATGAGATTACATTGTCTGATGAGTTGCAAGCATTACTGTTGTTGAGTTCTTTGCCTGACAGTTGGGAAGTCCTAGTTGTGACATTGACTAACTCAACTGCAAATGGAAATTTGATGTTATCAATGGTTGAAGAAAGCATGTTAAATGAAGATGCCAGAAGAAGAGAGAGGGGTTTGATTAGTGCCTACACCCAGTCAGAAGCACTTGTTGTAGAGTCACGGGGGAGAAGTCAGAATCGAAGACCTCATAATACTAACAAGTCAGAGAGTCGTAGCAAGTTAAGGGATATGTCCAAGACAAGAAGGAATTTAATTGCTATCAGTGTGGCAAGTCATGACACATTGCAAACATTGCAGGTACTTGAAAAGAGAGAAATCAAGAGAAAGAGATGAAGACAAAAATAGTAACAATGATAAAGACACTACTGTAGTTGTATATGATGATGTCCTTATTCTAAATCGTAAGAACTTAAAAAATCTTGCATGTGATGATTCTAGCTAGATTATGGATTCTAGTGCCCCATGTCATGTTACTCCTATGTGTGAGTTTTTCTCTACTTATACTGCTGGTGACTTTGGCAGAATAAGACTAGGAGATGAAGGGATATGCTAGATTGTTGGTATTAGAGATGTGTGGCTTGAAACTAGCATGTGATGTAGATTACAGTTGAAAAATGTTAGGTATGCGCCTGATATGCGTCTTAGCTTGATGTCAATCAAAGTATTGGACGGAGAAGGTTACTATACTACCTTTGGTGGTGGGAAATTCAAAATCACTAAAGGGTCACTAGTGTTGCAAGAGAAAATAATAGTTTCACTGTTCTCTACCAGTTACCCGGAAAGTTGTGCAAAGAGGAGGTGAATGTTGTTGATGATTTTTTTTTCAAACTTGTGGCATATGTGTCTTGGCCACTTGAGTGAAAAAGGGCTTGGCGTTCTAGCCAAGAATTAGTCTTTTCCGATAAAAGGTACGTCTCTGAAGACATGCACTCATTGTTTTGTTGGAAAGCATGCTAGAGTAGCTTTTCATTATTCAGGACCTCATAGGAGACCACATATACTAAATTTCGTTCACACTGATATTTGCACTATGGACACAAAAACACTAGGAGGTGCATTGTATTTTGTGACTTTTATTGATGACGATTGTCGAAAAGTGTGGACTTTTGTGTTGAAATCTAAAGACCAGGTGCTGGAAGTTTTCAAGAGCTTCCATGCAAGTGTTGAAAGAGAAAAAGGAATGAAACTGAAATGTGTCTGAGCAGATAATGATGGTGAGTACAAGGGTCCCTTTGAAGACTATTGCAGAGAACATGGGATCAGGCTTGAGAAAATAGTTCCCAAGACTCCTCAACATAATGGAGTTGCAGAGAGAATGAACGGTATAATCAATGACAGAATTAAGTGTATGCTCTCTCATGCAAAGTTATCCAAATCCTTTTAGGGTGAAGCAATGAGAACTGTAGTGGATTTGATCAACCTTTCTCCTTCAGCTTTTCTAGATGGCACAGAGAGTATAGATAGGGAAAGATGTCTCATATAGTCAATTGAGAGTGTTTGGCTGTAGGGCCTTTGTTCATGTTCCAAGAGATGAGAGGTCCAAGCTTGATGGGAAGTCCAAGTAGTGTATCTTCATTGGTTATGGTCATAAAGACTGTGGCTATAGGTTATGGGATCCGGCAAGTAGGATAATAATCAGTAGCTGAGATGTGATCTTTCTTGAAGATCAAACCATTGAAGATTTTGAAAATTTAGATAAGCCAGTGTTTGTTATTAGAAGTTACAGTGATGTTGTGCTAGAGTCTCCTCCTAGTACTCCTATTGATGGGGAAATGTAGAGGTTGATGATGGAAATACTGGTGATGAGACTGCACCTACTCTTGAGGTGCCAGTTGAGCAAGTTCCACCTGAACCACCAGTTGAGTCACAATTGAGAAGATCTACAAGATCGCATCAGCCTTCTAAGAAATATCCTTCAGATGAGTATGTGATAATATCTGATAGTGGGGATCCTGAGAACTACCAGGAGGCTATTTTTTATGAGCACAAAGACAAATGGTTAAAAGCCATGCAAGAGGAAATGAATTTCTTGCATGAGAATCACACCTTTGAGTTAATAAAATTGCCAAAGGGTAAAAAAGCACTCAAAAATAAATGGGTGTTCAAGCTGAAAATTGAAGATAATATCTCACAACCAAGGTACAAAGCAAGGTTAGTTGTGAAAGGTTTTGAGCAGAAGAAAGGAGTTGATTTGAAAAGATTTTCTCATCGGTGGTGAAGATGTCCTCTATTAGAGTTGTGCTTGGTTTAGCAACAAGCTTGAATTTAGAGATTGAGTAGCTTGATGTGAAGACTGCATTCCTTCATAGTGACTTGGAGGAAGAAATTTATATGGAATAGCCAGAGGGTTTCAAGATTAAGGAAAAAGAGCAGCTTATGTGCAAAGTGAAGAAAAGTTTATATGGCCTCAATCAAACACCACAGTAATAGTACAAGAAGTTTGATTCTTTCATGGCAGATCATGGGTATAGCAAGACTACTTCGGACCATTGCATATTTGTCAAGAAATTCTCTGATGGTGATTTCATAATTCTTTTGCTTTATGTGGATGACATGTTGATTGTTGATGATGACAAGCAGAAGATTTAGAGTCTTAAGAGGGACTTGAGCAAGTCCTTTGCTATAAAGGATTTAGGTTTTGCAAAGCAAATCCTTGGCATGAGGATCACTCGTGACAGGAAGAATGGTAAGTTATGGTTATTTCAGCAAAAGTACATTGAGAAGGTGTTGCAGAGGTTTAACATGAGTAATTCAAAGCCTGTTGGTATTCCACTTACTGGTCATTTCAAGTTAAGTTCACAGCAATGTCCTACAAGTGAGAAAGAAAAATAAGAGATAAAGAAAGTTCCATATGCGTCTGCAGTTGGTAGTTTGATGTATGCTATGGTATGTACTAGGCCAGATATTGCTCATGCTGTTGGTGTTGTTAGCCGGTTTCTCTCTAATCCTGGTAAGGATCATTGGCAGGCTGTGAAATGGATTTTTAGGTATCTTCAGGGCACTTCCAGAGTTTATTTATGCTTTGGTAGTCATCAGCCTGGTTTGGATGGTTACACAGATGCAGATGTGGCTGGTGATCTTAATTCTAGGAAGTCTACTTTCAGGTACATGATGACTTTTGCAGGGGGAGTTGTGTTATAGCAGTCCAGACTTTACAAATGTGTTGCTTTGTCTTCCACTGAGGCCGAATATATTGCTATTACTGAAGGTTCAAAAGAACTCTTGTGGATGCAGAAATTCCTACAAGAGTTGGGTCATGATCAAGAGAAGTTTGTGTTATTTTGTGATAGCTAGAGTGCTATTCATCTTAGCAAGAACCTGACATCTCATTCTAAGTCGAAGCACATAGAGGTGCGGTATCATTGGATACGTAAAGCACTAGAGATGAAGTTGCTTTCATTGGAAAAGATCTATACTGATGACAATGGTTCAGATATGATGACTAAAACTTTGCCAATGGTGAAGTTTGTTTCTTGTAGAGAGAATGCAGGCTTAGTGGAGCAGTACATCCCCACTTGAGTCAGGAAAGGGGAGATTTGTTGATGGACTTCCCTCCTCGAGGGCCGAATAACTAATAAAGAAAGAGAGAAAAAAACTACAAAAAAAAAAGAAATAAAAACAAGAAATGCTATAGTAGCATAAACCAGGGGAAACGTGAAAACGTGAATGAAAGAAAGGAGCGCCGTGGAGAGAGAAGAAGAAAAGATAGAAGAGGCAGTGCAGTGGGTTCATCATTAGACGGGTAAACGTGCTCCGTTTATCACAAAAATTTAGTATGTTGTTCCTGATGTTGAGCTTGATAGTTTGATATAGCATGTTAATTTTATTGCCTTCTCTGGTGACTATTCTATTATACCCACATTATGGAGTTATATGGTTGTGTTCCACCTATTGGGTGAGTATTCTATTTATTGTTAAGATTCCCTAATGCTATTAGGAAGACTAATTGTATCCCGTTGACCATAGTAGAAGTTTTTTGCTAGACTAGGTCTCGTGGGTTTTTTGTCCTTCTAATTGGGGATTTTCCCATATTAAAAATTATAGTGTCTTTTATTTTATTTTTCTACTAAATTATTATACTGCCTAGAGCATTTTTGGTATTACCTATTTAACTACACAGGTGTGGGGAAATATTTGTTGCTTCTACTATTGATAACAGGTTTATTCCTAAGGTTTCCCTACCATCATCCTATATATATATATATATAAGGTTGGGTTCAAATCATACCAGTGTAACTCTAACAAAGTTACACCAAATCATGATCATTGATTTTATAAAACATCAATGGTTTAAGAGAACTCATTTAAACTCATGTGCTAACTCTACTCCTCCCCTCCTCTCTCTCTCGTCCAGATCCTTCTTCCTTCTCTCTCTTGTCCATATCCTTCTTTCTTAATAACCAGTGCTCCAGTTACAAGAGCACTAAGAGCAAGAAATCAAAGAGGAAAACTCAGTTAAATTTCCCTACGAATCCCTAAGAAATCATAGAACCTTTTGCCTGGAAAGTGGAGGAATTCGTTGTACTCCTCTTCGGCACCTCGAGCTTGCGCTTGGTTTGGATGAGTAGAAGGATACATGGGAGGTACACGCGCACGGATGTCATTGCCGCTTGGGACAAAGTCACAACCGACCAGGGTCCCCAGAATGCTATACTTGCCGCTGCTCTGGCTGCAGACGAGGGCCACTTGAGGGAGGTCGATGGTGGATTGGTTGCTTACACACGCGAAATACTTGGGTTCTCAATTGGAGTGAACTTGTAAGCTCCAGTTGCAGAATATCTTCTTGATTTTTTCATTATTAATATTAGTTTGGATGTCTTACCTACCATGTTCTTATTCTTGATTATTGTGTGTGAATATATGAAAGCCTCCTTTTTCTTGTTAACACTAAATTAAAATTAACCATTTATTGATCTTGTCAAGCTAAAAAATAATCGTGTGTAACAAAAATTTGATTTGACAAAACATAAGCTGATTCAAATACAAATTGTTGATGCTGTTGATCTCAGATTTCTAACTTTTTTATGGCATGATTTGCAGGCCCAACTTAATAAGCT
Organism: Dalbergia cochinchinensis; assembly: GCA_031216125.1. NCBI lineage: Eukaryota > Viridiplantae > Streptophyta > Magnoliopsida > Fabales > Fabaceae > Dalbergia > Dalbergia cochinchinensis. The sequence continues at coordinate 32,184,871 of CM062374.1, read as the reverse complement.
TCCTAAGAATCTTTTGGCAAAGGTTTCCACCATCAAGAATACAGAACAGGTATGTATATACATTTGATTGATTTGATATTGGGTAATGGCAATGTCTAAGTGTGAAAACAAGTATGCAAGGTCCAAAAATGATGGCTTCTTTCTATTTCTGTGATCTGTTTCAGGTCTTGGAGCAGATGCCTCAAGTGATATTATCTCTGGATGTATACATGGAAAATGGTTTGCAAAAGTTAGAACCCATATCTTTTTCTGATTGAGCATTGGATTGAGCTTTTTTCTTGGGTATGAAATTAATTCTCGCATGTACTAGTGTTGTGCATTTGATGTGAAACCAGTGATTCTTACTCTGATTAATAGTAGCTTTGTTTTTGCAATTTGCAAAAGATCAAATATTCTATCTTCCCTTTATATGTTACTTTACTTATTTCAGGTTGTCTGTGCATATGTAAAAAGTAATGAAGTGCTTATATTTGATGTTGGATATGTCCCATCGAAACCAGTTGAGGTAACTTTCCATTCTAATCTATTTACATCATTAATCATTCTGTATTGCTCTTATCCTCATGATTTTGAGGGATGTGTTACTCCAACTAATTGCTATTTTCATAATTTATTATTTTGTCTTCATTTTGTTTCTAGAACTATGTGCTTTTATATGGTCTTGTATGTATTATATATGTTAAACTAACTTTTTGCCCTTTGAATTATGTAAAACAGGTGTTAAGCACAAGGTATACAGCAACGGTTCATGGTTGCAGCATACACAAGCTTGCTGAATATGGGCATTTTTACATTTGCTTGGTTGCTCCTTTTTCTTTTATAAAAAGTTTGACCCACTACCTCCGCACATGTGCTTCATCTATGCATTCACCTTCCTTCCCTTCTCATCCCTTCACACTCATTGTTCTCCATTTGCTAAGATGCACCTACTCATCATCCCCAGAATCTCAAATTCCTTCTGCTTACATTTTATTTCCCTACTCTCAAAACAAACCCGATACAACACAAACACAAACACAACCTGCCTTTCCCCAATTTAATTATTTAATTTGCTAAAACCTCTCTTCCTTTGTATAACAAAAATAGAGGAACCTGCGTGCAGCAGCTGGCTAGGGAATTGCACTCTAATTATGCTATAATTTGCAGTAGACAGAGACAAACATCCCATTCACCCTTGTGTGCTTTCTCTTTTCAATCTGTGTGGCATCATTTTAAATTTGTATGGATAGCTCAGTCTTGCAAACACTTCTACCATCTTGACTACATTGACTAGAGAAACAATGGACTATTTCAAACAACAAAAACTATCAAGGGGGTGCTATAGGATTCAGGGCTTCTCTGAGAGCCAGATGCTTTCAAATGAGACAAGATAAAGAACAAATTCTACTTACGACTGATATTTTGACTTTTAATGGAGCAAGGTGCTACAAGGAAAACATGGTTGTACTTCTTTCAATAATAGGCACTCTAGAGAATTCAAGGAATACATATGTGTTCAGAATCCACTTGTAGATTATATAATCAGCTTAGAGGAATTGTATTTGAAGTTTAAATCCCTTTTTGGGTAGGGAATCTCCTTACGTATGTTATGAATTGTAATCAGAAAAATGTAAAAGTCACACCAATTAGTTGTTCTTTCAAGAAATAATATACTGAAGTTCTGATTATGTAATTGTGAAATACTTATAGAGCTGTTCTTTTTTTCAAAAAAAATAAAACTGATATGGCAGTACATCTTCTTGAATCAAGAAACAGAAATTTTCAATGAGATGAAGAAAAAAGTATGCTGCAACACAGCACATATGCTCAAAACTGAAAAATCAACAACATCTATAGTATGGGAATATATAAGATCCTTATTAATAGCTTTGCAGTTTCTAATCTAATTGTAAAAGCAAAATTCAAATATATTCATAACAAAATAAAAATCAAACTGCTGGTTTACCAAAAAGGGATAAAATAATAACAAAAAAAAAAATAAAGCAAAACAAGACAAAACTTTATAGGTTGCTCTAAGAGACTTTAGCTGGTAGTCACTCCATTAGACAAAAACCTTTCCAATTTCCACTTAGTGGAATTATCTCCTGCAAAATTCAACCATGAATGAGTTAATACTAATGTTAATGTAGAATCTTGTATTTAAAAGAAAGAAAGTATAAAATAGACAATTTGGTAACTTACATTCAATTAAAGTTGGATTATTAGCATATTCTAGCTCTTTCTTTTTCTTACAACGTCGTTGGTTATGTCCATGTTCTCCACAAAATTGGCAAGCTCTTCTTTTAACTAGAATTCTATTTAAAGATATTTCAAGACCACTTTTGATTCTTCCAGCTTCAGTTTCTTTCACATTATCCTTCTTTCTCCCTTTTGTTTGTGACACGGGTGGATCTTTGATATGTAATTCAAGGGCTTTTCCTTTAAGTTCACCCATCACATTTTGATAATTTGAATCTATAGCAATATCACTCCCGTCCCTATGCATTTCAGCTTCCATTTTTGTAGTTGTTACATAAGTTTCTTCTAACTTAGAAGCAACATAGTTGTAAATCTCTTCAGACTTTTGAGCATGATCTGACAACAAGCTCGCTTAGTGGTCCATATGTTTACTTCGCAAAGTAGCTAAGTCATGTTGATCTTGCACAACTAAACTTTTTTCAAATAAATTAGCTTTACTACCACTATTAGCTTTTTTGGTTCAATGTTGTAAAATGTAGTGACTTGGAATTTGAACAACATTTTTGGCTTGAAAAATAACCAATATATGTCAACATAGAATTCCTATAAATTCATAAAGTTGACACCTACATTTGGAAACATTAGAGTCCAAGTCCACTGTAACAAGAAATGAGTCTTGAGGATCGAAGCAACTATATAACTTGTAAATGTATTGAGATCCATTCTTCTCTACCTTCCCCTTCATGAATTTGCTAACCTTGGCCAGCTCATCTTAAAACTTCAGAAAAATATTTCTTGTATAAACTGATATTGCATACTCTTCAATTTTTGACCCAATACTCAGTATTCATGATCGATGTCTTGATTCAAAATCTTATTTCCTTTTTTTTTCATAGCGGCTATCTACTACTTTATCATATTTTGCTACAAATTCTCATAGTGTTGTTGAGGAGTGTACAAAAGAATCAAAGAAAGCATTAATACTTTCACTCCTTTGTGTAGTATTCATTCCACCAAAAAAGATGCTCCTATTGAAAACAGGTGTCCATGATTGTCTTATCTTATACAACCCTTGAAGCCATTCATTGTCCTTGAGATTAAACTCATTCATGATACGTTCCCAATGTTCTTCAAAATGTTCTATGGATGATGAATCATGAGTACACCTTTTTAGGTCACGTTTAAAAGCTGAATTTTTATGATATATATGTGAAAGCTTCTCCGGAAATTTTTTCCTAATATGCCGCAAGCATAAATGGTGTTGAGTACACAGAAAAACCTTAGCTATTACAGCTCCAATGGCTAAATCTTGATCAATGATGATGGACACAGGACTTTTTCCATTCATTGCCTCAAGCCAAATTTCAAACAACCAAACAAAAGTGTTCTGAATATTATCTTGTAACAATGCATAGCCAAACAAAATTGATTGACAGTGATGATTCAATCCAGTAAATGGTGCAAAGGGCATGCTGTACTTATTAGTTTTATATGTTGTATCAAATGTAACAACATCCCCAAAATTTTGATAAGCCAACCTTGATCTTGCATCAACCCAAAAAAAGTTTACCATTCTATCATCCTCATCACATTGGATAACATAAAAAAAAATTTGAATTTTCAACTTGTTTTTTTTTTTACAAAAGTTGAAGACAGCTTGAGCATCCCCAACTTCTAAATCCCTTCTTCAAACATTTCTCAGATGATTCCAACAATCTCTACTAGAAAAAAGATAAGTTCACACTATTGAACATTGTAGAAGCCTTTCCTGAAGGTAGACCTTCTTCATTAAACTTTTCCACAAGGTTTTTAGCCGCTGCACTCATTTTTTTATCACACTTGAGAAGGGAAACACTTTGTGGACTAACCATATGAGTGTTGCTAAAAGTTCTGATAATCCACTTATCTTCCTTTTTAGCTTTTGAAACAACAAGTGATGCATTACAACCGGTTCTTGAAGTCGAGCACCTCCGTTTTTTCTTTGTCATATCGTTTTTGCTTTCTTCACTAGCATCATTGTTTATTCTGTGTTGTCCTTCATTGGAACAAACATAAATACAAGAATTTGGCTTACTTGAACGAATACGAATTGCAAAGCCCTCTTGCTTAGCAAATGCTTTGTAGTATAATTCTACATCCTTCAGGGATATGAATTCCATCCCAATATGAGGAGCAAGATGGGGATTGGGTTCCCTATCAATAGTTGGAATACTTTGTAAGGCATTTCCCAAAGTTTCTACTCTAGTAGGTGTATCCTTTGCTTGTTCAAAAGTTTTTATCACATCAACAAAATCTGAGAAACAAAAATTCATGTCAAACAAATTAGAAATCAAGTGTGTTAAATGTAAAATAAATTTAATTAAAAACTTTTAAACAATTAGGCAGTAAGCAATATCAATCTAACATATACAAAGACAAGGAAAATTGGAATGCAGGGTATGCACTATACCTAAATCAATATGATAAGGTGAATCAATATGTGTTGTGACTTGAATTGGCAAAACAAATTCTAAGGCATGTGTGTTGCTGCCAAAAGAAACATTCTTCAAAAGAGATGTATCGGCATGTGGTAGAGACAAATATGGCTTATTTGAAGTTTCTGACTGTGGTTCATGCACCATTCCAATCAAGAAGAAGAAGAAGAAGAAGAAGAAGAAGGTGGATTAAGTAATTCTTTTTTCACAAATACACCACCTATCTGATCGTGAATTCAATACGCTTACGTGCACAAAAGCTTTTGAAGCAAGGCCAATTGTGACTTCGTTATGCCAACAGTGAACAGAAAATGGGAAAGAAAGAAAGGAAAGAATAGAGAGGGGAAGGCTGCAAAAGAGAAGAAGTGAGGCAAAGATAGAGATTGAAAAATAGAGCAATGATGTTGGGGAACTAGAGAAGATGGACCACAGTTAGAGGAAGGAGTGGAGGCAACCACGTGAGTTTAAGTGAGTTCTCTTAAGCCATTGATGTTTTATAAAATCAATGATCAAGATTTGGTGTAACTTTGTTAGAGTTACACTGGTGTGATTTGAACCCAACCCATATATATATATATATATATATATATATATATATATATATATTATGTTGATTTTGATATATATATATATATATAAAAACTATGCCAAACAATTTTAGATTAATTTGAAATTTTACAAATTTGATTTATGCGATATGAGATTCTAATCCAACAGTGGACTTTGCAAAAATTTACACCAATAAAAAGTTATTCAACAGTGTAACATTTTCTTAAAGTTACATCGGTGTGACTTGATCATAACCTATATATATATATAAACAAAAAAAACTATTGCATTTTGAAAACAGATGGAAATCAATTGCAAGAATTTTTTAGGCTTGCTCATATTTTTAGGTTTTTACATTAGTATATTTTTTTATTTTTTTTGTCTTTTCATATTTAGGAAGAAAATAATACTTTGAATAACTTTGAAGGGGTATGGCAATAGACCAAAAAAAGAAAAGAAAAATTATAGTTTAAGGGCATTTTAGAAATAGTCAATAAAAAGCCACTAAAAGGGTGTGACGATATACATAGGAGTGTTGCAATATTAGCCACTCTAAAAATTTTTAGGGCCTATTTGGTTTAAGTTTTTAGTTTTCCAGATTTTGTGAAGGAAATAATGAAATTCTAAAAACTACAAATTCCAGTTTTTCAGTTTTCATTTCTAGTTTTCAGTATTTCCTTTAAAAAATTCTGAAAACTAAAAAATTGAAGATAAAAACTGAAAATTGAAACTAAACAGGCCCTTAATTTTCGTATTTTTCAAAGAAGCAAAAGCACTAAAAAAATTATTTTTATTTTCAAAGAAGCAAAAGCGCTAAAAAAATAATTTTTAACTTTTTGTGAAAGCATATTGAAAGTTACTTCTCATAATTAAAACTAAAAGTACCGAACAAAGAAAGCGTGACATAATAAATAAGTCAATTACTTTCCAGAAAATATCCTTAACATCCCTCTAAAATGACAGAAGATATTCTCATCTCGCTCTTAATATTAAACCATATAGAAGTAAGATGTTCTACACGTAGTTGTAGTAGTAATAGCAGTAGCAGCAGTAGTAGGAGCAATAGTAGTAGCAAGAGTAGCAACAAGAGTAACAATAGTGGCAGCAGCAGCAGTAGCAGAAGCGTAGAAGTAGCAATAGTTGCATTTGTAGTGGTAGTAATAGCAGCAGTCACAACAGTAGCAACAGTGGTAGTAGTAATAGCAGTAGTAGGTGCAGTAGCAATAGTAGTAGCAAAAGCAGCAGTAGGAGCAGCAACAACAACAATAGTAGTAGTAGCAATAGCAGTAGCAGGAGCATAGTAGTGGTAGCAGGGGCAGCAGTAGTAGTAGCAGCAACAGTTGTAGTAGTAACAGTAACAAAAGTAGTATAGCAGCAGTAACAATAATAGCAACAGTAGTAGTAGTGATAATAACAATAGCAGCAGCGGCAGTAGTAGTAGTACTAGTAGTAGTGACAATTGTAGTAGTAACAACAACAATAGTAACAGTAGTAATAATAATATATTCATATTTTTTATGGACTTTATTTTTATTGATTTTTTATGCAAACAAGTTTAGGTGATGATAAGTGTTAATATCCCACCAGGGCTAGAAAGACCCCCAACCTTTTTGAGGATTTTAGAAAGGAATTATATATTGATCTAGCAACGAGATCCTAATATCGGTTAGTAGATTCAAACTCATCTCCTGATAGGATATGAGTCAAACCCTAAGCCAAATGTACTTATGCCTTTATATTTATTGATCATCTATTTAATTAAATTATTTTAAGTTAAAAAATAAATTAAATGTAATTTTTGAAAATATTTATTTTGTATAAAAAGTATTTTTCATATGACCATATTACTTGAAAATTGAATTTTCATATTCTTAATTGTAATGTTACAAGAAAAATATTTTACTTCTTATCATACTCAAGCAACTTAATTACTTCTAATTATTAAAAAAAAAGTATCACTACAAGAAATGTGCGGGATACGGACAATTTTACTTATGGATTTATTGACAGGCTTACCAGCAGATAATAGCCATTGGTTTTTGGTTTGTTGACAGATGTTACCAACGGGAAATGTAACTTGTTAATTAACGGGCACACCGATGGGTGTAAATTAAAAAAGCAGTTGGTACAATTGTATTAAAGGCGTCACTGTGATCGTCAAAGAAATAATATTATGGATGGGTGTTTTTTTAGCTTGATAGAAATCTTTGAAATTATGTTGGGATTTGGGCTTAAGTTACTAATCAGTGCAACCCACTAATTAAAAAAGCTTTGACTTGATTCTTTTCAGACTTAATAATCAACATATGAATTATTAATGACAACTCAAAGTGCACGTAATCCTCTCATAAAGGTTGATTTGTAGCTTCTAGCCGGCTACAAAACTTAGCGGCATCTTGGTTGGACTCATCAAAAACTATCTCTTGATGTCTATACAGATTATCCTCCCACCATACATTATCCACTCATGCTAAGCTACGTGAACCCCACCAGAACTACTGCCAATCTAAAACATACCCACTTGATTCCACACATTGACTACCTCCTCATGCTTGATTCAAATTCAATAGTTAGGCATAAATGTCCACTTGTACAAATGAACCCTCATGATATCATTATCCAAATACTTCCTATATTTGTACTTATTACATGGGCACCTAACTTTTGCCTCATCAATGAACTATTGTGTTTGATATTCTTTTCTCATAAATTCTTCAATACCATTATAGAATTTCGGTTAAATCTCCCCTCTATTAGCTAGGATGCAATCTATCATACATTTATGTTCGGTTCGAAGAAAACATTGCGTGTGAGAGTAACCTTAAACCCTATAATTTTTTAAAGATATCACATTATTTCTTTCAAACACATTCAATTTGTCTTTAGATTTTTTTTAATTCAATTACTTTTAATTTTATTTTCCTAAAAAAAATTTCATAAAATTTTGACAGTATCTCCACTTAAATTAGGAGCTTCTGTCATCAAGCAATTTAGTGCATTCAATAATCATAGACATTATTAAAGCTCAACAACATAGCAAACACACTTAAATAGTTACATCTTAACAATTACATACAATTCACATAATCCTAAAAACTATTATAGAGCGCATCCCCTTATAACTTGACAACATGCATATCCTGCAATCTCCATAAACATAAAGAATCCCACAGCAAACAATGTAAACAAATTGGGGAAGGACCTTTGTGCACTTTTCCCCTATCATGCAATCCTCATTTCCTCTAACTCTATCCTATAAATCATAAGTCTCTATCCTACATACATATTAGAGCATATAATTAACAAGGATTTCATTATTAACCTCTAGTGTAGTACAAGAAATAAGGAATGAAAAGCTCTTTGCACGCAACCAATTCAATCATGAAAATCCAATGTGAACAAATATTTAATTTTCCAACCTTATAAGCATTGAAACATAGAAAACACAATAAAATTAGGGAAAAAAGGCAAATCAAAGCTCGCAATGTCAATATTGTTGGCGCTACCCTCCAATACAACTCCTACATTAACAAAATAGCAATAACAATTGCTCTTTAATGCATTAAAAAAATACTTTTGGCAATGAAAATAAACAAAAAACTAAACCAAATCAAAAAACAAACGGAGCTCTTGTAGCAGCAAATAGCAGCAAAGAAGAGGGGTGGCAATGGGGAGATAGAGAAGGATGAGAGAGATAAGTTCCAAAACTGGGAAGGGCTCTGTTCGATAATATTCGCAAGTTGCCGACGAGTTTACCAACGAGTATGAGGAGTCCCAAGAGATGTGTGCCAACGTTCCAAAAATTCAAAAACCCATCGGTATATCTATCGATAAATAAAATAAAAAATTTTAAAAAATTATTAGAAAAATTGAAATTATTTTAAAACAAATCCATCAGTATATTCATTGGCAGTTGGAATAAAAAAAATTTATTATAAAAATTAAAATTAATTTAACAACCCATCGATATACCCATCTGTAAAGTATAAGAATTAAAAAAAATTAAATTTAATTCTTGCCCGTCATTGACTCATCACCATTGTTAACTTGAGGTAAAAAAAATAAAAATTTAATCAAAAATAAACTTTATTGTACTTGTCAATAATGTATAAAAATAAAAAATAAAAAATTTAAATTTTATTTTCATTTGAACACATTAATAGACCTGTTGGAATAGAGTTCGCACCATATGGCGCGATTACATGTACCGATAGGATTCCGATGAGCTTTAAATTATTAATCAATCAATCGATAAACCCATCAGTATACCATTGGAAGATGTGCCTACCATATGGCCCATAATGACATCATCCACACTAATGAGAGGTTTATCGGCGAGTTGTCATCTATTATTATTTTTAAAAGCTAAAAAATTAAAAAAATGTCAACCCATCCGTATCTCATGGATTTCTAGTAATGTATAGAAAATAGTTATTTTTCCACCTTTTTTTTTGGACAAATAATATAATCATAATAAGGTTTCATTGACTAAAGGTTATCAAATGAGTTGAAATTAAAATTGATACTATAAAAAATGATATATGAGTTAATATATGCTCTAAAATTAAAAGTATCATAAAAAAATGAAAAAGATGAACATTATGTTTTGGGTTTCTACGGTAACCAATATAATAAAATTCAAAGATATCGATACATTTTAATTGTTTATGATTAAGAATTAGCCATGTGATCTACTAATTCAAGTTTTTTAAATCTATTGAATCAAAGAACAAATCACAACCGTGGATCACACAAGTTTATTAATACACCTATTGTATTTTGATAAATTATATGTATTTCAAAAGGTTTAATTAATTATATCTTAATTAATTATTTAAAATAAAATTGGAATTGATTACAAACATGTTTCAAATAGAGAAGGATTTCAAAAACACAAACGGCTTTACTAGTCTAAAAATCTTTTAAATATGGCATTGAATCAGTTTTATTAGCAATCGATTTCATGATTCTTCCTTTTTAATTCAAATGACACGATCACTTATTGTTTTCATTTAATCATTTCCTTTATCAAATGGTCTTCAATGCCATTGATATTGTTTAAATATTTCGTTCCTAGTTTTTTCTTTAAAACCGAAACCGAACATGCGTTTTAATTGTTTTTATTCAATATCTTAAATATATTCTAAAACCAAAACCTTTGATACGTCTTGCTATTATGCTTAATGACAAACATTATAGGTAGTTAACATATGGTTGTTAAGCATCGTATACATGGGAAACAAGCAGATACAATTTTTCCCTTTCTAAACTTCTTACTATACTATTATTCTATTATTTGGATTATACATCAGAACATATTCTCAATTATAATTCTTGTGTTTCTAGTCAACACCAGAAGAGCTTGTTATATCATAGGGATTTCTACACTGTGATGGAATATTCGTTAAGGATAGTGCATTGCACAGCAGCTCAGACATAGCAAATTTTTTTTCTATTTTCTTATTTTTATATTTTGCGGGAGCACAGTTCCAACAACACCATGGGTACCAAGGAAAAACCCATGTTTTGTTATCATCTTTTCTTTTTCATTTTTTTTCCTTTCTTCTTAACAATCAATTTTTTTTTTTTATCCTTGTCATTTTATCGAGTTATTCTAAAGATATAATTTGAAATTTAAATCCGCTCTTTAAATCCTAACAAATCCAATCTCAACGGACTCCAAACAAAATTAACTAACTCCCCCAAAACGCTCTCTACCCCTATACTCTATAAACACCAATCTCCCTCTATTTGTAAACAACACAGGAACTTCCGATTAACACAGAGAGGAAGAACTGAGTTGAGTTCTGGCGAAGAGTAACGTTGATCTTGAGAGAGAGAGAGAGAGAGAGAAAGAAAGAAAGAGAGGTACGTGTCATTCATTCTCATCTCCTGTTATTAGTTTAGCGTTGCCATGCATTTCCACATACTCCTTTTCTCATTCCTCAGTTATCACCAATATCATGAAACGTCCCACCATTACCCCTCTCTTATCATGAACGAACCTAGTGTACGTACCACCTTCATGCACCACCCAACAACTTTTTTTTTTTTGAGTTTTCTGTATAAAAGCTAAAAAAGAATAACTTCTGAAAAAGAATCAATTTTAAATCTTTTTTATTATATAATTTAACTTTCATAATTATTTTTTCAAAAAAAAAAAAATCTGGAGCACGCAGAACCCATCACTTCCTCATTATTCAAAACAACATATATCACAGTGCATAACCAGAATTAATCTCGTGATCAACCATCTCATCGTCGCCGCCGCTAGCCGCTCAAAGCCTCTGCCCCGATCTGACGTCGGACATCGACGTGACGGAATCGCCGAAATGGCCGTGACCTCCCCGCGCGCTGTTCAGCTTCACCTTCAAGCTCGAGCCACTGTTTGCATTTTTTTACGTTACAGCGGAAGAGTTAGATTCAGGAAGTAGGTGTTTTTTTTCAATTAAATTTTATTTTAATTTCGTTTTATTAATTTGGACTGCGCATATGTTTGTTTTTGGTCATTTGCGGAGGATATTTTGTCTTGGGTTTGGGTGTAAGCTTAGGGCCGATTTTACTTGGATCGTTGTTCCTTTGTTATTTTTTCTTAGAAGAGAAAAAGGTGAGAGGAAAATACTTTACTGTATTTTGTAGTTTAATTAGGTTCTTTTGTTTTATTAAAATCGTTTTTGTGGTCTGATGTCAATAGTTCTCTTTTTCTTTTTCTTTTTCTTTTGCTTTTTGAGTTAAATCTTTTAAAGCAAAAACCATCTTTTATTTTATTGGCTTTCGAATTTAAGTTTTTTTGGTCCGCGTGTCAAGGAATTAGCTTTATTTGTTTTTTCAAATTTAATCCTTTATTTTTTTTTTGAATTTAGGAGAATACGAAATAAGTACTGCCTGTTGGTTTTACTTTTCATATTAACTTTTTTGGGTCCGCGTGTCAACGATTGGTATGGGGTTTTTTTTTTGTGTAAAGTTTTAATCGTTTATTTTATCTGAATTTAGAAGTAATATAGGTTCTGTTTTGTTTTACTTTTGATTTTGCCTACATACATCCTTTTTGTAGTCTGTGTCGATGAGTTAATTCTTTTGTTTGTTTAATTTAATTCTTTTGTTAATAACACCCTTTCCTATTTATAATTAGATTTTTAAACTTGACTCTATTTTAAATTTTTTTTAACTGATTTAATCTTTTTTGTTGTCATTTTTGTCGGGACGGCATAGGGAACATTGTAACCCTGTTTGAAGTTAAACTAGCTTGCTTTTTGTTAGAGATTAGAAACTTTGAATAGGGCTAAGATGTTGAGTACGAATTCAAACTTTACTTGACGCGCGTTGTGACAGAATTCAGATTCTTCCATATGCATCTTCGGACCCGGGGTTGTGCCTTTGCTTCCAAACATAGTCAATCTTGCCATACTCGGAGGAATACAACGTCTGTCTCTCTCTACATAAGATGGCCTTAAAGTCTATTGAGTTCATATGGAGACTTGTAAATTAGTGGGCATCATTGTTCTTCTTCTATTATTATTGTTACTATTTTCTTTCTGGGTAATGATATTTTAACATCCAAAGAGTGGATATATATTCAGACACCCATCTTATAACCATATGATCACATTCAATAGTTATGAAATAGGTGTCAAAATATCAATACTCTTTCTTCTTTTCGTTCTGTTGGTATGGATTGTAGTTTTCTGCATGCCACTACTGTTAATGAATAAAATTGAATGGCGGTAGACAAAAGGTCCTTTGCTGTTTTCAATTTCCAAAACAAGTGTATTTGTTTAGCTTTATTTCATGTATGATATGGTTTAATAAAGTTTTTTGTTTGGCTCGAACTTTTCATTCGGACTAAGTTCTGTTTTGTCTAGCCTGACAGTATTTATTTATTTATTTATTTATTTATTTATTTATGTGGTTTACTATCCTTTTCTCACAAACTGAATCGTGCTTCCATTTGTAACCTGAACTTTATTCTGATCTCACAGTGAACTTGTGTTGAGTAGAAGAGATGGCCAAAGTTTCCATCTTTTTGGTGGGGCTTTTGCTCCTGGACTGTTGGGTAGCCATGACAGAGGCAGAGCACTCGAAGTATAAAGATCCAAATCAGCCATTGAATGCTCGAATCAGGGATCTTATGAACAGGATGACGTTCGAAGAGAAAATTGGCCAAATGGTGCAAATTGAACGCAGTGTTGCCTCTGCTGATGTGATGCAGAAATATTATATCGGTAAGCATTCACTTTTGTCTTTGTTTTCAAACATAATCAGATATGTCATATTAAAAAAAATGAGAAATGGGAATATATCATTATTGACATAGATACCCGAGACAGATATAAGTGACATATCAAAGTTGAAACATTTCAGTACATGAACACAATGTATACATAAGTAAAAATTTAATAAAAATATTATATTATTCAAAATATTATTTATGTAAACTTTGTTTATGTTTTATTTTATTATAATCTCAAAAAGATACACATTATTTCATTTTTATAACTCTATTTATATAATATTTTTCTATGTTAAGTTAAGAAAAAATACATTTTAAATTAAATTTATATAAACTTGTGTTATTAATGTGTTATTAGTATGTCATGTAAAATCTAACACAAACATGTGTCTGATATATAGACATAACACCCAAATAGTGTGTTCGTGGTTCATAATTTTAAGGAAATTGAGCTTTAATTTGGCCTTTTATAGGGAGTGTACTGAGTGGAGGTGGCAGTGTTCCGAAGCAACAGGCCTCTGCCGAGGACTGGGTGAACATGGTGAATGAATTTCAGAAGGGTGCTTTATCGACCAGGCTGGGAATTCCCATGATTTATGGAATCGACGCTGTTCATGGCCATAACAACGTCTATAAGGCAACAATTTTTCCTCACAACGTTGGGCTTGGAGCTACCAGGTGAATTACCTTAGTATGCTAATGTAATTTGGTGTTTAACCATTTTAATCCTAAATTAATGACAATTTAATATTTCTTATATTCAACTGTTGACTGATTGCCTCTGCAAAAGGTGTTGCGCTCTGTGATTTTTAGGTGTCCCACGTCCTACACTACAAATAATATTTTTTCTAGACTTTAGTACTTTAACATGCTTTCTACATCTTGGCTGAACAATCAGGGACCCTGCACTTGTGAAGAAGATTGGAGATGCAACTGCTCTTGAAGTTAGAGCTACTGGGATTCCATATGCCTTTGCACCTTGTATTGCGGTAATTCACGATGTCCAAAATATTTTGCCACCTATTAAAGGAACTCTCACCTTACACCATTCCTATTTGCACAGGTGTGTAGGGATCCAAGGTGGGGCCGGTGTTATGAAAGCTATAGTGAAGATCATAAAGTTGTCCAATCTATGACTGAGATCATTCCTGGACTGCAAGGTGACATCCCTCCAAACTCACACAAAGGTGTCCCCTTTGTTGCTGGAAAGTAAGAATTCATCCGGTTGCATTGCAGGAAATGATTTAATCTCCTATCTTTATTTTTCTATTTAATTATGTATGGGTATTGATGATATAAAATGGTTAACTTTTATAAACTTTTGATCTTCCTTAAATAGTTGCTACAATGAAGCAAGCACACCACATTTGGGTCCCATGGCAATATATTTAACATATATCCGTGTCGAATCTTATTTGACAACACAACAATCACTCATGTTTGCTGATGTTTAATTCAAATCCTATTTATTTTATGATTCCAACAAAAAAGATACAATATAGATAAGAATAATTAAAATTTGAAAAAGAAAATGTTACATAAATTTTGGGTTAATTTTGAACTTTTAAATAATTTATAATATTAAATAAAGAAAATAAGGCAAAACTGAAAATTATATTAATGGTATTTATAAATAATGAATCATTCTCTTTTAATTTTATATATGTTGTCTATAATTTTAAAATTTTGATGTGTTCCATGTCCTTCAAAGGTTACTATGTAGATGGTATTAAGTATCCTAATTTCAGAACCAAAACAATTTATTTTTTGTTTTGTGATTTTCTTATATTTTTCATTCTATTGTACTTATAACTGATTTTTTGCTTGCCTAAGGCCTTACAATGTTGCATTTTGTACCGGTGTTGGTGTCTGATGTAGTGACTTTTCTTTGCACAGAAAGAAAGTTGCAGCTTGTGCTAAACACTATGTTGGTGATGGTGGAACTACTAGAGGGATCAATGAGAACAACACAGTGATAGATAGACATGGGTTACTTAGCATTCACATGCCAGCCTACTACAACTCGATCATTAAGGGTGTGGCAACTGTCATGGTCTCTTATTCAAGCTTGAATGGAGAAAAGATGCATGCTAACCGTGACCTAATCACTGGCTTCTTGAAGAACACACTCCATTTCAAGGTAATAATCACCCTAAACCATTGTCATGACATGTGAATCGAGAGTTATAATATCAAGATGGCCTAAATTGCTTTGCTTTGCTTGCAGGGTTTTGTCATATCGGATTTTGAAGGAATCGACAGGATTACTTCCCCTTCCCATGCTAACTACACATATTCCATTCTTGCAGGAATCAATGCCGGAATTGACATGGTAAAGCATGAATTTGAAGTCTGTTGATATTATACGTATACGTAGAGAGTAAATGCTCAAATTGGTTATCTAGGACTTGAAGTTAGTCTTTTAATTTATAAAGTATGATAATCATCAATCTAAGGGTCAAATTGATATGAAACATGCACAAGAGGGTTAAATCGATGCTTATATTAAACACTGAAGAATTAAAATGATGTCTAAAATCTGTACAAGAACTAATTTTGACATTTACTATTATATTTATGTAGCCTTGTCTTATTCAACAGTGCACATTTCATTTGCTCATATTGCTGCCATGTTGTAGGTAATGGTTCCCTATAACTACACAGAA
Organism: Dalbergia cochinchinensis; assembly: GCA_031216125.1. Taxonomy (NCBI): domain Eukaryota; kingdom Viridiplantae; phylum Streptophyta; class Magnoliopsida; order Fabales; family Fabaceae; genus Dalbergia; species Dalbergia cochinchinensis. The sequence goes on along the minus strand of CM062374.1, from coordinate 32,168,774 downwards.
TTCTTAGATGGCCTAACCTTTCTTGTGAAAAATAATTTCATACCCATGAGCCGAATTGATGATGCGGTGGAGAGAATTTTAAGGGTTAAGTTTGTGATGGGTCTTTTTGAGAATCCATTGGCTGATTACAGCCTAGTTAACCAACTTGGGAATCAGGTCAGTTTAATCAGTTACTCATCTGCATACAGTTTTTAACTCGCCATTAATTCATTATGATGTTATAATAAACTAGATTGGTAACTTGACAGGAGCATAGAGAGTTGGCTAGGGAAGCTGTGAGGAGATCATTGGTCCTGTTAAAGAATGGTGAAGATGCTGATGAGCCATTGCTCCCTCTTCCTAGAAAGGCTTCAAAAATACTTGTTGCTGGAAGCCATGCAGATAATCTAGGCTATCAGTGTGGTGGCTGGACCATTGATTGGCAAGGGCTGAGTGGCAACAACATTACTCAGGGTACAAATTACTTCTCGATTTTGATACTTCTTGACATTGAGCTCGCTTTGTGCCCTATTATTTTGATTAAAAAATTATCCTTTTTCATTGAAAAAAATATTGTTTTTAATATGTTTGTGTAAGTTTTTTTAGTAAAATCAGAATATTTAGAAAAATTAAAAAAAGATTTTTTTTTTCTTAGAAGCTAGAATTCATATTGGTATTAGAAAGATTTTTTTTCATATTAAAAAAAAGATCTTTTGATATTTTTTAGTATGTTTGGGTAATTCTTTAAATAAAAATAGAATTATTAAAAAGAGTAAAAAAAGAAAAACTTTTTTAAAAGTTAGAATTTTCATCCTCTATAATTTTTATAACATAAAAGAATATTTGATGATAATATAAAGAAACAGTAATATTATATCCAAATATAAATTGATGCAACATCTTAACATAAAACAACTTTTACTTTTTCTAAATTATCATCCAAACTACACCATTATCTTCTACTGACAATACAACATTGACCCGACTTATCAATTTCACAGGCACAACAATTCTCAGTGCTATCAAGAACACCATTGACCAAGGTACTGAGGTAGTCTACAAGGAGAACCCCGATCTAGACTATGTCAAGTCAAATAACTTTTCATACGCCATTGTGGTAGTTGGAGAGCATCCATATGCAGAAACAAAGGGTGACAGCTTGAATTTGACAATCTCAGAACCTGGACCAGAAACCGTAAACAATGTATGTGGAGGAGTCAAATGTGTTGTGGTGCTAGTCACTGGCCGCCCTGTGGTCATACAGCCATATCTTGACATAATTGAAGCTCTAGTTGCTGCATGGCTTCCTGGTTCTGAGGGCCAAGGTGTAGCTGATGTCTTATTTGGTGACTATGGTTTCACTGGCAAGCTTCCAAGGACATGGTTTAGGACTGTAGATCAGTTACCTATGAATGTTGGTGACTCTCATTATGATCCCCTCTTCCCATTTGGATTTGGCCTTACGACCGAACCTATCAAAGCCACCTAGGAACTCAATCACCATCCTAAATAGATGTAAATTAAATGAAGTTGTGTCCATGCTAAATAAAATGCAAAACTATGGTGCATTATAATTATTTGGGACCCCTGTGCTTCTTATACTCCAAAGACATCTTAATGGTACAAGATCCATGGGGAGGCCGGGAGGATCTAACAAATTTTCCTCAAGCCTGGCCTCCATATATAGAGACGGATATATGGTTTGAGTATACATCAAACTCTTTATACTAGGATCAATAATGAATCACAGATATTCCATACAGAAAAAAATTAAAAAGAAATACTCAATGGTAGACACAATTGTCAACCTATATATGGAAAAGTAATGACAAATGCATCACATTCTTGGTTGGCTTCTGAAAGAGGGTTTTTCTTTCGCTTAATATCTTAGGAAACTACCTATCAAATTTTAAAGACTATCTTAAAATTTAAATAAGATATTTAATAATCACACGACTAACTCCATTTACTTTTAAGTTAATACCCATTTTAATTCCTCATTTTATACTTGTGAGTCATTTTAATCCATAACTTTTAAAATGAGTTAAATTAGTCTTTGATATTACAATTAATGTGAATCATATTAGTCCCTTAGTTTATTTTTATTTAACATTTCATCAATTAAATGGTGATAAGCAATTTTAAGTAATACTTTGACATATCATTTGTCTTTTAAAGCAGAATTAAGTTTAAAATAACTCATTTTAATGTCTAATATTGCACAAAATGAATCATTTTATGATTTAAAATGAAATTTAAATTACTCATTTTGTGTAATTTTAAACACTAAAACGAGTCATTTTAAACTTTATTATATTTCAAATGACATAAGATATGTCAAATGTATCGTTTAAGATTATCTATAATCATTTACGAATACAAGTGAGTTAAAGGACTAAAATGACTAATTTTAAAAGTTAGAGACTAAAATGACTTATAAATATAAAGTCAACGACTAAGATGAGCATATACTCTTTACTTTTTCTCCTATTTTCGAGGACCATTCGTCTTCATTCTAACTTCATTTCTTCCTCATGCCACAACAAATTTTAAATGTGATTTTTCAAATATTATGTGAGAGTTTCGTGAAGAAGATTCTCTATTATCTCTCTTAAACTTTTTTCATTTCAGTCATCATTTTTTTTTATTGTCTTTCCAAGTTCATTTTTCCCCTTCACCTGTCATACTCCCAATCTTCATGATTCAAAGGCAGCCTCTTATATGGTTCTACACTAAGAAGGTGTGTCGATGTGTCGGACATGTGTCGAACACTGACATTCACACGACATCCGCACGACACGTTTCTGACATGCGTTTGTATATATCCAATCAAAAAATAATTTTTCAAAGCTCAGACACGCATCGGATTCACTGTGGACACGACTTAGACATACCGCGGACACGTCTAAGTTAGCTTCTTTATTTTTTTTAAAATTTTAATACCAACATGAGCTTAAAACGAACTCTAGTTATTTAATTAGATCTGTACTGTTGGGTCATTTCATTTTGAAAATTCTTCAGTTGATTACAAAAAATAAAAATTAATTAGATAAATATGTCATTTCATTTATAATTCATATATGTAATTTATTATTTAATGAAAAATATGTTCAGGCCATCGGGCCAACCTAGCCCAAGGAAGGTTGGGCCCATTCGGGCTGGGCCAAATTGGGCCACGCTTAGTCGTACCAATTTTCATTTTTCTTCTTGTTTCTTCAACTAAGGCCACATATTTTTTCAGATTATTCGGGTCGGCTTATTGGGCTTGACCCATTTCGACGACTCTGGCTAAGTGGCATGCTTTTTTGAGAAAGTTGTACACATGTTGAGATCAATATTAATTTTGTAATTGCTAAGCCCAAATTAGTGTTGTTTTTGTGGCCCATCCGATATTACCTGCACTGCTAGAAAAGGTTTGGCAACCCCATTTCACGTTTTCGTTCTTTTGGTTTTTGTTTGTTTGCCAGTGGAATGGTTTTAGTTCGTAGTGGTTATTAGAAAAATAGTGAGTATTACAAGATTAATGTTTTCTATTACACTTGGAGGACCTTTGTATTTTCTCTATCATTGTTATGTTATGTCTGTTGTTTTGTGCCCTTTGTGCTGGGTTTATGCTTGAAGGAGGAAGGAGGAGGTGATGGTGGCATTGAGTTATGAGGAGGGGTGATGGCTGGTGGGGGCAGTGAGAGAAAGAAGAGGGTAAAAGAGATAAATTATTTGTAAAAGTAATATTTATTAATATTAAAATAGAAATATATATTTTATTTGAAATTAATAATAACTATTATATTCAATTTTGAATGGATGAGATCTAGGAATTATATGGCCCCAATCTCATTTTGTCTTACTTAAGAACTCGTCTATTTCCAATAAATACTCATCCGCCTCTCTATGTCTCTTATGTTGTTGAATCACTTTTTCCCCCTCTCACCAGACAACCCATTTTCCTTTGATCTCTCTGTCCTCTCTCTTCGATTCTCTCTGGAACTTTATTTAAAATTTAATTTTATGATATATAGTGAAAGAGAACAAGAGAGATATTTGCTCTTATAGCACACAAGAATCTCTTCAACCTTTTGTTCTTAAAAGGGATAATTATAATCACCTCCCCCAAAGTCTTTCAATGATACATTTACCTCTTCCTAGTTTGCAAGTGAACATTTGACTCCCTCAATTTGTTCAATAGTATTGCATTAATCTCCCTTCTATATAACTGTTCATTTTGTCAAAATTTAAAAATCACTAAAATGACTTTTGTACCCTTATTTATCTCAATTTTTATTTTACTACCACTCTTGTCATCACTAATCCATCGTATTTCAGAAATATAAATCATTCTCTCCTCCTCCATAATCATTCTTTTTTATATAATAAATAAAAAATGACTCCAAAAGAACAAGGAGTTCCCAAAATTTGTCCAACCTGAACTTGACAACAATGCTCCTTCAAAATCAGCCCTAACAAAAAAAATGGAACCAAAAAGGAAAAATAGAAATAGATAAGCAACCCAGAGACCAGAATAACCCATTTCCTTCAATCACCCATACCTTGTGAAGGTCAGATTGATTGAAATTGACAATGGCATGATGGAAGGGTAGGCCAACAGTTTCTTGCGAGATATCACGGAGATATGGAATTGGTGGAAGACAGGGATACTTGACGAGATGAAGCAGCAGAAGGCAAAGGCAGTGATGATGACCTGAGCAACGACAGTAGAGGGTTCAATGGCATGGATGCTGACAAGGCGAACTTTGCGAGGCTGCAAAACAAGTGGCAAGCAGGAGCTTCTCAAGATAGAGATAGGTGGTGACAATTGAGAGGTGGTGGGCACTAGGCATGGATGTTTAAATCTGGATGAATGTAGAAGATGTCGTTTGGTAGATTTGGAATTTCAAAAATTATGTTAAAGAAGGAGAGGTAAGTGTTAATTTGAAATTTAGACGGGATGGATGCAATATTAATGAATCTCAAAAGAAATGCATGTAATTAGCCCTTCATAAAATGAGTGTAAAACACTTAAGAAGTCCCACATTGCCCACATTGCTTACTCTTTTCACATGGGACGTCCATAAATACCCATTTTCAATGAATAGTAATTTTATCCTCTACGCTCTTTTAAAGGAGTAAGAAATCAAATAATTCTTGAAAAAATAATAAAAAACCCATCAATCGATAGAAACGATCCAATTTTCTCCATGCGATTCTTGGCCGAACTTTGAAGTGGTGTTTGTTTAGACAAGACCAGATTGAACACTTAGCCAATTCCTAGTTCAACTAGTCAGATTGGCATATCCACTGCGATTTTGCAGAACCATAATTAAAAGTTCTTAAAAACTCACCAAACTTAAAACTTCAATTATAGCAAAAGAAATATGAAGATGGTACAAGGAACACTCCAATAATACCCTATACTAAAACCAAACCACATCTCAGATTTAAACCCAATAATGCTTTAGAAATAATAAGTTTGTGCAATTTGGCCAAGAATTATTTCCTTTCAGTTCTTTTATCAATTAATCTAGTACATAACTAATTCAAAGTATGATCCATTACAATTCACTAGTAGTTTACATACAACAGACAGGCCACATTTGGGAAGATGACAAATGTGCATAATTCCCCGATACCTTAGATCTTAAACCTCAAATAGTAAACTCAAATCCAAATAAGTAGGGCGGGAAATAAAGTATAATTAGGACAGAAATGAAGTTTCCCAGGTTGTATGGAAAGCAATTATCAAATATTCAAATACATTGGACGCTATTTATCAGGACAAACACCGTACAACAATCCTGATGCCCAAGGCCAACAAAAAAAAAAGTGTTTTGACTTTCTTTTCGAGATAGGAAGGGATGCGGGGAGGGAATGACATTAATACCTAATTTCACAAGTGTTAGGAGCATTTAGTAGCATAGATGTACAAAAATTAAACCTTGCAACCTTGGAAGATAACATGCATAATTAGTTTCTTTGCTCAGTGCCCTCCAGGGTTCCTATTCCATGATAAATATGAGGGATCTCCAAGTTGCCTACAAAGACAGATAGAAAAGTAGGTTATGATCTAATTTAATAATATTCAAAACCTCCCTTGCAGGTGCCTGTTGGAATATAAGAAAATTTTAATCATCCAATAAACTAGACATCATCCAACTAACATGAATTTTTTACAGTGGACACACGGAAATGGATTGGCAAAAACATGCATCATGTACAAAATTTTGTCACGGCACTTTAAACAACATTGCAACCTTTGCTCTTGTACAATTTTTAGTCCAAGCTTCTCGTCACCAACCTTGCAAGAAATTCAGTCTCGGCAGGAAATAAATCAGAATTTTGCCCATTGTCCTTTCACATTTCAGAAAAGAGAAGTTTTTCATGGAAGAAAAGATTTCATAAATACATAGTAAATTTGCAACACCCTTAAAGTCACTTAAATTCTCAGACCTAGTAGGCTGTTCAGCTAATGGCATGCTCTGCCAACTATGTTAGTAAAAAGTCATAGAACCAAGAATTTAAGTTCCATGTGCTAAATGTTAATGCAGACAAAGAATAAATGCATTCACCATAATTTTTGGCATACTAAAACAAAAAAAAAATTGAAAAAAGAAATCAAGCAACAAAATAATAAAGCCTATGCAAGCTGTGCTATGAATAATCCTGCTTCAAAAGGAACTATAGCGGTCGAAATTAGTTGACAACTTAAGTATTACCTTGGCTTGACAAAATATACAATGGTAAAAGCCAATGCCAAAAAGAAGCACAATCCTCCAACAGTGAGATAAGCAATGCCAAGGAAGTCATTCTTCCCACCAAGCCAGCTAGTAGTTGACAGCACGAGCTTTTTCTTGCCATTAAAACTGTATGTGTTGTAGTTATTTTGTAGAGTTACATTTACGACGTCACCTTCATTAAGATCCACTTCTATCTTTCCATACAACTTCCTAAAAGTTGGCAAAGCAGCAGTTCGCATCCAGACAATAAGATCCTCCTGCTCACTCAACTGCTCAATAGAACATTCAAAATGTAAGTAATATATCTCATTGGTGCAAGCCATTGATTGATAATATTAGGCTAATCTGACTTGAATGATACCACAGTAAAATGTAACTCTGCTATGGGATATCCTCTAGATGATGCACTCTCCTTTCGAGGGCTTCTAAAGGTCTTCACCACATAAGATCATACCAACTAAGGCAAAATTCAAATAAATTTTCCATGATAAGTGCTATCCAAACTTTCTTTCTAATGCATTTATTCCTAATCCTATCTTGTCTAGTGTGTCCAATAATCCAAACAATAAACTTAAAAATACTTCTTATTCCTATTTTAAAGATAAAGACAAAAAATATAAAATTGTAAAACTTCTGGCTTAGGAAATATAACTGTACTCAAACTCTTTAGCTTCTTATAAATATTTTATAGTGATAGTTTACTTCAAATGTAGTCGGATAAGGCTTCATTTTTGTTGTTGCTATTATTATTTACTAGTGTATCTTAACAGAAAAATATTAGGAAAAAAAAATGCAGATTGACAGTCATGTAGTAACAAACAATATGCTAATAATAAGAAGAATAACATTTAATAATGGTAAATTGGGTTTTGCTAATGCTAAACTTCACAAGTTTCCACTATCTGAACCTTAACCAATGCCCTAAAACAAAAGCCCTAATAAATAAACCAAAAGATGCAAGCTTAACAAAAAGTAACATGCAGCAGAAGTAAACAAAGGCTAAATTTACACTGCATTCATCAAAAAACCTCTAATTACACTGATAATTGCATGGTTTGTTCGATGGTGTTCCTCTAACTAACATTCAAAGGGATTGGCATGCTTTGCTCCATGGTTTATCCTTTTAGGTCTCAGATGAACTTTTTGTATCTATCTGGGGATGTCTCATCCTCTTTTGTACATTCTCTTCTCTTCTAATAAAATTTCTTTTTCTATCAAAAATAAATAAATTACACTGATAATTACACATAAAAATAAAGGCTTAATTCAATCAAGATACTATTTCCTATAAAAACTTACTGGCACAGATTCATTGAGATGTGCACCACCTATAATAGAACTATTCTGAAAGTTTTTAGGGAAAACATCTTTTCCAAATTTGTGCTCCCTATCACTCTTCCAGGAAATGCCTTTCTTGTTCACTGTCAAATTATTGTTATTGAGGGAGAAGCTGTATGTATCATTGAATAGACTCCAAGCTATAAGACCACAAGGTACAATTGGATTGCTATTGGCTGTATCTTCAGGCTTACAAGCACTAACTGACTTCTCCTCATTACGATCCCTCAACTGCTGATCACTTCGGCTTTTTACGTACCTAAATTACAGAAAACCATCATCATTATTAGAATAGAAACTATCATACACAACATATTATATGCACTCAATTCAACCATTAACCCCCCAAATATTAAGAGTGAATATAGTTGAAGGGAACAATCAGTAATAGACATTCACCAGATAAACTATACCAAATATAAGATTAATACAGGACGAACGAAGATCTCTGTATGGATGTCACCTAAAATTCCATCTGATACAATTAGTAATCTGTTATCTTCCTAAAATCTGAAAGTTAAATAACAGAATTACAGTTACAACTCAAGATTTATAACAATAATTTGTCACTTTAAAATTATTTTGCCATTTTAGATGATAGCTTGTACAAGGACTTCATCGAGTCTCCAAACTTTTGACTGTTCTGTTTTCTTTCATTCTAACTTTATTCTGTAGATATAAATCTGTATTTATTATAACTAAGGGCAAATAGATGCATGGGTAGCACTAGACAGCCCAAATGGAATACATGAATTGCCATTGCCAGACACAGGTGGCAGGAAAAATGTTCACAGACTCGCGTGTGGGGTCCACATCTTCTTCATATAAAGGCCACTCTTGTAATTAACACATAACGTGTCAGTCAGGCGAGGCAATTTTTCTAGATGACAAGTGTACTCCAAGAGGCATAGCTCCAACTTAATATGTTCCAACTGTATTGGAACTACCACTCTGTTACTATGAAGTAGAAACTCTTAAGTGGTATTACAGGTACTAAAATGCTATCCATCCAATTTGTCAAAGTGACTTGTAGCACAGCAAATACCCCAAAACAAGTTGAGGTGTCAGCAATAAGCAATGCTGGATATAATGGTCAAAGAACTAAAAGAGGAATTAGACCATGCCAATGCTTGATTTTTGAAATTACGAAGATGAATGACGGATGAAAAAGAACGCGATGCATGAAAAGATAAAAGGGTTATTACATACCGGCGATGATTCTGGTAGAAGTTGTCAAGCTGATAGTAAACATAAATAGGTGACTTCATATGCTTGGTCACCTTCGTAAGACCAGAGATTAAAGAAAAGATAAGATCACCATGATGTGAACTCCATTAATCATCAATTATGGGAACAGACAAAAATGATTATCAAACAGCAAACCGGGTAAAAGCTGCCCCACCGGGACTTACATTTAGATTAATGCGGCATGTTTTATCAGCAGAACTCTGAATGAATGCTACCTTGTCTGTAACATTTGACGGTATGCACACAGATTCATATCTAGAAACAATTTCAACAACCTAGCACATACAAGAAAATGAAAGTCGGTGCTCAGGAAGACACAACTTTCTAGCATAATTTCAACACATCATATAGGCACTCAAGCAAACCTTTCGTGACGCAATTAGAGAAGCAACTCCTACTGGAACGAATACAACACTAACAAGCAAGAACGCTGAAATAACCTGCAGGGAGATATTTAAATTTATTACAAGTCCTACTAAATAAATAATTTGATAAGCCAATGAAATTTTCTTTTTTTCCGATGTTTCAGAATACGGTTAACCAAAATGTTAACTAATCGGCTACGATAAATTGGATCAGATTTTGCGGTTATAACAACTTGAAGATGCATTTAAACTACAACATCTAATCACGTCAAAAGCACCGGATTCGGAATAGGCAGTGTTACCGCTCGTGGCGTAAGAATTGGCTTGCAGGCTGGAAGTTCTTGCTGAGTAAACTTTGAATCTGAAGGAGAAAAAAAAAAGAAAGAAGGCATTAAGTTTTCAACACAATAAACCCCAAAAAATTCAAGAAAAAAAAATGAAAAATTGGGACACTGAAATGGGGGAAAAAATTATGAGAGAGAATGAGTAGAAATAATTACACTTGGGTCGCTTAGTGTTTCTTCTTGCAGCTGTGGAATCGGCGGATCCAGCAGCCGCTGCGCTCGAAGACGCCATTTTTTCGAAGCGGAACACTGAAACCTTAGAATTGGAATATATTTACTGACAGTGTGTGATGTGATCGCAGCAAAAAAAAAAAAAACAAAAGAGGGATTTGGTAAACTGTATCTGACTTGGGAGTTGAAAAATGGAAGAAGAAGAAGAAGAAGAAGAAAAGAGAGAGAAAGGAGAAGGTGAGACGTGATGACACAAACGCAGTAGAAAAGAGTCAAAACAAATACGAATTCAGCACCGCAACTACACTCAAACAAATGCAATGGTCTTTTTTCTTTTTTTTTTCTTATCACAGTAAATTAGTGAAAAAATAATCATTTTAACCTGGACGTTAATTTTAGTATGTGTTTGAAAAAAATGTGTAGATTAGAATTACTCCCTCCACTCAAAAATATAAGTTATTTTTATATTTTAAAAAGGAATTAATTATTCTTTTATCCATTTTATTTAATATTTATGATCAGTGAAAATGAATAGATTATTTAAGAGAGAGATAATTCATGATAAATAATAAAAAATATTTTCATATTTTAATTTTATATTTTTTGAAAAATCATTCAGATTCAATTATCATCTTAATTCTCATGCATAAGTTTACGGTAGCCTGTGGTAGTAGGGATAGGACAGAAAATACAGGGACAATAGAGATGGTGGAGATGAAGACATAAAAAATATTATCTCTGTATTATGCTTGGTTGTAGAGTACAAGACATGATAAATATCTTCGTTTATTTAGAAACATGGGAATAATATAATAAATATATGATAAAAAATATATGTATCCCCACCGGATTACCGACCGCTAGACTGATAGCGGCCACCGGCCATCGACACCCTTGGATTTGAGAACATATTAGGAAATATTAAATATGTATAGGCGTATTATTGGAAAAAAATATTAAATTTAAATCTGCATATCTTTATCTCTCTTTGTCTTACTTTTTGGAGGTACAAAAATTTTCTGTTTCTTATTCCTGTCTCTACCACCAAACATGTTAGTGTCTTTAGTGTCTCGACATTTTTGTTTTTATATCACAAACCAAATGCTATCTAAAAGACTTATATTATGGACTAATGAGAGTATTTTTTTCAGTTGATTGTTTGTATCATTTATATCATATCATATCATATATATATATATATATATATATATATCATTTTAAAACCTGATTTTGCAAAAATGGAAATAGCGTGTCATTCAACTATGCATTTGATTTCCCACCCATAAAAAGTCAATGATCAAGCTAATTATATCAAGTCATTTATTCAGTAATAATTTTCAATTAAATATTTTGAATTAATCTAATTTGATTTTATAATTTATTATATTAGATTTATTATTGAATATTTTGATATAGACTTCTTATACTCATTAAGATCATTCAACATAAATGATAAACAACAAGATTAGTATTTTATTTTAATATAATTATAACTGTCAATCAAATAATTATGATTGCCAACAAAACCATTATATTCCTCATGAGAGCTTTTAGAAGGTATCTTGTATCCTATACCAGTCGTATCATTATATTGGTTTTGTTAATTGTGTTAATTTGTATTTTTTTTCATTTATTCCATATATTTCCTTTTTATCTTCTTCATTAGAGTCATCTCATGTTGTTTATGATGGTTTCTTACTTCTGATTAGTCCATGCCTTTTCTTTTATCTACTACATTCCCATTTTAGGTTATCATGGCTTAGGATGGATGCTATTCTATAAACTGAGCTAATTGAAGAAAGAAGATCCTTGTACTTCTAGTGTAATTGTTGATAACATAAGGAACTTTTCAAATTATGGTGGACATTTGTTGATGCTACTAATTTGATTTTGAATCGCACTATTTTTTTTAGTTTATCTTTTTTGGTGCAGTAGAAATGAATTCTGTTTTAAGTTTATTTTGTTGTTTAAGAAGTTATTTTCCTTTTTATTTTTAATTGATGAGTTTAACTTATTGTTGGCACTTGATAGACAAGTTCTTATTTTGATGTAATATTTTAATGGATAAGTGTTTTTTCCTACCTATGTTATAGATTGTTTAATTATTATTTTCATCTGATTCATTGATGATATCTATATCCAATGCTCCCATTTCATGGGATTCATTACACATATGAAATGATTTTTTTTACACAATAATAATATTTGATATATGATTCAAAAAAATTTGATTAGATATTTTTTTTGATTATTTATTCAGAGAATGTATCAATTATAATAAATATAATTAATATTTAATATTTATTTTAAGGAATACTATTTGATATTTTATAAAAGAGAGTCTTCTAGTTGAGGAATCTACTTGTCATTTCCACATGAATTCATTTTTATTTGCCTGAAACATTCATTTTTTAATCAAATCTTAATAATAATGTTTTCAATAATTGTATTGATTAATTATTATTTATAACTATATAAATAAAATATCAAATGCTTTTCCATCATAAATATTAAATGAATTACATAACGAATTTATAATCTAATATTAATATTAATATTACATTGTATATTTTTTAAAATTATTTATTATTTATTATTTATTTTGTATGTATATATACAAATTAAATAATATATATTTTCTTAATATTTAATAATATATTGATTTAAAATTTAAATTAATTATTAGTTTTATGTTATTTTAACCGACTTTTAAATATTCTTTATAGTAAAACTTACATTATTTAAAATTATTTTTAAATAATATAAATTATTTTTGAATATTATATCCATTTTATATTGGATTACTAAGTATTATAAATGATCCTTAATTTTTAATATTACATCCATTTTTTAATATATTGGACCATCATATATCCATTTTAAATTAAAAATAAAAATAGATTTCTTTTTTTATCTTTTATACAATATTGATTTTAATTGATTGATTGACTCTTGATAAAAAATTTCATGTATTATTATTTGATATCAATTTCTTAATATTATTATTGCAAATTAATATTATTTAAAATTACATCAGATGTCCATTTTTAAATGATTCTTTAATATTATATATGTTTTAAAATAAAAATGATTGTATTAGTTTTTTTCAACATTAGGATATTATATACCTGTTTGAAATTAAAAATTCCATACAGATTTATTTATAATATTTTGCACTATGTTGATTTTAAAATGAAATTAGTTATTAATATTATTTTGATTTTAGACATTTTATATTTGATTTGATTAAAATGGTATCAAATAAGAAAACTGATTAGAAAATTTTAATTGATTGATTGTGTATTAAATCAAAGTCAATTCAAATAGGATAAAATTAATTCAATGAAATAAGGATGATTTAAAATCAAATTAAACATAATTAAATTTGACAAAAAAGGATTGAAATCATTATCTTCAAAGAAGCAACGACAATCACTTGTACTCTTTCTGTCCACTCCATCTCAGCAAAATCAGCATCACAATATACTACAATATCACTAGAAGTACCTTTCACATACCAAAGACCAAGATTAATAGTACCAACAAAGATATCTCAGAATTCTCTTAACAACATTTTAGTGTGATTGCTTTGGGATATATTGAAATCTAGCACAAATTCTCATACATAATTGAATGTCAACTCTATTAGTAGTAAGATAAAGTAATGAACCAATTATACCTCTATAAACACTTTTTGATATTTTCTCACCACTCTTATCAGCATCAATGACTTTAGAAGAATGCATGGGAGTATTCAATGACTTAGCTTAATCCATATTAAATCTCTTGAGGCGTTCCTTTATATATTTTTCTTAATGGAGTTCCCTCCTGTTGTTGTTTGATTTAAAGTCAAAGAAAGAACTTCAATTCTCTCATCATGCTCATCTCAAATTCACTTTGCAGAAGTTCAGAAAATTTCTTGCATAGAAAATGGTTAGTAGCACAAAATATAATATCATCAACATAAATTTGTACAATCAGAAAGTCGTTATCTTTAAATAGAGTAAAGAGAGTAGTATCAATATTACCCCTTTTGAACTTATTCTTAAGCAAAAAGGTATCGAGTTTATCATACAAAGCTCTTGGACCTTGTTTAAGACCATAGAGTGCCTACATGGTTAGGAAATGTTTCATTCTCAAATCTTGGAGGTTGCTTTACATAGACTTCCTCAGAAAAAAAAGCCATTTAAGAAAATGGATTTGACATCCATTTGATAAAGAATTAATCCTTTGTTGGCTACAAAGGCTAGAAGCATTCTATAGCTTCTAATCTTGCCATTGGTGCAAAGGCTTTTATCATAATCAAACCCTTCTTGTTGATTGTAATCAATCTGGCCTTGTTTATAATCACTTTCCCAGCTTTATCAAGCTTGTTTCTGAATACCCATTTGGTACCTATGATAGATTTTCCCTTAGGTTTCTCTACTAAGATCCAAACTTTGCTATTTTCAAATTGATCTAGCTTTTCTTGCATAGCCTTTAGCCAGCCTTGATCACTTAGAGCCTCATCAACATTTTCTGGTTCAAATGTTGATAGGAAAGCACATATTTGTCTCATTTCTGAGTGATGACCTTGTTCTAACTCCTTGAAAAACGTTCCCAATAACTTGATTTTGAGAAATTGCCTTGAGATTAGAAACTCCTTTATAGTTTTTGTGACTAACATGCTTTGCAACATCATTTTAATCATTTGAGGGCTCAACATCATGTTAAGCAAGTGGATGATCTTAAAAAATGTCACTTTCTGAAGTTTGAAAGACTCTAGATATGCTTTTTGAAGATTGAGAAGCTTTGTATTCACTTTTTGAAGATTAAGAAACCTTGAATTCACTTTCTAAATTATCTTTAATGTTCAGATTCTCAAAATTGTCTCCAAGAGCAGCCATTTCTTTAGAGAAATCTTTTTTTAGTTCTTTGAACTTGATGTGAATAATTTCTTTGACACAATAGGTCCTTTTGTTGTATATCCTGTAATGTTTAGACATAGAGGAGTATTCTATGAATATGCCATAATCAGATTTGATATCAAACTTTGCAAGCTTGTCCCTTATGTTAATTAAAACCAAATACATTAAAGTAAGATATTTTGGGTTTTCTTCCTTTTCAAAGCAATTAAGGTGGTTCCATGAGGACTGGTCTAATGAAAACTCTATTTTGAATATAGCAAGAAGTGTTAACAGCTTCTACTCAAAAACCTTTTAATAAACAACTTTTAAAAGTAAGGTTCTAGCCATTTCTTGTAATAAACTTTTATTCTTTCTTTGTGCAACCCTATTTTGTTGAGGAGTTCTAGGAGAAGAGAATTTATGAAAAATGTCATGGTTTACACAGAAATTTTCAAAAGCATGGTTTTCAAATTCTCCTACATGATCTGGTTTAATAAAGGCAATTTGAACACCGTTTTCGTTTTAAACTCCTTTTGCAAAAGCTTTTAGTTTTTCAAAATTCTCATCCTTAGAAGCTATGAAAATAACCCATATGAATCTTGTGAAATCATCCACAATGACCAAGCCATATTTCTTTCCAGCAAGACTAGCATTCTCAATTGTTCTAAAGAGATCCATATGTAAAGCTCAAGTGGTCTTGTGATTGAAACCACATGCTTAATATGGAAAGAAACTTTAGTTTGCTTGTCTTTCTCATAGAAAT
The DNA here is from genome assembly GCA_031216125.1 of Dalbergia cochinchinensis. Lineage (NCBI taxonomy): Eukaryota > Viridiplantae > Streptophyta > Magnoliopsida > Fabales > Fabaceae > Dalbergia > Dalbergia cochinchinensis. Next base: position 32,152,949 of record CM062374.1, on the reverse strand, counting down.
CATAAGTGCAATCTTTGTCATAACTGATTTTAGGCAAGCCTTTAACAAGCTCTTTATAAGATAATGCAGAAATTAATCTCATGCTAGCATGTCCCAATTTCTTATTCCATAGCCACTCAACATCCTCAAAGGATGCTAGGCATTTTACATCTTGATCTAAGAGGTTATCTATGAATAACAGATAGGTGTTATCAGGCCTCTTACCAGAAAGTATAACTTGGCCAAAAACTAGATTTAACACATGATAGCCTTTGGCTTCAAACCAAACATTAAAGTCTTGATCACATAACTGACTAATGCTTAGAAGATTATAAGCTATACCATCAACCAAAAGAACATCGAAAATATGGTGAACTCATCTTTTCCAGCATTACCAATCTCAGTAACTTTTGTTCTACCATCATAAGCAAATTTAACTAAATCAGAGTTCTTTGGTTTTAACTTTCTAAACCACTTTCTCTTGCCAAACATATGTCTTCAATAGCCACTAGCCGTATTCCACTTGTCATCTTTCTCAACATAGGTCCTAAAGCACACTACATCATGAGTTATTTTTACTTTAGGTACCCACATCTTCTTAGGTCTTTTTGTATTAGTAACTCTATAGGGATGTTTGTAACCTATTTCTTTGCCTTATTTAGCATAGGGTATTTATAAGGCAGATGATCCTTTTTATAACAAAAAACATAAATATAATTAACTTTAACTTTTTAAGATGAACTTGCTACAACTTTCTCATCCATCATTTTTTTCATATCCAATGCTAGTTTTTTGAAAATCTAGGAACTGTTTGGAAGTATTTTGTATTTATAGTTTTTTAAAATTGTTTTAGAAAACATGTTTAAAATCATTTTTTTTTAAAAAAAAGAAAACTTGTTTGGAAATTTTTTTAAAAAAACAACTTTTAAAATGGATAAAATAAAAATTTGTTTGGAAACTTGGTATCGATTTACAAAGATCATAACAACAAAAGGTCAATACCAGCAAGATCCACAACAAAGATCAACAAAGAACAATAGTGAGATATCCACAACAAAGATCAACAAAGAATATCAATGAGATCAATTTACAACCACAATAGTGAGAGGGAGGGAAAACCAGAGAAAGAGAGAAGCATAGGAAGAGAAATAGAGAGGGAAGGTCTCATGTGGTGGCGAAGATGGTGGATGTGGCTGATGTGGTTGATGTGGCAAAGGCCGCATGCGATGGCGATGCGGTGTTGACAGTGTAGATATGGCTAGCTTCGTGGTGTGCACCCCAGTGAGGGTAGACAGGACTTCGTGGCTGAGGGCGACAAATGTAACATCCTTTTAAGTACAACATCATTCTTAAGTCTTGACATCGTACTCGAGGAGTTGTTACTTGTAAATTAACAGACCTTTCTTAAATATCTATAGCAAGCTCAATTAATGTATGTAATAACTAAGTGTGATTCTATTAAAATATATAACAAAGATACAAATATTTATTTAATATAAAGTCAATTTCATAAGGAAGCTTTACTATGAGCCTTAATACATATACAATCTCTATTACATTTATATACACATATGCCTACAACTATATACTATATACAACATACTAACAGTATCAACTACTAAACTACTGCAATTCCAAGTTCTTTTGTGTAACAGCTCCATAGTCCATTGGATCAACCTAGAGATGACATGGGAACACAAAACACATAGGGGTAAGAATTATACAATTCTCAGTAAAGCATCCCCAAAACTCAATCATAATGTCATCGCATCATCCCATCCACTTCGGTTTATTAAGAAAATGTGATCATACCACATTTATCAAAGGTTCATTTTTAAAGTTCAAAATCAATCTTTCCGAAGTTGGTAGCTTTTAGTAATCAATCACTTAGTGCACATATATCACAAAGCTGAACCCATATTAAATAATCCTAATCAAGCATTTAAATATGACATGATTATGTATATACTAAATGCAATGAAATTATCTCAAAGTGACTTGGTTTCACTTATGGCCATAGAACTCAATTCAGTGCATTTTTCTCTTTTCATCGACATAAGAAAGACTTAGTTTATATCATGCTGCAAAACTCAAGTAAGTGCACTTTTCTCTTTTCATTGACATAAGAAAGACTTAGTTTATACCTAACGAGTAATTATAGTGGATCACACCACGTAAGGGAAATAGACTGCTTATCAAGACTAAGCTCATTTCTATACATGGTCATTGGACTTCATTTTTTTCCCTTTTTCAAATTACACACAGATCTATTCATAGCCAATATGTCTACCGACTCAATATCTCGAGGGAAGTTTCTTTTTTTGCCTTCCTCTTAATTCAACTTAAGTCTTGTTTCTATTTTCTTCATATGTCAGAACATGCATGCTAGGGAAGTTCTTATTTTTACCTTCCCCTCATTCGACTTAAGTCTTGTTTTCATTTTCTCATATGTCAAAGCATGCATAATCGAAGTTCACGAATTCTCTTTTGCCACGTATATGTATCATTCACTTTTCTTTTTCCAAATGCATGCATAAGGCACATACAAACTTTCATTCATAATATGATTCCAATCATGCCTCAAACTAATCCTTAAAGTCACTAGCATGCATTCATATACATCATACTTGAACCAAATGTCATTATGTCACAAATATAATGCCTTAGCATAAATACAGCACATGAGCAAATTTCACACCCTTGTAGCACTAATTACCTTGCACATCAAACAACTAATTTAGAGGCTATAAAAATTAGCTATGATACTTCAATGTGTTTGCAAGGTTCAACAAAAATTTCAGGCAAAAAGAGTTCTCTAGTTATGCTAACAAAATAAGATAAATTCGGAGGTCAGAAACCCCCTATTTACAGCCAATAGCCATAGTTCCCAATTTTTTTACCTTACCAAATGAGCATATCATATCATACAAAAATTCACAGTTGGACTTCAATACGTCTTCAACACCCTATAAAAATTTCAAGTGATAATTCAATAATTTGATTTAGTAGCAAAATTAGACCATCACAGAGCTTCAGAATTGGCTATCCAAACAACTTAACAATAGTCTCGATTTTTTATTTTTATAAAATAGTAAAAGCCATTTTTTAGACCCAAAAAAAATCACAGAGTTGCCTTAGGATGTTAGCTTCAATATATAATTTTTATAGCTCATAAAAACATCTACAAATACATTAGAAAATTCATGATTCATAACCTGCTAGTATAAATTTGAGAATTCCAGCACATGATGCAAAACTTGTTTTGCCAAAATGGGTTTTCTAACATCATCCAAACACTCTACCAAAATTAATACATCAATATCCATATACCATCAACGCATATAACTAAAAATATCAATTTAAAATAGTGATTAAACTAGAAAAATGGAATTGAAGAAGAGGTTCAAAAACCCTATTCTTTGGAGCTTTAGAGATCTTGTCTCCAAAGGATGCTCCAAGATTGATCGCTTTCACTTTAAAGCCTTCTAACCCACACCAAAACCTTCCTTACACAGCATATGATGAGCTCTCAAAGTAGAAAAAGCTGATGGATTCAAATTCTAATCGGATAGTTTGATAGATTATAACAAGTTTGTGGTTTTATCAAGTTTATCCTAGTTTTGGATCAATTTTTCATGGTTTTTGAAGAAGAAAAATGGAGGTGGTTGTGTGCTCTTTGCATGGCTGAGAATGTGCTTGGCTTCTTGGAGAAGATTTGAACTTGTGTTGATCTTGTACTAAATGCATGAACATTATATATTATAATTGGATAGTTCTTAATCTAAGAAAGAAAAATAGATGCATAGGATTCAATCTTGTAATTCAAGATTGAATCTTAGCCATTCATTTGATATAAAGGGATGATCTCATTCATTTTGTAGAAATTAAATTAGCTTTCGACGTTAGAAATCGCATACTGAATTTTCACCAAATGGGTAAAACATCGTACCTGGGTAATTAAACATTACTTGAAAATTAATTCTAGGCCTAAAATTCTCATTTCTTGCCATTTCTAATCTCAATCCTCTAATTTCTCAGTTTTGGGCATCCTTGGACCCCAATTCTAAGGTTTTGGCTATCCCGACAGGCCCCCAAGTTACTATTCATATTTTTTTTTTTTACAAATCCGTTGGACCATCCTCATCATTATTAAAACTGTTAGAATTTTGAAATTATGTCTAATAAAGCTCAAATTAATTTTTAAATAATTTTTAGGGTGTTATATTACCACCCACCTTAAAAAGAATTTTGCCTTCAAAATTCATTTGAAAATAATTTCAAAAGATATTTTCACAAATCAAACAAGCAATTCCCACACAACTCAAACAATTCAATCAAAAGATAATAATCAAACCTTAAAACGTCCCTACCTAGGATCAGATTATCAGGTGGTGATGTCCCCTCATCTCTTGGTAGAACTGGTGGAGCAGCTTGCGTGCTCTGGGTCTCGGGAGTTGGTCACCAAGCTCGGTCTTAAAAGCAGCTCGCGTGCGCTAGGTCTCGCGTCTGCTGTGAATGGTGGAGCAGGTTGTGGGAGGAGCTTAGGCACCCCCGGTGAATCTGGGCAGAGCTCGCGTCTTTATGCTCAGGCGTAAAAGGGATGGGTTGTATGGTGTGGTGAGATCTGAGAAAATGATGGGTTGTTTTTAAAAACACAAATTCAGAAAACATCTTAAAAGTGCTTGTTGTTTCTTGTTTTTAAAACACTTTCTATTTTTCTATTTTTAAAACCAATATAGTAAAGATAACTTATCAAACAAGTTTTCTTGGTTTTTTATTTTTAAAATTTGAAAACTGTTTTCAAAAATAGTTTCTAAACAAGCCCTTGGTCTCTGAGCACTAAGCATCATGTCCAGAAGCTTGGAACCATTTAGCATTTTCTCAAGATCATATTTCAGAAGTTTTGAAGTTCTTTCAAGTTCAAAAACTTCCTTTTGGGATTTCTAATCTTTTTTAGAAACTTCAGTTTCTAAGAATTTTACTCTAGCATCTAAAACCATGATTTCTCCTTTCAAACCCTCTATCTCAAACCTTAAATTCTCACAATTTGTTTTACCATTTTCAAGTTTTGAAGTTACTTTATAATGGTTTTTCTTAATAGAAAGATAATGAGATGTTAGAGTTTGAGAATTTTCTAGCAATTCAACATAGAGTTTCAACAGTTTGTCATAAGAAATATGAAGTTCAAAAAGATCTTATAACCTAGTCTCTTCTTCAGAGACATAGTCTGCCATGAACCACAAGTTTGTGATATCTTCCAAATCATCTTGGAATTGAAAACCTTCTTTTTTCATCATCAAATCACTCTAAGTTGCAAGCACGTTTTTTTTTTCTGGATGTAAATTTCTTTTGAAAGCCTCTAAGCTTAGGACAATCAATCTTGAAGCGTCCTTTCTCTCCACAGTGGTAGGAATTTATATTCTCAAGTCCTTTGTAAAGGTTGATTCCTTCTTCTTCTTGAGTATGCGTCTCCAAGCTCTTGACATCTTTCTAACCAACATGGAGAGTCATATCTATCTTCTTTAGAATCTTCATTGTCACAATGTCCTTGGAGAGTGGCAACAAGAAAAAGATTTTTTTTCAAAGGTTTTCAATGAGTTTTCAATGGAGTCGCCACAAATTTTTATTTATGGTAAAAATTGAAAAACTCTTATAATTTGGAAAAAATGGTCTTTTAAAATAAATTAGGCTCAGGAGTCTAATGGTGGAAACTTAATTCCACTACACCCCTAATACATCCGTTTCACGATGGTTACCCAAAATTTGTTGTGCAAATTAAACAATTATTTTAACAATTTTATTTTCCCCTAGAAAAAAGAATTCAAGCCAAAACTATTTACAAGATTTAATTACGAAAAATTACAAAAAAAGAAAACAATTTTAAGAAAATTTAATTTTGGCTTGACAGAAAATATTTATTCCTACGCATCCTCTAGTGCAATGAGAAACTTAAATTCATGTAGTTCTTCTAAAAAATAAGTGTGTGTTGAGTTAATTTTATTATGTTTTAAAAGAATTAAAAGAGATGAAATCCGTTTTTGCACAGGATTCAAGGTAGCAATAGACTACTCAGGAAACCCTTACAATTCAATAGTGTTGAAAGAAGCTTCGGCTTCTGAGTCATGACTATTGAGTATTGCGCAAATAACAAAAGATTTATTAGACCTTTTTCTTACAAAACAAAAACTAAAATACCAAAAACCCCATTTGTTAAAACAAAAAACCCAGACACACACACACACACACACACACACTAGAATAAAGAATAAAACCCAGCCCAAATAAAAAAGGAACAAATAAGTCACATAGTTGCAAGCTCGACTAGCCTTAGTGACAAAAACATGACAAAAAAAAAACAGAAACCTACATCTAATCCTTAACTGTAAGAGTTGTGTTATTTGTACTCACAATATATGGGACACTGTGCCAACTCACATCTTATCCACCGTTGGATGGGGTGTAAATCTCATTCAAGTAGGATCCACATCTCATCCAATGGTGAATGAGATGTAAGTCGACACGATGTCCCATGTGTTGTGAGTACAAATAACATTTTTCAACTGCAATATGAATTGGAAAAAGGAGATCAAATTAAAGGAGGCAAAGATGCAGCAGAGGCGGCGACGCACCACAGCAGCAGAGGAGGGCTGTGCGATGGCATTTTTGGGCGGCTGGGTCCTGGTGGCGGTGGTCACTAGTGGGCTATTCGTGCACCAATGCTAGGCTTCTCACGGCGTTGGTTTAGGGGGCTGCTGGAAAGGTTGTCACGAGAAGGAGCGATGTGGCTAAAGGGCAGCAGAGGCTAATAGCTCCACGGCTGCACAACACGGCGAATCGCAAGCTCTCTACGGTGCTCTTCACGCGAAGCTCTGCAGGGGTTGTTGGTTAAAGGATTCAAAGGTTGTGGTAATGGGGAGTATAATGCAGGAATGTGATGATGGTTTGTGTGTACTTGTCGTCTAGGTGAAGGGTAAGGCTATGAGGTTCTATTTATTTATTTATTTTTTTTGCTCTTTGTTGATGAAGGTGGTGGTTTTGATGGATTATGGTAAGAGATGGTGATGAAGGTGTGGTGAGGGAGTGGAGGTTGAAGGGTTTGTGTTTGTGTGGCTAGTTGGCTATGGTGGCAGAGGGTAGAGGAAAGAGGTTATGGTGATAGGGTGATGATGAAGGCTGTGTGAGAGGTTGATGGTGCCACCTATGAGGAATTGTGCCCAGTCTATGTGTTGTCCCCTCTTCTGCTATTGTGGTGCACTGCCACATCTACTGCATCTCTGCCTCCTTTAATTTGATCTCCTTTTTCCAATTCATATTGTAGCTAGGGATTGAGAAATGTTTATTGCATACCACAAAATGGACACCTACGGTCTCCACCATAGGAAATACAAGAAAATGACAAAATAGCAGTAAAATGAAGATATGGTCACGGTGGCATAATTGAAAATTTTGCAAATAGTGGTAAAGCAAAGGTATAGGTAAGGGCGGTGGCAAAATTAAAAATTTGTCAAACTTCAACACATTTTGAAAGAAAGGAGAGAGTAAAAGTTATACAGCTGTATACAGATATGAGGTTTCTAAGGTTGTGAGCGGTTACAAGTAATTCGCAAGTGGTTAACAAGTTTTAAGTATCAGTTTCCAAGTTTTGTTGTATGTGGTTTACAAGTGTTTCTTGTAAACACGCGCTAAAAACTTGTAGACCACATGCGAAATACTTGTAAACCACGTACAAGAAACTTGGAAACCTATGCTTAGGACTTGTGGACAAAAGAATAAAATGGTTAACTAGTTTTAAGCATCGGTTTCCAAGTTTTGTTGTACGTGGTTTACAAGTATTTCTTGTAAACATGCGCTAAAAACTTGTGGACCAAATGCGAAATACTTGTAAACCACGTACAAGAAACTTGAAAACATATGCTTAAGACTTGTGAATTGGCATTGAGGTAATTTTAATAAAATTTCAAAATACTCCACAACCATAACTATTCTAGAAAGAACGTCTCGTCCTCTTTCCCTCCATCAATTGCATGTTCTCATGCCTCCCCTAAGCACACATTCAGTGTTGTCCTTCCCTCAACTCTGAACTTCCATGAACGTGGGCCACAATGGCCAACTTCCCTTGTGATTATGCCAAACTCCTTGCTTTGTGTGGTATTCATTCCAAGTACAAAAAAGCAACGTCTTTGAAGTGCATTTCTCAAGTAGGTTGTAGGAAAACTCTTGCAAGTGCTTGTAATGGTTTATTGTAGAATGTTTTCATGGAAGAAATTAGTTTAGGGGCTAGTATGGAAGTGCATTTCCTGGAAGTACATTGACGTCGTTCACTTTTATTAGAATTTGTATTTTATTTAAAGGAATAATTTTGTTCTGCTTTTGGAGGTGATTGGAAGGATTTTAACAGGTTTTTGCTAATGACCACAGGTTTACAAGGTTTTGGAACTAGGTTACAAGTTTTTAGCATTGATTACACTTGTTTGTTGGTATAGGTTAATAAATTTATACTTTTGGTTTAGAGTTTTATTGCACTTGGTTAGTAAGCACATGTTTAAAAGTTTTTCCCGTTTGTCTACAACTTATTTGACCACGATTTACAATGATCTTGCACTTTATTTGCAAGTTTTAGCAGAGGATTACAAAATTTGTAAACCTAGTGCATGAGACCTATAAAACACAACTTTGCACAAAACCTGTAAACCAATATGGAAGATGTTGCAAATGACTTTTACAAAACTTGTAAACCCATGTTGAAAACCTGAAAACCTGTTAAAGGAAATTTCTAAACTCGTTTTAAAAACTTGTAAACCACTGTTGGAAACTTATAAACCAAGTTCTAAAAACAAGTTTTATGCTATTTGTTATGAAGTTGTTTTATTTTGTTCACAAGTGTCCATCTCGGGGCTACATTATTGTAGCACTTAGTTAGCATATTGATGCGGTTGGAATGACAGTGATTTGTTACTTGGTACCCAAATTGTAGCAGAATGAGGCGTCCTATAAGACGAAGTGAGAAAAAAAGCTCGAAGAAACCTGATGTGTAGGAGAAGGAAAAAAGGGGACGCAAACACAAACAATTTCACATAAAAGTGGATAAGGGGTTAAGTTCTGCAAAGCATGATATGGTAAAATTTCTTTAGTTCAATTAGCACAATCTATATCATTTGTGTAATGGTTGTTTATGTACTTATATTTTGTTTACTTTGTCAATGAGCTTAGTTTTAAGGCCTAATTTGTTGTTTGTTTGCAATGTGCAATGCAGGTTACATTTAACACCAATTGCTCTGCCAAGAATATTTTGGCACTTATGGAGAGGTTGACCCTAAACTAAGTAAATATGGTTGGGGAAATGGGCTTTGGTGGCCTATCCAGCATAACGTACACAATACAGAATCGGCTGATCATCTTGGAGATAGTGAAGGCGTTTGATGTGAATGAGAGGTGTATTCGAGCAAAGGGCCACGTAATCCCGATTACACCTCAGTCAGTTGGAATGGTCCTAGGCCTACCTTATACTAGTGACTGAAGGTTTCATGTGCTGTTATTATTTTAAGTTAAAATGGCAGTAATACCCATTACACGGTTATGTTTTTGATGCAATAGGTCGGCCAATTCCTTCCAACTTAAATGAAGAGCAGAATAGGGTCATCAATGAGTTTAAGAAACTCACTGAGAATCAGTTGTAGCAAATTGTGTTGGAAGGCAGGACAAATGAACGATTCAAGCGAGCCTTCATTGTTTTCATCCTGTCCATCTTCTTGTGTCCCACTTTGAAACACTTTCCTAGTCCAAGGTTGTTGGGGGCTATTCTTGATGTTGAGAACACCCAACAATACAACTAGAGTGAATTAGTCTTGGATTGGCTGGTTAGGTGTATTGAATCATATAAAAAAAACCAAGGCCAATTAAGGAGCATAGGAGGTTGTGTGTATTTTCTGATGGTAGGTTTCAATTTTAATTTTTTTTATCGTTATTGCTTTTGATATACTATTTGGTAAAGATAATAATATATGTGATACAGAGTTGGCTTACAGGATATAATTTACATTATGTTTACACTATATAGATTTGGGATGTGCATTATCAATTTGGCAAGTCAACGTATGAGGATAATCTTCAATTGGTAAAACACTGGGATAGTGAATCCATCCGATAGTGCTTTAGCAAAGAAAGACGTAGCACACAGGTACATTAGTTTGTGTGTATAGATTAATTATGTTTTTTTTGTTATGTTTTTTATTTTAACAAGTGAAATGAGGGGTTGTCCTTATACCTTATTCCACGTTCTATACAGAGGATGTTGAATGCCTAGAAAGAAGAAAAGGATAGTGTTGTAAAGGAGTTGTTGAGCAGAACATTCAAAAATGAGGTATTTGCTTCCTTACAAAGCAATTATTTAATTTGATTGCCATGAATTTGGAATGATCATTGGTATTGGCACTTATGCAGGGAGTCAGGAAAATGGTGGATGCATGCATTAAGAGTGGGAAGGATCTTGATGCTGAAATTGAAGCGGCAAAGGTCAGTGAGGGACGTAGTGTGATAAAGAGTCCTCCTAGTCAATGCACACTAGAGGAGGCTGGAGGTTGTAAGGAATTTGGTGATATAGAGAGTTTACCAATCGAAGATCAAGCAAGGGGCAGTCTGCATGAACAAATGGCTCCTCCTCCGAAGGACATAGGAGAATAGCCAATTGCATATTCTTCTAACCCCCATGAAGATCCTTATACTGGTGAGGCTGCAGAGGCCCATGGAGCAAAAAACATGAGGGAGGATTTGGGAAGTTGCAAGAACATGGCATGGGAGGCGGTGCTAGATATAGCCGAGTATTACCTTCAGTGTAGCTCAATAGTATGGGTTGATTTACATATTTACAATAAAATATAGTTGTATCATATCTTGAAAACCATTTTGAAAAACTTGTAAACCATAGTACAAAAAATTGTAAACCTGTGAGTGGTGGTGAGGCCATAAACTAAGTTCCCAAAATCTATAAAGATAGTCCAAATAACATGTAAACTAGCCCCTGAAAACTTATAAAGCTTGATGAGAAAACTTGTTAACCGTGTTATGAAAACTTGGAAACCATTCAGGAAAACTTGGAAACCATTTTGAAAAACTTGTAAACTATAGTACAGAAACTTGTAAACCTGTGAGTGGTTGTGAGGCCATAAACCAGGTTCCTAAAACTTGTAAAGATAGTCCAAATAACATGTAAACTAGCCCCTGAAAGAACTTGTAAACCTTGATGAAAAAACTTGTTAACCATGCTATAAAAACTTGGAAACCATTCAGGAAAACTTGGAAACCATAGTATAAAAACTCGTAAACCATTACTTCCTTAAACTCACAAATATGTGACCCAAATTGTTGGTTTTAGAGCACAGGTGGGGGAACACAATGACGAGGCCCCTACTATTGAAAGTGAAGAAGATAAGGAAAAAGGTTTACTCATTTTCCAAGTTTCAGAAGAGAATGAGGAACCCCATACTAGTGAGGAACCTTCTACTACTAGCCTGGTAGGAGAAGAATATCAGGAGGCCATTTCCACCCTAGGGACAATGGGAGCACATGAAGAGGAACCTCCTGCTACGATCCCCATTGCTATGCAGTTTCCCAATAATATTGCTAATTAAGTATATGGCTACTACACTAGGGATAGTATGAGGACAAATAGGAGTGAGGTTGGAGAGGGTGGAGAGTAAGAACACATATTTGCAGTTATTTATTTTTCTTCTTAATTGTAAATTAGGACATGTGACCATAATGTAATTAACTGTATATGGTACTAATTAGTTTGTGACTATGGGTTAGGGTGCTTGTCCAAATGCTAGACAGCTTTCTTACTTGGGAGGACTTGTCCACCATTGGTCCAAGAGGCCAGATAGGGAACATGGTTTGTGATTATTTCATTTGATGAACACTGGAGTTGGTTTAAACATGTGTATGTAAGCTGGTAATGGTGTTTTAGTGCAAGGGTTAACCGTATGCTTTTTTATTCAGGTGGTAACATTTGCATGTGCATACCTGAGCCAACAGGAGAGTAAGAGGCCAAACCCACATCGTTACTGTCTGCCTTCTGTTTTGGTGGTATGTATATGTGTGGTGTATAATTTCCTATTTTGCATTAACATCTATGTAAACCAACATGAATAGTAAAAAAATTTGGGTATGACAATATAGGATTCATGCAAAGAAGACATTGAAAACTACAAAAACAAATGGTGTGGTTGGCCCCTGGGACCGTTCTGCTTGGTGGCCAATGCTGGATCAAGACTTGTTAAAAAAGTGCAATCTGGTATGAAATTTTTGTTATCTTTGTACCATTTCCCAGTCATTCGTTGCTGGTTTATGTATTTCTAATCACTATTGTTGCAGATATTTGCCCCTGCTGTTTACAAGGAGTATTGTTGGTGTTATGCACTTAACCTTGATAGGAAGGTCATGTGGCTGCTGGATTCTATGCAGCGAGACCACATAGAAGACACTAAGGCACTTGACGCAATTGTGGTACGTTGTTAACGATCACACTAATTTGATTTGATTTCCAGGTGTTTTGTTCAGTTGTACAAACATATGTTGCATACACTTAAGGCTTAGTTTTTACGTTATTAGGCTGAACGATTCAATGAATTCGTGGTCCTAATCCACCCTACTCTAAAGGGGCAGTTTAAATTAACATGTGACATAGCGAAGCTTCCAAAACAGCCTAACACGTAAGTAGTTTCCTATGAACCATGGTCAAAAAGTTCTTTGTAATCAATCCTACTAGATATTTCTTATCAATTAATTAATGTCCCTGAAGGTTTGATTGCAGAATATACATGATCAAATACATGGAGAAGTGGGATGGTGTCACACTCTTTGGTGGAGACCAAAGCATGCCAGAATGGGATACTGTGAGTTCCATTTGCTTGCATATTGAGTTTATGTTAATTTATGCATAAGTTGGAAGACTGTTTAATTTATAGAGTACACCATGGACAGGCCATGTGTTCCCGATATCAACGTGATATCATTGTTGAGTGGGCTCTGGATGCGAGAAACAAACGTAGGCAACATGTTTTGAAGGCTTCAGGACTGGATAACATGCTGAGTCCTACTGTTCCCGCTTCTCACCACACCAACTCACCTCCTGTGGAAGGGCATGATCATGGCATTCCTTCCCACCAACCCACAAAGGCGTACAAGAGGAAAAGAAAGCTAGGACCTAAGCAAAAGACTCCGTACACTGTACGCCATATAAAGGGGAAGCAAAAAAAAGGTTATTGATGACCCTTTTATGTACTTGTATATACTGTGAAAGTACGTCAATCCTAGGCCTTATGTAAATATATTTTTGACATTGTGCATCTGAGCCACGTTGTTATTTTAAATTTGGCATAAATAGGTTTAACATAAAATTGCAAGTTATGTTGTTAAAATTAGTCAAACAGGGTTACAAAAACTTGTAAACCATGCTACAACGTCTTGTAAATCAGACCAGAAAACTTGGAAACCGTGCTCTAAAAACTTGTAAACCTATTTAGAAAACTTGCAAACCTTATAAGAAGACTTGTAAACTTATGGAACAGAACATGGTAACCAATACACACAAAGCGTAGACAAGTTCCACGAAACTTGTCAACCATGCCATGAAAACTTGGAAACCATAACAAAAGAACTTGTAAACATTGCATGAAACCTTCCATGCCAGAACCAGTTAACTAACTAACCACAATGATCACAAAGCAACTTACACAAGTTAATAGGAATTGGTAAATCAGATCAAAAAACTTGGAAACCGTGCTCAGAAAATTTGGAAACCATGGTCAAAAAACTTGTAAATCTATTTAGAAAACTTACAAACCTTACAAGAAGACTTGTGGAATAGAACACGATAACCAATATACACAAGGCGTAGACAAGTGCCACGAAACTTGCAAACCTTGCCACAAAAACTTGGAAACCATGACAAAAGAACTTGTAAACCTTGCATGAAAGCTTGTAAACCTTCCATGCCAGAATCAATTAACTAACTAACCACAATGATCACAAAGCAACTTACACAAGTTGATGGGAATTGGTAAATCAGACCAGAAAACTTGGAAACCGTGCTCAGAAAACTTGGAAATCGTGGTAAAAAACTTGTAAACCTATTTAGAAAACTTGCAAACCTTGCAAGAAGACTTGTGGAACAAAACATGGTAACCAATGCACACAAGGCGTAGACAAGTGCCACGAAACTTGTAAACCATGCCACGAAAACTTGGAAACCATGACCAAAAAACTTGTGAACCTTGCATGAAAACTTGTAAACCTTCCATGCCAGAACCGGTTAACTAACTAACCACACAATGATCACAAAGCAACTTACACAAGTTAATGGGAATTGGTAAATCAGAATAGAAAACTTGGAAACCATACTTAGAAAACTTGGAAACTATGCGGAAAAAACTTGTAAACCTAAACTTGCAAACCTTGCTCAAACTTTTATTCAAAGTCCATTACAGTTTTAATCAGCTAAAGCAACTACACATTACTAGTTCTTAGTACTCATCCTCTGAATTTGAAAAATACTCATCTATCTGAATGATAGTGTCTTCTTCAACTGTTGTGAGAGTCCTTCCATTTGCTTCAGCAAAGTCTGTGCACACCCTCAGCATGGAATAACGTGCCACTTGTAGTGCCATAATGTTATTCTCAACTCTTATGTGGAGAAGAGCTTCTTCCATTTACATAGGATTGTTAGCGTTCTACCACATTTGGTAAGCAGTCGAGTTAGGAATTTGCCCCCTTAAACTGAGCTCCAATAAGTCATCTTGTAGCTCCTGAGACTTTACCTGGCGAAAAAGCCATTCACCCCTAATGGTTTCCAACTCTCCCTCGTCAATAAGCTACTTCTCATATCTCCACCATGGATCTTGTAGTATGTATCGATATTTATTCATGACTTTTGTGGATATTGCAGCTTAACCACTATAATTATTGTGCTGTTTCAAGTTAAATAAATACACCTTTAAGTCCTAATTGTAAGTATGCATGCTTGCATCCATCCAAACATTGCAATGTTCACACATGAATGCCATGTCAGTTAAAAGTACAAAGACTTGTTCAAGTGACAATGATGTAATAGGTATTGGTAAGACGTGAGAAAAAACAGGTGGTAACATGACACAGCAGTGTTCACACCAATTGCTTTTACTAGTGATTGTGAAGCCGAGCCTCAACCTTGTGTAAAAAAAGTGTTTACATGTGACTCAAAAGTTGGCACACCATACACCAATTACTAGCACTCACTATTCCCTCGTGATACAATGGACAAACCTATGTACTTGCAAGTGATAAAGAAATAAAGACCAATATTTGACTGCATTGATCTTCCTTCTTTGCCTATAAAATAGTCCAAATATGGATGTAGTCACCATGTGAGAGTCCTCATGGATGGCATAAACCCTTCTTTTTATGCAACCCCTTGGATTATATGGTACACCCTAGAAAAATTGTATTGGTGCCTGGGTCGAGTGTGGGCATTTGAAAAGAACATGTTTAATATAATCTGCGCCTTCGACAAAGGCTTAGTGGAGCAAATATTAACACACTTGAAAAAGAATGGGCGTATAGGGTGGAGGAGAGTGAAAAGCTAAGGATAGAATTTATTCAGTGTAGCCTACGAAGGCCAAGGCGTCATTCACAGCTTGTCAATCGCGACACTAATGTCATGCTGGAGAAGGCTGTTAATATGATTTGACACGAGAATAACTAGATGCAAATTAGGCTCAACAAACACAAGGCAATTCAAGCTGCAACTCGTGGGAGAAGTGCATTTGATTACTGTGAAATACAAGTTCGTTTGGAGGCCATAGAAAATAACCCAGAATATTACACTGACATTGACTTGTCTGATGATGATCCACTGTACTAATGCAATGTTTTTCCCTTTCAGGACTTTGGTGTGCAGTTTGGAAGGCTGTTAATAAAAATCATGTATTAGGTGCCAGGTTTAATGGGCTTGGTTTACAAGTTCTTAATCATAGTTTACAAGTTTCATCAAAAGGTTTACAAGTTTAACAAGCATGGTTTACAAGTTTATGAACCTGGTGTAAAAGACTTTATTCCCTGCCACCTTGACTTGCATATTGAGCATGAGTCAAGGTTTAATAGGCTTGGTTTACAAGTTCTTAATCATAGTTTACAAGGTTCATCAAAAGGTTTACAAGTTTAACAACCATGGTTTACAAGTTTATGACGCAAGTTTACAAGTTTATGAACCTAGTGTACCAGTAATATGACCACGGTTTACAAGCTTATGAACCTGGTATACTTATTGTGATTCTCAATGACTGATAAATACACCATGATGTTGCAACTTGTGTATTGAAAGGCACACCTGGTTTTAATACAACATATGTCAAACCTAACCCCAAAGAGTTTCCAAAGATGTGCTACAAAATAAATAAGCAAACTCAACATGAAAAATGTGCAAATAAACCCTTAACGTTTCAGAATCTTTTGGATAATTACAAAATTACTGATGAGCTGACACAGGACTTTCAGCTATTTACATATTTCAAACTCCATGTGTGGCCCAAAAAATATTATGTCAAATGAGGTTGTTTTTCTGTATTAAAAATAGTCTGGAAAGAAAAATTTTCCTGCAAAATAAACAATATATGTGAACAATGGTGGTCAGATCATCGTGGATAGCATGAACTCAAACCTCGTTTTAATCACCTACTTGCGAGTAAATATAGTAGCAGAGGCCACCACATTTTGTAAGCAGGAGATATTACATCCTAACGTTGTTCATATCTTTGATAGTTGATTTTATCATGTGTGAGCATGATGTCGTTTATTGGGTTCCCACTGACAAGTACACTTGTGAATGACATGTTGTGGCCACTTGATTCTTGACTATAAGATTCAAGCAGTGACATAAATCCATCGTGTTGCACATTTGAACATTCTAAGCATAAAAAATAATCTTTCTGGTTAGCAAACACACCATTTGGTTGGAGCCAACACCCATGATTTGTAGCAATAAATACAAAAACCAATAATATCAACCTACAATAAGAAGAATACATACGAGTACACAGGTACATATAGTGCCATGGTACATATAGTGCCATTATAGATTGATCACCAATTGGGGCACAATATAACCACTGACAAGTGGTATTTTACATGTAATTCTATCAAAATCGAAAAGTAAAAAATTTAATACACAGGTAATGGCATGGCAGTAAAAATATTGCCATAAACCGATCAATCAAATTTGCAAATTAATAATAAGTTCAGTGTTTACACACACCACGGGCTTTTCATCAATAACATTTCCACTGCCTCTGACATCAACATGTGACTGTATGGAGAAATTTGCCCTGCCTTGGTGGCTAAGAGTTGCTTCAATAGATTCCTAAATATTAGCTCAGATGCAAATTTAGTTACTATTTGAACATGCTTGTAATCCATGACTACAAAACTTGTAAGCCACGTGCACAAAAATTGTAAATGATCTTAAAAAAACTTGAAAACCATGCGCAAAAAACTTGTACACCATGACCAAAAAAAACTTGTGAACCATGTGTGATAAATTTGTAAACCATGATTAAAAAACTTTCATCCTGCTGCAAAAAGCTTGTAACCTATGACAAAAAACTTGTGAACCATGTTGACAAACTTGGAAACCATGTCTAAAAAACTTGTACACCATGTGCAATAAACTTGTAATGTGTACAAACTTGAATTTTCAATTTCTGAACTTCCTTTGTGGTTTTCTTTTTATATTTCTTCTGGACTTTCTCAACTTGAGAGATTTTTCTTTTGAATGTTGGTCGACCTTTACGTGGTGTGCACATAGGGTTGAGGATTTCAAGCTTTTCATCTCCATTTCCTATACTCAAATGCGCTGAATCTACTTCCCTATTCAAGTGCATGTTTACTCCTGCCAAACCCTGATCCGCAGTTTGCAACTTATCGCGTAGGTTCTCAAGAGTAAAATGCACCAAGTTGCTCCCAAACATTAGAATTAGCAGCCACTTCAGCCACTGCATGTTCGGTCTGACTTCAGCAGTATTGGAGCCACATTTTATATATGAATGTCTTCTTCTGATTTTTTTGCTCCATCTTCGCAATATTTACTTTGTTGGCACTTGTTTCAGTCTTTTAAAAGTACAGACACACAGGGAATGTCTGCACATAATATCTCTAGATTCAAATAGAAAGCACTGGCACCACACGTCATGGTTTTTGCGATTGAATACAACCTCAAATGTCATTTCCTTTTGGTGCCCAAAATGCATGCCTTCCTCAATAACCTCAAAAGTTGCAACTATCCCATTCACTGATTTCGGACTTGGAACACAATTCATTTTGTATCTGAATTCTGCTTGGATCTCACCAAATTTTGTGTGGGTGTATTCTTCTTGGAATTGTTTTTATGTGGGAGAGTTAGAATCACAAGTAATGGTTTTGTTCATGGATTGGAAATTAGCTTCCACTCCTTTTTCTTCCTTGCTCTTAAGAGCATTTTCATACTGCTTCACAAATTATTCCGCGCAAGTGGTCGAGCTCACATAGCCATAAAAAAGTGGTGTATGCTTTCACTTCTTTGGGTGGTTGATAGCCTTGCCCAAAAATCACCCTTCAAGTAGATTGGCACCCATTTATGTAGCTCATTGTACAGTCCAACTAGCCACCCATTCTTTTCAAGGTCATGCTCTTTCACAAATTTTTCCCATCTCACATCAAACTCATCTCTTGTCATACTTTCATGCACACCTTCTTTCATGCATGCCTTAATCTTCCCATATTCAACATAACCTTTGAGCTTTTCAGGGATCTTTTTCATGATATGCCACAAACACCACCTATGTCGTGCATTTGGCATAACAATCTGAATTGCATTTTGCATTGCTCTACATTGGTCAGTTACAATACCACTTGGATGCTTCCCTGGCATGCATCTGACCTAGCTATCAAATAGCCACACAAAAGACTCTGTATCTTTAGCTGATAACAAGCCACAACCAAGGAGGATAGATTGGTCATGGTGATTAACACCCACAAAGGCAGCAAAGGGCATCACATACTTATTCATTAGATATGTTGTGTCGAAGCTCACAACATCCCCAAAACTTTCATAAGCTGTTCTACTCCTAGTATCTGCCCAAAAGATATTCCTAACATGGAATTCATCATCTAAATCCATTTCATACCAAAACTCTCTGTCATGTGCCTTTATTTTCAAAAAGTACTCCAACAAAGCCTTGGCATCCCCATCCTTTCCAATTGCCCACCTTTCTCTGTAGATGTAGTTCCTCACATCCCATTCACCAAATGGTAAATTCTCATATCCTCCACTTTTGTGCATAAGAGTTTGGAATGACTTGCTGATCCTCACCCCTAAACGCTCACCTAATTCAATAGATCTCTTTGCATGAAGACTTAAACTCTTATTCATGCTGAAAAATCTTGACTTAGAATGGCTTAGATCATGGTTGTGGTGAAGGACAACCGTTTTAGTACACCACAATCCATCTTTTCCCTTGCTTGTGGTAATCTTAGCATCACAATTCTTGTGTACAGTGAGGAGCGTCTTAAAAGTTGGAGGGATTTTTGATGAATGACTTCCCTATCGCGAGCATGCAAGGATCAAGTAATTGGGTTTTCCATCCAATCCTCTCCTTGAATTTCTAACTTTCTACGCAAAACCTTGTTTATTTGAGTAAGACTTGTGGAACGATTTCACATCTTCTTCTGAATTGAAAGGCATCCCAACGGTAGGAACCGACAAGTCACAATCGCCACCATGTTCGTTAACCTGAACCTCAACATCAACATCTGAGTTTGCAGGGGTTACATCCTCCATGCTTTGCATATGCAATACAGAACAAAACCTATAACAAAATAAAAAATATCCAAAATTAAATTATATTAAACTTGTGAACCAGTTTATAAAACTTGCAAACATAGTGGCGAAAACTTGTATACCAAGGCCAAAAAATTTGTAAAACAATATTACAGTATTCCCATAATTCAGAATTAGATTCTAGGTATTTAAAGAGCCACTTTTGCAGTCAACTTGGTTTACATGGCCTTGGAAGTCTTAAGCAGTAGTTTACAGGTTTTTTTACACTTGGTTTATAGGTTTACAAGACTTGTAAACTCATGCTTAAAACTTGCAAACCTTGCACAAAAAACTTGTAAACCTGTGATTAAAACTTACAAACCTTGTGTAGAAAACTTGTAAACCCGTGATTAAAACTTGCAAACCTTGTGCAAAAACTTGTAAACCTTGTGTAGAAAACTTGTAAACCCGTGATTAAAACTTGCAAACCTTGTGCAAAATACTTATAAACCCGTGATTAAAACTTGCAAACCTTGTGCAAAAACTTGTAAATCCGTAATTAAAATTTGCAAACCTTGCACACAAAACTTGTAAACCCGTGCTTAAAACTTGCAAACCTTGTGCAGAAAACTTGTAAACCCGTGCTTAAAACTTGCAAACCTTGTGCAGAAAACTTGTAAACTCGTGATTACAACTTGCAAACCTTGCGTAGAAAACTTGTAAACCCTTGGGCACAAAACTTGTAAATCCGTGGTTAAAACTTGCAAACCTTGGCCAAAAAATTGTATACCTAGCACAAATAACTTGTACACCAATGGTAAAACCTACCCCAGCTACATTTTATCATAGGCAATGTTCATATAATTCAGAGTCAAATTCTAAGCATTTCTAGCTACTTCAAAACTTGTAAACCAGTTATTAAAACTTCTAAACATATCGTAAAAACTTGTGAACCTAGTGTAAAAACTTGCAAACCGTTTCTGATAACCTGTAAATCAGTTATAACCAGCTTGTAAATCATCTTTTAGCCTTACCTTACCAGTTTAACAATACATCATTCCTAAACAAGTAGTGAAAATAAGGAATCCATATACCTTATCAACAAGACTGTGGCGCGGTGGCCATGGCAGGGAGCAAAAGGACTTGCACAAGAGCTGAGAGAAAAACAGGTCGGGAGCTAAGAGTAGGACAAACTGAGAGAACCTGAGAGACAGAACCTGTTGTTGAAAGCAGGATGAGCTGAGAGAAAGTGAGAGACAGAGAGATATGAACTAAGAGAGAGAGCGGGAATGAAGGCGGGAGCTGAGAGAAAGAAAAGGCGCAAGCTGAGAGAGAAAGAAATTTCACAATGCAATGTCTCTTACCACTGTTTGTGAAATTTTCATATATGCCACCGTGACCATACCTTCACTTTACTACTATTTTATCATTTTCTTGTATTTCCTATGATGGAGACCATAGGTATCTATTTTGTGGTGTGCAACATTTCTCCTAGGGATTAGATGTAGGTTTTTGTTTTGTTTTTGTCATGTTTTTTGTCACTAAGGCTAGCTGGGCTTGCAACTATGGGTCTTATTTGTTCCTTTTTGTCTAGGTTGGGTTTTGTTCTTTAGTCTAGTGTGTGTATTTTTTTTTTTTTTGTAACAAACAGGGTTTTAGGTATTTTAGTTTTTTTTTAAGAAAAAGGTCTAATAAATATTTTTTATCCGTGCAACACTCAATAGTCATGAGTGAGAAGATATTTTCTATCAAGCCAAAATTAAGTTTTCCTAAAGTTGTTTTCTCTTTTTGTAATTTTTTATAACTAAATCTTGTAAACAGTTTTGGCTTTAAATCTTTTTTCTAAGGGAAAATAAAATTGTTAAAGTAATTATTTAATTTGCACAATAAACTTTGGGTAACCGTCGTAAAACGGATGTATTAGGGATATGGTGGAATTAAGTTTCCACCATTCCCTAATCATAATTAGACTTCTGAGCCTAATTTATTTTAAAAGACCAGTTTTTCCAAATTAAAAGGGTTTTTCAATTTTTACCATGAATAAAAATTGATGGCAATTTTGTTGAAAACTCATTGAAAACCTTTGAAAAAATATCTTTTTCTCGTCACGGCACCCCCTCTAGGGATGTTGTGGCAGTTTGGCGACTCCACTGGGGATAGCTAAAGGGTTAAGCCTAATGAAGTGAGTTGTGCAAAAATATTATAACTTGAACAATTTTTGTTTCCCCTAATTGAGTTTAGTTTATCTTTTATTTCCTTTTATTTGTAACTAATTGTTTGATTTTTTTGATAAATAATTAGTTGTTTGTGATTTGTAAATCATTGTTTGTAAATAATTGCTTATCTTACCTATAAATAATTGATTTACTTGCTTTGTCATTAAAACCTTAGGGTAGATGACTTGTTATTTATTTTTTTGTACATATCTTTTAGCTTTATTCTTACATATATTTTACCATCACTCGCCTTACACACTTTTGGGCTTTATATCCGAGCTTCTGCTACTGAAGGATTAGAAGGGGTCCCAACATTGTCACTGAAGGGCATCCAAACTAAGAGTTTCGAGGTCATTAGCTTCTATGATGGCTATGACTTTTGGAAGCCACTTTGATGAAAGGCTTCTGAGGATTTTTCTAGCCATCTCAATGGCCTTTGAGTTGATTAATAATGTGCATAAATCGTATAGTCTTTTCATCAATATTCTCATGTTTTGTCATTTTGAACATTTTGTATTAGTGAACAAACATACTGATATTGGCTTCTTTGACTTGATCTTTTCCTTCATAAAGCGTTTGCAACCTGTCCCAGATCTCCTTGGCAATGTCACAAGCTATGATCATATCATAGTCAACTTTGCTCAAAGTATAAGTAAGAAGATACTTTGCTCTAGAATTCATTTGAACCTTAGTCTTTTGTTGATCGGTCCATCTGTTCATTGGAAATTGTCTTATTTTTTAGGGTCTACCTTCTTTATCTTCAGCAAATATTTTTTGAAGGCTCTTTAGTTAGGATATAGTCACCATTTTGAATAATATCTCATAAATCAAGACTCGTGTACTTAATGAAGAGCTCCATCCTATCTCTCCAAATTGCATAATCTCCACCATCAAAGAATGAAGGCCTGTTAATGGAGTGTCCTTTTGTAATATGCACAACATTATGGGCCATGATGTCTAAGGATCTTTTCCTCAGCAACTGTTAGGAAGCTCAACCCGTTAAAGGCTTGAGCTCTGATGCCAAATGTAGATGAGGTGAAAGATGCATGAAAAGGGGATTAAATCGTGCAACTCAAAACTTCTTAATTTTTAAACTTTAAAAGGATTCTATCATGTTCAAGACTTGAAGGCATAAAAAAAACAAATTAGTTAGCTTTAGAAAGTAGCTTTTTAAAGTGTCCAGAAACATGAGTATGTCTAGAAAGTGATAAACAAAATTATTAAATCTCACACAAATAAGATAGTAGCACACAAGCTAGATAAAGAGAGATAGGATATGAAGAAGATCACACAAAAGATTTATAAACTTGTTTAGATCCAATCATCATCAAAACTTGTTGAGAGTTCCACTATAACTTTTTTCTTGTACAAGAAAACACCAAGATAGTCTTTCTCTAGTATTCTCAAGCTAAACACAATGAGCAGCTAGTACAAACAATCCTCACTCACAAATAGCCTTTTCTCTAGCCTTTCCAAGCTATCACAAATGACCATTACTAAATCAAGGTATAAAAGATGTAAAGGTTTTGGTATTTTACTCAAAACTGACTCAAATTTCCTAGGATTTGTATTAAGGGTAAGGATATACTTGAGAGACTTCTTTCTAATTTCTCACATGAGTATGTTAGCTAATAATTTCTAAAAAGAAGATTTTGGAATTCAAAAAGTGGAATACAGGTTTGAATATCTTAATATGCAAAAGTTCGTTCTAGCTTGAATAAATGCTACTTTTATACTTAAAATTTAAATAAGATTGTTTGCTCTTGATTTCATCACCATCATACATGTGTTGATCCTTTATGTGTGCCCAGGATTGGTCGTCTAGAAATTGCAGGCTGAGCTTGTAGTAGTGACAGCTGTCTGTAATAGTACAATAATGGTTGTCCTTTGTTCCTTTGTAGTGTAGATGCTTTAGAAACAATTTTCCAATGTCACTTATACTTTTTGAACTTCTCAACTTGTGAAATATTTACTAAGGATATATATATATATATATATATATATATATCTTTCAAGTAAAAAGCTAATATATCACGGGTAATAACTTTATGAGGCTATGTCTTCTTCAAAACCATTTCTTCAGTTTCTTGTGAGTTCTTCAGTTTTTGTTGTATTCTTTAGTTTCTAATGATAATCTTCACTTTCTGAGCTCTTCTAGCTCATACTGAGTATTTTTCTAAAGCAGATGTGAGTCTCCAGAAAATGTTGGATTCTACATTTAGTGAACACGAACAAGTTTGGTAGAGGTATGTTTGATTTTATTACAAATAACCACCTTTTGTTGCTATCATATCATCTTCAAATGTACCAAGATACTTTATGATGCACTTTCTGATACTCCAATCTACTTTCAAAAGTATCTTAAGTGTTGTAACTTAATTTTTGATCTATTTTTCATACTTTAAAAATTGTGAACTCTTTGAATGAGTTTTATGCCATGTTAAATTATGATAGTATGAAAAATATTTCATGAATTAAGTTAACATGAGAAAGTACATGTTTAACACTTAAGAAACTCGTGTAAAACATTAGTCCTTTGTTGAAAATATTTTATTAAAATTTACTTTGTTGTCATTCAAAACATAGACTCTTAAGGCCTTCTCAAGGTTTCTAGAGCTAATATTTTTGTTCGTTTAATTGTGCGCATGAGTACTTAAGCTAGAAATGGATGTCAACATAATAGGAGAGGTGTTTTGCAATGTTTAGAAAGTCCAAGGTGTCACAATATACTTTTTGAAAAGTTGGGGTGTAAACTACACATGACCTAAAGTTCATTGGATAAAATGCATTTTACCCTAATAATTATGATAATAAATATAATTATTTATAATTGATTTTAATTTGATTAGTAATTGTCACTTAACATATTTATGTAGGAAATATACTAATTATAATAATAAATATAATTGATTATAATCGATTCTAGTTTGATTATTAATCATGATTCCTGATTTTAGATTAAATCAAATATACTAATTTCTTTCATATTAGATATTTGTTTTAAAGATTAGTATTTAAAATAGGATTTGAAAAAAAATTGATTTTTTTTTTAAAATCATGTACTACTCTTTATATTCATTATTGAAAATTATTTTATGGATTAAAATAACTTAATCCAATCAGGTTGATCTAGAAATTATAATAGTTATAGTAATAAATAAAATTAATTATAATTGATTCAAATCAAGCAATCAATCAATAATCAATAATATATACAAATACGAATATGTAAATGACACGTGCCATCCTATGGTTCATCCATCAATTAATATAAAATAATAATCAATTTCAATAATTTATTAAAAATATAGCTGTAATATAAATGTAGGTAAAGATATAGTATGAAAAAGGGGGTTTGAATCGTGTTTCCACAAACTTTTTACTTTTTGAAACTCAAACAAAATCTATCAAGTGTTTGAACTTGAAAGCAGTGGAAAACAATAGGTAGATAACTTCACAAAATTAGTTTTTGAAGAGTTCAAAAACTTGAAATAACTTCAGAAAGACTTTAAAGCAATTTTAAAGCACATATAGAGATGTAAAGTAGAACATATAATAATTTAAAAGAGATAGAGAATAAGAATATCACATAGATGATTTATAATGATTCAGCCAACTTTGCTTACATTCGTTCTCAGCAAACACTGTTGAGTTCTAATATCAACCATTTTGTCTTACATGAGAAGCTCAAATATTCTTTTTACTAACTTTTTCAAGCTACTTCCAATGAGCAATTTGTATAGTCAACCCTCACTGAAAGTAGTTTTGATCATGGCCTCTCCAAACTAATCTCACAATTATCACTATTGGATCAATGTAGAAAAAATATAAGTTTTGTGTTTATCACTTCAACAAATATACTTAAGTCTCCTAGAATAAAGAAATGTTTTAGGAATATACTTGAGAGACTTCTTTCTAATCTTCTAAAGAAGAATGTTTGCGAATGGATACACAAAAGAAGATTTTCTTTAACAGAAACTGAAAATGATTTAGAGTGGAATTTCAAAAAGTATGAAGAATGCTTGAGAGTATCTTGCATGTAAAAGTTTTTTTTTTCTTGTTTGAATGCATTCTCCTTTTATGCTTACATTTGAACAAGATTGTTGCCCCCTTAATCTTTTCTCTTCTTGACACATGTTGATCAAACTTTGTGTGTCCTAGGATTTTATTCTTCTAGACTTAGTTATGTCAGTGACAGTTGCAATACAAAAACCATTGTCCTTTGTTACTAAAGGTAAATTCAGAAACTACATTTTCAAACATAGCATAGTTTCTAAAATTCTCTTCTTTGATAAACATGAGAATCACCCTAATAACTCTAGAGAATCAAGGAGAAAAGAGCAAAACCAAGAGAATAACATACCTTTAAGCCTTTGAGGATGAAGATTCTAAGTTAAACTTGAAAGAATTCGAAGAAAATGGAGTTTTGGGGTGAAAACCACATTTTCTGAGTGAGAGCTTGTGTTTGGGAGGTGTAGGGTACATCTGGAATGGTCTGGATCTTGAAATGGGGGTTTTTATAATTTTGTTAACCACTGCAGCGCTCACTAGAGAGAATAAAATCTGTACCTACACTGCTTTACTATTTCTTGACCGCTGTAGCGCTCTCCAGAATACACTTATTTACATTTATTAATTTTAAGTTAATGTCCTTATTCATTTGCAACACTCTCCACATTTATTAATGATTTTACTCTCTATTAATTTTAAAACATAAATGTAAATAAGGAAATACCCCCTATTTGGATTCAAATAAGTATCAGAAAAATCAAAATCCCAACAAACCAAAATCCAAATTTTGGGTTTTAGTTCAAATTCAAGAATTCTTACAATTTTATAAACTTGTAGGCTAAAAACGAAATGCATAAAGGCTTCATAAAATTCATTAAAAATCACTCTTTACCTTATTTTTCTCTAGGAAATAATTACTGGGACTTTTGATTCTAAGAATATAATTTTATCATATAGTCTTCCAAGGACCTGTAGAGCCCAGACTTAGTAAAATTCGGGACCCAAAACAACAGGTAAGGGTAACTAGCATCCTTTCTAATTCAAAATTTTTTTTCTAACCCTTTTTATTTAAAACCTAGGGTATTACAGAGTATCTGACACAAGGGCATATGGTCCTCTTCAGTTTTGGAGACTGTTTTCTTAGGCTCCTTGGATTGTTGGATAGCTTTCTCAGTCACAGTACTAAGATCAAGTGCTGGTTCTGGAGCATTTTCTAAACCAACTTTTGAAGATGTTTTTGAAGGTGGTTTAAAACCATGAGTAGCAACAAGGATGAGAAATGTAGTATACCCGAATTGCTCAAAGGTTGGGCCTAAAGGTTGCTCATTAATCACCATAAAAGGTTCAGAAATTACAACATTGTGACTTCTATTGGAGCTTTGAATTCCTTTGATTTGCTGGGCTTTCTAAGCCTTCTCTATCTTTCTCTTTTCTTGAAAGATCTTGCTTTCTCTAAAGATATCTTCAATATCTCCATCTTCAGTGAATGCAGACTCATCTTTTACCATTATTCCTACTTGTTCTATAACCAATTGTTCCTTTAGAACCAATGAACCTATGGATGTAACATCTTATGAGTATGTATTTCTATACATATTTTGTACCTTATTCTTAATTTCCTAGCTCTCTTTTATGCTTAATTGTGTGCAGTTGCATCATATTTGAGTTTGGACATTGGTTTGAGCATTAATGAGAATTTTCTGCATAATTGTGCTTCTGGCAGTGTTTTGTATTTTGCACTTAACTAGAGTTGTAGAGCTCTAAAACTTGTGCTCTTTGGCTTGTAGGAAAAATAAGAGGATTATATACAACTTTCGTGGGGCATTCAAAAGCCGGATCAAAACCTAGCTAGTCAAAATAAGCCCAAAAGTCAAAACTGAGGTGCTGAATTTCTAGATTAGGCATGCTTCAATAAACAAGGCATATCTCTCTTATTCGAAGTCCAAATTAGGCAAATAAGATGTACATTTTGAAGAAAAGAAAAATATCTACAATTTTGTCATTCCAAATTTTTTGTCAGACAGGCTCGCTGCAACGAGCCAAAGTAGCTGTAGAGAGTATCTAAAGATCTATGACAATGCTGTATGCATTTTAATGAGTTTTTGGGTCTTTAAATGATTACTAAACTCTTATAATAGGAGAACACGACCTTTTACCTTAGGATAGCTCAAATTAGGTTAGGTTAGGCTCTCATTCTTTTCTCCCTCTCTTCCCATCTCCTCCTCCTTCCTCCTTTCCCCACCTTTGTATTTCCTCTTCTTCACCCATCTTCTTCCTTACCCACTCTTTTCTTCTCTTAGGTTAGGTTTTGTTTTCTATTTTTATCATAGCTTCTCCATGGAGATGTGAGTTTGTAACTAGCATTAAGGGTTTTCCAAGTCCAAGGGTTTGTATTGAGGCTTGCATATTCAATGAATACATGGTTTGGTTTCTTGATTTTCCTTCTCTCACATTCCTTCCATTGCTCATATGTTTATGTTGATCAGTTGATTAATTATGATATGTGAATATGTAAGTATGTGGTTGGAATGAATCTTGATTTTGTATGCTAATTCATGATTGTGGGTTGGTTGCATAATTGAGATTGTTGATAAGCATGAATTGGTTGATTGATTAATGAATGCTTGGTTAGCTTAGGAAATTGAGATTAATTCTTAATTGAGGTTAGACTAATGTAGTTGGTGCTCAAGTTAGTGTATGCATTTAAGGATTGAGATCTCAATTGCTTAAGTGTTGTATGCTAGCCAAATGCTTGGTGATTGATTGATAGCTAAGTGAATTATGGTGTCAAGGTTGTGTGATTGCATGATTCTAGGCACAAGTTAGTCACCTACCATGTGTTTGATGAAATGTGTTTGTCAAGGATAAATGGATTATAGGCTTAGGAAATCCTTGTACTAGTGTCTTAGTTAATTATTAGTTATTTCATTGTCTTAGTTTATATTATATTTTTGTTTGATGCAGTCACTGAAAAACCCCCTTGTTACATAGTTTATTAGTTTACCGATATCATTGGGAGACGACTTGAGTTGCACACTATTATACTACATTTTTAGTGCAATTCGATTTTAAATAAATTTGTTAATTTGTTAGAGCTAGAGACATGACACTCTAGTCCCAATCAATATCTCAGGCTGCTTTATGGATTGACGACTGTCCCCACAAATCAACACGGGATCTTTTCAGCACGCTATATCCTCACTCACACACTTCCTGTGAGAACTTTCTAGGAGGTCACCGATCCCAAAATTTCTCCAAGTCAAGCACACTTAACCCAGGAGTTCTTTTAGTGATGGGCTACCAAAAAGAAAATGCATCTTGTTAGTATAAGTAGTACTAATCAATTCATATAAGGCATCTTTAACTGTATAGTCCCCTACCTACACAGTCTTAGGATCCCTCTCATTTTGTTGTGTAATTAGTTTATTTATGAACCCATCCACTTAGAAGCCTGTCAGGAGCTACTCCTTGTCCGTGCCTTCTAGCACTAGCGATCACTCCCCACCCTCGTCAGAGATGATTTAGGAATCTTTTTCTATGCAAATATATTTTACAAAAACTTTGAATCTTTCAACCACTTCATCCTTAGAAGTTAGGAAGATAACCTATGTAAATCTAGAGTAGTCATGCACTATGACAAGACAATATCTTTTCCCAACAAGACTTGCAGTCTTGGTTGGTCTATTGAGATCTATATGTAAAAGCTCAAGTGCTCTAGTAATTGAAACCACATGCTTATTATGGAAAGAAACTTTGGTTTGCTTAACTTTCTCACAGAAATCACACATTAAATCATTGTCAAATTTGATCTTTGGTAGGCCTTTAACTAGCTCTTTTTGATAAAGCTCATAAATAAGCTTCATATGAGCATGCCTAAGCTTCTTATGCCACAATTACTTTTCATCCATGAAGGATGCGAGATATTTTATATCTTGATCTCGTAGGTCATCCAAGAATAACACATACGTGTTATCATGCCTTGACCAGACAGAACAACTTGTCTTGAAGTAGGACTAACTATCTTGTATGCATGAGCATTAAAATAACATTAAACCCTTAGTGGGAATCAACAAACAACACATCAGAAATTTGATGGGAATCATCCTTACTAACATTTCCTATGCCTGTGACCTTGGCCTTACCTCCATCAGCAAACTTTACTGATCTAGAACATTTGGGCCTCAGGTTTCTAAACCACCTTTTTGATCCGGACATGTACTTAGAGCAACCATTGTCCATGTATCACTTGTTATCAGGTTCCACATATGTTCTCAAGCAAGCTTGCAACACACACAGTTTTTAATTTAGGTATCCAGACTTTCTTGGGTCCTCCTATGTTATTTTTTTGAGAAAGAGGTTTTCTAACTTTTTGGATAGACTTCTTTCTCATGAAAACTTGTCAAGTGGATGTCCCTTCTTAAAACAGAAAGTGCAAGAAGTCTTGTTCTTTACTTTCTTAAAAAGAGTTGGTTTTCCTTTCTCATCTAATTCCTTTTCATATCCCAACCTGATTTTTTGAAAATATGGTCTTTGACCTCCAAGCATTAGATCAAGGTTCTTTGATCCATTTACCATTTTTTCAAGGTAAGATTTAAGAAGCTTTGAAGTTCTCTCTAGTTCAGAAATGACTTTCTGAGTTTTTTCATTTTTGTCTGAGACTTCAAATCCTAAGGCATTGAACTTCACAAATAAAACTATATTTTCTCCTTTTAATGCTTCTTTTTCAAGCCTTAGACCCTCAGCTTTTGCTTTAGCCATTTCTAGTTTTATAACAACCTATTGATGTTTCTTTTTCAGGTTGAAATAGTAAGAGGAAAGAGTTTGAGAATCTTCAAGCAACTATTCATATAAAGCTAAAACTTCATCACAGGAAAGATTAGAGTCATAATTGTTTACCGTAGGTTCACTTTTTGATGAATAGCCTCCCATGAAGCATAGGTATGTAACATCAAGCTCCTCTTGATATTTTGATCCTTTTTTTTCTTCCTCTTATTCGCTCTAGGTGGCCAGCATGCCCTTTTTCTTGGACACAAATTTGTTCTGTAGGCCTTTGAGCTTTGGACATTTTGGTTGAAGTGTCATTTCTCTCTATAGTTGTAGCAAGTTATGCCCTCCAGCTTTACCTTGCCCTTTCTATCCTTCTTGAGGTTGAAGTCTCTTCTTTTCCTTGTCTTGCCTCTCCAGGTTTTGGACATCTTCATCACTAGCATGGAGAGCTCATCTCCATCTTCTTCTTCTATCTCATCACCTAATTCATCCTCTTCTTCAAAGGTTTTAGCAACTTTCATTGTCTTAGCCTTACTCAGCTTCTGATGAGACGACTTTAGGGCCATGGACTTGCTCTTCTTAATGGATTTACCATGCATTTCAGAGAGCATTACCTCATGAGTTTTAAAAGACCCAATGAGTGCATCCAGATCGAGAGTTTGAAGTTCTTTAGCCTTAGTAATGACTATGACCTTAGGTAGTCATTTGGTAGGGAGGCTTCTTGAGATTTTTCTAACCATTTTAGAGTTAGAATATCTTTTGCCTAATCCCTTTTCTTGGTTTATGATATGCATAAACCTTGTGGTCATTTCACCAATATTTTCTTGATCTGCCATTTTAAACATCTTATATTGATGAACCAATATGCTGATCTTACTTTCTTTAACTTGATCAGTACCTTCATGTAGCATATGCAATCTGTCCCATATCTTCTTTGCTATGTCACAAGTAATGATTTTATCATATTCAGTCTTGCTTAGTACACACTGAGCAGGTATTTAGCTTTAGAATTCAGTTGAACTCTGGCTTTGTGTTGCTCTATCCACCTGCTCCTAGGGCTTCCTTTGATGTTGAAGGTACATCATTGGTTCCAGGAACTTCCTCTATTGGAACATAATCTCCTTCTTGTATGATCTCCTATAAATCAAGGCTTGTGTACTTTATGAACAGCTCCTTGTGATCTTTCTAATAGGCATAGTCCCCACCATCAAAGAATGACGGTTTGTTGATGGAGTGTCCTTCTGCTATATGAATATTTTGTGCCATTTGTGCCTCGGATCTTTATCCTTTGTAATTGTTAGAATGCTCAACCTTTTAGAGGCTAAGCTCTAATGCCACTTGTATGTAGAAAATCACACAAGAATGGGGGGTTGAATCTTATTTTGCTTCTTTTCTACCTTTTGCAATTGAAACTTTAAACAAAAGACTATCAAGCGTTGTGCTTGAAGTGCAGCGAAAATAGTGTTAATGGTTTCGGAAATTAACTTTCAGAAGTACAGCGTCAATAACGGAATAGCTGAAAAGATAAACTTAAAGCAGATATAAACAAACAACTATAAGGCTGTGAATGTAAAAGAGATAAAGGAGAAGAAAATGCTGTACATATATTTTTATATTAGTTCGGCCAACTTGCATACATCCAGTTCTCAACCACCGTTGAGTTTTACTAAAACCTTTCTCAACTCGAGAAAAAAAACCTAATAGTCTTTACAATAGCCTTTCCAAGCTCTAACTTGTGACCAGTAGACAATCCGTACTATCATAAATCAAATAGTTATTCACCAGCCTCTCTAAGCTAAACAGTGACTAGTAGACACCCCTTACTATCACAAACCAAGTAGTTATTCACCAGGATCTTCAAGCTGAGCTAAGTAGTCATTGACCAACCTCTCCAAGCTAAATTGACTAGTCATTAACCAACCTCTCCAAGTTAAACTATAACCAATAAAATACCTTTACTATCGTGTTGTAATTAGTCTTTGACTAGTCTCTCCAAGCTAAACTCATACTGATCACAACTGGGTTGAGGAAACAAAGGTTTGTGTTTGTGTCTACAACTCAACTTAACCTATACTCAAGTTTCTTTAAGATACACAATGAATGACCTGTGATAACTTGAATGACTTCTTTCTAGTTATTCTTCCTTGGAAGAACATATAAACAATGAAGGAACGTAGAAAAAAGATTTTTATAAACAAGAAAATTGATTACAAGATGTAATGAACTTTACAAGAAGATGAGGAGAAATTTTCACAAAGTTTCAGCACTTTGTGCAACATTCTGTCATTTATCTTTGAAAGCACATCATCTCTATTTATAAACGGCCTTCACTTATGACCGTTGCCCTTGATCAGTTCTTCAAGTGACGTGTTGATTATTTATTTGTGTCTTGGAAAAGTAGTCTAAAAAAGTAGCCTGCCTTTTTGTCAGAATTGTTGCAGAAGCCGTTGTAAAGTTGAGGCTTCTGATGCCCCTTTATAAACTACTTTTACTTTTTAAACATGGTTTCTGAACTCTTTCTTTTAGAAGCTAGGGTAGTTGACCAAGCTGGCAGAAGAGATGACACGCTAGTCTGTCACTAGGTTTGACTTTAAATTTGAATTTCAAATTTCCCTCTTTTTTTGGTAGAGCGCACTGTTTCACTGTTAAGTGAGCTTTTCTATGTATGATATCAGTTTCTTGATAAGAGATTGTTGATGATAAAAAGATTGCGAACGTGATGATTGAAGATTGTAGAACATATTGGTTTTAGAGTTTGGTTGATATCTTTATTCCAAGTGTACTTTCTGAAATCCAGTGCTACTTTCTGAAGTCCAATGCTATTTCTAAAGTCCCGAGTCTTAGTTTCTTGTATTGGTTGTTTTTCTTCAATTTGTCAGGCATGTATATGCTCAATTTATTATATAATTATCACTTCCATTTAGTTTCCATACCTTAATACGAGATAAATCATGTTTGCATATGTAAAGTGAAATTATTCTCGCTTAATGGAGTCATGTTATGTTAAGTAAAGAACCTGTTTGCTACTTCAAAAAACTCAAGATAAACATTAGTCATTTTTTAAAATATTTTCCTTAAATTGGTTTTGTTGTTATTCAAGACATATTACCTTAAAGTTTTTAGAAGGGTTTTGGAGTTAACAATAAGTTCTTTTCAAATGATGTGAATCTCAATGGTGCTCTGTTTCACGGGGGTTATGGTTCCATGTTATTTAATTTAATTGAATGTTAGTTGAAGATTCAATACAACAGGGAAAAAAGGCTTAATTATGGTGTAGAGTGGCATCTTCAAGAAATAGAAAAAGCTAATAAGAGCAAAAAAGTTATTTTATTTTTTAAAATTAATTGTCATGTTATTTTTATGTTTTTTAACCTGCTAGAGAGGTTAATATAATGATCTTTATTCAATTAAGGGATGCAAGGGAAATTTTAAAATCTAGAAGGTGGCAAGTGTGATAGTAGTCAGATGAGGTCAATATAATCATTAAAGAGAATTGTTATTTATACTATTAGGATGTAAGATAAGATCATATCAACTCACACCCTATTTAATAATCAACAGTGTATGAGTTGGTATTTTAAAAGGGGATGCCATAAAAAAAAATACCATTAATCAGTAAGCTGGTGAGCATCCTGACCGGTGCAGTTGGAAGATAGGAAGTGGAAATCGATCGAAGGAAGCAATGGCGTCATCGGTCACAGCGGTGAACCTCCGCAGCATGGCACTGCGGTCCTCCAATCTTCTCTCTCTTTCCCGTTCCCATCACCTCCTCTCCATTCGCCTCCAGATGCAGATGCGCCACTCCACCCCTCCCCTCACTCGCAAGGCAAAAACCCACACCTTCGCACACGCACACACACTTTTCGTTTTTTTTGAATATTCTTGCACAATTCTCAATTTCTGCAATACCCACTTGGCAACGAAAATATGCATCCTTATAAGCCTCACGGGGACTTTTTCGATATTCAGTGTTTTGTTCTCTGATTAAAAATGCAAGAGCTAGTTTATTTGAAAGAAGAAAAAGCCTGCATTTTTGGATTATGCTGATTTTTCTGATTATTGTCAAAAACTTGAGTGTTATATAACTGTGGTCCTCTCTGATGATCCCAATGGTCATTCAGTGTCAATTTTTGAGATGAAGTTGGTACCCAATTACCAACCTGATGTCAAAATCTAAATTGGAACTGTTTTGATGGATTTATGATGGGAGTACCAAAAGATGAAACCTGTGTCTTTGAAGTACCAAGATGGGTGCTTACTCTTATTATGCGCTGAGTATCATCTAGTCATATATTGTCATACCAACAAATATGATTGACATTGACTTTTACACCCATTACTTGAAAGTTCATGCAAATAAAATGATTTGATTGGATTTTATATTGTCTACTTCCAAAATTCTTTGGGATATTTTTGTTATTTATGTTTGGTTTTTATATTGTTTGGTGTCTGAGTGAGATGCTTTTTGAATGACAGATAAACACGGATGCAAGGAGCATTGCTTCCCAGCTCAATAGCTCTGGGCTGTTGAGAACTCAGGGCCTGATTGGAGGGAAATGGAGTGATGCCTATGATGGGAAAACCATACCGGTATGACATAGCTGCTGTTAATTTTCCTGAACTCTTTTCATTTTTTATTTTTTTTTCCAATGCTCTTTTAATTTTTTTTTCTTTTGTGTGTGTGTGTGTGTTTGAAAGTAAAAAGGATTTGGGGCAATATGTACTGCTGCTCCATTGTCAATTGATTCTTCTGATGATCACAGTCTGTAGCTGTAGTTTCATATTTTTCATCCTCTTGTAATACTAGGGCCTATTTGTATAAATAGCTTATTTAATGCCTTATGTGAAAAGAACTTTTGTAAAATAACTTATGGATAAATTATTCTATATTTGGATACATTATACATAATAACAAAAGTTCTTGTTTTGGGTGTTTTAAAAAATGTTTCTTGAAAAGCTAGATGTTTTGATTTCACAAAAAACACTAAAAATAACTTTTTGAGAAGTATAAATTATATGATCAAACAGGATAGAAGGTTAAAAATGTAATTTTTGGCTTCCTAAAAGTTTAAAACTTCATAAGTAATGTTATCCAAATAGACCCTAAGTTCCATTGTTTTGATAGTGTTATTATTGTCCAAGAATCTCATGTATTCAACATTGTGGCAGGTTTATAATCCAGCAACGGGTGAATCGATAGCAGATGTTGCATGCATGGGTGGAAGGGAGACCAATGATGCGATTTCTTCAGCCTATGATGCATTTAGATGTATGAGACTTCACAGTTTGATGCTCTATCCTTTATTTCAAGTTAGGAGCAGTAATGTTGAAGAGGACTAATATATATTGTCATAAATGAATGAATATATGTCTTTTCTTTAGGTACTCTGGGTAGAGTTGTTCAATAGCTTAGATATTGATCTTTTTTTTTTTTTTCTCTTAAAAAAATCTGTGAAAAATTTGCAAAAGATATATGCCTATGAGATTGTTATGTTGAATAACAATAACAAGTTTAATATTTGAGAATTGGGTGTTCTCAAGTCAATGGTCATTCTTTAGTTTTCTTTTATTATGAGATTACTTGCCTATCAAGAGTAATCTCTCGATATAGGTCAAATTATTAGCATTTTCTGAACCAACTCGGGGTGGTTGCCATAGGAACCAAGTGCAGATATTAGATGCACCATGCTTTAAAAGAAGTGCAGGTCTGCAAGGGAATATGGACAGAGTTCTAGTTCATTATTTTTCAGCTGTGACACACTTACCTCTTTATATGTATTAGTATTTTTAAGAGTGACTAGCATAAACTGAGTGATCAATGTTTCATTGTCACATTCAATGGTGATTGTTACCCTTGTTGATTTCGTTCTATTATATTTGTCATGCCCTTTCACTCCAAATTTTACTTTGCTGATGTGTTGATGTTGTATTGGTTCTTGATTTGATGTCCAAATGAATCGTTGTTGGTACAAATGATGAATTAACTAAAATGCTGTTCTGTTGTTGGTATCATTGGATTGTTTACAGTATTATTGTAACTATGAAACTTCAGGTCTAAGATGCCAAGATTTTCAAGGACAAGAGAAGTCTTCTAGGAAATTTTCTTCTAGTGCTGATACTGAAAAGAGAACTTATGTCACTAAGCTGATGCCTTTTGGCCAAAGTGAGGACTTTGAATGAGGAATTATCTTTAGTAGGCCTTTAGGAAACAAACAATTTACAAGAATCTCAATCACTTCTTGATAAAATGGGGGTTAGGTTGGTTAATCCATTAAGTAAGGAGGTAAAGGTGACCTTTTCACCAAATACTTATATTGTGAAGAAGAAAAAGGTGGAAAAGGTGCTTCAAAGCGTAGCAACAACAGTAAGTTGTGGAGTTACCAAAGAAAATAGGAGCCTTAAATAGGTTTTCTTGGAACTTGTGAAGTTGTCTTTCTGCTGAGGACTTGGGAGAGTTGTTTTGGGTTTTCTTTAGCCTTAGGTCTTTACTTCCTTGAGTTTGTTTCATGGAGAGAGTGTTCTAGCAGTGTTTTGGGCAGGTATGGTGGTTTCCTTTTCTAATTCTCTTTTTGCTGATTCTGTTGTGGGGTTTTTAATTTTATTTTTTTGTGGGGATTTCTACTGTTTGTTTTTCTTTTATAACCCCATTGCTGGATGATATCTTATACTGTAGTATTTTTCTTTTCCTTTCTAATAAAATATCTTGTTCAGAAAAAAAAATGGTAACTAAAATTTTCTGTGTGTAGCATGGAGCAAAATCACTGCTGCTGAGAGAAGCAAATTTCTGAGAAAATGGTGAGAGTTCTCTGCTGTTTTCATGAACCACCTGCTTCTACGAAAATATTTGACATAATTGGTGACATTTATTTGTTCTAAGCTTTGAGGCCATTTAGGTGCTGTTGATGTAATTTGTAGTCATTTTAGCCATGAGTAAGCCTCATTATTTATCAGTACTACATTGTGTGGTCCATTTGGTTGTGGGAAGTTGTTGCAGAGTAGGTGAGTTTCTTGTTGATACTGGGGCTCCCCACGACATCATTTGTCAGTCTCTGGGGAAGAAGTTCCTGTGGTTACATCAAAATTCAGTGTTAAAGTAGGGAATGGTGATCAAATTAAAAGTTGTGGGGTGGGCTAGGTGTAGGCAGTGAAGGTGGTACTCCCTGAGTTGGTTATTCAGCAAATTTTTTGCTTAGATACTGGATTCAGAAAGAGGAAAATAATAAAAGAACAAACTGTATTATTGAGGGATACTTGACAACGTGTCTAAGATGCCTACAATAGTGTATAACTGTTCAGATGACTCTTGAGTTCCTCCACCTCTCCAAATTTTACCAAATGACCAGACGCCCCTCTCTATCTTTTTCCAATTCTATTTGTTAATTGACTACTGCCCTGACCACCTAACCACCCCATTCAACAGACTCCAACAGACTTATGTGCTTCACAGCTATTCCATGTCCTTCCTTCTGTTACATACAATTGGGCTCATGTTATCTTGCCCATTCTCTCTTCTATGCCTTCTAACATGTTGACATTATCATGATGAAGCCTCTTTGAATAGTAATTTTGTCTTGATAATATTTATATTCTTAAAATTTTCTCCTCAATTCTTTCAAGGTATGATTTGCTAATGGCACATAAAGAAGAGCTAGCTCAACTTATAACCTTGGAGCAAGGGAAGCCTCTAAGGGAGTCTTTGGGTGAGGTACACCATAGATAAGAGTCTGGGATTGTGTACTTTGCCAATTGTTGTTACTTTTTTTCTTTTACTTATTTTCCGAAGTTGAATTTTATTATTTGTGCAGTAAGTTATGAAATTTACCGTTTTGCAGATAAACTATGGGGCTGGCTTTATTGAGTTTGCATCTGAGGAGGCAAAACGGGTATATGGGGATATAATTCCTGCACCTCTATCTGATCGGCGACTATTTGTTTTAAAGCAGGTAAACCTGAAAATTTATTTGGTGCTTTAATTTTCATATTTCAGTTGTTTCCTGGGGAAACTTTATAGTTAGACTATATCAATTAATTTCACTGCAATTTGTTCATGATGGGATGTCTATGCCAATTGCAGTGCACCTAAACAAATGGAGTATAATATTCGGAATTAAAAATCATGTAATCATGTTTTTCCCTGGGTGTAACTTCATAGCTTTTTAATATATAATAACTCTGAAATATCTTTTCTGTGTGCTGTGTGTGGCTCTAGCTTTGAAACAGCGGCTGAATATTTTTTTTCTTTTTTTCACACTAACCCTGCACTACAACTTTGATCTAGAGTAGTTCATTTGGTGATTCTTAGGTGTGTCTTCTCAACTTGGAAATTGAAACATTTTACCTTTTTAGATTCAGAGGCTTTGGTAAAACTACGGAGGGTAAGGCTTATGGGTTTCTGCAATCAATGCCAATCTATAGTTTAATTGGCTGAAGTGAAATGCTTAGATCTTTGAGGATTCTTCTCATCCCTAGATCTGATATAGGACAGAATCATTTTTATGACCTCTCTTTGGTGTTTGGCTCATGGTCTCATTATGGGATCTGCAAAACGGATATATCCTAGGATTGTGAGTTTTTATGTATTGCCTCGTTTCGTTATACTTCTATCCTTCTTTAAGTTGTTGCTAAACAATTTTTTTTTCCATCTCTATTAATATTTTCTTTTTGACGGAAAAAAAAAGCAAGGTACATTTTATTGTTGATATGAAATATGGCTTCTAATTGAAACCAGAGTATGGCATTGTCTACGTAGTGCTGAATTTTCATTTCAAGTTCGTGTTTCAAGTGCAAGTAAGATCTGAGGAGGTGTGTTCCTCAGCCAATGAAAGTTCTTTCTGTTCTCCTTAAAAAATGATATTAGGTGCACATATATACTTCCCATAATTTACTCTATATGAAATTATGAATGCTGCAAGGTGGACAGTTTTCATATTTCTGTTGCCTTTTATATTGAAAGTTCTGGATGAGGATTTTGCTCTTTTAATAATATTCCAAGTCTGTTTGATGATCCTAATATTTAACTACATTGCTCTTATTTACTTCTTTTTTGCCATTTGCAGCCTGTAGGGGTTGTAGGTGCAATCACACCGTGGAACTTTCCCCTGGCTATGATTACACGAAAGGTATGTCCAGTTTGAATCTTTAGGGGGCATTTGGTTTGTTTTTGTTTCCATTTTTGGTTGATATATTTTCATTCGTCTTTCTAAAGCCGCTATCTTCTTTTCATTTTGTTTCCTATTTTTAAATTTTTCTGAAGGAAATGCTATAAACAAGAAATAATAGTTTTTACCACTTCCTCACAAAACTTTGAAAACAGAAAACAAAAAGAAAACAATGTGGCCCTTTTATATTTATTAGTGAAAACATATTGATTGAAAAATGAAAACAAAAAACAAATTATACTCCCTATCCCTAGAGACCAGTGTTTATCCAGTTTCAATTTTAAGTGTGCTAAGAGTAAATGAATGACAATCATTTTGAAAATCATGTGTTTTATCTTCTATCAGGTTGGTCCAGCCCTTGCATGTGGATGTACAGTGGTCATAAAGCCCTCTGAACTTACACCTCTCACTGCTTTAGCTGCAGCAGAACTCTCTATTCAAGCAGGAATACCTGCGGTAGTTTCTTATATCTACTTCTATGGGGTTAACGGAAGTTAATTGCATATTAGGCAAATTGGCTCTATAATTTTCTCTTTGATAGTTGCTACCTTAGTATTTACATTTATTAAAAGCTGCCTTCGATGCATCCCAATTGTACATCAGGAGCATGTTTGTGACGATTATTGGAAGTTCATTATGATATTTTGATATGTAATCTGCTATGTCTTTTTTCTCACCACACTATGTATATATGTGCTATTGCAGCAGTTTCTCTGCTTGTATTTAACTATCTTTTAGTACTTTACTGTAATATTTTTGGTCCTATTTCAAATACAGTTTATCTTTGAAATTAATTGTAGTATGTATTCCATGTTCATGGAGCTTAGATATTGTATATCTGAAGGTCTGCCGAAGAGAAATGCAAAGTTGGCTACTTTTTATGGTGCTAGCGCACATTAGTTTCCTCCATAGAGATGAAGTTTTCTTCTTTTCCCTGCCCACCTTTTATAATTCTAATGCTTGTGGTATTTTTTGACTTAGGGTGTTGTGAATGTGGTTATGGGAAATGCTCCTGGAATTGGGGAGGCTTTACTTGCAAGTCCACAGGTTCTGTCACTATGTAATTTTACAATGCATTTATGTTACGAAATGTAATTGATCATCTGAGAAATAAATCATCAACCTTACATAGGTACGCAAGATCACATTCACAGGCTCAACAGCTGTTGGAAAGAAATTGATGGCGGGTTCTGCTGAGACTGTTAAAAAAGTATGCTTAGATGTTACGATGAATTTGTTCAAATAAACGATATTAGAAATGATTATACTCAATGTCTTTTTTAATCTTGTAGATATCTCTGGAACTTGGGGGCAATGCACCTTGCATAGTTTTTGATGATGCTGACCTGGATGTTGCAGTTAAAGGAACTGTAAGTTAAAAGGGTGAAAATG
Organism: Dalbergia cochinchinensis; assembly: GCA_031216125.1. Classification (NCBI taxonomy): domain Eukaryota; kingdom Viridiplantae; phylum Streptophyta; class Magnoliopsida; order Fabales; family Fabaceae; genus Dalbergia; species Dalbergia cochinchinensis. The sequence continues at coordinate 32,111,604 of CM062374.1, read as the reverse complement.
CACGTTGGTTGTAATGATGATTTTATTTAAGATGTCATTTATATGGACATGCTGTGTCTCATTCAGAAACAACTAATGCATGCCATTACTGAGACATTTAAAAATTTTAATGGTGGCTCTAAAAGTTGTGAATAATTCTTGTCTTCTCACTTTGTGGCCTCAAAATGATTTTTGAAAATATTTGAATCGCAGAAAATGGTAACTTATTGATTACGCTGTGTTGTCATTTGTTGATATGGAAATCTTGCTTTGGAAATGAGATGTCGACTTGCATCTTTTTCCTCTGCAAGCATATGCATGGACTGAGTGATTGTGGATTTAGAAACCAATGGTAGTGTCCTTAGCAAACCAGAAATGGAAGTTCATGTCTGTATGCTGGTGCTGATTGAGAACTGGACAATCGGAGTTAGATTGAGTGAAAAAATATTGGGTTTCTTTGGCTATGGGGAACCTAAATTGCACAGGCAAAATCCAGCTTACCAGCTGGCCTTGTGCACTTGGGTCAAAAGCAAAGCTTCAAAATCAAAAGAACTTTCGTGGAGAAACCCTGACCAGTGACAATGTTTCTCAAATATGATTATTAGTCTGGGGCATGGTGGACTAGGCAGTTGCTATTTTAGGTGTGGATTTTTGGGTTCAAGTAATGCTAGTGTTATATTTGATTCAGTTGCTGTGATTTTTCATTTTTGGGAAATAATTCAAGGGCATAATTGTTTAATGTTTCTGTTAGACTTGAATGCTATGAGGCTTCCTATTTCTTAGAATAAGTGGGTCAATCAGCCCAATCCTTAAATACTTTCACTAGTCCAGTCAATCTGCCCAATCCTTAATTTTCCAATCCTTTTATTTTTCATTGAGTTGAAGTTATAACATTTCACAATCTTTTGATATCTTCTGTATCCAATTTGGAGATTTTTTCCTGAAATTTATCTTAGTTGATGATTAATTATATGTTGGAAATTTGCTGACCCCAATATTGTGCTCCCTCCCTCCCCCCCTCTCTCTAACCCAATGCACCAAACCCTGTGAACTTTGAGGCTTTAACCTCTCCAGTTTAATTTCAACAATTTGGGAGATTACCTGTTCACTGGAGTTGCTGATTTTGAAGATTTTGGAGACTTTGGTTTCTATCCACTTATTCTGTTCAGGAATCAACTGGCAATTTAAGCATGGGGTGGTAACAACTAAGTAATGAATAAAATGATAAAATTTTATAGAAGCTTCAAGTTTGGGGTTAACTGCTGCTATATACTTGTATTTGCTAAACTGAAACTTGAGGGGCCTTCACCCTTTTATGGTGATATTAGTGACCATAACATTTTGCTTTTTCCCGTAAATTGCAGCTTGCAGCAAAGTTCCGTAATAGTGGACAAACATGTGTTTGTGCGAATAGAATTCTTGTGCAAGAAGGTTAGATTAAAAGGATAGTCAACTATCGGTGATATCATTTTAATTCATTTATTTGATGTGCCACCTCCTAACTCTTCGTTTGGCAAAAGCATGTTTATAATTTCCAATTGATGAATACATGTTAGGGATTCAATACTTTGTTGTTGCTGAATGCTGATCTCTTTGCTTTAAGTTCTCTTCTTCCAACTGGTGTAGGTCTTGGGAATGTCACATACTAGCTGGTTTATGTGAAGTGTCTTGCATAAGTCATATTTTCAAGATGACTTTAGAAGTTTTTGCAAGATTCTTGCATAGCATGTTGTAACCTTGCATCACCTAATCATTAGGGTGATTTATTGATTGTGGTTTCAATATGTAGTTTCTTGTTTAGTTTTGATCTCATAATCGTGAGATGGAATATTATGTTCTAAAAAGTAAAAATTTCTGAAATGAGTATAAGAGAACAGCATATAAGGGATGAGGGGAAGTTGCACTGACACTCTTATAAGAGATCTTGCTACAATTATTAGTGTTATTGTACTGTTGTTGATGTTTCCAACTCAAACCAATATGCAAGTGTGCATTTAGATACATTATTTTATATAATACGTATTGCATTTCTTTATTTAACAAAGGTTCTCTTTGAAGGTATATATGAGAAATTTGCAAATGCTTTGCTTGATGCTGTTCAGAAGATGAAAGTTGGGGATGGTTTTACTGAAGGTGTGGCTCAGGTATTTATTTATTTATTTTCTGGATATTGACTACCTTGCCTCTCCATTGTTCTTGCTTACATGTAATCTTCACTAATTTAGACTTTCTAGTTTCTAGAGTATTATTGCACATGATATTCCTTGAAAATGTTCCTGTAGCATATCTTTTGAGTATCACTACTATCTAGAGTCTACTCCCAATTTGAGAGAAAATATATGAGCTAAATTTTCTTGATCATGGTGTAACTAAATTATCCTTCTCTAAACAGGGCCCTCTGATCAATGAAGCTGCTGTGAAAAAGGTTTGTGTTTGTCTTAGTATTTCAGTGTCTTTTATGCATTGTTGCAGGATCACTCCTCTAACTCCTGAGAACTTCTCTGCCTCTTGGTGTGCTTTGTGACTTTTCCTTACAGGTTGACTCCTTACTTCATGATGCTACATCAAAGGTTTGTCTTCTTTGCTTTTCCTCAAGTTTGGTTCTCCATTTCACACCCAAGATCTGTGGGAACATCTTTTTCAATCTCTTGCTTTCTGCATAATGAAGCTGAGAAAGCTTTTATAAACAATATTTTTTCTGCCAAATATCAACCATGCTTTGCCATCTGAGATCCCATTTGGGGTTTGCTGTTGTTTGTCAGTACTGCAATTTCTGTATCCTTCTGAAACGTTGAAGCATTATTTACGTTTGACAACTTTTTTGTTATCCTTTTGCTTCTGTGGTGTATGTGAACAACAACATCAAGCTCCAAGGGCTATTTTTGTTTGTGTGTGGGGTGGGGTGATATATAATAAAGCCATTCATGTTCTTTCACCTAACAATTTAAGCTGTTGGTTCTTGACTTTAGGGCTGACTGCATTAATCAAATGATTCTATTGTGCTATATCTAAAACCAAATTTTCAGAAATTCCATTTATATTGAGGTCTTTCTCCGAAAGTCTTGTTTTGCTACCTTTGTACACTGAAACAGGAGGAAATAAGTTTGTTTATACATTTCCCTTTAGTTTTTGGAAAATATAGCAAAATGTATTAGTGTGTTAAATTACAAAAGATGATAGCTTGGATGATTCAATTCCTTTTAATCTTCAGGGGGCAAAGGTAATTCTTGGGGGTAAAAGACATAGCCTTGGATTTACCTTTTATGAACCTACAATCGTCAGTGATGTCAACAATGAGATGCGCATATCAAGGTAAAACTTTCGAGGTGTGTTAGTGGTTCTTGTTAATTCACATGTTAGACTGACTGACTGGGCTTTGACCTTTGACATAATATTTTAGTGAATCTCTAGACTAACTGATGATATTAAAAACCAGACCTCACAGCTTGGATTTGTTATTGTATCTGGCCTTCTACGTTGGAAGCTGATGCTACACATTAGATATTTGATTCCCATATATTATATTGATGAACTTAAATTTCTTATATAGTCCTCAACAATACAAACATGTTATTGAAAATTCAAAGGGTGAATGTAGATGTACCCATATTTATGGATTTTGTTTCCTGTGTTGTCTTCTTTGTAATTGTACAAAAATGTATCAATTGCTGCAGCTTGCACCCCAACTTATACTAGATGCCTGAGAAAAATTAGCACATTCTGTCAATCATGCATCCCTTGATCAAACTCAAATCATTCACCTAGAATACATCTCCAACTAATCACCCTTGCTTTTAGAGTCTTCACTTACTAGTTTTCTAATAGCAAACTGGCTGTAATGGGGATATGGGTGTGTTTTTATATGCATGATGTTAGTCTCTACCATTGAGTTTGGTAGAAATGTTTTGTAAATAATTGATGAATACAACTTTGAGCAAATGTTAATATTTTTATTGCAATGCCATCTTGTGCTTCTGAAAAGCTGGCATTCACCTTAGGGGTGATATGAGGTTTCAAACCAATGTAGCTTTTACAGTTTACAATGCTGTGATGCGACACTCCCTATATTCTGTATTTGCAGAAATGTTGAGATGGTTGAATTTATCCTTTTCTTGTGTCAGTCAGATGGAACTTTGCTGTCGATATTTCATTTGGCTTTGTTACTGTTAATGTTAAACCCTGAGAAACTGTAGGCCTGAATTGTGTGTTCTCCTGTTGGAGATTTCTGATATAAATAATGTAATACAAACTGATTTTCAGCCCTAAAAACTAGCTAAATTTCTATAAATGCTATCCTACAGCTGGGCTAATATAATTACATAATTACAGCTGTACAATTCCCACATAATCTGCTGGTTTAAAGTATTCTGCGAGTAAATATTCTGCTAATAAATGGCAAATATTCTGCAGTAATATTCTCACAATTAATTCCATTGACATTCCCCCTCAAATTGATGCTGGTAAATCTACAAGCATCAGTTTGCCAACTAGGAAATTATGACGCTGATGTGTCAAGGATTTGGTGAAAATGTCAGCGATTTTAACAGCTGTGGAGACATGAGGGAGAGTGATACCTTTGCGGTCATAGGCTTCTCGGATGGAGTGACAATCAACCTCGATGTGCTTTGTTCATTCATGATACACGGGGTTTGCTGCTATTTGTATGGCACCTGTATTGTCAGCATGTAGTGGAGTTGGTTGTGCTTGTGAGAAACCAAGCTCTGAAAGAACACCACGCAACCAAATAATCTCGGAACATGCTGCAGACATGGCACGATATTCTGCCTCAGTGGATGACTTTGAGACTTTGTTTCTTGCATTTCCATGAGATTAGAGCATCACCTAGAAGCATACACCAGCCAGTAGTAGAATTTCTGGTGTCTGGACATCCATCCCAATCAGCATCACTATGTCCTTGGAGTTGTGGTGAGGAACCAACAGGGAAGAATAAGCCTCGATTGAAAATGCCAAGGAGATATCTAATGATACTGGTGTACTGCAAAAAGACGGAAATGCTGAGGGGATTGCATAAATTATCTGATTGTATGGACAGCGAAAGAGATGTTAGGTCGAGTGATGGTTAGGTAGATAAGGCTACCAACCATCTTTCAGTATAAAGTTGGGTCTTCTAGAAGGTCGCCTTCATCTCGTCTATATTTCACGTTAATTTGCATGGGGGTATCCATAGTAGTGGCATTGGTGAGGCCAGCTAATTGAATAAGGTCTTGAATATATTTGTGCTGATTGACAAAGATGCCTTTCTATTGATAATGGACCTCTGGCCCCAGGTGAGGTGGCCAAGATCTTTCATGTGAAAAGTTGAATGCAACAATTTCTTGATTGTAGAGATAGCCTCTTGATTAGAATCCACCACCACAATGTCGTCCACATAAACAAGGAGTACCACAATTCCTCTAGAAGTCCTATGTATAAAAAGAGATGGATCATATTGACTTTGTGTGAAGGAAAAACCAAGTAGTGCTGTTCGAAAATTTTCAAACCATACTCTTAGTACCTGTTTCAATCCATATAAAGAGTGCTTTATTTTGCAAACAACATTAGGTGATGATGTAGGCATACCTGCAAGGAGTTTTATGTAAACTTCCTCTTTGAGGTCACCATGGAGGAATGCATTATTGATATCCATTTGGTGTAGAGGCCGAGATTCAAAAGCAGCAATGGCAAGAATAGTGCACACAGTAGTCATCTTGACGAAAGGTGCAAAGGTCTCCTCATAGTCATGGCCAAATTCTTGCTTATTTCCCACAACTACTAGCCTAGCCTTGTAATGATCTATGGAACCATCTAAACAAAGCTTTATAGTGAATACAAATTAGCTGCCCAAAGGTTTAACAGACAGTGGGCATGGAACAACATCCCACATCTGATTTTCTTCTAATGCTAGAAGCTCTGTTTCAATAGCTTTCTGCCAACATTCAGGCTCCATTGCCTGTTTATAGGAAGAAGGGATAGTAATAGAAGTTAAAGTTGTTGTCATGGATAAAGGGGAGAAAAACCATACTTTTCTGGTGGTTTACGCATGCGTAAAGAAGCTGGTTCTGGAGCAAGTACTGGATCAGCAGCAAGAGAGTGATTAGGAGAGGGCCATGGAGGTGCGGGTGGCTGATTCAGAGTTACAGCCTTACGTTTTTGGTATACCATGAGAGGTTTTGGTGTTGTTGGTCTTGCAAGAGTATTAGGAAACAATGGCAAAACAGATATGGAGGATGAAGAGTGTGTCATGGTAGTTGCAAAAAAGTATGTATTTTCTTGAAAGATGACATTTCAACAGACTCGAATTCAATGTAAATTCGGATCATAGCATAGAAAACCTTTTTGGTGGCCTGAGTAACCAAGAAAAGCACACTTTAACTGATTGAGCTGTGAGTTTGGTGCGTTCTTGTGAGGGAAGATGGACATAACAAACACAACTAGAGTTGCGAAGATTAGAATAAGTGGGTCGGTGTCCAAATAAACATGAGAAAGGAGAATCATTGGTTAATGATGGAGAAGGCAGGCGGTTGATAAGATGGACAGCAATGGAGAGAGCTTCACACCAATATCGAGATGGCACATACGATTCCAGCATAAGGGTATGGACAACATCAAGGTGACGATTTTTTCTTTCAGCTACCTCATTTTGTTGGGGAGTGGAAGGACATGACCTTTGAGATAAGATACCATTTGTTTGCAAGAATTCTTGGAATAAATGAGATGTGTACTGCCCCCCATGTTGTCCAATTGAAGAATTTTAATTTTTGAAGAAAATTGGGTCTGCAAAGAAGCATGAAAAAATTTGAAGGCTGAAAATACTTCATCTTTTGATCACAAAAAGAAAACCCATGTGAAGCGACTATAGTCGTTAATAAAAGCATTAAAATACTTGTAATGAGCATGAGATATAACAGGTTCTGTTCCCCATCACTATGAATCATATCAAAGGGCTGTCTTTCATTTGATTTAGATGTTGAAAATGGTAGAATTTAGTTTTACCAAGTTTGCAAGAAGTACAATCAAACTAAACAACACTAATATGGGGAGTTTTTATTACCAAGAACTCCAGATTTCAGCAATTCAAGGAGTACATTTGAGTTTGGATGTCCAAGATGCTTATGCCATATTTCAAAATTAACAGTAGCAGAATTACAAGAAACAAAAGACAGGAAAGAACAAGGAGACTTTGAGGAAAAAAGAGGAAAAAGACGTCCAACTTTAGGCCCCCTCGCGATCATCTGCCTTGAGTGTTGATCATGCACAAGACCAGATTTTGAGAATTTAACATTGCAATCATTGTCAACTAACTGACCAACAAAAATAAGGTTACTAGTGAGACCGGGTGAAACAAGGATATTGGTTAAAAATGAAGAAATATCACCAATTGCTGTGATAGGTAAACGGTTTCCATCAGCAGTATGACTTTTGAGATCTCCTGAATATTTGGTGACATTTGTAAGGGTGGCAGCATTTTGGGTCATACGATTAGATGCCCCAAAGTCAAAATACCAAGGAGAAAATGCAGGAAAAGGTTTACCTGAGAATCCTAAAGCAGAGGATGCAGAAATTATCATTTGTTGAACCATTTCAGAGGTCGAAGTTTGAACAGGGGCAGGAGCAGGATGCTGCATATGTGCTGTATCCACAGAACTAGGAGCAGCAGAAGAACCAATGGAGGCAGTAAAGGCTGTTGCAGTTCTCTTGGCCGGTCTTACTAGGCATTCTTTAATGATATGGCCGTCTTTTTTGCAGTAATTGCAGAACTTTAGGACACTTTGAAGCAAAATGACCAAATTCTTTGCAACAGAAACGTTGAACAGTGCTCATGTTCGTCCTCAAGGCTTGCCTTGTACAGTGTATGCAACTGGAAGAAAGGTGGAGTTTTGTTGTTCCATGGTTGTTTTAAGAAGATGCTGTTCTTCACAAAGGAGTTCATGGAGGCACGCAAAAGAGATTGGATCGAATACTTGCAAAATCAGATCGCAATTTCATAAGAAATTGATCTCGTTTAGTAGTTTCACGAACAGTTTGTACTGAAGAAAGACCTTCAGCTGACAAATTTTAATTTTCATAGACAATGTCAGTATAGTCAGCCCAAAGATTCATGAAATGAAAATAGAAGTCAGAAAGTGAAAGACTGTCCTGTTGAAAAATGGCTATTTCATGTTCAAGCTGAAACCGTCGAGCAGTGTTGTTTTGGCTCTATATTTTCTTCAAGTAGGCCCACATCTTTGCTGCAGTGTTGAACGGTCTAAGATTGTTGATAATATTGGGGTCAACAGATCCTATGATCCATGCCATGACTTGAGCATCTTGGACTTCCCACTTGGCATATACATCCTTCTGTTTTGCTTTGTCAGGAGCAGGATTGCTGCCATCAACATGACCCCAAAGGTCCTTACCTTTGACAAAGATCTGGAGACGGAATGCCTAGGCTGAATAGTTCTTACCATTAAATCAAGTGAATAAGGCATCATATTTTTCAGTAGACATGAGGCTGAGGAAAAATGGCACAACGAACAAAGTCCGAACAAGGAACAAATCAAAAAATAGACAAGAAACAAGAGGAACTAGGACAAGGCTAGGATAGACTGGAGACAAAAGAGATGAGGCTAGGAATTTCTGGCTATGATAGGATCGTAACCAAGACTGATACCATGTTAAACTCTGAGAAACTGTAGGTCTGAATTATGTGTTCTCCTGCTGAAGATTTTTGATATAAACAGTGTGATGCAAACTGATTTTCAGCCCTGAAAACTAGCTAAATTGCTATAAATGCTATCCTACACCTGGGCTAACATAATTACAGCTGTACAATTCCCACATAATCTGCTGGTTTAAAGTATTTTTCCAGTAAATATTCTGCTAATAAATGGCAAATATTCTGCAGTAATATTCTCGCAATTAATTCCATCGACAGTGAATTCACCTGTATGATTTGTCTTGCACCAGAGAGGAGGTATTTGGACCTGTTGCACCCCTTTTGAGGTTCAAAACTGAAGAGGATGCTATCCAAATTGCTAACAACACAAATGCAGGTTTTTCTTGCAGCTTTATTTCTTAATTCGGTTCTTCTTCCTATGGCCTGGAAGAAAGTTTTTTTTTCCCCGTCCAATGCTGCTACTTCATGCTACTACTTTTTGCCATATCTGGTCACTATTGATTCAATATTGACAATCAACATTTTTCTTACCATGGAACCTTACCTCCACATACAAAGGTTTGGGTTCATATATATTTACCAACAGTATCCAACGCTCATGGCGTGTTGCTGAGGCTCTTGAATATGGACTTGTGGGTGTTAATGAGGGAGTAATCTCAACGGAGGTGCATCTCATTCCTTATTAAATGAAGATTAAGTGGCTATTGTATATGTTTGTTGATTGATTTATCTACATGTATGTGTGGATAGGTGGCTCCATTTGGTGGTTTTAAACAGTCAGGCCTTGGAAGAGAAGGCTCCAAATATGGGATGGATGAATATTTGGAGGTAATTACAAATTTAAATTGTCAGAATCGTCATTTCCCCCTTTGATTTCAGAATATGATACTGCTCGAGTCTGTAATCATTGATTGTACTTGAAAAATAATGTCCTTTAAAACACATTTTGATTGTTGTTTATAATCAACAAATAATAGATATAGAATATGAGGGAAGAAGAGGCATTTTTGTTAAGAATTTTGAGTGCGGTGGATGGTTAGTTAGGAGATTGTGTTCATGGCACTATGTTTCGGGTCAATGCCAATGTTTAGATACTTGGATTTATGACATAGGTTTTTTTGTTCTCTGATTTTTAGCAAATGAAGCTTGCACAATATGGTCATTCAACTGTTTCATATGTAGTATTTGTGGAGAATTAGAGGGACTCCTTACCCTTGGTTTGTTCAGTGAGGATAAAAGAGGACAACTTTGGATTCAAGTAAAACCATATGGCAAAAGTCTGAGTGTCATTTTGTTGAGAAAATATCTAAGAATGAAGTTTCAGATACTAAAATTTCATGTTATTATTTCTCTAATAGTACTGTTCAGAATTGTCAGAATGTTGAAGTTGGTGTCATTGTGTCAGTATTAGACTTGCCAAACAATGCATAAGATTTCTCTCTTGAAGTGTTAATGTCTCATGGTTAAAAACAAGTGAAGCTCTACATAGTATGCATGAATTATATATTTGTCATTCCTTTGATTGAGTCGACATTTCTTTGTATGACATTGTTGAAGTTTTTCCTTATTACTTCTTTTCCAGATCAAGTATGTGTGCTTGGGGAACATGAACAGAGAGTGAACTGAGGTATATATGAGACACGGTCAACCTAGTACTGTGGGCAGCGGCTGTGCTAATGTGTTTGGACTTTTGAGTTAGGAATAAGGAGGGTTTACTTTCTTTGTTACAGAAAATGCATGTAACTGAACAGTTGTGCACAGATGAGTACAGACTCGAAAAGGGAGTATGGATTTGGTAATATCTGTTTTCTTAACTCCATTCTTTTTCCTTTTCTTTTTTTTTTTTTCCTTTTGTCTAAGGTCCTTTGGAATATTGAAATTTAACAGCACTATGAAGAAGGCACGAGATTAATAAGCAGTGCAAAATAGTAAAACTAGTTACAAAAATGTTAAACTATTTTCATTTTATTTTTCAGCTAAGGAAATAGTAAAAATAACAATTTTATTTGTAATATTTCTTTCACAAAATAAAAAAGAGACAAAATGAAAATGAGGTATATTTCTGTAATTAGTATTGAAAATATAAAAGGTTTGTCTAGGGTACCAGTTTCTCGCTTTGTGGGGTCTAGTGAGAAGAGATGTTTGCCGTCTTTAACTTCACAAGAGGCTATATCAATGATTTGAATCCGAGAAGTCTATGAGCTAGATGTGCAGTAACTGTTTTAACAACTTTCTAAAAAGTTGTAACAGATTATAATCTGTCCTAACACAATCTATCGAGATGTCATTTTGCGCGTGTTAATTAATATCTAATATCAATATGGATGAAGAAAGAAGAGATGAAAAGATTAAAATTAGCTGCTTCATGTCAGGAATTTTTTTTCAAAGAAAAAATTGAGGCGATTGCTTGTAAGGGGGTAAATTCTAAATATGCTGGGATAAAGGGCCGAACCTTGCTTCTATTGATGAAATGGAAATAATAACGAGAGTTTGAACAATGTAGCAACAAGGGATAAAAGAGTAGCAATATTTTTGGTAGTTTCTGAAGTAATCAAGGTAAAAATAGAAATACAGAAATTATGAATAACAACTGTTGATAGTAGTTCTAAGGTAGCCTCCATAATAGAATGTGAGAAGAAGCTGATACAGAGAGAGATGAGAATTACCACTGAATGCCTAGCAAACAAAGTCACGCAGCAAGCTATTTATTACTTTCTTTCTGCTGCTCTTCCTTTGCTCCTTGCCATCATGATCATTCGCCACCTGTCCCTTCCTCATAACTAACTTAGCTTTTGTCTCGTTGTGCATTGCATCCATTTCAGCATTGACCTTTTTGGCCCTTTCATCAATTCTCTTCTTTACATTACCCTCCCATTTAAAACAACCTTGTCCTCAAGGTTGAATTCTGGGTATGTCTTGTAAAACTCTCCTGCTTGTTCCCAAGTAGTGAAGGAATTTTCCCCTTCCCCCCCATTGCACTTGTAGTTGTTGCACTTCCTTCCCATTCTGCAGAAATATCTTCTTATCAATTACTGTACTCAGAGCCAATATTGGGCCCAACTCAGAAGTCTATAGTGGCAATGGAAGATAATTCTACTAGTATTCTTTCCTGAAATTCTTAAGTAAGGAAATGTGGAAAGCATTATGGATTCTAGCTTTTGCTGGTAATTCCAATTTGTATGCTACTGGGCTCAGCTTTTGAGAAATCTGAAATGGTCCAAAGTATCTGAGACCAATTTTTTGGTGTTTCCTTAAAGCCACTGAGTGTTGCTGATATGTTGGAGTTTGACTAGCACTGGATCACCTTCCTGTAATTTTTCCCGTCTTCTGTTCTTATCGGCATAGTACTTCATTAATTGTTGGGACTTAATCATATTTTCCTTTAGTTGGTCTAACAACTTATCTCTTTCAATGAACAATTGTTGTAGTGTTTAATCATCTCTTTCTAAATTTCATATCTAACCAATGATGGTGGTTCTCTACCATACAATGCTTTATAAGGAGACATTTTAATACTTTTATGGTAAGTAGTATTATACCAATACTGGGCCCAAGGTAGCATATTCAACCAACCCTTTGGATTGTCAAAACAATAGCATCTAAGATACATCTCTAAAGTCTTGTTCAAGATCTCACTTTGTCCATCTGTTTGTGGATGATTTGCTAAGCTCATGGCAAGCTTAGTACCTTGTGTCTTGAAAAGTTGCTTCCAAAAACTGCTTACAAATAATTTGTCCCTATTAAAGACAATAGATCTAGGAAAGCCATGTAGTTTGATAATTTGCTGCACAAAAATTTCAGCAACTTGCTTGCTAGAGAAATCCTGCTTTAATGGAAAAAAGTGGGCAAATTTGGAAAGCCTATCAATTACTACCATGATAACCGAATAGCCATTTGCTGAAGGTAAGGCAGTGATGAAATCCATGCATATTTCTTCCCAGACTTACAAAGGTACAGGTAACAGTTGCAGCAGTCCTGTAGGCAACTTTGAATCAGTTTTGGCTTACTGACAAATTGCATAATCTAGCACATCATTTCTGATTTGTTTCTACATATTGGGCCAATAAAATTGAGAGCATATCTTCTCACTAGTCATAGTAATTCCTGGGTATCCTCCCACCACCTCATCATGGTACTCTTTGAGAATTGTTGGAATTAAGCTGCTATTTTGGGGAATAACCACCCTATTTCTCCATAGCAGTAAATCATTTTGGCAACTGTAATTGCTTCCTCTCTGACCATCGATGTCATATTGTTGTAAAATCTGTCTCAGCTATTCATCCTGACTTAGTTTAGCCTTTAATGTTTGCAGCCAACCCAAGGTTGGGGTTGACCATGCAGCAAGGAAGCATATGGAAAGAGCATCAGTAGCAGCATTCTCCACTCTTGGCTTATAGTGCATCTCAAAATCATACCCTAGAAACTTATGCAGTCACTTTTGCCATTCTGGTGTATGGAGATTTTGGGCTAACAGGGACTTGAGACTCGGTGGGTTTATTCTAATGATGAATCTTTTCCCTAACAATTAAGGCCTAAACTTTGCTATAGCTTTAGTTATAGCAAAGAGTTCTCTTATATAGGCTGATTGCCTTTGCATAGTTGAGGACATCTTCTTAGAAAAATATGCTATTGGATGCTTCCCTTGGCTAAAAACAACACCAATGCCAATGCCAAAAGCATCAGTTTCGATTTCAAATGGCAATTCAAAATTAGGCAAAATCAACACCGGTTCTGAAGTAATGACCTGTTTCAGATGCTCGAATGCATCCTCAGCTTTAGGGGACCACTAAAATGCATCTTTCTTCAATAAATCAGTGAGAAGAGCTGCAATTGAGACATAGCCCTTAATAAATCTCCTAGAGTAACCCTTGAGGCCTAAGAATCCCCTTAGTTGTTTGAGGTTCTTTGGCTGCTGCCATTTTATCACTGCTTGTAGCTTGTCTTTGTCCATGTGAACACCCTTGCCAGTAATAGTATGCCCTAGATAATCAATCTCCTTAGTTCCAAATGAACATTTGGAAAGTTTTGCATAAAGGTTCTCTGCTTGTAGCACTTTTAGTACAACTTCCAAGTGATATAAGTGAATATTCCATGAAGTGCTGTAAACTAAAATATCATCAGTTTCCTCAAATATGATCTAAACACATCATTCATTAACTCTTGAAAGGTGGCCGGAGCATTTGTTAGCCCAAAAGGCATCACCAACCATTCATAGTGCTCTTGCTGGGTCCTAAATGCTATTTTTGCATCTGTCTTCTGGTTTACCTAAGATTTGGTGATATCCTGATCTCAAATCTAGTTTCGAAAAGAATGTAGCTCTATATAATTCATCAAGCAACTCATCTATTGTAGGTATAGGAAAGCAATCCTTAACAGTGATATAATTTAAAGCCCTATAATCAGTGCAAAATCTCCAAGTTCCATCTTTTTTTTTAACCAATAGTATAAGGAAGAGAAAGGACTCTTACTTGATTGAATTATGCCTTCATCTGGCATTTGTTGAACCATCAACTCAATTTGTTCCTTTTGGCTATGAGGATACCTATAAGGCTTGACTTTCACTGGTTGTGCACTTTCAATCAATGGAATGCTGTAGTCATGTTCCTTCTGTGGTGGCAATCTGGTGGGTTGATCAAACACTTTTGCATGTGTGTAATAGTAGAGCCAGTTCGGGCTCCAATTCCTCTACTAAGTCAAGTGTTGCTGGTTGCTGAGAGTCATTACTTTCCAGCTGAACTATAAGGCTTCTGCCATGACATCAGTGTTAAAAAGTCCCATAATATGGTGAAATTGAGCTTGTTGGGGTGCTGTTGAGTCCCCCTTAATAGTGATGAATTTTCCTTCATGGAGAAATCTGATTAGTAGTGCATCATGGTCCGCAATGTGAGCTTTGAGAGTTTTCAGCTAAATGGCTCCAATCACTAAATCGCCTCCAGCTACCTGTAATACATATACGTCTGTAATCTGAATTTTATGGCCCTGCATAGATACATCCAGTAAAGGAATGCGACCTTCCACTGTCAGGATGTCAAAATTCCCTACCATTACTCTGAAACCCAATGCTGGTTCCACTAGTAGTTTGAGAAATCTTGCAATTCTTGGTTGGATGAAACTATCTGAGCTACACCCATTTATCAAAACTTGTACCTCTAATCCCTGAATGAAGGCCTTTAAACGGATTGTGCCTAATCTTGAGGTTCCTTTCATAGCATTGAGTGAAAGGTGGTGTTCCATGACTTCTTGTTCGAGTTGTTGACTTACATCAATTCCTTATTCTGAATCAGCATTTGAGCTAGTGTTATTCTCCTCCTCATCTTCAATTTCTACTAGTTGGTATAACATAAAATGTCTATTAGGACATCTGTGACTTGCTGAGAATTTTTCATCATAGCAAAAACAAAGGCCCTTCTCCTTTCTGACTTGTTATTCAGCTGCAGTGAGTTTGCAGACTTGGTTAAGGTTCGGGTAAAATGTAGGTTTCTGAGGTGGGGTGGGTAAAAGTGGTGGTAGTGCTTGTCTCTGGGTGGTATGGGTTGTGGGTTTGTGTATGGAGGGTATGTTGGACTATGAAGCGTACTAGGTCTGTGGGTTACTCTGAATGATGATAAAAATTTATCCTCGTATAATTTCGCCAAGCTCACCGCAAGCATCAACTAAGGGGGGCACTATGCTTCCGCACAATCTCTAAGAGCCTTAGGTGGCTCAACATTTGTGCGGCTTACTAGATTAATGAATTCAGCATAGTAATCAGTTACGGTACCTTGCTATTGGAGCTTAAAAAATGATTTTCGTGGCGGCTCAAACAATAATGGCCCAAACTCGATTTCAATGGAGCATTTGAGTTGTGTCCACAATCAGAATGGAAGCCATCGTTGTGTCATTTGGACCCACAGAATTGCTGGTCCCGCCATGTGCACTCCCGCAATGCCAATTTGTTCCTCTTTTGGAATTTGATAGAAATCAAAGTATTGATCGACACTAAAGATCCATCCCAGAGCATCCGAGCCATCAAAATGAAGTAAGTCAAAGTTCATTTTTCTGGTGGGAGATGGTTGCCGATGTTGAAATCGATTGTCAAATTGTGAGTTCGTGCCATGGTTGTTCTCGTGATGGGATGAAGAATCGTGGTTGGTATTAATATGTTGATTGAGCAAGACTTGAACTAGGGATTGTTGAATTGATTCCATTCTACACTGATTGGCTTCAGTAATTCGAGCAATTTCAGCTCGTTGGTTCTCCATGGTTGCTTCCATCAACTGATAGAGTTTCTTAATCTCTGCCTCCATTGACTTCATCCTTGTGTTGCCAGCTATGGCCAATGAAGCGCCAAATATAAGGGGGTACATTCTAAATATGCTAGGATAAAGGGCTGAACCCGTGCTTGTATTGATGAAATGGAAATAATAACAGAGTTTGAACAATGTGGCAACAAGGAATAAAACAGTAGCAATATTTTCGGTAGTTTCTGAAGTAATCATGGCAAAAACAAAAATACAGAAATTTATGAATAACAATTATTGATAGTATTCCTAAGGTAGCCTCCACATGAAATGATTCAACACCTAAGGAAGAAGAAGAGAAGGATAAGGGTGAGAAATTCAGAATAGTAGGTGAGAAGAAGCTGATACAGAGAGAGATAAGAATTACCACTAAATGCCTAATAGATAAAGTCACATAGCAAGCTATTTGTTACTTTCTTTCTACTGCTCTTCCTTTGCTCCTTACTATCATGATCGTTCGCCACCTGTCCCTTCCTCATAACTAACTCAACTTTTGTCTTGTTGTGCATTGCATCCATTTCAGCATTAACCTCTTTGGCCCTCTCATTAATTCTCTTCCTTACATTGCTCCCCTATAGGCATGAGTCAATGCCTATAATGCAATTGGTCGTACAGTTAGTATGTGTAAGCTTATTGTGTTGACAGTTGGAGGTAGCAGAATATGGGCCACAACAATGCAACCCACTATCATGCTATCTCAAAAAATGGAAGTTTCATTGCTCCAAAATTTAGATGATTACAATTTAAAATATAAAAAACATTTATTAAATTCAATTACCCAAAAAGCCCTTTCTCCTTGTAGTCGGAGCTTCCCCAGTTCCCCCTCTCTTTCTCTCACTGTTCTAGAAACATGAGAGAAAATTCCAAAATTGTACCCTTTCAAACTCTAATATCACTTCAAGCTCGTGAACAACAACTACGGTCTCTTGGAAGATCGATGACAGTAGCATTGATGGAGCACCATGGCGAATCTCACATGCTTTATATCTATTAAAATTGGTGTCAGAGAACTGATCTTCAAGCTGGGTAGTGTTGCCATCGAGGCTGAATAAGAGGGGGAGAGGACGATGCGAACAAGGACTGAGAAGATGGCGAATCTGCCGCCCTCGACGAGGAGCTGAATGACGTCGGTGCCAAAGTGGTGGCAGTCTTGCAACCATTGGCATGCCAGACAGCGAGGAGCTTGGGTTTGAGATGGCTGTGCTGGCGAGCAGAAGGCGAGGCAATTTTTAGTCGCTTGATGCGTGCTATTTTCTAAGGAAACAAACAGAAAATTTGAACGGGAATGTTACTAAAATGTGGATTTTTTTTTTTAAAGGGAAGTGAAAGTGACTTGACGAGTGTAAGGGAGCCACGGCAAGATTAGATTTTAATTTGCTGGTTTGCTATTTGTTATTTTCTCCGGAAGCAGAAGAAAAGTGTGAGCGGACATGTTACCAAAAATTAAAGTTTAGCTTTAGTTTCTTTCTTTCTTTTTTTGTGTTTCTCCTGGAAAGTAGAGTGCCTCACTCATGTTAGAACTTGAATAATTTGTTGTTTTGCTATTTTTTCAGTAAACAAATGGAAAATCTGGGTGGAAAATATTATTAGAAATAGTCTTTTGTTTTTTATTTTGCTTTTTGGTGGGAGGGGCAGCTACCATGAGGGGCAGCGGAGGATTCAAATGAAAGGGTGGTGAGTTCTGTCAACCGGCAGTGGTCCAAAAAGGGGTAGATGAGATAGACAAAGAAAGAAGATTGAGAATGGGGCAAGATGATAACAAAACAAAAAACTCTGTATGAAAAATACGGACCTTCATGATCCATAAGTGATCCATCCTATATTAAAAAGCTCCTTATTTTTTATTTTTGATCTGCATAGTTCAAATTGAATTCACTCACACGTATGTCATCTTTTGATTATTGACACATGTAAACTGCAAAAATTGTATTGACTAGCATTTGTATATGAGAATGCGCCAAAAATTGATGGTATAATTCAGTATTTCAGGGGTTTAAGAAAGTCGACAATATAATGGAGGTAAACCACGCCCCACAAAAATAGATAAATAACATATTCATTGAGATTTTTCCTTAGTGTCTACGAAAATTGGTACTATTTTATGTTCAATGGTTGTGATTGAATGTATGATTTTCTATATTTTAATAAATTAGGTTAATAGAATATATGGCACATTCTTAACCATAAATTATAAAATATACTATCACAACCCATGCTGTGCACAATGGAAAGGAGCACTTGCACCACTAGACCACCAGCTTCTCTTATTAATGTATGTCATTGTTTTTATATATAATGTATCTTTGTGTGTATTAAAATTTTGAAAAATTCTCCAGATAGCCAATGCTAGAATTCGAACCCAGTGGCAGAGGATCTCTAAAGGATGGACACACACCAATACCACTAGGCTAACTAGCTAATTTGTTGATAAGTTTCATTATTTACATATATAATAGATACTTAATTTTATTTTTATATATTAATTAATTTGATAATATCCGGTTCAACTGACAACCAAATGACTCACTCTGGACCAAAGAACCCAAATGACTCCATTACCTCAGCCGAGTTGACTGTCAAGGTGAGTCTGAAAATTATGAACTAAACCAAGAAAATGAAAGTATAAAAAATCTAAATAGTCAGAGAAAAATTATCTTCTATTACTAAATATTAGATTCTTTACTCAATTTATTTGTTTCCTTTTTTGCTTTCGCTCTTTTCTCTGCCTTTGTCAATTTATATTTTTACGATAAAAAAAGCCTGTGATATTTGCACAAGGTTGGTGTGTGTTCGACCTCAAGAATTTAATACTTCATTATACAAAGCGCAGTCTTTGGCTGACTTATTTTTCACTAAATGATTTCTAGCTTCCTTCTATATTTTTGTTTTAATTGACTAATGCAACGTGCTGAATTTGATTCCACATAAGAAAAAGTTATCCCTCAATAAGGATGTCCACCATCATATATATGTTTTTGATAAAAAAGTTTAAGTCCAGCGAAAATCTACCCACAATTTAGGATTAGAGTATGCTTCTAGAATCATTAAGAGCTTATAAAATTAGTTACAGATTATTTATAAATAGAAAAACCTAAATATCGAATTCCAGTTGTATAATACATGAGCTAACTCATGTTGGAACGGGTAGTAATAACTATTGACTCTACCAGTGGTCATGAGAATACGCGATTGATTTATATATGGTACTCCCTTTTGTCATTTTCTGTACTATATATATATATATTCTGCCACTGAGCATTAGCCTCACATATAAACATCACTTTCTTACCTTATATACTAAATATTTTCCTCCAAAATTTCGAGTCTTGAGTTGTAGGTGACTCAGCAAAAGTTTTGCTCATAAAACAATATAAAAGCGGAATAAATAATGGAGATGACCTAACATGAAATATCATCATGCATCCATTATATCTTAGGAAAAAGAAACTTGCAAGCCTTATAATCGAATTGTTGTTGTTGGTAACACACATACATAGAAACTGTAAGTGGCGTAAAGCCACTTTTAAAAATTCAAACCGTGCACAGTAGAATTTCTACTATGCCCGCGTAAAAATTAGCGTATCAGAGGTAAAATTTTCAAACTTGCACAGTAAAATTTACTGTGTACATCGTTGGTGCACCTACCGTGTCACGAGAAGTTACTGTGCATTGATTGCACAGTAGCTTCCAAGCGTCTATAAATAGAGGTCTCCTCCTTAATTCATATCATCCCATCCCAGAGAGAGAAATATATATATAGTGTGTTCTGAAAGTTTCTCCTATTTTTTATAGAGAGAGGTGTATTCTCCTTGTATAAGAGAGAGTGTTATTGTTTTCTCCTTATATTTAGAGAGAGGTGTAATTTTATCTTCTACATAGTGAAAATCTTTCTCAGTTCTTGCCCGTGGTTTTTCCCTCATCATTAGGGGGTTTTCCACGTAAATATTTTGTGTCAATTCCTATTCTCTCAACTCTATTTTAGTTGCGTTGATCTGTTTTCATAACTCTGGTACCCAACAGTGGTATTAGAGCTTTTGGTTCGGTGGGATTTATTCTTAGTATGCTCTGTGGTTGCAGTTTAGTCTGATCTTCCACATCAGAAAAGAATTTTTCCTGAAGATTATCAAGCCTTTGATTATAGTCCGCTGCGGGTTACTACTTTTGGTCACTATTTATATGTATAGTTGTATACTTTTACAGTATTGTTAACGTATATTGAATTTATTCCATATTTGGTATAAATACACGGTATGGTTCACGTATACAGTACTATTCACGTATAAGGCACTGTTCACATATACGGTACTATTTATGTATACGATACTATTCATAGTGAAAAAAAAGGTGACCAGTCTAGTAGAGAAACAGATCCCGGTAAACACTATGGCAGCGAAATTTGAGATTGAAAAGTTCAATGGGAGTAATTTTTCCCTGTGGAAATTGAAGATGAAGGCAATCTTGAGAAAAGATAATTGCTTATCAGCAATTGAAGGCAGACCTGCTGATATTACTAATGAAAAGTGGAAGGAGATGGATGATAATGTTGCTACCAATCTGCATCTTGCAATGGTAAATTCAGTATTGTCCAGTGTTGCAAAAAAGAAGATAGCAAAGGAAATCTAGGATGCTATTGTCAAACTGTACGAGGTCAAGTCACTTCACAATAGAATATTTCTAAAACGGAGGCTATATACTCTTCGGATGAGTGAGTCCACATCAGTGACGGACCACATCAACAATCTGAACACCTTATTCTCCCAGCTCACAGCATCAGATTATAAAATAGTGGAGAATGAACGTGCAGAGCTTCTACTTCAAAGTCTACCTGATTCATATGATCAACTCATCATTAACATCACAAATAATAATATTGCCAACTATCTATCCTTTGATGATGTCGCCGATGCTATTCTTGAAAAAGAGTCCAGACGTAAGAATAAGGAAGATAGATCGGAAAGCTCAAAGCAAGCAGAGGCATTGTTGGTGACTAGAGGGAGATCAATGGAGCGTGACTTCAGTAGGAGTCATGGTCGGAGTAGATCAAAATCTAGAAGAAGAATTTCAAATGCTACCAATGTGGCATGAGAGGGCACTTGAAGAGAGATTGTCGAAATAACAAGAAGAATGTAGATAAAGCTCCAGAGGCATCAACCTCTCAAGGATGTGTTGCGAATACCTCTAAGGATGGAGAAATCCTGTGCAGCGAAGCAGCAATTAGTTCTAAAGATGGTAAACAGCTCACTGATATTTGGATCATGGATTCAGGAGCAACATGGCACATGACTCCACATCGTGACTAGTTTTACAGTTATGAACCTGTCTCAGAAGGATCTGTGTTCATGGGAGATGATTATGCCTTAGAAATTGCTGGTGTTGGTACTGTCAAAATAAAAATTTTTGATAGTGTCATTCGTACAATTCAAGAAGTACGACACGTGAAAGGCTTGAAGAAGAATATATTGTCTATTGGGCAACTGGATGACCTCGGGTGCAAGACCCATATTGAAGGTGGAATCTTGAAAGTTGTTAAAGGTGCTCTTGTGGTGTTGAAGGCAGAAAAGATCGTGGCAAATCTATACAAGCTTCAAGGAGATACGTTGCAGGAGGCAGATGCATCAGTTGCATCAGCAAGTCAAGAAGAAATGACAATGATGTGGCACCGCAAACTAGGCCATATGTCGGAACGTGGTTTGAAGGTTCTTGCGGAATGTAATCTCATTCCTAGGCTCAAATTGGTGAACTTACCGTTCTGTGAGCACTGTATTACAAGCAAGCAGCATAGATTGACATTTGGTAGATCAACTACTCGGAGTAAGCACATTCTAGACTTGATTCATTCTGATGTGTGGGAGTCACCAGAAATGTCCCTAGGAGGAGCAAAGTATTTTGTATCCTTCATTGATGATTACTCCAGGAGACTATGGGTATACCCAATCAAGAAGAAGTCAGATGTGTTTCCAATATTCAAAGACTTCAAAGCAAGAGTGGAACTTGAATCTGGAAAGAGGATAAAGTGTTTGAGGACAAACAATGGAGGAGAATATACAGATGGAGATTTTGTAGCATTTTTCAAGCATGAGGGTATTCAAAGGCAATTCACTGTTGCACATACACCTCAGCAAAATGGTATAGCAGAGCGGATGAACAGGACTCTCCTAGAAAGAACAAGAGCAATGCTGAGAACAGCAGGTTTAGCCAAGTCTTTCTGAGCGGAAGCAGTCAAAACTGCCTGTTACGTCATTAATCGATCGCCATCAACTGCAATTGGTCTGAAGACACCAATGGAGATGTGGAATGGCAAGCCGGCAGATTATTCTTCTCTGTAAGTGTTCGGATATCCTACATATATGATGTACAACACCCAAGAAAGAACTAAATTGGACCCAAAGTCCAGGAAATGTATATTCTTGGGTTATGCTGACGGTGTAAAGGGGTATCACTTGTGGGATCCCACTGCCCGCAAGATTATTGTTAGCATGGATGTTATATTTGCAGAAAATGAACTGCAAAGTGAAGAAAGAAATGACAAAGATCACAAGGAAACAACTACGGTTCAGATAGATGGGAAATCTGGAGAAAAAGATTCTGAAGCAGAACCAGAGCATGATGAACAAGTACCAAATGAGGCCAATAATACAGCAGTCAGGCGATCATCACGCTGCATACGCCACCAAAGATGGCATTCAAACTATGTTATGGCAAGTCATGATGCATTTTGTCTTCTAACAGAAGAATGAGAGCCATCAACCTTTCAGGAAGCTTTGAGTAGTCCAGTGCATCTCTGTGGATGGCAGCAATGTAAGAAGAAATGGAGGCCTTGCATAGGAACAAAACATGGGAACTTGTTGCACTTCCAAAAGGTCGAAAAGCCATTAGCAACAAATGGGTCTATAAGATCAAACGAGATGGCAATAATCGGGTGGAATGACATCGTGCAAGACTGGTGGTAAAGGGATTTGCTCAGAAGGAAGGTATTGATTTCAATGAGATATTTTCTCCAGTTGTTAGACTTACCACTATCAGAGTAATGCTGTCTATGTGTGCTACATTTGATTTACATCTTGAACAGTTAGATGTGAAAACTGCTTTTCTTCACGGAGAACTTGAAGAGGAGATATATATGCTCCAACCAGAAGGCTTTGAGGAAAAAAGAATAGAAAACTTGGTTTGTAGGTTGACCAAATCTCTGTACGGTTTAAAACAAGTGCCAAGGTGTTGGTACAGGAGATTTGATTCCTTCATAATTTGCCTCGAGTACAACAGACTGAGTTCAGACCATTGTACATACTACAAGCGGTTTGATAACAATGTTTTCATCATTCTGTTGTTGTATGTGGATGACATGTTGGTAGTAGGCCCCAACAAAGATCGAATCCAAGAATTAAAAGCACAGTTGGCTAGGGAATTTTATATGAAGGACTTGGGACCCGCAAATAAGATTTTAGGGAAGCAAATTCACCGAGACAAAAAGGACAGGAAGATCTGGCTTTCCCAGAAGAATTACTTGATGAAAATCTTGCGACACTTCAACATACAAGATTGTAAGCTAGTTTCAACCCCACTTCCCGTGAATTACAAATTATCCTCAGATATGTGTCCTAGCAGTGAAGCAGAGAAGATGGAAATGTCTCGAGTATCGTATGCATCAGCGGTGGGAAGCCTTATGTATGCCATGATTTGTACTAGGCCTGATATTGCTCAAGCAGTTGGTGTGGTCAGTCGATTTATGGTAGATCCAGGAAATGAGCATTGGAATGCTGTGAAAAGGATTCTTAGATAAATTAAAGGAACCTCAGGTGCTGCACTATGTTTTGGAAGATCAGAGTTCATTGTTAGGGGATGCGTTGATTTAGATTTTGCAGGTAATCTTGATAAAAGGAAATCTACTATAGGCTATGTGTTCATACTTGCAAGTGGAGCTTTGAGTTGGTTATCCAAGTTACAAACTGTTGTAGCTTTGTCTATTACAGAAGCTGAATATATGGTAGCTACACAAGCTTGCAAGGAAGCTATTTGGATTCAAAGGTTAATGGAGGAACTCGGGCACAAACAGTTAAAGATTACTGTGTATTGTGACAGTCAGAGTGCCTTACACATTACAAGGAATCCAGCCTTTCATTCTAGGACAAAGCACATAGGTGTTCAATATCATTTTGTTCAAGAAGTAATAGAAGAAGGAAATGTGGATATGCAAAAAATTCATACGAAAGACAACCTACCAAATGTCATGACAAAACCGATCAACACTGACAAGTTTAAATGGTGTAGATCTTCTTATGGCTTATCAGAAACATAAGCAGCATGGAACTGACAAGATGAGAAAAGGTTTTGAAAGCTCACCAAAAGTGGCTTTAAGTGGGAGATTGTAAGTGGCGTAAAGCCACTTTTGAAAATTCAAACCGTGCACAGTAGAATTTCTACTGTGCACGCATGAAGATTAGTGTATCAAAGGTAAAATTTTCAAACTTGCACAGTAAAATTTACTGTGTACATCGTTGGTGCACCTATCGTGTCACGAGAAGTTACTGTGCATTGATTGCACAGTAACTTCCAAACGTCTATAAATAGAGGCCTCCTCTTTAGTTCATATCATCTCATCCCAAAGAGAGAAATATATATATATATAGTGTATTTTGAAAGTTTCTCCTATTTTTTATAGAGAGAGGTGTATTCTCCTTGTATAAGAGAGTGTGTTATTATTCTCTCCTTATATTTAGAGAGAAGTGTAATTTTATCTTCCACATAGTGAAAATCTTTCTCAGTTCTTGCATGTGGTTTTCCCCTCATCATTAGGGGGTTTTCCACGTAAATATTTTGTGTCAATTTTTATTCTTTTAACTCTATTTTAGTTGCGTTGATCTGTTTTCATAACTCCGGTACCCAACAGAAACTTCATCACAAGCAAAACCGAAAAAAATTCACTTAATCTTAACAAACACGGACACAAGGATCGCATGCGTCATGAGCAACACGGTCATCGCCATTTGTTCTTGTGAGTATGTGGGACAAATATAGATAGGAACATTTTAAAATCATAGTGGAATTAACGAATCTCTATTTATATTGTGTGTATCAACTTGATTTTATTAAGCTATATATATTAACCGTTGAAAAGAGAAAAATTAAATCATTATAAACATTATATTAATTAACGAAAGTTCAACATGTTGAAATATTCGGAAAAAAATTAATTTTCAAATAAAAGTCATTAGTTTATGATGTCTACGCCAACTCTATTATGAAGAAACAAATAAAATTGTTTAAATCCAGAAAAATACACCTTATTGTTGTGATTCCGCGAAAACATACATATGTTCATTTTAAAATTATTTTGAAAATCATGTTAAAATAACTTTTCAAAGCTAAACCAAACCTTAAAAAATTCATGCTAACATGTCGGGACATTGTGGACGTCATTTGACTAATTTCAAGTGATATTAATTTTGAGGCAACTTCAGTGTAAACTCCAATCATATATTTTTATTTAATTTATAAGACTTTTAAAATAATATGTGATTGAGTTAATTACTTTATTGATGTGATAATATATAATTGAATATTTGGATATATTAATTTTTATGGTGGTATTTACTATGATTCTCAGACGTATATATCTATATAAAAGTGATAGAAGAATCTTTAAACAAAAATCAAAGAATATAGCCACATGACCAGTGAATTATGACTTACGAGAGCTCGTTAATTATCGTGTTTAATGTGATAATAATTGAACAATCTCACAGTTTTGGTCATGTTAAATAATTATCTATGCATTTAGCCACATGCAACCATAGTGACTGACTAGTTATACAATTTATAAGTGATCTTTTGTTCCCCCAAAGTCTTTGAATACGCAGCATTATTGTTTTTCTTCCGAGTAACGAATATTTTATTGTTGTGATCAAACATCAATAGAAAGAATAAACTATGAGTTACTTAAGAGAAACAAGTAATATAGTAATTATCTGGATGAGTCAAGTGAAATGGATAATTTATTATGAGAGAAAGAGAAGAAAAATTTTATCATCTGATCTTATAAAAATAATCAAAAAATATAAAATTATGTGACTATATAAGAATTAATTATTATTAATTAATTTTTAATATTAATTATATATAAATAGTTATATCACTCAAATTTAGTGATCAGATTATTATCTGTGGTCCCATCTAGTAACAATAAATATATATTGCCAGTTTGGTAGCTCGCACAAGGCATGTTCAATTGAATAATAGCATTTAAATGCTTTCTTTCACTAAGTCAGAAAACAACAGCGCTACAGGTTTAGCTTAAATGCAACGTGGCATTATAAATGTGAGTAGATGAAGGATACATATTCATTCACACAAGCCCTCCATTTTATAATAATTGAAGAATTGCCTTGATGGTGAGAAGTTTATGAATAAGGGTACATTTACAAGTTTGAATTTTGAAGAAAAAGAAAGGTCAACGAAAGACTTATAATATAAAATTATATTGCCAACTGATAATTTTACTCATGAAGTGTGGGACACCGTGTCAACTCACATATTGTCTACCATTGAATGTGACGTGGATTCTTGCTACTTGAATGAAATCTATATCTGATCCAATGATAAATGTGATGTGAGTCGACATTGTATCCCATACCCTATGCATATAAATAATACTAATCAATTATATTATAAGTCCTTTCTCCTCTTTCTTTTCTCTAAAATCCAAACTTACAAAATAAAACATTATATGGTGCATATTCTTAGGCACGGCAACCAAATCAATAATCTATACAAAAAAAGGTTAAGCTTGCACGTTTATACTTCAGTGACATGTTTTCTTCACGATTATAATACCATCACATTGTACATGAGTGGAGGAATATTCTTCTCATATTCGTTGCTGCCCTATATGACTATATATATGCAATAACCAATAAGAAGTCACATTCACTATACTCATATCACTCAAATCTCCTTTCGCCAACAATCAAGCAATATGGGGAACCGATCTTCTTCTAACAAGAACACAACTCTTCCAATTGACACCACATTTAAGCTTCCAGCTGATATACCAGTTTGGCCAAAAGGTTCATATTTTACTCCCTTCTTTAATTTCTTAATATTATGGTGCATAGTTTTACAATCCCACAACTATAATTGCAGCTGGAATATTATTATTCTGATAGTAATGGCAATTGTGATCGTGTTAGCAACATTTTTATGTAATTTTTCATATTGCAATACAATTGCAACAGTGACCGCAATCACAATTTAAAATCATATATTTTTACTTTCTGCTAATATATGAATGGTTTTCTAAACTAAAATTTCATACGCAGGTGGTGAATTTGCTAGTGGAATCATTGATCTGGGTGGCGGGTTAAAAGTGTCACAAATTTCAACCTTCAACAAGGTTTGGAAAACCTTAGAAGGTGGACCAGATAATGCAGGTGCTACTTTCTTTGAGCCAACAGGAATACCTGAGGGGTTCTTCATGTTAGGCTCCTACAGCCAACCTAACAACAAGCCTCTTTTTGGGTGGGTTTTGGTGGCAAAAGATGAGTCTTCAGATAATGGAGCACTAAAGGAACCAGTTGATTACACATTGGTATGGAGCAGCAATTCCAAGAAGATCAAGCAAGAAGATAGCAAGGATGGCTACATTTGGTTGCCAACAGCACCTGATGGCTATAAGGCCTTGGGACATGTTGTCACAACCACAGCAGATAAGCCTTCCCTGGACAGAATCAGGTGTGTGAAGTCAGATCTCACAGACGAACAATGTGAGACATACTCTTGGATTTGGGGACCAGGCAAGAGCAGTGATGACAAAGGTTTCAATGTCCATGCTGTGAGGCCAAGCACAAGAGGCATTACAGCCCCTGGTGTTCTTGTAGGCACTTTTTTAGCCCATGTTGGTGCCACCACAAGCACACTCCCAATTGCATGTTTGAATAACACCAACCTGAACAACTTCTCCTCAATGCCTAATCTATCCCAAATTCAGGCGTTAGTCCAAGCTTACTCTCCATACATGTACTTGCATCCTGATGAGAAGTACCAATCTGCATCCACCAATTGGTTTTTCACAAATGGCGGGTTGCTCTATAAGAAAGGTGAAGAGTCCAAACCTGTGGCAATAGACCCATCAGGGTCTAACCTCCCTCAAGGTGGGAGCAATGATGGTGCCTATTGGTTGGACCTTCCTGCTGACAAAACCAACAATGAGAGGGTCAAGAAAGGGGATTACAAGTCCTCCCAAGCTTATATCCATGTGAAGCCAATGTTTGGTGGAACATTCACTGACCTCTCCATGTGGGTTTTCTACCCTTTCAATGGTCCTGGAACAGCAAAAGTAGGACTCATAAATGTCCCACTTGGGAAGATAGGAGAACATGTTGGGGATTGGGAACATGTGACATTGAGGATAAGCAATTTCGATGGTTGGTTAAGGAATGTATATTTCTCACAACATAGTAAGGGTCAATGGGTGGATGCATCTGAGGTTGAGTTCCAAAGTGGAAACAAGCCAGTGGCTTATTCTTGCTTGAATGGCCATGCTTTCTACCCTAAAGCTGGACTTGTGTTGCAAGGTGTTGGTGACATAGGGATAAGGAATGATACTGCAAAGAGTAACATGGTGGTAGATTTTGGGGTAGGCTTTGAAATTGTTGCTGGGGAGTACTTGGGGTCAGAAATTATTGAACCACCTTGGTTGAACTACTTCAGGGAATGGGGTCCAAAAATTAGTTATGATGTGAAAGAGGAGTTAGAAAAATTGGAGAAGTTGATCCCTGCTTTAAAAGAGCTTGAAGATATTTTGCCAAGTGAGTTGTTGGGAGAGGAAGGGCCAACAGGACCAAAGGTTAAGGACAATTGGAGTGGAGATGAAAGGAGTGATGAAAGTTGAAAACTAATTGGTGGCATTATTGAGATCATGCAATTAAAAAGGAGGATTTTGTTTGTGTATGTATGTGCGCATTCATGCTGTAATAATGTATTTTTTTCATTATTTTAAGGTTCAAAATAAATAAAATTGCTTTTTGTTGTATTTGCATGCCAGCTTGTTCCCCTAGGCATTAACAAACATGTATTTGGTTTTTGAAAAATTGGAAAAGGTTCGTTACACGTTATTTTCCTAGTAGAAGAAAATTAGATTCTTTATACACATTATTTGAGGATTTGAGATATTTTTTAAAAAAATGTTATTAAAATAACTTTTATTGTATAAGTCCAATTATATATAGTTGAAACAAAATCTGTCTCGTCCTCTTATGAGAATACTTTTAGTTAGATACAAAAATGGTTTTGTGTGCTCTACTTGTAAGTTTTGTTGAAAAGAAAAGTACATAATAAATAGAATATGTGGAGATGAATAAAACTAAAGATATTTATCATATTATTGAGTCTTATCATTTGGCAGTTGAGAATACTAAATACAACACTCTGCACATCAGATGTTTAAAAAAGAAAAAAAAAATCTTCCTTATCCTATCATATATATAAGTCTGAAGGGACAAGGAAGGTAGATGCACGCTATGTCATTTAATACATATGGACTCTTATCTCTTCCCGTGTGGGGAATTTTTAAAATGAAAATGAATTGACAAAGAAAGAGCAGAAGTCAATACACACAAGAATGAGATTCAAAATCCAAAAATGTATGTTTAATTGGAATATCCATTCTATTACCATTCAATGTGATGGTGGCACCAATTTTTTTTATTCATATATTATATTTAAAGATAATAAAGTTAGTGTCCCAATTGGATATCTATTTTTAGTGTTAGAATAGCAAATGCCCCATACTCAATGGGCACCAACGTGGTTCATAATTTATAAACCAACAACTAACTACGAGGGGGAGGCCTTCATCCATGTGAACATGTTAAGTACCCACGATTATGAACGCGTAAGAACACTTCAAAACTAGACCAAAAAAAAAAGTAATTATAAACGCGTAATTATTTATTTATTTTGGGAAAACAAAGATGCTTCAAGCACATTATACAGAAACACAAACGTGGCCTAGCAACCCTACGAGAGTAAACCTGCACCACCCTAGTTTATGATTTACTTAGTGAATGCTGCTATAAGAGGAGCCCTCTTAGGATGGAAATAACGTTTCCCAAAATCAAGTCTCCTTTATTTTTTACCAATTACTAATATAAATACATATTACTCATTCCCAACTGATTGGTAGAACAGAGAATAAGACATGATTTAGAAACAGATAATTTTGGTCCACCCTCTTCTTCCTACCAATGTCCCTACACACGGCCTTAGAGATACACAAGTTTGGAAAATCTAAAAATTAAAAATAAAAACCTACATTTGTAATAGTATAAATTTAATTAATTTAATGTATTTTATGCACAATGCAATGGTTCCACTCACAATCACGTACACGCAACTTCCAAGACCAATTCATGCAACGTGATGAGCCGAAAGACTACTCAAGTTTCTTCTATTTTATATTTGGAAAATTCTATTTTAATATTCACATAAATATAGATATCCATGTGGATATGAAAGGAGTGATAAAGAAAAAAAAAATTAGGAGTAAAAGTAAATGATGCAATCTATATATTTTGTAAGTATAATATTTGAATATTTGAGAAAATTAAATGTTGAAATAGCACATTTGAAATTCACAAGTGCCACGTGGGATACATATTAGCCTGGGATAAATCCAATTACATCACAACTGATATATATTAGCCTGGGATAAAGCCAATTGGGCTATTTCTTTTAACTTATTTTGGAAAGTAACACAGCCCTGTCAACACTTAGGCCCACTGTCCATTTGTCGTATTTGGGTCCACTATTGCCGCCTACACACTTGAGCTCGGTGGGCATGAGATATAGGCAGAATTGGTTGACTAGGGCGATAGCATGACCCAAAAATAAAGGGCCCTCAATCCTCTACTGTGAGAAATTTTTTGTTGGCCACAGTGAGAATTGTTTTTTAAACCCTTATGTCTTGGACCGTGTTAATAAACAATCTATCATCATTAAATTTTATGTAATTTTCATTAAAGGCAAAAATAATATTATTTTGCACCAATAGATTTGGGTATGTTTCTATGGACATGAGGTCTAAATAATACAACTCAATCATAAACTAGGCTCTTCATTTTTGTTAAGGCCATAATGTAGTGTTATGGATTCGGGTGGCACGTCATGTTTTCCACAGTTTTAGTTAACCCCTTTTTTTTTCCTTTGGTAATACATTTTATGTTAATAACTGATTCAAAGCATTTATAAAGGCTTAAAAAAAAGAAAACTAATGACTTATTGTATGTGACAAAAAGAAAAACGTATTGACTTATTAAAGTTTAAACAAAAGAAGAATTAACTATTAATTAGGATATGAAAGGAATCATTTAGATGCCGAACACATTGATTTTCAAATAATTAATATTTATTAGTTTTTGCTCTATAGTGGCTGTTATTAGCATACATAAACTATCCAGATTTAAACTCGCAACCCAATTTGTTCGTTGGAGTTGGAGATGAGCCCAGAATTGAACCACTTAGCCACATGCCCATTGGTATCTAAGCACACAACTATATTACACGCACCCAGCTACTAACCCCACCATGTGGTTTCTATCCTACATGGGATACCATCCTCCATCCCCTCCAGGTTCATTTGACTACTTTTTTTATGTTATAAAGTGATGATTATGACAATGGAATTAATGTAATGTCCTTTCTTTTTTCCTTGCTTTATCCTATTTGGAGGCAAGATAACATAAATATTGCATTACCATATTCATCCTCTCGTCTATTTTGATATTGCCCCTAAGTCATGCACCTAAAGGAACAAATAAAATCTTGTTATTGCACGCTTTGACCCAAGTGAGAGTAAATACCGGCCAGCTAACCACAAAAACTAGTAAGCGATTCCGTAATAACCACCCCTTAATTTCTAAACTACGACAAAATTCATGGCAATCAATGGCCTAAAATAAAGTCAACCATAATTTCCAATAAAGAGATTTAACATTAATCTAACTTACCCTTTTTTTCTAAAAAGAAATATGTTTGCGAATATTTGAATTAGATTATGAGTGAATATTCATTTTGATTTGTAACAATATATTTATATTTTTAATTAGTCTTTACGGGTAAAAGAATTAACAATTTAGTTTTTAAAATTATTAAATATGATTCATATTGGTCTTTAAAATAGTGTGTCGTAAAATCCAATTTGATTCATATTTTACAATATATGAACTGAATTATTAATTTATTAATTTTAAGAATTACATTGAAGTACAAGTACAATTTTTGAATAATCAGAATGAATATTTACTCATTTAATCATAGTTATTCTAATACATATATTTCTTTAATTTTAAGGAATTAAATATTTGCAGTTGAAGAAGCTATAGGAGAAATTTAACCTACCTTTACCTTTGATGCTTTATTTTCAAG
Source organism: Dalbergia cochinchinensis (assembly GCA_031216125.1). Taxonomy (NCBI): domain Eukaryota; kingdom Viridiplantae; phylum Streptophyta; class Magnoliopsida; order Fabales; family Fabaceae; genus Dalbergia; species Dalbergia cochinchinensis. The sequence continues at coordinate 32,079,270 of CM062374.1, read as the reverse complement.
TACCTTTGATACTTAAGTAACTAATGAACCAATGCTCAAATGATATTTAGTATACATTGGACATATTGAACTCATTCCTAATTATTTTTTTTTAGGAATCTATTATTGTTTTTTTTTTTGAAAAAAAAAACTTTAGCTAGAAAACAAGAACTATATGAATAAAAAGAATCAACTTGAGTGCATGTTATCCAACCCGCAATGTATCCGAGTTTCATGGCTCTCAAAATCTACACCTGAGTAGATGTGATAGAACGGGGAGAGAGGTAGGGAAACTTTGTAAAAGTATTGGAATTTAACATAAAGGTGGGGTCCATAACTTCACCTTCAAAAGGAATATATTCATATTCTGGAAGAATATATTCATTTGTAGCCCAAAAAGATGCTTGAAACTCAAGCAAACAGGGCCTTATAACACTAAACTTCGGAACCAAACCCACTTTTTCCACCGAGTTCTACCTTTTTAAACACAATAATGAGTTAAAAGTGAAGCTCCTTGCTTTGCTTCATTAAATCACAGAGGCATATAGCTACCATGACATCGGTACTCTCAAGAAGGAGTCACACTTAAAACAGATGATCTAATTAGGGGTTCGACCCAAAAAAGAAAAAAAAATCTAATTAGGGGCTAATTTATTCGTGTGTTCAATACAAGTTGAGTTGGATTGGTTTTGAAATAATAATGGAATCATCTCATCAAAAACAAAGGTGCAAAAGGTTGGCTAGGTTGGTTATTCGAGTTAAATGTTTTAAAATTAAACCACGAAATGACCTCACTTTTATGGGGTTAAGTAATTTCAAATCGAAGCCAACTAGTAGAATCAAAGGTGCACTCATTATTTTTGGGTTTAATTGGTTTGTAAACAATAGAATCAACTCGTTGAAGAGCTACATTAATTATATTTTAGGTACATAAATTAATGGCACAATTGTTGTTTATTCAAATAAGTTAAAGATAAATGCATGATCACATTTCTTATTAACAATTATGTTATTAAATCCAACTATAATTGAATTAAATTTGAACTCTTTTTCCATTCACCCAAAAAAGTATTAAATTGTTTTGTTAATACTTTATAACATACGTTTAGCTATAATCGAACCATTTTTACTAGGACCGTCCATATTTTTATGATCTATGGTGTATTTGGTTGAGTAAAAAATATAGAGAAAATTGTTATGACTAAATTCTATGTATAAAATTATACATAGAACTCATCTATAAAACTTTTTCTCCCATTTTTTCTCCAATCAAATATACCCGAGATTAATTCTTACTTAAAAATATTAAAGTTATCTTTCTTTTTCTAATACTTTCTGGCGAGCACAAATCCTATATAGTTGATAAGACTTTATGGTTGTGTGCAGATAAATGGACAGTCACCAAATCGCAAATTAAGAACTCGAATAAGTATCCAAGAGAGGAATACAAGGCATTGAAGAGTCTTAATCATCTAGATTTCCGTTGTCTCAAGTCAGATTTACCATCCATCTGGAAATTAGGGATTGGTTTTAATGACCTATTAAGTGAGGTCTGGTCAAACTTTGCTAATGGTGGGACATGTTTTTATGCAAAATTTCACGGCTTTGCAATAAAATGAAAGTTGAGAGATTATAAACAGCTAAATGAGCATTTTGTATATCACAATCGGTTTCACACTTTTTGTGTAGGAATCTTCCTTTGATTGTCAAAGAAGAAAGCATTTATTCTCATCATGTTGATTTGGATGAATAATTTATTTAATTATTTTATTTTTTTGAAATAAAGGCTACAAAATAACAATAACAATTAAGTCTTGTAATACTAAATGGAGTTAACTATATGAATAAAACAACAGCATAATATTATGTTATAAATTGTATTTATATTTAACCGACTAAAAGCTAGATCTCTTTTGATAATTCCTCTTACTTTCATCTAATCTATTCTCCTTACTAGGAGTTCAATGAGTCTTACTACTAAAAAATTGTCCATTTCCTAAGAATTTAATCTCTTGCTAATTTTGTTGCAAAAAAAAAAAAAAAAATTCACAGGTAATATTCTCATAGATAATTGGTTGTTGTGGATTTTGAAATCTGTAGGTAATTACCTATGGTTTTTTTTCACAAGTAATTTGAAATATTCACAGCTAATTTTTGCGGAAGGGCAAGTGGTTGGGAGGAATTTTGTTGTAGATTTTTCTGCAAGAAATTTTTCACAGGAAATTTCACAGTCCACAATTCCACACAAAAATTCACAACTAACTTTTGCAACAAAATCCATAGATAGTTCAATCATAACAAAATCTGTAGGTAATCAAAATCTTCCATAATTTGATTTAACAATAAAGCACCCCTTGATATGTACTGACAGACATACCAACAAGATAAAAATTGAAAAACCAGTTGGTATAATTGAATTAAAGCCGGCAATGAGGTAAATAATATTACCAACAGGTGCTTTATTGTTACCGATGAGTTTTGAAAATAAAAATATTTTTTTATTTATTACTGACAGGTTTATTAACAGATTTCCAATATTTATTTTTATTTAAAAAATATATTTAGTTCTAATGAGTATATCCATCAGCAACAATAACATTTTTTTGGTGACTAAATACATTGCCATATGTGAGGAATTCATATAAACTATCTAGTCATTTGACATTTATTTATTTATTTTTTATTTATATAATAAATTAATTATCAGTTAAAATGAAATGAAATAAGTAATAGAGTAAATAAACAAAGAATAAAAATAAATAAATACATAGTGCAATAAGTATAAAAAATGTCCAAAATGTGATAGAACTTAAATAGCTAGAAAAGTAAAGACCAGTTGAAGTCTTCCTCATCAACATCGTAGGGGGCATCATCGTTTGACCCGTAAGGGGCATCACCGTCTAAACCATTGGAGTCGTCGCCACTATCAGACGAGGAACCCTTAGTAATGAATGATAGTGGCATATTTATAGGGGAGTTTCTTCTTGCTAGAGGATCTTGAGGGCTTGCATGTTGTTGAAGAACCTTAGTACGCTAGCCATGATCTTTTGTTGCATCTTCTTGAATTTACTTTTTTCTTTCTTGGCCTTTTGTTGTTGCTGCTGGTCCATAGATAGCTACAGCTGTCAGATGTCTTTAAGCTTCTCCTCTAATGCTGCTTGGCTCGCCGTATGCTCCTAGAGTTGCCAGAGAAGTTGTGCTTGCTGCTATAGCTCCTGATTGAGGGCATGCGCAAGATCCTGCAAGGCATCATCCCTATCAACTGACCCAATGGCAAAGGATGGAGGCTTACTATCAGGGTAGCACCCCATCTCATACATGCGACTTTTATAAGGGCCGCCATTTACCTGGGCACAAATATCCTCCTTATTTAGAGAAGGGACGTCAGCATCGGGCCTAGCCTCCACCAGCTGGGTCTCATTCTAGGTCTGCAACTGATCCCACAACTTTGTATATTCACACTATAGAGAAAAAAGATAAAACACATTGTAAATAATAATTATGACATAAATGATGAAGTAATAAAAATTAAAAGGCTGTTTGGTAAAGGTTTTTAAAAATTGTTTTTGATCTTTAAAAGTAAAAAAACCAAAAACTTGATTGCATATATGTTTTCTCAATACTTGTTTTAAAGATAAAAAAACATAACTCCCATTTTAAAAACAAAAAAACAAAAATAGTTTTGAGATTTTTTTAAAAACTGTTTTAATTCTCATATTCAGTTTTCCATTTGAGAACTAAGAAGAAGGAAAGAACACCACCACCACCACGAGCTCCTCCTCCACCACCACCTATGTCTTCCATCCCTTCCTCAGCCTTTACCATCGCGGCTTCTTCCCTTCGCAAAAACGTCGCCATCTGCCTTTGCCATCCTCCTCCGCGATCTGCCTTCACAGCATTTAGATTCACTGTCATCGTCGTCCTTCTCATTGCCAACATGCGCTTGCCATGGGGAACTGCCGGGACCAGATCTGGCGCCTCTGCCTCCACGACCCTCCCTCGGCCTTCGCGGCCCTCCCTCCCTCTTTCTCTTTCTCTGCTTCTCCTTCCCTCCCACTGTTGCTGATCTTTGTTGATGCCTTCAAATCTGCCGCCATCATCGTCCTTCTCGGTGCCAACATGCGCTTGCCGTGGTAGACCACCGGGACCAGTTGACCAAGTCGCCAACTCCGCAACCTTCCCTCTCTCTTTCTCTCTCTGCTTCTCCCTGCCTCTCGCTCTTGCTAATGTTTGTTGATTTTATTGTGGACACCAAGTTATAAATTGATCTAACTATTGTTGTTGGTCGATCTTTATTATGGTTGCTGGTGGTTGTTGTGATTGTTAATCTTTGTAAATTGACACCAAGTTATCATTTGTAATAATGTTAATTGTCAAATAATTTTTTGTTTTATCCATTTTAAAAGTTATTTTTTAAAAAAATTATCCCAACAAGTTTTCTTGTTTTTATGTTTTTAAAAATTGATTTTAAACTTGTTTTCAAGACATTTTAAAAAACACAAAAACAAAAACAATTTCAAACAACCCCTAAATATTAAGAGGTTTGATTTCAGACTTAAATATGTGGTCTCAAAGTGAGGGTTGACCACAGCTCTCGTCTCCCCTTTTCACCTTTTCGGGTGTGGGTCTCTCAGAACAGCTACCCTGGTTTGAAGGACGGTTTAACTCCATAGCATGCACGGAAATGTACATTAAAATTATTATAATATACAATTTAATAAAATTCAATTGTAGTAAGTTAATAATATATTAAAGATAAAAATATTAAAGTTACTAGTTGCTTTTGGGTGCCCTCCTAGTGCTCAACCCACCAATGTGCGGTTACCCGCCTTCCACTGAGACCCGATTTGTTTTACCCTTCTTGGACTTATCCTTAAAGATCAAGTTGGAGGTCCAATGGCACTACAAACTCACCGAGGATGGCATTATTAAGCCAAGAGCTGCTCATGTGCCCCTCACAGACATTGTGGAACATATCCCACAAGCGCCTGGAAGACCTAATGCAATAAGCTATTTTATGCAATAAGGTATTCTCACCTACTGATCAATGAGACTAGTAACAAAAATAGGTTAATTAGGTGATTAACCCAAGGATTAACCCACCAATTTCAAAAGTAAAAAATAGAATAAATGAGCTAGGTAGTTAACTCTATAAACAGCTTGACTAAGAAAACAAGTTGCATTTGCAATCCAGTCCACCGTTGCTGATGAGTTAATTAAACAAGTTAGCCCATTAGCCTCAACTCAACTCATTTTGTCGTCCCTGCTTTTCTCTACTCACAAACTATGGTGTGCAAGTAATACATTTAGGAAGAGTGAAGGGGGGGTCATGTGGTTCATTTGGAATGTTATGGAGGAGCTATGTGCGAGGTGTTTTTGGGTTGTTCCATTTCCCCTGCAGGAACCATTTGGTTGGTGAGATCCGTGAGGACTTTAGTGTAATTGAGAAATGGCAAAGTCGTCTTTGGAAGTCTTGAGGACTTGGTGGTTTTGTTTGCTTATGTTAATGTTATCCAATCTCTTAGCCTTGCTCCTCCTAATGAGCAATGTGTGTCTATAGCGAACCCCCTTTCGAAGGAGCCTGTAATTAACTTTTGAGTTTGCTGCGCCCCAACCAATTAGCGTTGCCCTCACCCTATCGTGTTTTGTTCTATTGTTGGGATTTGGTTGTTAATATGAGACAACAGTACACTTCTAGAAAGAATAGTTTATAGCTAGCTAGTTTTGAGAAGATGGAAAAAGGGTAGCGCCTCTGAAGAACTGGGGAATGAAGAAAAATGGAGGGTGCCTCGTTCAAGCACTTTATCCCCGTTTTGTTTTGATGTCCTGTTTTCCTTTTGTTCAGTGTTCTTTTTGTTGGTTTGAATGCTGTGTCTTTTTCATTTTTTTTTTAGCTTGTTTTGGTTTGCTATTTATGTTATCTTCAAAAATGCTATAACACCCAAAAGTAGGTGTACAATTGAGACATCTGCTCTATCACCATTAGATGTGATGATGACTCAAACTTTCTATACTTATCCATCACATCCAATGATAATAAACTAGGTATCCTAATTAGACACCCACTTTTAAATGTTAGAATAACAATACTCATGTTATCTTTGTTACTCTCTTCACGAGTTTAGCTATTTATATATAGGGTAAATTACACTCATCCTCCCTGAGGTTTGTGGAAATGCAACTCACACCCCTTATAGTTGTTTAACCTACACTTACACCCTCTTTGCTTGTCAAATTTTAAATATTTATATTATAATCACACTTCTCATTCACATAACACCTTTAGCGAATTTAACAAAATGATATTTTTGTGATATTAACTATTCCTAATTAATAAAATTATAAAACCACCCTTAAATTTAACAGAGTGGGGAAAGGTATCTTTATAATTTTATTAATTAAAAATATTTAATATCATAAAAATATCATTCTGTTAAGTTTACTAACGATACTTTGTAAATGAGGAGTGCAACTATAATATAAATATTTAAAATTTGACAAGCAAAGAAGGTGTGAGTGTAAGCTGAACAATTAAAAGGGATATAAGTTGCATTTTCACAAATTTTAGAGGAGGTAAATATAATATATATATATATAATATTTTGGTTACTATATTGTTGGGAGGGATATAATAGCCATTGACAAATTATGCATGCATGGGAGGGCAATCTTCACTCTCACGAAATTAAGTGATAAGGGTACGTATGAACTCTAAATGCTTTACAGAATTGGAAGGTCCCCCACTCCTCTCACAAAAAAGCACCACATAGATATCCTTAGGCATTGATGTTTACGTCCTCATATATTACCAACCACAGACCCTAAAGCTGGGTTCCATGTTACATTGTTTTTTTGTGCTTTCTCCTAGTGGTAACAACACAATTCGCTTGTTAATTTTTGACTTCATTCTCTTTATTTTGAAAATAAAGAAAAAGATATGTGAGCATTTATCTTGAGTGAGACCTCAAGGGTCAATTTATCTTAAATTTGAACACCATTTGGTGTCAAAAACATTATGTAAATGTATCAAGAATAAAAACAGAAATTGTACATTCATGTTCATAAATAGAAGTACACAAAACGAATATGGTTACCTTCAATAATTGATTTCTGTCACCACACACAGATACGTAAGTTCCAACCTAACTCTTTATTATCAACCTCATACTTTTCTGCAGTGATCTTTTCATCATCAATTTATACATTTTATGGACAGTCTAATAGTGTAAACAATTGATTATGAATATTTTTGTTTTTTAAATGTATCCTTTGAAGGAATAATCTGTTGTGAAAATTCACAGCAAATGTATATATATGAGGTAAAACACAAATTGAAAATTTTAAGTTGGATTGCTTTATTTGTGGAAGTGCAGAAGCTAAAAGTTATATTCTATCCAAAAGGCCATGCACGCTTGTGGAAAAGAACATGCATACAAATGCATACTCATGATCACTTCCAGGTCTTTTTTTGGGAATCTGGAGGTCAAATTTTTCGTACGTTTTTCTTTTGTTGGAAGTTTTGAGTCAATTTGGCTAAAGATGCATAAGTAATAAATTCATGCATATTTACATATAGTGCATCATAGAGAAAAAAATTTATAGTATTATATATTTTGTTGATTTCAGGTTCTAGCTAGTTAAATTTTGTATATTAAAATGGCATGCATGATGCAACTGCGGAAGTGCTACTTTGCAGTTGGTTAACAAGTTTTGGTGATCATCGTTCTTACTTTTACAATCATATTAATTAACTTATTACTTAGAGGAAACTAATACACTTGACATATCTTTTTGAGTTTAGGTAATTATATTTGACACTCTTTTATTTTGTAAAATTATTATTGGCTTCCATTGAGAGCTGAGATTCATTAAAATTATACTAATCTTTTCTGCTGATACTAAAAAAAAATAACATGTATATATAATTATTGATGATAAAATTATATTTTAATAATATTTAACATATATATTGATTGAATATTTTTTTTATCACTTGGAAATGAAACATATAATTATAACTTAGAGTAAAATGCACTTAATTAACCCTTTGAGGTATCAAGAAATAACACTTCATCATTCCATTAGTTTTAAAAACCCACACTCCACCCCATTTTATTAAGGGTATGTTTGATATATTTTTTTTCATTACTTTGTTTTGTATAAATTGTATATTAAATAAAAAAAAAATTTAATTTCTATACATTGTTAGTATAAAATAGTTTTACGCTAATATCCAATAAGGTATTTTACATAAGAAAAGGTGTTTTTTTTTTGAGACAGTGGGTGTAAAAGTTAACCATCCATGCTTATGTGTCAGCACCTTAATGGATGTCAATGTTAAAAAAAACTTATGGAAAACAAACTCTATTAAAAATAATCATAAAATAAATAATATTTTTAATTTCTATAAACCAATAGCCTAAAATAAATTGGTTTGTAACTTTTCACCTAATTTGGAACTCTCATAAATTTCTATTGATTGACAATATAAAATAGCTTTATACTATCAATACATATGAATAACTCATAAATAATATTACAAAGTATATTAAGAGTTAAAAATAATTATTTTAATTAAAAATTTAATAATAAGTATTTAAATAAATAAGATGTTAAAATTAAATATTTAGAATAATATCAAAATATGTAAATAAGGCTTAAATATCCTTTCGATCCTCGAAAAATAAGCAATGGTTTTGGTTCCTAAAATAAATAATTACCGGTTTTGGTCCAAACATTTCTAAAATTGTTTGGTTTTAATCTCTGGTGCTCATTTGTCTCCTTTAAATATTGAGTTGTGTAATAGAAAATCACATCATTAAATCCTACATTCCAGCCAATATAGTTACATGTTATCATAATTATGAGTCAAAATCCTACTATAAAATGAGTTATTAGGCCAAGTAAAATGAGTTATTAGGTTGATTCAATAGTTGACTGGGCGAAGATTTTGACACATGAGATTAAGATATGTCACATAAAATCCTATTATCAATGCATATAAATTAAACTCATTATTTATTTAATATATAATTTATACACAAAACATACCCTCAGTGAAATAGAGTGGAGTGTAGGTTTTTTAAACCGATGAGATGGAGTGTCATTTCTTGATATCTCGAGGGGACTAAATGTAGTGTACTCTATAACTTATGATAAAAGGGAGGTATTATAGTCAATTATACATCAAATATTAACAAAATATTATAATTTTATTAATAATAATTATGTACATGTCACATGTTATCTTTTTTATCACCTAAATTAATGAACTAAGACATACAGGCCTGCAAAAGAATAATGAGATTACGAGCCAAACTACTTAAAACAAATCAATAGTTTCATGATTCACATTTGGATTTAATACCAAATATACTAAGCCAAGCTCACTATTCTAAAAATGAATCTAATTTAAAAGTTTTCAAATTATACAAATCCAAACTTGGCTAAACCAAACCGCACAACTAAACAAATCTAAACTTCTTGCAACCTAAATTAATAAGAAAATATCAAACCAAACTATATCAACAAATAAATAATCTAAATTTCTTGTAATAAAAATTAACGAACAAAGATCAAACTAAACCAAATATCAACAAGTACCAGAACCTAACTACACTTAAAAAAAATAATATAAACAGTGCAAAAAGGAAGAAAACTTTCGGAGGAGGGAGAGCATACCTTCTTCTCCGGAATAGCTGACTGGTGAAAGAGGTGCCGGCGTCGGAGAGGTCACACCGGGATGGGGGGGTTGTTGGGGTCGCACTTGATTGTCGAGAGTCGCTGATGATTGTGAGAAGTCGCCTAGTGGGTTGCGGGGTCGCGAAGTCATCGAGGGGGTCATGAAGCCGCCAAGCCGGTCGGTGGGGATCGCATGGGTCGGTGAGGGGTTGTGCGGGTCGCGGGCTGGTCATGGGGGGTCGCTAGACTCAAGGGTTTCTGGTAGCGCGGGGCTAGTTGTCGGTCGTGAGGTGGGCGGTGGCGGTCGGCAGATCCGGTCCTGTCTCCGCGTGAGAGAGAGAGAGAGAGAGAGAGAGAGAGAGAGAGAGAGAGGGGAGAGGGAGAGAGAAAGGAGTTTTATTTAAGTTTTAGTGATGATTCGATTACCGACGAAAATAATCCGCCAGAAAATTTTGGAGAAAGCACCAATCTGTCCCTTTATTTATCGATGAAATTTCTTAATTTACCGATGGAAAAATCCGTCGGTAATATAAAAATTTATTTTTGCATATTTCCACCCAAAATTCCGTCGATAATATTTTTTTGAATAAATTTATTTTACTAAAAATTTTTCGACGAAAATTTTCCACCGATAATATTATTTTTCATGTAAATTTATTTTGATAATCAGTTACCGAAGAAAAAATCTGTCAGTAATTGTTATTCACATTTGCCACAGTTGGGTGCGAAATTTACCGACGGATTTACCGTGAAAACCAAAAAAAAAAAAATTTCTTCCATTTTTCTCTAATTCTGTGGGTAAATCCGTCAAAAATACCGATGGAAAAAATCTATCGATAACTCGCTTATTTCTAGTAGTGAGGGAAGGTTAGGGTAATTTTCTCTATTTATATGTTTAAATGATTTTTCATTCATGTGGGATATAATTTGTTAAGGATATACATTGTATGTAAAAGAAAATGTTAGGAAAGATGACTCATGTGTATGTCTTGATAGGATATGAGAAATTTGTTGGGATATGTGAAATATGTTTGCATTTGAAAATCTACTGGGATTTGAAATAAGGAGTCTTAGAGACTAAGGATCTATTGGTTATAAATAAAATTCATGGCCTAAGTATGTGGAAGATAGAACAAGTGGGAGATGTTGACCCTATTATGTGAGAGGGTGTACAAGAGAGATTAGGAATGAGAATAAAGTAATATTCTTATATGGGATTAATTGAAATATACTAACAGTGTAAAGATATTTTACATCGTCAGTAAATGAAATATTGACAACTCATCACTTTGAGTAATTTTTTAAAATTTAAACTTCACATGATCACATAATGGGTACGCATGAAAGTTTTTTATTGCATGACAGTGTAAAGATAGTTACACTGTCAGTGCATGGTAATTATACTCTTCTTATACCATTTTTTTCCTTTTCATAGTTGAAGTGTTTATCCTTTTATTTGGGTGGAAAAAGACATGTGATTTATTGAACAACTTAAATTCGTGTGTTTTTGCAGTCGTGGTCATGTTGCTAATTTCTTCCCTTGGTGTTGTTTCATAACTCTTTGAAATAGAGTTAAGACTCATAATGCATTTAAACATATGAGTGCAACTTAGACATATTTAATTGAAATTATTCTACTTTTATTGAAATTTTGTTATCTTTGATTTTTCATTTTTCATGTTCATAATAATTGGTATTTCTCATGTATGACATTTAATTTGATAGTCATTTGAAGAAATAATGTCCAGAAGAAAGCCTAAAGTTTTCCATTTGGGAGGCGAATGCTTGCCTTCTCTAGGCGGTGAGCCCACCCCTCTCCCCACCACAAGATTCCTATCTCTATTCCCTCTTCTGGTTTTGTTTCCTCTCTTCTTGTAAACCATCTCTGCCACCGCCACCGTAAGTTGCCATGGCTGTCACTCGCCTCTGTATCAGATTCAATTCATCATTGGTGTTTTTGGTTCGAGACTTTCAGATTTGGGTCTCTATTTTCTTGCACTGTTCATAGCCATCTTCTACGTCACCAATGTTGTGCAAATCTACTGTGGTTCGCGGCTTTGTTGTGACTTGTGTTCTCCGGTGGGTTTGCGGTGGTTTTCGCCGTCATCATTACCATCTAGTTTCGTTTTCTGGCCTTTGCTCCATCTTTGGAGTCTTGTGCGTTGCCAATAATAAGAGTAATACTTCACATTCAAAAAAAAAAAATGTGTATAGAATATGGAGGAGTGATACATAGCAATCATCACACTTATATTAAATTAAAAGTTATAAATCAGTGTGTAAAAAGTTATAAATCAGTATGTAAAAAGTTATAAATTAATATGCAAAAAGTTGTAAAAAAATTAAAGATTAGTATGCAAAAACTTTTTGCATATTGATTTATAACTTTATGCATACTGATTTACAATATTTTGCATACTGATTTAAAACTTTCAACTTAATATAAGTGTAATGTGTAAGTGTGGTAATTCTTTTCTTTAGAATATTTGACATAAATCAGGATAATTGTTAGATAAAATAAAGTGATATGACCCATTAATTTATCTATAAGTCTATAATTATGTCACATCATTTTGAATATAAAAGTCTGGATAGCTTTTTTTCTTTTTTAATTATCATTGTTCTTATATTAAACTAGTATCAGTATTTTACAGAATCAATGATTTATAGGTCCATCAGTTTTGTGCATTGATTCTTAAATTAACCTGCATACTTCGTCACGTATCATGATGAAATATAAATTAAATTACCATGTGTTATTCAGTTTTGTAGTTCTTCCTCATTGAGACTTCTCTATGTAATATTAATTACTGCATATCAAGTTAATTTCATAGACAGTGAGATGTTAGTAGCATAAGCTAGCCCAGTGAATCTGATAATATGCCAATGCGCTCGTTGTCAAAACCAATCCTAAAATAATAATGAAAAAAAAAACTCTGTCAAACAAATATGTGATTGGGACATTTCAATGGTAATGACATAAAGCCAATGCTTTCCATTATTACCATTGTATCTGATAGACTATTGGTGGGTTCGTACTAATAATTATGCTAAAAAGGGTGTCGTACCACGAAATGCCCCATGCATATGCATAAACAGCCAAATATGAGATTATGTCCATAATGCATCTAGCAAACATTGCTCAATTCATAAAAGATGTGAAGGGGACTACGAAAAATTTGTAGTCCATATTTACCAACATCATCATTGCATGGTCTCACCCATGATGCCCCAAAAAGCTACTCATGCATACCAAAATTTAATAAAGGGTATCTCAATTTGGAATGTAATTAACTATTCATGCTGAATAAAGTAATCAAGCAAGGAATGTGAGATAGAAAGAAAGAAAGCGAGAAAGACAGAGAAGGAGCGAAGGGAGTGAGGTGTCTTTTGACAAAGGAAGGTCTCTGCATGTTAGAATAGGGTAGCTTTATTTTTATCATTTTTAATAAAATATTTTTTTTTTCATTTTTTATTTTTTATTTTTATATATATTGAACATACACATTCTTTTAAGAAAGGTTAGCTAGCTCCTTCTCATTCCCATATGCTTTATACTCTGAGGAAGTAACCAAACCCGTCCACCGCCTTCTCTTCTTCAAAACGCACCCTATTCTTCCCCTATTTTGCATCGCATTTGTTCTTGAATCTCTTTGGTATTCCTCAGAGCCTCTCATCAGAGAGAGAGAGAGAGAGAGAAAGAGAGAGAGAAAGAAAGTGAGAGATGGAAAGAATGTTCCCTCCCAAGAAGCCCTCTACTATGAATTCCCATGACAGACCCATGTGTGTTCAAGGTGACTCGGGTCTTGTCCTCACCACTGACCCAAAGCCTCGCCTCCGTTGGACTGTTGAGCTCCATGAGCGCTTTGTTGATGCTGTGACTCAGCTTGGAGGGCCTGATAGTACTCTCATCTCTACCCTTTTGCCTCTTAATTACTACCCTTTTAGTTATTTTCTTTATTCGATAAAAGGTTTTAAATTATGGTTGCGGTCGCATATGCAGTCAAAGACATTTGTAAAACAGCAGCGTTAATTGCGGTCGCAGGTGTAGTTGTAGACCGCAATTTAAAACCTCTTTGATGAATCTTAGTTAGACATGAATATGATATGATATCTATATTTGGATCTGCATGGTCTTTATAGTAATCTCTTTTTCTCTTCAAAATTTTGCAGAGGCCACTCCTAAAACCATCATGAGGGTTATGGGAGTGAAGGGTCTCACCCTTTACCACCTCAAGAGCCACCTCCAGGTTTGAATACAAACCATATTTTCATGCGTCTTTTGCTTTTTGTTTATAACACTTTTTTTTATGGCACTGCCGGTTTCTCAGGTTGGCTTAATATGTCTGTCCTTTATTTGTATTTTGTTTTTCCTTTAGCTTTTATTGTCTTTTATTTTGTTGTTTTCATTTCATACAGAAATTCAGGCTTGGTAAGCAGCCCCACAAGGAATTCAATGATCACTCAATTAAGGATGGTGTGAGAGGTGACTCTTCTTTCTAGGGTTCCTGATTTTTTTGATTTTTTTCTTTATTTTATTTCTCTTTGAACTTTTTGTGTTGTGATCTTTACACTTCGTGATAGTTCTTTTGTATTGACGAAAACTTTTTGCACTGGCAGCTTCGGCTTTAGAGCTGCAACGAAATACTGCCTCCTCTTCTGCCATGATTGGCCGCAACATGAATGAGTATGCTTCACACTGCTCTTCCATCTATACTTTTCGAACACAAACATGCAAACCAATTTTGAAGAGAATTTGCTACTTTCCTTCTAGCCTAAGTTTTTCTCTTGATTCTTTTTTGGGGTGTGGGGTGGGATTCGGGTTTTCTTGTGGAATGTATGTGTGAAAACTGTATGGAACAGTAACTCACACATGGTTGATGCGATTAGGATGCAAATAGAGGTGCAGAGAAGACTGCATGAACAACTCGAGGTAAGCACAACCCTTCCAAAAATTCCAAGGAATAATTCAAGATTTCTCTTAAATGGAAATGAGCCCTCTCATGTTAAATTTTGATATGACTTTACCATCGATTTAAGTGGTAGGACCTAAACATATATAATATATGATATAAACAAATTAATGATAAAATTATACATGATAAAGTTACTTGAAAATTTAGCATGAGAGAACCCATTTCCTAAATTAAGCTCATCTTCCATGGGTATTTTCTACATGGATTTAGGTGTACATGGCAGGTTCAAAAACACCTTCAGCTAAGGATTGAGGCTCAAGGGAAATACATGCAAAGCATATTGGAGAAGGCCTATCAAACACTTGCAGGTGAAAACATGGCATCTGCTGCCAATAACATGAAGGGTATGGGGCCACAAGGTATCCCTGACATGGGAGTCATGAAAGATTATGGTTCCCCTCTCAATTTTTCTTCATTTCAAGACCTAGACATTTATGGGGGTGACCAAATTGACCTTCAGCAGAACATGGAAAAGCCACCCCTTGATGGGTTCATGCCAATCAATGAGAACCTGTGCCTTGGGAAGAGGAGGCCTAACCCTTATAGTGGGAGTGGGAAGAGCCCTTTGATTTGGAGTGAAGATCTCAGGCTTCAAGATTTGGGAACAGCCTCATCATGCCTTGGCCCTCAAGATGACCCTTTCAAAGGTAGTGACCAGATTCAGATTGCACCAGCATCAATGGATAGAAGTACTGACATTGACCCCATGTCTGATATCTATGACACAAAGCCTGTGCTCCAAGGGGAGGACAAGAAATTTGATGCATCTATGAAGCTTGAAAGGCCATCACCAAGAAGGGCACCTCTTCAGGCTGAAAGGATGAGTCCTATGATCAGCACTGGCACCATGGCACAAGGTAGAAGCTCACCATTTGGGTGAGAACTATAGTACCATACTACTATAGTTCTAGATCATTTGCTTATGATTATGTAATTGACTTCTTGTGAAACTTTCTTAATAGTATCATATATCTAGGGTTTTGAATTGGGTCTTTGAAATCATCAGCAGTTCATACGAGGGTTATTTCCTCCTCTCAAGTACTGTTTATGTGGTATAACGCCTTTGCATGGCAAACTATAAGTCTTTCTAACTTGTATAATTAAAGCACGTGTGGTTGTGCTTGAATGTGAGCATTCTCACTTGGTTTTTAACATTTGTTTCACACTTTTACTTTATGATTGGTTTACATATATGTGTTGAGATTTTGTGAACAATTTCATTAATCCATCTGTTGATGAATTACAATTGCTTGCATGTTGTTATGATCGATGTGAAAAATTCGAAGCTATGAAAACTTTTCTTCTTTTTACCACGTTGATGGTTTTCTCTTTATATCTTTTTTCTTGGACCCCCACTTCTAATTTTTTTTTTTGGCCTGACTTCATGTATGAAACATTCTCTGCGTCACTACTAAGCAGTTTCTTCATAGAATATATCTTTTTGAGAGGTGATATGTGGTACACTAATATCCATAAATTAAAAAAAGAAAAGTTTGATGTCGCTTCCAGTTCTAGTAGTAATCAAATTAAATTGTGGCACATAGATCACATCATGGAAGCGATTCAATTTACCATCCCCAATTAATCTGTGACACGCTGATCATCATGTGTGCAACTTGTTATTGATAATAAAAAGAAAAAAATTAAACAGAAAAAAATTGCAATAGGAACATGAACAACATTTATACTTAAGTTAATGAATTTTCCTTGATAATTATAAAATTTATGTTTACCTTGACTTTCATGTCTACATGGATCTTGGTTATGTTTTTGAGGTGACCTTGCTATAACCAAGTAACCAGCGGTTAGGCATTAATCGTTTTCAGTTGGTTAGTACAAGTTAGTTATTCCCAATGATTGAAGGCAAATCTCTCGGGAAAATGTAAGAACAACCCAAATTGGTTTTTTTATTTATTTTTTATTTTTTCAATGATGGAAAGACAAATCCGGGCCTCCAAGCATGTAATATGGAATTTGGAAAGATGGAGCAGTGAAGGGAGAAAAGTTAAAAGAGAGAATAATCAACTTTAAAATGTTAAGTCATTTTCAAGAGTTAGAGAGTACACTGCGATATGAGCCTTTCCCTTGAAGTTCCTAAGGGATGAGTTGAAGCCGACAGAGAGTATCTGTCTTTCACTATCTTTCCTCTTCTTTACTGCTCTATATTCCTTGGGAATAACATGATCGGGACAACAAAGTTGCATCTTATCAGAGAAGATTTCACTTTGAAATTTCTACCCTTTTTGGGTTTTATGAAATTTCTAAATTTGCTAACTTTATCATGCTGAGTAAAATTGTAAATGCAAAACACTAGTAGAGATACCCCTTTAGGGAAATTAACCTCCAATATGCATTTTACAAATAACTTTCACTAAGTCATGTTCGATGTAGCTGTAGAATGGAGGTAAATGAGATTTTGGTTTTTGGTGGATATATAAATGGTTCTGTCTTACCTCATGATTAGAGTAAGTCTGTGCATCATCTAAGACTTTTTTTTTTCTTTTCAGATAATTAAGTTTCACCCTTCAACAAGGATGAGAATAGGACAGTATATCAGAAGTTCAAACAGACCAAATTACAAGCATCATATAGAAAGCCACTACACCTTAAGAATAAAGAGCACACCCTATCTGTCAACTGCAAAATCTAAGACTTACAGAACACCTTCGGTACTTAATAAGAAAGTCGTGAAATCAAATAAAAATTAATTATGGCAAAAAGTACATGTGCAGATTATCAACTAGATGAGCTAATTATCGTCATTAGCAAATCACGCAATTCTTATGCAACCAAAAAGAGAAAGAAAAGGAGGGACAATCCTTTTGGTTGTGCCACTTCTTTAGATAATATGTAGTAATCTTTTGATGCATTTTCTTCATAGATTAATAAAGACCCTTGTGAACATCTCTTTGTTGTGTTTCTAATTGATTTAATTTGCTTGCAGAGCTTGCTACCCAAGTGTTTTATTTTTCAAAAAAAAAAGGATTTCTGCTTCTTTGCTTTCGATCTAACTTTAGTAAAATAAATAAAAATGATGATGAGAACCAAGAAGTGAATATTAAGTTAAAAATAGTAATTGGAGCAGAGAGATGACATTGATTTTGAATCTGAAGATGATCATCTTAATTAAAGAAGCAAAGAGATCTTGGGAACTAAGAAAAATGTTATAGGACTCTCTTATGATGTTGAAGTCATATATATAGGCTATGGCAAAGAATCAAAGAAATTTGAAAGGCACAAAAATGGAAATTTGAAACGCACAAAAGATGGAGGGAAGACAAGAAGAGCCAAGAAATAAGAGTCAATTTTCTCTGAATGTTGTGTGGTGTTATTGTGGTGTTTCATATTAGTGGTGTTCATCTTTGATATGCTCCTCTCCTTTTGGAGAAACTAGGACCTTTTTCAAATAAATGTCGGAAAAAAAAACCTAAAACAAGACTAAAATAGTTGAATAAAAATTATTTAAATACTAAAGCTTGTATCTTGATAAAACTGAATAATTCATAAATGAAGCATGAAAAAAAATTGAATTTCCTTTTTTAATTATTATTTGCTCATGTTTATTATTTTTCTCAAATGTTGTGATTATATTTTGTGTTCATTTAACTTGAATTTTGTTATCACATTTTAGAATTTTTGTGATTTGACTGATTAATGTAAAAAGAGGGGAAAAGAACTTTAATGATAAAAAACTTTTTAAACAATAAAACAATCTGATGTTAATTGTATGGTATGATATCCTTAAATGTTACATGCATTATGAGTTTATCATATATTTTATACAATATTGAACCTTATGTAAAAATAAATTTGTTTTCAAGAAGAGGTTTATCTTGATCAAAAATATTTTTCATAATTGAAAGAAATTAATTTGATGCACAAACAAGTCATTCAATTAAATTTTTTCATAGCTAAATATTAATTGTATAAAAAAGTTTACAGTAAAAGTACATCAAAATATATTATCATAATCTTTTTAAAGAATTATGTAACTTTTGCCTCTTCCTTACAATAAAGCATGCATACATGGGTGAGAAAGTTCTTCGGCCAAGCAGTAAAACTAATTTTTATTAATTTAGTTATTTCCTTTTTGTATATGACAATGATTATTTTATTTCAGTATAATCTACATTTTAGGGAAAAAATTAAATATCCAGTGTTATTAATAACTTCAACACAAACTGCCTCGAAGTAATGCTAATCATCCTAGAACAAATATATTAAGAGTGGAATAAGATTTGGGTTTATGTTCATGATTATCATCTCTTCTAAAAGTTTAATTAAGCTTTTAATTTGGAAAGAAGTATGATTTTTTTAATATATATTAGAGTCTTTATAATTAAGTGTTAAAAGAGGCATTTGTATAAGAAAACATGATAAAATATTTAATTATTTATGTGCACTAATAAGTTTAAGTGTTTTGGGGGAGATGGTTTAACACGGCTGTTTGGTACCATAATTAACTTCCAAACTCAACCTTTGTTATTAAAACAGTTGCCGTTTTTCCTTTAAAATAAATTTTACCTTAATATATTTTCAATTGAAATAAACCTTAAGCTGTGCATCTATTTGTAAAACTTTCTTCTTTTGTCACGTTGCAACGACCCTATAAGTAGCCATATGCCTTCCAGGCGTGTTAAATCCTTTGCTTCAAAAGAAGAAGTATAATCGATAGACAGATATAAATGCACAAGCACACACACATGCACCAGCCTTCTCTCTGTGTCTCTCTTTTCTGATCTCTGCAATGTGAGTACTGTGTGTGAGAGAGCTTGTTAGATCCATGACCATGAACCTTTTCTTTCCCAAGTATTTAAAAATAAAATAAAATTAAAGGGGTGGCTCCGCAACCTTTATTGGTTGCAGAGAAATTTTAAGCGCTGCAAGTTGGAAAGAAAGCTCCCTCTCACTCCACTAGTGTAGTGTAGTACTCAGAGTGAATGTGTGTGAGAGAGAGAGAGAGAGGAAAAGCTAATAAAGCCTAAAGGGGAGGAAGAATACAACGCACTTCCATGCGTGCAGATATCGAGGAAGCTTCTATCTTTATGTGCACAAAGTTACGAGTCTAAACATTTAAAGCTGAACGATGATGCATCACCAATGTACCACCTTTGTTTTTTTTTTCTTATAATTTTATTTGTTTATAATTATTATTAGGCTCGCGGGTTATAAGTATTTCTAAGGTATTAGTTATAGCTTTAAAGATAATAAATTTAAAAAAATTCTTAAATTCTTGACGCATGACATGTATTATTTCATATTTATGGGTAAAATGATATTTTATTTAAGACTCGCTCTTAATATCTATTTTTATTTGAAATATCACTTTCTAATTAAAAATAGATCCACACCATGCTTGATGTGACTATAAGAATTTCTGGTAAATTTCATAATAAAATAAAGCTTTTTAGTTTTCAATATATCTAAGCATTTAAAACTTGAAAATTTATTACTTTTAAAACCCTAACCAATTTCTTTAGAACACAGACTAAATTTGGGCATTGGTTAACCAAATCGTTAATTGGGTTTTGCTAACTAGATTAAAGCAGTTCGATTCAGAAAGCAAATCTTATGATAGTATATAACTGACATAATGGCAGTTTTTCTTTCTGAATTAACGTAAGGAGGTTGTGATAGTACTAGTCAAGCACATGCACGCTCTTCCATGCACATGAAAATCATTGGCAGTTCAATTTCAAGCCACTTTGTGATGTGTTTACTATCCCATTCACAGCTTCGGGTCTCGTAAAGAATTCCCTATGGCTCTTAGCAAAGTAAAGCACAGAAGCTTCTTTTGTCCCCACACACACCTTCCCTTCCCCCTCACAAACACTCAAACGTGTTAGTCTCCAAGAAAATCAGCCATGCTATAAGCAGGCAAGAAACACTCACTCTTTTGTGGTCTTTAATTTTTGGGCAGAAAAGAAACCAAACAAAGAAACACAGGCAAAAATTAACACATGGCTAGAGCTCCTAGCTATATCTGTCAATCTTACATGAGTCTTTGAAGGCGCTTTGAGCCTTTGACACCGCAAACATTGTCTAGTTGTTGCCCAATTAGAGGACTTCATTCATTGAGTTGAAAGTTATATGTTGGGATATATTTGATTAATTATTATAGTATGCGCTTTAATGAAAAAGCAAAAGGAACAGGACAAGCAAACGACTTTTGATTAAGAAATGGTTAACATGTAGAGAGCAGGTTGTGCATTGATTATCTTAATCATTTGCCTTGAGATTTTGTTTTTCTTTTACCCTCCTTTCTTTCTTCGGATCAAGTTGGCTTTTAGTTAGTTGCTTCTCCCAAATACTCTCGGATATGACTTGATTTTGAGTACGGGTGACAAACTGATGTAGGAATCCATTATCCATCTAGTTTAATAAGATATAGGACTCAAGTCTCTTGTTGCTTTTCTCTATCTCATTCTCTGGCCCCAATCAAGTTTTATCATATATTCAAATTAAGGGTAGTTAAAAAATATTTGATTAGACAAAAAATATGGATAATATTATTATTACATACATATCAAAAGTTTATTAAAGAGACCGTGAATGAGATGAGAAAATAAAACAAAAGATTTGGTTCCATGAAAACCTAATTCAATTATTTTGTAGCTGGTTGCGTAAATAAGATAAATCAATATAATATTAGTAATGCAATATCAATTCGTTGTTAGCGGTGTATTATATTTGTTTATTCATTAAAATCCCCCCATACATTAAGCTGATGAAAACTTAAATGAGCCATTCAGATATGGAATTAGGCTTGATTGGATTTTAACTTCTTATATCTGTCTTTCTCTTCTTTATCCCATTTGTTTATAATATTTGTTAAATAATAACATGATTCTTAAAAATACATAAACGAATATAAATTATTATTATTAATTAAAATCATGAAACACTTAAAATAGTTATAATAAAAAGAAATATTAGAATTGTTATGAAATTTACATTATAATAAAAAAAATAAAATTAATAAATATTCAATACACTTGTAATTGAAACTAACAAATAAATAAATGTAATAGGTACTAATTAATAAATACTCATAAATAATTAATTAATAAAACTAGTATTTTGTTATAATTATAATTTTATATTTAGATTTTTATATCAAATTTATTTGTGATGCTAAATGAATTAATAACATTATTTACTATAATAATGTACTTTATATAATGTTACATCAAATTAATATTTTATTAGTTAATATTTACTTTGGTCTCTAAATTTGGTTACATGGGTCACTTTGTTCCCATTTAAAATTATCCTTGACTCTATAATTTTAAATCACGTTAATCCTTGAAACCAAATTTGTTAAGACTCCATGGTAAGTGTTGATGAGTAACAATAACCGACATGAAATCATACTATCTAGCTCATTATGTGAAATTTGACTCATCTTCGTTACTAGATATTTTATTAGACTTAAAGAAGCTAAATATATATGAACTCATTATATCAATCTATTATTTGTACATGCCACGTAAAAAACCAGATAGTAGGCGCTACGATCAGCTAGCGATACACATTAGCAATACACTAACGATGTCTAAACTATTTGGGTCCAAGGATTAACGTGATTCATAATTACAAAGCAAGAGATAAATTATGCTACAAAATTTTAAACTTCAGGGATCAAAGCGATGATCGACAGTAGAAGTAAAAGAAATACAAAAATAAACTCTTTCTCATTAGAGAAAATAATACAAAAAGAAAAATAATATAAAGAACATAAAATTTAACGTGGTTCAGCTTTAACTGCTACATCCATGACCCTTAAAAGGACTTTTAAAATCTTTTGCTATTTGTAAGTTTTAAACGAGTAAAATTATAAACCATCCTTACAAATATTTTATTACATAAATAGTTTTTAAAGACTACCCATATGGAGCCTTCCACTCTTAGAGGATGTCTAACCTAAACAAGCAAAGGCTATATATATAGGCTAACACATTGTGAAACTTCTACTTTTACCCGATATGGGACTTTGAGTTAAATCCCAACAAATTTTCCCCAAAAACCAAAGTCTCTCCAAAAAAATGGCTACAATAACTGTCTCCACAAATATTATATTCTTCTTGTAAAAAACTTGTATTTCCTAAGTATTAAATAATATAAACAAAATCCATACCCACTTTATTCACTTGTACAGCTGATGCATACGAAAAATGTCACTTAACTTTCACATTGCTAAAAAGACTTTCGACACAAGTTATCTTCACTTGTACCATCACTACTCATGAGTCAAGCTGTTTGACCTTCACAATGCTAGAAAGACTTTCAACACAACGGACCTCACACATGGATCCAAATACTACTATTTTCTTCAATACTCGACAAGCCCAACTGATCCAAACCATTGGCTCTAACACCACTTGTTGAGCAAAGAGGTCGAGGGGACCAAAATTTGAGCGACTTAAACAAATGGACTGAGCAATAAATCATAAAATGTGCCGGACACCACATCTTAGCACAAAACGTTAAGTCAATGAGTCTATAGGTCCTCCCATCATATATACTATTCACCTAGTGCAAGCTTAACCAATATGGGATTCCAAACTTGCACTTGAAACCAATAATCTCCTTCTAAGTGTGAGGCCCAACATAGGGCACCTCTCCTCAGCAAAAGCTTTCATAGCAAAGCCAGACACAAAGTATTGGTCCAGTGCTCTAACAAAGGGTTGGTACCACACCTAAGCATACACAAATTAAACCGTCGTGGCCTAGCCGAACCATTAGCTCTTATATAGCACTTGTTGGATAGGGAAAACAAAAGAAATACAAAAATAAACTCTCTCTTGCTAGAGGAAACAACACAAGAAGAAAAATAATATAAAGAAGATAAAATTTAACATAGGCCAACACACTTGTGAAACTTCTACAAAGGACCAAAGTAAGCATAAACTCATTATTGCATACTATCAAAATTTAACTGTCCGACCAACAAGCTGTCAAAGAAATGTTAAGTCGCCTAGTCCTCCATAAAGATGACAATACAAGTTAATATATCAGGAAATACATTTGTTAGGAAGGGAAATAACTCTAAATTCTCTGTTCCCCCAAGATTGATGAGAGAGCAACTTTTCCCATAATTTTCAATAAAAAATTAGTGAAAAGGTTTAACAATACTTATATTATAAAGTCTCCTATCAACTTTTATTTTATCAAATTTTACTTGAATAAATTACGCTGAATTCACTTAAGATTTGTGAAATTCACCTTGACTCTCCTCTATTTATTCGGGTAACACTGGCTTCCACTCTAATGTGCAATGAAGAGAAGAATATTTTGATGATTTCACAAAGGTAACACTAAACACTGTTGCTCTGTTTAGAGTATTCAATTCATGTTTGGAGTAAATAATGAAATCAACATGATTTATTAAGATTCATCACTTAAAAAATATAAAAGACAAGTTTTCAAATATATGTATCAGATACCCATGTATAATAAATAATTGCTATATATGTTAGCTTTATTATTATTATTATTATTATTATTATTAAATGGGTCAAATATATTTTACCCCCTGAACTTTATATAATGCCCATTTTACACCATGACTTTTTGACACTGCATCACGACACCTCTAAACTTTTCAAACAGTGCAAAACACCCCATTTTCTAAAGTTGATATCCATTTTCACAATTAAGTAGTCATGTGCAAGTGACGTGCATAATTAAACGAACAAAAACATCCTTTATTTTAATCAAATTTCTCGACCCTTAACCCTCTTCCACACATAAATGGACAAAAATACCCTTTTGTTACGATCGAACTCTAGCATTTGAAGGAGTATTTTTATTCGTTTCTAAGTGTGGGAGGGTTTATGACTGGGAAGTTTTATTAAAAAGGAAGGGCATTTTTATTGGTTTAATTGTACACATGACATGTACATGACTACTTAATGGTAGAAATAGATGTCAACTTAAATGAAAATGTGTTTTGCACTGTCCAAAAAATCTGCGGGTGTTATAATACATATTTTGAAACGTCAAGGTATAAATTGCATATGACCTAAAGTTTAGAAAGGTAAAATAAATTTTACCTTTATTAAATTGGTCATGAATGAATTAAGATTTGAATTTTTTTGAATTATATCATAAATAAATTGTTTTGGCCTTTTATTTTACTCTAATTCAAAATCTACCCAACCAATCCATTATCGATCCATAATTTAGAGAGACCAAAAACCTCAATAATTTATGTGGTCATTTCTTGATTGAAAGGAGTTTGAAGAAAGCTTGCTTCGAGGTTGTTATCTCCTGTCAGTTGAGATGGTGAAGAGATCACTTCTGATAATGTTGATCATCAGTTCCTTTATCTGCCTTTACTTTGTAATCAAGCAATGTTGGGTTTTTTCGGTAAGAGGTAAGACTCTGACGAATCGTCATTTCACGCATACATGGAAAGTGTAACTAAACTCGGCAATAATATTTGACAAATGCACCTCCGTGGATCCATTAAACAAGTATTTACTATGTATTTCTTTATATTAAGATAGCTTTAAGTTGCGATCATTTTACTGATTTTAGTCAAAAGCCACATTAAAAATTGTTTGGGTCAAATTGCGTGTATAACTTATCATTTCCTTAAATGTCATTTTAAGCGATTTTTAAGAAGTTGAAATATTAAGGTTCTAAAATAAAGTAGACTAAACTATCAATTTGGTTCCTCAAAGATGCATGTGATATCAATTTAATCTCCAAAATTTTTTTATATTAATTTAATTCTTAAAAGATATAAATAACAAGGGTTTAGTCCCTTTTGTTTTCAGTTTTGTGTATGTCTATGATGTTTGCTGTCTAGTGTTGGCTTGGCCCTTTATGCGGTCACTGTTGTGTCTTGTGAGGTGTTGGCCACTTGTAGGTTAGTGGTGGCAGTTTAGATAGGGGTTGCAGCTCTTTTGTTCCTCGTCCCCTTCCGATATTTTCTGAGATGTATGTTCTTGTATTTCAATATGGTATATTGTGATTTGTTTATTGATTTTGTAAATATTTTCTGTATATGGTTTTTCTGTGTGCTATGTCTCGTGTTTTTTGCTGTGTTATCTTGTTGCTTTGCTGCAAGGATTGTTTTGCAGGTTGGAAGGGGGAAATATGATATTTGGATGCTGGAGCTGTCTGTGTGGCCTGAATCACCTCTTAGCTTTCAATGACAGGTTTAGGCTCGCAACAGAAAATGATATTTTGACACCTAAAAAGTGGGTGTCCATTCAGATATTTACTCTATAATCATTGGATGTAACAGCGGTTTTCACTTATTTTTAACATCCAATAAATATAAAGTGGGTATCTAAATAGATACTCATTTTTTGAGTGTCAAAGTATCATTACTCGTCCGCCATGTGGGTTTTCTGGCATTCGGTAAATATGGGAGGTGGTCTCTGTCTCGATTGGAGAACTGAGGTCGATGCTTCTTTCATTGCGAGGATAGGATGTTGTCAATTGCTGTTCCCTAGATGCGATGGTCAAGGCTAGAAGGGAGGTGTCCATACTCCATTGATTCAGGAGTGTTATTTTCGGGTTTGGACTGAAGGAGCTAATGGAGGGTCCATTTAATTTTTAAGGATAGTAGAGTTTTGGACATAAATGAATCATGGGTGGTTGAGTTTTTGTGATAGTTTGGTTTTTGGTTATCAATTTTCCTTATTGTTTCGGTTTTGTTATGTATATTTCGATTATATTAATGCTATTTTAACATTAAAATATGAGTGTTTACGTAAGATATCTATTCTATTATCATTGGATGAGATGGTGATCTCCACTATCTTCATCCATCCATCACATCCAATAGTAATAAAATGGGTATCTTACTTAGACATATACTTCTGAATGTTGAAATAGCAATACTATTTCGGCTATGTGGTTGCCTATAAGCTCTTGTTGTTTTGTTTGCCATTGTAATCAAAACCCTTGGTGTTCCACCTATGCCTCTTTCTCTTATGAGAGTCAAATGTTTTGAGCTATCTACCAAAAGATTGAAATGCATAGAGTATATTTCATCCCATGTGTAAAGAATCCAATAGAATGATATTAAAAAAGATCAATTCTCAAATTCTCTCAACTTCTCATACTCACTTTACGTTTTTTGTGCACTTCTCATAACTTTAACATAGCATCGAGTGGCCCAAATTCCCTAGAGAGATCATGAAGGTTTGACCATCGGCGGTTTAGTATCAAATTCTGCACTAACAAATTTGAAACCATCATGCTCATGAATTATGCATTTGAATTCTTATCCTCTAGGTTTGATGTCATTGAATCATCCTCTGCAGTTGAAGCTTCATGGCACAAAAATTTTCTCCTCTCTAGATGCAACAAGCAGTTGTCATGCATGATATATGGCCATCGCCTAAAAAAGTTTATCAATCAATCTACTATGGTTCCGGAACAATTTTCTACTCCTGAAGATGAGTTGAATCAAAATATTTCTAAAGATTTTTTGCTTTGGCAATGGGAAGATCAAGTGCCAGTTTTGTGGTTACCTGGATCTCTCTTTGATTACAATGGGTATCCAGATCCCAAAGCTACAAACCATGCATTCCTATTCTCTCTAGTGTCGTGCATAACTCGCCCTACAATGGTCTTTTGATTAGCTACCTGTTGGCAATGGTCAAGGTTTGTCTATCCCTAATGTTGGTTATTTTAAAGTTTATCCTCTTATATTTCTTCATATCATTTGTTCATTACTAGTTTGTTATATGTTCCTGCAATAACCGATAATTTGCTTAATGTTAGCCATCTAGCTAGGGATAATAATGTTTACTTTGAATTTTGTCCAGCCCTATGTTTTGTTAGATCTTAAGGTTCCAACGAAGTTTGAACAAATTAGAACTCTTACTACTAAACACGCAAAATATCAATGGAATTAAAATTTTTATCGATGGAAAATAATATTATTGACAGATTTATAGTCGGTCTAGAGTTGTGGGATATTTATGTGTCAGAAACTATTACAAACAGATTTTTAATTTGTTAGTAAGTTACAGATGGCGTAGCCGACGATGCATTAATAAAAAATTGTCACTGAAAGGGTGAAATGAAATCCGTTAATTTTTGTTTTCTGAAAAATAATTACAATCCGTTGCAATTTGTCTGTATTTGGGAATTATAATTTTATTACACTCCATTGCAAACCCATCGGAAATTGTATTATTTTCCAAAAAAACTTTGCCACTTTCCGTTGGAAATCTGTCAGAACAAGAATTTATGTTTTTCTTCCTTGCAGTTGATTATTTTGGTTATTATGTATTATTATTTTCATATTAGTTGTTAACATGACAATTATTATAATTATCAAAAAATATTTTGAAATATTTAAAAAAATGTGATAGAACCACAAATATTAAAAATGAAATAAAACTTTAAATAATAAAAAATTAAAAAAAATATAAACTTGTGATATCATGAGTCCACGTATCCCTAGACAAGTCTAATACAGTCTTATGATGCCGTTAAACCTGTTCCGTAGTAGGAAGTCCTTCAAAATGCAAGAAAAAAGTTTCTAATTGAGGGTGTGCGCCATCTTAGTGTGGGGTGTATCTTGGGCATCTTCACTATAGCAAGCCATTGGGTTCTCGCCATGGTGAGTATCTATGACCAAAAATACTCTAAAACAATGCAGTTTGATTTTAAACATCGTCCACACTATAAATACTCATCCTAAATGGCTATAAACCCCAAAACTTGAACCTTTACAGCCCTTGGTCATTTTTACCTCCCTTCTCACACCAAATCCAAGCTTTGTCCAATGTCTGGTCCCCTTGGGTGAGTGTTTTCTTAATCCTTCTCCATGTTTTATAATGTTCTTCCTTGTTGTTGAGTTAAGGAAACTTCGTGCACAATTTTGACATGATTTCTCTCACCCTCTAATCTACCCATGTTGTGTTTATGGTTGTTTATGATTGTTCTTGGTTCTATGATAATTGTTAGTGTTATTCTAACCCTTTCGAGTAAAGTTGGTGGAGACCTCTTACTTTTGACTTCACACAGTGAATGAGTTTGAATGTATGACCTTATTTCTTTTTATCATTATAATTATCTTCCTAGTGTTATGATTGATACACATGATTTTATAAGTTGAAATATGCTATTGATAAGATTTTACAAATTATGTCAAGCTTAGAACTTATGGTTTTTGGATTGGGCATCAATTGAAATCTTAGTTTTAGAAAAATGCATGGAACTACTATTGAGACTTTTTTATGCTATTCGAAACGCTTTCACTTCTCAAAACATGATTTTATTAGAGATATTGAGTTGAGCATAAATCATGTATTTGCCAAATATGTCCAGTGATTATTGAAATTGCTATGTTCATTGTGAATGTGTATCTTGTAGGTTTTGATGATACCAATAGCAAATAATAAAAAGGGCGCTAGAACAATAGCATGGAGTTTCTTGAAGTAGATGTACAAGTCCAAAACTCAATGGTTAGATTTCTTAGGACCTAGATTATCTTGTTAAAAGGTTTTCTTTTGATAAGATTATTTGACCACTATGTTAATTAAAGTTTTAATATGGTTTCAATAAATTTTAATCAATTTTTTCCTTCAAACATAATGATGGGTTTGATTCTAAAAGAAAAATTTTGATTTTGAATGAAAGGATGATTCAATTGTTTTTTATGAAGTAATTTGATTAAACTTGTGTGTGTGTGTGTGTATGTGTTTGAATTGAATGAAATGTTTATTAGATGTTTAAAAGTGTTTTATGATAAAAGAATCACTCAAATTATGTTTTAAACTTTGATTTTGAAAAAATTGGGTTCATGTAAATGATTACTATTGCTTTTAATTTCCTACCATGTTCTTCATAGTGTCATGATTTGAATTTTGAACTATGCAATTGAGTACATAAACCTTGTAATCAATTATCGAATTTTTGACCATTGCCAAAATTTAAAGTTTAACCAATGTAATCAATTACCACTCCATGTAATTGATTACCATACTCAAAAATGTGCAAACATACACGTTTTGAAGAGACAACTTTTGAAATAAGTTCCCAACAATTTGAACGATTTCTATGCTATAAATATCCATCATTTAACACATTTTAAGGTCTAAAAAACATATTATCAAAATCATTTAACAATTGTTTTAAATTGTCAATATTTTTATCAAACTTATGGCCAAAACTCATATCCATGGTAAACTTTCCTTGTGCTTTAATTTGTGACATCTCCTCTTGATAGAGAGTAAATTCTTGTATTCATTATTGAGATTGTGTAAACGGTGATGCATCTCTTATAAGAACAAAGAGTAAGGGATCTGTTGTTCTTGAAAGGCTCAAACACAAAGGGTAAGAGATTCAAAGGTGTGAGAGTGCTCTTGGTATGCAAAGGCAAAAGACATGGAAAGTTTTGTTGAAACTCTCAAGTGGTTGCTTGGGGAAAAGATGTAGGCTACTAGAGATGACTGAACCACTACAAGTTGAGTTTACATTTCTTTTCCTTTATCTCTTTATATTTATAGCAAGTTTGTTTTTATTATCTTATTCATTCATATTGATAGAACACTTAAGTTACTTGCACTAAATCACTTGCATTCTGATCCACTTAATCAACTTTCAATACAATTTCTCAAACAAGATTAAAAAAGAGATTAGAGTGAGAAAATTATGAAAAAGTTTAGGAAGTCAACTCAACCCTTCTCTTGAGTTCATTGAAGCACTTGGTAACAAGTAATAGATTACGATTTTCCTGAAGCATGATTATAGAATTTCAAACACATTTTGATAGAAAGATTAATAAGATTATCAAGAAACCTTATAAAATACCCAAATTATCTAGTTTAAACAAATGTATGATTTTAATATGGGAGTTAGAGTGAAACAAAGTTGCAAGTTAATAGCATTGAAAGCATTAGCCATGGTATACTATGTTTCCCATGAGGGTAATTATCCTTTTAGACTTTAGATACATGGCTATGGGCCCACTAGGGATGGTTCTCATAGATCACTCAGATTACAGATAAATACGTGCTTAAGGGAGTTCCCATAGTTTGTCTACGAGGGACACGTTTTGTGAGGACATTCTTATTTCAGCAAGATGCTCAGTTTGTGAGGGACTGAGTATTGCCTTTAAAAATAACATGTTTATTTTGTTTCTTCTCTAATTACAAAAAACACGTTAAGGAATTTTTTTCTCGTGAGAATACATGATTTTACTAAGTCATACATATGTATGATTTATAAATGATTTTTTAATATTGTATTATTATGCATGTACTTGTTTGTTGTCCCATATGGGTTATGGTTGATAATCTGCTCACTGAATTTGATAACTCACCCTCTATCCTTTCCTTTATGAATACAAGCGCAGATCCTGATACCTTTCAAACTCCTCATCAGTGGTTGACAGTAGTTTCCATTGATGAGCTTCACTTTGTAGTGAAGCAATAGTTTATGGTCATGATAGATTATAGTACTCCAATAGTTGTGTAAGGAGGATCCCAACCATACATTTTATTTTGGGAATATGGAAGTAGTGAAGTTATATAGATTTCATAATGAATTTGGATTTATGGATGATAAACCGCTTTTGCTTGTGTTTATGGATTTCATAATGAATTTGGATTTATGGATGATAAACCGCTTTTGCTTGTGTTTATGCCGGAGCAACTCAAGGTTTTATTGAACTTGAATATTAAATAGTCTTGAGGATTTTATCAGATATTTTAGTTACTTATGATAAATGTTGTCTCAACAATTTTAGATGTATTTATGCATATAGTATGCCCTTTGCTAGAAGGCCTTCGTGGGGACTCACATTCCCATGTGCCATTCATGATTTAGGTCGAGTCGTGATAAAGTGGCATCAAAGCCATAAGTTTTTCCCTACATTATACTGAAGTAAGTGTCCACAAGTAGCCTGACATTTATGCAAATGGAAGTGTGCCTATTCACATTGAATATGATGTTATTTGAGGCCTTTATGAAAAATCAATCATGTTTAGGCTTATTACAAGTCATTATCATTCCTTGGATCTGCCGATCTGTTCTCATGTCCTTTTTATCGGGTGAGATATGCCACCTATAAACCGTCATTGCCATCATTGCAAAAGAAGCAGCATAACACAATCAGTGCCAATCATATTTGGCACATTGAGCAAGTCATTTTGAGTAGATGAAAATACTCAGTGCACACATTAGGACTAGAGTACGTCGATAGAGGACACGATCAGGCATGATTATCTTAGATAGCGGTCTGCAATGGGCATAATTGATCAAGGTCATGCACCTCTGTAGTTCACATTTCGATGTGTCCCACCACCACCAAACCTTAGGATGGAGACAATAGCCACTTAGGAGAGCCCAATATACTCAGCTAATATGTTACTATTGTGAGATGCACCATTTGGGTAGATGCTTAGTGAGAATAAACGGATGGCATGGATGCAAATAAGAAGGGCATAAGAGAAAGGATTGTCTATTATTTTAGGGAGTCGCAAGTCAAGGGTTGGTGCAACCTGACACCCCAACCAGTGAGAATCCTTTGCAGATCCTTCAAAAAACAAGTATTGATTTTGTTACCATTCCTAAACCAAATGAGTTTGGTACTCTCAGCGAAGCTTGGGAGAGGTGGAATAATATGGTACATTATTGGTTAATGCACTCAATTTGCCCTTCTATAGCGCAAAAGTGTAGATCCAATTGAGAATTCAACTGAAGTATGGAAAGATCTGACGAGAGAAAAAGGAGAGAAAACTAATAGATCACAATGAGAAAGGTGTAAAAATGTCGATCTTAATTGTGAACTGAGGAATGCTTCCTATTTATACAATGAGAGTAAGATTATTCTTTAATTACTCCATGTACACACAATATTTACACATCTAACTGCTCCTTTTATCACTTCTATGAGCCTCTCAAGCATTGTCAATAAGCTCCGTTAACAAAGAAGTAATCAAAAGTAGGGACTAGGACACAACAAAAGAAAGTTATAACATAGAAAAGAACATTTTTCTAGGCAAATTACTCTGATTTTCCTTGAGATTTGGTGAAATTCATCTTGGCTCCCTTTGATTTGTTTAGGTTACATTGATCTCTCCTAGATGCACTATATATTATACAATAGAAATGATAGTAATGTAAAGATTTTAAGTACGTTGAGGAGGTTGATGTAATAATTTAACAAACTCAAAGTCATCTTGAGCAAATTCTACAAATAAAGAGACACTCAACTGAATTTCACCAAACCTCATAGGAGGTCAGTGTTATTTATCCTTTTTATTATTTGCTCTCTTTTTTAATTTATTTTTAATCTTTTGGTATAATTGATCCCAATGATAAAGTAATACATTATAATTAACTTTATAAAATTATACATATAAAGCTAATTCGCAATATATATTCATATGAATTTCATATCAAATATTTTTCAGATTAAAACTATGTTATATACATTGAGCACGTATCAGATGATCCATGGTGCAAGTTTGAATTAATTAATTAATGTCTTCTCATCGCTGAGTTTCAATCTCAATTCCGGCAATTCATTTTTCTTTTTCTTTTTCTCAACAATTCAATGAAATTGGAAGCTAGTAGTAATGAAAAAATAAAAATGGGTTTTTGTTTTTTTGTCAAAAAAAATTGGATGTTAGTGATAAGGGGTATTTTTGTCACTTATCTTGCTTCTAATAAACTTTAGCTTTTTGCATAAGTTTATATGAGTTATTGATATAAATAATTAGGATTTTGATTTCGTCCTCATTGTGCATTTTTTATAGAATTATTGACTATTGTAATAATTTTGGATTATAATTTGTTGCGTTTAATCTGTTTCTTTGAGTATGGTTTTGTACACAGGAGCTTTGGATTAAGTATAAAATGTCAAGAACTAGGCCAGGAACTCTTGGGAAGGAGGTTGAAGCTTAAAAGTAGAAAAATGGTGAAAGTTCACTCTCGAATAAATGCTACAGTGCACGACGGAAACAGCAAGAAGAATACTCGAGCTCACTATTCTAGTGTTCTCTACCGTGAACATTTTAGCACTGTAGCATTTGTGCAATGACAAGATTACAGATAATTACTTTGTTTTTGGATCCCAATTTAGGCTATTTTAGAGACTAGTATTTAAGGGAATGACACTGATTTTTACCCTAATTTTAGGCTCAGACTTTCTAGCAACTAGGCTCTCTCTCTGTCTCTTTTTATATCTTTCTACATCTTTTTCTCTATTTTTCTCTTTCTACAGATTCCATTAGTGAATTTGTTTTGTTCTTGGATATTGTGATAAGGATCCTTGTTATTATCTTCATGTACTCTTTTATTTTCATTATTGTAATCCTTTAGAGATGGAGAACAGATTTTCTTACTAGTATAAGGGCTTCCAAATAGATTAGGATAATGTTTGAGACTCTTTTTATATTGAATGCATTAGTTTTCTCAATGTTCTTTAGTTTCTATTCTTGTAATTGTTGTTGTGATTGTTACAATTTTTATTGGAATAACTAAATTGACGATCATCATTTAAGGAAACCTTTGGGCATAAATTAATGATGTAGGCTGAAAAGTGCACGAGAAGGGGGGTTGAATTATGCTTTCACTTTTCTTTTGTTTCTAAAAAACTTTAAAACAGATACACTCAAGTGTGATCTTAAAGTGCAGCAGAAATATCATTAGTAAGTATCATAAAGTAACTTTCTGAACTAAAACAAAGATATGAAAACAGATTTAAAGTTGTTTTTCAAAAAAGCATTGATAATAAGCATGGAACAAAATATAAAGGAGATTTAGGGAAAAGAGAGATACTGCACAAGCTTTTTTATACTGCTTTGGCCAACCTTCCTACATCCAGTTCTCAACAACCTATTGAGTTCCACTGAGTTGAGAAAGTCATATAGTCTTTCAATAGCTTTCTCAAGCTATCTCATGTGACCAATAGCACAGTACTCTATTGTCACTCCCAAGTAGTCTTTGATTAACGCCTCTAAGCTAACTCATGATGATCACTATTGGATCAGGGTACAAAGGTGTTTATAGGTTGGTTCACTCTAATTAGCAAACATTCAAGTTTTCTTAGAATAATACAATGTATAAGCTGAAAACTAGTATGAATTCTTTCTAACGATTCTTCCTAGGAAGAAAATGTTATCTAATAAGAACTTAGAAAGAAGATTTTTCGCATAAGTGGCAACTGATTACAAGTAGTAATAGCTTTACAGAAGATTAAGGAGAGTTCTTGCATTTTTCAAAGACACAACATAAAGTCTTGAGTTGTAAGAATATGATTTCCTTTTATACTTGATCTCCTATTTTTGATCATTGCCCTTGATTTGTTTTCCTAGTGATATGTGTTGATCTTCTTTTTGTGTATTGGAAATGTAGTCTAGAAGAGTAGCTCAGCTATGTCAGAGCCACTTTTGTAGTTACCAAGACCATTGTCAAATAGAGGTTTCTGAGTCCATCTTCAGAAACTACTTTTTACTTTCTGAACGAGGTTTTTGAACTTTTTCTTCTAGAAGCTGAGACGATTGGCCTCCTCTTTTTAGGTTTGACTTTAATTTGAAATTTGAATTTCCCTTATATTTTGTAAAGAGTGCACTATTTAAGAGTAAACGTGCTTTCTAAAGTGCTGTATCAGTTTTTGATCATTCCCTTGATCTTTAAAGTTTTTGACAATTGAAGACTGCGACCATAACTTGCTTCAAAGGATAATGGAAATCTTCATTGAGTATCAATTTTTAAATACGAAGGCTACTTTTTGAAGATCTGAGACATGTTTCTTGTTCTTGAAAGCCTTTCTTCATGCGTCAAACATACTGACATCCATTTCAAGGATTATTTATCACCTTTTTTAAGTTTTGAATATCTTTGTTGAATGAGATTAAACATGTTTACACATGGCTTCATGACAAAATTACTTGTTTAAGGGACTTGTATATTAACGAAAATAGTCTATTGAGTGCTCAAGAAGCTCAAAAGAAAGATTAGTCCTTCTACAAAAAGTTTTAATAAAATTAGTTTGTTGTCACTCAAAACTCTAAGTAATAATTTTTTCTAAAGGGTTCTGGAGCTAACAGATAAATCCATTGGTTTATATTTGAGGGAGAGCTTTAGAATTAACTTTCCAATTGGCAGTTAGGCTATAGTAATTGGTACATTAAATTAATGTGATTTCTAAATAAATTGGGATCTCGTTTATTAGTTATTTGCATTGGTCAAATTCTAGAGGTCAATAGATCACTAGTATAATTGCTAGTAATTATTTACTAATAGCCACTAATGTATTTAATATTTAGTCAATGATAATTAATTCAAATCCTATGAATATCTTGTACTAGTGCCTTTTAATTATTGAATTTGCTCAGTTATTTTTAATTGCTTCAATTTAATTCTTAAAAACCCCCAATTCCCAATTAAATGACAAAGCCTTCTTGAGAGATGACCTAGATTGTTCCATTTGCTACATTTTTAGTGTAACTTAGCATAAAATTAATTCTAATTTGAGGAGGTAGCAACAACCTCTGTTAGTTAGCACCGATTTTTTCTGCACTATTATCGAGGAGGTCTAATACAACCCAAGTCAAGGAGGCCCAACATGAGGTTATGTATCTGAGGCCCAACCTGATGCAAGTAGTCCAATGCTAGAAGGGAATCCATTTAACTAAAACAAAAACAAAGAAGGGTGCAAGATATATGTAGCTATTCAACCAAAACCAAAAAAAGATATAAGTACACTCCCAAGTTAATCCATGAAAATTTTAGCGTTAGACAAGTTAGTCCCTAACAAATGTAAATAGTTTACTTAGTCCCTAACAATGTCAATTATCAGACACCAAATGGTCCCTGATGTTAAGTCTAATAGATTGATGATGTGGCACTTTAATGAATGCCGAAACACCCCAGATTAGTGCCTGCCTCCACCAATGTCCCTCATCCCCATCCCTTACCTGCTCTACTTTCACCCCAACCACCAATGTCCCTACCCACCACCTACTTCATCTTCAATTTTGGTTACTCATAGGCACAAATGGTGACAGTCATTTATGTGTTTAGAGACTTACTTGTAGATGTTGGCAAAAAGAATCACTTGAGGCTTTCAATTGCAAGGGCAGATCACCTAGGCTTATAAAGCCCAAGTCTTAGTTAATAAAAACTAAAAACTAAAAAAAAATTAAAAAGAAAGACTCAGTAACATAATTGTACTAAAGAACGTTTTCGTGAATTTCTTTGGGAACGTGATTCGGAAAAGAAAACAAAGGCATTTGAGGTAGTTGAAATGAGAAAAAACCCTAGGCATGGGGGGGGGGGAGAAAACTCGACAGTGAAAAAAGGAGAGAAAGGAAAATTGATAGTGGCTAAGGGTTGATCTTCCAATGTGGGTGGTTGACGGAGGACGATAAAGCTCATGGTCGAGAAAAAGCATTTGAGAGGTGGTGATTGATAGAGGAAGAGATAAGATAAGATGTGGCCGTTGGTAGTGTGTTGGTTGTTCTTCTTCTCTTTCTTTTTTCTTTCCTTTTTTGGTTTGAGATTGGTTGTGGGGTTTTCCTTCCTTTTTGGTTGAAACTCTTAGGTTGATGAAGTTGATTATTATTTAAGCCTCTATTCTAGTTCTATCTTGTATATAGGGATTGAATTTTGCATAAGAGAGAGAAAAAAGGTGTTCATGGCAACGGTGAGGTGGGGACAGTCATGGTGGGGGTGGAGGTGGAGCAGGTGGTGTAGGTGAGGATAGTAAGGATGAGGGAATATGGTGGGGTGGATGGGGGCAGGGACTAACTGGCATTTATTAACATGCCACGTCATCAATCAGTTAGACTTAACTTCAGAGAACACTTAGTGTCCAATAGTTGACATGGTCAAGGACCAAGTAGGTAGTTTTCAATTTTTAGGACCAATTTATCCAACACTGAAATTATCAGGGACAAACTTAGAGATTCACTCAAAAGATACATGTAGCTTAAGTGACCTGACGTCCATGACCAAAAACAAAAAGTGACCTAACATTTAGTTACAACAGCCAGTGTAGAAAGGAAATTTTTTTTTCGGGACTTTATTACCCAAGGCTCACTTACTATTTTTTTTTATTTTTTATTTTATGCTATCATTCCTGTTTGTATCTCATAGGACTTCTTATTGTCTTATACTCAATACAAATTCGAGAGGTATATGCAATTCATAGTGTTGTCAACCTATCATTTAGTGGTTTTGCATATTGAAAGATCTATACATAGAAGACAAGCCTATATTTGCTAGCTATGCTTACAAAACTCCAACATTGAAATTAGCATTAAACTATCAGTTGTGGTAGAATTTCTCAAAATGATGGTTTCCAGAAGGAGAAATATGCACTATAGTCTAACCCTAAGGTTGAACACCGGCCACTCCAATAATGGGAGGTAGTCCAAGTACTCGTATCTGATAGGAAACTTAGGGTTTAAGTTGCATAAAGGATCCATGGTGGATACTCCTCATTTTGATGAGGATAGAGTAGAGGAATGAGTTTTTCTTTACTTTTTATTTAAATTCTATTTGCACTTACCTTTTTTTCGTTGCTATTTGCACTTATCTATCATAATATATTCCTAGTATTGATAATTTGGGCTCAAACTATATTATATTTAAAATGTATGTTTTTGGGTATATTTTAAAATCTGCATATCAAAGTTATTAATCACGTGTCTTGTCCATATTATATAGATGTCTTAACATATTGTATAAGCCTTTTGCATTCACTAAACTTTTTTATCTAAGTTTATTTTTCCAGCTATGTTTTTCTAAGGACTTGATTCAACTTCCTTCTTAACTCTTCTTTTACCATCTATATTTTTCCATCATGAAGACAATAATTGACCCCATGCAAATCTAATAACTCCTATAGTGAATCAATGATTAGAGGTGGCAATAGGGATCTACACATGGGGGTATCCATGGGGATCCTCGCATTTGGATCCCTGCAATTAGGGATTTTTTTCTCCTTGGGAATGGGGACAAGGATCCCTCATGGTGAGTTCAGGGATAAGGATGAGGATCGTACTCCTCGCCTCGCGGGGACCCTACCTCAAGGGATAATTTGGTAATTTATTGTGTTAATGAATATATATTAATTTTTTAATTGAAAAACACTATAATCATAATCTACAGTAACACATCTTATCCAGCCATCCCTATTTGCACCGTGCACAACACTAAGAGAAAGTCGCTCTCAGATCTCAATATAGTAATCAACTACATAATCTCACCTTTTCTTTGGCTTTATTTCAACTTTCACTCTCAGTCATGACTCTTAATAGTCTCATTCTTTGGCTTTCACCCTTTTCACTCTTGACGGAAGATTCATAGATCTGTGATGGACAGACGGAGCTAAGGCCTGGACGAAGCTGATCTGAATCATGAAGAAAAAGAAGCTCTGAATAAACGGCTTGCACCAGTGACGATTAACGACTTCCAGTGGCGACAAGTGAATGTGATGAAGAAGAAGTAGCTTTGAACGACAATGGATGATAGTGACTACAGAAAAAAAAAGAAGCTCTGAAGGGTGAAGAACGACGACGACGACTGCTAAGAAACTTCAGTGGTCTTTACTCTCATTCTCTCAATCTTTGCTTTAGTAACCCTAGTCCCCAAGATCAAGTCCTAGCACAGCACACTACTCGTCTTTGTTCTTTTCTTTTTTCTTATTTTTAACACCAATATTTTCTTTTGAAGTCCAATTTCTTGATGAATATTAATCATGCATGTGTTATTTTGTTGATTGGAGATTGTTCCTTTATTTTTTTTAAACAATGGAATTGGAAGCTCTCTATTGAGAGATTTGTGAATGGGTTTCTAATTAAGCTAGTTTTCATTTAAGCTTGCTTTTTACTGATTAATTTTAAGGCTGAATCTATTTTTATTTTTTCATTTTTTTCCAATTTTGTGAATCTCCACAGATCCCTATGGGAAATGGAGATCTGTAGGGATTGGGGATGGAGGAATTTTTCTCACCATCATAGGGATTGAGGACCGGGATGAGGACATTTGTGGAAGTTTGGGGCGGGGAATAAGGAAGCACTCCTCGCACTTGCCCTGCCCTACTACCATTTGTATCATAAGACCTTTTTTTGTATTGAACAATTATTCCAATTTGTTTTATTTTCTCCAGCACATTTTATTTTTGATGCGTTTAATATATTGAACAAATGATTTTCTATAGGATTCGATGTATTATATAATATTAGGGTACCTATATGGACTAATGGAAGCGGACAATGACATTGTGTGCCCATATAAGAAATGATATGACAAGCTAATATAATATCTAATGATGTTATCCGTTGTTTGATATGAATAATGCATTTATTATATATCGCGAAACATTAATAATAAAAAATTTTAGTTAAGGCTTAAATATATTTTTAGTCCCTAAAAAATAAGTAAGTTTTGGTTTTAGTTCTAAAATACACTAGCTTTTCTTTTAGTCCAAACATTTTGAAGTTGCTTGGTTATAGTCCTTACAATTAGTTAGTCTTTGTTAAATGCTAAGTTGGCCAATAAAAAACTATGTTTTCCAATTTTATATAGCAGTCTTTGTCGTATGTGGCACATCATGATCGTTTATGTCAAAATCCTCACCGAATAACTCAGTAGACCCAACCTCTTAGCTCATTTTACCACACCTAATGACTTATTTAATTTAGTTAAAATATTCATTTTGATCCTTCTAAAATTTCAAGTTGGACAAACTGGTCCTTGTAAAAAAACTGTCAAACTGATCCATGCAAAATTGAATAGTCGAACAAATTAGTTTCTACACACAAAAAATCTTAAATTAGTTTTTATAAAAGTGAATTGTCAGATAAGTTAGTCCTCCTTACCCAACTTATCAGGGGAAAAAATTTGGCTGATTATTCCCAATTTTTTCAATTTGAAATTTTACAGGGAACAATTTGAGATATTTAATTTTCGAGGACCAATTTATCCAATTATTTAATTTTACATGGACCAATTTGAGAGTTTTTTTTCTTACAGGGATTAATTTGTTCGACTTGAAATTTTAGAGGGTTCAAAATGAGTGTTTCATCTTTAATTTACTATAGGGTTTTGACATATGATTATGATTTGCCAGATATAAGTAGTGGTTACCATAAAGCATTCAATATCATGATTTTCTATTAGTTAGGCAACATTTAACATAGACAGATTAATAGAAGGGACTAAAATCAAATAGTTATGGAGATGTTTGGACCAAAACCACTTTTCTTTTTTACAAGGGACTAAAATTAAAACTCACTTATTCAAGCAATAGAAAAAACTTTTTATCCTTTGATTAATATTTTTTTAAAATTCAAATTTGATTAACTTTGATAAAAAATGTAAAATATATAAATTAATAGAGTATTTTATATTTTATTATTAATTGAAATAATAAATACATAAAATATTGAAATAAATAATAAATAACATTTAATATGAATTTAAATTGAAAGTAATAAAAATTGATTATTGTCAATAATAATTATAATTTAATTAATAAACATTTTGGATAATGTTTATATTTTTAAGTTTATATTTAAATAACAATAAATTCATTATTTTATTATCATTTATTTCTAGTAAATATTTATTTATAATTCAATTTTTTTTGTAAAAAGAGGGTACTATTGTATACTATAAAATACAATATCTTATACAACATCATACTAAATACTGTATAGTATTAAAAATTTATTAAATCTTATATTATCATATCTTATCCTATCAAACATGCCAAAATGAGCCCTATATATGCCTAAAGCCCAATGTAGATTTCATTGTAAGCATCTCTATAACTTTGTGATTAAACATCTTAGAAGACCACTGATAAGACTATTAGGGATTGTTTGCTTCAAGATTTGAAATGATGTTTCCTAGAAACCTCATTCCTAGGAATGTAATACTCGAGAATGTTAATCCTAGGAATTTTCAAAAATTAATTTGTTTTAGCATTAAACAATCTTGGGAATATTTGTTGAGATTTCTAAGTATAGATTTAAAATTTGTTTGTTTTATAATACATATTCAATTACCATGAATATATGTCATAGTTTCCAAAATATCCCAAACATATTTAATATTATTATTATTATTATTGAGGGATATTTTAGGATTAATACCCAATAATCACCATTCCCAATAAGTTATGGAAAACTTTTATTCCCACCATTTAACATTTGAATAAAAT
The DNA here is from genome assembly GCA_031216125.1 of Dalbergia cochinchinensis. NCBI lineage: Eukaryota > Viridiplantae > Streptophyta > Magnoliopsida > Fabales > Fabaceae > Dalbergia > Dalbergia cochinchinensis. Next base: position 32,037,474 of record CM062374.1, on the reverse strand, counting down.
CTCACTAAAACATGGGAATATCTCTTTCATAGGAATAATTTTATAAAACTTGTAATAAATATGGAAATAAATCACTCCCAATCAATTATTCCCAGAACTATATTAACATATCTTAAAACAAATGGCCTCTTATTACATTAGAATGCTAAGATACACAACTAATACAGTTTATTATTAAATGATAACAGTGCAAACCTTGACAAAGATACTGCCTAAAGTGTTGTCCAAATTTGCTTTTGTACCGAGATGCAGGATTGACTGTACAAACAACATGCATTATGCATACCTTAGTGGGTGAATTAATCAGTCGGTAAACCGATATTGGCTATGATAAAGACATTGGTTGTTAATATAAAGGTCTGCTTATGTTGGAGTGAAGGTAAACCCCAAAATTAGGAAGCTAGCAACATGATTAGAAGAGTAGTAATATGTGAATACCAAAATAATGCTACACTTACGGTTACACCGTATAAAGAGAGAAGAAAATGATAAAATAGTGGTATCAATATAAAAAAGGCACTTCTTTCTCTCTCTCTCCCCCTTCTCCCTCTCAACTCCTGTTCTTTTTCTCTTTCAGCTCCTATAGAAGAAGATTAACAACAATAAATATACATCTGTTTCAATTTTTCTGCAACAATATTGTTTATAAGGTATGTAGGTTCTTCATTTTCACTTTTTACCTCTCTTTTGATGTGTCTATATGTTTGTGTTCATGAGTTCCTTATTTATTTACACGTTTTGAACTAAATGTGATTGTTGGACAAACAATAAATGATTTACTGCTTAATAAACCTGTAAAATGACTATAAAACTCGTAAAGTAATGCTAAAAAGTAGTTTACAAGCATGTTGTAATTGGTTTACAAGTTTTAAGAAATGGTTTACAAGTTTTTTGCACTATGTTTACAAGTTTTAAGGATGGGTTTACAAGTCTTGTAAATGAAGAACAAATGATTTATAAAACTGAGTATTGCTTAAAACCTGTAAACCAAGGGAATTAAACTTGTAAATCCTTGCTTAAGACTTACAAAGTGGTTCCTCAAAGTTTTGAAGTGGTTGTAAATAGTTGGAATTTGAGGCTAAATGATGTAAACATGATCTACAATACAATGTAATTGGGATAGGATTTTGCCGTTGGTTTACAAGTTTTTTGCCTTTGGTTTACAAGTTTTAAGCACAAGTTTACAAGTCTTGTAAACTAAGTGCAAAAACTTGTAAAACTAAGCATTGCTTAAAACTTATAAACTAAGCGCAAATAACTTGTAAATAGACAGCAAAAACTTGTAAATTTGTACTCAAGACTTACAAATCAAGTGCAATAAGCTTTGTAAACCAAGTTTTTTTTTTGGACAAAGTGGTGCTACAAAGTTATGAAGTAGTTGTAAATACTTGAAATCTGATTCTAAATATTGTGAAAATTGTTTACAAGATATTAGGGAAAAAAATTTTCCATTAGTTTTTGTCATTGGCTAACAAGTTTTATGCTTTTAGTTTACAAGTTTTTTATATTATGTTTACAAGTTTTAAACACGAGTTTATAAGTTTTGTAAGCCAAGTTTAAAAAACTTGTAAAACTAAATATTACTTAAAACTTGTATGAAGATGGTTAAAAAACTTGTAAATATGTGCTTAAAACTTACAAACCAAGTACATTAAGTTTGTAAACTATGTTTTTTACACAAAATGGTGCTACAAAGTTCTAAAATTATCGTAAATACGTGAAATCTAATTTTAAATGTTGTGAAATTTGTGGTAAAAAAGTTGATGCCTGGTGGAAGATACTTGTAAACTTGTTTTAGATTCTTGAAAACCAATTCTAAAAACTTGCAAACTTAGTGACAAATATTATATATGTAAGTTTTGTATCACAACTTTATTATAATTTATTTGGATTTTTTTTGTAGGTTTTGTATCACACTCCATATGTAAAGTATGGAGGATTTAATGACCATTAACATAAATTTTGATGTTGAAGTTCAGATTGATGAAGATGATGGGGATTGTGACCTCTCGGTATCTGTGTTAGGATTATGTTTAATTCAGAAGAAGAAATGGAATTATTCTACAAAAATTACTCAAGTAACAAGGGTTTTAGGTTTAATAGATTTATAAATTCAAGAGGGAGGCTGGATGGACAACTCAATTGCATGTTACTTGCTTGCTCACTGAAGGGAAGTTGTGCATCAAAACCTAACTAATTTGTTCATACATTTCATGTTTATTACAACCAATGAAAAATTCAGTCTTTCCATCATCATTATTTATAACTTCACACTATGCTCTTATCTATTGATTCATCATTATCACCAACTAATATATTCTTTTGAAATAAATCATTGGCACTACTGATGCTTTTGTCCACAACATTCCTATCATATTCACATCTTTGCTTGCCTTCTTGGGGTTTTATCTTATTTTCCATTTGTTTTTTGTTCTTTGCTTTTGATTGCGTCATTTGGTTATGTATCTAGTACACAAAAAGGATACAAATGAGTTCATGTATATCTATATCAAATAATATTAGTAATTTAATTTGGTAACCAATTTTCAAGTGGTCAAAATCAAAGTAATTTACTGTCAAATCTATGCTAAACCAAAATATAATTTGTAAACACATGGAAAAATTGGTAAACTAATGGACAAAACCTGTAAACCCGTGTTGAAAACCTCAAGACTAAGTGCAAACAATGTTAAATCTATGTTGAAAACTTGTAAACCAAGTGCAAAAAATTTATAAAGCTATGTTAAAAACTTGTAAACCAAGAATAGAAAAATTGAAGTGCTTAAAACTTATAAATCAAGTGCAAAAAATTTATAAACTATAGCTAAAAGTTTACTATAAACTCATGTTTAGAACTTGCAAACTAATTAGAGCATAAAACTTGTTAACCAATGACAAAAAATAATGGAAATTTTTTTTCCCTAATATCTTATATATCATCTTCACAATATTTAGAATCAGATTTCAAGTATTTACAACCACTTTAGAGCTTGTAGCACCACTTTGTGCAAAAAAAATTTAGTTTACAAAGTTTATTGCACTTGGTTTGTAAGTTTTAAGCACATGTTTATAAGTTTTTTTCCATCTGTTTACAAGTTATTTACATTTGATTTATAAGTTTTAAGTAATGTTTAGTTTTATAAATTTTTACACTTGGTTTACAAGACTTGTAAACTAAGGGCAAAAAACTTGTAAACCAATAGCAAAACCCTTTCCTAATTACATTGTATTGTAGATCGTGTTTATATCATTTAGCCTCAGATTTCAACTATTTATAATCACTTCAGAACTTTGAGGAACCAATTTGTAAGTCTTAAGCAAGGGTTTACTAGTTTAATTCCCTTTATATACAAGTTTTTTATACTTGGTTTATAGGTTTTAAGCAATGCTTAGTTTTACAAATTATTTGCACTTCGTTTACAAAATTTGTAAACGTGTCATTAAAACTTATAAATATAGTGGAAAAAACTTATAAACCATTTTTGAAAACTTGAAAACCCATTACAACAAGCTTATAAACCATTTTTTAGCATTATTTTACGAGTTTAGAGACATTCCACATGTTTATTAAACAATAAATCATTTAGTTTTTGTTCAATAATCACATTTAGCTCAAATTGTGCAAATAAACAAGGAACTCGTGAACATAATAAATATCACAGACACATTAAAAGAGAGGCAAGAAGTGAAAATGAGAAACTCACATACCTTATAAACAAGATTGGTGCAGAAAAATTAAAACAGTTGTATGTTTCTTGTTATTAATCTTCTTCTGCGGGAGCTAAGAGAGAGACAGCAAGAGATGAGAGTGGAAGCTGAGAGAGAGCGAGAGAAAGAGAGAGAAAAAAAGTAACTTTTTTTATATTGGTACCACTATTTTTTCTTTTTCTTCTTCTTTTATACGGTATAATCGTAGGTGTAGCACTATTTTGGTGTTCACATATCATTAATTACTCTGATAAAAAAAACACTATAACATGACCGACTTATTAATATTTAAAAAATATCACTAAATTATAAAAGATGTTATTAAAATCTATTAGCAACATAACATAAATACAATACCTATGAAAACATTACTAAACAGATTAATTTAACAAAACTTGAGAGAATAACAGGATCAACAACACCAATACCAACTTCAAGAGTTTAGCCTAAGCTACACTAGCTTGAAGGTTCCAGGAGCTACAATCATGCTCATCACACATTTGCTAATTTTTGTGACCTGAGACCCGTAATTTGTAGATCTAATTGCTCACCTCATAACAAAATTACACTCACCCTCTTCCCTGGTAACTCAGTATACTATTTATTTAATTTTTGTCTTTTTCCTCCTTCATTTTCTGTTAAAATATATAATTGAGATTGGGAATTAATTAGAGATATTTTTTTAGATATTAGTTACTGGTTTGTTATACTCCTTAATCTATATTAGATTGCATCCCTCTTGTATTACCGCATTTTCTCACTATTTCATAAAATTACACTTCTAGTTCACTGGTAACTTACTCAACCCTATCTATCTTTTCTCCCTATTACCATGGATTTCAACATGATCATAAAGGCATGACAATCACCTTGAAGGTTTTATCTATGGTATACCAGATAAAATATGGTATATCATACACCAAGATTTTAGTCACACTTCTAAAGTGTAGCTAAATTCATTTTTCTACGCTTTCAATGTATTTAGCCACACTTTGTAATTGTGGCTAAACACCTAACATGTTGTCCACTGCAATTTACATGGTGTACCATGGCCTTTATCGACCTTGAAACCTCTCTTCAACTGGTCTGAGTTCTCATAACTTATTTTCTTTAGTTTTCTCTCTCACCAAACAGTTCTTCGATCAACAAAAGAAAAGAAAAGGAAAAATTTATCTCAATCTCTTTCACTTCATTTCCCTCTTCTTTCTTAGAGGCTTTCTCTGCTCTTTAACGATTCCATTTTCCTTTATTTGGCAGATGCAATACCTCAATCGATGGCAGTAGTTTCTCCTACGACCATCGCATCGTCTCTAGCGTGGCACAAGTTTTCCAGCCTTGGTCGCGATCTAGCTAGTTCTTTGGTCGTTCTTGTCTCCACCTCCGCATGCACCAAAGTTTGCCGCCAACTGCCTTGAGATCACTGAAAATTTTGTTCCTACAGTGTATCCATGATCTTTAGAATAGCGTCACCATACCATATTTGCAACTCTGTCGTGGCATCCTCTGCCAATAAACATTATCGCCACTACTTCAAGCTTCGGCCTCCATAACGACTTCATGAATAACTAATTATCATTTTTTTATTGTGTGTGTAGAAAATGTCAATTTTCGGTTCTATTGTCATATATTTATTCACCCCAATAGCATAAAAAATGATTTATATGTTTTTCGAAAACAAATAGATAGATGAGGAGCTAGGGGAGAATAGAGGTAATTGAAGAATAGTTGTAAATTAGAGGGCGAAAAGCTCAAGAAGTTGCAAGGAACATGATTTGAAGTGTTGGAAGATAGTGCTTCTCAGTTGCTAATAAGTTTATATGCTCCTTCTTCTTCTCCGGCACTCAATGCTTCTTCCATTGGATGTTTGTCCATTCAACTTTCCATGTCTTTTTTTATAGAGGTGTCAAAACGAGCTGACCCATCCCGTTTAAGCCCGTCCTGGTAAAAGAGAAACAAGGTGGGCCAGCCTATCAATAAAATGAGTTGAAATAATCAGTCCGGTCCATTTTAGGATGGGCTATCAGGTTGCTGGGCCAACCCGTTAAAAAATAAAAAAATTTAAAAATTATTTTTTAATATTTTGATGAATTTTTTTAAAAAAAAGCTTTTAAATAATATTTTTTATTTATGTATATCTAATTTTTCAAGGTCCATAATAATTACACACCAACTTTGATTAAAAAAGGTTATTATTAATAGTGTTATTTGTAAGTTATGATAATGTTTTATTTTTAAATTTTAACTTTGAGTGAATAGTATCAACTGTACAGTATTATTATGTTGATAAGTGTACACATTTCTTACTTTTTTTTTTTTGGTCACACATTTTTTTACTTTTTTTTACTAATAAATTATGAATTTTTTCTAAAAATAAGAGATTTGACCCGCAGGTCAAGCCCACCCCAACCTACGAAAATCCATGGGTTACGCTGGTTGGAATTTTTTAGCAGACTCAAAACTTCAATCTAACCCGCTAAAAATGATAGGTTTATAGCAGACCAACCAGCAAGCTCAGCCTATTTTTACATCTGATCTTTACTTTTTAAATTTGCAATTTACCACCGTGATAGACCTGATGAGATGATTCCAATGTTTTTTTTTTCTGTTTTGGATAGAGGGGAAAGGAGATTAAAAACACTATGAAAGTGTTAAGGTATGAGAAGACATTTACTTCTGCTCAGGGGTAGAGCTAGATTTTTTTTAGGGGAGGCTCATACTTAATAGTTAATTTTATATATAAAAAATATATATCTTAGTAATTCTTAATCTTATTTAAAAATTAAATGAAAATCATCAAATTTAAAATAAATAAATGTTTTGCAATCAAAATTTAAGAGAGACATACATATTTTATATGACATCTAATCGGTTATAATGTTTAAATATGTAATTAAATAAAAGACCGATAAAAATCAACTATATAAATAAAATTTTCCTAGAAGGCCAAATCAAAAAAAATGAACAACTTATAAAAGAAAATGAAAATTTTAGGGGGGAAAGGGGGAGGGCTAGTTAAAAATTCTAGGACGGCCCTGCCCTCTTCCCCATACACTACCCTCCGCCCCTGCTTCTGCTGCTTATGCCAGACTTTACTAGGTTTGCAAGCTAGAAATAGGACACGGGGACAAGACATTTGCTTAAAAAAAAAAAAAGAGAGAAAGGACAAATGAGTCATTTTATTATTCTCTTATTATTAAAATGTTGCCAGTGACTATTTAGTCACAAACTTGAGCTCCTTATGTAAGAATTTGCCATGAAAAATATTATTTGAATATAGAAAAGCATACATCCCTTGGACAGAGTAGAGAGAGAAAGAACAAATTAAAATTATATATGGTAGAGAGTGTTAAAAGAGAAAAGTCAAAATTTTGTGTATCTTTTATGTCCGTGGCATATTTACCTTTTGAAAAAGCTAAGCCACATATCAAACATTTCCTTCGCATTAAAAAAAAAAAAAATTCCTTGCAACATTATAATGTTCACAAATATTCCAGACCTTTTTTTCTCCTCTCAGAGATTATACACTTCCCCTACACAAATTGCTTGAATTTTCTATTTTTATTTTGTCATAATGGCTTTTCTATTTTGAACACAAAGAAGCCAGCCGAAGCCCAGCCCTTTTTTTTTATTTTTTCGAGAATTTGATATGCTTGAATCTCAAAAAGAGAGAAGCTAGAAGTACAAAAATAGTTCAAAAATGGCACCACCGTATCACCAACAATGTACATTATAAAGAACAATGCTAGCATCAAACTATCAAAAATTAAAATCGCAACCAGAGCTAGCACACAAAAGCCCAAAGCATGCAATCCAACTCAAACCCATCAAAAGGAGGCGGCGTCATGGAACCGACCCTCTCCACCAACACATTATGCACAAAGTATGTGATTGGGCCATCACACTACCGAGAGAAGGCCCATGTCTTAAATATTTGTCCTCTTCTTTGTTGATGCTCATTGTAGAGATGTCGAAACAGACTGAACCTACTAAGACTGAACCTACTAAGATAATCCATCAAACTCGCTATTTTTAATAGGTTGGGTTGAAATTTTGAGCCCACTAAAAAATTCTAACCCACCCCATTTAACCTGCAGGTTTTGGTGGGTTGGGACGGGCCAAGTCCTTTTTCTTTAAAGAAAAATTTCACAATGTATTGATAAAAAATATAAGAAACGTGTGATCTAAAAAAGAAAAAGTAAGAAATGTGTATATTTACCAACACAGTAATACTGTACAGTTGATACTATTCATCTAAAGTTAAAATTTAAAAATAAAACAGTGTCTTAACTCATAAACAATATTATTAACAATAATATTTTCTAGTCAAAATTAGTGTATAGTTGTTATGGACCTAAAAAATTGGATAAACATAAATAAAAATTATTTTAAAAAATTTTATTAAAATATTAAAAAATATTTGTTTAGAAGCCTTTTATTTCTTAACGGGTTGGCTCGCTAACCCGCCAATCCGCCCTAAAATGAACTGAATTGGCAGTTTCAGCTCATTTTATTTTCACAGGCTAGCTCATCCTGCCCCGCCTCTATTTTGGCAGGATAGGCCTGAATGGGATGGACTAGCCTGTTTTGACATATTTAATGCTTGTCAAATGGACCCTCGGCACACTCTACTCCAGACCATCTCATTCAGAATGTTGACGCTTGAGCCTCTTTACCTTATTAATGCATGAGTCCCTTTTATTTTTTACTTTGAAATACCTAAATGCAAGTTTTAGGTGGGTTTTATGGTAGACCTCTTATCTTTAGGTCTATCATGAATCCCTTATTACTAACAATTAGATTAAATTATTTAATAAAAATTATAATTATTCAATGTTTAATAATAATAAGGGATCCATGATAGACCGTAAAATTTAAAGTCCACCTTGTAATTTGTTGCATGTTCTAGCCAACAATCAAAAGTACAAATAAAGGATTTTGATGAAATATTATACTTTATAATTCACTCATACGTGTTTCAACACCTAATCTTTCGAAATAGGGTCTTGACACCACATAATTAAATTTAACCATATGTATTCCAAGCTGTTCTGCCAGAACTTTCCCTCATTTCAACAACTTTATTTGCCTTCTTGACTTTAACTTTTTCCTGAAGAACTATACGATAAAAACCAAAAAGATTGATTCACTTGTTACGATAAATTTGTCTATAAGATATTACTTCCGTAGTTTAGATCCGGAAAAACATGAATCAATCATAAGGGTTTGTTTGGTTAGGAAGTAAAAATGAGAGTAAAAATTATCTAAATGAGTTGTATGTATTACTCTATACATGAGATTCATCTAAATAAATTTTACTCTAAATTTTATTCTCTAACCAAACATATCGTAGGAAAAAAAAATTAATGAATATAGTTATCAAATATTGTTACGATAATTATTTTTTACCTACCAAAAAAAAAATATATTGCTATACCTCATCAGTGAAATTGATTTCACTATATCGTTAACTTCAAACGATTTCCTTAGCTATTAAAGTTTTCTCCTTAATGTCAACATGGTTGAGTTATTTAATAGGCCTTCCCAACATACATATATAATCATGATTTGGATTTTATTCCGAGATTGCATGTTCTGTAGTTTGTGAGTATTTGATGAGTTCAAAAAAATCTCATAATCTTAAATAGGAATAAGTCTTCTCACCTAAACTTTAAAATGACGTAAAACTTCTCGAAAACCAAAAAAGAAGAAAGAAAACAATTAAGAAGAAAAACAAGTGAAAAAAGCTAGTTTTACTTTCATTCTTATTGGGATGTTATACGATTAATTGAGTAAGCTCTTATAATGAGAATATCATAGTAACTACATAACTTTATCAAAGTGAGTAAGTGGATCTTACCAAGTGATACTACGTTCTCAAAATTTTTGGGCGCAAATTAGCACATTATATTATATGTAATATGATATAACAAATTTTACGAGCGAGTAAATAATCATTTAAGTGACTTATTATCATATATGTTTGCACTTTATGAGGATTACAACTTTATTTTCAGCTACTGATTATTAATACGAACAAAAATATATAATTTCAGGAAATAATTCCATAGGAGAGATAATTTTTTGTCATTACAAAATGTTTCTCATTTTCCAATAATATGTGAGATATTTTACCACTCTAACTTTGGATTCACCCTCTATCGCCACCTACCTTAGCTTTTCGTTGTTTTCCACTTCGTTCGTCGTGTTTTTCGATCTTTCAAATAACGAAATGACTTCTATGCAGCAGCTAGAAAAAGGGTGATATGACATTCAAACCTGTTTTTCATTCTTTCCTCATCAATTTTTGCACCTCCCTCCCCTAAAAGTATGCTATGTGTTTTTGTTGTTTTCTTTTTCCGAAAGTTTTTCTAGTCAGTACTATAGTGATAAAAAATTTTATTAAAGATTGAGAATTTTTAAATTTTCAATGCATATATATATATATATATATACACACATTAAAAAGTTTGAAAACTTATCAATTTCGTTTGTTTAACCAATGCTTTTGGAATACTAGTTAGAGAATATTATTATTATTATTATTATTATTACCCAAGCCATGTGTGTAGTATAGTGTTAGTAGTAACCTTTTTGTTATTCCTCTCGAAAATCATCAAGTCAACTCACATAAAATTGTTAAAATGTGAAGATTATTGATAACACCGATAAAACGACCTCATTCACCCCGTACTAACTCCAAATGAAGTACTTAAATACATGACATATACCATTGTCTCACCAGTTGAGTAACTTATTCCCCCTCCCCCAACCCCCAATATGTCATTCGAGCTTAATGACTTGAAACACAACTAGTCACTACAAACTTACATTAATGAAAAAGATCAAAGATAAGAAAGGTTACACCATCCCCACCAATACTTTAATTATACCCCCCCGAAGTAAAATTACAATTGACATTGACATGAACGAAAAAGAAAAAGTTAAAAAAATAAAATAAAACTCTAGTGAAGTTAGTTTAGCATGGTGAATTTGTATTGTCAAAGATATCAGCAGGAGGAATGAAGTGATCCAAGGATAGTCCTGGCACATTGAACATAACATCATCAATGGTCCAGATCTCTTCCATCCTGGTTCTACTATGCTGCATCGAGAGCTCGCCAAACCGGAACACCGTTGCGATCGATCGCCCTTGATGCGCGATCAAGATGCCATCAACGTCTCTATAGTCGCCGATGCTGCTGCCTATGGTGGTCTCCCAGTACACCGTATCATTGTCCTGTGTTTGGACCCTTGTAAGGTGGGAATCCTCCAAGTATATGAGAAGCCCACTTTTTTGGCAAAAGTAGCCATACAGTATGTGCCTTATAACTTCTGCGGGGCCCTCGCTCCTTTCAATCACGGCCGCACGGTCTGCGGAAACCTTTAACACAAAGCAATCAACGGCCCCGATTCGATTCTCGCCTAAGCATTGTGCATTGGCGAATAAGCTTGCTGTGCTCTTTGGATCCAAGCCCTGAAAATGTGCATTAAAAAATAAATAAATAAAACAAAAAAATGCCTGACTTACTTGAATGTACCATTTGATCCATGAGATAGATTCTTATGATGCTTTTAAATATAAAACAGAGGTTTCCCTTAGATTAGGGAATTAAATTTATGCACTCTCCTTTAGCAAAAGAAGAAGATTATGCTCATATGATTTAGGACAAAGATATTCTAAATTGCATTGTATATCGCAAATTTGCATCGTTGTTTTGATCTCTATTTTGTGGTAGGCCAAAATGCCCTCGTTGATTTCAATTACTCTATAAAGTTTTCTGTCTTTAATTTAATATTTACCCTTCATCACATTAATATGAAAAATAGAGCATAACTTAAAATCGTAGAAGGGTTTCTAATAACACAAGGTAATGAATAGTTGTCATATAAATCACAAATTAATTTAAACCATTTCATGATACACTTTTTCAAAGGGACTGCTCCTGAGCCAAACATTTTTGAAGAGAGACGCCAGAACAGGTGAAAGAGGAATAACAAGACACGAAAGTAGGGGCAATAATGCAGTGGAGAGAGGGAGGGACTGTTCATTAAAGTGCAAAAAGGAAAAGTTAAAGCAAAAGGATAATACTACTACAGGGTACCCTTAGGTACCTGCAATAAGTGGCAATCCCAAGATCATGGCTCATGAGCTATACAATAATCATAAATGACGTCAGATTGATGGTCACGTGTCATGTAAGTATACTACTAGGTCCTAAAGAAACAAGTCCACATTGTAGGGTAAAGCATGGGACAGTTTCTCCATCATTGTCAGCTCGAAATATACCCTTCATTCATTGGGATTTTAATTTGTTTCTCAATCTTTATCTTTGTTTGGTACAACCTGCTTTGAACCCCTTGGGCTTTGTCCCCCCCAAGCCTCAACTCCAACAAGTAAAGCCTACCACCCACCAACCAAAATCATCCAAGCTAAAACAATAAAATTCAGTAGGCAGAACAAGTTCAAATTTATGTTTGGTACCTATCAAAATCAAAAATAGAGGACAAAAGTAATACTCCATTTTTTTTTTTTGATTTTCTGTTTGCGCTAAAACAAGTTTTAACATATATGGCCAAATTTGTCTCAATTCTCAGTATGCAGTCTAAGAAAACGGTCGCATTATTAATGTTATGCTACACTATTTGCTACCATTTATTTACCAAGATCAACTATTGTATTAAAAGTATATAAAATTTGTCATTATTATCCACAATTAAGAAATTTTGTTCGCTGCTATTTATCAATCAACATATGTTATTCCATTAAAAATATAAGAAAAATAAAATAATCATAATAATTTTCATAAAATTGATACAGTGATTGATGAATGATATAGAGTGAAACTTCTCTCCAGCTAGGAGATTGTCTTCAATTTTCTGATGAAATGTGGTGCATATGATTAGCCATATGTGGTTGTTACCTGAATAATTCGACGCAGTGGGCGTTGGGGGCCTTTGGCTGCATGAGTGCCAAGCCAAGGTGTGTGCCGCCACACGGTCTTGCCATTGCTCCCAGCAATCACCTTGTGGCCACCAACCACCAATTCAAGAGACCACATCCCAGGTAGCATCTGCCAGAGCACAAAGCAACCGTTCTCACTGCTTCTTGTCCCCAAACACTTGACATTCTTCCCAGATGAAATCTCTGTCTCACAGCATATCATCTTCACCGTCCCAGTTGCATACATGTTCTTTGTGTCCTTTTGCTGTTTCAAGCATCCAGTGGCAGCCAAATACTGCTGTATAATGTACTTGGCAGTCGAAGTTTCCTATTTCAAGTTACATAAATTGAAAGAAAAAAAAAGAAAAGAAAAAAATTAACCAGCCATGTAGCATAAAGTTTTCTGTTTGAAGTTGCATTAATTGAGAAAATTAACTAATTAACATATATGGTATAAAAACACAGTAATAGCATGATATGATTTTAAATTGCGGCGAACCAACTGCAATGGTGGCTGCAATATTGCTGCTGCGGCGGCACTCTTTATAATTGCTTTGCAACAGCAATTGCGATCATATCAATCACATTTTGTTCGCAATTGCAATGTAACAAGCACAATCATGATGACAACCACATTTTAAAATCACGAGTAATAATATTACACAAAAGAAAGAGCAGGATCTTTTATAGGTAAGAATATCTGATGTGTAGAGTAGGCGATAGGGAGAGCTTACGAATGGTGTGTCTTTGATGTGAATGCTAAGTGTGGGATCATGGGCTGAGGGAATTGGAGCCAAGGGACAACCCAAGACACCAAGCAGAAGCCTCAAATCTTGGGTCTTGGCTTGAATGGTTCCATAGAATGATGACTGTGAGAAGCTACCTCCAGGGGAGATCTTCTGGGTCCTGAACCATTCCCTTATGACTTCCCAGGAACTCTCTTTCTTGGTCCCTTCTTCTTGCATTTCAGGGTCAGGCCCTTCCATTAAGGGTGTCAATGGCTGTGGAGCCCAACTCTGGCGCCAGCGTCTAGAACCCATTTGTGGCAATTGATCAGGAGAGGGAATTACTGAATGCCAAGTAAAGATGGTGTGAAGATGAAACACCACGAAGGAAAAGAAGAGGTATCACAAAGTGGATGCGGTTTGAGAGTATAAAAGAGGGAGAGAGAGAGAGAGAGAGTTGTGTGTAAGTGCGAGTTCAGGAAATGACAAATATTAGCAATGGTATTTTGAAATTAAAAAATACAGTATTTATTCATATACTCATTTTATAATTATTAGATATGATAAATATTAAAGATAAATGAAAATATTATCATATCCAAGAATTATAAAGTAAATATCTGAATAGATATCCACTTTTTAAATATCAAAATAGCATTATCCAATATTAATTGTATCATAAAAACATGTGTCAATATATTTTTATATATTTTTAAATAATTTATAAATCTCACTTAATTTAAATCTTATATATCATTTAATAATAAATAAAAATATATTAATATAATACCTCATAAATATAAATAACACTACTTAAAAAAAAATTATCGATGTGTGGGGGAAGAGACAAAAGCGACAGATTGTCTGTTCAACGGCAGAGGAATGACATTAGAATAATAATAATACACACTCGCATGTTGGGCTGTCTATTTGCTTTATTCCCACTTGCTTTGGGACTCACCATGTGTCGTTACATTTTTATTCTGTATAGCTATTTCTTTTATTCTCTCGAGATACCCATTCCCTATGCCACCACGGGTCCCATGGGGATTGGCCTACCACCTTTGATCGATAACCATCTCTTTCCATTACTAAGTTTTCCAATTTCTTTTGGAAATATTACTTTTGGTATGTGTTACGAAACTATAACTATTGGTATATGCTACGAAACTACGTACAAATTGGTTAGATAATGTCTCTTAAAACTCAAATTAATCAAATAAGATCGTAGATAATGTCTAACCGCTCTACTTGACACACTCTCTATTTAAAGCACAGTTGATGGTTAAGGAGTAACAAATAAATGTACAATTTTCCATTTTTTCTTTAAGTCTCTTGAGCACTCCGTATATTTAAGGGTCGGACTTCTTATAGGTGCATCTCACCCATTTGGAGCAAGGATATCATCGCAGCAACCTCATGCTCTACAATTAATTTAGATACGAGGTATTATTCCTTATTGAACTGACTATTTTTGAACGGAATGAAATATATTTCTTTTCTCTTTTTGACAATCACATTTGAAACATTAGTTATAGTCATGTTAATTGGTCAAGATTCACTCATAATAAGCTCCTTAAAAATAATTTTGTGAAAAATAAAATTGCTTCATTTTTAATATACAAATTTTAACGATGTACTGATAATTAGTTGTTGATGACAAAAGAAAAAAAAAATTGAATTAGCTTTTGTTTCGAAAGTAAAAGCAAACTCTATATTTTCACCATCTTACCCGACTAATGTAGTGTGAGTTACGCATAAGGGAATTTCTAAACCAAATAGAGAGACTTGCTATTTTGTGTCAGTTCGCAGTGTAGCTAAAGAAAACCCTCCACATAAGATTCAGTGTAAAGTATTGGCAAACATTTTGAAACTTAATATTTCATTAAAGATCATTAAAGAGCATGCTTGAAAATTTAAAAAAAAAAATTGAAAGCAGAAAGCCGAAAGTAAATTGAAAGTTGTAAAAGATCATGTAATAGAAAATAAAAAAAGCTGTAAATGACTGTAAAATGTATAGAAAAGCTATAAAATAGTCGAAAATAAAGATAAAATGAAAGGTAATTAATAAATGACTTTTTGATTGTGATGATCAGATCCCCTTCTTCAATGCCTGAAGTATTCTATAGCTAGAACTCGAACAATCGCACCTATAGCACCATATCTCACATGTCTCTTACTCTTTTGGTCATTTTCTTGCTGCTCTTCAAGTTTTTGCTCCGATGATCATGTCATCATACATTTTCACATATTGGAATCATTTTGCTTTGTGACCTGAAAAGGGGGAAAGTGTAGTCTTCTTTTTTTTTTTGGGGGGGGGGGGGGTGAAAGTGGAAAATAACCACTTATTTTAAGGATTCTCTCTAGCCTACCCTATCTGTGTCAAACCTACCTAGCTTGTCCCAAATTTTCAAAATTTTGAGACTCATCACTAGACCGCATCGATCCAATATAGAAGCTTCAAGGCTGATCAAGCTTGCTCTGCTGACTAATTCCAATTGGTGTTATATATGTTTATTGCTTCATTCTTGATTGATTAAAAAATAAATGTCATAAACAGGCCAGGCCTTAATATCATTGGCCTGAACAATGTTAGATTGAATTAAGAACGCATGGCATTTATATGTGAATAAACCAATTCTTTATAATAGTTACTCACCAATTTTAATTTTGGTGAGAGCCTTTATCTTTTGAGCAAATATAAATTTCGTTCCTGAAATGTATGTATGTGGCATCTTTAAAAGCCTCTAGAAGTTAAAATGTTATATCAAATTAGTCCTAAAATAATTTTGATACCAAATAAGTCCTTGGAAATTGAATTGTGATATCATTTTGATCGTTGAAAGACATTTGATATCAAATAAGTCCCTTTCTTTTTGGATAAAATATAAGATTTTAAGAAATAATTTGTTTTCTCATATATCTGCCAAGTACCACAATAATATCATATTTTAACTTTTAGGAATTAATATGATATTATATCTTAATTTTTTAAAAACCTATTTAATGTTAAAAAAACTTTCATAAACTAAATTAATATCTCATGCATCTTTCAAAACATGAACTCATCTTTAACTAAGAAATTTGCGGCAAGCGTAAAACTTCGATAACCAAGAGAGGCCGTAACAAACGCACTACACCAGAAGCCAACAAAGTTATGTGAAACGAACTTTCTTTTTCATATTTTTAAGGCAACATTTAACAGTAGAGCAATCGGTAATTTATAAGAAAAGGAAAAAAAAAATTCGCCCCAAAGAAAAAAGAAATTATACACTGTTGTTATATGTGCTTCTTTTGAGATTGAAACTTTAATAGGTTAAAAATCCGCAATTATCTAAAAAAACAAAAAGCATTTTAGTCATGTGAGGATGTCTTGATAAGATGGAAAAGTGTTCAATTAATTACTACTGTGGGGAATTCAATTAAACGACAGTAGCAAGCTTTCGAATCAATGCAAAAAGAAGCTCATCATCTCAAAGCTAGTACATGATCATTAGTTTTTTTTTTTTTAACAGAAGATATCTCAGTTAGGCCAGACTAATTCTTCTGGTTCCTTGACATAACCTGAAAATACCAAGGAATACGATAACAAAAGAAGCCCTAGGTCAAATGTACGTTTTCTCCTCTCCTAGATTCGAACCCATCATCCTTAGGTCCATGTCCACTTCTCCTGTGTTTTTTACCTATAGGCTAAGGGTTCATTGGCCGTCATTAGTTGGTATTAATAAGTACATTATTATTATTATTATTGTTAAAGTGTGACTGCAGCAGTCACCATTTGGGGCAGAGGAATAAGGGTCGAGTGAGTAGACAGAGTGGAGCTACAGGTGCTGCAACCATGCACGCCTGCTGCACCCGATTCCATGAACGTAGGACAAATCTACCGTATCTTCTTTTTGAGGTAATCTGTGAGATCTAATCCAACAAGAAATTTTGTTTAACACAAACTAGCTAACAAATCCCAAGGATCATCCTGGCATCTTCCTTTGATCAAGATTCTTCTTGGAGTGGGGCCCATTTCTACCTCATTTTTCGGTACTTGTATGTGGAAAAAAGGCAAAAAAAAAAAAAAAAGCTGAAGCAGATTTATAACATATTTTCTCAGTTTAGAAATAATACGTGCAGGAATCTTGTTTTGCAAAAAATATTCATTCGCATATTATTGTCTAAATCCTTGAGTTACCTTTATTTTTAGAGTAAATACTTAAATTGAATACTTGGAATGATATGAGGAGACAAATTAGTCTCATACATTTTAAAAGTCCCAAATTGATCTTTCACATTTCAAATAAGGGATAATTTGGTCCTTCCATATAAATCCGTATGATTAAAAACACATTCTATAGAGGGACCAATTTATCCCTTTTTTAAAATATGAGGAATCAATATCGGACTTTCAAAACTTAAGGGATTAATTTATTCTCCAAAATATTTATGATGAATTAATTTAGATATTTTGTCTTATTTTTATTTTGAAGTTTATGAAGATAAGAAAAATAAAGTAATATATGTTAATATTTTTCTTAATTTTAAATTAAATATAATATAATCTATATAATAATATAAAGGGAATTCCTTTGTCCAATTTCTTTTTTCCAGTTTTTACCCCTCTATATAATTTGGTGAAGAAGTTTTTACAGGGGTTAAAAATATAAGTTCTACATTATCCATTGTGTAAGTTTTCACTACCATAGTTGGTTCTTAACTTCCTCTTATATTAGTTTTTTCCCTTTTAAATCTTATAATTGCTAATTTCTCTCATCACTCGCATTCTTCTTCTTCCCTCACACACCGTTTTTGCTCTATTCTCTTCTTCCTTTGTCTCTTCATTCACCATTTTTTATCCTCATACCCTACAAGAACAACTATATGTGTACATAAAACAAGGCCAACAAAGATGTTGTCTTTGAGGGATATCAAAATTTTGTTTCAAATTGAGAACCCCATATTGGCATTGTTCTATGATAGTTTGTGAAGGAAACTTTCAAATGTGCCATAAAAATTGACATCTTCGTTTCTTTTTGGAGACACCTTCAATTTGGAGAATGACTCAAATACTGCAAAATGCGCTCATTCATTGCCTTTCTACATATGTTTCTTCTAAGCCTATGTAGGTTCATCTTCTAGTTAAATTCTTTTGTGCAATCGTTCATGCCAATTCCAGTATACTATTACTTTTTTGTTTTGTGCACAAATACATTCTTACTTTAATTCTCTTATCTATGATAGCAACTTGCATGATTTGTTGCAGTAAGCATTTTCTCTGTCACTGAAGGCAATTTCAAAAAGGTTTACACAAAACCCAATTTCAAAAATATAGGACCATAAAAATCAAGTGCAAAATTTTAGTTTTATTTTTTATGTATGATTTCAATTATTTTGGAATGTTACATGTCTTATATTCTTTTAATTCATTTGATTCTCTGAAATTTTTTTAGAGAAAGAATGAATCAATCTGAACTCATAAAATACTATTCTACGTAAAATTTAAATGATTAATTTATAAACTTAAACTACATAGAACATTAAATTAATTACATTAATAGAAAAAAAATATTAAGATAGATTTAAGAACCAATTTAATTATTTTAATCAGAAACATAAATGTGACCAAATACTAATCAAAGTGACTCAGTCCTTTTACATGATAGTGTAAAATAAATGGTTCACTATTTATGTATAAAAGTCTAACATAGGTTATAACTTTTAACAAAAAATAAAAATGAAAATGTGATTTGATAGGCGTAGTGTATATCACAGTCCTCTCTACTATACAATAATGGGGATTGCTCACATGCAGATGAAGAATTTGCCTGCAAAATGAAGATGTGTGTTGGGCCAATATAAATTGCACACATGGCCTTTAAAGTAAGTGGGTAAAGTTATGGTAAACAAGTCTTATGACCATAATTAGTTGCTGATTTAAGTGATTAACCTTAAAATTTTAGCCAACCAAAAAGTGAAAAAAAACTCAAACAAAAATCAGACACTCCCCCATCGCTAAGAACTCCACCACCACCCTCTGGGCTTTCTTCATCCCAAAAAATCTATTCCTTTGTTCTTGAAATTCCAACTTCACCCCTTAGTAGGCTTCAATCCGATATGGGAGACTCCACACCAAACTCCAAGAACCATCATAGCAACAACGTCGAGACTCACTGGCAAGGAAGGTTGGTGAAAAAATTGTCGTCCTTCCACGAAGTGGTGGCGAGGGAAACAATGTCCAAAGGCTAGATTTAGCGGCAAAGACGGTGCCGAACTTAGCCTCAGAAATGAAGCATGTGGTGACGATGATGGCGGAAATGAAGCATGGTTGGGTAGAAAGAGCCACCAAAGGTGCTGGTGAAGGTGATGATGATAGGGAGCCTTAGCCCCGTACAGGTGTTGATGCAGTCGGAATCCATGGTGGCAGATCTGGTAGCGGTGGCGGTCCGACAATACGTGAAGGAAGGTTGCCACCCTATCCTGCTGTCCGACAAGCCCTCCTACTTCGACCTCCACTATTCTCAATTTAGTTTAGAAAGAAAGCATTTCTCGTTCAGCGAATCAGATCACGGCGATGGTGTAGGAGTCATCGAAGGTGGTGTCATCAAAGGTGGTGCCATCGGAGAGGATGAGGGCAGTATGTGATGTTTTTTGGTTGTACTATTTTTTATTTGCTAGCTACAAATGTTAAGGTTAATCACTTAAATCAGCAACTAATTATGGTTCTGGGACATGTTGACCATAACTGACCCACTTACTTTGAAGGCCACGTGTTCAATTTACATTAGGCCAACACACATCTTCATCTTCCAAACAAATTCTTCATCTGCATGTAAGTAACCACCTACAATAATTGATAGCAAAAAGAAAAAATGAAAATGAAAATAAAGAAGTAGAGAGGAAGCTGAGCAGAGGAGATGAGAGAATTATTATTTGTACAATTTTTGTTATCTATTTTTTTTAATTTCTAGTTATTGATATAAAAAATTATTCGTAGAATGATGCGAACTGTCCCCAAAAAAAAAGTTTGAAGCAATTCATTATATTAAAACCCAAAAAATAATACATACAATTTGATAGACATAATAATACATGTATTGCTAATAGATGTTATATAATCAATATTAACACAATATAAAATTGAATATGAACATATTTATTTTATTATAGTAATATTCAAAAAATAAAAAGGTAATTTAATAGGCAATACAGTGCGTGTTAAGCTACTAGTATATATAATATAGGTTTAAACCCATCAAAACGGACCCTCTATAAACACAAAAATGGGGGCCGTCACAGGCAATTTTAGCATTGTAGCTAGCCCCCTCCCATAATCCATCATTCCATCTTCTCTTCCTTTACCTTGGTTTCTACCAAACCTATCAACCCTTTCGCAACCCATCGTCCTGAACATTTCTCCTTTCCTTTATCTTTCTGCTTTGTGTTGGTAGCCAAAGTCGTTCATCGCAATGCAAACCATGACATTGAAATCGATAGTGGCATCTGGTCAGGCCTTCAGTGTTTTGTGCAAGTATTCCTATACAGCATAGTTTAACTAGTCGATTGGTAAAGTCAAAGATGGTGCTGCATGCTTGGATTTCAAGTATAGTGTCAACAAAATTAATTAGGTAAGGTTTCGAAAATGGGTACATATATGGTTCAGGTGAGTTTCTGATGGAAAAATTGAAACTTTCAAAGTAGGAGTTAGATTTCCATTTTTCAGGGGATCTCTCGATGTTCAAAGTAACCATTGGAAGCGATAAAATGTCATAGAAATTGCAATGGCAGTTTTGGGGCAAACTTAAAGCCAAAAATGGTGTTCTCATGGAATATGCTTTTGAATCCCATAGTCTTGGATCTATCGAGCGATAATGCTGTGGTAACTTCAAGAGCAAAAGAAAAATGTATTATATTGATGAACCAAAACTTTGTGTTGCCATGCTCATTAAATGTTTGTGGATGACATTCCAAAGGTGATACAAAGCCTAGTGGATATAAAGATCTAGAAACCCCAAACACATACCTTGATAAGAACATCCAATAGAATAAATACCTTCCCTACTAAACCTCTAATGAGAAACTCATTCTTAGTAAAATAAATAAACCCCTTAGAAAAGTAGATAATAGGGAATAAGGTAGGCATCCCTACTAAACCCCAAACAAACTTGTCCTTGGAAACATAGATAACAAGGATAAAAAATAAAATAAGCAAAGGAATCACCCAACCTCACTTGAAATAAAGCTAGAAAATTTTTCATCACATAGAATCGCCCATGAGGATTCCAATTTTCATATTTTGAAAAACCTAATTAACATTGTGTTCCTAGCCAATGAGGGTAAGTACAGTTTGTTAAGGTTTAGTTCATACCCCACAAGGGTATGGGTTCAAATTCATTGATTAATGTGAGGACCTACTTGGTAGAACAATATATAATCCTTCTCGAAAATCCACGAAAAGATTGGGGGTCATGCCTGGCCTTAGTGGGATAGCAATGTTAATTAGAATTTTTTATGTTTGTGATACTATTGATTGGCGGGTATTTTGGTTTTATAAAACGGGTTAAATGAATAGCCTAATTATTCCTCTTAAAGACCCATTTTATTATTAAGTAATCTGTTATGAGTTTGAAATTCACCATATGTTGTTAGACTTGGGTCCAGTGATGAGTGTACTAGAGGATGTAAAGACCTAGGGTAACCTAGACCTATGATGGACATTACTTGCTTACTATATACTTATTCTTTGGACATCATGATCCACATTCCACTCTTAGCACTCTTGAGGGCTACTGCTACATCGTTGTGTCATCTGAATAAGAGAGGGAAAAGGAGTCTTATGCCATATCTTGACCCAAACATTTAAGCCAACAACTTATAAGTCTTTTTATTTATATAGTTTCCACTTAGTCTACTCTTGACTAATGTAGGACACTAATACTTAGCACCGCACTTGAAAATCAAATTTTCCCCTTGGCCATCACACATTTGCACATACCAGTAGTCATAATCTCATTTTCAATGAACCATTTAGCCACTACACCTATGTAAAATTGCTCTGCATTTATTGGAGTCTTCTTAATCTTAAAATAAATAAATAAATAATAATTAAAGATTTACAATTACATTATTATTATTACTACTACTGCAACTATGACTACTAATGGATTAGTAGATAATATAGCATGAATAGTTTCAACGACATGATATTCAAAATTTAAATTGTTATCACATAAGTAGCAAACAATATATGAAGAATAAGATCTAGTGTTTTGGACTTATTGTCTTTTTAGTTGAATTATGTATGTTTGAGATTAGTCTGAGTAGAGTTGATGTATAACTATTGTCAAATTATGTTATTAATTTACTTAATAAGCATTTTAACACCAGCCACTTAACAAATAATAATTAGACATGTACTGTAGTTGCAAGAGAGTCATTATTTTAATTATTAGCATTCAAAAAATAGATAAAGCCTTATAAGTAATTTCAATGTTGTTTGATTTTATTCTTTATTCAGTTAAGCTATGTATGACGAGATTTGTTAAACCAGAGTTACATTTTATGTTTAGAAAGTCATTAATCTTGGTACATTTAGCTGCTAAGGAAACAGTGTACAAAGCGGCCATGGAGGCAGCCTTGTGAGATGTTAACCTTAATATACCTAGCTATCGAGGAGATGGTGTACCAAACGACCATGGAGGCAATTTTATAAGTCGTTAACCTTTGCATACCTAGCATACCATGGAGGTAGTATGCGAAATGGCCATGGAGGCAAGCTTTTATATTATTCAGATATACTGGAAATTAAAATAGGACTTTGAGGGGATAATCTCATAAGTATATGTTCATTATACAAGTGAAAGTTCTTCGAATACAAATTCAGTTCAAGCTAACTTTCATAAGTTAGATTTTATTTAGTTCAGACAAGAATTGAATTGCATGTATGTAAATATTATCATTATATAATTACTTATATGACCATGTTGTATGTATTACTACTATGTAATTCCTTATTGTTTTATGTGAGCTATGGGTAGCTATCTGCTCATTAAGTTTGATGACTTACCTTTCTACCTCCTTCTTCCCTATAGATACTATTGCAGGCTTAGTTATGCTTCAGGATCCTCCTCCCTAGTAGTGCTTTAGCTGTTCTATGTTAGTTCTAGAACCATTCTGAAAGTTTTATAGCAATATGTTTTGAATGACATAAAGCCAATTTAAGGAAAATATTTTGCACAATGACTAATGTCTATCTTGAGTTTCTTGTAGTAGCAAATAGGTTCTTTTGTTGGCATAACATGACTCTATTAAGCAAAAATAATTTTTTAATTTATATGTTCAAACATGCTTTGTCTCGTATCATGAGATGGAACTACACTTGGAATGAAGATATCAATCAACCTCTGAAGCCAATGTGTTCTACAATCTCCAATCATTATTTTCACAATGTTCTTATCATCAACAAACTCTGGTTGAAGACTAGAAGAATGAAGATTCATAGAGGAAATGATACCGCACTTCAGAAAGCTCATTTAATAGTGAAACAATGCGCTCTATAAAAAAAGAAAGGAAATTTGAAATTGAAAAGTTAAAACCTAATGTCAGAACTGGCATGTCATCTCTTCTGCCAACTTGGTTAACTACCCCAGCTTCTAGGAAGAAATGTTCATAAACCATGCTTCAGAAAGTAAAAGTAGTTTCTGAAAGACATCAAAAACCTCAATTTTACAATAGCTTCTATAACAGTTTTGACAAACAGACAGGCTACTCTTCTAGACTGCTTTTCCTAGACACAAATAGATGATTAACAAGTGTCACTTGGAGATCTGATCAAGAACAATGGTCATAAGCA
Organism: Dalbergia cochinchinensis; assembly: GCA_031216125.1. Lineage (NCBI taxonomy): Eukaryota > Viridiplantae > Streptophyta > Magnoliopsida > Fabales > Fabaceae > Dalbergia > Dalbergia cochinchinensis. Next base: position 32,013,263 of record CM062374.1, on the reverse strand, counting down.
ATGCCATCTATAAATAGAGTTATTGTACTTTCAAAGAAACAAGACAGATGTTGCACAAAGAGCAAAAATACTGTGAGAATTTCTTCTCATCTTCTTGTAAAGTTTATTACATCTTGTAATCATTTTCCTTTCTTGTAAAAATCTTCTCTCTACGTTCCTTCATTGTTCATACGTTCTTCTAAGGAAGAATAGCTAGAAAAAAATCATTCAAGTTATCCTAAGTCTTTTACTGTATATCTTAAGGAAACTTGAGTGTAGGTTAGTTTGAGTAGCAAACCAAAATATAAACCTTTGTAATCTCGATCCAATAGTGATCGGTGTGAGTTAGCTTGGAGAGAGTAGTTAAATACTACTTGTTATGCGACAATGAAGGTATTTTAACTGGTCACGATTTAGCTTGGAGAGTCTGGTTAAAGACTACTTGGTTTAGCTTGGACAAGATGGTCAAAAACTACTCGATTCAACTTGGAGAGGCTGGTGAATAACTACTTAGTTTGTGATAGTAGGAGTTGTCTACTGGTCACAGATGAGAGCTTGAGAAGGCTATTGCAAAGATTATCCTTGTTCTTTCTCAGGTTTGAGAAAAGTTTTAGTAAAACCCAACCGTGGTTGAGAATTGGATGTAGATAGGTTGACTGAACCAGTATGAAAATACCTATGCAGTATCTTTCTCTCTGTTATCTCTTTTACATTTGCTATTCTGTGTTTATTAGTTTATTTCTGCTTGAAGCTTTTCTTTTTAGCTGTTCTGTTATTAAAGTTGTACTTTAGAAAGTAACTTTCTAAAATCTCTAATATTGTTTCCATTGCACTTCAAGTTTAAAGCTTGATAGTATCTAGTTTAAGTTTTCAAAAGCTAAAAGGATCAAGAGAAGCGAAGCATGATTCAACCTCCCTTTTCGTGTGCTTTTCTACCTATATTCCACTAGTGAGCTTTGCTTTGTAGTGAAGCTTAGATAGGTTTTTGATAGTTATAGAGTGTTTTAATAGTTATGCAGGTAGGATTCCGAAAAATGCATTATTTGTGTTTATTTTATTTCAGTTTGTAATTATTTTTGTTATTAATTTATGAATGGCTACATCCCAGACCAGGATGCTCAGTTGTGATATTCATATTTTATGTCTTGGAAATATTTTAGATTTTATGAAATTATGTTTGAGCTGATTTATTAGTATTGAGAATTGATATTGAATCAAGTTTTTGAGATAGAATTTTATTTTATTACACAAGCCATCTGTGGAGACTCAGTCCTTCATGTATTAATCACGTTTTTAAGTCAGATCGTGACATGATGAGTCAACCTATAACTAGTTCTTAACAAAAACATCCCAAAAATTAACAAGTAACTACATTAATTTCGCAAGTAACCAACTGTGGTATATAAACTTACTGAACTATGCTCAATAACCATAAATACACATTATTACAATTCTATAATTTTCATAGAATTCATATCAATTTTAATAAACACAAAAAATGTTGATTATATATTTTAATAAGTGGGAGCTATAGTATGGTTGTACAATCACTTGTGGGCAGAGTACACAACACTCACTATAGTCTCCAGTTGATTATAAATTTACTTGACTTGCTGTTGTGTTGTTTTGACTTCTATCATTCTTGGAAATCTCCTAGGATTTTGAGTTTTCCGCTTTTGATCACTCTAATAAGTTATATTAGAATCGGTGGGCTTATTCTAGTTGAGTATTCTGAGACAGTGTGACTGATCAATGTTTGGGTTTGGTTCAAACCCATGATGCATCTATCATGTTTCTCCATGAATACACAAAATGCTTTGTTGAGGGGGAGTGTACTAATGTTGGGATTCACACTTGAACTAAAGAGCTATAATAGTCATGTGGTTAATTTGGGTTATTTCAGGTGCAAGTGAACATGCAATTTTGCTTGATATTAAGCTTAATTGAATATATTTCACTTATACGATGGTTTTTCATTGCCTGATACAATGCTATCTTTTTTTATGAAATCATTTTATGAGAAATGTTATGATAATTGTCAATTATCTTAATGTTAAATTTAGAGAGCATGAATTAATAAATTATTGTAGTTGATTTTTTAAAAATGTTTTCTACAATTTATAACAAATATTGAGAGTAATATAAAAAGGTTATTATCGAAATCACTTTTATATAGAGGTTTTAAGCAGACTAGGTCAACCCAATGAACCTAACCAAACATAACAAATTAAATTGGTTTAGATTAGTTCAGGTCATTAGGTCATATATCAGTAAAAACCAATTGTAATTTGTTTGGGCATCAGGTCTCACAAAATTAAGCCTGATGACTCTAACCAATGTACATATTTGCTTTTAACTTTTATTTATAGGTAAATATGTCTCGATTCTTAAAGAAAAAAAAAGAACCGATAAGTACTAAATACTAGATAAAACTGAAGATGATACTCAAACCACTAAGAGTCGCTTTTCAAAACACAAAATCACTTAGCACAAGACAGTACTAGGTAGGAGCCCCAGTGCACATACGCATAAATCAAAGCACAAAAAACTTGAAACTTGAGAAATGAAATGAGCAACATGAAACACTAATTCCTCCACACAATAGCACAAAATGTGCCACTCCAGACAACAATCAATTCTTCAAACCACTCCACGCCTTGCAATTCTTTGGCTTCCACTTGTCACCGACTAAACATCCTTCTAACAATCCAATCTTTCATGGCCTCCCCCGCGACATAATCATCCTTAGCCACACTTCACTCAACCAAGACCAAAATTTTTCTCAAATTGTAGAAATTAAAGTGGTCAATAATCCGACTTGAGGGGAAGGGAAGAACACACACACACACACACACGAGACACGACCAAAGAACCTAGACACTCGCTAGCTATAGGAAACTACCACAAAGCAAGCATGCAACAGAATTAGTAATCGTATAGGATGCTTAACGTATCACAAGAGACCCTTTGGATTCCACCTGAATCCAACTCATTGGTTTTTCCATCAAAGGGTTCGTAGTTTCTTTTTCCTCTTCTTCCTGTAGAGTAACAAAACAATAATTAATAAAATATAATGGAACTTTGAAATCGGATCAACTTACCACTTGAACCGCAGACCTGTTCACTCAATCTTCCATAACCAGAAAAAAGCTAAACACACCGCGCTCATAGCACCCCTTCACCATGGCAGTGTCTTTGAATACACAATGCTCACAAAACTGAACCAACCTCGGTAGTTGACAGGGCACATATACATCCAACATTGGTGGAGGTTTGTAGATCAGTGAGTGGCAATGCACGGAAGGAGAAAAACTAGTAGCAGTGAAAATCACATAGAGAAAGGAAGCAGTGGCGGTCATAGAGGAAAACGAAGCAACAACACAAGAAGAAGAAGAAGCACAACATGAAGCAGTTTATGTGGCCTCAGTGTTTTAAATTGTGGTTGTGGTCGCGGTTGTGGTTGTTGCGGTTACGGATAATGCGGTTGCGGATAATGCGGTCGTTGCAATACGTGTTGCGGCTAATGCGGTGTTAAATTTTTGCGTATCTGCAACTTGAAAAAAAGAACCCGTTGCGACCTGTTGCTGCCTTCTTGCGGCCCATTGCTGCCCGATGCGGGCTTGATGCAGTCCCAATGCGGTCAACTTGTGTGAAAATACATCACACTGCAATTGTGGTCTGATGCTGTTGCGCTGCGGACCGCAACCACAATATTGCGGCTGCAGCACGTGATGCGGTCCGCAATTTGAAACCTTGTGTGGCCTTAACTCGCATAGCGCAAGAGTGGAGATAGCAGCGGAGAATGGATGTGGCATGAAGCAAGGACAAAGCACAATGCTGCGTTGGAGCTTGGAGGATATGTTCATTGGCGGCGGTAGGCGCAAGAGATGAAGGGTGCATGCATGGTCTGTGATTAGGGTTCATCATTAGGTTCGATCGCAAAAAATTCCCCATCCCGAATAAAACTGAACCAATTAATCAATATTAATTAGTTTAAATTCGGTTTTGTTTTAAAAATTCGAACCAACTCGATCCGATTGTATGGCTGGTTTTATACAGACAAATTACATTATATTATCCTTCTTGTTTTTTCGAGCTAACATGGATGTCTTTCTTTATTTTTAAAATCACAGTAAGACTTGCGTCGTAACTTGTTTTTCATAAAAGAAAGTTCTTTTTTTTTTTGGTATAGATTAAAAAAAAGAAAGAGATGATGAACAAGAAATTTTTTTTTCAAAATAATCCGCTTCATGTTCACCTTTTTCTAGTAGTTCCGTACGGGGATTGTGTGGAGCGATGATTGGAATGAAGTAAAAAATAATTTTCGTTAGCAAGCACGTAATTTTTGACCTGTAATAAGGCGTTTAAAATGATTTTTTATATATTATTCATTGAATGATGGTCGTAACACTTTGCTAGTCGCTCTATAATGCTCTCGAGCCCCTTTTGTAGTGTTGATAGTTAGTGCATGCCAAGACATTCACATATTATTAAGAAACTGTATCATGTGATTCATGTTCTTTCTAAAATGCTTTCGACACACTCCATTAATTTCACCCACTTCATATTTTCGACCTTTTCTTTCATGGACATACACTAGGTCCCAAAATGTTGAAGCAACGCATAGCTACTTACTGATACATTTATAAAATTTATTATATTTTTGGATCTAATTTCAAAAATGGGGAAAGAATTTATCGAAAAATAATCACTAATTTATTTTTCTGTTCTAAAACCAAAAAATTATGAGAGCTGTAAAAATAAAAGTATCTAGGGTATTTTAATAATGCATACATATTTACAATTGTTGTCAGAATTTTACGAGAATAAGGTGGCCGGCTAGAGAAGTTTAAGGAGATAAAATAATTAATATCCATTAAGGATGAAAGAGAATGTTACATCATTATAACAAAAATTATGGCCATAAAATTCTGACTATATGGTACGGTAGCCAACCACCCTTCGTTGATTTTTGAAGGCGTTATGTTCATTTTAGTCCCTACTTTTTAAAATGAGTCAAATCAGTTCCCTATATTACAAAATAGGAGTCAATTTTGTCCCTTATATCACTTTTATTTAACATTTTATCAATTAAATAATTATATATGATATTAAGTGATATCTTATTATATCATGTGTCATATGAAGTAGAATGAAATTTAAAATAACTTATTTTGATATCTAAAATTACACAAAATGAGTCATTTTATAACTTAAAATAAATACTTAAATGACTTATTTTGTATACTTTCAAATACCAAAATGAGTCATTTTAAATTTTATTTTACGTTAGATGATATATGATATACAAAGATATCACTTAAGGTTACCTATCATCATTTAATTCATAGAATATTAAGTAAGAGTGAATTGAGGGGCTAATATGACTCACATTTTGTAATATAGGAGATTAATTTGACTTATTTTAAAAGTTAGGGATTAAAATGATTCGCGAGTGAAAAGTGAATAACTAAAATGAATATTAACTCTTCTTAAAAATTTTGGCAACAATTTTAACAAAGCATGGGTGCAGTATCCTTGTGGTGCAGTCATAGTTTACCACATTTTTAAATGTGGTTAAAAGCATGTGTCAAATGCTCAAACCCTCCTCCTCCATTTCTCCTATTCCCTCCACCAAAACCTTTAAGCCTCACTCGCAAGAACCCAATTCCCAAAAGAACAACACAGCAACAACCACCACTTGCCTCATCGTCAGCCTCGCTATCCAGTGGACTCCCTCCAACCATGATCCTGATCATCCCACTGCAACAACTCCTTATAGCTCTGCATCGCCTGCTATTGGCTTATCTTCCAACTCTCCCATGCAACCATTGCTGCTTTGCGGGTCCTTCACAACTTCCCTATCAACCTATACTATACCTTCATCGAGTTTTGGAACTTCTCCGATTGCCTAAAACTCAAGTCCTCTAATCATGACCTAGACATGTAAACAGATCTATTGTATCTAAGGAAGATTGTTGAGACTGATGATGGCAAGAGCCTTGAGCAAACTTTGGTGAACGAGATCATGGAGAAGGACAAAGAGGACAGGCAAGACTGGCAATTGCTCCTAGTGGTTGTCGGAGGAGGTTCGATGGCAGTTGTGGTGGTGGTTGTTTTTGTGTTGTCCTTTAGGGAATCATTTCTAACAGGTGAGAATTGGAGGATTTGGTGGAGGGAATAGGGCTTGGGCATTTGCCCACATTTATTTGTATTTAACAACATTTAAAAAAAAAATCATAAAATGCAACTGCACAAAATGCACCACAAGGCAATTGCACTTGAGAATCCACCTTTTAACAATCAATTCTTGCTATGTACGTAGCATTGCACTGTCATTATTGTTACTTCAAAACCTTCGATATTTCGTACAGTGATTAACATTTTTTTTTAAAGTGGGGTCAATGATTAGTGCTACACATGAGGATTGCTTTCTGGCACATTTTTTTCTTTTTTGGCGCAATTTCAACCGGAGTGGAGAATCAATATTAGTGGTGGGCCGAAAATTAAAATTGGCGACTAGGTGGTGATGGGTCAGCATCATTAATCAGTGAGTTGACCATTGAGAAGAGGTACCGGGGCAGCTAAAATGTGTAAAAGGAGGAGAAATGGTGGGTGATCTTAATCTTGAAAGCTAAGCTCTCAACCCTAATGGATGAAAGGTGATTTTCTTTTTGGTTGAGGAGTCAATCTATGTGACTCTATAGGCAATATGTATTTGTCATATTTGTTTCGAGGGAATGTATCTGGAAACCTTTGGAATAAATTTGCTGCCCCATCGCTTTCTCGATTTAATTATACGAGCTCTTGTAAACTTATGATCTTTGTCATCAAATAATTAATAATATTAAAACCATTTAAAACGACATCATAATGATTTTCGATTTCGCTTGGTTGATATACAATCCACGACACGTAAACAAAGAATGAAGATAATATCCAGCGATCGACAAGATCCCGTAAAAAAAAAAAAGAATTTAATTTAATAAATATAACACCCCTTGTATGTTTTTTTTATTCTTCACACTTGGCTCTTTAATTTAGAATTGTGATTAGGGGTGAGAACATGTTACACTAAGGATTATTAGCCCGGTCCTGCCGGGCTAGACGAATGTCTTTGCCACTTAGCCTGAGTTGCATCTGTAACTTGCTAGCTAATTATAAGTTTTTCTTTTTTTTTCTTTTCTTATTTTTTTGGGGGTAAGTCTTAATTGGCCTAAAGCTAGAAATTTAAAATATTTTAAACATGCTAGCCAAAATGCTAACGGACACACACACACACACACACACACATAGGTAAAGATTCATTTATACTGGCATAAGACTTGATGCATATATCTTACATTTTCAATAATTTATTATTGAGTTTTTTTTTTTTTTTACAAAACCCATAATTGGATTTGAAATTCATATATTATTGATTACGTCTATAAAATTTCACATTAATATTATGAATTGTTTAATATTTTTTTTTTATATGTATCAAAATCAACATAATAAATAGTTCTTAAATGTATATAAATAAGAACTATTTGATAGTACCACAAAAGAAAGGAAAAAAAACAAACTATTTGATCACATTCTTATGAATGTTCAATTATTTAAATTGAATCCAATCAATTAGCATGATATATAGTTATAATTCAATAGTTAAACTAAAAAAAAAACTTAAATCCTACAAAATATTATCAAAGATGTAAGTGATGAGACAGCTCTTAATTAACGGGGGTCAACAAATCCATCCTCTCTCCCTCCCTATATATGTGTGTGTGTGTGTGTAAAAGTAAGGGTGTTCATCGGGTCAGGCCAACCCACAAATCCAGGGGTTTCGGCCCATTGAAAAAATTCCAACCCACACGGGTATGGGTTTGGTTATAGGTTTGCACATTTTCAACCCACACAACCCAACTCTACATACCCAATCTTAAAGCACAATTTTTTTTTTTTTTTTATAGTTTGATGCAGCATGCATGTCTTCTATAATTTTTTTAAGATAAGATGTAAATGGGCCAATAAAAAATAAGTGGCCAATGTCAATTTTCTTCTTGTCAAAACAACACTATATATTGTTCATCCAATATTTCAATTAGCACATGTTATATATGCTCTTTTAAATTCATATATGTTGAGACTTATCGTATCATTATTATATTTATTAGAAGATAAATATTCAAATATATACACTGACAATAAATTTTTTTAAAGTATACTAGACCCGCGAGTTCAGCACAATCTAATCCATTGATGAATAGATTGGGTTGGGTCAAGTTAAAAGAAAAAATTTGCTCAATCCAACCCAACCCACTAATTGAATGAGTGGGTTGAGTCCAAACACCTGCCTAACCCAACCTATGAACACCCCTATATATAATAAACACCCCCTATATATAATAAGCTTAGTCTAGTGGGCTTTCATAACTTATTGTATCATAGATAGACCACCTAACTTATTTCCAAGCCTAATTATTATTTACAGTATTTCTCCTCATAGAAGCCTACGGTAATTTTAACTTCAAAATTAATTTTATTCCAAATTTAATTTTGTCAATTTAAAAAAGAAGCAGAGTAAGCAAAGTATGGATATAGGTTAATCAAACTCAAACTTTTTTTTGTATTGATTGGAAACTCAAACATAATCGAATTGACACTACAGGAAAAAAATTAACGTTCATATTCTCATATCTTGGAGATGTTTTCTACCTTTAGTTAGTGTTCTCAATCACACGGTTGATTGGTTGTACAATCCATGGATGAACGGCTTTAGCATCTGTTTCATTAGGCAGTCTATCTAGGTTAAAATCCATTCTAATAATAATGTAGGTCTTGAGATTGAATTGCTATAGACCAGGTAGAACCAAACTAAAAATGCATCACGAGTGTAACCTTTCAAAAGCTTATAAGCAAACAGGTAGAGGCACATGAAATTATTCTATATGTAACTAGAGGAAGGATCTGGATGCAAGGCACATGAGGAATACAAGCCAAGGAAAAGAGAATCGCACTTGTGAAGAATATTATACAGAGAAGAGTTTGTTAATCTTAGATTTGTGGAATATGGGAGGAATGATTAGGGTCATCGCTTGCTTTCCCATGGTGGTGTGCACTCTTCCTCCACCCCTTTCTCCTTCCCTCCTTAATCTCTTTCCCTCTCCTCCCGGTTGTCTTCCCTCACCATCTCAATTGTTTTGAGCCATTCTTTCTGATCCATGATTGTCGATGCTACTAGATCTGAGATTTGTACGACCTCCACTCTTTGCCACCCCTCCTCGACTTTACTCTCAGATCTTGTTTCTCGATTATGTGTGATTCGAGCCGATAAAATCTAGGAAAATCATGATGGGTCTCAGTAGTATGGTGGAGGTGTTCCGCCTGAAACCATCTTCATCTTGGAGTCTAGTTGCCCATCGATCTTTCATAGATGACTATCGTATGTTGAGCCGATCTTTCATAGTCGTGATTTGGCATCTCTATTGTTCTTTGTTTAGATTTGATACTTTGACTGATGTCAAATTTGGTACCTTCTCTGGCAAGGCTCGTTTTTCAGGCGACATTAGATTTGGTGTTTCTATAGAGCACGTGGGCTCCATTTTTATCTCTGTTCATTTTTCTCCGATGAGATCCTCTAATTTTTATTTTTTTTTGGTTAACTGATTGTGATGTGCTTTTGAGTTTTATTTTAGTTCCCAGTTTTTATATCTTGCCATTTGGTTCTATGGTTGAGCTTTATGTTGTTTGGCTGCTTCTATTTTGTGGTTGCTCTGGCGATGTTTTGCTTGTGCTGTTGAAGTCAGTGCCTTCATTGCATCTTCTATGTGGTTAGAATGAGGTTTTAGCATTGGCAAGGCGCATGATCCGAAAAAGTGAAGGCAGAAGCTTCTGTGTATGGATTTGGTTTCATTTATCGGATGTTTTGTTTATGATATATATAGCTTTTGCAGCTCTTGGTGTCGTGTTTTGGTTGTTAGTTTTAGGCTTATATGTTAAGTCTTGTTTTTTATTTTTGATGCAATGTTGAACACTTGTTATTTTCCTCAACTTCTCTCCTGGAGAGTTAAGTGCTTTTAATTGTTAAAAAAAAAAAGATTCCTGGAATATAGGAATGATAAATTTGCTCAACTACATAATGCCACTACAACAAATATACTCTTTGACCACGCTTAAAAAGTGAACAACCACACTTTTCGACATTAAGCCACACTTTCTTAATGTGGCTTATTGAACAGCATGCTTAACCCTAAGGCCATGCTTTTTGGAAGCAAAAGCCATGGTATAGATAAAGTATGACTTTTGACAACAAAAAAGTGTGGTCTATGATACGACCATGCTTAAGCATGGTCTAGATTACCCTAAGGCTATATTTGTAAGCATTGTCTACGTGTGCACCTAAGATTGCATTTGTAAGTGTTGTTAATATTTTTAAGCACTGTCTACCGCATGCACCCAAGACTGTGTTTGTAAGTGTTGTTAATATTGACAACGTAAGGCCACACTTATAAGCACTATCAATGTTGTCAACTTTAGACCGCACTTATTTGTGCATTTAAGACCACACTTCTAAGCGTTATTTGTACCATCGAAGACATACTTATCTATTTAATTAATACCATTTAAGCAATTTGTGTGTTGAAAAATTATTTTTACACCACAAAAGAGGTAAATTATGACGCTTTTTTGTGTGAATTGTGGCGGTTATAACCGTCACTTTTCATAGTGATGGAGGTTCAATGAACTGTCATAATTACCATTGTATTTCGGTAAATTACGGTAGTAATAAAAACATCACCGCAATCACCCTATATAATCGTCATAATACAAGTGAAGTGGTTCAGACTACCGTAATTTTCAGTGAAATATTTTAAAAATATATATTACAGTGATTTGAAACCAATGCAATTTATAGTAATTTTTTTAAAAAAAATAATTATGGAAATTTGAAACAACCACAATTTGCGGTGAAATATTTTTAAAAACTATTTATTATGACAATTTTAAACCACTCTAATTGCAATACCAATAAAAAAAATGTTCCAATAATCATGCAAAATAGTTTAATAAAACTAGCTTCAATTTTATATTAAGCTAACTAGATAAAGTAAAATAATCAAACATGGATCAAGACACATTTTAAGCACTAAAATGACTACTAACTTTAATTACTTCAAGAAGAGAGATTTTCACTATTCTAATCTATTGAGGCAAAAGAAAGAACATTAATGGCCTAATAAAATATAGCACATAAAACTCTAGAATAAATAAAGGAACAAGAAACAAATCTTAAAGTCTATTATCATTTATGGAACATATTTAATTTACTCATCAACAAAAGAAACTTACGCATCAACAATATATCAAAACTATTTTGATAACATTATAGCAGTTTACAGATTAGATAGAATAGATTCAGTAGATCATTGTCACTGAGTCACCAATAGGCAATGACAAAATATTGTGGCAACAAAAAATAACCTAGAAGGCTGTAACTACAGTTTATCTAAAACTAAAACTTAGAGAAACAAATCCTGACACTAGCATAATGAACTTGCCAATCAAATAAATAATAAAAACCTTGAAATGAACAAAATGAAGAAAGATAAGCTTTACTAACTCCCAACTGTACACAACTTCCTCCATGCTCTTCCACCTACACCAAAAGAAATTGCAATATTGCATCCTGAAAAGATAAGAAAAAAAAAACACTTTCATTTGATGCCAAGAATCTATTTATGTATTACAGCAATGCATAATAATATTATAAGCGGGAGCTAGATAACTTGGAATAGATTATAGTAAAAAAGAACAAAGTATTTTAAAGGCAATAGAACAAGAACATATCAAAAGAGAACTGGAGACATGGAGAATGAGGACAGCAAATACCATACGCACGCGCACACACACACAAATAAATAAAGCATGAACCTTTGAATTAATTAAGGAAACAAATTAAATACAGGTGAGAAGAATAACTAAAAAGTAGCTAAGTAATGCTAGTTTTCTCCTTAGCACATACCCTCCAATCTAGGGGCCAAGATACCTGGGCCTTAGCCCAAGTCTTGTGGTCCAACTCTCAACTTGGAGTGGGCAAGCCAACACAATGCAAGCCATCAGCCTAACCAAGCATATCTAGAGCCATGTCCTATCACATTGGTGCCCCCCATTTGGGTTACAAGCTAGCGCTACCTAGCTCGGCGATCAAGATATGAATTAATGGATGCGTAGGAGCATTATGGACACTAGGACATGTAATATAAGATCATGGACTGTGAACATGATTTTTTTCCCTTTTTGGCTACGTACTTGAATGGGATTGTGATGATCTTGGAGTAAGAGAGAAAGCATAATGGAAATCAAGAATGTAAAGCTTTTTGGCAAGTATTGGTGCTTGCAGGTTCAGCTTTCTCTTATCAATCGGACCATATTTTCCATGTAAGCTGTATCTTTTAAAAATTGGATGAAGAGTTCACCCAAAAAAGGGAAGCGTAACACTATTTTTGAGATCTAAATTATGTCTTGATAAGAAATTTGATTTGAAAACTATGTTAGCATGTAATTATGATATACCACAAGACTTATGTGATGAGAATGTGTCGAGATTTTTTATCTGGTTTAAATTATGTACAAAAATAACTTGAATATATCAGACACTACACAAGCCCAACAATTTTGCAGAAGATTAAATTATGTACAAAAATAACTTGAATATATCAGACACTACACAAGCCCAACAATCTGTAGAAGAAACATAACTATGAAAGCATTAATATAGGGAATGGGAGGACCAAAGAATACATGGTACTAGTTGTGCCCACTTTGCTTGCATTGGTCAAACTCATTTACATCCATCTATCCATCTTCTCTCTATTTTTATAAATGCTGTACTCACTCATCATTATCAAGCAGGGTCTTTCCCATTATTGACTCATTAATGGAAAATCACAAATCAATTTTCAGAAAATTATTCAAAAATTAAATAAATATAATATAACAAAACTAAAAATAGTGACATGCCAAAGATTTCAACAATGGAGCTTCGTTAATGATCTTTCCTTGCTCTTTTTCTCTCAACATTCACATCAGAGACACTCTGTTCTTATTAGAATTCAAAGAGAGGAAAATTGAAAAATAAACAACAACTTCAGCCATCAAAATCAAGATTTTAAAAAATCGAATCGAATTGAAGTAATAAAATTATGTGGAAATTGCAATAGCTCAATGCACAATCAAAGGCTTTTCCTTTGATTACATTACCATTCTCTTTGAAGTCCGATATGCAATCTATGAGCATTGACGATGGAGAAGGTCTCTGTCACAGGGAGTCCTAAGGGAACCTGCACCATATCTAGATATCTAGTAAAATAACATACCTGAAGCAGCGAAGGAGAGCCAGACGGAGCGGAGGAGCAGTAAACCAGTGAAGTAGAGGAATGGTGGTGTGATAGAGGTGAAAGAAAATCTCTATAGGGCACGAGCTTCTAAGCACGATGCAAAGCAAAGGTGAACCTTACTGAATCAGAGCACAATGCAGATTAGGAAGCACGCTGAAGGACAATGACACGACGCATAGAAGGACGAACAGGACACAGCACCGAATCAGAACATGACATGGCACTAATAGTTGAATTAAAGCATGGCATGGGTTAGGTGGTAGGTGGAAGGAGACAACATGGCACAAGTTAGTAGTGGTGGTGGCTTAGCGTTTCACGACGTAGAGAATGAAAAAGGGAGTGAAGTGTTTTTAAGTGGTGGGTGTGAAATGTGAAATAAGGAAGTGTGAAAAGTAAGAGAAGGAAGTGAAAAACCTTATCAGGTAAAAGTTAAGTGATGTGAAGAGGCTGATTAGTTATGGTAAATAAAAGTATTTCTTAACCCCCATATTTATCCCAACCACCAGTTCTTTCACTAAAATTATGCGGTCAATAAAACCGTCATAATTTACCGTATATTACGATGGATTTGAAGAACCACCCTAATTTCACCAGCATAATATATATAATTTTTTGTATTGTTAATAGTATAATTTATTAATTTAAATTTAAATTTGATCATTTTAATATTTTATAATAATACATAAATATTTTAAAATAAGCCAACCTCATTTGAATGATTAGTTGCATATAAAGAAACATGTTTAAACATAACACTTATAGTTCATAAATATTGTCTACGGTACCATTGCAATCCAACATTGACATATTATTCTAAGCATTAGAAACAAATTCTAATGGAACACATCAATAGTTCTCAAATAGTGTATGAAATGCCATCAATTCATCTCTCATTAGTAGCCTTCTTATAAGGATTGAATAAAACAAAGGACTTCAACAATCTCATTTAATGACCACCTTGGTATTGGTAACATGAAGTGATTGGTTTCAAGCTAGGCACATGATGTATCTAAGAAGTAGTCAACAGCAACATACTACTTATTATGGATATTATAGGCTTACTGCAAGCATATGAGACTAAAATTTAAACACAAGCATGATTTAGCATTTATTTCAATATCAATCAGTAAGGAACACTTGGTGCTTGGTTTAATTTTTTCATTGTCTCTGTTAAACCAAGCATTTGAAGTTGATCACTCCAAACATTTTCTTCATATCGTAAAATAGTTCACTCTTCAATGATTTTGTAAAAAATTAAAAATACCTGCAACTTTTCTTTAGTAGTACAGTAATCAATCAACAACTTCTTTCTCATCCACCAATTCCCGAATCTTTTACAATTGAATATCTATATGCTTAGATCTCCCATAAAGTACTAGATTTTTCTAAAGAGCTTTAATAGACTTGTTGTCACAACACATTGTCATGGAAGAGATCCATGCTTCAAGAATTCCACTCAGCCATATTACCTATGTAGTGTTGGCTGCTACAATATATTTTGCTTCAGTTATGAAGACTATAACAACTGGCTGCTTCTTTGAAGACTAAGATATAATACAAGACCTAACTTGATCAAAAACATATCTCGAAGTATTTTTCTCTGTTTCTGTCACTTATCTAGTCACTATCAGTGTATCTAACAAGTCTCACATCATTAGTATCACCATAAGAAATTCCATCAATTATAGTACCTTCAATATAGCGAAGAATTCTTTTAGCTACTTGCAAATGACATGTGTGCGCATCTCCTCCTATAAGCTGCTTAGTTAGTAATCCAACTCCTAAAACTGTATTTGGCCTAGTTGCATTGCTATCAAATATCTGAAAAAACTTCCAATTAGTAATAGGTAGGATGCATAATTCTTCCTTAATCTTCCCTTATCAATTTCAACTTTTCTTCAATTGAAATGGAGGCAAGCTTTGAATTCTTATGAAACTTTTTCAAAACATCATTAGAATATTTTTGGAGAAATGAAAATGACATGATCGTGCTAAATAACTTCAATATCAAGAAAGTAAGTTATTAATTAAACCTAGATTTAATGTCATTTCAAAATGTTTCACCATGGCCTTCCTGAACTCTGTAACCATTTTCAAATTTTTTCTAGTGAAAATCAAATGATCAACATAAAAGCACATGATGAGAATACCACAAGACCCAACAAATTTAATATACAAAGTATGTTTAAATAGGCATATTTGAAAATTATTCTCAATAAAATAAGATATACCATGCTCTTGATGCCTGTTTCAAACCATATAGTGCGTTCTTTAATTTGTAGACTTTGCCTTCTTCTCCATGGATCATGTAACACACTGGTTGCTCAACATATACTTCTTTCTCTAAAGTACCATTCAAAAATGCATACTTAACATGCATCTGATATATCTTCCACTCATGTTTAGCAGAACATGAAATAATAATTGAAATTCTATCTAGTTTAGTAACATGATCAAATGCCTAAAAGTAATTAGCTTTGGTTGTATCCTTTTGCAACCAATCTCACTTTGAAACAACCAATCTAACTATTGGAGTTATACTTCATCTTATATACCTATTTTACTCAAATTGGCTTCTTAGCCATAAGAAAATTTGTTAGCACCTAGGTATCTTTTTTCTCGATTGCAAAAAATTCTTCATCCATTCCTAACTTTCCTCCAACTATTGTTAGTGGAAGCTTTTTCAAAGCTTTCAGGTTCACAAAATGCAAATAAAGTAAAATTGATAACGTCCTTATTAGATGGATCATTATCATTACTCACAACATTATCCTCCAATCTTAGTGTCCAGTGATGGTTCCTCCATGGTCGATTGGATGATTATTATCAAGATTATGTGCCTGCCTATCCTTTTTCTTCATATCTGTCAACAATTACCATGGGTTTCTTTTTAGTTTTGGAAGACTAATCCCACATTTCTTCCTCATCAAATGTCACATGTTGACTAATGAGAACCTTCTTTGTTTTTGGATTATATAGTTCATCTGCCTTTGAAGTAATATTGTAACCGATAAACTCTAAGGTGACAAATTAATGGCCTCATTTAACTTCAAGCTTCTTTAGAAGTCTTATCATGAACATTCCTTGTTGTTCACCTATTACATTGTAGTAAAAATTGATTTTGCCCAAAATTCATTTGGTAGTTGTTTGAATCAGAACATGCATCTCACCATATAACAATGGCACATAAAAACAAACAGCCATATAAAGCTAAGAAAGGCATACGTTTCTAAAGACAACAATATGAAGAAGGAAGCTTGGCAGCATTCAAGCTCCAAGGACGAGAAACAAGGCACTGCAATATTGGCAGTGATGGCATGGCACAGTGAAGCTCAAACAATGACTTGAAATTATTGTAGTTGGATGGATGATGACCTTGTATATATAGCGGAGTTGCAGCGAAGGACACATTGGAGTTTGATTGGTGTGAACAGCAATGGTTTGTTGAACCCGGTACATGTGCAAGGTAACAGCGTGCTGGGCAAGCATTGCTACCACTAGGCCATGTGCCTAGTTGTTAATTTATGTGTCATTAATTTTATATATTACACATTAAATTGTATTAAATTATAATTTTGTATATTGATTTAATTAAATTCGGTTCAGCTGGTTGAATCAGTGACCCATTGGTTGAATTAGTTGGAAACAAAATTTACATTAGCTTTAGGCTAGTTAGGGCATCATATAGGATAAGACTTGATAATATTAAACATGATAGTACAAGATCTAAGGAATGCTATTGATCCAAATGAAAAATTGACTCACTTTTTATTTTTCAAATGGCAGGCGTACAACCAGTAGTGGGTGCTTGATGGTCGATGATGGAAGGTTGGCAAATGTGTGGCGATCAGAGGAGAGGATAGGCGACGAGGCAGGCGAGCAATGCCGGGAAGGTAGCGACCGGCAACGGGTAGGCAATGACCAAAGGTGGGTGGGCAAACCACATGCAAAAGAGAACAGCGACGGAAAATATTATATGTTAGGTTCAATTTTGGATTCGGAGTAAAAATAATAATATTTGGTGTAATCAACGGGCAAACCACATGCAGAAGAGCACAGTGACACAAAAGATTATATGTTGGGTTTAATTTGGGATTGGGAAGTAAAAATAGTAATATTAAGTGTAATAAAACCAATTGGGACATGATAACTTAATCTTATAATTATAATATAAAAATGGTCAAACCGTATGAACATTATACTATCATACATGATACAAAACATGTTACAAAAATGAGATTTATAATATTAGCTAATACTATTAGGTCTTATATATAATGTGTATCAAATGAGACCTAAGTTACAATGAGAAGAGAATTACCTGGGAAGTGCACCAATAGTTGCTGCAATGACACCAACAGATGAAACACACAGAATTTTCTGGTTCCCCTGACTCTAAAATCATGCCTGTTTCTATGCAATTGAAGATAAATGCGAATAATTATGAAAATGATTTTGACTGATACTCATGGATGAAATCATGATTTGATTGCAATTAATTGGAATGTTGACTGGAAAATCAAGAAATGCTAATTGACACTAATTTAAAATAAAATCAAATTAAAAAAGAAAAAAAATATACTAATTGAAAAAAAATCCAATTGTAATTTTATTTTTATCATTATTTTCATTATTTTTATATTTTTTATCACTTTTAAACTAAGACAAGTTTTGAGATATGTTCTAAAAAAGAATGGACTTTTGTTGCTTTTTTATTTTTCATTTTTCATCCAAATAAAAGTATAATTTTTGCAACCCAATCGAAAATTGATTGCAGAACAGCTTGCATATACTTGTCTTCTTATAGATTGCAAGCATCGAATAAAACAACAAAACTTCAACAACTCCATTTAGTGATGACCACCTACACGTGGGTATAACATGAAGTGACTGGTTTCAAAGTCACCACATAGGTGTATTAAGATGCTGTCAAAAATACACTGCATATGCATGTGACTTCCTCCGTACATAATAATTGTCCAATGAAAATTTTACTCTTTCATATATAATTATCCATTCAAAAATTTTAAATTATTTTATTAATTTCTTTGAATTATATCTCTTATTAATTTATTTTCTCTTTTCTATTCAATACACTTTTAGCGGTAGAAAAGAGATATATTAGTTGGAGAGAGAGAATGAGAGGAGAGACATTACAACTAGTATGTTGTAAAATAATATAATTTTAATTAATATTGAAATATTATCAATTATTCTCTTAATTTTGATTCACATTTAAAATTGGACAGTTATTTATGAATGAAGAGAGTATGTGGCTGCAAGCATACGAGATTTAAAATTTAACAGAAGCATATTCTAGTATTTATTTCAAAAATAAACTCTCAAGTTAGCCCTGGACAATTTTAATATAGGATAAATTGATTCTTAACAATTAAAATTTACTTACTTAGTCCCTAATAATATCTATTATCAGGCAATAAATGGTCCCTAATATTTAGTTTAATAGACCAATGATGTGACATGTTAATAAATATCCAACCACCCATGATGAAATTGTGAGGACTAAATTGAGGATTTTGCTTTTTATTTTAACATCAATCTACGAGGAAAAGTTGGTGCGTGGTTTAATGTGTTCCACATATTAACAAAGTGGCCTTGAAATTGTTTAGAACTCCAAGGTTGGTTAATGGTGCTTGAAGACGTATAACTTCAAAATTTATCTGATCATCCAAAGAAAAGAAATCTGGCAACAAGAGAAACACTATTTCAACCCTGCTTTTTTCCAACCCCACAGTGCAAAGGAGGAACAATTTTATTTGAATAACAGTTTAGTTAATAGCGAGATCTTCAAAACACACATCCTTGTTGCATTTTATTGAGTTATAGTTGGCAGTTCTATTTTAAAATTGGCGTTCTTAATCTTTTAATTGGACACTGTACTATGAATAATGAACCTCGAGGTTTAAATAAAATCCTAGTGAGAATAATTTCCACCTCTTTTAAAGTAATTTGTTCCTGTACTCATTCGGCTTTATTTGCTATTATATCTATTCATTAAGGTATTGTATTTATTCATGGAAATTGATTAGTCCCTAAAATTTCTGTGAAGACATTACCAATTCTTGAGGAACCGAACTGAAAACAGGAATGAAATGAGAACTAGAAATAACAAAGCTCAAATAGATAAAAACTGCAGCAATTAAAATCTTCTTTAAACCAAGTCCCTTTAGTTATTACAATTCAAACTTCATGATAAATAAGTTTTATGTGAAGAGCAGTCCTCTGGATAAAACCAGTGTGAATTTCACACTACAATATTTTCTCTCTGCTCTTGTTGATCCATGGTATCGCAAAGAGTAGTTCCATGTGTCTCAGGCAAATAAGTCACAGAGAAACCACAGAACATTATTACTACCCCAAACACCCCATAAGAAAGTAGGTCACTTTTCCTCCCTGCTGATGCCAAAAATGGGCCAAAGATGGCACCACATACCATAGCCTGCCTCACCAGAGCTGTAGAAGTGTTCCTCACACAAGTTGGGAACAGCTCAATTATGTAAATGAGCACCACATTACAAGCAGTGCAGGCACAGAAAAATGATGCTAGCTCAAGGCCTACCTTTGCCCCTTGAACCCCTTTGCCTACCACAACACACATTATGCTGCACAACCCACTCAATGTTGTGAATGCAACAAGAGAAATTCTTCTTTTGCAGTTTTCTAGCAAGTAGGTTGCTATGTAAGAAGGCATTTCCAATAAGGCATTGAGGGTAACAGCCAAGTAGATATTAAATCCCAAGTTTCCTACCCCTAATGGCATGCCAAAGTACACCATCCCAATTCCAAAAGCAAGCACCATAACTGCCAATATTCTTTGAAAAGCCCAATTTTTTTCAAATATGGTTGCCATTGAAGAGTACATGCCACCAATTGAAGCTTTTTTTTTGGAAGGAACATGTAATAGGCTTGCAACCAAGTTTCCATCACCCTTCTGAGGAACAATTCCTTTAAGCACTTCTCTGGCTTCTTCCTCTCTTCCTTGCATGAGTAGCCACCTAGGAGACTCAGTAACAAAAAAATGCACACATACAGAGTAACCAAAACCAGGAATTGAAGTCCACAAGTAAAGAAATGTCCATGATGAATTTCTATTGACATAAGCTATAGCAGGCAAAGAAAGAAACCCAATTGAGAAGCAACAAAATGCTAGGATCCCAACCCGGAATCGCCATTTTTTACCAACTTTCTCAGATAGTAACACAAGGGTACATGTCCCTATTGATGAACGGAAGAAACCAAGCAAAAATTTCAAGGCTGAGTAAATCCAAACATTGGCAGAGAATGATATGAGCAAGGAAGCAAGAGACATAGCAAAGCAAGAGATCAAGAGCAAGTTCTTGCGGCCAAGTGATGAATCAGCCAAGGTGCCAAGAATGAAGCCACCAAAGAAGCAACCGATGAAGAAGGAGGATTGAGGCAACCCTGTGATGAAGGAGCTGGCACATTCAAGCCCCCATTGGGATATGATTGTTGTGTGAGAAGAAGGTGCATCATCATCCCATGTCCATGAAGACCTTGGGATGTTGCATATGTCAGAACTTGAGGTGCATGTGGTGAGGTTGGTGCAGTGCCATGTTGGCTGTGCATCAGAGAAGATGCTGATGAACGATTGCTGAGCATCAATGAACATGGCAAGTGCCACAAGGAGGGATTGCACGAGCTGTGTCCAGCCAAAACTAGTCACATCATCAATGGAGGTGGTGACAAATGCTTGTTCTGGCTTTGCAATTTCTTGATGGGATGAAATGTTGGACTCTGCCATGTGATGGTTTCTGACTTTGCTTCCTCTTGTCTATCTCTGTTCTTGGGTGGAGATCAAATAGGAAATCCACATCAGTAAGACAAACAAGTAACTGTACATTGCTTGGATACGAAATCCAACAGCATGATGAAAAATTCTTGTATAACAATTCCAAGAATTTGTCTTAAGATGTTAGTGAGACTCATGGATGAAGACGAATTCTTGTAAGAGCGAAAGTCTAACGATGAATTTTTAGGCACAGTCATTGTAGATTTAGTTAGAAATGAATATACGTTGAATAAAGTATATCTGATTTACTTTTACTGTGAGTGTACTTAAATATAATGTATTAAATTTAAGTCTATGTAAGAATCTCTTTATAGTTGAGTGCGTATATATTGAATAAAGTTAATGAGTCCTATTTTTATTGTAATTGTGTGTAAAAATGATGTATTAAATTTGTGTGTACGTAGGAATATATAATTTTGTAAAAAGATGTGTCATTGGAATTTTTGCTCCTTGGACACCCATGTCACCTTAGAGACAGGGAAGGGGAAAAGAATACAAAAGAAAAAGTAAAAGATGAAAAAACACATGGATGAATAAAAAAATAAAATTAGTGTTGGGTGTCTATAATGATTAAGATGTACAGATATTATTTTTTTCTTTGTAAAAGTATAAAATGTTATAATAGCAACATATATTGAACAAATTATTATAATTGTATAATAACAAAAATTTAATAAAAAATTATACAACAAAAAGTCAATATTGATAAAAGATTTACCAAAAAAGATAATATAATTAGAAGAAATTAATTAATAAGACAAAGCTTAAACTTGTATTTTATTTTTTGAAGTAATGTACTTAAAGATAATAAATATCCAATACAAATATAATTAGAAATATATAAAAATTATGAATGCAGAAATATAATGTGAATAATGATATATAAGATATGAATACAGTACAAATAAATAACCTATTTTAAAGCATTTATGGATCATAGTCACTAATATTAACGTTTACCAAATGAATAACCAATTTTATTTAACATATAATCAAATATTTACTTAAATTATTACCAAAAATATTTATTTAAATTTAAGTTTGACTAACTTTATATAAGTATGTTTAAGTAGAAGATATTATTAAGGAGAAATGTTGAGATACTAATAGAACACTAAGCTAAATTGTTTTTTGTGCATGTATAGATATTTCAACTTTGATTAATTTTGTTACACACGTTTATCTAAAATGTTCCTTTATAAGTACGTCGAGAACAATCTTATATCATTCTCCATAAACATTGAATTACTTCTCGGCCTTGAGAGACAATAGAATGGAATGTGAGTAACAAATGAAGCATGCATTGTACTCCTAGTTATTAGACTCTACTCGGTGCTTAATTCAGTTAAGACACCTGATACTGGTTCAACCACTAAGCAATTGAATCACTTGAATCAAATTTAATTGAAAACTATATAAAAATTAAAAAATATATAAAAAATAAAAACATACATAAATAGCATAAATTCTTAACTGTTGTCCACCTTTTATAATTACAATTTACAATAAATTCAAAACACAATTAAACAACCCAAATTTCACATCACAAAGTCACAAATTCATAAATAAACATAAACAATGCAAACAAGGTTTCACACCATAAAGTCATAAACTGGTAAGTCATAACAAATTAACAATGCATAATGTAATAACAATATAATTATGCCCAATGCAAGGTTGTGTCATCTTCATATAATCTCTCTCTTCATCAGCTACTAAATCCGAAGTTTGGTTAATAATGCTTTCGTTTTAGTTCGCATTTTCATTGGATATGTCATGTGAACCCTCATCATCATTATCATTTTCTAAATTTAATTGACCTTCAATCATATCATTTTTCACAAATCAACATCAAACTTTAAAATAATAATCCATAATGATCATGACACAATAACAACCCAAAAGTTGAATGCAATTAAAAAACATACCAGTATCATCTGGAGTTGATTGGATGGAAACATTTACAAGATCATTACGTAAAAACTTCAACACATCAACATTTAAGAGTGGTGGTGACTCTTCCAATATCCAATCAGAATGGTCCTTCAAAGTATTTCTTTTATCTTGAAGACCATTCCGATTGAATATTAGAAGAGTCACCACCACTCTTAAATATTGATGAGTTGGAGTCTTTACATAATGATCTTGCAAATGTTTCCATTCAATTAACTCCAAATGATATTACTATGTTTTTTTAATTGCATTAAACTTTTTGGTTGTCATTGTGTCATGATCATTATAAATTATTATTGCACAGTTTGATATTGATTTGTGAAAAATGACATGATCATTGTAGATCAATTAAACTTGGAAGATGATAATAACGGCGATGATGAGGATATACATGACATATCAATGAAAATGTGGACTAAAACGATGGCATTGTTAGCCAAGCTTCAAATTTAATACTTGATGAAGAAGGTAAAGAAAGAGACTATGAATAGGACATAATCTTGCCTTGGGCATAATTATATTGTTATCACATTATGTATTATTAATTTGTTATGGCTTATGAGTTTATGACTGCATGGTGTGAGCTTTGTTTGCATTGTTATGTTTATATATACAAGTTTGTGACTTTGTGATGTGAAATTTGATTTGTTTAATTATGTTTTAAACTTATAATAAATTATAATTGTAAAATGTGGACAACAATTACAAATTTATATTATTTATTTATGTTTTGATATTTTTTATATACATTTTAATTTTTTTATAATTTTATATATTTTTTAATTAAATTTGGTTCAACTAGTGACCTGCATAGTATTGAAAACCGGTTCGGACCGGCTGGTTCGACCGGAAAACTGGTAAACCGATCATGAAACTGGTCCGAGTTAGTATTTGGATTGGTCCCGCATCAAAACCGGTGTTACTCGATTTAACTCGGCCGGTTTTATATCAAAATCGGTGACTCAGCCGGTCGAACCGGGTCGGACCAGTCGAGTTTTTTTTTTTGCTTTTTTTTGCTTTGTTGTTCTAAATGACGACTTTTTCAAAAACCATTAAAAAAAAATCTAATTTGACTTATAGAAAAATGCAATAACTTTATTTGTATTGTCATAACTTATGAGTTTGTGATGTAAAAACTTTGTAAGTTTGCTTGTATGATTATGTTTTGAACTTGTCTATTGTTATTTGTGAATGTGAAATGTGAATAATATTTTATAATTTATGTTATTTATTTATGATTTTATATTTTAACCCTTTAAAGAGTATTAAATTATTAATTAGTTGTCATTTTATTATATTTTATTTAAATTTTTATATTTTTTTTGTATAAATCCGGTTTAGCAGGATCACCAAGAAATCCATGATTGAGCCAAATGGCCCAGTGATCAGTAGCATTTAATCGAGTCGATCACCAGTCCGAATCTGAAAACTATGAGCGACCCAATAACTAAGTACTTTATGCTAGTCGAACACCGGATCAAGGTTGGTAAGTATGATCACTAAGCATGGATCATGTGCATGCATGTGCCACTGCCATGGTGGTACGAAGAAATTCCTAAGTGACAATTTATTATTTTTTAAGCATTCAAATCCAGTTTCAATTCTCTATAAATTTTTGCAGGTCAATTGTCGTATTGGAAATATACATAGTATTGACATGTGCGAATCTAAATTGATTTAATTGGTTTTTTTTTTCTTTTTCACTTTCTCTCTCTCATTTATTTTGTTACCATGATTTCCGCTGCCATGATTTATGTTTGTAATTTATTTTAATCTATAATTTTTTTACTCATAAATTATTTTAATTTTTAATTTTTAAAATGAGCTAAATTAGTCTCTAATATTATAAAATATGAATTAAGTTAGTTTTGCATCTTTTTTTTTACTTTTTATCAATTAAATTATGATGTGTAATATTAAATAATACTTTAATATATGAAGTGTAATTTAGATATCAAAATAAATCATTTTAAACTTTATTTATTATACTTTATAAAAAATATAGTATATTAAAATATCACTTAACACTACATATCATAATTTAATTAATAAAAGTTTAAATAAAAATAGGATACGAGACAAACTTAATTCTCATTTTATAATATTAGGTACTAATTTTACCGATTTAAAAAATTAGAGATTAAGAAGAATCACAATTATAGAGTAATCAGTATTAATTCTCTTTTATATTTTAAATAATAATTTGGATATGTCTAAGCAGACAATTTCTAGCTGAGAACTCTCACTTGGTACTGGGGAGTGAATATTATGATTAATCCTCTTTCGTTACCCAAGAACCAAAAGCAACTTTAATTTGTCTGAGACTTCCACATCAGCGTTGGGCCATCTTGAGTTGAAGATTAAAAGATTCGAAATTTGAGCTGTTCTTGTCTTGGCATTTTGATTTGTATTTGGATTTGGAATTTAAATTATTATAATTTGTCCTTTGCACTGTACCCAGAGCAACTTTCGGCCGTGTGTAGACGGTCCACTGAAGCAAAGATGGAAAATACGTACATCAATCATGTTACAAAAATCGCAGTCACGCCAATAAAATCCCTTGCAGTCTATCATGTTTCTATCACAAATATCATCACCATAAGTAATTTGATAAAAATAAGAGTAATGAAATATTATCCTATAAATCATTTTATAAATATTTCTATACACTATAAATGTAAGATAAAAGTAAATGTACTCTATGTCGTAAAATCTCAAAAAACAATTAAAACTTACTGTTTAATATTTAGAAAGATTTGTAGCGTTATATAGTGGGAGGAAACATCATTTTCTTAAAAATAATAATGAGAATTGCTTTTAGGTTTGAAATTTCTTGCTAAGACTAAATGTTGGGCTTTGGTGATTTGTCCGATGCAGTTTGATTGTTTCATTCTCGTAGTGGCAGTTTCTATCAGTTCCTGTGGAAATTTTGAAGTAGTAATGATGATAGATAACCACAAACGTCACGTTTACTAGAACATTTTGCTTTGTGTTAACTGGTTTTTTGTTTCAAGAAAATAATCAAATATAGCAAAGTAGTGTTTGATCCATATAAGTATCAATCAAAATTTTATTACAACTAACAAATAGAGTTACCACCAAAAATGTATTAACGAAATTAAAGTATTTAACATCTAATTGAATTTAACAAAAATAAAAATATGAAAATACAAATTATATTAAAAAATAAATGAAAACAACAAATCTTAATACAAAGCCTTGTTTTCTTAAGTCGCTGCCGATAAATCTTTAGAAGGAGGAGAATAATTTTGTATACTCCTAGAGCACATTTAATGCGGACTTCAATAACATCCACAATCATAAAATTTTTATTTTTTCATAAATTTTAAATATTTTAAATCAAAATTAAATAATTATAATTATTCTTAAAAAAGATATTAAATATACTCTAAAAACATACAAATATTTCTCTAAATCGAGTGAGGAGAGTTGACTGCTTTTGGGAAAAGTTGTACTGGAAAACAGAACTTTCCTTGTAAAATAGTAAATTTGGGAGTTGAGTTTTATGTGAATGTCTATAGTGAAGAAGAAGTCGCGTTACATAGCCAGGAACCGAAGAAGAAATCAAGGAAGCTATTTTTTCTATAGGCAGTTGGAAGGAGCCTCCTCAGGATGGTTCGCCGATTGTGTTCTTTTAACAACAGGTCAATTCTCTGGTACAGAAGCATATTTGTACAGTCTGTACATTCACCTTTAACCACATTTAATAAATGTGGTATTACATCCAAATGAAGTGTTGGCAAGTGCACAATCTCCCTCTCCATCCCTCCTCCCTCCTCTTCCTCCTCATCCAATTCCCTCTCTCCGTCTGCCAAGCTTCGACAACCACCACCAAGCTCCTCCATCCACAGCCACCTTCCACCGAGCTCCTCCATGCACGTCGGCATCCTCGTCGTCACCAACGAAAACCAAATTCGCCTCCAGCGGGTGGCGACAATGAAGTGGCCGGCGATGCGAGCTCCGACCAGTTCGAGATCGAGAGCTTCTCCACAGTCGGGCAACCCACGTACCCCGTCGTTTTCCACCATGAGGCATGCAACAACGGTGGCAATAATGGATTCTTCTATACCAGCTGTGGTCGGAGGGATCGAGAGCGTGAACGAGGGGTTGACGGTGACGGAGTGCTACGCGCCGAGCAAGGCGAGGGTGGGGTGGAGCGTGACCATGGCGGAGAGGTGCTACGAAGAGAGTATCACGGACGACGGTGGAGGAGATGTGGCGGCGGTGAAGAAGTGGAGGAGAAAAGTTGGGGAATATAGTGAGCCTATTGGTGGAAGGTGGTTGTGGTCAGAGGCGTAGCCTCATGGAACTCAAGGAGGGGCAATGGTCCCCCCAAGTTTGTTATTTTTCTTTGCAAATCTTTCATTTTTTAAATTTGGCCCCCTCCAAGTTAAAAAAAAGATTTTTTTTTTCACAACAAAATTATATAATAAATACAAATCACACCTCTTATGATCACTAGTGTAATAGTCTATGCTATGTTTTGCACGGGAATGATAGATCAAATTTTATTAAATTTGTAATGAAAAAATAATCTTAACTAAGTCAGAATTTTAATCTCTAAGTTAAGAGTCATGGAGTACTATAAAGTTTATATGCATGTGTGTATTTTTTTCTCTTGTAGTCATCAGTCTAGATATAATTTAGAGAAACAAAAATTTAAAGTAATTACAATATATTCAAATTAGCTATGAAGCATTCCTTTTAAAGATAATATAAAATAATTTACATTTGATAATGATTTTCAAATAAAAATATCCACCTAAACTTCATGTGCATCATCAGCTTGATTATTTTTTTGTTCATTTGAGAAGACTTCTCAGCCACTTTCATCCCTTTTCTTTAGATTTTCATTGTAAATCACCTAGAAAATATAAAAACATAATACTAATTACTAATATAATGGAATAGAATTTCATATAAGTGTAATATTAGTCTTGACACACCATTTGAATACACATTTGCAAATAATATGATTAAACATTATCATGATAACATGTTATATAAATAAACCATAATAATATAATTAAGTGAAGTTATGTTTCAATTTATCCATAATGGATATTCAATTAAAATTAAACAAAATAAATGTACACAGCTGAATTGTTATATTTGCATGTCTCATGTGAGACACAGAAATGATAACAACTAATAACCCTATTTTGATGATAATAATTGTTATTGATACAAAAAGAATTTTTTAAAAATAATAATACTTAGAAATTATACTCAAACTATATTCTTTTGGAGAAATAACATTCTTAATTATTTCTTTCATCATAATCTACTATAATAGTTTAAGATAATATTAACATTAGCTATGAAATAGAATATAAATATCTGAACATTGCACACTCACAGCAAATCTTGTATTACAAATTTCTTAACATATATAGTTTATTCCAAATCTTGTTCTTTTAAAGTATTATGAGAAGAACTAAACATATAAAAGTGTAGTATCACAAAGTATCATGATAACATGATATATATTTCTTAACACATATAGCTTATTCCAAATCTTATTCTTTTAAAGTATTATGAGAAGAACTAAATATATAAAAGTGTAGTATCACATAGTATCATGATAACATGATATGTATATATATATATATAAACCATAATAATATAATTCAGTCAAGTTATGTTTTTCAATTAATTTTTTCATAATGGATATTCAATTAAAATTAAACAAAATAAATGTATACAGCTAAATTGTTATATCTGCATGTCTAGTGCGAAACATAGAAATGATAATAACTAATAACTCTATTTTGATGATAATAATTGTTATTGGTACAAATAGGATTTTTAAAAAATAATAATACTAAGAAATTGTACTTAAACTATATTTTTTTTTTGGAGAAACAACATTCTTAATTATTCCTTTCATCATAATCTATTATAATAGTTTAAGATGATATTAAAATCAGTTACGAAATAGAATACAAATATATGAACATGTCACACTCACAGCAGATCTTTTATTACAAATTTCTTAACACATATAGCTTATTCCAAATCTTGTTCGTTTAAAGCATTATGAGAAGAACTAAATATATAAAAGTGTAGTATCATAGAGTATCTCTATTAACTAAGTGAAACATAGAAAGAACATGGGAAGTTTAAAGTGTCTACCCAAGACATCTTTATGCATAATGAAACTTGCTGTCAATTTTGAAAGACATTATCTTTATCTCTATAGTTGAGATTAAAGGATATTATTATAAAAAACCCTTCAATTTGAATGTTTTAACACAACTACTACAAATTATAAACTTAAATCAATAATTCTTTTTTATTTTAATATAAGGAGTGATTGCTCTTTCTACTACGATAATGGGTAACAAAGAGTAAATCTTATGTTTATTTGTAAAAAGAGTAGCTCCCTTTATATATATTGGTCAGAAATAAATATATTAAATATACTTTTAAAAATTATAAATGTTTTTGATACTTTTAAGAGTTATGAATATATATTAATATTTTATTATTGAACAACTAATTCATAAAAAAATATCAAGGAAACGCATTATCTTTACTGATGCTTTGTCGGGACTTTTGCTTTTAACCTGATTCACATTTAGATTTTTTGCCCAAAGAAATAAGACTTGTATATAAAAAGAAATAAGATAAGATGGAATGAAAAATTTCAATTATTAATCAAAAAAGAAGCAAAGGAAAGGAAACTTTTTAATTATATCTGAAGCAAGAAACCCTAACCCTTCTCTTTCACAACAGTTACCCTTTTCTCCTCTTCCCTCTTCCTTCACCACCTCCCCTGTTGCTACCGTGTTCATCTCTCTGCCTCCATTAACATCTGCACAAACAACCAAGAGATCTATTCCACATCATCTTCCATTCTTTCGGGGCTAACATCTGCAATCCTCCACTAATATTCGCTGTGATAATGAGTTCGAAGCCATTGCCATATCAATCAGCATTGTCACTGCATCCCTAGGCGTACACCATGAAGACGAAGAAGTCCTCAACCACATCTATTATGGATCTATGGACTGAAGAACACAGGAAATCCTCAATTCCTCACATAGCCACGAAGCCCTCTGGTGACGAGAAGAAGCCCTTAAGCATATGTGAGACCCTGTCATTCTGATATCATTATTCAGTGAGAAAATAGTAAGTTTATAACAGAGGATTGTGATTCTGTATGCATGAGTGAATGCTTTTTCTAAGCTTGTAAATTCTTCATCTTGCCTTGCTAATGTTCATTGATTTCTGTTCTGAAATCTGAATCAACATGAAATTGAAAGAAAAACTTGAGATGATAGTACATCTTCATGCTCACCCCAGTTTTTCAATTTGTGGTATGGCATTGGCTACGGTTCTGTTTGGATAAACTTAATTTCTGTTCAACGAGAATATAATCAAAACCAAATTTCTAAAATAGGTTTAATAAAAATGGGGTTATTTATGCACGTAGTATGAAGTATGGACTGGTTCTTAATTGAGTGATGGTTATTATTATAACTTTTTTATTGTGATAATTGTGTTTACAGGAGGAGGTACTAGAGATTGAGAAAGAAACGTATAGGCTTGCTGTTGAACATGGACTAGAGGTATGTTAAGGTGTGTAGTTCATCAAGTCTAATAACGTGCAGTTTATGTAGTTAGTTTTTTCTTAACTGATTTTTCTGAGGACACTTAATAGTTTTTGGAACATAGTAAACTCTAAATGATATAATCTCCCGTAAACCAATATTGCCACTTGCTATACTTAATTGCTTTCTTCCTAATCCATAAGACAAATACCATCGTTATCATCACATGAAAAAATTGAAGGAATCGTAACTAACTTTTTCATAACAATTGTGCAAATGGTTTGCTTGCTTGAGAAGAAGATGATGCTTATCACTTCCAAATGCGGCATTCTCCTTTCTAGAAATAAGTTTAAGCACCTTTCTTCCATTCTTTTCAAAATTAATCACTGCAAAAATAGCCAAACACATCACATTATACATGCAAGATGTAGTGTAGTTGGATCAATGAAAGACAAAACTAACCATTTGAAATGTTAGATAATGGTGTCTTGCTAATAATGGACTACTAACCATGGCATATGAAAATAGTCGTCCATATCTTTAAATAACTCTATCAAAGATTTATTCAAAATCTTAGAGGAGTCTATCTTTAGTAGTGATGGCTCACGTGCTAGCACAATTAAAATTCCAACATAATTAAAATTTCATATTCGGTTGACCAAAAGAAATATACAATTCAATTATTAGTAACATAGGTTTTACCATGTTCAAATATGCACTTTTAGTCCATCACAATTAAAACATTGGACTTCATTTCACCTAATGGAAACTAAAATCTAAACTACTGTGCATTCATGTGTTGAGATATGAACAATAAGAATTAGAATTAGATATCACTTGTCAAATATAGTGTAATGTATTTGAAACCAAAGAAATCTTAATTTCAAATCATTTTCTTACAAAACTGCATTGGAATAATAATAATAATATTAAAGGATGCAAACCTTAGCAATTGAAGATGTCTGTAACAAATTCTACAATACATTAAAACTAGTAGTAGAACTGACACCAATTAATTTTGTGGTCAGCAGAGAGAGATGCAAAAATTATGGAAACCATGATGACCAAGATGAGGCTACAAGAATACGTTAAATCAGTATATAGTTAAATTAGTATGTACAGCTAAAAGGGAAAAAGCAAAAAGCCTGCCATGGTTGAGCCATATTTGTTCTCATCCTTCACTATGTAAGATTTCCTGTCTAAATTGAACACCAAAAACAAAAGGCATTGAATAGGATGGGAAAAAAGCTTACTATGGTTGAGCCATATTTGTTCTCATCTCATGGTTGTTGATTGATAGTAGATTATAAAAGCCAAAGCTCCCATTTGCTATCTAAAATTTTTTTCATTGGGATTATTTTTTCCTTAGAACCATATCGAGTAGCCGTGGAGAGAAGAAATAAAGAAGAGAAAGTAAGAGCAATCACTAAATAATAGACGGCTAAAAGTAGTTCCAAAATTATAATAAAAACTTGAACCATGATTGATGAAATTAACAAACATAAATCAAACCTTGGGTGCAACATGATGCTTCATTCTTAGCTTGATATTTCTTTCACTACCTCTCCCAAAAGGTTCCTTCCATGCTTATCTCAGCTACCCCATTCCTAGCTGCAACTCCTTGCTCTTAAATTTGAGGGAAGCAGAAGGTAAAGAATGAGTGGGGTAGGTATCTGTTCTGTGGATTTGAGTTAAAACGAAGCTAGCTTTATAAGCTATAAACTACTATGCATATTAATTGTACCGGAAGATAGTTGTCACTATTTTTTTTCTCAATAAAATATTAGTTGAATTTGAAATTTGAATGTCCCGTTATTGTTATTATAATGTTACACGAACACACATCATGTATTCTTTTTTCAATGACACTCCTTCATTCATTACTTTATTTATTTTGTTGTGTCATTAGGTCCATCAAATTGCAACTTCAAACTTTATTTTCGAGCCACATAAGAATTCAGCCAATTGAAATATTGCTAGACATGATTGCTGGGCCTGATGGAGCGGTTGAATGATGGAGAAGGTTACAGGAGAATGTGCTGCCTTGACATAAGCATCTGATGGATAGTTATCTGATTTACATCAAGACTTATTTATTATGCTATGAAATGAGAATAAGAAGCTTGAAGGTTGAATGAGATCCGACATTTTGGGGGAAAATTAGATTACCCTGGTGAAGCGACGTTGGATTTTCGCATTGTATGGCCTTGCTGGATGACTGGTTTTTAATATATAGTATATGATTAGATGTGATGAATAGTCTCACTCATCCTACTCACTTACTACATCTAATGGTAATAAGGTATATGGTATATATTTATTGTGCAATTTTATTGTTCATCTAATTGTAAATAATATACACATATGTGTGTTTCTCTTGAATTTTAATTGTAAATTAAAATATTCATTTTCTTATTTATAAGGGTTTTTATACAAATTTTTTAAATAAAAATAAAAAATTGTAGGATACATACTTTTTAAGTAAAATAAATTGTTAAGTATTAGCCTCTTCTGAAAAATTGATCTGGATGGGGAAGGATATTGCCCATTTGCCTGCACTTTATGTGGTGGTTAAGGATATTTACAATTTTACACATTTGTAAATGTAGGTGGTTAAAGGCAATTCTACAGACTGAACAAATATGTGAATGTACCAAAGTGGGCCCCTTCAAAATAATTCGCACCATGTCAAGGTGTTGATTGTGAGATGGGATATACGAGTTTTTCAAAACTTGTTGAAGATCCAGCTAATTAATAATACCTTCCTTTCTCTTATTCCCAAGGTGGAGAAACCTAAAGTGATTTCTCATTTTAGACCTATTAGTCCATGTAACATCATCTATAAATTGGTAACTAAGGTGGTGGCCTCTCAACTTAAAAAAAGTGATGCATAAGCTGATTGGGTCGAATCAGAGTAGCTTTAATTTGTTCTTAGGAGGCACAAGTGATGATAGTACCCTTGTGGCATATAAAGTTATTTATATGATGTGTTCTAAGAAAGGAAATGTGGGTTTTATGGTACTTAGAATTCATCCAGAGAAGATGCCACAAGATAGAATAATCTGGAATTTAATGTCAGACTCAGACACCATGCTGGATAAATTAGCATTCTAACTTTCTAAATGTTATCTGGTGGTGTGTAATATATCCTTTGCTAATATGTGTTTGCTGTGGAATAAAGGTACAACTGATTCCTTTATGCCTACAAGGGGAATTCGCCAAGGGGATCATATGTCTCCTTATCTCTGTTTGTCTTATATGTATCGAGAGGTTATCTCGGTTAATATCGTCAGCAATTTCCCATAATGTTTGGTAACCTATTTCTCTAAATAGAGGTGGGTCGAAAAATTGTTGCATCTTTGCTTTGCTAAAGATTTGGTTTTATTTGGGAAGGCCTCAAGTGAGCAAGCTCAAGTCATTAAAGGGATCCTCGACCTTTTCCGGAAGAGTTTTAACAGAAAGGTGAATAATACCGAATCTAAATATTGCAATTCTTAATTTAAATGACAAGGATGATCAAAATATATCCATCTAAATATTTAACATTGAAAATGGATATTCACGTGTTAATGTAAAATGGTTTTAATCAAATGAAACATGTTAATGTACAATTAGAATACTCCATTTAAAAATAAAAGGCAAAATAAAATAAGTTAGAAAGAGAACAACAAAGGGAATTAAATGTGTTAATGAAAAATGGATTTAATTTCCACAACATTTCTTTGTTTTGCTCTATCATTAATTCTTGAAAAAGGACTGCAGATGTAAACTTTAAGATATTATGAATTCAAATTTTCTAGATAGTTGAGAAATTTGGGGTTGTAATTTACTTTTGAATAATAATAGTTTTTTTGGTATAATTTTATTGTAATCAATATATGATATTTAATAAATTATAATCATAACTATTTTCATTATAACAGCTTTTTTCCGAATCTAATTTTCCAAAAAGAAAAAACTAAATCTATATTTGTAGTCCAGCCAATTTGAGGCTCTAAGTTACAAATTCAAAATTTGAATTCAAAATCATCGTCAACACTTAAAGATTTTTAATCTAAAGCAACATAATTATAATAATTCTCAACTTGTTAAAAGGAAAATACACATATTCTCATATCTTATTTTTGTAAATCAATCAGGAGTAATATATTGGCAAGATTCTTTCATCTAATAAATTTTCTATAATAATACTCAACTAAAATATATCTCTATCTTTCTAATAAAATTTTGAAATTTCATTATTAAAATTATAATTAATGTAATGCATAGTTTCTACATTTTCAAATCATGGGCACCCTAAATATTTCCTACATTTGCACTTATTACATAGATACCTAATTTTTACCTCATTAATGAACTGTTGTGTTTGACATGTCATCCTCATAAATTCTACAATACCACTATAAAATTTCAATTTAATTCATTCTCTATTATGATGCAGTCTATCGTACATCCATTTGGTTTGAAGGTAATATTAAACTTGTGATTAATCCAAGACCCTATAATTTTTTAAAGACGACAAATTATTACTTTCAAATACAATATCAATTTCTATATAAATTTTTAGTACAATTACTTTTAATCTTTTTTTCTCAACAAAAATTTTGATAAAATTTTGACAGCATCTCCCCTTAAATTACGTGTTTCCGTTATCAGATATTTCTTTTAATTGGTCTTTAAAATATATTCATATTATTACTTTCAAACACATTCAATTGGTCTTTAAGGGTTTTTTAATACAGTTACTTTTAATCTTTTATTCCTAGAAAAAAATTTAACAAAATTTCAATAGCATCTCCCCTTATATTAGGAGCTTTTGTCATCAAATGTTTCTTTTAATTGGTCTTTAAAAAACATTTAATTAGTCTTTAAGTTTTATTTATATTATTATTTTCAAACACATTTAATTAGTCTTTAAGTATTTTTTTTAATATAATTACTTTTAATCTTTTATCCCTAAAAAAAAATTTAACAAAATTTTGACAGTGTCTCCCCTTACATTAGAAGCTTTCGTAATCATATATTCCTTTTAATTGATATTTAAAATACATTCAATTAGTCTTTAAGTTTTATTTATATTATTACTTTCAAACACATTCAATTGGACTTCAAGTTTTTTTAATATAGTTAGTTCTAATCTTTTATTCCCAAAAAAAAATCTAACAACATTTCAACAGCATCTCCCTTTAAATTAGGAGCTTCCATCATCAGATATTTCAATCATTTCAACAATAATAGATATTATTATATAAAGATCAACAATACAATAGATATAGTAAAACACTTACATCTTAATAATTACTTACAATTCACATAATCCTAAAAATCGTATTATTGCACATCCTTGTATAACTCCACAAAATGCATCATGTAATCTCTATAAACACAAAGAATCCCACAGCAAATAATGCAAACAAGTCGAGAAAGGACCTCTACGCCCTTTTCCCCCCCAAGTCATGTAATCCCCATTTTCTACAACTCTATCCTAAAAAATATAGTCTCTATCCTACATACATATTAAACCATATAAATAACAAGAATTTAGTTACTAACCGCTATAGTAGTGAAAAAATCACAGAATGTGAAAGCTCTCTATATCCAACCAAATCCAATCCTAAATATTCAATATGAAAAATTTGACTTAACACGCTTATATACATAGAAAACATAAAACAAAATAAGGAAGTAGAATGGCAAACCGCTCTTAATGTCAAAAAGTCACTGCTATCCTCAAACACAACTCCTATATTAACAAAATAACATCAATAATTCCTCTCTAATGCAATAAAACACAACTTTATGGGCACCTATAAATGAATGAAAAAACTAAACCAAATCAAAAAAAACTAAACTGATTAAAATACTCACCAAAGCTCCTGGATCGCAATGGTGGTATCCATATCTTGAACGAAGCTCTGGTGGTGGTGCTCGATGGCAAAGAAGGTGGCAGCCGGCGGCGGAGGGTTCAGAGAGAGACTGGAGAGAGAGAGACAGAGAGAGAGCAAAATGAAATAGGGAAGAAACAGGTGTTCCAGTTTTAAAAATACGCGGATTACTGACGGGTTATAATCAATTAATGAAACGATGTTCACAACTCACTTATTATTGATGGGTATGTAGGAGTCCCAAGAGTTGTGCACCAATGTATAAAATTTTCAAAAACCCATTTGTACATCCGTCGGTAATTTAATGACAACATAAATAAAAATAAAATAAAATACCTGTCGGTAGTTTAATGAAAAATGAATAAAAATAAAATTAACAAAACACCCATTGGTAAACTTGTCAGTAATTTAATGACATAATAAAAAAATAAAAAAGCACTTATTGGTACACCCATCGAAAAACTCTGCACGCCATATGATGCGTAGTGACATCATCATTTACCGACGATATTACTAAGAGTCTGTTGTACAAATTAATAATCAATCCATTAATACTAGAAAAAGGTTACAACCCATCAGAGATACCGTTAGTAGCGTTTGTCGATATCTTGTGGATTTCCAGTAGTGTGGTGGAGCCTAAATGACTCTATAAATGATGAAATTTTTTTCCTATAATGAGTCTTGAATATTAATATTAAATGAGTTATGAATATTAGTATTATTATAGAAAATTATAAATATAACTTTTTTTTACAGAAATCTCTAATCAAGTTTAAATCAAATTATTTTGTATTCCTTAGCATGTGTCAAGTCTACTGTAATCATCATTACCATTCCAAGTTAGCACTCATCCACAAAGACATCGGCAACTCTAAACAAATAAAAGTCAACATGTGTCACGCGCATAATGAGCAAGGGAACGTTACATAGCATAAACTAATAAAAATGTATAATTAATTCTAAATGCATGTACTTATAAATGCGTAAACATCAAAGCTTGAGCAATATTATTTTAGAAATTATCATATTTATTAATATATTCATCAAACTTTATTGTGGAAAAGATTTAAGGAGGAGTAGAAAAAAAGATAATAATTTACCTCATAAAGCAATTTATTCCTTAAACAAGGTTGCTTGACACAATGCAACCTTGATAAAAAAAAGGTAAAACATCAAAATATTGAACAATAAACATAAAAATAAAAATATAAACAAAAGAATAAAGAAAATGCAATCAAGAACCTAAGCGATGATATGCAATTGCACACTACAAATAAAGAATGACAATAAAGATAAAAAAAAATCAAAATAAAACAATAACACGAGTATAGAAAGGAAGAATGAAAATGAGATGCAAGGCACACTTCCGCTACACAAAATGCACCACCAAAGATACTTCAAAAAAGGTTAAATAATAAAAGAAGCAAGCATGAAATTAAAAAAAGAGAAAATTCATGAAGTGAAAAAACCAACTCATTACAAATGAAACGAAGTAATGAAAAAGGTCGAAATGGAGTCACCGATTCAATTTGAAAGCAATATTTTATTTATACCCCAATGAGTAACTTGATAAATAACTATTATTATGCACATGGGAAAATGAAAGGCTAAAGTAAATACCATATTAGTTGGTGATATACTGGGAAAGTGGTGAGGCACAATCTTATCTTTTTAAATAATCAAATAATTCAAATAGTTATAGTAGTAATTGAATCAAATAAATAGGATATATAGAAAATGGAAAGAAGAAAATAAAAACATAAAAACATGTCTTACAATTTAACAACAATTAAATATAGAAATTAAAATGTTAAAGACATAAATGCCAATCATTACATAATATCACGATTATTTAATGAATTTTAATAATTTTTAATCTCACAAAATACTAATTAATTAGAAAATTTTCAAATAAGATCACATATTAATTTTAAAATTGAAATTGAAATTTAAATTATGATAGTGCTTTCAATGCACATTATTTTTTAATTAAATTATATATTTAATTTTGAAGGTAATATTGCGCTTGTGATTAACCTTAGCCCCACAATTTTGTAAAGATTCCAGGTTATTACTTTCAAATACAAATTCAATTGCTATTTAAACTTTTAATACAACTACTTTCAATCTTATTTCCTCAATAAATATTCTGAAAATTTTTGACAGTATATCCCCTTAAATTAGGAGTTTTCATCATCAAATATTTTTTTTAATTGATCTTTAAAATACATTCAATTTGTCTTTAAGTTTTATTTAAATTATTATTTTTAAAAAATTCAATTAGCTTTTAATTTTTTTAATATAGTTACTTTTATTTAATCTATTATTCCTAAAAAAAATTTTCACAAAATTTCAACGGCATCTTCCCTCAAATTAGGAGCTTCTGTCGTCAGATATTTCTTTTTATTGGCCTTTAAAATACAATCAATTAGTCTTTAAGTTTTATTTAAATTATTATTTTTACGCAAATTCAATTGGCTTTTAAGTTTTTTTAAAATATAATTACTTTTATTTAATTTATTATTCCTTAAAAAAAGGTTAACAAAATTTCGACAGCATATCTCATTAAATTAGGAGCTTCTGTCATCAGATATTTCTTTTTATTGGCTTTTAAAATACAATCAATTAGTCTTTAAGTTTTATTTAAATTATTATTTTTTGGCAAATTCAATTGGCTTTTAAGTTTTTTTAAATATAATTATTTTTATTTAATCTATTATTCCTAAAAATAAAAGTTAACAAAATTTTGACAGTATATCTCCTTAAATTAGGAGCTTTCGTCATCAGATATTTATTTTACTTAGTCTTTAAAACATAATCAATTAGCTTGTAAGTTTTATTTAAATTATTATTTTTAAGCAAATTCCATTGGCTTTTAAGTTTTTTTAATATAGTTACTTTTATTTAATCTATTATTCCTAAAAAAAAATAATAAAATTTCGATAGCATCTCCTTTTAAATTAGGAGTTTTCATTATCGAATATTTATTTTGCTTAGTCTTTAAAACACAATCAATTAGTCTGTAAGTTTTATTTAAACTATTTTTTTTAAACAAATTCAAATGGCTTTTAAGTTTTTTTAAATATAGTTACTTTAATTTAATCTATTATTGCTAAAAAAAATTTAACAAAATTTCGACAGCATCTCTCTTTAAATTAGAAGCTTCCATCATTACTTATTTCAATCAATACAATAATTATAAATATTATTATAAAGATTAATAACAGAGTAGATATAGTGAAACAGTTATATTTTAATAATTACATACAATTCACATCATCCTAAAAATTGTTCCATTGCGCATCCTCTTATAACTCCACAACGTGCATCCTGCAATCTCTATAAACACAAAAAATCCCACAGCAAACAATGCAAACAAGTCAATGAAGGATCTCTATGACCTTCCCCCCAGTCATGCAATCCTCATTTCTTACAACTCTATCCTAGAAAACATAAGTCTCTCTCTCTCTCTCTCTATATATATATATATATATATATATTAAACCATTAAATGATATAAATAACAAGGATTTAGTTACTAACCTCTATAGTAATAAAAAATACAAAATGTGGGAAAGCTCTCAGCGTCCAACCAAATCTAATCCTGAAAATCCAATATGATACACTTAAATCAACACACTTATATACATAAAAAACATAAAAATAAGAATTGCAAACTGGTCCTAAAATAGATAATCGCTGTCACCTTTAAACAAAGCTTGTACATTAAAAAAGTAACAATAATAATTACTCCTCAATGCAACAAAACCCAACACTATGGGCATCCATAAACGAATGGAATAAGTAAACCAAATCAAAAAAACAAAACCAATTAAAATACTCACCAAAGCCCCTAGATCATAATAGTGGCCTCTATTTCTCGAACGGAGTTCCGGTGGTGATGCATGGTAGCAAAAAGGGCAGCGGTGGTGAAGGTTTAGAGAAAGAGAGAGAGTTCACAGATTAAGGAGGAAGGAGATGCACCATTAGGGGATATGGGCGGATTACTGATGGATGTACCGGCAGGTAAACCGTTTAATGAAATAGTGCATTTTACTTGCCAATAATTACCGATGGGTTTACTGACAGAAAGTCCAAAATACCAAAGGTTGCTCGGCAAATATTGAAATTTCAAATACCCTCGGTACATCCATCGGTAATATTTAATAATTAATAATTTTAAAAATAAATACCCATCAGCAATATAAAATTAAAGTACTTTAAATAAAATAATTTAATTACTCGTCAGTTAACCAATCAGTAATGCTCAATAAAAATAATTCAAAAATTTTTATTAAATACTCGTTGATGGACTCGTTTGTTGATATTAATAAAAGGTAAAAATAAAACATAATGTTAAATATGTCGTCGGTTAGCCTGTCGGTAATATTTAAT
Organism: Dalbergia cochinchinensis; assembly: GCA_031216125.1. NCBI lineage: Eukaryota > Viridiplantae > Streptophyta > Magnoliopsida > Fabales > Fabaceae > Dalbergia > Dalbergia cochinchinensis. The sequence continues at coordinate 31,972,261 of CM062374.1, read as the reverse complement.
AAAAATAAGTAAAAAATACTATTAAATACCCGTTAGTATACTCATTGGTGAATTTTACCAACAAAAAAAAATAGAAGATAAAATAAAAATAACTGTCAGTACACCTATAGGATACTATGTGTGCCAGTATTTACCGACGGTGTTACCGACAGGTGTGTGAAACAACCACAATTATTTCCAAAAAACACGTGAACCTGTCAGAAAAGCCGTTGGTAGTTTAGGGTTACCGATGGCTTCATGCCCGTCGGTAACTTCCATCGGTACCTCATGTTTTTCTAGTAGTGCCAAAGTTACTCTCTCTTTTCTCTGTTACCCTCACCACCACAGACCCACCACACACCCCAGTACCCAAAGCAACAATGGTGGTGGAAACGGGGAAAGAAACCGCCATGCATGTACCCTTTAGCCACCGATGTGTACACTTCAGCCAGCTAAAGAAATCGCAACCGCAACCGCAAAAGGGGAAATAGGGAAAGAAGCCATCTTCTATGCGAAGGAAACCGCAACCAGAAAGGGGGAAAGAAGCCCTTCAGTGCCACTGATCGTGACGGCCAGCATTCAGCCTACACATGTAACTTCATGACGGAGATTCGACCTTCATGGCAAAGCTTAGAGGAAGCCACATCAATATGATGGTATGGTACTGGCGCAAATGATGCAGCAGTAATGAGCTTTTGACGGTGGATGACTCGTGGGCTCCTGGTGGTGCAATGCCAACCCACTAATGTTAGTGGCCACTGTGCTTCACCCTCCTTTATGTATTTTAAGTTTATGTTGATGTGAGTTTGGTTTAAAGGGAATGTTTTTGTGCTTGGGTTTTGGGTGTTAGGTTCTAAAAATTTCTGGCATTGGGGTTGGCAGACGGGAGGAGGATGAGGTAGGGTGTAGGAGTGGGTGGATGGTGGTGGCTTTGGGGGGAGGGCCGAGGTGGGTGGGTGGAGATAAGGGTATAAAAGTAATCTGACTTTCTCAGTTAATATCCTTTGTTTGTTTTTTTAGTTCAGGGGTGGTAAATGTCAGGTAGACAAATAGAGGAGTGTCTATTACATTCCAATAAATTTCAATGGAGGTAAGTGTAATTTACCTTAAATATTATTTTAAATTAAAAATTCTAGCCAAATTACATGTGAAATAATTTAATAATATAAATCAACATATAATCAAATAAGAGCAAATTATAATCAACGTATAATCAGAATTGGACTTAATTATGCCTACAATTTTATAATAATATATTATAATTAGATTATGAAAATATTTTTTAAAAAATTATTAAAAATTAAGGTTATAAAAATTGTGAGTCCTAAATTACTATGGAAGTAACATGTGGAAAAACTTTCCTTGAAATTAGTCTCAAATATTAATAATATTGATAGATAAATATGATAATATTAGTTGAAAATAATAATTGTAATTGTTTTACGTTATTCTCAGTCAATTCACTTTTTAATTTTATAACTATCAGCACGTGGATGTTAAAATTAAATGATTTGAAACATATTTCTCATTTGAGTCTTTTAATTGTAGTCAAGTCAAATTTGAATATTATTTACCAAAACAATAAATTATTTACTAAAAAAGTCAAATTTTAATACAGATGAATTAGTTAAATCAAAAATATTATATATATATATATATATATATATATATATATATATATATATAAAATAGAATTCAAGCTTTAGGAAAAAAGGGATTACCTTGAATATGCAAAAGGCACAAACTTGTAAATTGCATTAAATAAATACTTGAATAAAACGTTGAATGGTAGACAATAATCGTGATTGTAATTTATTATAATTTACCATCTAATAATGATCAAAATCTTAATTTTCTTTATCACGTTTTACAATATATGCTCCACCCTCGAAGAATAACTTAATAAATGAATGAGATTGCAATTTAAGATGTAGAAATATGGATAAAAATTGATTCGATGGATATTTGCTCCTTGAAGCCAAAGCTAAAATCGTGACATTTAATATCGTCTCAATGACAGAGAAACCAAGAGGCCATAGCCCCTCTATTTATATCCATAACGTTTTGCCCATTACACATCAACTTAGCCATGGAGTTTTCTAAGTTTTCGTTGCTTGGCATCGTGACGTTCATGTTCCTTTCTGTTGCTGCTAGTGGCCGTCTCTTAAGTTATGACACGAGACACGTTCCTTCCGTTACAAAACCAAGAAAATCTCTTGACACGTTTCGCGTCATGGAAGGTTCTTTTATTTCTGGGGGTTATGGTGCTTTGAATGCATTCAATCATGGGAATAAGAGACGGGTTTCATCAAGTCCAAATCAGACAGAGTCACCACATCCAGTACCACCAGCTATGGAACAATCATTTGTTCCCAATCATAATTTTGAATCCAACAATGAGATTAAGAGGCAAGGATCTAGCTACGAGATTAAGAGGCAAGTTCCATCAGGGCCAAATCCCAAGCATAATTTTGGATCCAACTATGAGATTCAGAGACAGGTTCCATTAGGCCCAAATCAAGCAGAATCACCTGATCCAGTACCACCAGCTATGGAACAATCGTTTGTTCCTAGGCATAATTTTGGATCTAACTACAATATTAAGAGGCAAGTTCCATCGGGCCCAAATCAAGCAGAGTCACCTGATCCAGTACCACCAGCTATAGAACAATCATTTGTTTCCAGGCATAATTTTGGATCAAACTACGAGATAAAGAGGCAAGTTCCATCAGGCCCAAATGAAGCAGAGTCACCTGATCCAGTACCACCAGCTATGAAACAATCGTTTGTTCCTAGGCATAATTTTGGATCCAACTACGATATTAAGAGGCAGGTTCCATCAGGCCCAAATGAAGCAGAGTCACCTGATCCAGTACCACCGGCTATGGAACAATCATTTGTTTCCAGGTATAATTTTGGATCAAACTACGATATTAAGAGGCAGGTTCCATCAGGCCCAAATCAGGCAGAGTCACCTGATCCAGTACCACCAGCTATGGAACAATCCTTTGTTCCCAAACATAATTTTGGATCCAACTACGAGATAAAGAGGCAGGTTCCATCAGGCCCAAATGAAGCAGAGTCACCTGATCCAATACCACCAGCTATGGAACAATCCTTTGTTCCCAAGCATAATTTTGGATCTAACTACGAGATAAAGAGGCAGGTTCCATCAGGCCCAAATGAAGCAGAGTCACCTGATCCACCAGGCAGATTCCATTTGGCCCAAATCAAGCAGAACCACTTGATCTAGTGCTCCTGCAAAGGAAACATCGAATGTTTATATCTGGCTTGAATGTTCATCAGTGAATGCTTGTCAATTTAGCAATTTACATTGATCTCCCGCAAATAGTAATAAATTATGGTTGTATCGATAATAAAAGCAGGCCGATATTCCACAAATGACATTAGTATAACATTGAAAGATAAATGTGATGTCACTTCTCTTGTTGATACTTGAAAATATATATGAGATCTATTTGATTCCATTTTTAATAAATTGATAAATTTATTTGATGCTATATATCTCCTTTAAAATTAAAGTGATATCACATCTATTTTTGTTGGTATTAAATTAATGTGAAAAATCTTTTAAGAACTAATTTGATAAACTTGGACTAAACTAATACCGTGTTTATCTTCTGTGGACTAAATTGATATTAAAAATATTTCAAGATTAAACTGGTGTCATGTGTATCTTTGAGGCAACAAATTGGTAATTTAGTGAAAGATAGACTAACTAACAACACATTTTCATCTTCCAAAAAGGATGAGGCATTCATTAAGAACATTCTTTAGGGGCATTTGTTTCAAGGTATATTTAGTTATTCTCAAAAATAATAAGTTGGAAATGTTGTGTTTCTATGTTTGCTACAAATTTTGTAAAATTATTCCTCATTATCAATTATTCCTTAGAGAAAGATTTCCTCATAATTTATTGAGAACTCATTTCCACTATGAAAGGTGGAAATAAATTATTCCAATGACTTGAGAACGACAACTATTAAGTACAAATACAAAAACATCCATAAATTATTTGACTTCTCCCCACAATTTCCATTTACCAACAAACATTTGTACTTCATATATCTATTATGCTCTTAAATCAACACTTGTTTGATGGAAAAATATTTTTGAATTTGTGATTATTTTAATTCAGTTTATAATTATTTTATTTTAATTTATGAATGGAAACTAGGATTCTTACTTCTGATATTCAAATTTTGTCTTGAAAATATTTTGAATTTTATAAAATTATGTTTTAACTGATTTATTAGTATTGAGAGCTATTGAATCAATTTTTTGGAATAAAATTATATTTTATTATGCATGCTAGCACATCACGTTACCACAGGCTTCTATTGGGACCCAATATATCCATTACATACTAGTCACGTTCTCAAATTGGGTTGTGAGAATTATATCTATTCTTTTTAATCCTTTATACTATGTTGATTTTAATTGATTGGATGATAATTGATCTGAAATTTTGTTATCATTATTATTATTTGATATTAATTTCTTAATATTTTCATTACAATTTAATATTATTTATAATTAAATTAGATGTCCATTTTTCAATGCTTCTTTAATACTATATTCATTTCTTAATATTACATTACTGTTGTAAAATAAAGAGACAAGAGAAAGAAGGAATGAGAAGAAGAGAGATATTCTATTCCTTTTTAGTGTGTATGATAATGTGACTCTAGGTCTCTATTTATAGACCCTTAAGTGTATCACAATTGGAGTAATTTATAGAATCATATTAATTGATAATAAATAGGATCCTAATCAATCACCTAAATCTATTAATGGAAATCCATATAATATCTTATTTATAACACTCCCCCTTGGACGTCCATGGGATAGACAATATGCCTCATTAAAAACCTTACTAAGAAAAAACCTTGTGGGAAAAAAATCTTAGTGAAGGAAAAAAGAGTGCACTTGTAATACATATGTTATGTTGCCCTATTAAAACCTTACCAAGAAAACCCATTTTGGGACACCCTAATGGCAACATCATTGAATATTGTGAAGCTTGCGCATTTCAATCTTGTGTATCAACTTCTCAAAAGTAAATGTAGGCAATGCTTTAGTGAACAAATCTGTCAAATTGTCACTTGAACGAATCTGTTGAACATCAATTGCTCCTTGCTTTTGAAGATCATGTGTAAAGAAGAATTTTGGAGAAATATATTTTGTTCTATCTCTTTTGATGTACCATCCTTTAAGTTGAGCTATACATGCAGCATTGTCCTCATATAAAGTTGTTGGAGTTTGTTCTTTATCAGATAGTCCACATGACACTTGAACATACTGATTTATCTCCCTTAGCCACAGACATTCATGACTTGCTTCATGGATTGCAATTATCTCTGCATGATTTGAAGATGTAGCGGCTAGAGTTTGCTTTGTGGACCTCCATGATATGGCTGTATTGCCATATGTGAATAAATAACTGGTTGAGATCTACCTTTATGTGGATTTGATAAATATCCTGCATCTGCATAGCCAACCAACTGTGACTTTGATTCATACGCATAAAATAACCCTTTATCAATAGTTCCACGGAGGTATTGAAGGACATGTTTTATTCCATTCCAATGTCTTTTGGTTGGAAAGGAGCTGTATCTTGCTAATACACTTACAGGAAATGCTATAGTGGGTCGTGTATTGTTAGCAAGATACATAAGTGCTCCTATGGCTCTAAGATATGGTATTTCAGGACCAAGTACTTCTTCCTGACCTTCTTGAGGATGAAATGGATCCTTCTTTACATCCAATGACCTCACAACCATTGGGGTACTTAATGGGTGTGCTTTATCTATATAGAATCTCTTAAAGATTTTCTTTGTGTAAGTTGATTGGTGAACAAAAATTCCATTTGTTAGATGCTTGATCTGCAGGCCGAGACAAAATTTCATCTTTCCAAGATCTTTCATCTCAAACTCTTATTTTAGATCTTTTATGACTATGGGGTTCTCTTCAGGAATTCCAATGATATTCAAGTCATCGACATACATAGCGATTATAATGAATCCAGATGCAAATTTCTTTATATAAACACAGGGACAAATAGCATCATTCTTAAACCCCTTCTTAATCAAGTACTCATTGAGGCAATTATACCACATTTGTCTAGACTGCTTTAGACCATATATAAATCTTTGCAACTTAATTGAGTACACTCCTTGGGGATGTTCGTCAGATGATGTTGATATCTTTAATCCTTTAGGGACTTTCATGTAGACATCATATATAATGAACCATATAGATAAGCTGTGGCAACATCCATCAGATGCATATTTAGCTTATGTGTGGATAAGCTAATCAAATATCGAAATGTTATTACATCCACTACTGGGGAATACGTTTCATCGTAATCCATACCAGGTCTTTTTGAACCTTGTGCCACAAGTCGAGCCTTATAGCATATAATTTCATTATTCTCATTTCTTTTTCTCACAAATACCATTTGTATCCCACAGGTTTTACACCTTTTGGTGGTCGAACTATAGGTCCAAAGACTTTATGTTTTGCAAGTAAGTCTAATTTAGCCCCGCATGGCTTCTTTCCACTTTGGCCAATCATCTTTATGTCGACATTCTTCGACGTTTCTTGGTTCAAGATCCTCATTTTCATGCATAATATCTAGTGCTACATTATATGCAACTATGTTGTCAACAACAATTTCTTTTTGGTTCCATCTTTTTTCCTGTAGAGACATAGTTTATTGACTGTTTTCAGTACCAAAATGTCTTCTGGCATTTCAATTTTGTCAGAATTCTGGACTACTTCAGATGTCTTTACTATATCTCTACCCTCTTCTATTGGAAGAGAATCTTTTGCCTCCATAACATCATTTGCCCCTTTTTTTTTTCAAGGATTTTATCTTTGGAACCGGTTGGTCTTCCCTGCATCTGGCATGCAATTGGTTCATTGGTTGATCAGGGACATCAATTTGGATTAGGGCATTTTCAGTTGGTATGTAGGATTTAGTTATTCTTTTTGTATCAGAAAATGCATCTGGCAATTCATTTGCTATTCTTTGCGAATGTATAATCTTTTGAATGTCAAGTTCACATTGCCTTGATCGAGGATCTAAATGAATCAAAGATGATGCATTCCAATTTAGTTCATTTTCTAGCTATTTATTTTCTCCCCCTAATGTTGGAAACATTACTTCATCAAAATGACAATCAGCAAATTGAGCTTTAAATACATCTCACATTTGTATTTCAAGATAATTTACTATAGAGGGAGAGTCATACCAAACATATATTGCCAATTTTCTTTGGGGTCCCATTTTGGTGTGATAAGGTGGGGCAATTGGAACATGTATCGCACACCCAAAAATCCTTAAGTGGGATATGCTTGGTTGTTAACCAAAAGCTAATTGTAAGGGAGAAAATTTATGATAACTAGTTGGTCTCAAACGTATAAGTGTTGCAGCATGTAAAACAACATGACCCCAAGCAAAGATTGGGAGATTTGTTCTTATGAGCAATGGTCTAGCAATCATTTAGAGGCATTTTATAAGTGATTCGGCTAGCCCATTTTGGGTATGAACATGAGCAACTGGATGTTCAACATTAAAACCACTGGCCACACAATAAACATTAAAAGCTTGAGGAGTAAATTCACTAGCATTATCGAATAATTTGCGCAAATAAAAAATGCCAGGTTGTGAGATGATAATAAGCACACATGTGATCATCTCATAGATGCATAAATTAAGACCATGAAATATCTAAAAGGTCCACAAGGTGGATGAATTGGTCCACATATATCATCTTGAATTCTTTCTAGGAATTTAGGGGATTCAAATCCAATCTTTGCTGGTAAGGGCCGTGTAATTAATTTTCCTTGAGAACACGCAGCACAAGAAAACTCATTAGATTGAAGAATCTCCTGGTTCTTCAATGAATGTCCCTATGAGTTTTCTACAATCCTTCGCATCATTATTGCTCCGAGATGTCTGAATCGGTCATGCCAAATGGTAAAATCATTTGGGCTAGTAAACTTTTGATTTACGATAGCATGTGATTCAATTGCACTAATTTTAGTGTAATAAAGACCGGAAGAAAGCAAATGTAACTTTTCTAGTATAACTTTCTTGCTTGAGTCATAAGCTGTAATATAGAGGTATTTATTATTTTCCTCATTCACAGTCTCAATATGATATCCATTTTTGCGAATATCTTTAAAACTTCATAACTTTCTTTGTGACTTACTAGAAAATAAGGTGTCATTTATGATGAATTTTGTTCATCCAGAGAACAAAATAATAGCTCTTTCGAAGCTTTCAATCATATTGGTACTTCTAATTATGGTATTAACTCTTCCTTGTTCCAATACTAGATGAGAAAAATAAATCTTAGTTTTAAGAATTGTATGCGTGGTCGCACTATCTGCAAGACAAATATCTCCATTATTTATCCCGATCATTTTCTTCAAAAAAATAAAATCAAATAAAATATATCAATATTGAAATCCGTATATATATATATATATATATATATATATATATATATATATATATATATATATATATATATAACACAGTTACTTCAAAAACATCATTGCATTTTAATATATGAATTCATGTATATAGAATTAAAAAAAAAAAAAATCGCGTATAAAATACAGGCCATGTAATATATGAATTCAATAATATAGAATTCATGTGCCTTACTTTTGTAGTTGTATGAATTCATGTTGACTTGTATATTGAAATTATTATATATGTTCACAAATCAAAATATAAAAGGAAAAGATAGTTTGCGTAATTCGAAACACATTTGGTATGTGGTGATATGTTGCAATTTTTAAGATGATTTGTTCCTAAATGAAAGCAACAGATATGTTGCAAGTTGACCAATATACGAGGCAAAGCAAGATTGCAATCTTAAATTAAAACAAAATATATATCACTTGTGATCTTCGGATCTAATAACAATACTGAAAGAGTATTACGCTAAAGAAAAAAAATGTTGGATCATAAAAAAAAATAAATCTAAAAGAAAGCATTACTTTTATTCAATACTGAGATTACATACTCAGAAGATCCTAAACAGAATTAAAAGAAAAAGAAATTCCAAAGCAAAATTAAATCTTGGAAGAAACTAACTTAATTACTAAACACCCCCATTATTAATTAGACGGCCAATATTCCCATTAGGATCCTCAAAAAAAGTCAGATACATCAAGATAACTTGTATTCACTATGGCATAGAGCTCGTATTCACCATGGCATGGCCGTCTAAATTATCTTTAGAAACAAAATTTGCCTCAGCTTTTTTCTCTTTAATTGATGCTTGGTAAAGATCAACCAAGTGTCTTGGCATATGACAAGTATGTGTCCAATGACCTTTTCCACCACTATGATAGCATTTATTCTTCGAATTCTTACTCTGCCCATTATTCTTCCTATCATTGTTTTCCCATTTCTAGCTTGACTTGTTCTTAGGAGAGGGGGGGGGGAGCACCATGAAAGTGACCTTTCTTTTTTCCTTGATCGTGTCTTTTATTGAAACCACGATCTTTACCGCTTCTGGGGTTATAATTTGTCACATTCACTTTAGGGAATGGAGCTGAGCTAATAGGGCGAGCTTCATGATTTTGCATGAGTAATTCATTGTTTTTTTCAGCCACAAGAAGGCATGAAATCAACTCGGAATATTTAATGAATCCCTTTTGTTGATACTGCTGCTGCAGGAACACATTCGAGGCATGAAAAGTTAAAAAAAGTTTTTACCAACATATCATTATCAGTAATATTTTCTCCACACAATTTCAATCATGAAGAAATTCTAAATATTGTGGAATTATACTCACTTATAGATTTAAAGTCCTGTAACCATAAATGCAACCATTCATATTTGGCTTGTGGAAGTATCATTATTTTCTGGTGATATACCTTTCCTTCAGGCTCCTCCAAAGATCTGTAGGATCTTTTAGAGTAAGATATTCATTTCTGAATCCTTCGTGGAAGTGGCGACGAAGGAAAATCATAGCCTTTGCTCGATCCTTCAGGGATGAAGCATTTCCTTGTTTAATGATGTCTCCAAGACCCATTGAATCAAGGTGAATTTCAGCATCTAGGATCCAAGATAGGTAATTTTTTCCCGAAATATCAAGGGCAACAAATTCAAGGTTTGAGAGGTTTGACATACCTTAAGCCTTCATTTTTTTTTTTAATTTAGAGAGACAGGGCTTCGTGCTGATAATGTGTTGTAAAATAAAGAGACAAGAAAAAGAAATATTCTATTCCTTTTTAGTGTGTATGACAATGTAACTCTAAGTCTCTATTTATAGACCCTTGAATGTATCACAACTGGAGTAATTTACAGAATCATATTAATTGACAATAAATGAGATCCTAATCAATCACCTAAATCTGTTAATGGATATCCATATAATATTTTATTTATAACAATTACTAATTATTTTACATGATGCTTAATCTTTAATATTATATATGTTTTAAAATAAAAATATTATATCCATTTTTTAAACACCAGGATATCATGTCTCCATTTTTTACAATAATTTCTATCTAATTTCTTTCAATATTTTACACTATATTGATTTTAAAATAAAATTAGTCATTAATATTATTTTGATTCTAGGCATATTTTATTTGCTTTAATTAAAATGTTATCACATAAGGAAAATAATTAGAAATTTTTAATTGAATAAAATTATTTATTTGGTGAAATTGATCAAATATCGATCTTTAATTAATTAAAGAACTAAAGAATTGAATGATCGTATATTGAAAAGTCCATTAAAAAAAATAGAAATTGAATCAATGAAATCAGGTTAATTTAAAATTGATTGTGTCACGACTCGACCTGGGCCCGTGACTGGCACGTGAGGAATCCCTATTTCCACGTAAACCTCGTGACCTCTAAGTCTCTCTATATGCATAAAATAATATACTTTTCATTCTGAATCATAACTTTCTCTAAAAATCTATATAAACTGTATATCTGGAATTATAAAACTGAATTACTTGATATATGAAGCTTTGAAAACTTCTTAGCCATGCTCTGAAAATCCATTCAACGTGTGAACTGAATCATAAGTAAATCTCTAGTTTATTACATAACTCTAATTAAATTCTACAATTTCAAATCTTCACTTGTGAATTGAAAACAGATATATAATTTTTCAAATACTGAAACCAAATACAAAATCTGAAAATAATGCATGGTTCGGATCCTGCCTGCACATCTACTGGAGCACTCTACTTTAAAAGACTCTAACTAGGCCTTACTTCAAAGTAAGACTCACCACTGAGAATGGCAATGTCTGCCAAACTGTAAGCTAAGTAACATCTGTACTTTCAACTATGAGGAGGAAGGGAGAGGGGTGAGTCAAAGGACTCAGTGAGTGAGCTCTCACCCACCACCCACATGGGACAACAACAACCATATATAGATATACATGCACTCGAAAAACGTTTCCAATATTTACATAAAATAGCTACTCTCGGGAAAACACTTTCCATGCCATAAATTCATAAACAAGCATCTCTAAAACCATAATTTGTTACAAACCATTTGATATTCTTGTATATAATCTAATAGAAAATATATCTCTATATTTGTAAATTCAAAGAAAAACATCTCTAAATTCTTACTTCAACAGGAAAATCATCATTTCTCATATATATAATATCTCTTAAATCAAATATTCTCTTAAAACATCAATAATCTCTGGAAATCATTAATACTCTTTGAAAACATAAACAACAGTACTCTACTAGAGAAATAGAAATCTCTGCTCTATAGTTCTTCAAGATCCAAAAATATTATGCTCTATGATCCATTGGGATCTAATGCAAATACTTAAATAGGTTCCATTCTCTGCTCTATGAGATTGTCTTCTCAGGACAACTTGGTACCAAGGTTAATAATCGGGGTTCAGCCGTTAACTCACTATCTGTTTCTCTAAAGCTACTGTCTAGTCTCTAATTCAATAAACATATTATTTTCTCTAAATCTCTGTTGTATACTCTAATCTGGGTATCAAACTCTTTCCTACATAATTACTCTATTTCTTGAAATCATCAAGAAAATTTATAAAAATCTCTAGACACAATCATACTCATACTCTAGCTCTTTATAAAACTATTTAAATATGAAAACTCTTAAAACTCTAAAAGCTCTAGACTCGTACAACTCTAGCAACCTGACTTTAGCGTAACTGTGATTGTGAAATCATGCCCAAAGGATAACCTACTTGCAGGCGTTTCAATTTCAAGCTCACAGAATATGTATCTGGTAGTCACTACGAATCATACTGAATTCCATATTTTTGGAATATCACAAGACTGAATTTCTAAAATCTCATTTCTCAAGATAACCTCTTTTATAAATTAATAACTCTAATATTATAGATTAAAACGGAAAGGTTCAAATCATGAAATCTTTAATATTATAATAAAACGCCTCTGCTCTATATTCTTTGCCAAAACATCTTAACTAATACTCTAAAATCACATTTTAAAATCTCTAGTCTTGAAGCGTAATATATCATAAACTCTTGAAATATGTTGGATAAACTAACAACTTATAAAATCATCTGCACTTATAAGAAAGCTTTTCATTAATATGTATAAAACCTTTTTCATGACACTCTATACATCAATCATGGTCCCATGGTTTTCTAAACACATAATCCATGCTCTTTGAAAATCATGCTCTTTGTCTAGCTTTGCAATACTTGTAAAATCACATATACATAATCATAATTTTATCTCTAATGTCATATTTGACAACCATCATGCATAAAACATAGCTATAATGGGAAAACTAAGGATATGAGATCAAACCCACTCACCGTTTAGAGCCGGGAGCATGTGGATACCATCAACTTGACCTTCGAAGCATGAAATGGCGTCAACAACTGCCATAGAGCAATATAGACTCAAGATTAGTCTCCGCTAATCTTTAAACAACTCTAATCTAACTCTAACAATATTGGGGGGCATCCCCACATGACAACAATGGAGAAAAACAACAACCCAAACCAAGAACATAAAAGAATGGGAAGAACGGATACAAAATCTATCGATATAAACATACCTTAATGATTTGGGGGAGCTAGACTTGAATGAGATTGAGAAAAGAGGTGAGAGGAGGGTTTGGGAGTGAAGAGAATTCAGATTTTGGGGAAGAAATCTGAAGGGGAAGGTTTATAAAAGAGTTGGGGGTCTCACTTACGTGAAACAACGCGTTTTGCAATGTTCGTGCACTGTTCACACTGCTATAGCAGTCTACCCCCCACTTACGACCGCTATAGCGGTCCCCAAAGAACAAAACACGCTGCTGCCACCAACTGTGACCGCTATAGTAGTCCTAGACCGCTATAACGGTAACAGTTCACCACAAAACCCAGTTCAAGGGTCATTCATGCATCTTGGGCCTTCTCGGCCACATGAGTGGGTCCCAGGGGACCCTAGGCCAGTGCGGAACTTATCCGCCGCCACGTATACATCGGGTATTACAGATTGAAACATAATTACATAATTGATTTTGACAAAAGGGATTGAAATGATTATGTATCAAGTTGATTTTTTTGGTAATGTGATATTTTTTTGTAATGGTGTCATATATACTATTTTTTCTAAATTGGATTTTTGTTTTAAAGAATAATATTTTATACAAAACATGGAAAAATTAAGGAAAAGAAAACCGGACCGGGTATCGAACAGGTCAAGGCACTGGTTCAAAAGTTTAAAGGTCCAACCGATTCAAAGGTTTAAAAGTCCAACCACTTCAACCTGAACATGATAACATAATAATAACAATAACACAAAATTATTTTTTCCCAACAATATTAAAAGTCTGACTCAACAATTAAACCATGGGTCTCAACCCCAACAATTGAAATACTCCAGAATGTATCTACTATTCCTTTTTCTCCTTGCAGCAATAACTCTAATTAATGCAAAGTTCAAGGATCTAGTTGCTGCGGTGGTCATCCCACTACAATTGTTCCCTTTTGCCCATGGAGACCATTTTACAATGGCTATGGTGGCTAGATTTGCGGGAAGCTTAGAGGAAGGTGGTGGGGATAAAGAAGAGGCAATGGTTGGTTGGAGCAGAAATAACACCGCCTTCTATCACACATACACTCTTTCTCTCACACTTTCCCTATCTCTATTTTTGCCACCGCTGTGTGTCGCTCGTTTTAGCCGTACGCTATTCCACCACAAGCCATTCCCTTCCCGTCATGGACCACCGCCGCACCCCATCGCCTTCTGCCACAAAGCCATTATGATTGTGTCCTTCCCCGTCGCAAGCCCATCATGATTAGCTTCAATCGCTTTGAAGCTTGTGGTCTTCTTTTCCGCAATCACGCACCACAACCGTGGATGTTGCCTTTCTCTAGTAAGCACTGCGATGAACTTCGCCACCGCACCATGCCGTCAGAAGCCACATGCAAGATGCAACCCCTTCTTTTCCGTTTCCCTCTCTAGCGCGCTTTCTCTTTCTTGCTGGTGTTATCTCTATTGTTTTGCATTTTTTCTCAGGTCAAAGAGCTCGAATCGGTAACCTCTTAAAACTGTGCCGGTCCACCGATTTTCCTGGTTTTACCTAGTTCTTGATCAGTTTTGAACTCTCCCGGCTCCAGGCCCTTAACCAGACTGGGAAGGTGAACAGTTTCTGGTTAACTTGGTCCGACCTGCTGGTCCAATTTACTTATATTAATACATGAATTTCTCACTATACCAAAAGATAATATGTTATTTCTGTAACAAGTATGGGTGATTACAATTTATACAAAATGAAAATTTTTTGTTACAATTCTTCATTCATGTTTTTTATTTTTTATGAATAATTTTTTTGTAAAAAACATATTTATGCATAATGCTATATATAATAATAATTATAATAAATATAATTAATTATTATTGATATCAATATTTCACTTCAATTTGATTAGTAATTGTCACTAAACTTATTTATGTAGGAAATATAATAATAATAATAATAATAATAATAATAATAATTTTTTCTAGTTTGATTATTAGTTATTATTCTTAATTTTAGGTTAAATCAGATATACTAATTTTTTTGGATTTGATATTTATTTTAAATATTAGTATCTAAAATAGGATTTAAAAAAATGAATAAGATTTTTGTTTTTAAAAAATCATCTGCTAATCTCTATATTCATTATTGAAAATTATATTTTGGTTTAAAATAATATTAAAATTTAGTTATGAAGAAATGAGAATAATTGATGTGTCATCCAATAATGAAGGCATCTATTTTTTGTCCTTGAAATGATGATGAATAAAACAATTATATGGAAGCATAATTCTTTCTCAGAGATGTTTAACTCTGATTTAATTAATATGTTATTATTCATATTACATATAAAATAATATTTGATACTAATTAACTGGTATATATGTTGGTATTTTGTAGAAAATGAGTAGATGATATTATGATATTTTAACTTATTATCATCGTAAAGTTTATTATTAGTTATGATTCTTTTTTCTTCATAATATATATGCTACATGAATGATATTGGATAAATTATTTATTTACTATTCCATTGCACTTTTTTATAATTATTTATTTTGTATTATATTTTATAGAAATTAATATATTTATTTAAAGGAATACAATAATTTTTTTAATTACATGAATATGTACGAAGTATAATTTTTTAAAAACATGTAAATGAATTTAATATTTAATAGATATTTTTTACTATTAATCATCTAGTACATCACAGAGTAATAAACTAGTATAACATTAAAATTGAGTTTTGGAGAAATCAATTTTTCTCAAAGATATTTTCTATTCTTGAAACGATAATGAATAAAACAATTATATTGAAGCATAAATATTTCTCAAAGATGTTTAACTATAATTTAATTAATATTTTATTGTTTACATCCTATATGTTCTAAAATTATGTCAAATATTGATTAACTAATATCTAAATTGTCACAACCTGAGTTGGGAACGTGACCGGCACGTAAGAAATCTCATCTCCTCATAAGTCTTTTGGGTAACGTATCTCTCTAAATGCATAATTTATCATAATTTTATACTCAAAATATAAATTTTTTTCTAAATCATTGTTATTTTCTCTAATTAAAATATAATACTCGAATACATAAAAATTGAAGTATTTAACATATATAACTCTGGAAATATCTTAATCAAATATGTTAATCATGAAAACACAAACTGTTTTATCACATGATCTTAATTTTAAACTTGAAAATCAAGTTAACACTTAAAAACTGAATCATAAATACATCTCTAGCTTGTTACGTAAATTCTAATTAAAATGCATAATCTCAAATCAATGTTTGAAATCTGAACACTCCATAACTCTAAAATAAATACATAGCTTTAAAATAAATGCATGGCTTGGATCCTGCCTACACATCTATTGGAACACTATAATACTAACATAGATCCAAACTAAGCCTTATTTTAAAGTAAGGCTCGCCATTAGGAATGGCTGCATCTACAAAACTGGTCAGAGGCTGAACAATATTTGTACCCACAACTATGAGGAGGAAGAAAGAAGGGTGAGTCATCAGACTAACTGAGTGGATTCTTACTCACAACCCACAAGGGACATCCAAGGAATATATACAAATATAACATACATGCAACAAGCATAAATCATTTGATAATTGCATCCATAGCTAGCTAGGAAAACACTTTTCATCCCACGAGTTCATAGACAAGCATTTCTAAATTCGTAATCTATCATGAAATCATTTGAAATGATAGTGCGGTAGATCCTCGAGAAATAGTACTCCGAACATGATGAATATGTATATAATAGTATAATAATAATAATCATCTTTGAATTTCTTTAATCTCTATGAATACCTTACAAGGTCCTGAAATTTCTCTGATCTTTGTGGATACCTTTCAATGTCCCAAATTTAGACAACTAACTAGGTTCCATTCTTTGAATATGTTAGGGGCAAGATTGTCCTTTGGCAGACAATTTAGGATCTGTCACAACCGTTAAATCATTATCTGTTTCTCTATCTCTGCCATCTAAAATAGTTTGAATAAAATCTATTTAAATCTAGAAACTTCTAACACTCTGAGAGCTCTGAATACATATAACTCTAACAATCTGACTTTAGCATAACTATGGCTGTAAAATCATGCTCAAGGGATCATCTGCTTGTAAGCACTGCATTTTTAAGCCCATAGAATATGTATCTGACAACTACTATGAATCATACTGAATTCCATACTTCTTACTACCATAAAGCTGAAGCCCTAAATTCATACTTCAAGCTAACATATTTTCATATACTAGATAACTCTAATATCATACTTCAAAACAATAGCATTCATAATCATGAAAACTTTGAAATTATAATAACATATGTATTTAAGAAGCTAGATCATACTCTGTTCAACATTTCTCAGTATAATTAACTTGATAAACTGAAAGCTTTCTAGAATGCATTGACAACTTTAGTAAACTTGTTAAAATACATATTTTCCAGTAAATCTTTTCTCAAGCACATAAAATATTTTCATAATATACAATTTATCAATCATGGTCTCATGGTTTTCTAAAAACACATTTTCCATGCTCTAATAAAAAGATCACAATCTTTGCTAGCTTGGCATCACTTCCAAATTCATATGTATATCATGTTTTCATCTCTAGTTTTCATGCTTGACAATCATTATGCATAACATACTCATAATGACTAAAATAAGGTCATGAGTTTGAATCCACTCACCATTTTGGGGTTGAGAGTGTGTAGGTACTATCAACTTGACCTTGGAAGTTAAGAATGACACCATCAACTGTCATAGAATCACAAACAAACATGAGACCCTCTAAATATCCTGATAGGGCAGATTTAGAGGAAGGAAAATCATGCCGAACTTCATGCATGGGGAGCCCTAGCTATACTCATGGAAGAATATAAAAGGAATTGACATAAACAACACAAAAACAACTTACCCAATGATTTGGGAGGAGGAAGGAGGCTTAGAGTTGAGAGAGAGGGGAGGGAGATCACCTTGGGGGGGTTAGGGTATGGGTTTTTGAGTACGGGACCAATGGGGTTAAGTATTTATAGAGAGAGGGGCTGTTTAATAAAACTATGTCATTTTGGACCTTTGTTAGACTTCAAGGTCGTCCCTACACAGAGTATTTATTGCTACAGTGAGCCTGACTGACACAGTTGGGCCAATCATGCTCGCTTGCTCAAATGTTGTAGTAAGAATTTATCGCTATAGCGAGCCTATTTTGCATATATAATATGGTAGACTTCAATATCAACATGGTTCTGAGGGTACGGGGGTTCTTGGGCACCAAAAAGGTTGTGTCAAGCCTAGCCCAAGACATGTGGACTTGAGGCATCACATAAATATATTGCTATTTTGTAGAACATAAAGAGATGATGTTATGATATTACAGCTTATTTTCATTGTGAAGTTGATTATTATTATCAATGGTTCTTTTTCATGCTTAATATGTATGCTATATAAATGATATTGAACAAATGATTTATTTACTGTTTTATTCCACTTTTTCCTATTTATTTTTATTGTATTTTATAGAAATTAATATATTTGTTTAAAGTAATTACATGAATATGTATAGACTATAACTTTTTCAAAACATGTAAATAAATTTAATATTTAATATATTTTTTACTATTAATCATCTAGTGTGTCACATGAGTAATAAATTAGTTATAAATTTAAAATTTTAAAAAAGCCAGATGGCAATGATAGTGGAACAACTTTTAGATAGATATGATTTCAAACAATTCACTTTTCAATTTGATTCATTTATTTAATTTTATAACTATCAACACTTAGGTGGTTTAAATGATTTAAAAAATATTTCTAGTTATATATATATAATTGAATGCAACGTTTAGAAGAAAAAAAAGTATGACTTTGCATATGCAAAAAGCACAAACTTGTAAATTGTGTTAAATACGTTAAATAAAGCGCTGCACAGTAGAAAATAATCGTTATTGTAATTTTCTAGTGTAGTGCCAATGCACCGCACGAATCAATTAATTGATAGAGTTATTAAATTACTATTTTTTTATTATAAGTAAATGTATTTATTTTCTAAAACTAATAATATGTTATGTATCTTTTGAGTGATGTATGATTAAAAACTAACTAATAGCAATTTAAATTGTGTAGATTTTATTATCTATATGCTTAAAAAATTATTTAATTGATAATAGTTATTGAATTTAACAATATATAAATATTTTTTGCTAAATTAATAAATTTAATATACATCAATAATAATTGATTAAATTTAGTATTTCTGACCCTAGTTTCTTCTGCATACAAACTATGCAACCTTCTTTCTTCCCTATGCTCTTATTTATGCTCAACACAAACTATTTAATCTTTTCACTCATGGTCTTCACCTCATACAAATCAAAAGAATTCAACAAAAGAAAAATACGCATATGATAAACATAGAACTGGCCTGGTTGAATTTAAAAGGAAAATTATTACAAAAGTAGTAAAAACTAAGCACAATGATTTATCTCAGAAGCAAGAAATGATGAAGAGGAGGAAAAAATGGCACCGATGAGAATGAAATACAGATGCAAAGAGAAGGAAGATATAGAAGTTTTATTAGTAAGGAGAGAGAGCTTAGATAATTATTTTAATTAAAAATCAATATTTGATATAGAATTAATTGAATTTTTGAACAATTATCATATTACAATCAAGTAGAAAGAATATTTGCTAAATTTAATTGCATCAAATCAAGTGTAAATAACACACTTAGAATTTAGAAATATGATATTAAATTAGATTGAACATGATTATTTGATTATTTTGTTACATTAAATAAGATATTAATTTAATTTAAATATATTCATTTTATTAAAATGATACTCATTTCGTAAAAGGGTTCAAAACATTGACATTAAATTTAGAGATTAAAATTTGAGATTTAAGGTAAATAACCAATAAATTATATATTGTAAGTAAAATGAATTGGAATTTGAAATTACTGTCATATTAGAATTTATTATGAAAATGTACTTGATGTAGAATGACTTAGAATTTTGAATTGCTGCCATGTTAAAATCAATAGGAAAGAACGCATTCTAAAGTTAAGTTCTTCAAATTAAATAAAACTTACACAATCAAAATTTAAAAATATGATTCTAAATTAACTTAATTATATTTATTTGATTATTTGATTATATTAAATAGGATATCAATTTTAATTAAACATATCAATTCCTGGAAAATGATACCATTTTGTAAAAATGTTCAAAATATCGATATTTAATGCTTAAGAATTTATATTTGAAGTAGGATCAATTATAATTTTGAACTATTGCCATGTTATCAGAAAATTTATTATTAGAAAGAATACTTACTAAAATTAAGTATGTCGAATCAGATGTAGTTAAACAATTAGAAATTATAAAATAATAATTTATTACTGGGACTAACAAATGTAACAATGACCTCTCTATTTAAATTAAAGTGCATTTATTTAATTAGTTAATTCAAAAACTTAAATAAATATTTAAATTAAATATTAAAATTTAAAATTGGAGATGAGATAATAATCACCATTTGATTTATTTTAAATTTTTCCTTTGAATCATATATTTATTTTAAATATTGATATTTGATATAAAATCAATTAAAACTTTTGAATTTAGAATCAATTAGAAAGAATTTACGTTAAAATTAAGTACATTATATTAAGCATAAGTAGCATATTTAAAATTGAGAAATATGATATTGAACTAAATTAAATATATCTATTTAATTCTTTTGAGTAAAATAAAATATAAGTGTAATGTATAGAAACTAAATAATGATGACTGTGATTGACAAATTTTGGTAGAAAGAAACTCCTCATCAAATTTGTTTAGCTCATTAGCATATGCTCTATGTAGAGCATGTATTTTCTATGTACATTAAAACTACAAAATATTAGTTTGTTTGAAGATTTAATTCAATGTTAACATAGGGAAGAAAGAAAATGCTTGTTCTTATCAATTTTGATAATATTCAACTTTTTATTCTCATCTCGTCTACTTCAAGTTTTCTCTTAATACTGACATCGGTCAATATTAGATAGTTTGAAAATAATCAGAAAGCTTAAAAAAATGTGTAAGCAAATTAAATATAACATGCAACAATTATCTATATTGTCAACTAAATAAGAGGTGAACAAAATACTGACCAACAGTCAATAGTACAAACTTCAAATTATAACTTTATATACAGATGTACCTTCAAATGGTGATTTACTTTAAAGTTAGTATGATATACAAATTAAATTAAATCTAATAATAGTTGCAATGACTGAAAAAAATTTGGTCAAAGTTTGGTCTAGTTGATAATATATCTTTTTGATATTATACGATAAAATAATGAGCAAATCATATTTGGTTTTGTGGTTGAGTCCACAACTTAGTAGTTGTAGTTGTCTTCCATTATCCCCCTTCCCCCAACTTTTGGGAAGAATTCCTAACTATAATGCCTTTGTTTAAAAAAATCATATTTGATTTTTCTTTAAAATTATTAAAATATGATCATATATGTAGTAAATTAGTGTAATAATACATATTTAAAAAATATATAAAACAACTAAAATGATTTGATAAAATGTTATAATGCATTGATATGATCTCATTTTTTTTTAAATAATCATGTATTAAATTCTCATTGAAGGATAATTCATCATGTGTCTAAACTTTCCTTGGAATAAGTTTCTAATTGTTGAATAAAATTTGGATTATTCCCAAAAAAAAAAAAATTGATGATAGCATAGAAATCATAAAAAATAAATATTTAAAATATCATTTTATAGTTAATACAGTAATTATTATTAGAAATAAGTAGAGATAAGCATTTAATAATTAAATTAAAAATCATATATTTATCTTTCAAATCATATATTTTAAATTTAATTTATATCTATATATTCTAAATAGCTACTACATTATAAAATCAAATTATATATATATAGATATTGATTTATTGATTTTGTTCCTTTCAAGTAGAATAATATATATATATATATATATTATCATATGAATAAATATGGACAATATTGACTTGAATAAAATCTAAATGATCCTAATAAAAATAATGAATTATAGCATAGAAAGTAAAAAAGAGAGACATTTAAAATATAATTTAATAGTGAATATGATAATTAGTGAAAATCAAGAAAGAGAAATATTTAAGAGTTAAAGTTAAAATTATATATTAATTTTTTGAATCAAACTATATATATTAAAATCAAAATTTAGATTTCAAATATAAAATAGGATGCAATTAGGCATATATGGGAATTATTCTATTAAAAGAAATAGAGTCAATAAATCAATATATATAATTATCATATGAATAAACATGTATTATTGATGCAAATAAAATTTAGATAATAGCAGGGACAAATCTATTTGGTAGGAGGTAGGGGCATGTGCCCCCATAGAAATTTTAGAATTTATATATAAATATATAAGTAAATATTATTTTGTCCCCATTATATTATGAGATTGACTCCACACTAAGAAAAAAGTTATTTAAAATATTTTATTAGACTATATATTATTTTTACCCTCACTACCTAAAATTCCTGGATTTGTTATTGGATGATTAGCATAGAAAATATATAGAAAAACACTCGAAATATCATCTAATGGTTCATATTGTAATTATTAGAAATCAAGAGAGAAAAATATTTAAGAATTAAAGTTAAAATGAATCATATTAATTTTTTTGAGTCCTATATTCTAAATTTTATTGATTAATTAATATCTATATATTATAAAAATATCATATATTCTAAATATATTAATATTTATTATATGATTTTCACAAAGTTACTCAAAGAATAACTCCATTAATCATTTTTTTTCTTCAATTTCTTTTTAATTGATTACTATGAATTATTTTTATTTTGAATGAAATTTCAGCAATCATCCTTATTTAGAAGAATGATGATTGAGCAATGAATAAACTTCAAGATAATATAAATAGAATTCTAAATATTATTGAAAGTTAATTACAATTCTTTTAATATGTTCATCCTATAGAAAGACCATTACAATGTCAATACAAATTATTTGTGCTAGAAACAATATAAATACCAAAACTTAAAAGACTTATAGACATATTGTTCCAAGAGAATTTGCTAATGACGAAAACCATTTACAATCAAACAACATAAATCCATTTATTGCAACCTATGAAACACAGACACGGAGACACACCAAACTCAAAAATTACAGGACATGGATACGGCATATATATATATATATACACACACAAATATTTTTATTTTGTAATATAATAAAATAAAATGACCCAACAGCACATGTCCGACTAAATAACTAGGGTTGATTTTGGACTCATGTTGGTATTAAAATTTGAAAAAAAAATAAAGAAACCAACTCTGGCATGTCTATGGGGTGTCCAAGTTACGTCAACAGTGAATTGGAGTAGTTTCTAGTCATATTCGATGCGTGTTCGAGCTCAAAAAGATTATTTTTAATTGGATGCATATCCAACACGTGTCGTGTAGGTGTCAGATACTGACACGTGTCTGACACACGGACATGCCACCAAGTCAATGTGTCCATGCTTCTTAGATTGCAACCATTGATGGAAGAAACCTAGACAAAAGTTCATTCTTGCACTCATCTTATTTCGAATTGCACAATTTATTAACATGATGAGATAATGTAAGGTAACTGTACCTGCAAGTAATAAAGATTAAAGAGAATAAGATAAAGGAAGGAGATATATATTTGAACAAATGAAACTATGAATGAGAAACTCATATTAATTAAAAATTATTGATAACCATATCACCATATGAGAATAAAATGAGATAATATGATAAGATATAATAAAATAAAAAAAATTTTAAAAAAATGGAAGAGATTAACCATTCTCACCAAGATTTGACCCTTATAACATATGGAATAATTGACAATACTTTAATCCAATAAATGATTTAGACGAAGATGTCATACTAAATTACAAAATAAGAACAATTTTTATAGAACTCAATAACACAATTAATAGAAAAAAATGAAAAAGAAAATCATCGTACCATAATGAATTCGAACCTATAATTAAAACAACAAATTCAAAGAAAAAATAATATAAAAATAATTATGTACAAAATTCTCATTGAAGGAGAATTCACTATGTGAAAAAAACTTTCGCGATGATGGATTCATAATTGTATTATTATAGGATTATAATAATTCATCATCAGATAATTTTTATAATCTTAATTATTTTATTTTTATTTTTATTACTCTTTACAATATATTTTCCACCCTCGAAGAGTAACTTAACAAATGGATGGGATTGCAATCTTTAAAATATACAAATATGGATAAAAATTGATTCGATGAATATTTGCTCCTTGAAACCAAAGCTAAAATCGTGACATTTAATATCGTCTCAATGACAGAAACCAAGAGGCCATAGCCCCTCTATTTATACCGTTTCGCCCATTACACATCAACTTAGCCATGGAGTTTTCTAAGTTTTCGATGCTTTGCATTGTGTCGTTCATGTTCCTTTCTGTTGCTGCTAGTGGCCGTCTCTTAAGTTACGACACGAGACAAGTTCCTTCCGTTACAATACCAAGAAAATCTCTTGACACGTTTCGCGTCATGGAAGGTTCTTTTTTTTCCAAGGGTTATGGTGCTTTGAATGCATTCAATCATGGGATTACGACGCAGGTTCCATCGAGTCCAAATCAAGCAGAGTCACCACATCCAGTACCACCAGCTATGGAACAATCATTTGTTCCGAAGCATAATTTTGGATCCAACTACGAGATTAAGAGGCAGGTTCCATCAGGGCCAAATCTCAAGCATAATTTTGGATCCAACTATGATGTTCAGAGACAGGTTCCATCAGGCCCATATCAAGCAGAATCAACTGATCCAGTACCACGAACTATGGAACAATCATCGGTGAATGTTTATGCCTAGCTTCAATGTTCATTAGTGAGATGCTTGTCAATTTAGCAGTATTCACTGATCTCCCTCAAATGGCAATAAATTATGGTTATATGACTTATATCTCTAATAAAAGCATGCCTGTATTCCACGATTAGAGTTATACCTTCGTTTTGCAATTTTTATGTACCATTCCTTTTAGAACTTCCGACGTTACAGCCACGGTGGGTGGTGGTGTAGCAACGATCACGAAACGGATATATAATGCATATTTTAACGAAAAACATTAAAGTAGATTAATAAACTACCCATTAGCCCTTAAATTTTAACTTAGTCAAGAAAGTTACGAATGACATTAGTATAGCACTGAAAGATAAATGTGATGTCACTTCTCATGTTGGTACTTGAAAATATACGTGATATCTATTTGATTCCATTTTTTATAAATTAATAAACTTATTTGATGTTATATTTCTCCTTTAAAATTAAAGTGATATGGCATGTATTTTTGTTGGTATTAAACTAGTGTGAAAAATCTTTTAAAAACTAAAGTGATAAATTTGGGATAAACTGATGCTATATGTGTATCTTTCGCGGACTAAATTGGTATAAAAAATATTTCAAGACTAAATTGGTGTCATGTGTATCTTTGAGGGAACAAATTGGTAACTTAGTTAAAGATAGACTAACTCACAACACATTCTCATCTTCCAGAAAAGATGAGGCGTTAATTAAGAACATTCTTTGGGGGTATTTAATTTGTTTCAAGATATATTTAGTTACTCCTAGAAATAGTAAGTTGGGAATGTTGTGTTTCCAAGTTTGTTATAAATTTTGTAAAATTATTCCTGATTTTCAATTACTCCTTAGAAAAAGATTTTATCATGATTTGTTGAGATCTTATTCCCACTATAAAAGATGGGAATAAATTATTTCAATGACAATGATAATTATTAAGTATAAATATAAAAATATTAATAAATTACTTTACTTCCTGCCACAATTTTCATTTATCAGTGAAGATTTGCACTTCATATATCCATCACGCTCTCAAACTAAAAATTATTTGATTAAAAAATATTTTTGAATTTATGATTCTTTACTTTTTTTTGGGAAATGTAATTTTATTTGATGTAGTTTTTTTTCTAGCATTTTATTTAATTATTAGATTAGGATGAGACAAAAAAAAATTGAATTTATTATTGCTTAATTTTTTGCTTTTTTCTTTTTTTGGAAGTGTAATTTTTCATTTGACATAGTTATTCTTTTTGGTGTTTTATTTAATTATTAGATTTTGATGAGATGAGCAAATTTTTTTTAAAAAAATTAATTGTTAATCTTATGTTGATTGATTGAGAAATATCTCTTTCTTTTCTAGAAGTATAATTTTTATTTTGGAAGATAATAATAATAATAAATGTGTTAAGGGTATTTTGAAAACTTTGACATATATTTTCTAGAATATATATTATTTTTTATAGTAGAGAATATGAATTATAAAATAAATAAACTTTTAATTTATTCTTGTGAATCTCAACAAATAATCCTATGAATGCTTAATGCTAAACAAATAATTTATTTAAAATATCCGGGAATAATATTCTCGAGAATGTGATTCTTGAAAATATGATTTCAAATTTTGAAACAAATGCCCCCTTAGAGAAGAAAACTATAATTTACACTATAAATTTTTTATTTAAATGCCAATATATTAGAGTTTGGTCGCGATCTTACCATGCTTGAGTATAATTGTCTTCAATAAAATAATGTAATGAACCGACTTGGGAACGTGAGGGATTAGGTCCTCATGGAAGCTTCTGGTAACATGACCAACTAATATGCAGAAATTACTAAAATACATATTACAAATAATCCAAATTCAACTGAAATTCATAATCCTATAATATTTTCAAACATAAATCCTGAATATAAAAATGTTTAATAACAACAATCTAGGCCGCAGCCAAACATAATTAATATAATAGCTAGAAGTCAGAAAATAAATAATCATAATACTATGCATGTCCAAGTTCCTACATACACAATTACTGGAGCGCTACTATGACTACATGAACCTATAATAAGCCTCACTTCGAAAGTGAAGCTCACCAAGAGATGCAGCAAGACTACTGAGGAGGATCCTGTAATGCAACTGAACCTGTAGCTGTATCTGTAGGGCAGGAAAACAAAGGGGTGAGTTTATCAGATCTCAGTGAGCGAGTCTTCACTCACAATCCACATGGGATAACAAAATAATACATATATATATATATATATGCAACCGGCACAAAATATTTTTATATTTAAATGCATATAATTGTACTAAAAATAATAATTCAACTAAATTCATAACAACAACCAGTAGAGAAACAGGAGCTGAATTGAATATAATACTATATTGAGCTGATAACTGAAACTGATGGACACCTAACAAAGTTCTATAAGCAGATACCATACTAGGTTCCTTACTGTAATTGGGTTAAGCTAGTCCTCTGGCGGACCACTTGGTACCAAGGCTAATAATCCTACAGTCGTTAACTCACTGTTTTATTTTTTATTAATTATTGACTAAAAACTAATATCCAAAATAATTCGGTATTCATGTTGTTCATATTAAATTGGGGTAAATGAAATTTTCTGACTGATAAAATAAATCTAAATCATACATACAATAAGTATGATTTCATGAGCTTTCTAAAATAATAATTTTTCATGATAATTGCAAAAACAATAATTTTCTAAAATTGCAATAATTCATGAAAGCATGCTTCTTGGCATAAATCATTCTAAAAAATCATAAACAACTTTCATACTGCTGGAAAAGTACTAATAATAACCAAAAATATAGTTGTAAGCTTAAACTCACTCATCGGTGGTAGTTAGGATTGCGCTTCCATTGACAGATTGACCCAAGAGAGTAGAAATGAAATCAGTAATTGCCAAAGAGTATAATAAAAACATAAATAATTGGCATTATTGCCAAGAAGTGAATTTGGGATGGTAGAGAGGAAGAATATTGTAAAAAAACTATGTCTGATAACAGCCTATTTCATAAACTTAATAAAAGAGGAAGAAAACTATCTAAAATCCACGTAAATCACTTACCGGAAGCTTGAGAAGGAGGAAGAACAGAAGAGAAACATGTGAGAGAGACATAGAGAGGGTTGGCAGCAGCTAGAGTGTCTAACCCGTGGCGCCTATGAATGAGTTTATATAGCGTCGGGGGCGTTTCAATGAAACTGTGTCATTTTAACGCGTATTGGTATCGAGGCCACCACTATAGCAGTTGACACGGGAATGGCCAACCACATATGCACACTTGACCACTATAGCGGTCTCCACGGACCGTGCTGTGCAAGCCTCCAACATTTGAACGTTATCGCTATAGCGGTCTCAGGGGATCTGGTTCTGCACTTTCCGTAAGTTTCACCTATCCGGGGCCTCCTTGACAACAAGGATGGGTCTTATAGGAACTCTAAGGTCAAACTAGACTAATCTAAGGACACGTGGACTTGAGACATCATAAATGATACATGTGATTTCAACAAAAAAATAAAAATAAACCTAAACTCAATGACATTAAGACTTTGTCATAACCTACTCGGTATTTAGGGGTTAGTGTTCTCATTGTCATCCAAAACTAAATAGGAGGGAGAACAATATGTTTAAAATTATCAATAATTTAAAATTATTTTATATTTATTTTATTATGAAATATTAAATTAATAGTAATAAATTTATTTTAAATGCATATTGCATATGAGAAACGTGAGGATAAATTGTATTAAGATAATTGTTGCATGTGTATTATATTTAAAACTCATCAATTTCAAATTGAGACACTGACTTTATGTATTTATACCATATTAATAAAATAAAAATAATATATGTATGTATGTGTCTGTATATATATGTGCACTAAAATATCAAAATCAATAAAACATTATATATATATATATATTTATATATAATATTATCACATGAATAAGTATGCACAATATTAATGTGAATAAAATTTGGATGATTCTCATAAAAAATATCTGGATGCTAATGACACAGAAATTATAAGAGACAATTTTAAAATATCATTATTGATAGTTAATATACAGTAATTATTAGAAATCAAGAGAGGGAATCAATCAAGAACTAAAGTAAAAAAAAATCATATATTATTTTTTCAAATCAAATTATATATATACACACACACAATATTAACTTGAATGAAATCTAAATTATCCCCATATTGGAAAAATCTTAATGATAGCATAGAATTATAAGAGAAAAATATTTAAAATATCATTTAATATAATAATTAATATTGTAATTATTATTAAAAATAAAGAGAAAAAAAAATCAAAGCATTTAATAATTAAAATAAAAAATCACATATTTGCTTTTCAAATCATATATTCTAAACTCATTCATGTCTTTATATTTTAAATAGCTACTAAATTATACATATCAGGATCAAACTTAGATTTCCAACTTTTAAGTTGCATTAAATGCGTCAGATAATGCATTGAACCGTAGAAAATAATAATTTTTTGCTGCAGTTTTTTCGGTTTAGATTGAAAAAACATCATCGTACAGGCAGATGACATAAGTTTGTTTGTTTGTTTTTTTTTTTTAAGGGAGGTTCACTGGAATGATCAGTGTAGAGGTTAGCGTCTCTGAATTGGTGGTCAGTCTTAAGAACTGGAATCACAAGTTACATTTCAACATAATTTTCATTTGGGAAAGAGAAAAATAGTGGAGAGAGATTCTTAATTATGTGAGAGAAACATTAAAGTAGCAATTAATGTGAATTAAATGAAATTACAATGCTACTCATAATATAAGTTCATTAAGAAGAGAAAATGATGGATCTTTTTGTTTGTATGAAAATGTATAGGTTGCTAACCTTCACATGAATATGTGTAGGTTAGCATTCCCGTATCATGCAATATAATATAATTGAATGGAGAATAAGGGGATTACTTTGCATATCAGCATATGCAAAACACACAAACTTGTAAATTTCCTTAAATATGTTAAATAATACGTTGAATTGTAGAAAATAATAGTTTTCGCAATTTATTATATTTCATTTTCTAATAGTTTTCACAACTTTAAATTTTTATTTATTATTTTTATTAGTATTTATTTACAATATGTGCTCCACCCTTCAACAATAACTTATCAAAGAAATTATTTTTCCAAATACTTCTGGTCCAAGTTACAGCTTGTATAGTACTAACATTGAAATGTATCACGTCCAAAAATTTAAATATACATGCATCCTTAACTTTTTGAAAAACTGTTGGATGTTCGATGAACCGAAAAAATACTTTCTGAAAATTGTAAGATGCATTTTCTACGGAAAAGATAAATTGAAAAATAATTGTTAGATGTTCTATGAACTAAAATTGAAAAGGAATATTACTTGCTAGCTTTCACATTATGAAATTCTTATCCATTTACCATTGACAAGAGTTTTGCTATATATCTTCTTAAAACATTTTCTTAATCATCTTCCTAACAATTAATTAAGTATATAGAATCTACACCTAAAATATAATATAGAATCTACACCTAAACTATTTACTAATACTAAGAAACAAGACTCACTTTTGTTAACTCTACGTCTCAAAAGAGAATTAATTACTGTTTTCGGTAATAGATAGCTAGGATTAACAATTTACATATATATATATGACTCTAGTAAGTGATTTATTATGAGAGTGAAATGAATAAATATGGGCAATGTAATCATACATGGATAGTTAATTAGGATCAAAAGTTATTAACAGTAATTAATGATCGTGTGGTTATTTCAAAATATCACGTGATTTTGTTTTAATCTTGACTATTTATATAAGATCCAATAACATCGATTTATTCATTTCACCCTCATAATAAACCATTCCCCTATAATAATAATAATATAAAACAAGATTCTTACCAAATAATAGTAATAATATAAAACAAGACTCTTACCATGGAAAATTTTCCATGTGTGTCACTCTTAGAACAATCTGTGACCCATCTCTTTCTCAACTTTCTATTTATCCATTATTATCATGTCACATCTTGCGTAGAATACAGGAGAGTTATAACATCAAATTTCTATATAATAGTAGATACACTTCATCAAGATCAAACCCAATTAATCAACCAATATAACAAAAAAAAAGAACCAACTCACCGAATACCTTAGATCCTTAGCCCAGTTTTCCAGCTTTCAAGCCATGGAAACTACTCTTGCCTGTTCACTCTCTAACCCAATTTCACCAACAATTTTGTACCTCATGCTCATACTAATTGGCATTACACCCGTCATCAAAATCCTCAAACTCCATTCTTCCAAGAAATCAAATAGGCCTACCCTCCCTCCAGGTCCAAAACCATGGTCAATAGTTGGCAACCTCCCTGGAATGCTAGCAAACAAGCCCACATTCAGATGCATACAAAAGATCATGAATGATCTAGACACTGAAATTGCATGCATCCGTCTAGGCAACATTCATGTCATCCCAGTGACTAGTGCTTCAATTGCCCGTGAACTCTTGATAAAACAAGATGCAACATTTGAATCAAGGCCCAAGAACTGGAGGGCCAGGTGCAGAGGAATTGGAGCATGAGGAAGCACTTTTGGATGTGCTAAAGTACTTATTTGCATTTTCTATTTCTGATTACCTTCCATGCTTGAGGGGATTTGACTTGGATGGACATGAGGAAGCACTGAAGAAGGCTACTAACGCCTTGGGGAAGTAACCATGATCCCATCATTGAGGATAGGATTCAACAGTGGAAGAATGGGACAAAGACACAAGAAGAGGACTGGATTGATGTTGTCATTTCATTGAAAGATGCTAACAATAATCCACCGTTGACGTCAAATCAAAGCTCAAATTATGGTAATGTTTTGCTCCCCGTTTAGGGAGCTATTGCTACTCCCATTAACTTAACTTTTGTTTAGTTTACGTAAAATATCCTTCTATTTTATTTTATAATTAAAATATTATTTGTTGTTACTTTTTAGTATAATAACCTCATTATTATTAAATTTATAAAATATTTTTTTAATATATTGTTAGTCTGTTACTTTTATTGTTGTGATTTTTTTATTTGTAAAAAATTTCGAATTTTGCACATTCTTTAACTGTACATATATATTAAATATAGTTTATTACACTAGAGCAAAAACATAATTATGTTTTAAAATGATAACTCCAGGTGATTTTTTTTATAACAATATTTTTAAACTTTTCTATTTCGCACAACATACAATTTTTTTAATAATAATATAATGGTTTTGCGTCTGATAAATTATATTAATTGAGGCGGTATATCTATTTAATGCATCTAATTACATGATTACATAATTGAGGCGGTATATATATTTAATTGAAGTATAAATTTTAAAAATTTTAAATGTAATAAGTGCATTAAAAATAAAAAATAAAAAAACTTACAAATACTGATTCTGTTAACTTAAAAAAAAGGTTCTTTAATTAACTTGATTACATAAAAAAAATTATAATTTCTTTCTAGTTTAATTTATTTTATTAAATATTTTGGTAATTAAGAAAATATTACTACATAAAAGTTAACATTTAAAAGAATTTTCTAATGTATTCTTTTTATATACATACTAACAAATAATACCTTTAACTCCCTTTTTTAATTTTTAAAATTTTCATTTTGTACACAATAAAAACAAATTTTTATGTCTTGCAAGAAGTCATGCTTGCATCAATAGACAACCCATATAACAATGTTGAATGGGTACTTTCTGAAATCCCAAATCAACGCGAGCTACTTCAAAAGGCCACTGAGAAATTGGACAGTGTGGTAGGGAAGGAAAGGCTAGTGCAAGAATCAGATATTCCAAAAGCTCAATTTTGTGAAGGCATGTGCAAGAGAAGGTTATCACCTTCACGCCATTGTGGACTACAACATTCCCCCTATCTCCATGGAGGACACAATTGTTGCCAATTACTTTATCCCAAAGGGTAGCCATGTGCTTATAAGGAGACAAGGGATTGGCCACAACCCAAGAGTTTGGGAAGAACCATTGAAATTCAAACCCGAACTCCATTTTAAGAAAGATGGGTCTAATTTGTATTTAACCGAGCCAAGTTTGGACTTGATCACATTTAGCACTGGAAGGCGTAGGTGCCCTAGAACCACACTTGGCTCTATAATGACTATTATGCTGCTTGCTAGATTGGTGCATGGATTCACTTGGAGTACCCCCACCAAATGAGCCAATCATTGCCCTATCCGAATGTGAAGTGGACACCACAAATGCTAAGCCACTTGTGGCACTGGGAAAGCCAAGGTTACCACCAAAGGTTTATCAAATGAATTAAAAATAACTAGTATGTGTATCCCATGCACTGCATGACGTGTGTTCGTATGTGTTTGATGATGCGTTGCACATCATCATTAGAATGACTTATCAGCTTGTTGAAAAAACTTAAGCATTTGAACAAATAAATTCATGGCGGTGTTTTTCTTCTACCTTTTGGATTTGGCTATTAATTTGTGCATTGGGTTTTGGTTGTTTTGTCTTTAGTGTTTGTTGGGCTATATATTCTGTTTGGTTTTTAAGATGCTGTTGTGTTGTGCTAGTTTTTGCAATGGTTCATGTCCTCACAAAACTTGCTACTGGTATATAATTTGGTTTGTGTTTGTTTGCCACAGGTTGGATTGATTATTAGTTGATGCTTTTTGGTTGCCTTTGTAGTGCACCAAATATTATCTGTTACGTTTGTATTTATGTTTTGCTTCTCGTTGTAGGATTTTTGTGTACCCTTTTATGGTAAAGCTTTCTTGTTAAATTATCAACAAAAAAATCATTTTCTTCTTTTTGAACCAATTAATCGCATGGATTAGAATTAGAAAATGAGTTGAATTGTCTCAAATTGGCAAAAAGTAAATCACAACAAATCATGTGTGATTGGGAATTCATGCTTGGTCGATTGAAGGTGATGAAAAGTTCCAATACTAAAAATACTCTTACTGTTTATATATTAAAATGTGATGTTTTATTAAATATAGAAAATAAGTCAAAGTAATAAATTCAGTTCACATGCAAACATAACAATTGAAATCAATTTACATATAAATTCAATTTCTGACACAATTTGTATGTTTTATGATTAACTTTCACATGTTACTCCATTTGATTGTTAACAATGACATGCGATATAAGCTAAATACAAAAACAATATATGTGATACAAATACTGAAAACATTATTGTTTTTAGGGTGAAAAAAAAACTTCATTATGAATAACAAAATTATAGTGGAACATCATTTAGATTGAAAACTAAATAATAACAATAGCACTTTACTAATTGGCTTCCTTTTTCCTCATATTAAGATGTAATTCTTTAGAATTAGCACAAGATATGCATCAAATATTTCAACATTGTTAAAATCTTGTCATAATTATTAGACACATAAGTTTTTCAACATAAAACCTTAATACCAATATGTGCTTTGATTCCAACCAAAAGCAAATGTAGAACCATCTTGGAGGTCATGAGGTTTTATCATCTTGGAGATACAGAATCTATCATGCATGTTAGTGTATATGGGTGGTGGTATCTTTTTTGGATGTTCATGATCATTCTATAATGAAATATACATTAGGAGCAGCCCAACAAGAAATATTATGGTTGTTCTCCTCCAAACATCTTCTAAAATAGGTTTAGAAGTTTCATCACAGGTTAGTTGGTCCTACTAGTCATGAGCATCCTATAGTGATCAAGTTTTATTAGTCTGATGAATATGATTAAGATTTTCGTGCCTTTGTGGATGCATCATCTTCCAGGTTTCATATAGTTCATTAGTGTTGTCCTTATTCTAATCTTCTATAAAGTGCCTACTTTTGTGACATCTATGTTGTTCAATCTTTGTCCCATTCTAAACGGTATGCTAAACCTATCATAAGGTATTATTTTCCAAAAAGTTACTTTCATTTTAGGGAACTCCATACTCTTATAATGAAATCATATGCCTTCTACATCCTTTAGCTGATGATGGTCAAGAAGAAAGGTAAAGTGATGCATTTGATCAAAAATATTTCAACTATATATTCCCTCACAGCTAGTATGCTTTCATTAGCAAATTAATCTACCAAGATCTAAAGGTTTATAATTAAAATAATCTTCAATGTGGAAGACTTAAACTTGCCTCGATCTTTCTTACATCCATAATCACGTTTAATCCCAAGGATGTATCCATGGCCACTGTGGCTAATAAAGTTGCTAAACACCATGGCTAACAAAGTTGCTTAGAAAATTGAAACAATCAAGTTAGGTGTTCATGAATAACAAACTCTTGATCTTATAGCTTCTGTAACAATAACTGCCACACTAGAGGAATTTGATCAGTGACTACCATTGCCTTAGTAGCCATGAAAAACCAAGGATTATTAGTCGAGCCAACTTTTAACTAATTCTATAGTGGGTCAAATGCATGGTCTTCAAGAAGTTTCCTCCAAAAAATGCAAATAACTTGGCTTACATCAAGCAATTAGCCAACTGGACAAAGTCATATACATCGATCGGCTTATTGTCATTACTCGTGTCATTTCTCTTGCAGTCAATTGAGTCACAATCATCAATTGAAACTAATTTTGGTATTATGCTCTTTGTTCCATAATCTGGACATTCAACCAAAAACAAATTAAACTACCACTGCTAACTTTAGGTTTATTCTCTCAGTTAATGACTAATATCATTTTTCTGCTTCACAGTTATAGCTTATCTTAGCGGTTAGTAATCGAATGAAACCCAAAATCATCCATCAAGCAAAAAAGTATCAAAATGCTCTTAATATAAATCATAATGCCCTCCTCTACTTTTGTGGAAGAACTATCAGCATTCCTTTGGAAACTGTCACTACCAACATATCATCTCAAATTAAGCATGTTCTTGAGCTGTCTCTTATTCAGCCAAACCATAATCATCAATCGAGATTGACTATAGTTTCATGTCTTCTATTTCCTTGGTTGTCCTTTCTTAATAACAATTTCTCTACTCTAGAAGCCTTAATTATTAGTTGAGTAGAATTTGTAAGCTCTAGAGAAATCAATCTTTTTTCTTAGCTATGGAAGCATATTTCCTACAACCATGGCGGCAAACTCAGTGGTAATTTGATGATATTACTTCAGTTCATCATCTATTGAATCTTTTCACAAAATTAGCAGCAAGCTTGCCAATCCATTGCATAATGTCCATAAGATCTGTAGCGTAACCTCCAACTGAGGTTGATAAAAATAGCCACGGAATACATCTTCCATGGCCACCTAATTACACACTGAATTTGGCAGCAAAGTTGAATACCATGTAAAAGCCAAATCAATCAATAATAAAGGAAATAGTTGCATTCTTAGGAACTCGTTTTGCCTGCTTTAGCACCTCATGCAATGAAATGGCTAATTTTTTCTATTGTGGATTTCTTATCTTCTCCAGAAAAAAATAGTGAAATCTTGAATCCATGAAGGAATGAAACTCTATCCACCTAATCTAGATATCGCTTGTGATACAAAGGCCCCTCCAATGACTTTAGTTGAATCCTAAAATTCCTTCTCATAACATCAGCAAGCACATTAGTATCTATAAACTGTGGACCATTTTCTCTTAGATCAACAAATCATTTGTTTCGAAATGAGGCTTGCATCCTTGGAATAAATGCACCAAAATCAGCTACACAATTTATACTAGCCTAAGGAACATTCCATGGATGAGATGGTAGGCTCCACGGCTGAGATTGTAGATCTCATGGCTAAGATTGCAAACCCCATGGTTGAGATTGCAAGTTTCATGGCTGAGACTACACATTCCAAGGCTAAGGGTGCAGATTCCATGGCTGAGATTGCAGAATCCACTAGTGATTAGATGATTGCCTTCCAACGTTATAATTAATGCTGCTTCCACTAAATTCATCCTATAACATGAACATAAGATAATTTTGCTAAATTGTTTGTAACTCATGATAAACCATCGATTTTATAGTGTCTGATAACTGTTTTGATGACCACTCCATCATGCCATCAAAACCTATTTCAATTTGCTATTGGACGAGAAAAGTCGACATAGAACTAGGTATCTTTTCTTCTTTATCAACTTGCATGTTCTTAGCAAATGTAGTAGTTATATTTGTTCACTTGGACAAAGCGGTAACTATTTGCAACTGATTATTCACCACCATAGTGGGAATTCTCAACACGGTCGCTTATGTTCTCAATCGGTATTCATCCTCATCATAGTGATCCTTTGGCATAACAGTCACCTTGTTATTATTCATGTCTTTCATCTTCTTAGAATGAATTTTCCACACACAAACTTCGGAGGTCTCCCCAGGTTTGCCAATTTTTGTTCTTAAAAAATTTGGTTAAGCTAATTTAGTAAATAAATGAAGCCAAGAACACAAAATCAATCTTGATCCCAAAGTGCAGGCAATTGCACCAAATAAGGGAATCTGACCCTTGGTTTTGTGTTCAAATGCTTAAAAGGGACATGAGCTTTGGATAATATGTAAAATGAGAATTTTATTGATGAACAAAAGTAATTATAACACCTTAAAACTAAAACATCACAATAAAGTTTGGATGACTACCTAAACTAAACTAGGAAAAAGGAAGAAAAGGGATAACAAAATTGTAAAGTAAAAGTGTTGTTATGTTGATCCACGGATCCCTTTTGCCTCATCTTGGAACCTTTTATATATTTTTCATTTATGAACGATGACCATTTCCAGCTCTATACATGTTAGTCTTGAATGAAAGCTGGCTACTACATTGGTTGATAATCGTTCCAAAGCTCATGGGTACAATATGTAAGTGGCCACTTGCACTTGCACATGCATATCCACTTCATGCCCAATTTTCGCAACGAAGCTAAAAAGAACCTAGCATGATCATAAATACTTTGAATATTATGACTTGCTCTAAAATAGCCTCTAGAAGTTTGCATACTTCCATAACCACTCTTATTCAAAATTTAAAAACTTCAATCCACGTGGCTCTAGGATTTCCAGTATTTAACCTCTCCCAAGGGAGCACATGCTAATTGCTCATATTCACTTAGAATTACACTTGCTCATTTTTGGGTGATAATAATATTATATTGCAAATGGTGATGTTTATTTTTCTTTAATTATCATTGCTGTTCTACATATAATTATTAAGCAAATTTTTTTTAATTCATAGTGGATGTCCATTTTTATTCACAGAGATGGTTCTGCATCTTCTTTTGGTTTGAATCAAAGCACAGAAGATGGTATAAGGTATTATGTTGAAAAACATGTCTAATGATGATAATAATTTTTTTACAATGCTAAAATATTTTGTGCATATCCTGTGCCAATTCTAGAGAATATAGGAATATTGTGTCTAAATATGAGGAAAGTGGAAGCCAATTGGTAAACTATTATTGTTACTTTTTAGTTTTCAATCTAAGTGATATTCCACTATAATTTTGTTGGTCACAATGAAGTTTTTTCTCCTTTAAAACCATATTGCCTATTTATTGCATACCTTACATGCTAATATGGGAAAAGAATATTAAAATTTGGGAGAATTAGGAACTGAAATTTGAAATTTTGCAATGATATTGCTTTATCAATTGCAACTATTGTTCTTATTCCAGGAGAAAAAATAGTTGCCTTTTATATTTACTATATAGACAATCTTGTTAATGTAATGTCTTGATTTTCCCTATTTGTACAAAATAATCAAAATATCCCTGAGGTCATTTTTGTGTAAGTTTCTAGAATGACATAGTTTGGACATTCTTATAGGGTTAGTTTAATGTTTGAAGGTGATTAGAAGAGTTTAGTATGATTCTGGACGCAAAAATTGAAATTCCTATAATTTTTGGTAAAGTTACCAAAATATTCCTCAAGTAATTTTCTCAGAAATGAAGTGAGATTGGACCTGGTCATCACCCGATGATTAGTTATGTGTTCTTATGTGGATGTATGATGAATATATATAATTTGTGAAGTTCTAGTAAAAAATTGCGTGATTACCATTTTGCACCTGATCAGTAGTAATTAAGCTTAATCAAAGTAATTAAGGAAATATAGTCAAATATTAGACTCAAAATAAAGGTAAATTTATTTTATTTATTAATCTTGAGTCAAAATAATTAATGGAAGTGAGTTGTGTGATTAGAATTTCTAAATACATTTAATTACATATTAGAGTATAGAAAGTACAAGACTGCAAGAAAATTGGCTATTAGTGACTGAAAAATCAGTCGCAATTTGGACAAAATCAATAGCTAAACATTTTATTGATAGGTTTAGCAACCAAAGAGTTTAGGCACTAAGCCATTGGTGGCAAATTTATTTGCAACCACGAAAGTGATTGCTACATATTAGCGAATAATTTAGTGTCTGTTTCCTAACCCATCCAACCACCCACATGGTGGTTGTTTCGATTGACTTTTAGTGGCTGATTTATCAGTTGCTATATTATTCAGTAGCTAAATCGGGCACTAAAACCTTTTTAATTTCCATTCAATTATTAAATCGACAGCTAAATTGGTCGCTAATTTAATAAAAATGTGAAAACCAATCACTAATTTAATTAAATTTTGCAAATCAGTCACTACATCGGTTGCTAATATATACTCAAATTGTAAAAATAAATCTAAATTTTTTTAATCTCAATTTTTCACACTTGATATCCGCAAACACGTGTCTCTAAAAAGCATGAAAATAATAGATCGGTATAGCAGTTCAATAATAATAAACAATTATTTAATGCTTAAATCAAATTACAAACAAGAACTAAGACAATAAATTTATTCCTAGTCATCCTTATCATCCTCCTTCTCAATTTTGTCTCTAGATGGTTGCAAATTAAAAGGCTAAAATTGAAAACAATTATGAGTCATAATCTTAGTGAGCTTGAGATATTAGATAATCTTAAGGCATGGTCGTGGTTTTCTAAACATTAAGAATTACACAAGCTTTTAGAAGAGAAATGAGACCTAGACATTCTTAAGATTGAAAGGAACATCAGGAAAGGATTGACACAAATTAGTTTAAAAACCTTCTACTATGGTTGCTGCAAAATCCAAATCTGAAATTTTTTTAAAGGAAGAAAAGAAAAGAATACTTAGCTAATCATACATAAAGGAAGCAACAAAATCACAAAAGAAAATAGAAAAGAAGGGTACCTTCATGACTAACAAACACCAAGTTCTCACCAGTATTACATCTCCATTTCTAGTTTCTCAAATCCATAATATTATAAGCATTGTCATTTCTCCTAAGTTCAACACATGAATCAACGGAATTTCCTTCTCTCATTACACCGTATAGTTTAGTTCTCCTCCAAGACAAAATCATGTATGAGTCTCCTCAAAATAAATAGAAATATTTTAGCAGGAAAATTTATATGTAACATATCCCTGACACAAATCTTCAAATTACATTTTCACCATTCCCATGCGACGTAGGAAAACAGTGGCATTGCTCCCTAACCCTAATAACCCAAATTCGCATATGACAAGTGCTTAAAAATAATCTTCTTTTCATAAATCACAAGGGGTTGACATGGTATTGAATTACTAGGGAGTTATCCAAGATGCCATGCCCAATATCAACAACTGAAGAAGATTGAGAGGCATGAAGTACTAAGAAGCAAAAGAAAAATTACCTTCAACAATAGCTAACCTCCTAGGTTCT
This sequence comes from Dalbergia cochinchinensis, assembly GCA_031216125.1. Lineage (NCBI taxonomy): Eukaryota > Viridiplantae > Streptophyta > Magnoliopsida > Fabales > Fabaceae > Dalbergia > Dalbergia cochinchinensis. The sequence goes on along the minus strand of CM062374.1, from coordinate 31,931,601 downwards.
AGGACCATGGGCCTGTTGGAAAAGAATATAAGCAAATGGGCACTAAGCCCAAAGCATAAAGATTAGAAATAATGAAAAATTACCAAACATGAATCATTACAAGAGGGGGAAATCACTATATAAGAAATCAGAATGAAAATAATCAAATTATATTTTTTAAGGGAACAAAATCTGCAAATTTAAAAATAGGCTAAACATGAATCATTACTAAACCTATAATTAACACAAAAACTAACCACAATAGTGAATAATTCAAAAATTAATTAAAGATGTAGAAGCCAACCACAAGAGCCTTGAGCTAACAATACTCACAAGATCAAAACTATTGTGAAAATTTTGATCTAATAATCAATAAAGGAAATGAATAAAAGCACCAAAAATGCCAAAAAAGTATGATAACATCATGAACACTATGATGGACACCGATAGGACCAAGGACAATGAGATAGTAAGGTATGATTTGGTAGAGTATTGTAAGTGGCCTGAGTTGAGTTTATAGAAGTTGCCAAATGGCCATGTGTGTAATTCAAAGGTCAGTTACACATTAACTTCCATCCAAAAATAAGCTATGCATAGATGGGTACAAGATTTGAGGATGCTTGACAATTATGCCTCAAACTTGGATAGATGCATCAATGTTGCACAAGGAAAGTTTTTTCACATGAGGAGTCATGATTGTCATGTATTTATGAAGTGCTTACTTCCTATTGCATTTAGAGAATTACCTCTCCTTGTTTGGAAGCTATTGCATGAGTTGAGTTGTCCACTTTGAGGGTTGAAGATTTCTTAATAATGGAGAGAAACATCCATATAGTTCTATGCAAATTAGACAAAATATTTCCTCCCAGGCTCTTTAATTCCATGGAACACTTGGCCGCATGTACACTTGGCATAGGTGTGTAAGTCAGTTCAATATAGATGAATATTTCAATTTGAAAGAAATATTGGAAGTTTCAAGAGTACTTTGAAAAGTATGGCTTAAATAGAAAGATCCATATGTAAGGCAAATATCTCCAAGGAGACATTTTTCTTTTGCTCCTATTACTTTGAGCCATATATTCAATCTAGACTAATAAGGATTGATCAAAATGATGATTAGGGAGAAAGTTCAGGTCAACATATGTTGTTCCTAGCTATTTAATTAGCATGAACGTGTTGTCAGGACACCACTATTGGAAATAAGTGGAATAACGATCGATTTAGAAATAAAAAATTTAGTTTCTAATTTTAAGCTATATGACCAATTTAGCGACTAATCTAAGCAATTCCAGGGGAAATGTGGGGTTAGAAAAATCCGTCACAAAATTAGTTGCTAACCTTGAAATTTGTGACTAATTTAGTGATCAATATTGAAACATTCTTCATTCAAAAAGATAACAAAATCGGTCGCAAATATTGATATATGTGACTGACTATGAAACACTCTTCATTTCATAAGGATAACATAACTGGTCGCAAAAGTAGTTAATATTGATATTTGCAATCAATTTAGTGACCAATGTTGTAATGCTCTTCATTTCAAAGGGATAACATAACTGGTCTTAAAATTGATTACAAATGTCAAAATTAGCGACCGACTTAGTGACTGATTTGGAATCACTTTTCATTTCAAAAGGTAACAAAATCAGTCACAAAATTAGTTACTAATATTCATATTTGTGACCAATTTAGTGACCGATATTGAAATGCTCTTCATTTTAAAAATACAGCATAATCGGATTCATACACTTTTTTTTCCCTACATTTGAACTAAGCATGGGGACACCAAACTTTCTGCTTATTCATAAATTATTGTATTGGACAAGCCACCCTTACACGTTGTTCAACTCCCACATAAAATTCAGATTTTTGATTCCCCTTCGACTCGAGTGCATCGTGTCATACATTCATAGTCTATTTGCGGGAAACATGGTTCTTGAATAGGTAGTTTAACCTAACAAATTCATTTAAAATTTTAGAGAATTAAAAGTTTATTTAATTGTAAATATCTTTCAATAGACCCTGTTCTAAATGTAAAAAATCTTTTAAGTAAATAGATTCTTCTCTTAACAAAATTTCAACAGAACCCCCCCTTAAATTAATATTATACTCTTTAAATTATTAAAAAAGGGCAAAAACTCCCCTTAAACTAAGACATCACAAAAATTGATTTTCAAACATACATATATCAATCTAGTCAAATAAACTTTACAATTCAGTCAAACAAATATTCAAATATTCTAAAACCATTTTAGAGCACACCTTCTAATTATAACATCACAATATGCATATCTTGCAATCTCCACATATATAATCAATTTCCATAACAAACAATGCAAGTCAATTGAGGAAGGAACTCTTTGCCATTCCCCTAATCAGGCATTCTTAGTTTTCTACAACTCTATCTAGAAATCATAAGTTTCTATTCTAACAAAAAAAAAAACTTTGACTAAATAATGAGAAACGTTTACTGACCACAAAGGAGACAAAAAAAATTAGATGCTCCAAGTGGATCTAACGCTCTTGACAAAATCAATTCATTAAATTAACAAATGAATACTCACGGACAAGAGATTGTGCCACAAAAAATCATATATCTTCCAATCTCATTCAAATAATAAAAATGCCCCAAAAATGAAAAACTAAAGAACTAATTACTAATGGGTCTAGACCCAACGCATTAACAAATGGATCAAGCATTAAAAAGAGCAGTGTTTAATTATTGGATGCAAAGAAAAACAAGAAAAAAATATGTGGCACTTACTGGCGGCAGCACAGATCTAAAAAACCCAAGGAAAAAATAATGAGAAACAAAATGAAATGGAAAAAAGCTACCAAATAAGAAAAACTAAACCAATTAATGTATAGGGAACCATAAGAAGAAGAGAATGGTTGTCTCCTTGGCCCTTGCCTTGACCAGCGGTGCGATGGTGGAGGTAATGCTGGAAAACCAATTGGCGACAATGAGGAACAAGAGAGAGAAGAGAGAGAATCAGTGAAGATAATAAGGAAGGGGAGTAAGGCAGATCGAATTATATTCACCTGCAATCTGCAGTTTTTTTTTAAATTACCGGCAGAAAATCCACCGATAACCACGACCAAAATGCGGCATTTCATTAAAACACTTTTCCAACAGATTTTTTCCGTTATCGGTGGATTTTCCGCTAGTAATGCACACAACGGTCAAATGTACGATTCATTATTTATCGATATATTTTTTCGGCCGGTAATGGCCAAATTTTTTTCAACAAAGTTCTTTACATCATCGGTGGATTTTTTGCACATAATGATTATTTAAAAAAAAAGGTGTTTTTGGTAAATTTTTTTGGCCGGTAGATGTCCCCATATTTTAAAAGTCAATTTTTTTGTTGTCATTAATAGTGAATTTTTTCGCCAATAATGCTATTTAAGAAAAATTATTTTCAGATAGATTATCGATGACAAAATTCGCTAGTAATGGGTGCGTGTAGACTAGCTCCACTGGGCGCGAGCTTTTCCAGTGGATTACCAGCGAAAAATCTGCTAGTAATTGTAGCGAAAAAATTCACTGAAAATACGTGTTTTTCTGGTAGTGATTAAAAAAAAAATACATTTTGGTGGCAACTCCATTAAACCATTTGAAACCATTGATTTTATTTATTCTCTTTTATCGTACTGTCGCGATCTCAGTCACGACAATGCTTGTAAGGATAGTGGAAAGTGGTGAAAGGCGAGGGGGGAGGGGGGGTATATGAGAACATTAACATTCTTGAAGGTCATAGTTTGTGACATGAAAAATATACAAAGGGGTTAGTTAGAGTTTTTGTTTAAGTCAAGTTTGAGAAGAGAGGTTAGTGTATATAATGATAATATATCACTATTTTTGAAGTGCAAGACTGATTGTTCGCTAGGGCACTTCACCATCGTGCGTAGCTTTATCCGTAGCCTTTCTTCATTTTCCAAGAGTTGAAAAACTGTTATTTTCCTTCTTTCTGAATCTTTATCCACACATCAATCTAGTATATGTGAAGCTTTCAACTGCTTTGGTCATATTACTAGATAACTTGCCCATTGATTAGATTGAATACGGTAGATTATGTTATTTCAACTTCTGGACTTAAGTTACATCAATTGAGACTCCAAGGCATATTTTATAGAAGAAGAAATTGTATTAAATAGCACAAGAATTAATGAATGGGTTTTCAAAAATCGAATTACTTAACACCTTTGACAAGGATTGCTATAAGAGAAAAATATCAATCCAGACAAGAAAACATCCAGGGATGTCGCCATGCATATAAATAATGAGTGTAATGATGCTAATAAGAGAGGGTTTATGTCAAACTTGGGTTACCCCAAAACTTGAGAAACTAATTAAAAGAAATGAACCACAGGAAAATATAATATAATTAATTAACGTTGCTTACGTATAATAACCACGCCCCACAGTAGGTTCATGTAAAATATTGTGGCCACAACAAGACACATCAATGACTTTGTCAAAGAACAAAGACATTCATAAAGAGATGGCGGTGCGTGGCTGTAAATATAGATATATTTTCCTAGTTACCCAAAGAAGTACTCTATCATCACGTACACTAAATTCTGCACAAGGCCACATCAAGTAAGAAACTTCATATAGAATAAGTTGAGTTTGTTTCGGTGTTTTTCTAATAAAAAAATAATTTTTTTACTTAGTATCAACTTCTATGAAATGTAATTTTTTAATTAGAGATTTCTCAAATTGGTATCTAGCAACAAAAAAAACGCGCCGTTGGTGTATACCAAACCCATCACCAATTTTTTGAAAATTTCACAAATTAAAGACAATATCATTTAAGCTCCGAAGAATTTTGGGACCCACCAATGCCACGTAGGATCAAGTATTAAAGTCATAGTTGGCACTTAACCCCAACGTTATATCCGTGACAAAAACGAAGAAAAAAAAAGAAAAGAATTGTATGATATAGAGCTTAAATACTAACTAGGACTCTCATTATTTGATCTTACATGCCATTAGACGTCCCACAATCCTATTCCTCCAAAATAACTCAAAACGCACTGTTGGATTGTACCAAACCCATCTCTAAATTTTGGAAAATTTCATAGGAGACAATTTTGTTTAAGCACTGAGGAATTATGGGACCCACTAGTGCTATGTAGGATTTATCAAGTATGAAAATCATAGGGAACACTTAACCTCAACATCATACCCCTACCCCTCAATTGTCCTATTTTTACAATTATCAAAAAATTTAATATTAATTTTATTTTGTTAGGGGTCAATATGTCCGTGGACAACATTGTTAAAGACTAACTCAAGGGTTCTCTCAAAAAAAATATTTTGAAAATGTTTTCTTTAATAAATTTTTTATTAAAAAACTGAAATAAACCCATATGAATGGTTGCTAATCAAATGTAAAGTCAATTTCATAAAGATACCGAGCACAATCTTTTATTTAACTGAAATGGGATATTCGCACGTCAAAAAAAGAAAAGAAAGAAGGAGCTGCCCCGCATAATTTTAATGAAATAATATGTTGTGCAAAGCAGTGTCGACATTTAGCTCCATTAAACACTTTAAAGAAGATTCACCTATAAAATGCAATGGAAAATGAAATATTGAGCTACTGATTCATTATTATTTTATGTTGTTTATTAATTTATTTGTATAATGTCACGTGAATGCTTAAATAAGTAGAGTTGTTGAATTCACAAACAAGTAGCCATGGAATCAAACTACCAGAACGGATGGATGGATGATTCGAGGCAATAATGATTGTCACTCTGGATAAAATTAACTATAAAATTGTTATATGATAAAGAAAATGTACGTCGATAATCAAGTGTTTTGTGGGTCAGTACTACACCATCAAGAGTGGCTTATATACAATAATGTTTTCACAATCATAAGGGTTTAAAGAAACCCACATGGTCTGATAACTGTTTTGGTGATGGAAGAATAGAAATCGCGTCATGATTGATTACTTAAATGAAACTCAGCAATGTCGGGACCAAATCAACATTTCACCACTTATTATTATTTTCTGTTTCAGTTTTATATATATGTATATATATAATAGATTACATATATTGATAAAAAAAAAAGAAAGAGAAATGATAGAAACAGAGCTTTTTAATATGCTCTCTTTATTTCTTATTAATAGTCGTCTTAGGAAATCGAGATAAAGACAAAAATCCCTAATTTAATTCCTTCAAAATTTCAAGTTGGACAAATTAAACCATATAAGAAAACCCCCAAATTAGTTCCTATAAAAAAAAATCCCTCAAATTAGTTCATACAAAAGTAAATTGTTAGACAAGTTAATCCTCTAGATCAATTTATCAGAAGGGCTAACTTGACTGGTTATTCAATTTTATAAGAACCCATTTATCCAACTTAAAATTTTGGAAGAACTAACTTGAGAGTTTTATTTTTTAAGAACCAATTTATTTCATAATTCAATTTTACAATGATCAATTTGAGTAATTTTTTATTACATGGACTAATTTCCCTGCCTTGAAATTTTAGAGGGATTAACATGGAAATTTTGTCTAAAATAAATTGATACATTAAAAAGCTAATGTATGTGGCTTTCTTTTTAATGTATCAATTTATCTCAGTTTTCCAAGATAACTATTAATAAGAAATGGAAGGAATACAAAATAGATTTTCGAATATGTAGATGCAAATGTACTTTAATCTTGCATAATAACATTTTGGTAACTACTATTTAATTTATATTGTATTGTGGAATATGTTATAAATATTAGATATGAAATCATTTATGCATCTTTGACTTTACTCATCAACTCAAATTTTTACAAGAGAGATGATACATGACATGATATTAGAGTCATCATAACCAAGTAGTTAGAGATTCGATCCTAGGACAGAACTAGGAATTTTAGAAGAGGGGCCGAAATTAGTTAACATAAATAATATAAAATAAAATAAAATAGATTGTCTTCCAGAAAACTTAAAATGAGTCATCATATAGTTTTTTCATCTAAATCATTAGTAAACTAGAGTTTATTTTATCATTCATCCTCTTTTTTCTCTTAACAAATGAGTTAATAATTTTTTTTTAGACATCTCTTAGGCTCAATCTTAAAAAAAAATCAATGTATTATTTAACATCAAAATAGAGCATAAAACCAACTAACTAGTAAATAGCAACTCCACCAAGTGAATAAAAAAAATAAATAGAAAAAAAATCTTAAAAAATATATTCTAAAGACATAAAATCAATGTTTTCATACTTTCATACCGAATATGTTGCTACACCAAGAGATTTTTGTTATTTGTTATATATACTATGTGTAAAGGTGATTGACTTTTTTAAGGGATTCATAATACAAAACATATATATAATTATACAATAAAAGTGTAAAATTTGGGGGGACCATGACACCCCCGGTCCCGCCTTCTCTTTGTCTCTAATTCAATCCTTGTTATCTCTATTGATTTTGATAAATAATTCATGCTTTAAGTCTAAACAAAGCATTTACATGGAGGAATATGTGAAATATAAAATTATACTTTTCTTCATATTAACTTTTTGAAAGAGATGACTCATGACAATAACTAAGCTTACTTAAAAAAAAAAAAAGGCAAGCTAAGAAAAAGGATTTTTTTTTCAGATAAGATATAAAGAGAATAAAATGATGATGATGAACATCTAATTCCTAGAAAGGAGAAATTGTCAAGAGAAACTAAAAATATTAATTATTATGTCATGGCTCATCTCTTTTATTGGTTTGTACAACCACCCTTCATGCAAGAGTCGCTTTTTTGAACTCAAATATAGAAGTTTTGACAACATCTCGTAAATTATATCCCCAAAAAATTAATTTTTCCCCAATAATTAAGAAAGACTCAACTATTCAAGGAGAGGAGCCATAAAAGTGCATAAAATTCTCAAAGTAACACAAAAAAGCAAAACTCCACAATTTGAGGCATATCTAAACCTATCACCTAAAAATACGAAAAGTGAAGCTATACAAGAATTAACAAACTGAAACGGAATGCGAAAACCTACGACACATGAATCTCAATAGGGAGAATCACCTTGAGCCCAACAAGAGCACATTTTAGATAGCAAAACATCACATCAAATGCCTGAACCTCAATAGTGAATCCATCTAACAGCACTAGAAATAACAACACAAAACCAAAAAGCTCGCAATTAAATCCATCAAAACACTGAAGCATCAAAAAACCAATCAAAATAAGGCAATCCCAAGTCGGAGCCAAAACTTGAAAGATCAGAAAGCCAACAAAACACCAAAAGGCAAAACCAAAAGATCAAACCCATGAAAACACAAAACTAGATCAGAAACCAAAATGGAACCATTGCCTTATTCTGATTCTAAGCAAGAACTAAGACCGATGACAACCAAATCCACCACCGGGAAGCACCAGCACTATTGAAACATGAGCCATTGCAAGAGAGCACAAGACGCCAGAGATAAGGCAGAGCCAACTAGTGAAACCAGACGACAATGCAAACAAACAACAACCACCATAAATTCCCCAAAGAACATGAGCCTCACCAAAGCCTCGCCACAGACCTAGATCCGGCTTGATACAGACCCACAAAAATCAAACCCTCAACCAAAAAATAATATAATGAATTATATCCAATAAATAATATATAATTTTGATGAATCAAAAATTAATTCTTATTATACTAAATATCAACCGATGATAAAATCATATGATTTTATTTTCTCAATTAGTGAATCAAAAAAAGATTTAAAATAAAAATATACAAATGATTCTCATTATCTAAATATCAGTTAATTGTGTAGAGCTATTAATTACTAAATTACCAATGATTGTATGCATTTATCATTGCAAATAGGCACAAAACAATTTCAAAGCCATTATATTTTCTTATTATATATTACAATAGATTACATGTTTATTTTGCCAAAGTAAATTGCATGCAATAACATAAAATTCACATATATTTATGAGTGATGGCTGATCAAGTTGTGATTAAGCATTTATTAAAAGTAAATTTAACGATTGAGGGACCTATATAATAGCAAATGCTCAAAGTCTTGGAAAGAAATCACTTCTAGAAACAAGTACTAACTCAAATGATTATCATTAATTTCACAACTACAGAGCCTAGGGAAACATAGGAAATAAATTGAAAAGTCACATACTTCTCTGTCTCTAATGCGCATATCCAATCATGTAATATAATTATTTAGGACAAAATTAGTTAATTAATGCCTTATGTGTAAAACAGCTTTTAGAGCTAGTCCATTATTAAATTGATGGAAAGTGATCAAAGAACAAACTATATATATGACTATGCCAATAAGAGCGTTACAATGCAGCTGAATTGAAAGAAAATAATCAAAAGAGACATCGCAATTGCATTAATAGGTCATCGAGGAGAAGGTTTCGATAACTCCAAAAAAATTATAATGATTATAGAAGATAAGAATTATGCTAAAAAAAAGTAAACGGGTTGCTTTTTCAAGGAAGAACGTTGTCTTTTACAAATAGATGCTTAAATATGGCAATGATGATATAAAGAAAGGTCCATATAGAACCATATGTATGGACCAATTTCCACCTTGAGAGTCATTCCTCACTAACTACCATGATAGGGCTAATTGAGTTATTGTCCACCACCATAATGGCAGGATAATAATTTGATCCCCCACACTAATAACGGCATATTTTCCTCATGTCTAACATTATTTTATTTATTACAAGCCAATTCGAATATTAGAAAAGAATCTTCTTTAAAGTGATGCTATAATTTTGCGTTCATGTGAAAATAATGTCATGAGTAATTTGAATGATTTGAATTCACGAAGATATTTTGTGGCCTAACAAATACGTTATGTCACATTGGGACAAACCCTGCTTCAGTTCCCATTGAAATGATTTCACTCACAAGTTACAAACTCTACACCCTTCCATCAGAATCCATTGGCCATGGTTATTAAATTTTTCCAACGGGAATCTAGGAAACTAAATTTGCTTAATGCATTAAACAAACATAGGGATTGTACTGAAGTAGTTTTAGATAGGGGACCTCACCCACTCTCATCACCACCGTATCCCTTTCTCTCATTGCCATATCTTGATCTCCTATTTCTATTTGCATATATGAAAGAACCATTAGTGGAAGTTGAATACAAACGACCTGTTATTAACCTTCAATCGTGCTTAATAACCTAAGATATGCATAAATGACATGTTGATCTTCCTTAAAGTATGATCAACTACATCATTAGGTCATCAACTCAGATGCTATTCTTATTTTATAGTGCAGTTACGTTTATGATCATGTACACAACACATAATCGGTACGCGTATAGATCTAATGATCAATACAACAAGCATGGTTAAGCAGTGTCACGGTCGAGCCTGTTCCTCAACCTAAAATTTATTAGTACACAAAAATAAAAGAAAAATATAATTCCCACCCTTGCTTAACTAATGTTTTTTATAACAATTAAGAAAATAATTGTTTATGAAGAGAAATATTTAGGTGCTCTTAAAATAAGACAAATTATTTATTTTACTCTATTTATTGATGGGTAAATCAGCTATTACATGCAAAATATAGAGGACGTAGGAGACAATACTGACTCATAAAATTTATGTGTCAATTAATGAATAGATCAAAACAAGTATTTTTTTCATCTCAATATACCTAAATATTTCTCCATCATGAATGGCTGATCCAGCAAGTATAACTTGTCCCAAATTAGTCAATTCAGAAGACCAAAAATAAAATGCCCTAGCGTTTGAATCTTGGAGATGATTTATAGAGTTACTTGAAGAGTTGATAGAACCACCAAAGCGAAATTACGTACTATCTAGGACACTGCAAGTTTTCAAAGTCTAACGTGCAAGTATGAGTATATACATCAATTTGGTTATTAATTCTCATCGTGTGTTTTCCTGTTGTTGAAGTACGTATTTGTGACTCAAGATTTTTTCGGTTTTCAAATTCATGTGTGTGGAGAAAGTATTTTGTGCATTGTCGGGGTGTAATCAATGACACCGGACTTTGCATAGGAAATGGATTGATTGATGTTGAAGTTCAATTAGCATTCGTTAGTGACAATATGGCTACAATGACACTCAATTAGACCTTTGAGGGACACCAATTCATGAGTAAACCTGAAGATTCAAGTCCAGCTCATTTCTCAATTGTGATTTGCCTCAGTAACCAATGGGGCCGTTTGATCGTTCTTTCCTCTTTTCCCTTTCTTTAATCTATTGATTCCCTTTCTTTAGTATATTGATTGTCTTTTTCTTGAATAGCCATGTCACGTTTGACTAGTTTGGGATGAACAAAAATAATACTCTACACATATCATTTAATATCTTTGTAGTCTTCAGCAAATAATTACGGCAGATTTTGCCTTATTTGTTTTTTTTACATTTATACTATGATTTTTCCACGTAGCTATAATGAGAGAAAATGTATTCTCAATTGATGTACATGAAGCATTATTCTACGGACAAACAGCTGGCATAAGAAAATAAACCAAACTTCTACTTCTATTTCACTTACCGTGCTTTTGTTTTCAATTTTAGAAAAATATAATTATAAAAATTAAATTTTATATATAATTAAAAAATGAAAAATTTATATTATAAAAAATTATTTCTTTTAACTTAAAAAAATTTAAAACTAATTTTTTAAGATTCTGATTATTTTTAAAAAACTATCTAAACATATAAAAATGATGTTTCACCCCCAAAATCCTAAACAAACACCCGCTCATACATTTTCAAAAATTTATTCTTGTAAAGAAACAAGACTACGACTTCACATAATTTCAATTCTAATAGGTTCCGAAAATTCTTGATACATGAAAAAAATAAATAATAATATATTACATATTAAGAGTCTGTTTATTATTTCACGTTCATATGAACTTAAAGGGGGAAAGACTGAGAAAAATCACTTCAACTTAATATTCATTTGTAATATCCTACATGCAATTAATGTTTAGAGTTATGTTATTTATACATAGCATGAATAAATATCATATCAACTCATATTTTATTTATTATTAATGAGTTGGTATAGTTTCTCATGCTTATTATATATAAACAATTTTTTTCTAACTTTTATATAAAAATTCTGCTCAGTATTGTACTTTATTGCGTGAAACATATCAACTTTGTAGAAGAATTAAAACCCACGTAGGCTTAATTGCATTTTCTGTAAACAGAAACATAGGTTATTTTTGTGTCGTGCATTGCGTGGCTGGAGTTTCTAAAACTAGCTAGCGAGACAAAACCCCTTTTAATCTTTTTCTGACCAAGGATCCATCTGTTTGATAAAATGCATAAACAAGCTGGATAAAGAGGCAAGTTCTAGCACACTCGATAGCTAAATGAGTTTCTTAAGTATTTGGTTAATAATTCGATTATTAGTGATATGTATAAAAAATATTTTATGGCTAAAGGTTTATCCTCTTAGATAAGCTTTCACTTGAATAAGATCAGTTTTACTTGAATAAGATCAGTCATTGCTATCGATGGTGGATATCCTAAACAACATAAAATAAGGGGCGAAAATACCTTCATGACCCGATCACACTTGGTACTCTTCGTTCCACCTAGAGGGGAAAAAAAAAGTTGGTCCTATTCAAAAAGTCTTAGCACATGCACTTATGCGTTGCCATTTGGACAAATGATAGAAAGGATCCATTCACTTGTCAGTCACTCTAGCAACCTTCTCCCTCACTCATGACCCCACTACTACACATGAACAAGTAGGACCCATTTGTATTATGTCATGTCACTCAAGGTCATCATTTATAAATTGTATGCTCCAAATTCAAATGCCCAATTCTCTGTGAGTGTTTGGAGAGGAATGAAAGATGGGCCACCGTTGCTGCAGCAAACAGAAAATCAAAAGAGGACTGTGGTCTCCTGAAGAAGATGAGAAGCTTATCAAATATATCACTACTCATGGCCACAAAAGTTGGAGTTCTGTCCCAAAGTTTGCAGGCAATTTCTATCATCTATATATTAGTTTTTCTCAGTGTATGTGAGTGGGTATCTGTAAGATAGCACTCTAGAATAAATAAAAAGATTATGGTGTGGTTTGTTATGTGCAGGCTTGCAGAGATGTGGAAAGAGTTGCAGATTGAGATGGATAAATTATCTGAGGCCAGATCTGAAGAGGGGTTCCTTCACTGCAGAAGAGGAGCAAATAATAATTGACATTCATAGAATCCTGGGAAACAGGTAAACAGTAATTGCAAGCACAGAAAATGAGTCAGCGCAAAAAAAAAAAATAACAGTACTTCTTTGTGTTATTTGTACATAAGGTGTGAAACACCATATTAACTCACATTTTACCCATCATTAGATCTATATCTCATTTAATGGTGGATAAAATATGAGTCGACATGGTGTCGCAGATATTTTCTCCGATTTTGATATAGTGATGAAATGAGGAATGCTATTTAAATCACTTGTTTTGTTTAGACCCCCAACACTCTACAAACAAAAGCATGACCCACAACCTTTTTTTTTTCTTTCTCTTTCATCTTCTCCCTCCACAATAAACTCACCTTTTTCTTGGGGTGTCCCTCATCCTTTGGGGTTTAAATATCTTTTCTCGTGAAGAAATATCAAGTGAATTGTGGTGTCGAGTGATAGAATGGCATTCAAGCTAAAAAGTGCCTTCTTACTTTTAACTAATAATGTCAATCTATCACTAAGTACAATCTCCATAACCATATAAGAATTTCTCTACGGGCAGGCATATATTCATAAAGGCATATATGCATTATTTGTGTGTTGCAGATGGGCCCAAATAGCCAAGCACCTCCCTGGAAGAACAGACAATGAGGTCAAGAATTTCTGGAACTCTTGCATTAAAAAGAAGCTCATCTCTCAAGGGTTAGATCCACAAACCCACACTCTCCTTGCTTCTCATAGGAGAACCTCAGCTTCTACCATCTCCAATATCCATCAAAACTCCAATTCCATTTTCATTCTTAGTTCACAAGACCTAAATGCTCCCATTGAAAGTAGTCAAGCTTTTTCTTCACTACCTAAGGCACAACAACCAAATGTTCTTCAAACCCCCTCTAGCATTGTTTCCTCTGAATATCACAATAAATTCTCAGATTTTCCTTATGAACCATCAATAATTGAGAATAATGCGTCCAACATTTGTTCTCCTTCTTGCATGAACCCTCCTCTGGTCGGAGTATTGTCTAACAATAATGAGAGTACGATATGGGAGTCAATAGCTGATGCTGAAGATTTGGGAGTTCAAAGATTGGAAGAAGGGATGCAAGAACAGGTGCAGCAATTAGAGAAGGACAAGACTTGTGGGAAGGGAATTGATGATGAAATGAGAGAAGCTAATAATTATAGGGGGTGTCTTGAAACCAATGCTTCTTTGGAGAGCTCTAACTTTGATTTTGGGTTGTTGGAAAGTGTACTTAACTCTGAATTTATGTCTCATGATATCAGCTATATGGATGAACTTGCGTGGAACTTTTAGACAATGCTTCAGCTAGCCCCATATATCTCGTGTATGTGTGTATGAGTAAGTGTCGGACATAATAATAAGATGTGCATATTAATTAGTTATGTTTCATGAATTACATAGAGACATACCTGCTGCCAGGAAATGTCGAGCATTTTGTTTAATCTTTCCTAGACTAGAACTAGATGGAAGAAGGAAACAAGGAAAACAAAAATTTGCATGTCATGGATTTTAATTTGAAATTGGTTTGGAGCTGGTAGCGGCTAGGATCTATATTTGAGAAACTATTACGAGAGCCTTGAATTTTTAGAGGTTTATGGTTAAAACAACAAAGGGAAAAGTAGTGTCACTTGGACACGCAAATTGTCAGACACTATATCGAGATATTAGCATCCACAATTTGATTGGGTGTGAACTCCTTTAATAAACGTATTTAAGAAAGTATATCATTATACCATTTATCACATTTATATGTTGATATATCAGTAAAAGTAAAAAAATTATATAGATAAAATTATTTGATTTCTATACTTCCTTTTCTAAAAGTCTTATACACTAATATGCAATTAGATGATAATATAAAATTTTTTTATACTAAAACTATCAATATATTAAAATTAATTTATCTTTTATATCTCTTTTCTGTTTTATAATTAAAAATGAATTTAAGTTTGATTAAGTTAACATACAAAACTTTTTTATATTGTTGGTAAATCATGTACTTTTATTGATATGACTTTCTAGTTAAAAGGTGGATCAGTCAAATACTTTTATTAATATGTCATTTTATGAATAGATATCTATATTCAAATTAAACTCATAAAAGATACATATTTTAATATTGATTGTCTACTTTGTTTTTTCCTCACATAAACTAAAAAAAGTGTAATATATTGGTGTACAAATTATATTTGTAAACTCAAACGGATTAGCTCATTATAAAACGATGCTCTCCCAATGCTGAGTCCATACTGCATGTCAATTTTATGTTAATTATCGCGGGATATATTTTTCGCTATAACTTAATATATAAAATTAACGCACAATACATTGATCATCACGTAATGATTATTGACTACTACTAATCACCGGTTATTTACACAAAAAAACCTATATAAACATAACTTACATTTGGAGGTGATTATTTTTGGATAAAAATCACTTTTTCATATATATATATATATATATTTCATATATTTAAATAATTTTTTAAAAATAATTAGAATCTAAAAAAATTGTTACTTTTTGGGTTTCTTGTTGGTTTGTTCCATGTAAGGTGACAAATTTTGTATCGTTGAACAGTGATTTCTGTGTTGTGTTGCTCCCTACGTTCGGGTAGTTTGAGCTCCTTCTTATAAAAACAAAATACAAAAACAAAATTGCTTTACAAAATTTTATTTTTAAAATTTTTAGTTTTATATAAATATGGTATTTGGATGAGATTCTAAGGACTGAAAATCACTATTTGATTTTTACCAACAAAAATTATTTTTCATATAATTGGATAATTTTTAAAAATAATCAAAATTTTAAAAAATCAAATTTATTTTATAAAAGCTAAGAAGAATAGCTTCAAAAAAATCAATTTTAATCTTTTTTAATTATATATAAAACTTAAATTTCGTAACATTTTTTTAAAAATAGTTTAATTTTTTATGCACTGTCAACATAACATTTTTAGCACTATCATTTAATTACATTTTATCATGTAAATAAATATAATTAATTTTTTCTTTCACCTTTTCAAAAATCGTACAAATAGAAGGATATAATTGAATAATAATTTTTACACTATCAATAGATATAAATTAAATTCTTAAAAAAATATAAAATAAATGCGTCTAAAATTTAAATGTTATAATTATTTTTGTTTGAAAAAAAATTGAAAGAAATGCACCCCTAATATGTAAAAAGCTTGATGTACAGGCATCCTTTTCCTTTTCTATAAGATTAACGAATAATAAAACAAAGTGTGCAATATATATCATTTGTGCAACGACTCTGAACCTAAAGTGTACTTGCCACTGCATTATTATAGGGATGGCTTTAAAGTGGGGCAATCACCGTGTTTGAATGCATTCATCAATGTTTGCTTATTTTCTGCCGTCATTTATTTAGTTATCTATCCACGTTTTGTCAAGACATTGGCAAATTTATATCATGATAATTGAAACACGTTGATGATGATTACCATTAGTGCTCTTTTTTCTGCTGTTTAACTCAAGTAGTTCCGTGAAAAATATATGGCAAATGTTGAAAAGATCAAAAAAGGAAGGAATTATTAAATACAATATTAAGATCCATCGTCTTAAAAGTTTAAAGAAAATTTAAAAGTTTTTTTAAGTAATTAAAATGAATAATAGTAAATATTATTCTCATTCTTTAACATGTATTTTCTGACACATTAACAAATTCTTAACTATAAAATTTTAACCCTTTTTTTCCGATAATTAATCAATTGTTAGACTCCCAATAGGAGTATCAAAGGAGGAGGGTCATTTTTTTGGTTATAAGTTTTGTGTGATTATTTGATGATTTTATTGGGTGATGGGGTGATTTACAAATATATGAGTCTAAAGAGAGAGAGGGTGGGAAATTTCACGCAGAATTTGGATTTTCCAAATTGGGAAAGACGAAAACAGTGAAATCCACTTAATATTTTATAAGTGCACTTCTACTATTTTTTATACAATTTTTGGAAACGTAAAATCGCTAAACTCAGATTAAAATCACTAGTAATATTATCTCAAAACATTTCTAAGTTTAAAATCATATATTCCAAAAATCATAACTTTTTGTAGACTAACCCAATAGTACCCTGATAGAAAAATAAAAATCTCTACTCTGGTTACGCACACTATATGTGACGTAACAAAACTCTGAATATAAATCTCTGGTCGCATCTGAGCATTATGTATCGCCGACCCCAGTGCAATAAAATTCTAAATGTAAATCTCCGGTCACATCTGGGTATTACATATCACCGTCCCCAGTGTGATAATAAATCTCAGTAATATCTGGCCCAGGCTACTTGGTACCAAAGTTAACGGATTAACTGCCGTTAACACGCAGTCTATTTCTCTATAGCTACTGCTAGCTCAATCAGAATCTTAATCTTTTCTCTATATTTCATAATATCTTCTATCTTAGAGTTTAAGCCTTTGGTTGATTATCTAAAATATATCTTAACTAACAAGCTTTTCATGATTAGAAAACTCAACATCATGCTTCCAAATAGCAAAGCTTTCAATCATAATTACATTTTCTTTTCTAAACTGTATGTCTAAGTATAAAACCATTTCATATATGTAAATCAGTTTCATAATCCATTAAACAACCATAAATGCCTCTAATAATCACCTATATCATCAATTTTACGTAAGATCATTATAACAAATATAGTCCATAAGTTTTATCAAAAACTAGTTTCATGCTCTAAAAACAAGAATTCTAAAACGTAAAAACCAATAGAAATCTTAAACTTCTTTGCAGAAAGCTCTAAACTCAAGCAGTAAATGATATCTTTATGAAAATAATCTTAATGCATAACATAGAGATCACAGATGTGAAACCACTCACCTGGAGGGATAAACAGTGAAGACTCTATACCAACAAGACACTTGGAGCTAGGATTGACAGCAGTATCTGATATAGAAGCAATAGAACTCTAAATTAACCTCTAAAACCTCTCAATACCCAAGACTCCATCTCAAAGAAGGTAGAAAGCTTCTTTCCCTTGAAAAGCATAGGGAATCACCCTTAAGGAAGGAAAACTTAAAGGAAATGAAGCAAAACTAGAAAGATAACATACCTTTGACCTTGAAGGATGGAAGATCCTAGGTTAAACTTGAGAAATTGAAAGGAAATGGAGTTTTATGAGTAAAACAGGGTTGAGAGAAATGTTTTCGGAGTTGAGAGAGGTTTGGGGAGGATGGAGGTGTGTCTAGAATGGTCTGGACCCCGAAATGGGGGTTTTTATAATTCTGTTGACCGCTGCAGCGCTCACCAGAGAGCCAAAAAATCGTCCTTTGCATTTCCTTATTGTTCTGTTGACCGCTGCAGTGCTCATGACCGCTGGAGCAGTTTCCAGAATGATCCAGAATACTCTCCAGAATGTACTTATTTTTACTTTCCATTAACTTTAAAACATAAATATAAATAAGAAAATACCTCTCATTTGGATTCAAATAAAATATTAAAAAAATCAAAATACCAATAAATCAAAATCCAAATTTTGGATTTTAGTTCAAATTCGGGGATTTTCACGATTTTATAAACTCGTAAGCTAAAAATGAAATGTTTAAGAGTTTCATAAAATTCATCAAAAATCACTCTTCAACTCATTTTTCTCTAGGGAACCATTACCGGGACTTTTAATCCCAAAATTATGACTCTATCATAGAGCCCTCTAAGGATGTGTAGGGTCCAGACTTAGTGAAATTTAGGACCTGAACAACAAGTAACGGTGACTGGCACTAACTGGCACTGTTTCTAATTCAAAAAATGTTCTAATCCTTTTATTTAAAACTTGAGGTATTACATGAATAGAATAGAATAATATTTTAACAAAATAATAATTTTTAAAGAGGTCCGTTATTAAATTTCTTCCTTTATATAAATTGAGACCCTTTCTGGCTATCCTCACCCGAACTTGAACAAGACCCTCCATCTATCTGGCTGTCTTCCCTCTCTCTGGTTGTTCTCCCTCTCACCATTCACACCATTTATTTATGGTCTCTCTGCCTCCTTCTCAATCTATCCAATACCTTTTCTTCTTTTTGTAATTGTTTCAGTGATCTTTTTTCTTGGTGTGTGCCCTCAAATTTTTTTTTACCTCTCATTGTTGATTTTAGAAGGAAAGGAAATATTCCACTCATCCTCCACCTCCTTCGATTTTTTCTTGTTTCGGTGATCTTCTTTCTTATTGTGTCCCCTCCAGTATTTTTACTATTGTTGTTAAGTTTAAAAGGACAGGAAATGCTCCACTCATCCTCCATCTCATTCTCATCCTTTTTAGCTGTATTTTAAGTTTTAGAAGTAGAGGAAAAAAAGTGTTCTACCATTTATAAAAAAAGAGTCTGTAACCATAAAAAAGAGAGTGTGTATAGAAAAATATTAGTAAAAAGAATGGAGTATTAAAAAAATAAGTAACAGTGTCATGATAATAGTATATTTCAATAGTCATATCCTTACAAATGCGAGTGAAGGTATCATATTTATATGTGAGAGTCCCCAACATCTTTCTATTCCCTACACATTCTTATTTATGGAGCTACAAGATTTTCTTTATCAATCAATAAACCGCAACACTACAAAGACAGTGGTATCAATAAGATATAGGTACCCAATCTTGATTTTTGGCAACATACAATATCAAGCAATTGTAATAATGGAGACAATATTCAACAAATATTTTGGACACATCAACAACATTAGCCAAATATAAGTGTCGTTGAGTTGTATGTAGATTTTGAAGAAGTTGTTGCTCCCAACGAGGCTCATGAGTCGAACACATTCCCACAAGTAGAATGGGAAAAAAGTACACGAAGAAGAATATCAAAGTAGCGATGAAGATGCAGATGATGACGAGGATGAAGAGAACGAGTCAAATGTACTAGACAGGGAACATCTAAACCAATAGCCACCTTTTATTCATGTGTTAAATCTTGAAGCTATGAATGCCCTTGAGTTTATACAGTATGCAAACACTGGTTAGCACTTTGTCATATGCTTGTTATTTTCATTTTAAATTTTAAATTTTTTTTATTGTTTTATATTGTTGATTTGTGTGTACTTCCAATGTAGATGGTAAGTTCTCCATTGGAATAGTATTTGATAATAGATTATTAAATCAACTAAAAGGTATAGCATGAACAATGGAGTAGTGCATTTCAAAGTGTTGGAGTCAAAACCAAAGACATTTTATTATCGATGCGTATAATATTAGAAAGATTGCAGATGGCTTCTTAAGTCATGTTCGAGGAAGAATAAGAATTATTGGAAAATCTAGAAGTACAATGGACTATACACTTGTTCTAGGCCGAGAGTTTCATGAGACCATTCAAAGTTAGATTTAGACACAATTGTGCAATTCATTGAGCCACTAGTACAAACTGACCCACTATTAAAGTGAAATCTATTGGTAGAGGTACAGTCTCGGTTTGGGTAAATGACAACATACCAAAAAATGTCGGTAGCAAAGGAAAATGCAATTAAAAAAGGTTTTAGTGGTTTGGAAGACTCATTTGAAGAGTTGCCACAATGGTGTGCAGCAATGTGTGCTGCTGATCATGAATCAGTTGTTCAAATTGATGCCGTAGAGGCCTACTATTGGGATGACTCGGCAGTGCCAAATGTTCATATATTTCACAAGGCATTTTGGACTTTTCCATCCCTGTATTAAAGCATTCATATATTGCAAACCACTTGTCCAAGTAGATGGGACACATTTATATGGAAAATATAGAGGGGTTCTCTTAAATGCAATTGCACAATATGGTAATCAGAACATATTGCCAATTGCTTTTGCTATTGTTGAGAGTGAGACTGCAGATGCTTGGTCATTTTTAATTAAAAATTTGCACAAACATGTTGTGACTCGAGATAGAGTTGGAATTATTTCTGATCATCATGAGTTAATTAAAGTAGCAATAGCCTAGAGTAATAGTCA
Source organism: Dalbergia cochinchinensis (assembly GCA_031216125.1). Classification (NCBI taxonomy): domain Eukaryota; kingdom Viridiplantae; phylum Streptophyta; class Magnoliopsida; order Fabales; family Fabaceae; genus Dalbergia; species Dalbergia cochinchinensis. Next base: position 31,910,466 of record CM062374.1, on the reverse strand, counting down.
ATGGGGACCTCCAAGGGCATTCCATATGTATTGCATAAGGCACATCGCTGCCAATTTCTTGTGGAGATTCAAAGCGCCCAACTTGCATCAAATTGTCATAAGCATGGCTAATCAACACTTGTTTGTTCTTGTGCAAGCAATTTTAAGTTATTATTCTTTCTGTAAATTTAGCTGATCATATTTTCTTTTGCAGGGCACTCTAGAACGGAGCGTGAATTTAATCATCACTATGGGCAGATGCGCAAACATGGTGAATGATATACAGACGGGCTTGATGAAATTCCATGTGAAAAGTGGGTTCTAGCATTTGATGGTGGATATCAGTGGGGGCAGATGACCACAAATTTAGTCAAGTGTATCACTGTTGTGTTAAAAGAAGCTCGTAATGTTCTGATCACATCATTAGTTACATACTTCCAAATGGCTGAGTTGTTTGTTCGAAAAGGCAAGGAGGCATATGCGCGAAAAAATGCTAGACATGTTTTCTTAGAATCCATGGCATGTTGACTATAAGCAAATAAGCATGCATCCAGAGACTTCACTATCACTCAATTTGATAGACAAGCTAACTCCTTCCATGTTAAGGAGTGATTTGCCTGGCAACTTACAGAGGCGATCTTAGGTAGAGGTATTGCGACTGTGGCAACTTTCAGATAGATAATCTTCCTTGTTGTCATGTGATTGCTTGTTGTAACATCTGTCACGCTGATTGGAGAGCTTATGTCAACGATGTGTATAGGATGGCAAAAATTTGTAAAGTGTACAAGAAGGAGTTTGGGGTTATGAGGCACCCAAATACTTGGCCTCAGTATACAAGTCTAAGGATTTGTCCTAACCCACCCTTAAACACACAATGAAGGGGCAACCTAAATCTACCCACTACTTGAATGAAATGGATATGCCTGAAATGTGGAGCCCATGACATTGTGCTCCTTGTCGAGGTGAGGGTCACAGTTGTAGCCATTGCCCACATGCTCCTGGCTCAAGTTCATAATGATGACTCGTTATTTTGTCATTAATGATGTGGTTTGAAGTATTAAATGGTTGTACTTTTATTGATGCCTCGTTGATGCTTTTGATGCATTTCAATTAATTTCCCATTGTTGCATGTTCACTCATCACTAATTAGTGTGAGCTACATACGTAGGGTGAAAAAAAAATTAGTTGTGTAATCCATCATTTCATAACATTTTTTTTCCAACTCAATCAATTTAAGTATGAATTAAAATATTGAATTTACATTATTCAAAAAAATATTTGAGTTTACCAACAAAGGTTAGTTACAAGTGATAAACAAACTGCCTTCTTAATATTAAAATACTTCTAATATCAAATATTTTTTTAACAACATATGATGCTTTCAACCATCAATATGTTGTGACTATTACTTTAATTCCCTTTAAACTTGGCCATATGGTTACCTATATAAGTCCTTTTAATCGTGATAAACTAAAATTTAAAAAATGTAATGTGTAACATTAAATGTTTTAAACTATCTTATAATTTTGCATGAGTTTAATTTTTAGGGTGTAGTATGATCGAAAATTATTAAAGCAATTCAATTTTAAAACATTAAAATTATTAAAGTTTTAAAATATTAAAATATTTGACATTTAAAAATATTTTATAATATCTAATGAGTTTTTATTAAGACTAATCTACAGACACTATCAACTATTTTAAACATATACAAGTACAACAGGACAAAGAATTACAACAAAAAAAAGGAAAGAACGGTAATTTTATTAAAAATATAAAAATACATAACCTTCACCTCCTTATATAATTTCCTCTTCCCTTTTTGTCTTTTGTTGTCTATAGATTAGTGAAGGGCCATATGGATCAGGCAGCTGGGGATTGTACATAATGAATATCTAATCTCAGCACCCCCACCCTCACCTCCTACTCCACCATCACCTCCACCCCTACCTACTCCTCCGCCTTCACCTCCACCTTCGCCTTACCTGCTCCTCTGCCCTCACCTTCCATAGAGCCTAAATTATCCATCGCCCACAAGTCATGGGATCTACCTACCATTGATAAATTGGGGTTAGCACCTCAACAAATAGATTTGATGTATCAGATGTCACATGTGGTCAATAGATATTGTTCTCCTACTTCGGCCATAACTCATTCAAGTGCAACATAATATAGCTGGAAAATTGACCAATGTCTTCTTGACAAGTAGCTCCTCCCCAAGTTCTTGTAAACCTCTATGAAATCCCAGCATTTTGGGCAAAGTGGATGCTTTCCCACTGCTTTGACTCGATACAAAATGCTCATGAGATACATGAGCTGCCCATATGTCAATGGGATGCATTTACTGTATGATATGAACCTCGGGGTTAATAGGGTGCATCTGCTGCATTAGGTCATGGTGCACAAGCTGATGTGGGGACTATGAAGGTTGTGTGGGTGGTGGGATGGTGATAAGGAGGATGCTTGGTCATCCATATGTGACAATGAGTGAGGAGGATAATGACTAATATATCAAGATCAATATTCCTCCGTGGGGTGGTAATCAATAAGGGGCTCCTTACAAAAGCCACATTTCTAACCATGGTCAATGCCAGTAACACCAATCAATGTTATCATCTTGTCCTCTCAAATCCTTATTATGATAACCCTCAAGACTTGGAGGGGATGAGGTATTGTTTGGACAAGCCCAAACTGTTGTATAACTCGATCACATGGGAGCCATTCTAAAGTTTCAAAATAAATAAGTATAACGACATAAGAGAATAATGGCCTTGGCATCTTGCTCGGAATAATGGCCTCAATCTCAGGATGCCTATATGGTTACCACAAATATTGCAATAATAAAAATATGAGACACGTTGAAATAAATAAGCTGTAACTTTACAATGTCATTGTACAAAGTTTTTTAATTACTACTTGATAATCTTGCATCTGATATAACATTCATTTTAATACCTCAAGTTTATTTAGTCCTTTATTTTGTTAATACCTTGGCTTTCTCCATCTGTCAAAGAACATGTTAATTAATTATAATTATGAAAATTTTCACAAAAATAAATTGGATACAACTTTTCCCCAGATGCAAGTGGGAAGCCGATAGGGTTGAGTGGTATTGGAGTCAATTACGGGAGCTTATACCATGCCTAAGTTTGTAACAATACCAAGAATCTGCAAATATTATCAATAGTCTAGACTGTAGCTCGACACAAATTGTGATAAAGCATGGCAAGGCATGCTGATCCCCAACTAAATTTCTCAACTTGGCTCAATCACACAACAGTGGCAGATATTTTCCATGAACCATCACTTTAGTCTTGTCAAGGAGTACACAACTGCCTAGGAGAGCGAGAATATGCCCTTCGGTATACATTTCTAGATTGGCGTTGAATTGTTTTAGATGTTGATCTAACCATCTTAAATTAATTACACCTCCTTTAATGGAATTAAGCCAACCACTAAGAAGCATATAACATGTCTGTTGCACTTTTGCTAGACTTCCACTAGTAAAACCAATGACTGCATACCTTGGATAGGAAGCCTAAGTAGCACAAAGACATCTTCCAATGTGACGATACATTCTCCATGTGGAAAATGGAAGGTGTGCATTTGTGGTCTCTATCTTTCTACCAATGTGGATATTAGAGACCTATTTATGTCTACTTTGTAAACCTACGAAGCACGATAGAAACTAGCATCATGTAGGATCCCATGAATCTCATCCTCGGTGCTTCCAAAAACATACGACAAGTTCGTAGCTTTCTTAATCTCTATTTTAAATGAAAAGTAAAATACAAATAAATTTTTGTTTCTTTTAGAGAATTAAAATTTTTATACTAATGAATACAAAAAATTAATATCACATTATATTGAGATGATCTTGCATAATATCATATTAAATTTATAAAACTTGAAACAAATAAACAACTTAAAGAAATACTTCTAGCCTCTAAATTCTCTAAGAAAATAACTTGATTCATAATAAAATTAAAAAATAATTATTTTAGAAATAACATAAGTAAACATAATGGATATTATAATATATTAATAAAATAAAATAATCTTACATTTTCAATAATAATTTGCTTAGTAATATGCTTACAAGAATCTATTGTTTCATCACGTCTTCTAGGCATTTTCTTTTCACCTTATATCACTTTTTTTAACTCTATCTCTAAATAAGAAACTAATGAAACTTTCTTTTACAATAATTCTCTGCTAGAGCTTCAATGTTTTTCTATAAATAACCTTCTCTCAACTTATTTGTATAGGCCAATATAAGGAAGAAGAACTGAGACTTGAGCTTAATTCAATGTTCAATTCATTTTATCACCTTCTTCCCTGCCAAATTACAGTGAATCTCCAGTTCCCAGAGCAATGCAACGGGACAAGCAGGATTCCTCCATTTCCTAGAGAAATTTTTAGAGACTTATCACCTCTACTTTAGAGACTTGTCACCTCAACCCAGCCCTTGCCAACTCAGTTATCATGTCGTCTTTAGAATTCAGACTGTCATAGTTCATTTTGGTCAAATTCCAATTCCCTGTAGCTTTTTATACTTTCCAGTATGGTCAAATTTGTATGCAATTCTTTCAATGTGGTTCCTTTAGTTTCAATACAGGATGGGAGGCGAATTTCTCATATCAAGCCAAATGATTTGTCTTCATCAAGAACTCGGATGGTCCAAGTTTGCTTTGGCTGCTATAGTGCTTCGCTATAGTTCTCCTATGCTGTCACAGTGCTGGCACGTTAGTAGGTTGGTCACATGCGAACTCGGACTGTCCGAGTTCTTTCTTTTGCTACAATTCCATCACTGTGTTTCTCAGCTTTCCTGTTTAGTTTCTGCCTTGTTGTAGTGGGCAGTTCCTTTTAAGCTTTTCTCAATATTTTTGGCTTTTTCTTAACTCGGGCAATCCAAGTTATATAATCCTATATTTGTATATTTGACCCCTGAAACCCATATTATAATGAAATTATTTGCTAAAGCTATATGTAAATTAATTTCCCAAAAGGACATCAAGGGTGACAATAAAAAATGGCATATAAATAGGAAAAACAACAAAACAACAAAGTATCAGATCACACAAACAAAACACAAGAAAAAAAACAACAAGAAAGAATTACCACAAAAGAAAACAAACCACCTCGAAACTAACTAGAAAATAAGAGACATCAAAGCAAGCACACCTTACTACCTCGGGATCAATCTTTAGACTTTAGTCAAAGCAAAAACAACCTTGCCTTCATTAACTGAAGATAGCCTCAGGAATTTACCTAGCTCCCACGTTCGACATGCCTCTAGAATATCATCGAGGTCATCTTCCTCACTTCGAATGAGGAATTCGATGAGAACTCTTCACATGGTTCCACTTTTCTTGAAAGGAATACACTCCCTTTTTCTTTTTCTTTTTGTCCTTTGAGTGTTTTCCTTTCTTTTTGTTATTAGTCTCAGTCAAGATTTGTTTTTCCATAAAATATTTAGAGATGCCCACCACTAACTTAAAACCATGGTTAAAAGGCAAGGGATTTGGGAAATCCCTATCTTGATTTGGCATGACAGGTTCTACAGATTATGTCTCTATTATCCAGGGATGTCACAATGTCTTGGGGAAGAATATCTACACTACCAATTGAGCCATACTTGGAGCAACTTCATCTAGGTTGGAGCAAATAACATCAGCCCCATAGGGGATAATCTTAGGCACGGGTATCTGGTCATCTAGCTTAGCAAAGTGTTTATCCTAATATAGATATTAGCCCAATTGTTTTTGTACTTTGTCAATATTAGGCTTCATGCATTCTAACACAATGATCCATCCTAGAAGCTAAAGGGATCTGAATCAAACTCCATGTATCCTTCCCTCCACCTAGTACGTGTGCATCTACTAAAGTTAGTTATTCTAACCCTTGGATAGTAAGTCATTAGAGTCAGTTAATCAACATAGAAGTTAGTTGGGAATCAGTTTTACAATTCTCTGTATATAAACCACAACACATCATTAATAATAACTACCTTTGCTTTCATTCAGTTACCATTGTAATATGGTTTCAGCAGACAATTAACCCTTTTGTTTCCTCGTTCTTCTTTCTTTTCTTCAATTCTCTATTATTCATCCTTTCTCCTTCATACTTTCTAGTTCTTAGGTGATCAATCAGATGGCTCAACCTCAAGATCCATACATCATATATCCTTCTAATCATCCAAGGTAGGCTGGTTCTTGTCACTTAGCCATTCATAAAACTGAATTACAATTCCTAGTTGAGAGCCATGAAATGGCACTGAATAGAAAGTGAAAAATATGCTTGGTTGATGTGTCTCTTCCTCGTCCAAATTCACATGCAACTCTTGAGATGATTGCCACTTGGGACTGCAACAATGACATTGTGTCAGCTTGCATTCTGAACTGTATCTCCAAGGAAATTGCTGAGAATGCCATATATGCTAATTCGGCTGCAACCTTGTGGAAAAATCTGAAGGAAAGGTTTGGACAAGCAAATAGTCTAAGACTTTTCAACTAAAGAAGGCAATGGTGAGTCTTTCTCAGGGTTCTTCTTCTATAAATCAATACTTTAGAAAGCTTAAAATACTTTGGGAAGAGTACATTGCCCTTCATCCCCTTGCTTCTTGTACCTATGGAGGAGTCAAAATCCTTCAAGATTTCAATCAAACTAAGTATGTTCCCATGTTCTTGATGGGTTTACATGAATCTTTCTCAAATACCCGAGGCCAAATTTTGGCTATGGACCTAATTCCTCCAATAGGAAAGTTTTCTCTTTGATTCTCCAAGAAGAAAAGCAGAGGGAAATCACTTCAGCAACTAGTGTTACTGAGGTTGCTTTTGCTATTAAGAACACTAATTCCAAAAGCTTTTATGGCAAAAACAAGAAGCATAAAAAGGATTAGCCAAAATGTTCTTATTGCAACCTAATAGTCATGGACTGGCCGAGAGAACCAACCTTAACTCTTTAGCCTTTTCGCTCTTAATTGAGCTAGAGGCTAGACAAACAAACACCTAGACAAGACTGGCCTTTGTGCTTAAGTCTCTTTGACCCTTTATACTTCAAGACTAGGGGGCTTGTGGACCTGTTGGCCTTAGCCTGGCTTGCATCCTCATGTAGATCAGCCCTCGGGCATACTCTTGCTTAGCCCAACGGGTTCGGACTCAACACTTAAGGGTGAAAGGGATGATCATAATCTCTCCCATCAATTCCTCAGGGCCCCCTTATTAATGCCTAGGTAGTATATATACATACCCCCTCTTGCAAAGGGAAAAGGGGTCCGAATATCTAGCCTAACACTTACCTATCCTCTATCCTGAGCCAAACAGTAACAGGTGAATCTCTTGAAGCTTTGGGTATGGGAGAAAGAAGCAAAAATCCTTTTCTTTCAAGCCTACATAGTCACCATTTCTTTGGGCGGCACCAAGCCACAGGTTATAAGTGTCTTTCTCCAATAGGTAGGAGTAGGACAAGTACATACACACACATACTCATAAAGAGCATATCATATAAGAGGAGTGGTTTATTATAAGAGTGGGAAGGATGAATCGTGATTGTTAGATTTTATATGAATGATCAAGATTAAAACATAAAATCATTATATGAATTTTTTTAATAAGCATTTGAGTATTAATTATCATTAATTAATTTTAATCTTGATCATCCATGTATATAGTTATGTGGTTATTACTGATGTGTTCGATGAATCTAAAGTTTGTTATTCTTCTTCTTTTTACTACAAATTCTACTGCATCTTCTATTATATCTTTTGCTATCACTCCTCAGCCACCCACCTTTTTATCACTTTAGTTATTTCTTCATTCTCCTTGAAACTTACACAATACTAATTATGTTGGTTTGTCTACTAGAAATGTTTCTACTCATTTACTTGTTATTACTTAGGTTCTATTCCTATTACTAGTTCAACTATTACAAATCCTTCAGGACCCTCTCCTGCTATTGAGATTATGTTAGTAACCTCTGTCCCTTTACTACCTACTACTATTAATGGTTATCCCATGCAAACATGGTCTAAGTCAAGTGTTCTTTGACCAGAAATGTATGCTAAATAGTTACTGGACATGTTTTTAATCTTGTTTAATCTGAACCCATATTTGTCACTCAAGCCTTGCAATGTTCTCACCGAAAACAAGCTATGAGTGATGAACTTGAGGCTCTAATAAGGAATAGAACATGGGAATTGTATAGCTTCCTCCAAAAAATTGGACTATAAGGCAATTTGATTTCAATAATGCCTTTTTAAATGGAGACCTTGTAGAAGATGTTTTCATGACTTAGCCAAAAGGTTCTCTATGTGTCAGCAAACTCAACAAGGCCCTTTATGGCCTTGAACAAGCTTTAAGGGCTTGGTTCTCAAATCTTAGTAGAATCCTTCATCAATTTGGATTTTTTGACACCAAATTTAATTAATTCTTCTTTATTTAGCTGATTAGGTTTCTTTACTATATATGTATGTGTGTGTGTGTGTGTTAGTGTATATATGTTGATGACATCTTGGTAATTGGGGACAATTCTGGAGATATAATATATGCACACACAAAGAATAACAAAATGCATAGAATATTAAGCTAAATATGAACTGAATAAGGTATAAGATAGAATAGAATAAACAAGAGAGAGAGGCCTTGAGCACTATAGTAGCTCATAGCTCCCAGCCTAAATCTTAATAGAATTTGCCTCCCTTACTATTCTGCCTTACTAGGGAATTATATTCCTTCCCATTACAACTCACGTGTTCCCTCACTCCCCTCACCTAAAAATCGTTATGCTCGATTCAGTAAAGGGCCCACAAGATATTTTCCTCAACTTAGTCAGCTAGCATTCTATTTCCAAGACTGCCTCTATGTTTTTTCCTTTTGTAAACTCTAATTGGATTAGCAAACTTTTCCTTAACAATACCCCCTCTTGAACTACCACCTTGTCCTCAAGGTGGAATTCAGGGAAATTGATTTTTATATTTGCTGCAATGTCCCAATCGCTCTCATAATTTGGAATGTCTTTCCAACGAATCAAGACTTTTTTTTCTCCTTGGTTATTCATGCGGGTAGCAAGCACTGCTTCAAGTTGCATCTGAACCTCCCAACCCTCAGAAAGTCCTCTTGGTAATGGCTAGCATTTGGCCTCCGAAGTTAAACACTTTTTCAGCAAAGAAGCATGAAAGACTGGGTGCATCAGTGATTCTGGGGGAAGCAAAAGTTTATAGGCCACCTTTCTCACTTTCTCCATTATTTCGAAAGGTCCATAGTACTCGGGGCTTAATTTCTAGTTGACACGGCTAGCAAGACTCTTCAACTAGTATGATTGTACTTTCAAAAATGCCTCCTTTCCCACTATGAATTCCACCTCCCTTCTTTTCTTGTCAGCTTGGACTTTCATTTTTTCTTGAGCTTTATCCAGGTGCCATTTCAACTCCTCGGTAATGGAGTTTCTCTCGAAAATCAATTGATTAGCATCCTCCACTAGCGAGGCAGAGAATCTCCTTTAATGACGACTGAAGGCTCCCTCCCATAAAGAATCTTGAATGGAGAATTATGTGCTGCAGAGTGGTATGTGGTATTATACTAGAGTTCAGCCCAGGATAACCATTTGCTCTACTATTTTGGTTTGGTACCTACAAAACACCTGAGATATGTCTCCAAGCATCTATTAACTATTTCAATTTGTCTATTCGTCTAAGGATGGTATGCTGAGCTAAATTTCAGCTTCGTCCCTACCTGTTTATACAACTCAGACCAGAAGCTACTCATAAAGATTCGATCCCGATCCGTGACTATAGAAGAAGGGAACCCATGTAGTTTTACTACCTCATTAATAAATAGGTCAGCAACAGTTTTAGCATTATAAGGATGACTTAACCCTAGGAAGTGAGCATATTTAGAAAGCCTATCAACAACTACCAGAATGGTATCCATACCTTGGCTTTTTGGCAACTGCCCAATAAAATCCATTGTAATGTCCTCCCAGACCCTTAAAGGGATTGGCAAGGGTTGGAGTAACCCTCCTGGAGACAAGGTTAAGTACTTATTTCGATTACAAACCTCACAGCTCTAAATATATTTTTGAATTGCTTACTTCATGCCTTCCCATCAAACTAACCCTAAAACCCAAGTGTCCCCTATCACAGAATCATGAAACTCTTGCAGGATTATTGGGATCCGAGGAAAACTTTTGGGAATAACAACCTTTCCTTTGTAATACAATTTCCCTTGTCTCAATTCATACCCTTCTGGTTTCTCCGCTCCTCCTATTAACCCTTGTATAATCTTCTTCATTTTATCATCAGCATGTACTTCTTCCTCTAGTCCGCCTACTCTTGAAAAGTTACTGATGATATGGCCTCCATGTTAAAATGCCTAGAAAGAGCATCAGCGGCTCTGTTTTCCTTCTCCTCCTTATACCTTATTTCCAAATCAAGGCCCAGAAGTTTAGTTACCCACTTTTGTTGGCCTTCACCCATTATTTGCTGATCCACTAAATGTTTCAGACTCTTTTGATATGAATGAATGATGAATTTCCTACCTAGCAGGTAGTGTCTCTATTTCTTAACCGCCATTGCTATGGCCATGAGTTCCCTGTCATAAACTGATTTTTGTTGTGGCCATGAGTTCCTTCTCATAAATCGATTTTTGTTAGGCCTTTTCCAATAGTTTCTGACTCATATAGGCAAATGGTTTGCCCTCTTGCATAAGTACAGCGATGATGCCTTTACTATATGCATCTGCTTCTATCGCAAAAGTTTCATCGAAATTCAGAACAGCTAGCACCGGGACTGTAGTCATTGGTTACTTCAATTTTTCAAAGGCTGACTGAGCTTATACCCCCCATTGGAATTTATCTTTTCTCAATAATTGTGTTAAAGGTCAAGTAATCTTGCCATAGTCCCTTACAAACCAGCGGTAATATCCGGTGATGCCTAAAAATCCCCACAACCCCTTCAAATCTGCTGAAACTGGCTAAGCCAACATTGCTTCAATCTTGTGTGGATCAGCTTTCACCCCTTCCCCCAAAATGAGATGACACAAGTACTCAATCTCTTTCTGGCCAAACAAGCATTTCTTTTTGTTAATAAAAAGAGTGTTTTCCCGCAACAGACTCAGTACCTTCTCAACATGTTCCGAATATTTCTCTGACTTGCTGTAGATTAGAATATAGTCAAGAAAACCAAAATAAATCGCCTTAAAAAAGGTTTCAGAACTGTGTTCGTGAGAGATTGGAATGTTGAAGGGGCATTAGTGAGCCCAAATGGCATCACTAAAAATTCATAGTGCCCCTCGTGTGTTCTGAAAGTGGTTTTCTCCATATTAGTGTCCTGCATTCTAATTTGATGGTACCCTGACTTTAAATCCAGTTTCAAAAAAATGTGTGCCCCTCCCAATTCATCTAAAAGTTCATCAATGATTGGAATAGGGAATTTGTCTGAAATTATTACCATGTTCGACGCCCTATAGTTGACACAGAAATGCCATCCCTTATCCTTCTTTCTCACCAAGGTAATTGGGCTTGAATAAGGGCTGGTACTTGGCCTGATGATACCCGATGCCGGCATCTTTCTCACAATCTTCTCAATTTCATTCTTTTGGCAGTATGGATATTTGTAGGGTCTAACATTGGGTGTATTGGCTCCTTCTTGCAGTGTGATTGAATGATCTTAGGGTCTCTGGGCGTAAACCTTCAACGAGTTGACAAATATCTTCATATTGCAACAATAATTGTTGAAGTTCCTTAGGTACCTTAGCTGTTTCAGTGGTTGTGTGGGTACCTTATTCCATACAGTTCTTTATTTCACAAAGGCTGATGATGTACCCATCTCTCTCTACCTTCAGAGCTTTCAAGGTTGTCCTCCATGAGACTAAAGCCGTGCTCAGGAAGGGCTACCCTTGGATGCATTTGCAAACTTCTCCCTCTCTCCACTGTGTGTACTATTTCTGGAGGTTAGCTCTGATATCTCCTAAGCTCACTACCCACTCGTAACCCAACACCATATCAGCGCTTCCTAACCCCGGCACAAAAAAATGTTGAGATATGGGGTTGCCTTGGATTTCTACTTGTAAGTCTTCACATAACCCAAGCCCGCGCCTTATCTCCTCTATACCAGTTTCTACTGTGAACGAGATGCTCCATCAAGGCAACTAGAGGTAGTCCACTAGTGGTGCATGGATGAAGTTTGCCTCTGCCCCGGTATCAATTAAAATTATTACCTCAGTACTCCCCACCATCCCACGTACCTTGAAAGACTTGTTTAGAGTAGTGAACCCTTGGAGGCTACTGAATGCAATGTGTAAAGATTTTAAAGTCAATTCTACCTCTTCTGCTTGCTGCGGTTCATCTTCTTCTTCACTTGATGCATCCTTCTCAGATCCTTCGAGAAGGACTAAGTTGTAGTGTTTCAATTTGCAAATATGCTCTTTGCCCCATCTCTCACCACATTTGAAACAGAGGCCCTTGTGACTCCTTTCATTGAGTTCCTCCTATGACAAACGTCGATGTCACAACGTACCCGAAGGGCGCTGCAACGAGGATGACAACCAATTTTAAAAATAAAATGTCAAAAAAAATAAGAAAGAGGGGCAGGGAGGCCGTGGCCTCCTCATTTTTCTTCCATCGCCAATCTCCCCAACTCCATGGCCACCGCACTACCACCGCAGCCTCCTCATGGTCCCACCCTCAACTACCATTTTCCTCCTTTATCTCATCCCCACTGTGCAGTACGTCACCACTCCTACCATCACCATGGCCACAAACCCCATTCCTCCTCATCATCAACAACACAAAACCACTATCAACATCTCAAACTCATCCTCCACCATTGCCAGCCTCCTCTCACGCATCCTCACGGTCCCAGCTCCGCCACCCTTTCCTTCCTTCATGGCATGATGATCGGCGCTCCTCCCCTAGTGTTTGTGATGCCGCCGCGGGCTCCTTCTTTCCACGGCGCACCTTCCCCTTCTCCACCCCAGCCGAGTCACAATTTATACAAATCCACCGAGCAAGTCGTGAACCCCACCCCCTAAAAAACCCAGCTGCAACTTCCACCATGATCGCCGCGACGCATGCTCCCTCTTTCTTTGCCACTACATGCCGCCGCTGCCAACCTTCTGGGCAGCCCATTGGTGCGCCGCCGTGATGGTTGCGCTAGCCGGTGCTTCCATGCACTTTCTCTCTCTTTCCCCCTCTCCTACTTTTTTCCTCTTCCGCCTCTATTTCTTTCTCTATTTCTCTCTCCTTCCTTCTTTGTGTGTGTATGAGAGTTTGTATTTGTATGTGCGTTGTGTGTACGCGTGTGAGTGAGGGGAGGGAAGGAGGTTAAAGAAATTTTTTTTTGGTGTTATTTTATTTTTGGATCAGATTTTTTTTTTCTTCAGATTTTGGGCTTGCTAGTTTGAGGTTTGAGTGTTTTTTTTTCTTTGAATCCGTTTTGGGCTGTTTGTTGTTTTTTTTAGAATTAGTTTTTTTTGTTTGTAACTCAAAATTTTTTTTACAAGATAAAATATCTTATTTGTTTTAAAAAAATAATTTGTAATTTTTTTATGTGACTAGTGAATTTTTTTCTTTTTTGTTAAAGCTTTTTTTCTTTTAAAAAAATGATAAAAAGTCAAAAAATAAAAAATAATAATTAGAACTTTTTTTAGTTTAATTTTATATGTTTTGTTTAAATAAATTATGTTTGTTACATGTGTGCAAATTAATTTTATCAGTTCTTATTAAAATTAATGCTTCTCTAAATGTTTTCCTTCCATAATAAAAAAATCCATTTCCAAAAAAATTTAAATTAAAATCGATTAACACATGTTTTTTTATTCACTTTTAATTAAAATCAATCGACACAAAATCATTTTCTATAAGAATAACATGGCTTTAAGTTCCTCATTGCACCAGGGGATACGTCGGAGTAGCCAACAACTATCAAGCTAAAATTAATTTTTCATTAAATTATGTTCTCTTTGAATTTAACTTTCTTTCCTTTTATTTATTTTGCTTTTACATAATTTTGACTTTTTAGGGAAAAATAAATATTATTAAAATTATAATTAATTTGCATAATGAGTTCTAGGATAACCGTATTTATATGGATGTATAAGGGGTGCAGTGGGATTAAGTTTTCACCTTTCCCTAATCATAATCAGACTCCCGAATTTCAAATTTCTTTCAAAATACCAATTTGCATATCAAAAGGTTTTCCAATTTTAACCAAAATTAAAATTAGTGGCGACTCCTTTTTTTGACATTTTATTTTTAAAGTTGGTTGTCATTCTCGTTGTGGCACCCACCGAGTACATTGTGACAGTTTGGCGACTCCACTGGGGAGATTTTGAGAGTCAAGCCTATTAGAGTTAATTATGGAAATAATTATAATTTTAAAATATTTATGTTTCTCCATCATAACTCTTTTGTTTTATTTTTGTACATAACTATTTTTTTCTTTTTTGTAAATAATTGTTTATTTCATCTATAAATATTTATCATTTAAACCTTTGGATAAAATTTTTTACTCTTCTATATATATTTGGAACCTTAGAAGACTTTTTATCTTTCTTGGAACCTTAGGATAGATGGCTTTTGTGTGTGTGTGTGTATATATATATATGCTGTTTTGGCTTTGTCTTGCAGGGATTTGTATAGTACGTAAGGGCTTGAAAGGTTTGTATGCTCTCTACACACACTTTCACTATCACCATCCTCACACATTATTTGGGCTCTACACCCAAGCCTTGGAAAACCATAGGGCAAGAAAGGATTTTGATGTTGTTATTGTGAGACTTATGCTTCCCTGACAGTCGTTGACTCATCCGCTCAATTTGTTACTGGAACTATGGGTTGCCATATTGTGACTTTCATGTCCCTATGGTTAAACTCATGGAACTGGGTCTTTATCTTATTGGTAAAGACAACCTAGGAACCACAATCTTTTAGGGGTCTAGATTCACCTAAAAGTTGCACTACTAGAATGACATTAGATGACTACCTCAAATAGGGTCGACTATAGAACCAAGCATTAGACTCCACCCTATTAGGACACAAGGGAGCGTACTTCTTTTTTTTCTCGTCTTTTATACATCATGTATTTGTGGTATCATATAACATTCATCATGGACATTGCAACATGCATTATTGGTCTTTGTTCTTTTCTGCATAAATAATTCATATTTCAATCATGCATAACATCGGCATTTTTCATATTTAACATGTTTATTTAAGCATAAAAAAAAAGAAGAGAAAAAAAATCCATATTTTTATTCATGCATTCACTTCATGTAGCATGCATATTTATTTTATTCATGACACACATCTCATTCATTTTCTTTCTTTTTGAAGGATATGTTGGTGGCAAAAGAATAACATCATATTAAACAGTAAATGATGGAAAGAGCACAATACACTAGCAATGTATCTAACTTGAAGAAACATTTCACTGTGATGGGAAATACCAGTTCTCTAGAAAATTTATGTCGGTTAAGTCAGTTGCTACCCAATGAAAATAGAAGAATTTTTTCAAACAAATATGGGTCAATTCTAGATCTGTTACTTATATTAATGGATATTACTGCCCTCAATACTCTATTTTCATGTTTACTTTCACAAGTTGTTACTGCTTTCACTTTTACTTTCACAAGCTGTTACTGCTTTCAAACAGAAGAAGTTTTTACTACTTTCACGTTTACTTTCACAAACTATTACTGCTTTCACATTTACTTTCGCAAGATTTTACTGCTTTCACATTTCCTTTCATGAGCTTTTACTGCTTTCAAGTTTACTTTCGCAAGCTTTTACTGCTTTCACAAGCCTTTACTGCTTTCATGTTTATTTTCATAAGTTTTTACTGCTTTGACATTTACTTTCACAAGGTTTTACTACTTTCACTTTTACTTTCGCAAGCTTTTACTGGTTTCACGAGCCTTTACTACTTTCACATTTATTTTCACAAGCTTTTACTACTTTCATGTTTACTTTCACAAGCTGTTACTGCTTTCATGTTTATTTTTACAAACATTTATTACTTTCACGTTTACTTTCGCATGCCTTTACTGCTTTCATGTTTATTTTCAAATGTATTTGCTTTAAGTTTCACATGCATTGCTTCTGCAGATTTCTCATTCACATTTCACAAGCATTTCATTTCACAGATTCCACTTTCACAAGCTTTTAAATTTCACATTCTTTTCCAGATACTTTTTGTCTACATACATTCCATTCCTCACTTAACATTAGTAGTGTATATTCCATGAAATCATCTAGCATCATTCAATCATCATACATTCATTGTCATTGAGCATTGGTCAGAATCTTTGTGCATCATCACTATGCATCATCATTTTTAGCATACATTTATCATCATCATCAGCATCATCATCATGCATCATATGTTCGGACAAAATATGTGTTCATATCTTTACTTGTCTCTTATAGAAAAATATTAGAGTTACAAACTTTATATTTTTCAGTAAGAAACAAGTAAAGAAGGGCAACTGTGAACACCATATTTTGTTTGGACACTTCTACTTTTATTTTTTTATATTTTATTTATTTATTTTTTATTTTTTAACAAAATGTATCAAGCCCATTTTTGTATATTACCTTTCAGTCCGGCCAATCTTTGTTACTCCATTTAGGAAGCCCATATTTCTTTGTTTTGTTAACTCATAACAAAAATTAAAAATAACAAAAAAAAAACAAAAAACATGAAAAGAAAAGGAAAAGCAAGACAGAAAGAAAGGCATGCAGAACTGAAGATAACAAAAACAATCAAAAGGCTGAGGAACCACATTGCCATCATTATCAAACTGCAGTGATTCAGGACAAAAATCTCTTATTCATTCACCGCCACTGCAAACTTGAGAAATATGAAAATGAAATGACGGAAAATATGTAGCCATTTGAATCAAAAAAGGAAAAAACAATGATAAAAAAAGAAAAAGGTTGCGGCAAATCGGATGAATTCAGCAACAAAGTGCAATGTGTTACCGACCCTTTACTCATTGCAATGGATGGGCTGCTTCAATTGCCAAGCTGTGAAAAGATGGAGGATGATAAAAAATATTTGTCTCGGCATTTGTATATACTCATTAGAAGCAATCAAGCAAGGGATTCAACAAGAGGGCAATCAGCAAACACTAAGAGAATACACATTGAGAGATCATTCAGCAAGAAAATTTTCCAACATACAAAAAACAAATCCACAAAGAAACCAATAACATCCAGCAAGAAAAACAACAGCAGCAACATCATAGGTATTGTCCTCTTTTTTAGTATCAATCCAATAAAAAGAAAAGCTCAAAAAAAATAGGAAAGAGGGGTAGGGAGGCCACAGCCTTCCCTACCACTGCTGCGGCCTCCTCATTTTTCTTCAATCGCCAATCTCCCCAGCTCCGCGGCCACCCCACTACCGCCATGGCCTCCTCATGGTCTCACCCTCAACCACCATTTTCCTCCTTTATCTCATCCCCACTGTGCAGTCCGTCACTATGGCCATAACCTCCTACCATCACCATGGCCATAACCTCCATTCCTCATCATCATCAACAACACAAAACCACCATCAACCACCAACAACACCTCAAACTCATCCTTCACCTCGGATCCACCACCGCCGGCCTCCTCTCGCGCATCCCCGCGAACCGCCCCCAGCTTCCCTGCCCTTTCCTCCTTTCACGGCACGATGACCGGTGCTCCTCCCCTGCTGTTCCCGATGCCGCCGCGAGCTTCTCCTTTCCACGGCGTACTTTCCCCTTCTCCACTGCTGCGAAAAACCCAGTCGCGACCTCCACCATGGTCACCACGACGCGTGCTCCCTCTTTCTTTGGCTCTGCATGCCGCCACTACCAACTTTTCGAGCAGCCCATTGGTGCGCCGCCGTGATGGCCGCGCCTGCCGGCGCTTCCACGCGCTTTCTCTCTCTTTCCCCCTCTCATTCTTCCTTCCTCTTCTACCTTTGTTTCTCTCTCCTTCTTTCTGTGTGTGTGTATGAGAGTTTGTATTTGTGTGTGTGTGTTGTGTGCGTGCGTGTGAATAAGGGGAGGGAATGAGGTTAAAGAAATTTTTTTTTGTTATTTTATTTTTGGATCAGATGAATTTTTTTTTATAGATTTTTGGCTTGTTAGTTTGAGGTTTGAGTGTTTTTTTTTCTTTGAATCCGTTTTGGGCTGTTTGTTTTTTTTTTTGTTTGTAACTCAATTTTTTTTTTACAAGATAAAATATCTGATTTTTTTAAAAAAATAATTTGTAATTTTTTTTAGGTGACTAGTGAATTTTTTTCTTTTTTGTTAAAGCTTTTTTGCTTTTAAAAAATTGATAAAAAGTGAAAAAGTCAAAAAGAGAAAAAATAGTAATTAGAACTTTTTTAAGTATAATTTTATATGTTTTGTTTAAATTAATTGTGTTTGTTACATGTTTACAAATTAATTTTGTCAGTTCTTATTAAAATTAGTGCTTCTCTAAATATTTTCCTTCCATAATCAAAAAATCCATTTCCAAAAAAGTTTAAATTAAAATCGATCAACACATGTTTTTTTATTCTCTTTTAATTAAAATCAATCAATACAGAATCATTTTCTATAACAATGACGTCATTACACCATAGAATACGTCGACGCAGTAACAACTATCAAGCCAAAATTAATTTTTCATTAAATTGTGTTCTCTTTTAATTTAACTTTCTTTCCTTTTATTTATTTTGCTTTTACATAATCTTGAATTTTTAAGGAAAAATAAATATTATTAAAATTATAATTAATTTGCATAACGAGCTCTAGGGTAACCGTATTTATATGGATGTATTAAGGGTGCAGTGAGATTAAGTTTCCACCCTTCCCTAATCATAATCAGACTTCCGAATTTTAAATCTCTTTCAAAAGACCAGTTTGCATATGAAAAGATTTTCCAATTTTAACCCGAACTAAAATTGGTGGCGACTCCCTTTTTTGAAATTTCATTTTTAAAATTGGTTGTTATCCTCTTCACAGCACCCTCTGGGTACGTTGTTACAGTCGGCCAGCTGCTCCACTCATCCGTTTCAAGCCACGCGTCCCCCCACTTGTCCCCATCTCACGTTCGCCACTGTTTCTTAAAGGAGGATTAAATTTTTGGAAGAATGGGCTCCTAGCCTGGCCCAAATTCTTCTCCATTGGCCTCATACCTCCATACTTCCACTCCTTATTTTTTTCCTCTAATAACAGGGCCCTATCTTTTATTTTTGCAAAGGGCCCCAAATCCAAACTCTTTAATTCAGCTCACAAGTTGCCCTTCAGCCCATTTAGGAAAATTCCTTTGAGCACCTTTCAATCCAAGTCACGCATTGGGCTTGAAATTTTTTCAAACTCATTAATGTATTCCAAGACAGAGCCCATTTGCTTCAAACGTAAAAGAGGCCCATATGGGTCCCTTACCCATCCCAGTTGGAAACGGCGGATGATGCCTTCCCTGAAGGACCTCCACGATGGAAATTGAGTCTAATCTTGGCAGACCTAGATCCAAGATAGACATAGGCCCTCCAACACCAAAACCATTACTTTAAATTACTCATCACCCTCGATCCCATTGATACGAAAGTAGCAGTCGATCTTTACCAACCAACCCATGACATCATCATCGGAAAATATGGGGAGCTCCATTTTCCGGTCGCATTCACGGGGAACAAGAAGAGGACTATCTCGATAGTGGTAGCGCTGTCGATTCGGCCAAGGTGGGAGTTCCCAGTGGCAATGACCATCATGGGATTGAGGGGAGCTTCAATCATCCCGGTCATGAGACCGCAACTCACGGTGCTTACGTTGAGGGGAAAAAGGTGAGTATGTTGACCTTGATCCCTTCTGGAACCCTCAACCCATCAATCATCCAAGCCGACCAGGAATGACAGTCGCTGAGGTGGTGGTGACTGACCACGCATCTGACGGCAGTGGACGTCCTTTCTCTTGAGAAACTACACTACCCTGTCTAGCCTTCTTCCCAGTTCAGCAACTTGGACTTCCATGGCACAGCTTCCGCGAAATGAATACACCCACTTCCAGCAACCAAGATGGCTGATACTAATTAATAGAAGCACACGCATAAAATAACAAAATGCATAGAATATTAAGCTGAATATGAACTAAATAAGGTATAAGATGGAATAGAACAAACAAGAGAGGCCTTGAGCACTATAGCAGCTCATAGCTCCCAGCCTAAATCTTAACCGAATTTGCCTCCCTTACTATTCTGTCACCAAGGAATTATACTCCTTCCCATTACAACTCACGTGTTCCCTTACTTCCCTCACCCAAAAACCGTTATGCCCGATTCAGTAAAGGGCCTACAAGATATTTTCCTCAGCCTAGTTAGCTAGCATTCTATTTCCAAGACTGCCCCTATGTTTTTTTCTTTTGTAAACTCTAATTGGATCAGGAAACTTTTCCTTAACAAGATATCTCAACCTTAATTCAACAACTTAATTGAGTGTTTGTCTTGAAAGATCTAGGTGAAATGTATATATGTTGATGACATCTTGGTAATTGAGGATAATTCTGAAGATATCTCAACCTTAGTTTAACAACTTAATTGTGTTTGTCTTGAAAGAGCTAGGTGAAATGTACTGCATATTAGGTATTGAAGCCACCATAACTTCCTTATGAACTATTCATCTTTCTTAGAAGAAATGTCTTTCAGATCTGCTTCTAAAGGTCGGCATGTCCTCTCTACAAAAGCCATGCCTATCCCCAATGATTTCTTCTTAATTAGAAACTTCCTGCTCATGGAGATAATGCCTTTTTTGGTCATTCCTTGTATTGATCCATTGTTAAGGGGCTCCAATATGCTATAATAACTAGGCCAAACATCTTCTATGCTATCAACAAAGTCAACCAATTTATGCACAAACCCCTTGACATTCATTGGAAAGCTATCAAGAGAATCCTTAAGTACTTACTTGGCACCGTTGATCAAGGTTTGTTGTTTCATAAATGTATAGAACTATGGCTACTTGCCTTCTGTGATTTTGATTAAGGTTCAGATATTGATGATCATTACCAGAAAAACAATAGTTAGCGGCGGTTGTGCAAACTGCTGCTATATTTTGATTTTCCCAGCGATTTCTATTGATGGCCACAAATCATGTTACTTTGCAGCGGTTTATGTTCTGAATTGAGGTGGCTATTATTTCTCGACAATTCAAGTAAAACAAAACTGCTAAGAAGCCAAAAAATACTTTTAAAACACCACATGAAAACCTAATCTTTCTCAATCCCTCTCTCGTCTCTTTCGCTGCAAAGTTAAAGGGTCTCTCCCTACCTCTACATGACCTTCACTTGTCTACTACCTTCAATCTAGCAATCTTCCATGGTGGTTCTCAGAAGGTTATCGACAATGACAACAACGCTGCTATCATTGTCATTGATCGCAGCGGTGATCTGGCTTTTCTGTTGGCAATGGCACTCACCAGCGACTCAAACAAGGTTTTCTCTCCATGCATAGACATGCGCGTATAGACACATGATGGGTTTACGCTGAGAATCATGTTCATGTCCTACAACAATGGAAACATTTAATGGTCTCCATGCGATGTGATGCTCGTTCTCTTGAATTCAATCTCTCATATCTGTGTGTTCAAAATGAAGGTCGAAGAGATCTTGCTCCTCATCGTCAATTCTTCTTCATTCGTCGCGGTTGGTTCTCTTTCACTCTATTTAGATGTATTGGATCTATATACTTCAGAGAAATAGAAGATTTTGCATCTTTGGATAAGAAGTTGGATCAAAGTTTGTTGTTTCATTTTAGTGTATTAGAAAGAAGAACTTTGTGCCTTTTTGGATTTGGTTTTTAGTCAATTCATAAATAAAAATCATGAACTTGTTGCAAAATATAGGAATCACATGGCTTTGTAGAGTTAGGAATTAGGATCTTTGAACTTGAAGAACAAGAGCAATCATGTTGTTTATTTTGGTTTTCACTTTGTTTTCATTTTCGTTTGCAGCAAAGCATAAAGGTTATGGAAGTGGTCACATGTTGGAGACATCGGATGATGGAAGGATCCGAAGAGATCTTTCTCAATCAGGAAATTCCTTGGGGGAAAGGCTTGGCTGACTTGAGTGATAGTTCTGATGTTAATGTTAAGAAGGTTGTTCTTCAGTAATAAGCTTTGTTGTCATATATAATTATCGGCTTGCAAATGATGCTAATCAATTTAGAGTGTATGTGTTCTTTGCGATTGCTTCTTTGCTTTAAGGCCTAGAATGCCCAGAAGGCTGGAGCTTCTGCTATTCTTGTTGCTTCTGCTACTATGAAGATATTACACTCTAGATCCTAAACAAGACTACCAATACTAGTTATGCTAGAAAAAATGTAGCTCACTGGTAGACCTTCCTAGAATTTTGTTCAATAAACTATGGTTAGCACTGGTAGCTTATCTTTCTCTATTAGTATTTTTTTTAATAAATTAGTAAAAATGTTTGTTAGTTCAAAGCCAAACAAATAAGTGACTCAAATATTGAAACATCTCAAATATTACTTTATCATTTTTAGATTTTGTCAAGAATGTCAAGAATGACCCAAAAAAATGTGCTTTATGTTATGAATGTAACCTTCTGAGATATTCCTTTGATGCATTTGTGCCTACTCATTGCCAATGTCACGTGCATTTATTTCACTTAATACTGAATGGCTTATTTGTAGGTTTGCTAAATTATTATTATTATTATTATATATTTGCAGGTCTCCTTGTTTGCTCTTTCCTTTTGGAGCTTCCATTTTTCAAGCCTATGTGCATTTGGGCTACTTGTTTACATTGGCTATATTATTTATGTCATCCCTTCTTTATTCTATTTGCACCATTTGAATGGGCTGCTTCTTGTGTAATTCATTTTCTTCTAGGCTATTAGCACTTGTATTCAATGTGGCATTACATTTCTGAATTGGAAACTTAGATGGGTAATTAAATATACAGGATGACAATGTCACAACTCGACTTGGGAATATGACCGGCACGTGAGGAATCCTATCCCCACGTAAGCCTTCTGGGTGACGTGTCCTTATGAATGCATACTTTATTGTAAAATAATACTTCAAATAAGATTTTCTTCTAAATCAATATCAATTTCTCTAATTAAAACATAATACTTGAATTCATAAAACTAGAAGTGATATCCAAACTCTAAGAACTTCTGGGCCAAAATCGTTGATCATGAAATCATAAACTATGTTATCATATGATATAAATATGAAATCCTGCTCAATCTTAAAAAAAAAAAAAGGATTATAACTACTTAGCCAATCTATTACATAATATAAATCTAAATCAGTGATTGAAATCCATACTTCGATTCTAGTAATATATGCGAAAATACATAAACTTTGAAATTAACTACAATAGCTCAAATACATGCGTGACTCAAATCCTGCCTGCAAATCTACTGGAGCCCGCTAAACTAATAAAAGCCTAAGCTAAGCCTTACAGCAATATAAAGCTCACCAAGGGATAGCTGCGGCTACTGGACCGGTGACCTAAAGATATCTACACCTGCAACTATGAGAGGAAGGGAGAGGGCTGAGTCAACGGACTCAGTGAGTAAACTCTCACCCATCACGCGCATGGGACAATCAAGGAATGTACATATAATACCATGCATGCAACAATCATAATCATTTGATATTTAAAATATATAACTATATACAAAAGCGTTTCTCATTTCATAAATTCATGAATGAACAATTGTAAACTTACAAGTAACTTGAAATCATTTTTAACTAAAGTGTGGCAGAGCCTAGGGAAATAGTATCTACTAAGCTAAATAAATACATATATAATAACTAAAATTGTAAAGTCAAATAGTCCTTGGCAGACGAGCTATGGGTACCTATCTAGGTCCCGTTATCTGTAACTATTGTGGGCAATATTGTCCTCTGATGGACAACTTGATACCAAGGTTAACGATCTGATATAATCATTAATTAACTGTCTGTTTCCTGATCTCTACTGTCTAAACTAGTTTGAAAAAATCCATAGCTAAAAAATGAGTACTCTGTCCCTGTCAAACACAGCCCCTAACTCTTAGTGCATTGGGAGTTCTGGATTTACATAATTCTAACAATCTGACCTTAGCATAACTGTAGCTGTGAAAATCGTGCCCAAGGGATCACCCGTTTGTAGGCAACCCGATCTCAAACCCCACAAAATATGTATCTGAAAGTTGCTAAGAATCATACTGAATTTCGTACCTCTTAGTACCATAAAACTAAAGTTCTAAATTCAAATCTTAAACTATCATATCTTTTTCATATACTGGATAAATCTAAAATCACAGTTTAAAACACTAGAGTTCTAAATCATGGAAACTCTAAAACCATAATAGCATATTTCTTATACCACTAATCATGCTTTATTCAATATAGCTCAACTTAATATTCTAAAAACTTTCTGAAATCTAAAGTCTGGAATACATACAGAAAGGTATCATAACTCTTAAAACATATTTGGTAAAATAGCAAACTTGCTACAATGCATACTTTTCTAATAAATCATTTCTCCAACATGTAAAACATTTTCTATAACACACAATATAGCAATCATAGTCTCATGGTTTTCCAAAATCCACTTTTCATGCCAAGAATCAAAATCATATACTTCTAGTTTTGTCATCACTTGTAAATGCATATCTAAATCATATTTTCATATTAAATTTTCATATTTCACAACCATAATGCAATAAAAATACTCATAATGATAAAACTAAGGTTATGAGATCAAACTTACTCGCCTGGAGAGGGAGAACAAGAGGGGACAACTCCACCAGAGCTCTAGGGAGTAAGGATGGAGCCAGAGTCTACCATTATAACCACAAAACTCATTAATGATTTGTGGTACCTCTAGATTATCCTAACACAACTCTGACAACATTGACGGAGCACCACTACTTGACAATAATGAAAGAAAAACAACAACCTATAACAAGGGGAAGAAAGAACACAAAGGAATCTAACATAAACCAACAACAATCACTTACTTTGGATCATGAAGGAAGAGGATTTGATCTTGGATTGGAAGAAGAAGAAGGAAAAAGAGAGAAAAGGGGGAAGGGTTTGGTTCTAACTCTAAAATGGGGAAGAACCTGAGCCCTTGGGGTTTAAAAGAGAGGCCATAAGTGAAATGGCCTCGTTTTTCTGATATTGTGCTGTCATCGGCTGCTCGCTTCAGTGAGTAAATCTCGCTGCAGTGAACCTAGGGAAACAACAACTCGCTGCAGTGAACATATCTTGCTGCAACGAGCTTCCTGGCTCGCCTGCTTGCTATAGCGAACATAACTCGTTGCAACGAGGCTATTCTACAGAATAATGCAGCAACAGCACCACCCAAAGTACGTTGGCATCTGGGTTGTCTCAACACTCACTTATTTACATTTCTTAATAAGTTAATGTTGACATTAACTTTAAAACATAAATATAAATAAGGAAATACCCCCCATTTGGATTCAAATAAAATATCACAAAAATTAAAATCCCAACCAATCAAAATCTAAATTTTGGATTTTTGTTCAAATCCGGGAAAACCTACGATTTTTCAAACTTATGGACTAAAACAAAATGTTTAAGGGTTTCATAAAATTCATTAAAAATCAATATTTAACTTATTTTTCTTTGGGGAACAATTACCGGGACTTTTGATCCTAAGAATATGGCTCTAACATATAGCCTTCCAAGGAGGTATAGGATCCACACTTAGCGAAATCCAGGACCCGACAGCATGAGTAGGTCCCGGGGGACCCTAAGGCTATACGAAACTTGTCCACTAACACGTGTACCTGGGGTATCATAGACAACTTTTATCATGAGCCCCCAATTGGATAATTCTAATATTTCATAGTTCATACTTGTTCACGGGACATGAAAATCTGGGGGATGGTGGGTCTATGGCTCTATCCAATACTTGGGTTTTTTTTTTCTTGCCCAATTTTGTCTTGGAATTTTGGTTGCATTGGGTAACCTTGTGAACAATTCTGTTTTCCTTTGCTTGTCCGATCAGGGGGGCAATCTTCAAATGACTATTCCTCAGTAAAAGGTAATGAGTCACAATATTTTCATACCTGTTATCTAAATATGCTAATGCTATTGTGTGTGTATGCCCATATGTTCATTTTCTTCTTTTCTTGCTAAACTTAAACCTTTCGAGCTGAGAATCAATTGGATTTGTTTAAATTTTGACTTAAAGTTTTTATTTAATAATGTTTTGTCCATTTTGTTTGGTAGCTAATGAAAATGTTTGATACCAGCAGTTCTATTTATGCTTCAGTATTCTCTATTTCTAGCTTTTGCTTTTGGTTTTGACATTCTCCTACCTTGTATAACATGATTGTTCCTTTTCTTTTTAATTTTTGTTTCTTATGATTTCACACTATTTTTTAGAAACGCATATCCTCACTAAGTTAGCTACATGCTTCATTGTTATGAGCTCATCATTAAGATTTTGCACATCTTCTCCATGTATTACCAAGTGTGTTTGACATTTTGGCTTAAATATTTTGTTTGTTGGGTTTTTTTTGTCTTCATTATCTTTTCTTCATATCACTTAATTGCTTTTGTGGCTCAGTCTTCATTCTTTTCAAGACAAGCAATGATAAAAAACTAAACAGGATCATAAATGTTCCATAAAATAGTCAAGAATATGACTCAAATATTGAAACATCTATCTCTGTGTTTTGGGCTTTGCTTTAATAGATAATAACTTTCTCTTGGCCATTATTTATTTCCTTGTGCTAGGTTTATGAGGAATTCAAAGCCATGGATATGAAGGAAGATAGGACAGATGAGGGTATTGCTACAAGACATGTTGGGACTATGGGTGACGTGAAGCCAAATGTAGGAGTGGACCAATTTCACCATATGTCAGATCGTCTTCCTTAGCTAGTCATCATGGTGATCATTCCAACCAAGGTAGAAAATGAATGCATCATAGCTCAAGGCTGCTTTGTTTAGCTTTCACTTAAGATACTTTTTTTTTGTTACACTATGTTAGTTTTCTCTTATGTATTGGATCTGTTTAACTATTGTTTAACATTATGTAATGACATTTGATACATGTTCTTTATTTAAAAGTTTTAAGAGTTTCATTGCAATTTTCCTTTTGGTTCATGATTGTTGATTACTAGTGTTGTATAGGATACCAATTAGTGTGTTTGACTCGCATGCTTTAAAATAAAATATTGAAAAGCGACAAGAAAAAAAAATAGGCTATCAATGTTGAGCTTTTTTGCGGCAGTTTGAAACTGTCGGTAATTAGTATTTGCAATGGTTCAAAATCGTCAGTAAATAGGATAAATTGGCTCCAACAAGTCATTATGTGATGGTTTTTAACCACTGCTATTTTCCCAAAACTGCCACAAAAAAAAATTTGGTGCCCTAACTATTGGAAAGGTTTTACGGCGGTTTGAAACCGCCGCTAAATAAACCACTGCCACAACCGCTGGGAAGCCTACTTTAGTGGCGGTCATTCCAGCAGTTGCATCAAATCACCGCTAAATGGTTTGAGGATGCCGTTATCCGCGGCGATTTGGGAACTGCCGATAAACGTTTTTGTGGCGGGTGAAAACTACCGGAAATGCAAATAAAAACCACAGCTAAATACCATTTTTTCAGTAGTGGATGGAAAATTAACCTCGAGATTTTGCACCTATGTGACTCCAATTTGGTGTCATGGTCAAGTGATAAACAGATAGTTGTTTCTCAATCCATTGCTAGGTTAAGTTTGGAAGTCTAGCGGCTACACTTGCTTATCTACTCTAGATTCAATCTTTGCTGCATGAGCTCAAAATTCTACTAGTTGTACCTATAATGTTAGTGTTGTGATGCTTGCTGCCAACCCGGTTTTACATAAATGAACCAAGCATTTCGAGCTAGATCTGGATTTTGTCTGGGATCATGTAATTCAAAAGAAGGTATTTGCCTCCCACATTCTTACCACTGATCAAATGGCTGATATACCTACTAATAAGCCCTTGCCAGCTTCATCTTTTCTCAAGTTTTGTGATAAACTTCAGGGTTCCCTTCACCACCCTTGAGTTTGAGCAGGATGATATGTAATGCATTCTAGCTTCTCTTAATAGAATTAGTTATTAGTTATGTTCTATTTTAGCTTCTGTTATCACTGTGTAACAAATCCAATTGTGATCGGTTGAGAGTCATATTAGCTTATCTTGTACATAAACCATTGTGTTAGTGCATTGTGAGCAAAGTGTGATGAATTCAATCAAATACCAATAATATTCACTGATTTCTCATTGTCTTTCTCTATCTTTCTTCTCTTTCAATTCACAGCCGGATACTCTTATAACCAAAACAGGATGAGATATTGAAGCTTATATATAAAACATGATAGTTTCCAATTTGCCTCATCCATTTGCATTCCCAAGTAAACAAGATATATTTGAAAACAAACATATAAGATTATATAGTAAACAGTGATGAACCCCCTTCAAAAAGGAAGAACGCCAAAAGAAGAAAAAACAAAACAAAAAGAAAAGAGAAAAACCAAGTGTACTATGCTAGCCTCCCTGGCTCAGCATCTACTATATAATTTAGTACATTATGTATGTAGCCTCTGCTTTCTGGCTTGAAAAACACGCCCCCTTTGTGTGGTTATTTTGGCCAACACAAGTTTTCTATGTGTCAATGAATATTTTGATGCTATTGTTTGTGTCATCTGTGTTAGTGTAATCACTCTAGCATGGGCAAAGCCACAGAGTTGTCTTGAGAGGAACACAAGGAGATGATCTCTTCTAGTGTTCCATTCATACTATCCCGGTATCTGTTATATAACGTGCAGTCTTCGGTCATTTCAGGCTTCATTGACTTTGTCTCGAGTAAATTTAATTGTGGAAAATCTTCCAGCATTAAAGGTGTGTGTGGGAGTTGATAATTTTGCATGCTTGCATAGATAGGTAATTCCATATCCTGCACCACAGATAAAAATTGTATTAATTGCCATATGCCAATGTACTAAAGTTGCAGGGGATAAATTCAGTGCAACGTTACTAAGATTTAGTAAAATTTGAAAAATGTCACTAATAAATAAGTTTAGTTTTGACAGTAAAAAATGAATACAAATTAAACTCCTAATAAATAATATAAAATTATTAGTAAAGCTCTTTCTTAACATAATTTATATACAGTATTTGTAAAGAAATTACGTACTAATAAGGATTTCGAGAACAGTTTTTATATTTTCAACAATATTTTGCATACTTCAACCAAATTATTAATAAAGAGTTTTTAACAACCCTGATAATAAATATAACTAAAAATTAAATATAGTGCTGTGTATATTGCTACACTGTGAAGTATATACGAACATGAAGACACCTGCATACTTCATGCTTAATTGGAACTAAAGCACCAGTTGGGAGTAGTGCAAGTGGAAAGGGTAAAGTGGAGTTAGAGTAGAGGTTTTTGGTATAAAAAGGAAAAGAATAAAAGGTATCTTGTATTAGTTTTAGGGAGGTAAGAGGCAACTTGAATTTGGTTGAAGTCCCCAATCAAATGCATATATTGCTGGCATGACCATTGTAAAGCTAGTTGAATTGTGATGGAGGGACGCAGCAGAACTCGCTTCTAAACGTAACTAACTTTTGCTAAAATAGGAAAATGATCGAGGCATACATTACTGATAAAAGAATGTGATTAAAGATAAAGATGTATGGTGAGATAATGTGTGTGCTTTAGTTTTAGGACGTATCAAGCCATGAGGAAAATGGGGAAGAAAGATATCTCTACTTTGGAGAACGTTTTGAGTAGTCAGTCAAAAGAAGTTATAGGGGATGGTGAAGAAAAGCTAAATTGGAGTCAGTCCAAGTGAATTTTAGAACTGAGCTTTATGAAAAGATAGGAACTTCATCATACTTCCAACTTTTGTCACTTTAGGATCAAAAGAGAACTCAAAGATATGCTATGTGGGCCACTACTAATTACAACACAAATCAATAGTAAAATTGTTTAAACGTAAACGGAAGAGGTCCGATCCAATTCATGCATACATGTAAGAAGTAATAACATAAATAGTAATTTATTTTACACATTTATGCAGTATTATTTGAGGTGTGACAATGAAGACTTAAATTGATAAAGCAGCGATATAAAAAGCAGAATATCGCTGGAAATGCATGCAGGCTTGGCAAAGGAAGTCATCATGAACATAAATGCCATGGACATGGAAAAAAAAAGGAAAAGTTAAAATACTTAGCAGACCAATATTTAATTATAATAATGATCATGCTATGGCCCATCTTGCTTTTTCATGTCTCCCCATAAATCTTCATGTTCATGCCACGTCTACGTGACTAGTGCTAAGACACAAACTCAAACAATCATGAAGTCTATATCAAATTGACAGTGTGAAATTTAAATGTTGAAATTTTACCTGAAATAGGTTTGAGGGGTAGCCTATTCCCATTGAGTACGAATTGATTGCACTGTTTGCTTCATCACAAGCAAATTGTGCATGAAAATCATCTGCTATACCGGTATCGGTAGGTGTACATGTCCCTTGAGTGAGATCAGATGAAGAAGCATCACAAGGAAATTTAGGGTGTTGATCATGATGATTGAGAAGTACTTTCTCATCCACATTTTCCATTTCTCTTGAAATCTCAAGGCCACTTGAGTCTTCCGCTAATGCTTGTTCCTCTGAGACCCACATCAAGTCCTTCTTCCCATCCTCTACTTGTTCTTCGTCTCTAGGCTTGGCTGGAACTTGAATTGTCTTCTTGAAAATGCGACACAATGAGTAGGAATCCTGTGATTTGATGCACAACTTGTCAAACAGTGTATATTTTCTTGGCTTTAATTCCTTGATCAAAGTTATGTTATTTAAAGACAACGGATGAAAGAAAAAAGAGTAAGAAGAAAAAGAAAATTTAGAAAGAGTTGGACAAAAGAAAAGAGTACGATGGAATACATATAATTAAGGACATGGATCTGATGAATTCTTCATCATTATGTTTTGATCATGGGCTATTCTTTTTGTGGAGGAGAAAAATTAAAGCTTACAAATCATATGTAAAGAAAAAGGAAATAATGGAATATTACAGGCATGTGCATCCTTGTGTAACACGGTTCAAAACATAGATCATGATATATTCAAGCTGAAGACAGAAAATGGGTCTATCAAAAAATGGGTCTGGTCTAGTGAGCTAGACTCTATCACTAGATGATTAATGACCATATATGCAAACCAGTCTTAAAAGAAGAGTACGTAAAATCCTCGATCATTGATAGCTCCCAATTGGAAAACACAAAACATAAATAATAAAAAAATTTACTTAATTAAAGCAAGGACTAAACAAGGATTTGGTCATTGGTCTTGCGGAGACTTTTGTGGCTTTCTAGGGTTTCTTGCATATACGTATAAATATATCTCATTCAATTATTATCAACTACACTTTTCAAGATACAGAGAAAACATTTTTCCCCTACCATTTTGCACAATAATGAATAAGAAGACAACTAAACTGTGACGATCTACTGTTTCCTTCATTTAATTATTTGTTATTTTCTTTTTATCCAAAACCCTAGTTTTTCTCTTTTCTGAAAATATATCAATATTGTTAAAAAAAACTCAAAATTATTTAGCTAATAGTCTCGTATACCCTAGTCCCACAAAGACATATCCCTTCTGAACACAAACCAAAAACAACTACTATATAAACTGTTACCTTCAAAGATGAGTGAGAAGTACCAGGCACTGATTCAATAAGGCGGTACTCATGCATAACCCAGTTGGTTCTAATCCCATGGGGTGCTCTGCCTTTGTAATACACGAGTGTCTTCTTCATGCCGACTGGCCTCTTTTGAGAGTGGACTGGCCTATCTTTCCCAGTGGCTTTCCAGTAACCAGCTCTTGTTGCCCTGTTAGTTCTTGATCCATTTGGGTACTTTCTATCCCTTGGACTGTAAAAATACCACTCCATGTCTTTGCTAGGGAGGAATGATTTATCTATTTTTTTTTTTTTTTGAATTCCCAATTCAATAACAAATTGGATTAATTTGGAGCAATGTTAGTTTAGCTGAACAAGGCAAAATAAATAACTTGGTGATCATATCTTATTATGTCATGTGTGTGTGTGTGTGTGTGTGTGATGATGATGATGATGATGATGATACAATCATGTTACCTGGCAAATCCCATGGTTCACATTTGTATAGATCAACTTCTGCTATGATGTCAAGCTCTATTGAGCGACCTGTTATTTTTCTTTCTAAGTAGTAAGCAACAAGCTCTTCGTCCGTAGGGTGGAACCTGAATCCAGGAGGGAGAGTCACTGGGGCCATTGCAAAGCTAGAACAATGGAGAGAGAGAGGGAGGGAAATTTTGGAAATGGGGTGGCACTTGGATATGAACCAAAACCGGCTTGTACGACGTTGGACTAAATAGGCCACTGTTGAGATCAAAGTGTTATTAATTTGCCCCTCAAAATTGAAGCATATTACAAAGTGTCGATGAAATAAAGGGCTTGTAGGGTGTGGCCTAGGTTGAGTAATTATGGTGGGAAATGAGGGGCTAATGTCTCAAAGCTAAGGCCTTTGGCTTTTTTCGAAGAGATTCTATGTGTATGGTCTTGTGTGAAAACCTAGAGGGAGAGGATAAGAAGCTTCTCTGCTTTTGTCTGCTCACAAACTAACAAAAAAAACAGGACCCCTTCAAAAGGCTGTGTGGGCCTCTAAACCGTCCATACCCTACAACACGCAATACTAGGCCTATTTTTAATTAAAACAATCACTGCCACATTTATTAATCGTATAAGTTACGGTATCTATCATCATTATACTCTTACGTATTCCAGGGATAATGTATACTTTTTTTGATGTATGTGCTACTTGTGGTAGGAGATTTAACTTATGAGCATGTGTTTTATGATGTCATTTTTCTTTTTCCTTTCAGGATATCATAATTAGATTCTTAGGCCTCCATGCAAAGCATAGCAAGGCATAGAATCTTATACGTATTGTAACATCATGTGCAAGTAAGTTGTTATACCAAGGTTGCCCCTGGTTTTCTTCAATAACACAATCATGTGAAAAGAAAACGAAAAACAATACAATAATGCTGCTTATATAAAAATTCGGACTACGTATATGCATGTTACCTTTCCGTGTTTCGGCTGTAGTATTTTCCGTGTTTTGAGATGGTAGGCTGCAGGTTTTTAATTTCTTGGATCATGTGAAATATATATACACTGGGAATTTTCATATTTTCTGTATATATAGTAGGTCTAATAATTTATTTGATTGAGCTAAATTTCTAAATCGAATTGTTAAATCAACTATAATAACTTAATATAATATAAAAGAAGATACTTAATGAACAGAAAATAGGCCTAAATAATATGTTTCTTCAACTAATATGACATTGCAGATTCAGTTTTTCAGATTATACATTGAACAAAGAGTAAAATGGTAATCTTTCTTGTGGCTCTAGAATAACCCTAAATACCATATCTGAACTCAGTATTTGGATCTTTATTAACCTCCCAACGCTCAAAATCCTCGTTTCTCTTATACACCAAGAAATATAACAAGTTACACTGAACTAATTCAAAATAAAAAAAAAATTGAAAGTTACTTTAAATTGTAGTTCACATCCACACAGGAGAAATACTCAGATGCATTGATAACAAGAGATAACATTTGTTCTGATTTATTTATTAACTGATATATAAATTTTATAGGTTATTATTATCTCCTACATCTTTTATATTTTTAATACAATAATTAATTTCTTAATTACTAAATGAAATAAAATAAATATTTTATTTTACTCTAAACATACCTAAGGATTTCTCCTGTTGCCATATTTGTGACCATAGTATTATTGTTGTGTTGTCCACCACAATCAATTATGACTGCGTCAGCAGTATTTTTTCGTAACTTTTTGCACTGCAAGATAACCGCAACATTATTAGGTATCAGACTTGATGATGAGGCTACACTCTTTTTTGCTTTCGTTAAAATGGGCAGCCACAATATTATTAGGTATCAAACCAGTGAAGAAGATAAGCAAGAAAGCTTGAGAGAATTGTGACTTTTACTGATGAACGATTCTATTGATGCACAAATACCTTGAGTGATGCATTATATATAATGATAGCACACACTGGTCTGATATTTTATCTGGGCATTGCATTTGCGTTGTTCGTCTTAAAGTTCGTACTTTAATTTCATACCTATCTATAATAATAAAAATGCTAGAAAACTAAAAAATTTATTTGAATTTTATAATGATAGTCTTTAGATGAATTAAGTCATGCAAATTTCCATTCAATAATTATCGTAATTTCTGTCCAGTTCTCCATATGTTTTTTCTGGATTTGCAACATTATTGATATAATAAGTATACAAATGGTGCGATCAACGTGAGGTTGGGCCACTTGAACTGAATGAGTGCAACATTGTCCACTATTCAATAATTAATTAAAAACGAAAGATATATTGTCACACGTTCTAATTGGTAAACATTTTTTAATTAATATATAAGGATCTTTGGCTACATTTCGCCTTTATGAGAGAGTACAAAAATTTGATCAATAGATTGTTGCCTCTCATTATGTAACCCACATCAATAGATGAAAAAAAAAATATGAAAGAAACACAGCAACTCAATCTTTTTAAAGTATTCCTTTACTTCTTTGCATGTGTTGGATAGTGAGAGAGAGTTGGCATGAATTTGAGTGTGAAGCTGCTAGATATGATGAAATATGGACATAATAGAAATAAATATTGCTATTTCAATACCTAAAAATAGGTATCCAATTAAGATACTCATTTTATCACCATTAGATGTGATAGATTAGTAGAAAAGATGGGGTGATCATCACATCTAATGACGATGGAATAAGTATTCCAATTGGATACCCACTTTTAGTGTTGAAATAACATTTGCCTATAGGAATAAAGATTAATTGTCCTGGATCATGTGTATAAGTGAAGCATAAGCATTAAATTAAGATCAGGTACAGAAAATTAAAGCGGAGTAAAGTATCTTAAGCATGTTACAGGAAGTGACATGCTGCAACATTGCTAATAGTTTATTTTCAAAGCTGATTATAGCAATATTCTTTCCTGAACATTCACTTATTTTAACAAGGCCTGCATTCTTTTAATATAATATACGATACGATTAGAGAATATTGTATTTTCGCTTTGCTTTTTTACGACGCGGTGGCATACGCGGTGTCTTTGATCTAATTGGATATGTTGGACAAAGGGGGATCCATCTGCTATGGTTTTCTATATTCAAATGCCGTGTTTGGAAGACTAGTCATCGTCATCGAGTCCAATCAAAACCGATGGAAGTTGATCGAGACCACTTAGCGGCATAACAGGAAAAAGCAAGACAACATTAACAAACGAGATTTGAAACCAATGACTAGCTCTAGCCTCAAGAAATTCTTACCCAAAATGGTTTTGAAAATATAAAAATGATTACAACAAATCTTGTTTGGTCGAGCTTTATTATAGTATGTACAAAAGCAATCTTGCGTTTCATCATTGTTTTTTGTTAGTGCA
Organism: Dalbergia cochinchinensis; assembly: GCA_031216125.1. Lineage (NCBI taxonomy): Eukaryota > Viridiplantae > Streptophyta > Magnoliopsida > Fabales > Fabaceae > Dalbergia > Dalbergia cochinchinensis. Next base: position 31,874,961 of record CM062374.1, on the reverse strand, counting down.
TATATATCTAATTTCATATGGCTATGGAATGAAAAATTATAGTTATTCTTTTAATTTTTATGAAAAAAGGGAAATAGTGTTGTATATTAGTGAGGAATGCCGTATATACATAGGAAAAATTGTCAAAAATTATAGATTACATCTTATTATAATAAGATTAAATATTCATTTGATTTCTACTGGAAAAAACATTCATTTTGATTCTTCAAAGTATATACGCGATATCTCATTCCCTCCATTGATAAATCAATTAAATTAAGCATAAGATATATATGTATATATAGATATATATATATATATATATATATTGCGTGTGTGTGTGAATTTAAAATGATTACTTAATATCTCTTTTATTAATAGTAAATTAATCACTAAATTAAATTGATCCTAATAAAATGAAAATTAATTCAATATTAACAAAAGATGAAAAATGAAAAAGATGAAAATGAACATAATGGTGTTTAAAAATTAAATTAAGGGCAAATCAAGTTGATCTCCTCTGAAATTTGGTAAAATTCACTATCCTCTTCTCTATTTATAAAATTTGCTCAAAAGGCGAAATAATTGAATGAACTTCCTCTAAGTTTATATAACCATTACATTGCTCTTTCCTCGGTCGCACAATGAACACTACACACAAGAGATGTTAATGTCACTTGGATAAATGGAAGGAAGTCGAGATGAATTTCACCCTAGAAAAAATTATTGTAACTTACCCGTTAAATTAAAACTCTTATCATCAGAGTTTTACTTTTTATGATGAGGGTTGAGTTCAAATCATATGTTAAAGTTCGTGATTTGAACTAAAAATTATGTCACTTTCACCCTAGAAGAATAGAGCTGTGCCATTTTGTGAAAAATATTTCTCAATCAAAGGATGGCTCTTTTGTCAAAATACGACCATATGCTCCGGGTGGAGTCAAGTTGATTCATTCAAGTACAATGCAGATGAGTTTGCTGGGGCCATACATGTGGGTCCACGAGATAATTCTAGCCCTTTAATTTTGGCCCAAGGGGAAAAGAACCCTTTTATCATGCATCAGCTCCTTAACTTGAAGAGGGCCCCATTGAGCATCTGAACAAATCTACCTGCCGCACTGTCACTGTCTTCTTTAATTTTCTTTTTATGTTTTTTGGCCCTTTAATTCTTTTTCCTGCCCATCTAACCTCACTTTTTCTTTACTGTTTCCTTTGTTCCTTGTTTATTTCCCTTTCCTTAAAATATCATTTTCATATGGGTAAAGACATACTAACCACTTTAATGATTACAACACAAAATCTTTGACTGGCTCTCTCCCTCACATCCACAACTATAGTGCACTGATAGTGTACTGGGCACTCAGAATTTTTAGAATTTTTGTTTTTGGGTAATATTGAGTTAGTTTTTGTGAGCACTAATTGGAGTTGCATGGTCTTTGTTGCATATTAATTGTTTGCATCCTTACTGAGTACACTACAATATAAATCATGAGCTAGACAGGGTTACTTTTGTCCTACCCAAAAAGAAAAAAGATCTGACTAGGAGTTATAAGCCAAATCAAAATAAAAGAAGGTCAAATCCTTTTGCCCCATATTTTTGGCTGGGAAGTTATGCCTCATTCAAGCAAAACGGCTATTCCAAACTGTTGTAGGTTATCACCTTTTTTATGTGTTTGAATCTTTGCTTAAGTAGCTTTTTAGTTTTAACGCTTCAAATGTGACGTGGATTGAGTTGTATAAAACCAATTCCATTGAGAGAGTAAGAGAAGAAAGGGTTTAATTTCCAGGGGTCTTTTGCCGAAAGACCTTTTTCCACAGTCCTAAAAATCCGTCCTTCAACCAATTTTCCATTCTCTCCTTAGAGCAATGTGATTTCCTTAACCTTATTCGTGAAAGAATTAGAGGAATAGCTTTTGATTTGTGTAAAGAGATTCCAAACTTACCAATTACCCCCAATGAAATAGTAAACACCATACGCTCCTAAATAAAGCGAACCTAGCCACTACATAGTTCTAGCACAACCATCACACAAGATTCTGATCCTGTTAATGTACACATAACTTTGGCACACATTTAGTTCAATCCCTCACATGGGTTTATATTCATTTTCTACAAACATATGTACATAGAGAGAGAGAGAGAGAGTTTGTTAAATCATAAATGGTTTCTAAAGCCATGCAACCTTTCACACGATCTTAGTTGTTGGGGCGATAAAGTTGGGAGCAAATGCATGAAAGCAAAATAAAGGGGTGAGGCAGATATAATACAAGAGTGTGGTGTAGCGGTGGATATCTTGTGTGGTGTAAGATATTTGAGCAATAGGAAGAATTAGATTCCCAAAAGTTGGCTCGGTGTGTGCTACCATATTAGTTTGTGCACAAAAGACAAATGGGTCAGATTCTTTCTCTCTCTCTCTCCACATTCCAATAACTTTCATGTGGGTTTCTGGGGATTTTATCTACCTGCAGTTCCATACAGAGGCAGAGATACTTACTAGAGGTTGCAACATGATAAGCTCTGTCAAATGTGTGTGTGTGTGTGTGTGTTCTCAATCTTCTTTTTTTTTATTTCTGTGACTTATCATTGGCACGCCGGCAACTTGGACCATTTTTCACCTGAAGTTTTGAACGTATTCCCTAGTGCTGAGGATACTTTCCTTTAAAGACCAAAAGTGATGATAGAGAATGACCAACAGCTAGCACTAGCGGTTGTGGCATGGTATCCTATAGAAAGTAGTAGCTGCTTGCTACCTAATAAATATATCGTTGGAAATATTTCAATCATTTTATACAGTTGATCAGTATAGGTACCAATCTTTGCTAGGCTGGTATAGAGAGAGTTTAGAGAAGAGAAAGTGAGAGAGAAATTGTGATGAACTGAATCATGATTGCCTCAATACTTATGATATATATACACTAATGTAACTTTAAACAAGTGTTACATTATTGAATCATTTTTTATTGGTGTATTTTTTTAAGAAACACACCTTAAATTAGCATTTAATAATGTCATATGGATGAAGCCTATAAAATGTCAAATTAATTTAAAATTATTTGGTGTAATTTTTATGTATCTCAAAATTAACGTAATATATTTATTCAAAATCAACAAGAACGTGAGCTATATAATTACGTTCTTATTAATATCCATTTTTTATGAAATTTCACATAAATTATTTTTCTTTTGAAGAGATTATTAATAGCATAACTATACTTAAAATTACATCAGTGTAAATTATATATATATATATATATATATATATATGCAGTGATTGATTGTGACAGCCTAGGTTTCCAAACTCAAAATTGAATATTATCAATTAATTGATGAGTTTGAGGGGGTGTGGAGGGATATATAGGGTTTGAGCCTTAGTAAACTTGCAAACTAAAGAGAATTAGCAACCCTAAGGTGGGGTCATGTAGACAACTTCTTGTAAGTAACCGTTTAGAATGACATTGTTTAAATCCCATTTTCCTAATACAACGTGATTTAGATAAGGGTATAAAATGAGCTTGATGGAAGTGGCCTTAACTACAGGGCTAAAAGTTTCTATGAGGTCAAAACTAGGCTTTTGATTCAATCCACTGGCAACTAACCTTGTCTTATACTTCTTCAAAGAACCATACTCAAAATATCCATTTGGTCCCAATAGGTGACCTCCGAGATGGTAAATCAACCAATTGTCGTGTATTATTTCTCAACAAAGTTGTATATTCATCATCCATGGCCTGCTTTGAAGCAAGTAAATCTTTACTTGTTCATGAGATGCAAGTAAATGTTTAGCTTCGAAGATAAATATTTATAGAGAACTAAAAAACCAGAAGTTACAGACTATAAAAAAAAAAAAGAAGTTACAAAAAAAGTATGCTAACTTTTTTTCATATCTGAACCTTCAGAGTTCACTTTATTCGATGCTTCTCTGAAATTATAAAGAGGAGACAGCTCAAGAGAGAGATTTCATGAAACTAGAGTGAAGGGATTTGAAAATAGATTTGAAGAAAATCACAACCACTAAAAACTCAGATCCGAGATTTGAAATGTTTGAGTGAAGGGATTTGAAAAGTTTGAATAAAAAATGGATGAAGCAAAAAGAGGTCTAAGAGGTGAATGCTTACCTTTTGGATGAATTGGAGAAGGAATGAAAAAACCTGTGAAGAAACAGAGAATTGATCATGTGAATGAAAATGAAGGAATCCAGAGAAAATAAAGATGAAAAAATGAAGGAATCTGGAGATAGTGTGGATGATTGTGTGAAATAGAGAATTGATTAAGAAGAAATCATAGAAAATCACTAGAAACACAGAAAATTTAAGGAAAAAATAGGGGTATAAGGGGGAATACTTAGCCAAGCAATTCTCTCTTTCTCTCTGCAATGCTTTTACAATCTACAATCAAGTATGAAGTTGATGGAGTTGTAACAATTTTGATAGAGGTTAGTACTTTTTTCAACGGTCAGTATAATATTTGAGATACATCAACTTTTTCTTGACACAAGCGTTGAGAATAGTAAAGGGGAGTGATATAGGTTATTTTTGTGCATAGGGGGGAGAGTATTTTTCAACAATGACACGTTCTGTTGAAAAAGGATTACACTGACAAATATATTTATCAACACTTGCAAAAAGATAGTCAATAATAATATTTTTTTTCAACACTTAATATAGGCCGTTAAAAATACATTGTCAATGATAGTAACTTTTCTTGTAGTGTTCCACGGTGGAATGAGAGAGCTCATCATTTGATAGAGGATGGATCCAAAGAGGCATGATACACTATTTGTTTGTATATACTAGCCTTAGCCCTTGTCATCACCATAGGGTGAAGGCTAATATGAATATTCACAAGCCCAATAATATGAGTAGTGGAATTGGAGGGTAGTGCCTTAGCAGACAAGGAACTGGAGGAATTTTTGAAAACACATGCTTGTATAATGCGAATAGAAGCCAGAGGAGGATCAATATCAAATAAGGTTCATAGCAGACCGTGTGTGGTGTACAAGGAGGGGATTGTCCTAGAAAGGAAATTTGTTTTTCATCAAAGGGGACATGTCTGGTGATAACTATTCACGATGATGTGTTGAGATCATCGGCTAAAAGGACACAAGGCAAGGACCTGAAATCAATCTCTTGGTTTTATCACAACACCTAGTAAAAATGAAGCAAAGCCAACCAAACACCCTAAAGTTGTCATATGGAGGTTTGTTGTGAAATAACTTTTTCCGTGGGAGAATGATGGTTTCGCGACCCGATTTGAGAACTTGATCGACACAAGGAAAATCCCCTCTCCATATAAGTCTCATGTTCACTAAGTCATGCTATATGCCTAATTTAAATATCATTTTAGCTTCCAAAATATAATTAATATAAATATAAACTCTTCTATTTCATAAATCTAGTTTGAAATCCATAATCATCAAATGAAACACAAACTGAGTTGCTTTATAGAAATCATGAAAGCCAAAATCATAAATATATATCAAGTCTAAATCATGGTGTCAAACTAAATAAATATGCATGGTTCGAGACCTTGCCCACCCAATCATTGGAGCATACTATGACAAAACTCATAATACAATAAGCTCACCTGAAATCCCCCACATGAGATAATCAAAAAGAAAAATACATAATAAAATAATAAATACAACGATATAGAACAATTTTGTATATGAGAACATAATATTCCCAAAAAAAACCTTGTAATTCATGTAAGTTATGAAGAACAATAATAAAAAGCATAATATTAATATTATATGCTCTAATATCTGTAGAGCACCTAACAAGGTTTCATATTGGACACCAAATTAGGTTTTATTATCTGAATACTCTAATAAGGGCTAGACTATCCTCTGACGAACAACTTATAGTGCCAAGGGTAATCATCTCACACCTGTTAACTCACTATCTGTTTCTCTATAGCTACCACGTAAACTAAAAGCTTGAAAACTAAATAATTTTCCTCTAAATTCTATAACTAGGCTCTATCTCTTAACTTGTAAACAAAACTTCATGAATATATAATTTTTGAAAGCATTGGAGTAAGTATGACATTCTAAAATATTCGTATTTATAGTCAAAATCCATTTATAAAATCAACATAGCAACAAACATGGCCCCATGAGTTTTCTAACACATTTTCATGATTTGCATTTGAAAGCATAAATTCTAGATGTAACGTAAATTCATAAAAATCCACATAATTTCATACTTGCAATAAAAATAATTCATAAAATCATGCTTAAATATCATAGAACTAAGAAATTAGTTCTAATGACTAAAATAAAAGTCATAAGATTGAATCTACTCATCTAGAGGAGTGGAACGTGAGGTGTCAGCACCAATAGACCTCCAAGAGTGGGAATGGTACCAAAGTCTACCATGAAAGTAACAAAACTCTTGAATAATCTATAACAACATTATAACAACCCTATGAACAATGGGAGTACCCAAGCTTGACAAACAACAATCCAATACATGAACGGAAGAAAATGGAAGAGACCAATCACAAGCAATGAACAATCCTTACTTTGGAGGAGCTATAAGAATGGAAGAAAAGGAGAGAAAAGAGGTGGAAAAAAGAGGAGAGGTTAGGGTTTCGCATTTTTTGGGTGGAAAACACATTAGAGAAGGGTTTATACAGGGAGATGTGTCACTAAATAAAACTACGTTATTTTGGGTGTGTTCTGGTTATGAGGGACTCGTCATGACAAGTTTATCTGAGTGCGTACCATCCAAGGACTGATTAGCATGCTTGCCATGGTCATGGTGATGGCGAGGGGTTACCTAGCCATGGCAAGGGTATTTGCATAAGGGGTTGTTATTTCTGCATTAATATTTTGATATGTCCGGGACCTTTCCAGTAATACCGGTAGGTCTCGGAGGATCCTAAGGCCGTAATAAACTTATTTAGGGACATATAGACTTGAAGCATCACATATGCTTGAGTGTAGGGATATGCAATGAGTTAATCAATGTAGTGCAATAACAAATGCTTTAGCCAAGAAGGAAATTAGAAGAAAGGAAATGACAAGTAGTGTCAACGCCATTTCAACTATGTGCCTTTGTTTCTAATAACTCACGTAGTATGTTACCATTATTAGATAGATTTATTGAAATTCATGCTTATTGTTACCCAAGTTTAATATTGATTACCCCATTTGCTCATATATTTCTTTATTCTTGTCCCTTTTCTATCATGTTATCTAGTTTACGCTGTTTGGGTTACTTATTTGCGATTCTGAGTATGTTTACTAGGTATAATGGAGCAAGGAAGATGGAGCAACAAAAAGGGTTGCTTGGCTAAGATTTTTTGCGCGCTACAGCACGGAAACCATTCCCAATTGCGTGCAAACCAGTAATAGATCAAAGTTCTAGTAGTGACCGTGCTATAGTGCGGAAAAGTGCTTATGATCACTCTACATATAGCGCACATATGCCGCATTATAGCATAGCAGTGATGCACCAGATGCAGAACACATGATTTTTAATGCTATTTTTAGCCATAAGGAATAAAATTAAAGGACATTTTTTGACAATTTGAAGGGATCTCTAACATCTAGGAAAAAGAGAATGTGATAGCCCTAGGCTCGTAAGAGAGGATTCTGGAAGATGGTAGCTCAATACTTGAGGAAAGGAGATCAAACGCCTATTGTCCAAGATTTCCAAATTAAACTCGCTTTAATGGCAGTTTGTCCCCTTTGCTCTTTTATTTGTATTCTTTTTTTTTTTTTCTTCTACCATTATGAGCTAAACCCTTTTTTACTAGAGCAATGATGTGGTCAACTCTTGATGATGATATTAATGGTTTGAAAGTTATCCAATTTCTCTTATTATTTTGATTGAGTCTATATGGTTATTCCTAAAACTTTGAACATTTCATTGAACTCAAGAAAGGGATTAGAATTGTTGTGGTGTCATACTCACCGCAGATTGAACAAAAAGATAAATAAACGTAGTCCACGTGGTTATTTTTTTGTGTGGAATCCATGAAATCAAACCCTCCCTTTTCTTGTAGTTTACACTAAGATTAGGTAATCACATAAGACACAAGAAAATTACAGGACTTGAGAGAATGCTTTAATTAACTTAGGAAGTTTTAATCATTATTTATCAAATAATTTGGGAATTGAGTAATGAAAATCCTAGATAACTAAGTTAAGTGTAGGGGAAATCAAGAGCCCAAGTATTCCAATAATTGAATTTTATTTTTTGTCGATGACAGATTGTTATTTTACTATATTCTGAATTTTATTGTAATATTAACAATTTAATTTTGTTATTAATTTTCCATACTCCAATTTATTTCTTTTCATTATTGTCTCCAAACTAATGGACTTTGGTAATCCTTGTACGAGCAATAACTTTTTCACTGTTATATTACTTATATAATCTGATATACTTGCCAAAGACACATCAGTTTCCCCTTTGCAGTTCCATTTTGTTGGGCAACATAGGTACAAAAAAAAATTATAATTAATTTCTTTGTCTTGTGACTATTTAGAAAGACTAGCAACTCCAAATTGTAATGCAACCATATGTTGGAAGTGTGAAAAAAAAAATAGAGTAAATTTGAGATTTAGAGTGCAGTAAGTAAAACCATGTATGTCTAAAGAATGCATCTATAAAATGAACATAATATCTAGCACATTTTATTGATGAAATAAAGGCAGGACCCCATATGCCAATGTATACAAGTTCTAGAGGGGCGATATATATAGTGGTTGAATTAGGAAATGGTAGTTCATGAAACTTATCCATGCAACCAGAAGAAAACAAGAATTAAGCATTGTAGATACTATGATAGCTGAGGGGCGCCCTAGCCTAAAATGCCAAAGACAAGAATCCGAATTCTCTTTTGCAGAAGAAGACAACAATGCTATAGGAGCTATGACAGAAACAGGTGTGAAATTTTGAAATTGATACAAGCCATCTTCAACGGTTCCTTGGAGAGAAGTGTCTCCATGGTAACCTGGCATTTAACTCAACAATGAACAAGGTGGAACTAAAAAAAATAGTCTATTATCTTTGGCAAATTGTGCAACACCAAGAAGATTCTTAGTAATGTGAGGTACATGTAGTAATCAATTCAAAAGAAGGGAATGACTAGCGGAATTAGATTTAAATGTAGAATTTCCAACATGTTGAATTAACAAACCTAAACCCATTACCAATCACCACTCTTTATAAGCCAGAGCAACATTATTTCCCCATCATTAGCTTGAATAACTCCTTCATGCCCTCGAAACTTCTAAATGATTTCTTCTTAAGCCATAAGCAAAGCTTCGAGTTCTCCCACTTCAGTAGGCTCACATTTGGAGATAACTGTTGTGATAGAAAATGGATTGTGTTCTTCTGTTAAGCCATTGAGTATGGCCTCAACATGATCTTCATCACTTATCAACAAAAATCAATGCATAATTGTTTTCTTGATTTCAAGATGGTATTCATTACTTGATCCCTCGTTCTTTATATTGACGTGCTTTTATTTGAGATGCAAAGAAAATATCTATAATCTTTTCCGAATTCTATCGGCAAAATCACAACATACCATTCTTGTGGTGAATGACTTGGTCATCGGAAAAATAAAAAAACAACCCAGATTTGAGAAGTGCATATTGCTAATTTTTCTAGTGGCAAAATTTATTGGAATATCCGATCTTGTGATATATGAGATCAAGTCATATCCTTCAATTGTGGCCCTAGCCTGTTGCTTCCACAAGAGGTAGTTTTCTTCATCAAGCTTCATGGCTATTGGATTGGAAACTTTTGTAACACTTAATGTGGAGGGTTTTGTGTTTTATTTTCTGAGGTTTGAGAGGAAAAGATTTGGCTATGGAGAGAGTTTGGAGAAGAGAAAGTGAGAGAGAGAATGTGATGAACTGAAATATGATTGCCTCAATCATTATGATACAAATGCAGAGGTATGTATACAAGTGATGGACTGTAATAGACTCGATTTTCATTATTATCAGCATTGTTGCAGAGATAACAACAAATTGGCAACTGTTCTAACTACTGACAGGTAAGCCTATCTCTTCACAATCAAAAGCTTGAGTACACCAATGAGTACGTTGAAGTGATTAGGCTATTTATTGTTGTTTTAGATGTAAATCGCACTACTATTTTTTCTTCTTTCCTTTGTTAATTGTATAAATTTCACGCCATTACAATTGCAAACGGGTCATGTGCACAAGAAGCATGTGAGCACTAACTTTGGAATTTTTGGCGAGTTCAAATTGTCCAGATTTTTCTGTGATGCTTCTTCAGGCTAGCCCGCAAAGCAATAGTTTATTTTGGGATTTTGAAATAGAGAAATCATTCATGACCCCAAAAAATAAAAAATGGAGAACACAGAGAAAAACAAACACGTTATTTATTTATTTATTTTTTCCAGAGGTGTTATTCTCTCCCTCGCTCGCCGTAGACAGTGAATCCACGTCAAAAGTTTCCCCGCTGTAAGTGATGACAGCAGCCTTTTTTTTTTAATCTACTTCGAATTCCTTTTGCTCGGTTTCCTTTTCAAATTATATTGCTTTTAGTTTTTCAGAGATTATGATTTTGAACTATATGAACAGTTCATATGGCTCATTTTTTGGATCCGGTTCATATGACTACAGAGAAATGTTAAACACCCATCACTAAATTTACATCATATACTTACACCAAGTTAAAGAGTTGTAAACTAATATACAAAAATTATAAACCAAGATGAAAAAAATTATAAACCAATATGCAATGTTATAAACCATCTTGATTTACAAATTTTTGTAAATAAATTTATAACATCTTGCACATAATTTATAACTTTTTCTATACTGATTTATAACATTTTACTTGATGTAAATATATTATGTAAATTTAGTGTAGATATGTATCACTCCTCACTATCTTTAGTTGTGATAGGAATAGTGTGATAAATGCGCAATTCTGGACTTTGAGGCCCAAGCTTCTTTAAAGATAAGGTAGGTAGTTGAACTTCCAGGTTCTACCTCTCCAAGAAGAGAAGAAAAACACGTTTTAAGTTCTAAATGAATAGTACATTGTCCAAAACAAGGGGAGTATCAGTGATTCTGGAAACTGATCGCGTGCTGTGAGAATCACATTTTCACTTCTCATTACACTTCATAGTAATGGGAAGTACTAGTGGAGTATAAAATATAATTTAATATGAAAAATACAAATCTTAACATGATTTCACCTAGAGTCAAGGATATGCCTCAATACAAAATATTCCAAAACTTAACTATATCAAACAATTGAGCTAATTTTACATTCACAACATAGACGAATCTCAACCCTTTCCTAACTATCTGGACCAGTTTAAAACCAGCCAGCAATTCAGAATGCATTCTGCAATATTACCTATGATGTGAGCATGTGTATGGCCTGGAAAATTTTAACTTCCAATGATGAGTGCAAATAATAATCTTAAACACATTGTATCAACCTAATTATATGACGCCATATCACGCACCGGCTTCATTACTTAGCTTGAGAGTCACTTTAATGTTCATTGCTGCAAGCTCTGCCGCCAAATATCTAAATACATAGGGCATGGCAACAGTCTCCATGCCTTTGCTCGTTTGGCATGCATGACAAATGACCTTCTTTGGAGCTCTTCCGGGAGGTAACCCACCGATCTCCCGCACCGGCCGCTTTTGAGGCTGGAGGAATGTTGTTGTAAGGATGCTTCCACAAAGGGAACATACATCAGCAATGTGATAATCAGAACAGGTGTGCAACCTGTCATGCAAAAGATAGGCAGCTCCATGCGCAAGTAGTGAGTCGCGTTCCATTTCACCAAATCGAATTCCTCCACCACGCTTTCTTCCTTTTATTGGCTGCCGGGTAACCTGGTCAATTGTTCCAGTAGATCGAACCTGTAACATAGAAGCAGCATTTGGTGTTAAAAATCAAATGACATTATAATTAAGTAGTAGACACTGAACAATTTGTTGCAACTGAGGCCAAGAGGTGGGGAAGACAAATATTAGGCAATCAACTCAAATGCAATGGTCAATTTCGGAACAATCTTCTAGATGGTGTCTTTTCTGTTGTGTGCGGAAGCTAATTCACAAAATGAAGACAAAAATTAAAATAAAGGGAAGTTCCACTAACAAGTACATGATTGAAAGTATAAAAAGTTGAACACTGACCATCAAAATTGAAACTGTGTTTTTAACTGTTTCTGGCCCAGTATACAAGTGAAAATTTGGTATTGGCTGAATTTATTGCGACCATTGCAGCAAAGTATAGAGAAATGAGGGAGCAGAGAAACATACAGGCAAGCTATAATTTTAAGAATCAGGTATCATAACTAGTAACAATAAGCAATTCACTAGATGGATAGAATCATCAGAAGCTGAAAGGCCAATATAAAAGTACCATTGTCAAAAACTGAAATAGTGTTAGCCAAGTTTAAGAAGCAAAATCTAGGGAGATAGCTTGAATGACACCAACTGTCAATCTTTGAATTTTGATTACCAGGTTGATTACTGATGGAGGGAAGTATGAAAACTTATTTTTGCAATAACTACCAAATTAGTCTGCAAAACCTTTAGAAGGGAGTCTTGGCTAAATTTACTGGTGGAATCAAAAGAAACAGGCTTAAGTGCCTTAAGGAATTGTAGGACTTTCAAGCGCCCTCATACATTCTTGGCTTCATTGTCTGTGTTCTGCAAACGATGATTTTAGAGGTGCTTCTGCAGAAGACATGCAAAGAGATAGGGCTGCCCTTGTTATTTGGGTCAAACTCTAGAATACATGTCTTTCACCTCATCCTTTCTATGTACTCCTCTGTCTTATTAATAAAAAAGTGCTCTAAACAATTCCTTAACAATTTAGCACCGAGACTGAAATCATACTGCAAATGACCAGTTGTATACAGACCCATTAGGAGTTTGAATAATAACCTCTACGGGTTCTAATACATCACAGTATTTGATTCAGAAATGGTGCAAAGGAGAACTTGACTCCTTCCAACTCCATCAGTAATATCAAAAAAAATTTGAACATAGGCTTGGCATACAGGTCAGTGCGTAAGTTTCTCATATCTCTACAAGGTGAAATTACAATTATCACTTTGAAGAAATTTAATTAGAAGCACCAATGCTAAAATCTTTGTTTGGAAAAAAATAAATAAATAGAAGTTATTAATTTCTTTTCAAAATAATTCCAGGAGATTGAAAGAATCCTGCCAAGTTAGGACCAAATATCAAAATCAAGTATATCACTTACAATTTTCACTTTTGAAAGAATTTAATTTTACAATTTTCACTCTTGAAAGAATTTAATTAGAAGCACCAGTGCTAAAAAAAACTTTGAAAAGAAAAGATAGAGAAGTTACTGGACATTAATTTCTCTTCAAAATAATTTCGAAAGATGAAAGAGAATCCTGCCAAGTTACGAGCATCATTTTGCTGAGTGATAGGTTAATAGGAAGGCAAAGCATTTTGTTCACCTGAAATTTGTCTGAAACCATGTGACGTAGACGCTGGTAATAAACAGGTCCAATAAAGATCTCACAGATTAATTCTGTTCCATAAACACCACTGTACAGAACCTCCAAACCATGATAATTGAATCCCTTTTCTCTGAGCATGAGACCAAGTTCATCAACAAGTGAACCTGATTTTTCTTCAGACTCCCCACTATTTTTCTTCCCTGAACTTTGAAACGGAGTTGCATCTACAAATTCTCCACGTAAGCTGCCTCCCTGAAAGAAGTTATAATCAATCTTTAATAACTTCCCTAACATAATCAGTCAAAAACAGAAGACCCCATGTATAACAACCCAAACACAAAAATGCTTGCAGAGAAAAAATAAAATGAAAACTACCCAGAAAATGATGTACCCAAAAAATAAGGTCATTATTTTTACATGACAGCTTTATTTTCCATCAAATATTCCAAATCAAAAGAACAGCAATTTGTATGATTATCTTCACTCATTTATTTAGTTGTAGTACCTTAGCAGCAACGGATTCCAAAAGCATTGCAATTGTCATCCTGGAAGGAAATGCATGCGGATTGATGATGAGATCTGGTCGCATCCCAGTAGTTCCAGCAAATGGCATATCAATGTCTGGCCATAACTGAGAGCAAACACCTTTCTGTCCGTGTCTACTACTAAATTTATCACCGATGATGGGGTTCCGAGGATGCCGGAACCGTATGTTGACCTGCTCCAATAATTATAAGCACTATCAAAAATTTAAAAGATTGAACTGAATAATCAATTGTTATCAATTTTTGCTTCTGTTGCTTGTACTGTACAAAAACATTTGGTACGTAGCCGGGATCAGTCAGCATAGTGGCTAATATAAAAGTACAACCAGAAACATATACGTAGAGATCTTAAGTTGTATATCAATGAACCGCTTGTGACAAATGAACTGATCAAAGTTAAGCATCCCTGTATGTTCATCAGGACCTATATGCCTTACACCAAATAGATGCCAAATGCTTAATCATATCCCAAATCAACTGTTGTGCCAATTACACACCAACCAAAGCAGCGAATAATAGCATATATTCCATATTGTTATGAAAAGACTTGGTGTGCGTTTGGATGGGGCAATTATAGGGCGAAATGTAATTTTTGAAAGGATTTAAAATTTATCATGATAAAATATCCTGTTTGGATATTCACTTCAAAAAAATTGTAGAATTCAAGGAATTTTAAAGAGGAATTTTATCTACCTAAAATAGAGGATTTTAATTTCCACTTATGAAGAGGAAATTTTGGAAATCCCTATATGTATATATATATGCTTTTCTCATTTTGGTAACTCACTTCTATTATATTCCATTATAATTTCATTATATTTATGAGATTTTTGTTTAATGTTATTTTTAATTCATTTTTTTGCATTTTAAATTTTTTAATATACAATTTATATTATATGATGTTATATTTATGTATCATTCCATTTTATTTATATAACAATTAAACTTTATAATTCAAATTTAAAATATCTTGTGAATAAGATAATTTATGAAATATGAACTCATTATAATTGATTTTAGATATGTTAAATTTTGATTTTTAATAAAAAAAAGTTGTTCTTTCAAAAAAAAAATACATAATTTTTTTCAAATAAAATATGTTAAAATCAAGGTAATGTAATTACCTCACCCAAACAAAGTATTTTACAAATGAAGGAAATATAATTATCTATCCAAACAAAAAATTTAAAAATTGAAGAGAATCTAATTGAAGCATTTTAATTTCTAAGTATTTTAAATTCCCTTGTATTTTGGAAATACTCCATCCAGACACACACTTGTGCTTCTAGTTCTAACAAAACCATTAAACTTGGTCACCAGAATTAGTCCGGTGAGCTAAGACACCCAATATTCACTAAAAAGGCCAAACAGTGGCTAACCATGACAAATAAACAGAATTGAACAAGATGATAATATTTAAAGAATTGATTTTAGAGAAGCACAACATTCACCCTCAGACCAGCGGAGAGAGCACAAGAAGCCTACAAACCTGGCACATGTCCTTTGTATTTATTCTATAAATAAAACACTCCAAATAAAAGACTCAACCTAGCACTCTATGGGTTTCCAAGAGGATTATGAAGATAACAAGGAGCTCAATTCAAACAAACGAGGTAGTAAGGGATTTGCATGCAAGTAAAAGGCCCAGGGAGCCTCCAATTCAGAAAATTACTAGTCATTTATGTTATATAAAAAAATGGAACCTGGTTTGATATAAAAATTGTGAATAGGAGAGTTATGTAAGGAGATTTCAAACAAATGAGATAGGAAGGGATTTGCATGCAAGTAACCTAGAAAAGTAAAGAAGGCCTAAGGACTCTCCAGTTTAGAAAATTACTAGTCATCTATGATACAAACAAAAATGGAACCTGGTTTGATATAAAAACGTGAATAGGAGAGCTATGCAAGGAATACAGTCAATAAACAATGACATTGGAAACACTACGTAAAAGTTCATTATTGTCAATGTAAGGCCTGGTTGGTTTGAGTTTCCAATTTTTAGTTTTCATTCTCAATTTTCCAGTTTTCAGGATTTTGTGAAGGAAAAACTGAAAACTAAAAATAAAAACTGAAAACTGAATTTTGTAGTTTTCAAAATTTTCAGTATTTCCTTCAAAAAATCTAGAAAACTGAAAAACTGAAAACTGGAAATTCAAATCAAACAGACCCTAAATGTTTATTATTATCAATACCCTAATCAACCGTAAATATTAAGCAATTAGGTTGAGGAGGCCTAGCAACAGTTCTAATATCTATTACACACCCCGTTAAACCAAAATCCCTTGGGCTAGGTGCACAAAGCATATGCCCAACATGTCCTGTACTGAAAATTTAATTTAATTAGAATAATGTGTACAACAAGGATAAAACTTTTGAGCCCTAGGTCAAAGGCATCAATACCACGTCATGGATTAATCAACACAACCTTATGTATATTAGGTGGTAGACCAATAATTACTATAAATTTAACAATAATAAATTGTAAATGTTCAAAATTCTTGACCTACTTTCTGATAACACAAAATATATGCAAAAGCATTGACTCACCTTCTGAAGGTGCTTCTTGTTTTTGCCATCAACAGCAACATAGTCAACATAAACAGGTTCAGAACCCTTCTTTTTGTAGGAGCGAACGGAACTCGTCACCTCATCATAAATGCTACAGTAGGGTTCATCTGGTCGTATCATCTGATAGTCACACATTAAGATTTGCATTGAAGAAAGTTGCAATCAGGAGAGGGGGGTGAGAGGGGGAGGGAGAGAAGGGAAGGGAGATGAAGGCAACCTGACCAACATGTGGAAGGCCATCTGCATCTATCGTATGATATTTCTCTATGTTGCTTCTTCTGAATATTTTTGAAGATCGGTCTGACTTGCGGCCTTGTTCAGTCAGGTCAATAGTTTCAGTCTGCCATAGTAGTCACCAACTTTACAATCAGAAATTGCATTAAGAAACATCATCCTATATTTGAAGCAGACAGCTGAAAATTTCAATATAACCCACACCTTAAAAGAACAGGCGAAGAAAGGAAAGTTCAGATACATACACAAATCAGTATATGCAGCACATTTTTAAAGGAATTTGGTCACAAGAAATATGACTGTTCACAAACTCTAGCAAGAGCATAACAGCATATCCAGGCCAAACTCAAGTGATTATTTGGCCCGATAGGCAGGACCTTGAATAACCTGTCCTAACAGAATGTCATTGGAAAAGGAGGATAGATTCACTAAGAGATCAACGGTCATGCCAACAGGATGGCAGTTAAGAGAAAATCCCTGCTTACTAGAATAATCAAGGATCCATTACTTGTTGCTGGTGTGGATGGGTGGATGGGTGGGTTGGGGGTTGTGCGAGAGAGAGACGGCAAGATTACCCTCAAACACCACAACAACTCAACCTTGTCCAGCTAGGTGGGATCAGCTACATGAATCAGACAACGTCACGGCATATGCAGATTATGACAGCACAATAAAGGTAAAAATTTAGAGCGACAATTGA
Source organism: Dalbergia cochinchinensis (assembly GCA_031216125.1). Lineage (NCBI taxonomy): Eukaryota > Viridiplantae > Streptophyta > Magnoliopsida > Fabales > Fabaceae > Dalbergia > Dalbergia cochinchinensis. The sequence continues at coordinate 31,857,477 of CM062374.1, read as the reverse complement.
GCTTGAATAAAAGAGCACTGATCAGAGTAAACAACTGAAACTTCAAAAATAAAACATCATAATATTGCATATCACCCAGTGTTGTTAAATTGCGCCACCATGGCGCCATGAAGAATCTGCCATGGAGACCTGCATGGCGTGGCGGCTTGTGGCAGCCGCAATTTTCATGGCGCCATGCAGGTCAATAGCGGAAAGCAGCCATTTTTCCGAGGAAATAAGAAAAAAAAGGTTATTTTAGGGATTTTGGGGGTTGATTAAAAAGGGAACCCTCACCCATCGAAGACCATTTGCTCTCCCTTCTCTGTTTCACACCATCTCCAAGGGCAATTCTTCAAAGCGACCACTGCACAACCTCCGCCGACCTCCGTGCGACCCTCAGCCACCTCCAGCGAAGCAAATTGACCGGCGCCGACGGCCTCCATCTTGCAGCAACCAAGTTGGGGCCACTTCTTTGTTCTGCCTTATGCCTTCTACTTCATTTTTTCTTCTTTTTCTTCTTCTTCTTCTTTCTCATGCTTCTTGCCTTCTTCTATTTCTGTTTTCAGCTCTTTGGCTTTGCTGAGGCTTTGATTTGTATTTAGTTGTGATTGTTTTACATCTTTTTCTCGATATTGTGATGCATTTGATGAATTTATTTCAAAGAATATATTCGCTCTTCATATATGTTTTTAGTTTTATTATTTGTCATATTTGGAATTTTTTGCGTGTTTTATTGTATATATATAAAAATATTTTTCAGTCTGCCATGGCCTCCGCCATATCCACAACACCGTCCACCATTGACAACTATGATATCACAACAGTGTTGTGAGAGACAAATACTGCCATATGCAAAGCAAGAAAGCTTAATTAGTGTTGTCAGGTATCAAACCTGATATACTTGTCCATGAAACATTCCACGTTCCACCGATGACTTATTTAGAATCATGGCATCCTCCATATCATATCTGTAATTCGTTAACAAAACATATATATAAATATATGTAAATAGAAAAAGAAGATATAAACTGAAGTTGGTTTGCATTGAAGCAGTTACCCCGTATATGCCAGAACTGCAACTATTGCATTTGTTCCTGTTGGAAATTCATTGATGCTATATTTAGTATATGCACTTGTGCGCACAATGGGACTCTGGGGAGTCTGAAAATGCCCCAAATATTCAAGTTAAAAGAGGAGGAGAAAGCATAAGCGATGATATGCAAGATGCAAGGGATGTGAATAACTACAAGACCACTTATTATGGTTGTTCCCTATTTTTATTTAGAACAGTGGATATCCGCAATATATACCAAGCAGATTTGAGCAAACCTGAAGATGATATAATTTTTGATCTGCACGATGTTTAATTGTTTGCAAAGAGAATGCCATCGTTTGCTTAGCCATCTACATTGTAAACAAACAAGAACTGAAAATCTGTAGCTTAGGCAGATTTGAACACACCAAGACACAATAAAAAAGATTATAGGACCTGACACTGGTACATATTTCTTGGGCTCTGATTGTGATCTGACCATGGTGTAAGATTCGCAACTACACTAAGCATACTTGTTGGATGAATTTCTTCATGAGTTGCAGGAAATGAACTTTTCCTTCCTCCATCTCCACCATCAGGACAACTTATCTCCATGAAAACCTGATAAGGAATATAAAAAACAAATTTCACAGCTCCCCAGGAGCAAGTACTCATCTCCATAAAGATTGCTTTAATTTCAGTTCCAAAATAATTATACACAAACTAATATCTATGTTGACCTGTTCAAATGGCCCAATAAGTTCAATGTTTTCACATCCATCAGAAGGAATTGATATATTTCTCACTGGCCGAACAAACCTTGATGGCGATGTGGACAGGTAGAGACCGGGATATGCTCCACCCATGCTCAATGGAACATAACCCACCTCTAGATCATCAGGAATCTGCATTACAAAACAGTTAAATCAATATCAAGTAAGATGATATATTATACAGGAAGAAAAGAAAATTTGACAATAACAAACCGCTGCAGCAGATGACACTTTTAATCGTCTTATGTGAGCCACAACTTTCTCAACTTCACTGGAAGGTATACAACCAACAATACAACCATCTAAAAGAACAGTAAGAACTTCAGGTGGGCCAGGAAGAGCAAGCTTTGGCAAAGATGGTGTCATTCCAACCTCAACTAAAATATTGAGTATAGACTTTTTTATTTTAAAGAAGTCTTTAACGCTTCCTTGAGAATCAAAGAAGGAGGTAACCCCTGAAATAGAGAACCAAAAAAATAGTGACCTCAAATGTTGTATGAATTTAATTACTGAAAAACAATGAAATTCCACCTAACCAATTAGTAGTTTATGAGCAGTAACATTCTAAAAAATTTACCATGTAAACAAATAATTGAAGAGTAGGATATATGCAACAGTGTTTCACTTGGACAGAATTTATATAGATGTTGATTTAGATCACTAGTATCCAGAGTGCACCTAACTCCCAAGTGAATTTAATAGGAACCACCACAAGAAAGAAAGAAACAGAAATGAAAGAAAATACCACAGTGAGAGTAGTCTCGAGTATTGAAAATGCAGAAACAATGAGAAAATAAGCACTATAGCAGCTCTACTCTCCTATGCCTAAGCCTTTTGCCAAAGAAAATGCGTACCTCCCCCTTACACCACCCAACAATTATACCCTTCTAACAGAATTCTTCACACGCATACACTGCATATTCCCTGCCAGCACAAAACAGTAGATACCAATGCAAGCTAGTCAGGACCAAAGGGGCCCCACACGATTCACCTAGGTCCTGACCTGTATTACCCATAATACCCCTATATTTCTTTCTTTTCTACACTTCAATCCCCATAGGTACTCGCTCTCTTAACAGAACTCCAACTAATCTGGCTCGAGCCAGATCAGTACACTATAAAAGATAAATTTTGTTTTACCAAGAATAACTTCAGTAAAATTTGCCTAAAGTCTATTAGTCTCTATGCAAACCTAGTCTAGAGAACAGCATCCATTTGAAGTTGTGTTCAACAGGCAACAATGAGTGAATACAAGTCGAGTGACAATATTCGATATGTAGTAAGTACTGAGAATGTTCCGACATTTTAAAGGTAGATCAACAGGGAATGGAATAGTCACTGACAAGTATCCGAAATTATTAGGTATGAAATATAAAATCTTGTAATTTTTTGATTTTGCAAAATTGAAAAGCTGAAGACAAATGAAACAGCAAGAGGAAAAACAGAAATAACTTACTACAAGTGCAAGTCATATGGTTTAACAATCCACAGGGCTCCCCATCAGGAGTGTGCACAGGACAAAGAAAACCCCATGATCTATTTAAAAGAAAAACACAAGGCTCATAAGTAATAGACCTTTATATGTGTATGCACATTATAACAAGATCATGTGATCTTCTGAAAAAGTAAAAATGTACTAACTCAGGCAACAGTTTCCGGACAGTTGTAGTACGAAGTCCAGCAAATGAGGCCCCTCGATGAACAGAGCGAAAATGCGAAAGAAAACGTAAGAAGTTCAGCCTTTCAGCCTGAACTGTGTAGCCTGCCCTCTGATCAAACAAATACAACCAATGAATTTACAATGGCATTAGGCTAACAAAAACAAAGATGGGTAAAGCAACTAACTAATTATACTTGCATAATTAACATGAAATTTATTTTTTTTTTGGGATAAAAGAGAGATTTTAATGAGATGAAGAGATGAATAACACAAGATAGGAGGACAAGATGCTATCAATGAGGTGAACTTCCAATCTTTCAACATGTCTTGGAAGGAAATTTCTCTGTAAAGATAATGTGCTTTACCCCAAATAAAGGTCAAACGCCTAATCCTATCCCAATCCCACAAAACTTGCTTATCTAAAAATCTAAGTCAAGGTGTGAGAATTACGCTCCAACCAAATACTCCAAATAGTGGTGTTTATAGTACATTGCCTCAACATTTTTCTTCTCTCTCTCTCCTTTTTTTTTTTCTTTTTGGGAAAAAAAAGAGTACATTCCATGAAACGTCAGCCGTAGGACAATGCAGAAACAGATGTGTTACTGATTCTGAATTCATGTTAGGATTGAAACTGATTGTATGTGTTTATTACTGAGAACCCTTGGCAATACACCAAGAATCTCTAAGAAATGATACAAGTATGAACCCTAGGAGAGTATAGAATCTCCAATCTCTAACAGATACAAATGAATTGACTAGACACCTAACTAATCCTCATTTCCCTTTATTTGCACTCACCAATCCCCTAACTAACTAACTTCCCTATCTAATCTCTAACCAACAGATCCTAACAATTTACCACTCAACACATCTGGGAAAATAGTCTTATGTGGCCTTCAAACCTGTAACATGTCATTCGTATTAATTTTGTTAAGCTATGTAGTGCAAATGAAGGCTTTAACTTTAGAGGGTGCTTTGGACTTCCAAATAGATTTATCAAGGTGGAAAGAAGTTATACTTTATGAATGAATTAGGAACTGAAATAAGATTTGCCACTAACTAGGATCAAGAGAACACAACTTTTTATTTGGGCTATTTGCTACTAATTAGGCCTCATGCCAGAAGTTCAAAGGTGGGCCTAGGGCGCACGACGTCAACCGACCCCCCTTATCCCACTATTCTTCCCAAATGTCTGGGCTTGGTTCATTAAGTTAGAAAAAGAACTAAGCCCTTTTATCCTATAATTTCTAAGCTCATTGTATTTTCCTCAGTCAATTGGGCTTTAGCCCATACATCAAAAGTTTGCCCGAATTTCCGGGAGTTCAACTCTTTTTTATTCTCCTCTCTAGATTGGCTGGCCTTCTAGAAGCCTTGCAAAATCAAACTCCTCTCTTTTTAACTCCCTCATCATGGTCCCCTCTTTTGTTACTTTATTACAATTGGTTGAATCATCATTTTCCCATTGGTTGAATCATCATTTTCCCTTGATCGGTTTTGGTACCGCATGAACTGAACCCGATGTTCGAAACAAACCCTGCAGTTACAGCATTGCCCCCACTGACCCCTAACCTTGTGCTTCCATTCCGCACATTACTTCTAGCAAGTTTTATTATATCACCTGAACCATCAATAATCCCCCATTCAAAATAAGTGTTTCTTCCATCAATTAATTAAGCCAGATCCATTAAACAGAATGATGAATTGGTTTCTTTAGATCTTCTCTTACCTCTTCCCTTAAACCATTCAAGAACACGCTCGTCAAATGCTTCTGCTCAATGGGTAGTAATGGCCCTGCACAAGTCTCCAATTCTTCTCTGTATTTGTGGTAAACCCTTCTTGCTTCTGTCACGGCAATATCTCATGGATTTGGATCACTAAAGGCTGAAACCTTCTGTGAAAGGCATTCCTAAGCATGGCCCACTTGGGATTCTGAATGCGAGCAGCTCACCAAAGCAACCAAGTCAATGTTAAACCCTTCATGGCCTCCATAGCTGCACAACAAATCTCTCTATCTGGCACCCCTCTTACTTGGAAGTACTGTTCCACCTTACCAATATATAAGCATCACCAGCCAAAAACAAAGGTATCTCCAATATTCTCCATCATTGTTGTTGCCTTATCCGTGATCGTGACTCTGAATTCTCTTCCTGAACCCAAATTCGCAATGCATTGGATTATTGAAGGATACCCCAACATTGTATCCTGTCTTCTATATTTCTTGGATGTTGTCCTCAGTACTACTAACCCAAGTCTTCAAAATCTGGCAACAATCCACCTTAGCTTCCCCTTACAGTCGCATATCTCCTGGCAGGAGACTCAACTCTTGCAGGCTTCTTTCCATCAGCTCCATCTTTGCTCCCATTCTCATTCCAATCATGTATTGCTCCCTAAATCATGGAGCTTTGATACCAGTTGATAGAACTTGTGCAAAGAATAGCAAGAAAACCCAAGAGTGTGTATTATTTGCTAATGAGAATGCAACAATGTCGAGATATTCAAGAAATCTCTTGCTCTAGTGGTTCCTGAGTCCCTAATTTCTCGCCTAATGATTTCTACTCCTCTACCACCCTCTTTGTACCTTTAGTTAACTATTAATTCTAATTAAAAACCACCGAGACCCATTAAGTATAGACTGCGTTCCTATTTAGTATCTAATTCCGAGGAATCAGGTTGGACACAACAAAATTGCAAACTAAAGATACAATACAAGTTAATTTTCTAGACAAAGAGCATTAGTTTTGACATTTGCCAGCTGGCAAAGATAAACTCAGACATAATTCAATCAAGAATTGGCAAGTGAATACCTGCTGCAGATCTAGACCCGTTTGTGTAACCAATCTTCCAGTTTTCAACATATTTTCAACGGCTGTACTGACTTGCTTTGATGGATTTTTATCAATGACTTTCTTAACTTGCATAACTGCAATGTCCAAGAGGCAAACAACGTAGTGAAAAAATTGTGATACAAAAACCAGTTTAGATACCAAATAACAGTAGAGTGCATTGGATAACAAAAGGAAGACTCTAAGGGTCTGTTTACTGCTTCGATTTCCTATTTCCATTTTCTGTATTTTTTTTTTCCAAAATTTTATGTAGGAAATATTAAAAACATTGAAAACAATAAAATCCTGATTTCAGTTTTCATTTCCTATTTTACTATTTTCTTCACAAAATTTTGAAAACAAAACCCACATAATGAAAACAGAAACCAAACATACCGTAAATCATTTATGGTCACATGATTATTCCAATATTTTAAGAAAGCAGAGTTTGGCAAATAGCAAAAAACTGAAAAAAAAAAAAAATTAATTCCTAGGTAATAAAATTAGAGTCTATAAACATATACGTACTGTCACTAAAATCAAACTTTTTGGTTTTTTTATTCATCTCGTCTTGCAGAAGCCTTTTCCCTCTTTGCAGCCAATCTTCCAGTTTTTCCTAGGAAAGACAACAAAAATATAAATGCCATAAATGAGGAAGAACTTAAGCTTCAATACCTCTTTTTAGTGTGTTTGTAAAAGAAATACTTCGAACAGAGCAGCAAAAGCTTTTAAAAACATCTCCTCTTAGCAGAAGACAATAAATAATACGGCAAATATTTTAGTTTAACAAGCCACTAGAAGTGGGCTAGCAATGAAACGTTTGGGTAGTTTGCATCAGGTCAGAGATTCAAATCTCAATACCATCAATGTACCAAGAAAATATTATAGTTTGACAACAAATATACAATGCAATAGGTTTAAAGGTCTCTCTACCTTAAGATAAAGTGTAATCAGATGACCAGGGAGTAAAACCTCCTGATTTTGCAAGGAGTCAGGGTTGTCCGGTACCGATGTCTGATCTATAAGTGAGAAAAGTTTCTGCAGCATGAAGCTGAAAGGGAGAAGAAAAAACAAAAGTTAAAATGTGAGAAAACAATCTATATATCCTCTACCAAAAAGATTGTTAAAGTAGAAAAAGAATAATAGAGGAATCAAGGAGAACTAGTATATTATCTGAACTTCTTATTTCTATTCAATCATCATACACACACTGATAGAGCTATTTACTGAAGAATCACTTTATTGAATTGGGATGCTGATAAGGCTCCAGAACCCTAATCAAACAGAAACAAGGAAGAACCCTAGAGGAGAATATAGTCTCTCTGATCTCTACTACAAGCACAAATGAATTCACCTCCTTTACAATTGTTCCCTCCTTTTCCTTTCATTCTCCTGTTCCTATTATGATTTCCCTCCAAAACTACCCTTCTCTAATTGCTTCCAACTAACTTCCAGCTGTCCTAACTCCCTGTTGGTCGTGCATAGTGGGCCCATCACCCTTTCCTCTGTCTCCTCTCATAAACCCAATTACCTACCCCCCCCCCCCCTTCTCTTTTCTGCAGAGCCACCTTGTCCTCAAGGTGAGCTTCTGGAAACCTGTCCAACAAGGTGCTAAGCAATTTCCAGGAGTTGTCATGATGTGGAAAGCCTTGCCACTTCACCAGCACCTCAGCAGCACCTGTAGGGGTATAGCTGGTCTGTAGCAGCTCCTCAGGTTAAGTTTTGATCACCCCGTCCTCAGTTAAACTGAGAGGGAGTTACTGTGGTTGAACTTGGGAGGATGGTAGGATGTTCTATATTTAAGTTTAATCCCTGCTGCCTTAAACAGTTCTGACCAAAACTTACTGAGAAAGAGGGGGTCTATGCCTGTAACTATAGCAATGGGTAAACCATGAACGCGAACTATCTCCTTAACAAACACCATAGCTACATCCTTAGCACAAAATGGATGGGATAAAGGAACAAAATGAACATATTTGATCAGGCGGTCCACCACTACCATGATAGAATCCTTCCCTCTCCCGGGGGGGAGTCTTGAAATGAAATCCATAGAGATTTCAGACCAAACCTGAGGGAATCCCCAATAGTTGAAACAATCCAGCTGGTGAAAATGTTTCATACTTGCTGGTTTGGCATGTCTGACACTTTAGCTACATAATCCTCAACCCTTTGCCTCATACCTCTCCAATATATGGATGCAGTCCGCTTCTTGTAAGTTCTGAAAAATCCAGAGTGACCCCTAGTGGCAGTATCATGAACTTCTGCCAATAAAGTTGGAATCTGAGAGGAATCCTTAGGGATGACCACTCTCCCTTGGCAAAAAAGACGGCCATCCTTCAGATTATAACTAGGGAAATCAATCCCTCCCTGCTGTAAATTTTAGATAATGGTTTAAAGGTGCAGATCCTCCTCAATTTCAGCAGCAACGGTATCCCACATAGATGTCCAGACCACTGAAATAGCTTGGCACATTATCTGTCTAGAGAAGGCATCTGCTGCCTCACTCTCTAAACCTGGCCTATTTTGGATTTCAAAGCCAAATCCCATGAGTTTGGATGTCCATTTCAAATGATCCTCCCCAATCAGTTTCTGATCCATTGGGAATTTAAGACTCCTCTGATCAGTCATGATGGTAAGTGTCCCCCTAAGAGGCCATTTTGGACTGCCAAAACAATGGCCATCAACTCTCGTTCATATGCTGACTTTTATTGAGCTCGCAATGAGAGAACCTTGCTCAAAAAGGCTATAGGGCAGCCTGCTCGAGATAATACAGTGCCTAGTCCTTGGCTAGATACACCAGTCTCCACCACCAATGTTTGGGAAAAGCCAAAACAGCCAAGACTGGTAATTCCGCCATAGCATTTTTGAGGGTGCCAAAAGCATGTTGAGCAGCTGAGGACCATAGGAAGGAGTCTTCCTTTGTTAAATCAGTTAATGGCTTCACAACAATGCCATAGCCATGCACAAACTTTCTGTAATAACCAGTGAGTCCTAGAAAACCCCGTACAACCTTTAAATCCTTTGGAACAGGCCATTGCTGCATCACCTCAGTTTTCCTTGTATCTGCAGCCACTCCTTTAGCTAAAATGATATGACCTAGGTACTCCACCTGTCTGACAGCAAAATCACACTTCTTTTAATTCAACAACAGCTTGTTTTGCTGCAGTAACTGAAAAACTTCTGAGAGGTGCTCTGCATGCTCCTTTGCTCCTGAACTATACACCAAAATGTCATCAAAGGAAACCAAAACGATCTTGCAAAGGAATGGCTGAAGGATCTCATTCATGAGTGCTTGAAAAGTGAAGGGAGCATTGGTGAGACCAAAAGGCATCATGAGGAACTCATAATGCCCCTCATGAGTTCGGAAAGCAGTCTTGGCAATGTCTCCCACTACCATTCGAATCTGGTGATAACCGGAGTAGAGGTCCAGTTTGGAAAAAATGGCTACCGCTAGCTCATCAAGTTAGTCATCAATAATGGGTATTGGAAATTTACCTGGAATTGTCATTGATTGGGGGCCCGATAATCCAAACAAAATCGCCAACTCCCATCTTTTTTCTTTACTAATATAATGGGACTTGCAAAGGGACTCACACTTGGCCGTATGATCCCAGATGTTAACATTTCTTGAACCAGCCTTTCAATCTCATTCTTCTGATAATGTGGATACCGGTAAGGCCGTAGGTCAGGAATCGCAGCTCCTTCCTTCAACTTGACTGCATAGTCATGACTCCTATGTGGTGGCAAACCTGGGAGTGACTCAAAAATGTCAGCATGAGCAAAAACCTGCTGAACTTCATCAGGTAAGGTTGCTGTTGCTGTCGTGCTAAAGGATGGGCCACAATTGCACCATATACCCTTGGTGCTCTGCCTGAATCTCTTTTAAGGCTGCTCTCAATGCTGTTCCACCGTAAAACAGCTCTGGATCACCCTGAAAGATCATCCACCGCCCTTTTATGTTAATAGTGAACCTAGACTAGCCAAAATCAGCCCTCATCTCTCCCATTGTGTCCAATTCAGATCCATCCAGTGGAAAAACAAAGAAATCTTGGATCACGGTTAAGTTGGGAAATCAAATCGACACCCCTTTGCACTACCCTTGGCCTGAAAATTGAGACCCGTTTCCCACTGTAACCACAAAACTTGTGTCATTCTGAGGTTTAAGGTTAGCTTCCTGAGGGGCAAATAAAATTGTTTGAAGCTCCGGATATATCAAAATTCTAACCCCCTGCCCTTCCACTAAACCCCATGCTCGGATGGACCTTTGGCTCCTATGTGCCTCCATCGATTTATAATCCAAATACAGTTTTTGGACCTTGTCTCCTAATTCTTCGTCCGCATCATGCCATTCGCCCTCTACTGTATTCTCCATATCTTCCTCCACTATCATAAGCTGGAATCCTTTATTCTGGCACACACGATCCGATGTAAATCCCTCGTCAAACGAAAAACATAATCCTTTTGTTCTCTTCTCTCTGTACTCCTCGTCAACTAGTTGTTTGAAACCCCTTCTACAAGGACCAGGGCCCCCTTTTCCCATCTTCCTTATTCCCTTGATTATTCCCAATGGTTCCAACCACAGGAGGAATGTTTCCCCTGCCTCTCCTCATGAATGCTGGTCCATTATTAACTCTAGGAAAAGACCCATCGGCATACTCTTGTAGCATTTTGTTCCTACATTTTACCAGTTCAGCTAAACACATTAACTCCTCAAGAGTGTTATAACTATGGAGCTTGAGTTCAGCTCGTACCTCATGACGTAGGTTGTTGAGAGAGACCAAATAGATAGCGACGCTCCATAATTTTGAGTGGGCTAGAATAGAGCTCAAACTACTCTCTGTATTCCCTCACTGACCCTTCTTGTTTCATATCAAGCAAAACCTCAAACAGATTCATCACCAATTCAAGTTGGAAGCACTGAACCACTGCGTTCTTGAAGACTACCCATGTCAGGTTTGGTGTTCATCCTTCCCACCACCGGAACCAAACCAATGTTTTACCTTCCATAGCTACCTTAGCAACAAATAACCATTGTGATTCTGGTACGTCACATACCTGGAAAAACCTCTCTATGCAGTCGACCCATGCATATGCCTCATCACCATGGAATAATGGCACTTCGATCATTCGCCATTGCTCCGTATGTCTTGCGTGGTGGTTCCCAGTTTGCAAACCCTCGCCATCTATGCCGCTTCCATTATTGTCGTCCCTTTGTCGCTCACGGTGGAAATCATCGCCACCTTTCTGCCCTTGGTTCAGAATCGAAATAGACCATTGCTGTGATTCGTCTCCAAAACCCCAACCTTCACGGCCAATTGCTGCTGTGCTTCAGTGATGGAAGCAAAGGAAGTGTTGCAACGCTCTTGATCAGCATGTGCTCGTGCATGATCTTCCACCATGCGAGCGCAAGCTTCCACTAAACGTTTGCGACCCTCTTCTAGTTGCTGCTAGATCGCATGTAAAGCAACCTCAACTTACTCCATTTTCTTCTCCATTTTTGCCACCATCAAAGCTTTGTACCAAGAAGATGCGAGCTACTGATACCAGTTGATAGAGCTATTTATTGAAGAATCACTTAATTGAACTAGGATGCTGATAATGCACCCAGAACCCTAATCAAACAGAAACAGGGACCCTAGAGGAGAGAATGGAGTCTCCGATCTCTATTACAAGCATAAATTAATTCACCTCCTATACAATAGTTCCCTCCTTTTCCTTTTATTCTCTTCTGTTCCTATTATAATTTCCCTCCAAAACTATCCTTCTCTAACTGCTTCCAACTAACTTCCAGTTGTCCTAACTCCCTGTTGGTTGTATACAGTGGGCCCAACCCTTAGCCTATCACCCTTTCCCCAATGCCTCCTCTCACATGCCTGCCCATAGTTCGGATCCCTCACACACACAAAGAAGAGTCATTAACATATAACTACAACTTCAATTTATAAGAATACACAGTGACCATATTATTTCTACTATTTTTACAAGATTCAGAGACTCACAACAAAGATATTATATCCGTAAACAATGTCAACTATTCAAAATCATCACATAGAAGGAATAGTGCTAGTGGCTAACATGAGCAGATTGAACTTGTCAAAATTGTTATCCAGATGAACAAATATGTAGTCCGTCAGAACAGCATCAGCTACCTAGCAAACAAAGAAATTCATGAGCGAAATAGACAGAAATAAAGTCACATAAAAGCTTTTCTCCAACAAATTAAATAGAATAATAAAAATAAGACTTACAATGGTATAACTGTCATTCTCAAGTCCAGTCATAACTGGCTGGAAATGCCCTCCTGAGTTTAAAACAAAGAAATTAATATAGAAATATGCAATCGATCAACAAAGGAACTTGGGAGAGGGCGCCACATTATGTACCAATGTATTCTAGACACTGAATACGAGTGAAAAGAGACAAATCCCGAACTTCATCTAGAATTATTTTTGCCCTTTCACCAATGAGCTGGGTCCCAACAGAACCTTTTCCCTTTTCATACTTCTCATTATAGCAGCTTGTCAAATTTATATAAATTTCACGATCAGTGGTATCAACAAGGGCCTGTTACAAAATGTCAGTCTTGCCATAAGCAAATCTGCAGACAACCAGAAACAGAACAAGGAGAAAAGAAAGGGGATAATAGGAAACTATAGCATGCCATTCGAAAAATTGAAAATCAAGGCGAATTTTACAGTAATTTAATAGAATCAGCACTCACCTTCAAAACGATACCTACAGGAAGCAAGTATTCCCTTCCTCTCATCCTACAAAATGATATCATGATGATACATTTCTACTTAAATACCAAACCATGACGACTTTCTTAAGGTGGCAAAAGAGGGAGAATGGACGATAGAAAGGATAAAGTTTTTTACAATCAACCACATGCTTCTTACCAGAAACCTAATCTAGCACTCCCATTGCGAAGGTAATACAATTTTACTGTTACCGATGACTGATCTGCTCTTACACACCTGAATGATTACAAGATATCATAAAGTATTCAAATATGAGGAGTGAAACATTAAAGAAATCAATGAATGTATGATTTTATGTTTGGACACAAAAAAAAACGATTTATGAATATACAAACAAGTTGATTTTCCAAACATATAAAATTAAAACTAAATGCATAATCTGTTAATGCTGAACATGAATTTCAATTATTTCTTCCAACTGCCATATTATCAGAAGCAGCAAGAACAATATGCAATATATAACTAAAAATCCATTATTACATAGGAAAGAACAAGGAAGGAGAAAAAGGAGAATCAAATCTAATAGAATTCAGTCAATTTACAACCGATAATCAATCTCTTAACTTCTATAATTGGAGAAAATCTAAAAAGTTTATCTGATAAAATACTGGCCAGTTCTCCAGATAATGGAGAAATTAATACAGATTATATTTATGATACCATACAAAATACCATTTCCTGAGAAAATAACGGAGTGGGTGAGGTTTGCTAATGCCAACAAAGGGCCTGTCTGACAAAAGAGGGGAAAAAAAAAACATTTTTAGCTTAAAATGTGCAGGAAAGTTTGAGATGCACAAATAAAATTTTCAAAAGGAAAAAGCTAAATCCCAAGAAACAGCTGTTTAGTTCTTTTTTCATGAGCCAGAAAAAGCACCTGCTGGGGGGGAAAAGCACCTTCTACAGGGAAAAAACTCAGGAAAATTACATCGCAGAATCACTTTACAAGCTTAAACAATCACAACCAAATTTGCAAATAATAGGCTGAAAACATGCTTGGGAACGCATTCATCCTTACAGAAATGGAAATCAATCCCTGACGCATCATCATAACTATCATCCCCCTCAACTCCTCATTTGATTTATATTCTCTTCAATATCATTTTCAGCCACTAGACATCTAGAATCAGCATATATCTCCTCTTACATAGGATGAAGTGAAGTATTTTACTACTCACATTGCTCTAGTCTTGGCCTCTTACATGAAAAGAAAACAGTTCCTTATAACTACAAAAGAAAGAAGAAATCAGTTTCATTTATCTTAGGTTGAAGCATCATAAAGTAGTTGTGGCTCTTATATATCTGTAGTTGGGATTTGTTGTTTCTTCGTGGTCATAATAATCACTTCAAGCAGTGGAAACAAGGCAAAGCCATAACGGAGACACTTTCCCTTCCCTTCACTATGCCTTCTCTCCCATTTCATTCCCCTATGCTAATAAATTCCCTAAAATCGAAATTAGTTACAAATCTATTGGCGAAGCAGTTACATACACACTACTAAAATAATTTAAAAAACAAAAACACAAAAGAACAATGGAAAGAATCCAGAAGGTCCAAAGGTCATCATTTAGTTGCATGGCATCTTCATAAGTGTTATACACATGAAGTGATGAAACACAGACTAGAAGATATAGAAAATACACCAACATCAAGGGCAACAATTTTCAAAAAGAAAGAGAAAGAGAAAGAGAATAATTATACCTCTTCTCAACAACAGAAAATATATGTAAACAACATCACACAATATAATTTAGTCATTTTCATTTAACATAACACTAACTGCGGACATTACAAACCTTATTACAACTGCTTTATCGGTATATCCTTCCCGCCGGTAGCTAAATGAATTCCGCACCATACTCATTGGCTACAACATTTAAGGAACAAGTAAAGAAATTAATAAAGCTACAAAATGGGCATGAGAAATCCATGATTAGCCTTTAAAGCTGCTCTTGGCCCCAAACGTCTGTTACATGTTCCTGGATTCTTATCACAAACTTTAACTTACGCAGAAACCAGACTGCCCAGGCTCACTTGCAATTATCGAAGTACACAAGACCCAAAAAAAAAAAAAAAGATTGCTTACATAGTTTCGTTTTGGCATAATTAATAGCCGAACAACTCTCTCAAGGCCATTCAAAATGAAGTAACTGAAAAGATAAGGAGCTTGATCAAGCAATTATCAGTCATAAAAGTCAGCTGCACAAACAAGCTACTTAGTTATTGGAACAAAGTAAGAAAAGAGACAGAGCATGGAAACTAAGAAATGCTTATAAAACAACAAAATGTAAAGTCTCATATCATGCCTTTCAATAGAATTGATATGGTGATTAACCACTAACTAACTGACTGTAGTCTATGATAATATCTAATCGATTGCTATTGATCAGCTTTCAATGTGTTTTATTAGGTTTTATTCTCGTAGGCTTTTGTACAAGCAGTACCAAAGAGAAGTGCCCCCCACGGAGGGAGACTGATGAAAAAGAGAGAAAATAAGTCTTAAAGCTCCACCGTCCACACAATAAATGGAACTCCTAAGTCCTAACCACTTGATCATAGAGGCTTTTATAGCAAGTCAGGGACCAATCCTCCTAAAAGGCCAAAAGCAAGAACATAAATGACTTTATACCCTTAGTTGACAACATTATAATAAATCAACATCACAGCAAGCATTAAGTGGCAGAGTACAGACAGGGTTAAAACTACCTACCCACCCATTTCTGAAGCCTCTTCTTTGAGCGACACAAGTTTGTCAGGATCAGCATCTCTCAAGTTGCATAGCTTTGACTGCATAGCATGCATCTCTCATCAGTACGGGCAAAAAAAGATAAAATTATTCATCATATTTCCGTAGTTAGTTAACATAACAGATAGTTTTTCTGCCACTTTTACTATAGTTCCTTGCAGAGTACCACTCTAAATGATAGACTCTTACACGCACATGCACAACTTCAAATTAACAAGAAAGAAATTAGGAAAATAATTTTAAGCAAAGTATAAATATACAGCATAGTATAATATACTAATACTTCAAAACAGTCAACATATCTGGTACTACACCGGATACTTTACCGTCTATTGATAATTTTAGATGCTCCTAACTATATCTTACATGTTTTTATTTTTAATTACTCTTAGGTAGCGTTTGTTAATTGTCTCTGGACAGTGAAAACAGAGATAATGGAAGCGGAGACGTAAAAACAGTCTATATTGTGTTTGGTTGTAGAGTACGAGATATGATAAGTGTCCCCCTATTTTATTTGTATACACGAGGACAATACACGATAAAAAACATATTTACCCCTGCCGGACCGCTGCCACCACCACCTTTTGTGAGGACACATTGAAAAATAATAAATATATATATAGATATTATTATAAGGAAAAAAATTATTAAATTTTATGTTCTCACCGTTATGTCTGTCTCAGTATTTCTATCCCGTGCACAACGACACAATGCTACCTTATCGAACAGGACACTATCCGAGCAACATAGGAGCATACTAATCGAGGAAAAAAGGTTTTTCAAAAGCCAAAAATTGCAAAACAAAAAAAATTAAAGTTGCACAGAAACCAACCTGTAACATTATGGGAAACTGTCCAAAATTAGAATGTTCCCTTATGATTGGGCCAGCGTCATATTGAAAGCAAACACCTACAAAGAACTTCCCTGTATATGAAATCTTCGCCTGTCTACACTGTTCAAATTAAAAAAAATGGAGAAGAAAAATTGCACCAGCTGAGTCAACCACTGAACAAAATAAAAAAGGGGGAATTAAAAAAAAATCCCTGCATTAAACAAAAGAATGAGATTTCGAAAAACTTGCTTCAAATGGAAATAACCCCTTCGTCGTCTTCGACACTCGTTCCTTCTGAGGCTTATACACCACCGGACTATCCAACCAAAGTAATCACAAGTTAAGAAGAACAAACACCAATTGCATCAAAGACAATAACAACAATAATAGTAATAATAATTGCACATTTCGGAGCTAATAAAATTAAGTAAAAGACAAAGAGTGAGAGAGAGAGAGAGATTAAAAAAAGAAAAGAAAAGAAAAGGATATTTCTGAGCTTTTTGGAAGTGAAAGAGTCGAAAACTTCGACGGGCTTGATGTTGCTGAGCATGGTTTCCAATCCAGCGTCGACCATGTAATCGAAGGACTCTATGTGAGGCCTCAAAAGCTCTCGCAGTGCCTCGAAGTGCTGAACCGAACCCGGTGTTGCTTTCATCTTCGCTTTTGAACCCGGACGAACAAGAACAAAAAGGAGAGCAAGAAGAAGAGGACAAGGAGCTAGCTAGGGTTTAGAAAGTTAGATGCGGAGAACGCCGTCGTTTAGGGAGTCGGTTTGGGTGCTGAGAATGAAAACGAGGAGAGGAGTGAGGAAGAGGGAGGCGAGGCCGAACGTGGAAGAGGAGGAAAAAGGGGTAGAAGGAGGGTTTATGTCATGGGTTTTTATTTTTTAAATTATTTTTATTTTTGGTCAGATTATTATTTATTTATTGTACTAATTAATTAGTGGCAATAGTTGGATTTCGAGGCCCAAATGTTTTTGGTGTGGCAAGGCCCGTTTCCTTTTTTTTTTTTTTTGCTCTATGTCATTTCAGATGTGGTACACAATTAGTTGGTCCACACTATGTTAAGGACCAACATTAGTCTCAATAAAAAATTACAAAATAGTCCCTTCATATGTTTTAAATAGAGGGTCCAAACTTTATTATTTTACAAGTAAAGCTTTATGATATTCTCACTCCAACTTTGCAATTGCTCTCTCCCTCCCACAAAGAGCTCATTCTCGTCGCTGCCACAAAGAGCTCGTACTGCCACCGCGAGGATGCTCCCAAGGCATACTCCAATAGTGTTCTCTCTTTGATCCTCTTTGTTTCGATTAGGATTCCGATTAGGATCGACCTATACGCTTTCTCTTTCTTCAATTTCTCTTCTTCGGATTCCTAACTCTATAGAATCGAATCACACTTGAGTTGATTCGTAGAGCTCTTTTTTTCGATTTTTGATTTTGCATCTCGATCTTCAATGTTTGATCGGAATCAGCGAGTGAAATGGCTCGTTTTGAGTGCTATCAAGCTTGTTTCTAGCTGGGATTCGACTTTTAGTATGCAACTTTGATTTGATTGATGCACTAGGATTTTGGATCTATTGGATGGAATGAATCTGGATATTTTTTTTATGCATAATAACTTTTTTGCTTTTTTTCCATTAGTTTTTTGTTTTCGATGTTGATTTTGATGTGGTTTTAAGGATATGAAGCGAAATCTGAATATGAAACAAACTGATGATCTTGTTAATTGCAACTAAATGAGATTTTCTATGGCCTTTTCACTTAGAAATTGTTTGATGTGTAGGTAATGTATATTATAATGAACTATTTCTATAGATGAACCAAAATATCTTCCAATGCACCAATCTAAAAGACGACATTAAATATGAATGAATAATTTATACAATAACTAGATATGAGGAATTGATGGCTGACAGTATTGTGTCCATGAAAATTCTCTGATAAATTGATGGTTTATTGCTCCTGTTTTGGGAAATTTTCTACATACATGCTGCATTTCATCTTTGGAATCAGTGGCAATTGTTCCTTTAAATTGTTGTAGTCTGCTCATTAGTTTGTATGTTATCCTGCCGATTGCATAACTTTATTCCTGATTTCTTAGTTAGTTATGATTTACTTTAAGTGGCTAAGAGTGTTTTGTCCTGATATGTTGCTGCTATTGATGTCATGTGGTAGATGAGGGCTTTGTTCATAATAAATTTCTCTTTTTTTGTTGTTTGTCGGAGGTGCATGTCAGGAATTGTTATGAATGGTGCATGCCTCTGTGAGCTATGTGATTTTCGAATTGAACTCTATTGCATACTAGCTTGATTTGTGCTTCAGCTAGGATTATTTTCTGAATTCATCTACTACATTCTACTGCATTTATACACAGTAATGTTGCAAAAGTTATGAGGCTAACCATAATCTGTTTGTGTATAAGTGTGTGGGAATCTTTATTCTATTTTTATTATACATGAGAATTTGCCTTGTCATTTTATATGTGGTAGGGTATAGTTACTCTTGGTGATTGATGGGTTTAGTTCTAATTTGTGTAGAAGTATGTGGGTATCTTCAGCCATTTTGTTCTTTCTTGTATGTTAAGTTGTTGAATTTTATGCTTGAATCAATGCTATCATGGGAACTACTGTAATTTGTAATTTGTTTTGAAGCTCTTTGGCATTGGATCTACTTTAATCATTGGGGATGCATAAAAGTCACAACTACCATATTCTGGACTAATCGGAACTTCATTCATTTTTCTTGTTTAAGCGGTAGCAATGGTTCTACAAAGGCATAAACTATCAACTATGTATGTTCCACACCACAATAATTTTTAAAATTTTAATAGATAATTGAATGAATAATTTCATTTTGACAAAATTAATTTCTCTTTTCTTTCTTAATTAATTTATACCAAAATTGTAGTTGAGAAATATATTATCTGAACTTCATTTATTTTTCTTGTTTAGGCAATAGCAATGGGTCTACAAGTTCTTGCTTCAAGTTCTTTTGCATCAGAGTTTGGACTTGTGTAAAGAATAAACAATAATCAAAGGACGAATTTGGAATAAGAAGCCAGAGAATAATTGCATGTATAGTTCCATATGGTAGAGGTTTTATAGAGGAGCAATTTGACCAGCTTTGTCTTGTAGTGTGGAGCTTGCTAAGCTGCTTTCAGAAGCTGCCCTCCCTAAAGCTTCTTTCGTGTCCTCCATGATTTTTCTTTCTACTTGTGTATGAGTCTAGAATCAAATATAAAATGTTAACACACTAATGACCTTTTTGTATGAATTGTTAGGCCTTGCAGTGGGTTTGACTTTGTAGTAGATTTGATATATGTATGGATTATGTTTGAATTGGTACCCATATATCTAGTGTCAAAAAAAAATAATAGTTATATTTGTTCATAAATTATATTGGTATTCGTGTTTGAATTTAATTTGAGCAAATTTCATGTAGTTATGGTTGTAATGGATTTTTAGTTAGAGTAGTTAATTTTTGAGTTAGAATAGTTAATTTTAGAGTTAAAATAGTTAATTTTTAGTTAGAATAATTAATTTTTGAGTTAACATTGTAATATTTGGTTAGAAAAGTTAATTTTGGAGTTAAAATTGTTAATTTTTAGTTAAAATAGGTATTTTTAAAGTTAAAATTCTTAATTGGTGAGACAAAATAGTTAATTTGTAGTTTAAATAGTTAGTTTTTGAGTTAAAATTGTTAACTTTTAATTTGAATAGTTAATTTTGTGGTTAAAATTGCTATTTTTTAGTTAAAATAGGGAATTTTTTGAGTTAAAATTTTAATTTATGTTAAAACAGTTAATTTTTTAGTTAAAATTATTAATTTATATTTAGAATAGTTAATTTTGGAGTTAAAATTGTTAATTTGAAGTTAAAATACCTGGGGCCTATTTGGCAACTGTTTACAAAACAGTTTTTAATTTTAAAAAACAAAAGAGTAAAAGAACCTGTTTGGCAACTGATTTTTTTCCATGTTTGTTTTAAAAACGGAAAAACACATAATGAGTTTTCAAATCAAAAAACCAAAAACTGATTTTGGATGTTTTCAAAAACAATTTTATTGATCTTCATCTCTTCACCCACACAAATGAGCTCCTCCCACCTCCTCTGGTGCAACTCCTCCATCCATCTTCGTGCTCCCCCATTCGCTGGCCAAGCTCCACACGACCAACTTTCACACTACCAAGCGCCAATGAGCTCCGTGACCTAGCCCTTACGCGTGACCAAGTCTTAGCGACCAAGAGAACGGGACCTGGATCTGTAGCGACCAAGCCCCCACAATCCAAATCTGTCATGACCCAGATTTCCCTCTCTCTTTCTCTTTCTCTGCTTCTCTTTTTCTCTCTTTGGTTCTCCCTCCTTGTCATTATTGTGGTTGTTGCGTTGATGTTTGTTGTTATTTGTAAATTAACACCAAGTTATAAATTGATCTCACTGTTGTTCTTTGTTGATTTTTGTTGTGGTTCCTGCTGTGTTGATCTTTGTTGTTATGATCTTTGTAAATTGCCAAATAATTTTTTATTTTATCCATTTTAAAATCTGTTTTTTAAAAAATTATTCAAACAAGTTTTCTTGTTTTATTGTTTTTGAAAATTGAATTTAAAATTGTTTTGTAGAACAATTTTATGAAATAAAAATAGAAAATAGTTCCAAACAAGCCCTTGATTTTTAGTTGAAATTGTTAATTTTGACACTATAACTAGGAAGGGTATTTTGGGAAAATTATCTAAGATTCCGGGGATTATAAATGATAACAAAATAAATGAATATTAATTCCTGGGTATGTTTATAATATTCTTGAGAGTTTAGTTTTTTTTACCAAATGCTCTCAAAATGTCATGCCTAGGGATGTCATTCCAGGAATAACATTCCCAAGAATAACACTTCTAGGAATGTAAAACTAAAGCCCTACCACACGCCCCCATGGCTTTCCGAAGTTTAGTCACTCTATTAGATAACTTATGATTTATCATTTGGATGGAATCCTTTTCTAATGTCAAAATCAAGAATTTATTGTTAAGCTAGCCATACTAGTTTTGAGCATGATTAGAGAAAGCAAATATAATGAACAAAATAATTTTATGAAATAAGGCCCAAAATGAATATATGGTCTTCTAGTATTAAATACGAAAAAAAAAGAGCATTACTACATAAACATAAGTATAAATCAGTCATTAAGCACAATGATAATTTCATTCAAGGATGAACATTTCTTCCTATTTTGAAATACGTTTTATATGAATCTTAAATTTTATACATTAATCACGAGATTTTTGAAAGGAAGGTATATATTAAAAACAACCCACCATAATTGTAATGTTAATTTTCCTTTTGGGTCAGAAGTATAATCACCATACATTTGAAGTCAATCAAATTTTCCTTTAGCTAACACCTAACTTTTGAATCAGATATGCTATCATCGATTTGCCAATAAACACCAATAGGGAGCTACATTTTGCAATAGCCACAAATTGATCAATTAGCGTGTACAATTAGGTTTTGTTTCAACATACTGAACATGACTAACAATATCATGCCTTTCCAACTCTAAGAACACCAAATTTCAACATGACTAACAATTGAAATCAAATTTCTTTTTTCATATATCTCAAATCAGGATGAAACAAACAGGCTCATGAAATGAATTAAATTAAGTTTAGATAATGTTTAAATATCATCCCACCATGTTGTCCAATATGCGAATGAGGATGGTCTTGTCCTTGGGGGAGAATTTAATAAAGGAAACAGGGGGTTCTCATCATTGATGAGAGTCTTCATACAATGTCCAGTAGAAGCACCTACAGCATCGGAATAAGAAAGGACAATCGTCAACAATTTTTGGAAGCGTAATGTCCGAAACCCTAAGGATTGTGATGAAGGAACTAGAAATGATGAGGTTGATTGGAGGTTGAGGTTCATGCAAAAGACTCTAAGTTGGTGTGGCTATGGAGGATCTTCATCATGGAGTCGGTAAGGACGTCCGAAAACCAAAGGGTCTTCCCATCGAGGACGGACACCACGAAGCTGGAGACTGAGTAAATTGCCCAAGTGGAGACGCCCTACTCGTTCTAAAAGTCTTACACAGAAGAACAAGGGCCACAGGTGCAAATAACATAAACCATAATGGCTTATTAACAAATTCATTATAAAACCCATGTGTTTAAAAATGAACCATTGGATGAAAAATTTTAGCCATCCAACGTTTGAAATCCATTTACAAAGAGGGGACTAACATTGGTCCCCAAGGTAGGGGGACCAACTAATCCTTGGCCTTCAGATATAAGCTCACAATCTAGCTTACCATGACATAAAAAAGGGAGCTTCTGAGCTCACTTTTTACAATGCCAAAACTAATCCCTGAATTTAACAAAGATCCCAAAACTCCATGACCAAAATAAATAAATAAATAAATAAAGCTATCGCCTTTTCGACATAATTTTTGAGTCAATTTTCCTACTTCCAAAAGAAAAGGACACTAGAGACATGTTTCTATGATACACATTTAATTTTTTTTTTTACAAAAATATCTCTTTAAACATTTCATATTTCATCTTTGTGTTTCTCATTTTTCAATTTTTCAACAAATAGCTCAGGGCCTATTTGGTTTTAGTTTCCAGTTTTCAGTTTTTCAATTTTTAGAATTTTGTGAAGAAAAAAAAGAAAATTGAAAACTAAATTTGTAGTTTTCACAATTTTCAGTATTTCCTTCACAAAATCTGAAAAACTGAAAACTGAAAATTGAAACTAAACGGCTTGTTTGGTTTGAGTTTTCAATTTTCAGTTTTTTAGTTTTCCAAATTTTGTGAAAGGAATACTGAAAATTCTAAAAAATATAAATTCCGGTTTTAAGTTTGTATTTCTAGTTTTCATAATTTTCTTTACAAAATCTAGAAAACTTAAAACTTAAAACTCAAACCAAGCATACCCTTAATCTTCTTTAGTTTTTAATCAATCATCATATTTTGTGCACCTCTATCAAATATAGTTCTTTCCTTGTCTCCAACATCATCTGTATATCTACTCTCTTTGTTATTTCTATCTTGGGACAGGTAACAAATGCAGATATAAAAAATATTAGGAAAAATAATAGGACAAATATTAAAAACCCCCTCTTAACAATTTATCTAACAATGTTTGTGAAATATCTTATCAGTATTATTAATTTTAAAATTTATTATTGAGTAGTGGAATTTGGTTCCAAAAGGTAAAATCAGATGACATGTAAATTTAACAATTGACTCTTTACAAGCTAACAATGGAAAAATATTAGCAACGATAAGATTGAGAAAGACCAGGCATTCCTTCCTTTTTTTTTCATGGAGAAAGACCTGACATTCTTACACATATAAAGAATACCAAACCAATATTAATGTTAGGTACTTGTTGATCAAATCAAACCAGTTGTTAACATTATTATATATCTAAACTAGTGTGTACCCATGCAATGCACGAGAGTGAGTTATATGAATATAGCTATATAATAATTAATTATTAAGAATTTATATGAAAAAGGATCAATTTACACTTTTATAAGACTTGCTGCATATCTTACACCTTTGATAACTTTTTATTCAAGAATTTTTTTCAAAACCCACCACTGAATTGAAAGTTTATACACTACATATCATCTTTATAAAATTTTATAGTAATCTGAAATTGTTTGATAAATTTTTTATATACATATAAATCAAAATATCTCATAAATGTATGTAATAAGAACTATTTGATCATAACTTTATAGGTGTCTGATCCGATTTATTTGAAATTCAGAACGGACAATCAAGATGATGTGTAGTTGTATTTCAACAATTAGATTAATAAAAACTATATTCTATTAAAAGTTCTTAAAAAAGTGTAAATGTGTCAAGTCTTATATCGATGTCAATGGATCCCTCTTATATAAGTTTTTCTTACCTAAAAGTATAGGTAAGGCTCCAAGTGACCCCGACGCTAGTGCGATCGGTGGGTAGGATATCTGCAAAGACATTATGATGCTCAAGTCATTAGATGAATAAAGCATAAAGTGGTAAAGTATGTAAGCGTGATAGAATTGAGTGAGATACTTGAGGGCGCTAGGCTCCCCTATATAATGAGAGGTGACCTTGTACTAAATCAAGAGATAACATTCCTTGAATAGGGAAGCTGTTCCAAGGTTTAGCTGATATTAGATATTTTTCATATTAGTAGGAGATTTGATCTAATATAGAAAATATAGTGAGATAATACGATATTTATGTGTGTGTGTATATATATAGTAGATCTCACAGGTGATTTAGGGGTTATCCTTCACTAAATCGGAGGAAAATCTCCAAGGGGCTATAGTGCCGTGAAGTCGATTTGTGGAGCCCTCTATCCAAGTCCTCCAAGGTTGAGCCAAGGTCTCTGACCATATTTTTAGTCCAGTACATAGCCCCTTGGTCGAAGGCCGAGTGTCCTGTGGTGAGGTGTCATTGCCGAGGTGTTTGAGTAAAAAACTTTGTGTTGAGCTCGAATAAGCTAACTTGGTGTGAGCAGCTTAGTATGTCTCTTCAGTTGTCACAGTGATTGTTATGGGGCGAACATGTGATGATGCGTGTCGCGTTTTGAATAGTGGGCAATCACGTCTCATTAAGTGAGATCGTGGGGTTGCATGCACGTCATTGGATAAAAGTGATTAAAACCAAAGCATTAGATAAAATGAGCATCTCTGATGCGCTACTAGGTGGAGGGAAGTATTTTCAACCGTTCAATGAGCTTGTCTTTATTTAAAATGGGAGAGAGAAGTTCAGAATTCATTTTTGCATCTTTTTTCCTTATTGTTCTCTGCGTTTCTCTAATTTGTTGTTTGTCAAAGCTTTGATTTCATCTTCGAATCTTCAACTTCTTTGATTTTCAATTTTAGAGATTGATTCTTCTCTTCTTCTTCTTTCGTTTAATCGATTTAGTTTTACTGGAAACCTAAAGTAGACGACCTTGCTTCTTTTATTGGTTTTCCATTGTTTTGGGTGTGTTTTTCCCTTCCCGAGCCCTTTCTCCTATTTGTATTAATTAGGTATTTATCTGTGGCTAAAGGAAAAGGTGTGTCTACCTTTGGGAAATGGAAAGCTATGGTGGATGAGGTGAAGTATGACCCTACGTCTAGGTCAGTGTCAAGGTTAGGGAGATGGCTTCTATTTTTTATGATGACTAGGCCATCCATAGGTTAGGAAGTGTTTTTTGTTTTATCGTTTGAAGAAAAGAAGAAAAAAATATGTCCTTTGCTGCTCTGAAGATAGGGTGTGTCATTATAGGTCTAGGGATAATGAGTGCGACTATATTTATATGTATGTAGAGTTTCTTTGAGAAATTGGATGTTAGGGTACCTTTTACCCGCTTTGACAAGAGGTGCTTGAATAAGGTGAATGTAACCCCTTTTCAATTACATATGAACTGCTGGGCTTTTCTTCGAGCTTTCGAGAACCTGTTCAAAATGCTCAGCCATGAGCCTAATGTTGGGGCATTTTTTTTTATTTCTTTCAAGGGAAGATAGTAGACAAGGGGGCTGGATATCTTTTAATATTGTTCCCAGGAAGAAACTGTTAGCCTTACTGAATGATTAGTGGTTCCATACATTGAGTCCATTTTACGTATTTTTTACTTCCTTTCGCGAAGTTATTCTAGTCTACGTGTCTTGTATGTTTGTTAGGGGAGTCCAGTTCTTACTTTTATGACAACGAGCATAGCTCAGTGTGGGAATCTGAGGTTCACCTAATTTTTCATTTTGTGCTCTGGAATGTGCTTGACGTTGGTTTGGGGACATTCCAACGTTGCATGTTGGTTATTCTCTGGAATGCACTTGGCGCTGGTCCAAGGATATTTCGACATTGCACGTTGGTTTTGTGCTTTGGAACATGCTTAGCACTAATCCGAGGACATTCCAACATTGCACGTTGGTTATGCTCTAGAACATGCTTAGTGCTCATCCAAGGACATTATGACTTTGCACATTGGTTTTGTGCTTTGGAATGTGCTCGGCCTTGTTTTGAGGACATTTCGATGTTGCACGATGGTTGTGTTGTTAAGGAGATCTTGTTTACATGAGAAGTAAATTTGTAAAGGCATAATATTTTATTGAATTGCAAGGATTACATCATTTTCACCATTGTGCGACCAAAGTGTCTGGCTTATACACAATCATGCCTCATTAAAACCCTCATTAGTAAAACCTGGTGGGGTAAAACCCAACTAAAGGAAAGAGAATGCACCCATCTTATGTGATTTAAGGCATTGTCTTCTAGCTATAGTATTTTCTAAGGGATGCGGTGTTCTACGTCCTTGGTTGTTCTTTGCTAGAATGGTTGGCGATCTTGTAGGCTCCTCAGCCGACATCGCTTGTAACTCGGAATGGCCCTTCTTAATTTAGTACTAGCTTTCCTTCTCCTAGAAGTTTCCTCCAAGGTTTAACTTTTAGAAGGACCAAGTGGTCGACTTGGAATGTTTTGGGATCGAGCTTTTTGTTGTATATTATGGCCACCAATCGCTTGGTTGCTTGTTCCTTGATATGAGCTATTTCTCTGTCTTCCTTGATGAGGTCTAGCTCGACTATCCGATTTTCTGGGTCTATTTCATGAGAGAATGTCATCCGTCAGATGCTGGGTTAGGCGACTTCAACCAAAAGCATTGCCTTGCTACCAAAGATGAGCTTCCATCAGGTTTCTTGGGTCGAGGATTGGGCGGCGGTATGATATCCCCATAAGGTTTCGAGGAGTTCTTCGGCCCAAAATCCCTTGGTTTTGTCAAGCTTCTTCTTCAAACTTGTATTACCTTGTTGGCTACTTCAGCCATGCCGTTAATTTGAGGATGTTTGACTAAGGTGAAGATGTGCCTGATATGAAAATTATCATAGGGTTCTATCAACCTTCAATCTGTGAACTGAGTTCCATTATCGGTGACTAACTCTCTCAGGATGCCAAACCTACATATTATTCTCTTTCAGATGAATTTTCAATAGTGGTTGTAGCTAGGGGCTTGGCTTCGATCTACTTTGTGAAATGATCAACAGCTATCACCAAGTACTTAAGTTGTCTTGGTGCTAGGGGAAAAGGTTGATGAGGTCAATTCCCTATATGTGGAAAAGCCAACAGGCTTCTAAGAAGTGTAGGGGTTTTGAGTGCTCCTAAGAGACTTCGGAGAACCTTTGATATTTGTTATATGTTTGTACGAAGTTGGTGCAATTAGTTTTCATGATTGGCCAAAAATACCCAGCTTGGAGTATCTTGATGGCAGGAGATCAACTTCTGATGTGGTTCCTATATATTTCTTCATGTACCTCGGCCAAGACGTTAGGGCCAAGGCACTTTAAGAGTGGTAAGGACTAACCTTGCCTAAAAAAAAAAGTCTCTGCAAAAGGTGTGATAACTAGCCATTTTTTTGAATTTTTGGGCATCGCTTGGCTGCTCTGGGAGTTCGCCTATGGTGAGGTACGTAAAGAGTAAAGTTTTCCAATCTTCATTCTCAGCTTGCATGATATATGCTTCAGATTGAATACAGCTCGGCTTGGCTAGTTTTACTTGTATCATTGACTTGTTGTTCTAAGGATTACTGGTGTTGGCAAGCTTGGAAATGATATTAGCCCTGGTGTTATGCTCTAGGGGAATATGTGTTATCTCACAGATCTCAAAACTCTACATTAGCGTCCTAACCAGTGCTAAGTATTTCTCGAGGAGGGGGTCTTGGGCAGTAAAAGTGCCATTGACTTACTCAACGATGAGCTGAGAGTCTGCTTTTACTTGAAATCAACGAGCTTCGACCTTTAGGGCAAGCTTGAGCCTAGCTATGAAAGCCTCATATTTGGCTTAATTGTTGCTGGCATGGAATTTAAATTGAACAAGTTGCTTGATGACTATTCCTTCCCCGCTTTCCATTATAATGCCAATTTTGCTTTCTTTACCACTGGAGGCTCCATCAACATAAAGTGTCTTGGGCTGAATTCTTGTGGCAACTCAAGGGTGAGTTTGACTATGAAGTTTACTAGGGCTTGGGCCTTGATCAGTCCTAACGGTGGGTATTCGATGTTGAGTTCAAAGAGCTTGATGGACCATGAAATCATCCATCTAGCTAGTTCACGCTTGACCAGTATCTGTGTCACGACCTGCCTAGAGACGTGATCGGCACATGAGGACTTGGATCCCCATAGAAGCCTCTGATAACGTGATTGGCTAATAAGCATAAATAAATCAAATATATTCAAAATATCTCAAACTCAATTAAGTTTCATAATTTTGAAAATGTTTCCAATCATAAATACTGAACATAAAACTGCATAAAATCCATAACTTGGGTCAAAGCCAAACAATTAATTAAATGACTGAAATTTTGAAAGTAGTCAAAACAATATAATGTATGTTTGGGATCCTGCCTATACAATTATTGGACCACTACTAAATTGACATGACCAACTGTAAGCTCCACTCCAAAGCGAAGCTCACCAAAAGAAGCTGCAACACTACTGGGGAGGGTCTTATAGTGCAACTGAATCTATAGCTATATCTATAAGGGGAGGAAAAGAGAGGGGTGAGTTCATCAAAACTCAGCGAATGAGCCTCCACTCACAACCCACATTGGACAACAACAAAGATACATAACATATACATGCAACTTGATGTATAAGATTTTACATATATTTACATATGACTATACTGAAAACAATAAGTTAACTAAATCCAGGCAATAATTAATAGAGAAACAGGAATTCTTCTGTACATAAGTATCTGAGCTGAATAGCTGAATCTAAGCCAATGGCTAATTTGACGGGCACCTAACTAGGTCCCATAATGGACACCACATTGTGTTCCTCTTGTGGATGAGCTAGTCCTCTAGCGGACCATTTGGTACCAAGGTTAACGATCAATCCTACAGCCGTTAACTCGTTGATCTATTTCTCAATAATTATAGGCTAAAAACTAATCAGAACAAAATTCACTATTCTTATTATTCGTACAAACTGGAATTCATGAAATATTCTGATTGATAAAATAAATCTAAATCATACATACAAACAAGTATGGTTCCATGAGTTTTCTAAAATAATAATTTGTCATGATAACTACAAACAATAATTTTCTAAAATTTCTATAATCCATAAATCATATTTCTTGGCATAAATCATTCTAAAATTTCATAAATAATTTATATAATATGAAAAAATAATAATAATGACCAAAAATATGGCCATGAGCTTAAACCACTCACAGTTGGTAACCGGAAGTGTGCTTCCACTATCAACTTGACTCTGGGGATCTGGAATGGCACCGATAGCGGCCAAATAATATAATGAAAGCATAAACAATTTGACTTTATCACCCAAACTAAGTTTGGGATAATAGGGAGGAAAAATATTGAGAAAAAATCATGCCTGACAGTACCCAAACTCGTAAATTAGATAAAAAGGAGAGGAACTGGCTAAATTCTACGAAGATTGCTTATCGGAAGAGATTAATTGGAGGAAGTTGAGAGAACCACGTTTACCTCTCTAGGAAAATATCCTTGGGTGGTTGGGATACTTAGAAAAATATTTGGGAATATTATGATATGCCTAAAATATACGAGGAGTATAAAAAAGAAAGAAAGGAAAACGAAACTGCCAAGCTTACAAGGAAAAAATGAAACTGAAGCATCCGTTGCTTGCATGCATATATATAGATGTATTAATAATAATAAATACACTCGTGTCTTTTGTGGTTTGTTATTTTTTATATATATATAATATAAATAATAACCTCATGCATGTGCATATGCCTCCCGTGGTTGCTATTATATATTTATATATGTATAACTCATGCAACGCGTGGATATATAACAACAACAACAATAATAATAATAATAATAATGATAATTCAGATGCTAAATAAATTTCATATTTGAGGCATCACATACTACTCTCTTAAAAGAGATTTGGTCCCCAAATCTAAACGACGTACCCTAAGGTGGAAAAAGGTGGGGATATTTGATTTTCATAGCTTCTTCAGCTTCCCAAGTTGCTTCCTTGCCAGAGTGATTCCTCCAGATAACTTTCACTAAAACTATCTCCTTTGAGCGAAGCTTTTTGATCTGCCTATCTACGATGGCAATTGGTTCCTTTTCGTAGGACAAACTCTCACCAATTTGGATCGTTTGCAGAGTGAGCATGTGAGACTGGTCAGGCATATATTTCCTGAGCATACTGACATGAAACACTGGATGTACGGCTGATAGACTGGGAGGTGATGCTAATCTGTAGGCCACTGCTCCAATTCTCTCTAAAATTTAAAACGGGCCAATAAAATAAGGGCTTAATTTTCCCCGCTTACCAAACCTCACTATCCCTTTCACAGGAGATATTTTCAGAAACACGTGGTCTTCTACCGCAAACTCCAAGTTACGCCGACGGTTATCTGCATAAGACTTCTGCCTGGACTGGACTGCTAAAAGACGTTCTCTAATCAACTGAACCTTCTCCAAGGTTTCTTGAACTAGGTCCAGGCCTAAGCACTTTGCTTCTCCAAGCTCAAACGATCCAATAGGAGATCTACACTGCCTCCCATACAAGGCTTCGAATGGTGCCATCTGGATACTCGCTTGATAATTGTTATTGTATGAAAACTCAATCAAGGGCAGGTGATCACACCAGCTCCCTCCGAAATTTAATATACAGGCTCTGAGCATGTCTTCTAAGGTTTGTATCGTCCTTTTTGACTGGCCGTCAGACTGGGGGTGGAAAATTGTGGTTAAATTCATATGCGTTCCAAGGGCTTCCTGAAATGCTCTCCAAAACTGCAAAGTGAACTGGGACCCTCTGTCAGATATGATGGATACTAGTACACCGTGAAGTCCGACTATTTCGTCGATGTACAACTGAGCATAATGTGTTGTACTAAAAGTAGTTTTCACTGGTAAAAAATGTGATGACTTAGTCATCCTATCTAGTATTACCCATATGGAATCGAATCCCTTAGTTGTTCGAGGTAACCTGACTACGAAGTCCATGGTTATCCTCTCCCACTTCCATTCTAGAACATCTATTTGCTGAAGTAACCCAACTGGTCTCTGGTCCTCAACCTTGACTTGTTGGCACACCAAACATCTAGCCACAAAGGATAGACGAGCTTTTCGATTTTCTAGTATCTTTGCTCTGGGCCGAAGTAGACCAACTATTGTTATCTTGCTCTATGACTAGAACCGAGCTTATGGCATGCTTGGCCACGAAGAGGTAAAGGAAGAGTATTTCTCCGATCCGTGGCTTGGTAAGGAGGTTTCACATTCCTGGGCCCATTCAAAGCTTGCCCATTTTTAGTGTCTTGAGAAATAGGCGACTCACTCAGCTAACCTTGAGAGAAAGTAAGCAACGAGCCGTCTGGTGAGTTGTTGCACTTCTTTGATCGAGCTTGGGCTTTTCATCTCAAGTATAGCTCAACACTTGTTTGGGTTGGCATCAATTTTAATAGTATAAAATAATAAAAATTATATTAGATAATTATATAATAAATAATAAAATGATTATTAAAATAAAATATTAAATATTTAATAATTTAATAAGTATTTTAAATAAATAATAAATTTGATTTGATATAAAAATAAATTATAAATTATATGCTATTAAAATAAATAATGTGTATAATAAAAATTATGATAAAAATTATAAAAATTATGATAAATTATAAAAATTAATTTAATATTTATTAGTAAATTAAACTTTAAATAATTATGATAAAAATAGTAAAAAACTATAATTTTAAATAATTGTTTAATAATTATTTATAGTTATAATTATTTTTAAATAAATGATAACATTATATATTTTTAATAAATTTGAATAATAAAAAAAATCGTTATTTTATTTTTTATATTATATATAACTAGAGCAACTATCTATGAATAAATGATAATATTATGTAATATGTTTTACAATATCACATCAAATATTATATAGTATTAAAAGTTTATCAAATCTTATACTATCAGATATGTCAAGCATACCCTAAGGGAATGTTTATGAGTTTGAATTTTTAAGAGAATGAAAGTGACAAAAAATGTTTGTATTGTAAAAATTTAAAATCTTGTTATACAAGCCCTTTCTTTTCTGTGTCCCATCTTATACTACATGTGATATTAAGTCTTATACCCTTGTTTTTTTCAAGGAATATGACTCAACACCTATAAAGCATAGATACTGACACAAACACGACATAGACATAGACATAAAAACACACCAAACTAAAAAAATCACAGGACACAGACAATATGTATATAATTTTTTATTTTGTTATATGATTTTTTGGTCTTTTTTTGTCTTAATTTTTTTTTATCGTTTGTATAATTTTTTTATCTAATTAATTATTTTTTTTGTTTTTTGTGATCAACTAAAAAATTTTCAAAATGACCTAACTAGTTTTTTTGTGTTGTGTACGTATCCAAGATAAAAAAAATTATTTTTAATTGGATGCTTATGGACACATGCCTAACACGTGTCATGCAGATGTCGGTGTTCGATATGTGTCAGATACACAGACACATCACCAAGTCAGTGTATCCGTGCTTGTTAGCTCAGCACCCAAGGACATGACCATCAATACACCTGTAGAGCAATCAGTCTAAGCATGACAAATCAAAGAATGTTGTGTGTAATATTATATAATTTTAGGAGATGTGAATGTAATTTACCTTTTATTTTATTGATGACCTTCCTTTTATTAGTGACTACATCAATATTAAGATCCCTGGAGAAAGACTTTAATATGCCATGTGGATCTAAAGAAACTCATTTTTGAACAACACACATTTAATCCCAGAAGTGAAACCGTCATTTTGTCCTGATGTAACAAATGTGTACCCAAAATTATTAGACTGCAACATTGCATCAAGAAAACCACTAAAAAGATGGCATGACAGTGTTTATTTCATACAGCAAAAGCTTTGAAGCATGTCTGTAGTTCTTCATAAACAAGTTAGTCTCTGGAAGAGATTTGAAGCTGGGATTTGTAGATCTCATGGCCAGAAGAGGCTGGAGTCACCGGACACAACCTCATCGAAAACGAGTACGGCACAGCAGGAACCAGATACTGGTTGTGGACACTTGGGGACCAACTATCATCCCCACCCAAACCCATGTGCTTGTGGTCAAAATGAATCTGTAATACCAAAAAAAGAGGGATAGAAAACAAATTGAGAAAAACAGAAACAGGAAAAAAACTTAATGATGGGATATTAAGTAGCAATAGACTAGTAGTGGTGGTAGCAACAATCAAATCACCTAATTGCTCGTGCATAAATTTGTGTGTAGACAACAATTGGACCCAAATATCAGGCCAGAGCAGCAATATTTCCCCAGCTTGTCAAGTGGAGCTGGAAATAACATATGATGAAATATTAACGCAAGTTAAATACCTCAATGCTGTCTCCTTCAATGAGCTCTTCATTGTGTGCGGCTCGGTCCAGCTCTGAAGTGCTGTAGTAGCTTGCACTCATTTGCATTGGTGGAGAGCTGCCATACTTAGATACATATATTCCAAAATCATTCTTGTTCTTGAATGTTGCCCATCTAACATCAGTCCTACCTGAACTTTCCATGGGAACAATATAAGGAACATGCAAGTCATTAACATTCAGCTCATAGATCGCAATCTGGGCAGCAGCCTTTCGATCAGGATAACACTCAAACGGTCCTCTTCCATACCAAGAAACTTGATCAAATGACTTTTCCATGTTGAATTCTACTCCAACACGCGGCAATGGAGGAAGACTGGGGTTTGGTTTAACATTGCATTCGACAATGACATCACCAGAAGCATGAATTGTATACATCATATCTGTCGTGAATAAAACCTTTGACTTGTCTTGCTCAGGTAGAGAACCCCCCTTGGTAACACCAACAAACACTACTAATATTTGAACCATGTTCCCTGTTGCATTCTGCACAGAACAGCTTTCAGTAACAAAGTGAAGGCTGTCAATTCCAGCAGCTTTCCACCTTGACAAATAACTAGCCGGTCCTCCTCCCTTGTCATTATCAGTAGGAGCTCGCCAGAAACATGGGAATATACCCTTACTCATAACATTTACTCCTTTAACCTAGTATTTATCAACTTAATATTAGTACAAATGTCTAGTCAACAGTCCAAGTAACAGCAAAGTCAAACAAAAAATTTGGTAATAAGAGACATCCAATTTTTACAGAGTAATGAGAAAGAATACTCCAAAAGTTTCATATTCTAACATACAGAAGAATGAGTACTAGAGATATCTCCATCAGCAAGCAGGTTTTCGACCTATAAACTCTGAACCAAACAGTGAATTATGCCTCTCGTACTTTGAACATACAAGGAAAAACATCTGTTTCTAAGCTTAACCAAATCTTCCATTTCTATTTACTTTATTTTTGGGAACTCTTCCTTAACTTTGATTTTAATGCAGCATAAACTCCCATTAATTTTATAACTTGGAGAGAGGTTAGAATAATTTTAAGAGGTATAGGTAACTTGCTTCATATCCCTAAACATGAAGGTAGGTTCTTGTAATCTCCTCAAGTAAAAGAAGAAAAAAAAAACACCATGCAGCTCAGAGTCCAATCAAATGAAGTGACAACTGGGATTCTGCACATAAACATTCTATCCCTACCTTCTATGCATGACCTTTAATCAGACAGTTATATAAATGATATGAAATTCCAACATCACGATTGTCACACATGAAAATAGACATTTGAACTTGCCTACCATCTGAAAATAATGATATTTCTTTTTATGGGAATAGTGTATGCATAATCAATTCAAGCAAAGGTAACCCATCTGAAACAAACGCCAAAGAGAACATATAACCATACATACACTGAGTATTAATTTACTTTTCTTTGTTCAAAATTGAAGATTATATGTCGTTACTTTTGTTTTTAATAAAAACAATGATGGTTTGTTCCCCTGTGGTCATCATGACGCCAAAGAAAGAAAAACAATTTGATTGGTGAATGTTGTATTGACAAGATGGAAGATTAACAAACATTCTTGTGTTAGATACAGATACTAAGCCAAGAGTCAAAACAATTCCACATTATATAACATGAAGCTAGTCTTTCCAGTATTCAAATTCTATGTAGACTAAAAAAATTGTGTTTATTTTGAAAGTGATTTAAACCTTGAATTTAACCAAACATGTAATGTAAAATAATAAACTCGTTACAGATTTACCTTCCAGCTTTCAATTGAACCTGTTTTAGTGTCCAATGTTATGTCCCAACCATCTTGCTGCATGACTTTGATTTTATCTCCCGGAGTTTCAGCTACCAGAGTGCCACCACTAACATTGATAGCCTGGATACAATAATCATACTTCAAACTCAGCAAGTTTGGCATATAGCATAAATTACTGATTCTCAATACACATCCAAACACAAAGGTAGGAATCATTTCTAATAACTATCAATCACTGAAAAGGTTACATGAGGAACAATGTCTCTTTTGGCAGGCAGTTGAACTTGTGCAGATGAAACGATATGACCGGCTTCAACCCAGCGTGTAGAGCACAAAAGCTTGGCAGTAATAGTCAGAAATACTTCTTCTGACAAAGATGAAGACCATAGAGAATACCATGGACCTGATTGCCAATCAATAGTACAACCACTCTGGGGCTTTATTGGAGCAATACTCAAAATCCCAGATCCAAGGTTAGACCCATCTGCAGAAGCATACCAGCTGAACTCCAGTCCTTCTGTTGTTTGGAAAAAATCAGTGTTTTTTATCTGCAAAATGAAAATAAAATAAATAGTGAAGCACCGATCTATTCAAGGGAGCAAAAAATCCCGGTGTAATATGAGTACCTCCAATTTGCCTTCATGTAAAGCCACCTTGATTGGTTGGTAGAGGTACTTGACTTCTGAAACAACAAGCAAAAACCATGACTTCGGATGTAAACAGATGAAGAATGAATTGAACACCAAGAAGTTGGTGAGTACAAAAATAATACTATCTGACAGTTTACCATGTAAAACAGGATGAGCAGTTCGATCAGGAAATGTGAGGCCATTCAAACAAAAATTTGAATCATTAGGAACATCCCCAAATTCGCCTCCATATGCCCATTGCTGTCTACCATTTTCACCCGTCTTTATCAAGGCCTATATGCATAATACAAAATCTTTCAATCAAAATGCATCTTGATCTAGCCTTAGTCATGTGAAGTCAAGAAGACAGTGCTAATATTAACAGAAGATCCAAATCACATACAGAAGGGAGAAAAATTACAAAAAAGAAAATGAAGAGACTTAGCTAATTTAGGAAGGTTAATTAATAGAAGGAGATAACCTTTGAAAAATAGTTACTGACATCATGTTCGCATGCCTAAGACAACTTGGTAAACAAGAAAATCATCATAAATTGCTGTCTTGTCTGCTACTGAGAAAGAATGGGTTTACTTATGTTCTTCAAAATAACATAAGATTAAAGAAAGGAGGGTATACCAAGTTTGTAGCAGCAAAAAATTATAGTGAGGCCTTGGTCATAGCCTTCACGGATGCAAAGGCCTTTGACAGAATGATTCAACCTTAATGATTATCATCTTTTCAGCTACATCTAACTTCGTAGTAAGGTCTTCAAACGTAGGTTGAGTTTCACCCAAGCACTCAAGCCTATCCACTACCAGAACTCCCGTTGCTCTCCGAAACACAAAGTGGAAGAACTCCTGATTTATCTCCATTCCTTGCATGTGCAACATGACAATCCCTTAAACATTCCCCACCTTATGACTACATGACAATCCCTTAACTTCAGCTCCTGCCTCAGTTTATCAGAAATAAATTTGTTGGTGACCCATAATCAATCAATACTGTCACCCTTCTTCCCCTAATTTATGCATACTTTGAGGTCATACCCATCACGCTTTTTAAAGACGGCTGCAAGGCCTTTTGTTCTTTGGAATTATATCATTCTATTCCACTTTCATTGCAATTAAGTTCTTCAGTTTCCACAATCTTCACATGCAATTGTTTATTTAAGCACATGTGCATGGGCTCATAATTTTCATCATAGCGAAACCATAAACCTCTCTATAATTTGTCCAGCAATTCAGACTCTGAAATCCACCTCCTCTTGGTCCACTTCCATTCCAGTGGCATGGCCTCTGGCACAACATCGTTGGAAAATCTAGAAAGTGATCCTAATGCGTAGGCTACTTGTTTCCCTTTCCCCATTTTTATTTTGGGGGCTAAGACTTTCCAAGCTTCCGAGATAGAATTCAGCTATGCCCTATCTCCATTGCTGCTTTTCTAGTGGATTAGACCCCATTAAGTTGGGTTCCTCCCTCCCAGCAAACACACATCCCCCCTCAGTTACAACCCCAATTATTTTGATCAATTGGGTGGGTCCATCAAATCAAATAGTCTACAAGTAATTAAGGTTCAACTCTTCGCTAATTTCCTCCTTCAAGCCATTATCGAAGACTCTTCTAAGCAACTCATCATTTGAGTGTCTCGAAGGTCCAAAAATACCAATGCCTGATACCAGTATGTTGGGAATGTGATAGACAATAGCTTGATTCTATTGAATCTCCACAAAGAAACTCCACTATGATCTAAGTGAGAAATAAGCACTAAGGAACACACTACTCCACAAAGTAAATACTCAATAAACAGAAAAGAGAAGGAAAAGACAAAGGTTGCACTAGGAGTTCTGGCTTCCAACTTTATTTCCACCTAACATACACCTTAATCACGAGTATGTCTATCAATTATTCATCATACACCAATTTGTTATGATGTTCAAGGACCACTCACCTGATCTACCCAATCCCAAATAAAGCCTCCTTGAAGTCCAAATATGTTGTCAATTGCTTCCCAATATATATGTAGATTCCCATTGCTATTACCCATTGCATGTGAATACCTGGCATTTGGACATTAGAAACCAAAAGGCATAAACATCACCAAAATAGTAGGGAACAGTGGAAGTTACACTATGTTATTGAAACAGTTTTCATATATAGCAATGTCCTAGAAAGAACAAAAAAAGAACATACTCGCAAAGTATCAGAGGTCGCTGTTCGTTTGGATCGTTTGCAATTTTCACCATGTCCCAAACACGCATATACATGGGGCACACAATATCTGTGCAAGGAGTTCTGGATCCACCTCCCTCATAATGCAATACCCGTGATGGATCTCTTCCACGAATCCAACCTGACAAATGTCTATGTTAATCATAATTGAAACAAGAAATAGGAAAGGCTAAAAAAAATGGTGACATTTGAAAGAATTATCTCCCATATCCTACTTTTTGCTTGCCAAATATTTTTCTTGTTTTAATTAGTAACCAATCATCAACTGTTCTTCTCCCAACCTCTGAATGTTTTGATTTCAAAGCCCCAAATTTTAAACATAAGACTTTGCACTTTGGGTATTCCAAAAGGATGTCCTTAACTTTAGCTTATTTTGCCAAAATATTGTTTTACTTTCTGATTTCATATGATTCAAAATGGTTATTTATTCTCTGAATACATATAGCAATTTTTTAGAAGCAATCATTTAGCAGAGATACATCATGAACTCAATAGAAATTTTTCCATAAGAACTAAAATGGCAGACTAAAGAAATGCGTTGATTCAGGTGTGCCCAATATCAGAGTAAGTGAACTGGGTGCAGTACCAGCTAGAGCAAAATGATTTTGTCCAAAACCAGATTCATTCCCCAAAGACCAGGAAATAATGCATGTGTGATTTTTGTCTCTCTCAACCATGCTGATCACACGATCCAGCATTGCCGTTGCCCAGATTGGTTCCAAAGTAGGATGCTTGAGATGTTGAGAATAATCAAAACCATGAGTCTCAATATTGGCTTCATCTATCATGTACATGCCAAACAGATCACATAGTTCATACCAGCGTGGATGTTGAGGATAATGGCTATTCCTCACAGCATTAATATTATTTTGTTTCATCAAGATCAAATCCTGTAGGTAAAGCAGCTATTAGTGTCTGGAAAGTGAAAACAACTAGCATTTGCCCAATAATAAAGAGATGAACATACAGTCTCATCAAGAAAACTATAACATGTGGAAAACAGAAGAGCAGTACCTTGATCATGCAGGATTCTATGTTTGCCTTTCCCACTCGTGGATGATGCTCATGCCTGTTTACGCCTCTTATTACAACAGCCTGTCCATTAACAAGCAGCTGTTTGTAGGCCGTAGATACTTTTCTAAAGCCTACTGGACATGACTCACAGTCAACAATATTTCCGGATTGATCTTTGAGGATGACAACCAAAGTATAGAGGTAAGGCTGCGAGAAATGAGTACAAAATAACATGTTGAATGAGAATCATGTCGATAAAAGAATAACACTAGGCCAAGACTGTTAAGCAATAAGGATCATATTATTCCTTTTCCTTTCCTTACAAGAACTGATATTAATAAACTTCTAAGCACATAACATTAGTGATAAAACATCTTCAAAACATAGGGTCTTCAGAGTTCACATAAGATGGTAAAAAACTTTATTCAAAAATTGTATTTGCCTGATCCACAATTGGCCATGTGAAGAAAAATTTTCTAATTGGAAAATGAATGGAAAGACATGACATGAAAAGAAATTAAGAACACACCTGCAGATAAACAGCCATAACGAATGGAACAATAGAGTTTGATAATAATAGATCATTATTTCTTGATACTTATTTCATCTTAAACAGAGATTTAATGGAATTGGTGATGTTCAGACTTCAAAGTTATAAATCATTTTTTCACTTGTCAATAAAGAACTGCAGCCAAAAGCATGTAAAAAGTAATTGAAGCTACTCACATGCTCTGCAGACCAAAGCTTTGGCGATTGTAATTGCCCAACAAGTACATAACCATGAAACCCTAGTGAGCTTGATGGTTGGAGCTTTAAGTCCACGACATTAGATGAAAGGAGATCAGGATTCCCATTACTTGCATACCAGCTACCAGAATCATATAGTGCAGCTTCTATGCTGTAGTTTGTAAGAAGACTATCCTTGGATGTCTCTTGGGAGTTATCAACTTTTACTTCAACCTGGATCATATACACATGAGATTGATAATATAACAGATCCCAGATAGTTTTTTTTATAAAAGAAGAATTTTGCTAATATGAAGAAAGGAAGAATACAAAGATATAGAGAGATCCTCTCTACAAAGACAAAAGCTATGGAAAGAGAAAAATATCAACAAAGTAAAGTTTTCCAATCTCTCAACATACCCGATAAAGAAATTCATCTAAAAAGATCATAAGCTTTATGCCAATTAGAGATCAAACATCTAGTCTTATCCCACTAGACTTGTTTGTTTGAAATTCTAATGTAAAAAAAATACAAGAATTACACTCCAATCAATACGCCAAAGAGCAACATAGATTGGGCATTGGCACGAGAATTTGGCTTCCTTCCTTTTACCAAAACCAACAATACTAATCAACAGAAACTGATCCAAAGTTCTATGGTATACCCGACCCAAAACATACCAGAGATATCAAACAAAGTGAGATCTAGGTAATAACATATGGATAAGGATCCTGTAAAGTGGGGGGATTTTACCTTTGAATCAATAAAGTTAGAACTAGGGGCCTCATCACTCTATTGATCTAAGGGTGAAATTGCTCGCTTTACTCTCTAGAGTTAGGATCTAACTTTAGAGGATCCAAACCCAGAACACATGAATATGAAAAATATCATCTGTTTTTACAATAACCACAATCAAAACATAATAATGGTTGGTCACAACAAAATGGAATGCAATTGGACCAATTGTTAAGACAACCCCCAGCCCGTAATTAAGAGAACAATTGTTAAGACCAAAAAGATGAGACCATTGGGCAATTATGGTAGAACACAGGCAACAAAAGATTGAATGTGTTCTGTGATGGAAAAATAAAATGAAGCCATTTCATTCATACTGACAAATTTAGACAGTACATTCAATTTTACAAAAACAAACCAAGAAAAGAGATAAAGAAATAAAAGTGATTGGATTCCAGTAAAATCTTCCACAATCAAGACTAGCTACAGACATGTAATATATCTTTAAGACATGCAAAAAGAGGGAGTAATTCCACATAAAATGTATATTTACCAGTATCTGTGCGTGAGAAAAATCTTCAGCAATGTTTGTTTTGAAAAAATAGTCCATGACAAATACCTGCATATAGCACATTTTACAATATATTAGCATTAAGCAGGAAAAGAAAAACTAATCAAACAGCTAAATAAATTGGACATGTACTAAATTAAATTAATAGAACGCAAACGATTCTGAAACTTATATAATCTTGGACAATTAAACAATAAATGAGGTGAATTCAGGATGTACTGTTGCTCTGTCTCATTTATGAGCTGCTTTGTGGTCTCTGAGATTGCGTATTCCAAAAGGATGAGAAGTAGGTCAATACTGTTCACATATGATATCCGAAGGAGATGCTGACAGTAGGTGAGGAGAAATTTAGTGAAAACAAACCTTTGGCTTTGCTAGGAGAAGCACATCTCGGTGTATGCCAGACATCCGCCATTGGTCCTGATCTTCAAGGTAAGAGCCATCACTCCATCTAAACACTTGAACAGCCAAGACGTTCTTATGGTCTGAACCAAATGGATGACAAAAATCAGTGATTTCAAACTCTGCAGGTACCCTGCTGTCCTGGCTGTCAATGCAAAATTAAAAATTTTTGTTAATAGGGGGAAGTGTTGATTAATGTTAAAGCTTCATTCTTATTATCTTTGTTATCATGTAATAAGGCACTTAATATTTCTTTTACTAAGGAAAAAAAAAAAAAGACAACAACTAACGTCAAATCCATTACAATAGACAGATATAAACCCTTTCATTTTAGAATGTGTAAACTAAAAATGTTCTACTGCTATGTTTGACCTAGGGCCTGCACATGTGACAGGATGGAAATCAAACCTCTAATATTTAGACTGTGAATAATGTTATTTGCTTCATTACTGAATAACAAAGTTATCAAACCATTTCACAATATGCCTTCTTGTCATCTGGAATCGCTGTTATAATATCCTGATCTATTTTTTATATCCTCCACACCATCATAATTACTCGAAATGAAACTACTGAGCAGCCTATTCACAAGGAATTATTTCATTGTACTCAAAGTATGTGCATGCAAGAGAAAGAGTGAGAGGGAGAGACCTATATCCAATAGGATGCCCATTTATCCATGCACAAAAGGCAGAATCAACTGCTTCAAAATGCAACAAAATTCTTCTACCTATCAAAAACCAACTAATGATCAGCACGAAAAAAATAGTTCAACCTAGAAGGCATGGTTGATAGGAAAGGAAAGGACTGACGGTGACTAGAAAAATAAACAGAAAAAGCATAAAAAGGTACTTGGAGTCTTCCAAGACAAAAAATTCTGTTTTCACAATATAAATTCTCAATAGCGATAATTAATTTCTTTAAAAGAATCATTTCCACCAATCTTGTACTGTATAAATATGCACCACACATTACATTTAAATTTTAAAGTACAATGGCCAATAAGTTAAAAATTGAATTGAAACAGAGAAAGAATCTAACCACCTAAGTCCTCCACAGTGAACATTGATTAACAAAATACAAAAGAATTTTGTTACAAAATTCTGCATAAGTCATACCTTCCCATTCTTTAGGAATGTGGAAGTCGATTCTGTAGCAGCCGGTAGGATTTTCCTTAGGAACCAGAGGAGGATCTAGTGGAAATGGATACGCTATATTTGAATAAATTGGGCAGTCAAATCCATGCAACTGCCAGTTCGAAGGAACTGTCAAATTTTGAGGAAAGTAATTAGACATCAGCACTTGTGAGTATAGAAAATGATACAAGTCAATTCACAAAAACAAATTTAGAAAAACGCATAAGAATGATAATATTGACAAAAAAAAAAAAGATAAAAAAGCAAGAAACAAGAGAATGGCATCTCCTTTAAGATGAATCCATCCACTAACCATGCACACATGGTCCATGAAAAACCAAAAAAAGAAAAAAGTATAATAGCAAAGTACAAGCCAATGGAACCTATTTGGATGTTTCAATGTATTAAAAATGCAAGCTGTTGTGGAGCACCATCAAGTTGATATAATTTTGACATTTACAAACAAACTCTCTAATATGAAGCTACAAACAAGCCATTATGATATTAAATGATAATTCATTTTAAAAATTACAGAAGTAAATACATCTCTGCAATCTCTTAGAACATTAGTCACAAA
The DNA here is from genome assembly GCA_031216125.1 of Dalbergia cochinchinensis. Classification (NCBI taxonomy): domain Eukaryota; kingdom Viridiplantae; phylum Streptophyta; class Magnoliopsida; order Fabales; family Fabaceae; genus Dalbergia; species Dalbergia cochinchinensis. The sequence continues at coordinate 31,813,671 of CM062374.1, read as the reverse complement.
ATCACCATAAAAAGAATAAAGCAAATAAACAAAGGGAAGCCAAGCGAAAATTCTGTACTTTAGATACAAATATTTCAAAAAACTTCCCTTTCAAGATTCTAACATTTATTTTCATCTAAATACTGTTGGTACACAGTTATTGATTTCTTGATAGTTATAAACAACAGCAACAATTGTTATTTCCATAAGTACTTCATACTAGCTTTGTCCTTAAAAATATTCAGCATTTTCAATGATATCTGGGAACTAAGTAGAACTAGGAAGTGTTTTTTTCTGACCGAATACACTGCTTCAAGAAAGTAATACACTGCAAGCTAAATAACGATTATATATGCGTCTGTGTGTGCGTGCGCGTGGACACACTTACCAGGCAAAGTTTTCCACTCTGAATCTCGGAACTCACTCGCATAAAATTTATTAGGTACATTTTCGGGACTGTCAGCTAAGAAAAATTTCCAATATCCAGACAATGACTTGATGAAGGGCGAGTCTTTGACCCAAAATGCAGCACAGTCAAGAGCTCCCTGAACAGCATTATCGTTCCACACAGCAGACTTGGAAACCAGAAAATCCACTTTGTTCCGTTGATACCAATATCTAAGAGATCCTACTCATCATAAAACTTCAGGTTATCCAAAAATGAAAAAAAGAAGTGAAGACTGCAGAACTCACCACAGAAACAATGCCAAGATTGTCAATTTTTTATTTTAAAAATATACATAAGAGGTAATCCATAAAATTTTTAAATTCATAGACTAATTCTTTCAAAAACTACAATAATCTATTTAGCAGTATTTCATGAATCAGAAATAAAAAAAACTTCCCTACTCCTAAATACAGATGAATTGGATAGCATTGAGATGAATCTAATTACACTCACTAAATGTTAGATCCTACCCAATAATACATATTACAGGCCAATATTATGTAAAATTTTGCAGCCAATAACCACCCCCCCCCCCCCCCCCGGCGGGGAAACACAAAAATTAATAAATAAATATAAAATCCCTCAAACTCTATATAGATAATTCATAAAAAAAATAAAATCAAAAGAACAATTTTCTGTCACAACGAGGCCCTTCAAATAACAACGTAGGAAATGTGTAACCTACCCTATTAAAATCAACACAGCCCATAAGATGAATCAAGTTTCAGCAAGATGCCATTGATTTTAAATCCCAGTGAGCAAAAATCAAAAGTAAACAAGAAACCTTTCCAATCAACAAAATAAATAAATAAATAAATAAATTTAAAAAACAAAAACTATTGATGTTAAATAATAAAAAACCAATAAATAAATAAATAGAACAGAATGAAACCTTCAAGAGAATCATGGCAACGCAAGGTAACATGGGCGTCCCTTTTCCTCCACTTGATGAAAGAAGGGTCCTCCCACACTCTGCAGCCGCTCTCTGGAGCAAGCAGAAGAGGACCCACCAAAGAGGAATTAGCCATCAGTCACCAAAAAAGGAGAAGAAGAAGAAGAAGAAGATGGAAGGGAACACAGTGGTGAGTGAATGAGTGAGTGAGTGGAGAAGAGGCTTTTTGGATTTTGAAGGGAAGGGTCAATTCAATGCAGCAGTAATGAGTAGGAGAAATGATGCAGTGAGTGGTGATAGTGTTATATGATTGGCCAACACCATGGTGCTGTCATTGGTTTCAACAAGCCAAGTCAGATCATCATTCGTTTAGTTGATGAAATGAAACCGAGGAGTCGTGTATGAGTTAGTGAACAATGTTTTTCTGTTCTTCTGGTGGAAAACTGAACGGCTTACGATGCTGTCATGTCTGTCAGACTTTTTTTCTGGTGAGTCATGTCATGTGAAGAAAAATAATGGATAAGTTAAAAAAATTGGGTTTTTTTTTTTTAAGGAAATTGGGTATAATTATGATGAATGTAAGTCAATTAAATCCTCTTTATTTGTTTGATTTTTCAAATAATGCGAGAAGAGTTAATCGTGTCGACTTTCCATTTACAATTACATGGCCTTTCAGTAGTCACGACAAAAATTGATGACAATGGCGATATGATACATAAATATTTAATTATGTATTATTACATAAATAAAAAAAATTTAATATAATAAGATATTATTTTAAAAATTTTTATAAATAGAAATATATGATTGAATGACGCTGGGCATAAATCAATGCGTTAATATCAGTCTATTTAGAAAAAAATTGATGTATTTGTATATAGTATCATTTTTTATTATGTAAATAAAAAATATATATAAAAAGGGTACCCCTAAAATAAACAAAGTTTTAATGATTTAAAGGATATTATAGCTTGTTTTAGTGGATTGACTCGTTTAGCATGTCTGATAGGATTAGGTTGATAATATAAAATTGGTCTAATTAATTCGTCAGTCTTTATAGTTTCACTGAATTTTCAATTAAGTCCCTACATTTTAAAAGTTTTCAATTGGGTCTCTATACTGAAAATAAATATTTAATTGGATCCCTGACCTCATCAATCGTTATAAAAATTGTAAAAGTTAACAGAATATTCTTTTATTATAATATTACATTAAAAAAAAATTCACCCCTCCCCTACCCCTTCCCCTTCCCATTCCCCTTCCCCTTCAGAAACCATGACATCTTTCCTTTCTCCTTCAAAAACCATGACACACAATCCATCAAGTCGTTCCTTAACCACTGCCATCCACTGCCGCTCCCCCTACTCACTCCATCGCCTATCCCTTCACCCTATCCCTTAACCCAAAACTCAATTGCATCACCTTTCCTTAAACCTTACAGCAACACAAATAAAGAAGAGGTAAGGGTTGATAAAGGTGAGCTGCCGGTGGAAGAAGATGCAACAGGGGAGAGAGGGGAGCTCGTGGCGGCGTTGTCTAGTTGCTCCTTGAACGGATTTCCCGGCTTCGCTGATCCTAGGATGAAGCATGATTGGTTTTGGCGGAGGTGCTATTCGCACACATGGCCACTGGCAACTTGGTTCGGTGGTGCTGGTGGGCTCCACGGCTGCTGCTGTGCGAAGACACCCTGGCACTAGGCTAAGGCTACGACGGTGGTGCGTCAACTGCGCATCGTGGGTTGTGAAGCATGTGACTGAGAGATCGGTAAGGCTGCGAGCCTCAGTGGCGGTGGATGGTTCTTGCGGCAGCTGCGGTTGCGACTTGGTGGGGCTTCTCATGGCAGAGGAGGAACCTGCTCTAGTCTGGCTTTGCAGTGGTTGGATTCAGGTTATTGGGATCTTTCTGTTTTACAGGTGGAGAGGATGGTTGTGGGGTTGCATATTGGGTCTATTGTGTGAGTCAGGTGGTGTTTATCGATGGTGATGGTGACTGGTTATGGAGTTAAGGTTGTTGGGCTGTGAAGAATGGTATCGATGGATTGCTGTAATTTTGAGGTTTCACTGTTTCAGGGACAGTGGGTGACACAAGTTTGGGTTGTTGTGCATTTTTTTTCTCTTTTTTGTTGTGTTATCTGTGAACAAGTGAATGCCTGTGTGTGTGCTATGTGAAAGAACTAAACAAATTCATACAAGATGATGTGATCTAGAAGATAATATAGGCTAGATACATGATGTGGTGGCACTTGGTTTTGGATGATGATGATGATGTTGGAGTTGATGGTGGTGGTGGGGAAGGGGAATAAGAGGAGGGAAAAGGGAAAGGGGTGGGTTTTTCTTTTTTTTTAATATAAAATTATAGAAAAAGAATATTTTGGGAATATTCTGTTAATTCTAAGGTTTTTGTAACAGATAATGGGGTCAGGGGCCTAATTAAACATTTATTTTCAATATAGAGACCCAATTGAAAATTCAGTGAAACCATACGGACTAGCGAATTAATTAAACCCATAAAATCTAATGGGATAAGGGTCAATAGTAGTTGATAAACTTTTAATATTATATAATGTTTAGTGTAGCAATGTATAAAATATTATATTTTACAATATATAAGATTATTATTTATTTACAAATGGTTATAGTATTATTAGTAAATATTAAATAAAGAAAATAATAATGAAATAAGAAAATTTTATTATTTACATAAATTTTATTGATTAAAATTTAACTTATATTAAATATTATTATTTATTTCAATATCTTTTAACAATTTATTATTTTAATAAATTATATAAATATAAAATATATTCATTTATATATTTTATTTTTAATCATAATTAATTAAGTTTAAATTTAAAATAAATATTAAGCCAAAATATTTTTATTATTAATTCTTACTTTTATATATTATATATTTTTACTCTTTATTTAAAATCTTTATTGTAATCATTTAGTTTATTGATTATTTATCAATTATAATTGTTTTATTTTTATGATATATGACTTAATTGATATCATATATTATTTTTATTTATATAATTTTTACTTATTATTATTTATTTAAGAATTATTTTATTTTAATAAAATATTTAAAAATAAAATGCCCATATACATTAAAAGCTTATTGGGCTTAATCTCAGTCTCATCATACTGGATTAAATTATATAGCATTTTGGCTTATATGGGTTATAATAGATAAGCTTATAAAATATATTGCATGTACCAAACAATGGATAAGGTCATAATGCATAGTATTAATTTATCCTATTATGTCTAATAAAACTTACCAAACACACCCTAATGATTAACAACAACACTTATATTTTTTTTACTTTTGTGGAGTTAATGTTTAAACATAAAAGAGAAAAGATACATAATGAAAAAATAAGAATTTAATTTTTATGTACTGACACAGTTTGACAATGTAACAATTTTTTATATAGTCATCCAATTATACATTACAACATTAGCCATGATAGTTGACTAACCTACACAGGCACCCACTAATTAAAAAGTCATGTAAATAAAATATTTTAATTAGCTCGTAGCCAGAGGCAAAACTATCACGACCCAATTTGGGAATGTGACCGACACGTGAGGAATCTTATCTTCACGTAAGCCTACTGGATGACGTGTCTCTCTAAATGCATAATATAGTGTAATTTCATTCTTGAATACAATTTTCTTCTAAATCAATATAATTTTCTCTACTTAAAATCGTATTATTGAAATCATGAAAATTGAAGCATTCACATATATAGACTCGAAAACATTATAGTCAAGCTCTGAAAATCAGTTTAAGACTTGATGACTAAGTCATAAATATATATCTAGCTCATTACATAAACCTGTTAACCATTGTCCATATCCCAAATACATACTTAAACTCTGGAAACATCAAGTGAAATATATAAACTTTGAATATAACTAAAATATATGCAAATACATGCCTGACTCGGATCCTGCCTGCAAGACTATTGGAACACTCTAAATCTAACATAAGCCTAGTCTAAGCCTTATGGCAATGTAAAGCTCACCAAAGAAAAACTGCAGCTACTGGACCGGTGTCTGAATGACGTATATACCTACAATTATGAGAGGAAGGGAAATGGGTGAGTTTTATGCAAAACTCAATGAGTGAATTATCACCTGGAATATCAAGGAATATACATAATGCAATATACATACAGTAAATAAAAACTATTTGATATTTACTTACATAGCTAACTAGAAAAATATTTTTCATCCCATAAATGCATAAAACATTCCTCAATTTATTTTCCCTGACTAAAATTATGCAAACTCATGGGACAGTAACTCTTAGAGAAACAATAATCTCTGATTATTCATATACAGCAATAATAGTCTCTAAATTTCTGTATTCTCCATTAGCACCTCACTAGGCCCTGTTATCTAATCTCTGGTTATTCATATATATATATATATATATATATATATATATATATATATATATATATATATATATATTCTTGGATTATGCATAATAAATATGACATAACAACATAATTTCCTGAACTCTATGGGTTCCTCGGAAACCCAAATCGGATAGTTAACTAGGTTTTATTTCTACTCTATAAAATTGTCCCTTAGGGACTCCTCAGAAACCCGAATCAGATACCTAACTAGGTTTTATTTCTGCTCTACAAAATTGTCCCTTGGGGCCAACTTGGTACAAAAGTTAACAATTGTTTTCCAGCTGTTAACTTATTGTCTATTTCTTTATGGCTATCATCTAAACTAATTAAAATAAAATCCATTTAAATATGAAAACTTTTAAAATTTCTTAGAGTTCTGAATCTACGAAACTCTAACAGTCTGATCTTAACATAACTGTAATGAAATCATGTCAAAGGGATCACCTTTTGTAAACCTTGTGATTTCAAAAGCCAACATGATATGTAGCCGTCAACTGTCATGAATCATATGAAGATCCATACTCTAAAATCTTTTGACTGAATTTCTAATTCATATCTCAAAAAATACTTTTATAAGTTCTAAAATTTTAATAACATATGTATTCAAAAGCTAAATCATTATCTATTCCATATCTTTCCATAATAACTCATTATGATATTCTAAAAGCATTCTAAAATCTTTTGAAAACACAACAATATTATAAAACCATAAAATGCACTTTATAACTTTTGTATACTTTGCTAAAATTACATAATTTCTAATAAATCTCTTTTTTAACACCCAAAGCATTTTCATCACATGCACATATCCAAATTATGGTCCCATGAGTTTTCATCAAAACATGTTCACGCTCTTAGACCAACAATAATCTCAAATCTCTTCCAAAATAATCTCTAAAATTTATACAATATATAATATTATGATGAACATAACTCTAATGATTAACATAGCGATCACAGGTTTGAATCCACTCACTTGAAAGGATGGAATATAAAGGATTAACACCAACAGAATTTTGGGAAGCATGAATGATATTGATATCGCCAAATAACCATAATACACTAGATTAACCTCTAATAATCCCTAAATAACTCAAATCTATCTCTAATATAAAGGAAGAACTTCACTTCTTTGATAGACATGAAAACCACTATGCCACCCCAAGAACAAGGAGAGATTAGAAGAAAAAGGAAGCAAAATCAATAAAACAACTTACCTTAAAGCCTTAGAAATGAAAGATTAAAGTTAGATGTAAGAGAAATGGAAGAAAAAGGAGTTTTTGGGGGGTGAAACAAGGTAAGGAGGCAAAGTTGTCGTATTTAGGGAGTGAGGGGTGCATTTGTGTGGTCTGAATCCCAAAAATGGGGGATTTTTTTATGAAGCTTTGACTATTGTAGCGCTCATCAAAGTGCTCACTTTCCCTGTTCTACATCGCCTTACCCTCTGTGATCACTGTATTGCTCATTTTACCATTGCATCGTTCTCCAGAGTGGTTTTTCCCAAAATTTTAGGATTTCATATACGTGAGACCTTTCAAACAACACGAGTAGGTCCAAGGTGTCACAACCTGATATGGATCGTGACTGGCACGTCAAGAATCTTATCCCCGTCTAAAAGTCATAATCGTGAGTCATACTATATGCTTATTTAAAAAAAAAACAATTTCAAATCATAACCAAATTTCATATCTAACTTGTAATAAATTCGAATAACCCTTTTTCTATAAATAAACTCTGAAACTATAGCTATAATATAAATTATATTGAGTTGCTCATTTAAAAAATAAATCATGAATGCTATATCATGTAAATATAAAAGGAATCATGGCTATTCAAAATAATACTGTGTCATGCATGTCCAAGACCCTGCCCGCACTACCATTAGAGTACTCTATGAAAATAAATCGCTTCAGGTCAATGTAAAGCTCACCCAAAAAGAAAACTACTACTGTTGAGGGGGGGAAGTGGAGGGTCCAAAGCTAATGTTGTATCTGCGAGAAAAAGGAATAGAAGATGGGTGAAATGGATCCTCACTTATAACCATATATGAAACATGAAAGAAATATCCATAAATAATAATAATGCAATATTCACAAATCATTTTTATTTATTTACATAATAACTATAAAAACATAATTTGATGGAAACACAAAAATCATATTATTTCTCAAGGCATTACAAAGAGAACAGACTACCCATAAAATGAAAAGTGGTACTTAGCCCGTAGCGAACGTGAGCCCATAGCTGAGATCTTAATAGTTCTTGGTGAACTATATTCCTAGCGGACTGATCTAAATAAGGAGAACTTACTCCTAGCGGGCTTTGGTATACCAAGGTTAATGAAATAACTGCTGCTAACTCATAGTTTTATTCCTCTTAGTAGTTCCCTAATCTAAAATCAACTAAAGTCATAAAAGGGCAATGCTATGTTTCTAAGTTCATTTATCAACTATTATAATTAAACATAAGCTTCACATATTCTTTCATTAGCCATACTGGCTCTCATCATCAAAATCAATCCTGAAGTCATGAAATAGCTCATATAATATCAACTTAATCCAAGAATGGTCCCATGCACTTTGAAAGTTCAACAATCTTCATGAGAAGCTTAAAAAATATATTTTCTATTTCTAAATAAAATGCATATAACTCCACAACATATAAAAAGGTCAAGTTCTAATTTCTAAATACTTTATATTGTTAGAAAATAATAGCATAATGACCAACATAGTGCCATGAGATCAAACCCACTCATTTAGAGGGATGGAACATGAAGCATCGGCACCACGAGGTCTCCGAGAAGGAGGGATGACACCAATGTCTACCATTACAACCATAAAACACATCAGTGATTTATGGGTATCTCCAGGTTACTTTCAGACAACTCCAGCATCATTGGAGGAGCACCCTCATTTGACAGCAATGGAGAATAACAACAACTCAAACCAAGAGCATGAAAGAATGGAGAGGAAGAAGACATAATCTATCATATGCCAATTTATATTTTTCATAATTTGGGTATTGAAAAGGCAAAGCCAACCATAACATCTTTTTAGCTTGCTAGTCGTTCAATTAAACATCAATATAGTATAGTGGATGATGCCTTGATGAAGGTTTACAAATTCATCTTTCTAGTGGATTTTAGGTTTTAAACATGGATGAAGTTTTTGAAGCCCCATTGATTTTGGAAAGACTATTTTTCACTACTGATAAGGGGCATTCATGCCACTTATGTTGTTTCTAAATATTAGCTTTTTGGATAAGCTTAACTGAGTTATTGATGTAAATAATTAGGATTTTGATTTGGTTCTCATTATGCAATTTTGATAGGATCATTGATTATTGCACTAATTTTGGAATGATTATTGGATTAGAGTCTGTTATGTTTAACCTATCTCTTTGAGTATGATTTTATGTATAGGAGTTTCGGATTGAGTGTAAAATGTCAAAAACATGACTGGGAACTCTTTAGAGGGAATTTGGAGATAAAAGATTGCAAAGAGAGAGCAAAAGTGCAAAGGAAAACTCATGGTTGAGGCCATAGTGCTTATTTAGTGCTACAACGCTTGACAGAGCCATCAGAAAAATTACTCGAGCTCAAGGTTCTGGTGACTAGTGCAGCGCTCATGTGATTGCACAGATTGCATATAATTAGCTCTATTTTGGGCTCCACTTTGGCTATTTTACATAGCAATATTTAAGGAAATTACATAGACTTTTACCTGAGTTTTAGATTTGGAGTTTTGGTAGCTAGGATTTTCTCTTTACATCTCTCTACCTCTTTTTCTCTATTCTTATCTCTCTAGAGATTCCATTAGTTTGATTTGTTCTTGGAAATTTTACAAGGATCATTGCTATTATCTTCAGGTACTCTTTTAATTTCATTATTGTAATCCTCCAGAGATGGATGAGTAGTTTTCCTTACTACTATAAAGGTTTTTGTATGGATTGGGGTGAAATTTGAGACACTTTTTATATTAAATGCATTAATTTTCTTAATTTTCTTGAGTTTATATTCTTATAATTATTCATGTGAGTGTTATAATATTTATTGGAATAACTACATGGGCAATCGTCGTTTAGGGGAACCCTTTGAACATGAACTAATTTATCAATTGGTTTATGTTTGAAGGAGAACATCAGAATTAAATTTTTGATTGGCGGTTAGGTTATAGCAATTGTTACAATAAATCAATATAATTTCTAATAAATTGGATCTCATTTATTAGTTATTTGTATTAGTCAAATTCTAGAGATCGACCGATCACTAGTATAATTGCCAATAAGTGATTACTAATAGCCATTAATGTATTCAACATTTATCTGTGATAATTAATTCCAGTCTTAAGGATACCTTACACTAGTTCCTTTAATTCTAAATTCTTTGTCAATTAATTTTAATTATTTCAATTTAACTTTTAAAACCCCCCAATTTCTAATGAAGTGACATAGCCTCCTTGATAAAGACCTGAATTGCATCATAACTATAATTTTGGTGCATTCGATACTTGAACTATTTAATTCTAATTTGAGGAGGCACCGACAACCTCCGTCAACTACAAACAGAACTTTCATTGATGTGCAACATATAAAATTAAAACTATACCATTAATTGGTTTTAGATATTGTAAACAATTTAATCAAGGTTGGAATCTATTGAAGCATAAAAGGAGGTATGGGATTATAGTCATAGAAAGTTGCATGTTTAGCAATATTGTACAAGATTAAAAACAAAAGAAAAGAAAAGAAAAATTATTTGGACCATTTAGGTCTTAGGGGTAAGCAAACTTATTACCAACCAATTACTACTTAGGTATACGTAGTTGAGAGATAAAAGTAAATGTAAAAATTACATAAATGGATTTCAAATATAAAATAATACGAGATTTATTCATTTATCTCCCAAACCTAGAAGAGTCGGTTTGGGATGTTTGATAGCCCTATGGGAACGAAAGGCAACAATTGTGAAAAACAATCAATTTATGTTGTACACGACTTAGTGAAGCAACATAAGAAGCAACTAGCAAATATAGTTTGTGCATCTACCATTGAAATCAACGTCAAACGCAGCAACAACATGAACCAAATTTTTTTGATGGACAACATGAACCAAATTGAACCTTGTACAATTCCATGTTCACTTTTCAGATTTCTTAAACCATCCATGCAATGACAAACTATATTTTAACAATAAACTAAAACCATATTTTGGACTCATAAAGCCACACCAACAATCCCAGGTAAACACACACAAACTATGTAATGTACATTATTTTCATCCAACAATCACCCAGTAAACACCCTGAGACGACTGGTGATCCTCTCACGGCATATGGGACAGTTACTTATCCTGGATCCACAATCTCTGCAAGTCTGTTCCCCAAAAATATTGTTAAAAGTTAAAAAAATCATTAACAAATAAAAACATAAGTGAAATTAATAGAGACCAGGGATTTAATTAGGCTCACCATGTGCCCACATCCAAATGCCAAATCCCTTGCATTGGTCAGACATATTGGGCAGGCCTGCATAATACCATTGGTTATAACACTAAATTAATCACCAAGCAACTTCAAAATTGACAGAAAAGCATTGTTCCATCAAATATCTTAAGTAATAATATAACTATGGCAATGGTCACATAACATTTTTTTTCTGGGTATGAGTCTAATTTTTCTAGCAACATATCACTATAGTATTTCCTATACTTTTTAATTTCTGAACCTAGTTGTGTTTGGCCTTTTGAAGGTTTGTTTTTCTCTAGCCTGCACTTTTATGTTACTTGTGCCCAAAGAATATCAAGCCCATGTCTTCTCTAGTACCCATTTTAACAAGCTTAGCATTGAAAGAGCAAATAATGCACTGAAGCATGTAGGTTTCAGTTAGATATACCGTTTGGTTCTCATCTGCTGTGGAGGCTTGTTCATTGCTCAACACACGAGCCGGGGGCGCAGGCCGAGAATAAGGAACAGGAGGAGGTTTTGGAACTATCCTTTTTGCTCTTCCTGTTACATGTCTGTTGTCCAAACTCCAAAGAGAGAAGAACAAAAAAATTGTTAGTCACCAGCCAGCAAATCCTATCAAATATTCAACCGAAAGGAAATAGTATTGTTCTAAAGGAAGGTGTGGGAAAAATGAACCAAAAGTATACTAAAATATATCTCTTTTTCACTTTTTAGCTAGGAACCTAGGCCTAATGTGTAAGGATTATACCCAAGTATTCCCAATTCAAGGGTTGCTTTGTATTGGAAAGGGATCTCCATGAGAGCAGCAAGAGCAAAAGCTGCTTCTTTCTCAGAGGGGCTTACGTTTTTAGCAATAATGCCAGTGAAGTTAACAAACTGCATAAGAGGGGAGATATACTTTCAATGTGAGAAATTGATGACCAAGAATGTGAACAAGTTATGGCACTCATAATTTTGAGCCACCATTTTTATACCTGAAAATTGTCAAAATCACGAGCTGGTATTTTATCATCAAACTTTTTCATGTCTTCCCAAGGTCCATCCCCAACTCCAACCAGAACAATTGCAAGGGGATATGCACTGGTATCAAAAATTACGAAGAACAAAACATGTTTTAATGTAATTCAGCAAATTTTTTTTCAATCATTGACAAATGATAATGAGATGTTTCAATCAAGACAATGGTATATAGGTCGTAAGTAAGGATTGCAGTAAAATGATCAATTAGCTATATCTGCCTTGCATCAACAATTGCTTTGATTGTCTTCTCTTCTTGAGGACTCAGTTCTCCATCTCCAGTGTTGACACTCCTAGTAACCTTCAAATCAAACAAGTTTATATGAATAAGATTTGATTGAAGCACATGCGATTCATAGAGGCAGCATTATGTACCTGGCCATCTGCAATGATAACCAACACATGGAATTGGCCACGATTTTTCTCAACTATGTCTATTGCAGCCTCAATAACTGGGGCATAAGAAGTTGGTCCTTCATAAAAAAAATGCAAATATTTCTTCAGCCATGAGGCTTAGCAAAAGGTTGCACATGACAAAAGCAGACTTCATCTTGCGATTCCAGCTTATTCAGCTAACTGATTGTAACAACTAACAAGGACAATAACACATAATGAAAACTAAATATGAAAATGACCTGAAAGTTTCAAATTTGGAACTATTTTTTGGTAGCATGCTAGAACTTCCTCAAAGCCATGGCAAGGTGAATGATCACTGTGGAAGCTAAACACTTCTTGATCATGGGTTGTAGCTGTATAAAGATAAAAGTTGAACCAAATGCTATCTAGGAAAAACTATAACTTTCTCTTTTTATGCATGTTCTACTTCAAGGAATAGGCCTCACCATCACCAAAGCCAAAACATGGAATCAAGTTATCATCATCAAAGGGAGCCAAAGTCTTGCCAATAATAGAGATGGCCTTCTCATAGGGGTTAGGTGTATCTCCAATAGCATGTAGGCTTCTATTGTTGAATGAGACTCTGCCTTCAATAACAATATGGATGCATTGGCTTCATAGGCGAACATTCAAAATTAAATTATTTCAAATGGAAACTATAACCAAATCCCATATTTTATGAGTAAAAGTTTACTTTAGTTCTTGATATTGCATGTGTGCTTGGTTTAGTTTTTGAACTTAAGAAATTATGGTTTCGTCCGTGAAGTTACAAAAGGTGATTCAAGTTGGTCCGTTGGCTAATATTTACAAGGACTAACTTACAGCCATCAAAATAGGCCAAGCCTGATGGGCCGACCTAAATTGCTCGTAACAATGTGTGAGCTGGGCTGAAGATATAGGAGGAAAAATAAAAATTGGCCTGACTCGACCTGACCTAAATGGGCTTCGCTTGCCTTGGGCAAGGCCAGCCTGATGACCCAAATACTAATTTTTTTTTAAATAATAAATTGCATATATGACCTATATATACTTGAATTTAAACTTTTGAACCTATTTTTCTTACTTAAAAAGTCTAAACTAATAAAAAATATTGACTATATATATACACACACACACACACACTTCACTATTTCATCAAATTAAGTCATTGAATTCTAGTTATCAAATAAAAACTAAGTTTTATTTATCATTCTCACAAATAAAGGAAGAATAATAACACTACTTACTAATAGTTTATTTTTTAAAGCATTATAATAAAATAAAAAAATATTTTTATTGACATTTTACACAAACTATACAATTAAAAAAATGAATAAGCAAAAAAATTGGTTCATGGACTAGAAATTGGATCAACCAGCACTTTCTTGATCCAAAACTAACATGGCCTGAAGTGGCTTGATTGGCCTGATGTGGGGCGACCTATTTCGACAGCTTTAGACTACAATTACCAAGAGTTTTGTATGAATCACTTTTTACAATTCAAAGACCAAATTATTAATTTTTGAATTTCAATAACTAAAATAAAGCACTGATACAATTTTAAGAACCAAAATGAACTTTTATTTCATATTTTCTTTCAAACCAGAATCCAGATTTTGTTGTCAATTTCAGCTCACTCATGGTCTCATGTCATCTTATCTCAAAAGGAAATTATAACCAAAACCCAAATTTAATTTTGCTCTCAATCCACGGTTGCAATGGACCATGGAATTGTTAAAAACTTGTTCATGTACTATCACTTACCAGTCCATTCATTGCTCTTTGTGAAATCGATTCCAATGATGAGATTTGATGATTCTAGACCTTCTTTCCTCAAGGCCGTTTGAACCTGTACAAACAATAAGGCCAGTGAGAATTTCATGAAATCCACTGAGCAGTGCACATTGCCAATAGCAGTATAGCGTACAACTCAATGATCACTACTATTTCTATGACTTGCTTGATGGGATAAAAGAGTTCATCAGGCTCATCTTGGTTTGATTTGAAGAATCCTATTCATTGTAGCATACTTTAAAATATTCCTGTGTATTAGAAGACCCAACTCTTCCCATAGGAAAATATATGACAATCAAAGTCCTATCTGTTCATTCCTGCCCCTGCCTCACTGAAGAAGGCTCGAGACAATAGATCTTCAAGCATTTTGGACTACCCCCTCTGGTAGTACGAAGCATGCTTTAATAAATAAGTTAGCCAATTAGGTGTCACTTATTAACATAAAGCAAGGTCCACCTAATTTACCTTTTTTTTTTATTATTTCCTTTTGACACTTTCATGTAAAATCAAATGGCAAAATGTATATGTATGCCGAGTATAAGTGTTGCAGGTCTTCTTCTATGTGATGAGTTAAAAATAGCCTTTGTACTCATTTTTTTTTTAATTTACCGTAGATTTGTGATCTATTTGGGTAATAATACTTATACTTTTTTTCAACTTTCAAAAAGTCAAAACTGGTGTTTTTAACTTTTTTTTTTTTCTAGTTTAGCTATCCAACTTATTATTTCTCAAAATTTTATTGTTAGTGTTAACAAGTTAAGATATCTAATTTATCATGAAGCACATTTTGAAATACTCAAAACAAATATTTTTGTTACAATGTATTTAAATATAAGTAACTTATTCATAAATTATTTTTACATAAATGTCTAAATAAATTATTTTCCCATCCATACTCTTATAGTAAAAGAGAAAGAAATAAGGTGATGAGTGTTGGAAAAAGAAAAAGTGATGGACCTACTCATTGTGGGTCTCCAATAGATCTAAACAATAATATAAATATCATTACTCGTGAATTAAAAAGAAGCATGTACGACAATGGCTTAAAAAAGATTCTTAGTTCTATGTCATAAATCACATACACACTACTTAGGTGCCGCGTCAAATACATGTCCGCGTGTCGGATACGTGTTTATATCAGATCTTATATGACAAACCAATAACATATTTTTGTATATATTCAATTTGAAATTTATTTATTTTTAATCTAACATAGAAAAACACAATATAAATGAAGTTATAAAAGAAAATAATACATAACATTGAGTTTATAAGAAAATATAGTATAAGTGAAACATATATAAATAATATTTTGAATAATATATTATTTTCTTTAAATTTTTAGTTATATATATAACATGTTCGTGTCATATAGCATTTTGACTTTAGTGTGTTCCTCATGTCTGTGTCATGTTATGTCTTGTATCAGTATTTGTGCTTCGTAGGTTCTAAGTTTTTGGTAAGCTTAACCTGCACAACGTACATATGTTCCATGCTATGACTGTGTGAAGCATAATGGAGGATGATGCATAGAATGATAGATTTTTCCTTTCTTATGAACAAAATTTATGTGGATTCGGCACTGCTCATCCCATCAGGATCTTAGGGCACTACCCCGAGCTCTTTGATCACTTAGAGAGTTTGTTACATGATTATTCAAAAATGGCAACCTCACAACAATCAACGGGAGTCGAATTCATACCCTTATAAGAATATGGGCTAATTCCTCAACCACATGAGTCCCGCTCCATTTGCACAGAATGAAAGAATATGGTTGAAGTTCAATGTGGCTGACAGCCATTTATTATCACTCTCATGTTTTAAATTATATTTGGTAATTATATTAATTAACATTAAATACTAAAAATTAATTATTTTTAATGTATCAATCTTAAAATAAATCAACTTATTAAATCAATCCCATATTATGCCCAATTATTTTTTACAAATTAAATTGAAGTATTTTGTAAAAGTAGGTTTTGTCTATTCAAGTACTATTTCACATTTGAAATTTTATTTATTCCAGATTTGTATCGACAATTAGTTCTTATTAGACGTTATGGTACAGGGAAAAGTTCTATTAACTAGGCCTGCATTTGGTTTGTGAAAATATTTCCTATTTATATTTTCTATTTTCATTTTCTGAAAAGGATTTTCATTTCCAAATTTTCAAAATCAGGAAATGCGTTTGGATTACAAAAGTAGATTGTGTTTTCAGAAAGTAAAAATAATGAAAATATATTTGGTTTGTGTGTTTTGGTAGAGTAGTTTTGTTTTAGAAATTGATTTTATTTGAAATGCGTATGCTTCTTCTTCCTCCCACAGTTGCCGCCGGCGAGGGCCAGTAGTAGTGGGGTCGGCCAGAGATGCAACACCAACTACCATGGGATCAGCCTCCTCTTCCGCCTCCAAAATTTGCTCTCCATCGGCCAGTCACTGAAGACCAGAGATATCACGCCAACCGCCATGGGGTCGGCCTCGTCTTCCGCCTCCCAGACCTGCTCTCCGTCGACCAGTCACTGAAGACTGGAGATGCCACACCAACCGCCATGGGGTCGGCTTTGTCTTCCGCCTCCCACATCTGCTCTCCATCGACCAGCCATGGCGTTGCAGTTCTTGCAGTGAAGGTAAGGTGGAGAGGGATCGAGCTTCACGACTGTTTCGGCGATGAAAGGGAGCTTTGGGAGTGGGACATGGTCCACCTTCTTTTTGGGCTCGAACCACAAGTTCCCCCTTTGGTGTGAGGAAAGAGATGGAGTCATGGGTGATAGTTTGAGATTGAAAAATAAACAGTCCCAACAAAACTACAAAAATGCCACTACGTAAAACTGAAAACAGAGAAAACGTCTTTTTGATGTTTTCAAGATTTTCAGAAAACTTTGAGTTCATTTCCTAAACTTGAAAATGAAAATGATTGACCAAACATGTTTTGGATAGTAATTTCCATTTTTTGTGAAAATGAAAACAGAAAACGTTGAAACCAAATGCACTCTAGTGTTTTCATGCTATTTTCTTACTATAACTTTTTATTCACCATTTTTATTCAAGGATTGTAGTCCTGATTGATTAGGAATAGTAAACTTACATGCTCTTTCATAGTTGGCTTCACTAAAATATACATTTACTTACATGGGATTATATATATTATATCTTCTAATTAACTAAAGCAAGCTACTCTCCTGATGTTTTTTTTTTTTTGGCTATATCTTTATATTGTTGCAGTAGCAAATATTGATGAAGGACTTCCAATAAATTATCTTTTTATGGAGTGGCAACATAATAAAATTTAAATTTATATGACGAGACGGTTATAATTTTATTTGATCAAACCTGTTAAGTTATTCAAAATTTATTTTATTAGCTTTTCAAGTTAATCATTATGTTTTTGAGAGAAATTTCGGGGTGTTAGGAGTTTAATTATAGCTATTTTTATTCAATATCAATTGGTATGATTCTTCAATTTTATTTTTGAATACGGAAATGAAAATAGGCAAATGTTTAAAATATCATTTTTATCTGAAAAATTGAAAAATAAAAATTATTAATATCCAAAATATATGAAAAATATAATCTCAATTTTTTTTTTTTGAAAAAATAACTTCTTGGAATATTACAAAGTAGAGGTAACACATCTCATCTAATCCTGCTTGCGTGAAAGGATGAATGAAGCTTGTATTCATTTTGCCCAATGAATTAAGGTATTCATGTGCTAATGGTAGGTTGATTTTATTCTAAAATTGATAAATTAAAAATAGTTAGTTTCTATATTTAATATTAATTAGTATAATTATCAAACATAATTTGAAATATAATAGTGTAAATTGACAAGAGTTTAACACAAGTTTTAATTAAGTGCTATTTAATTATATAAAAATTGATTACATTAATAAACAGCGACAATAGACAAAAGGGTGACAATATCCACCCCCAAGAATGTGATCAGATAGTTGTTATTTGTATGTATTCAAGAAGTATTTATTATGTTGATTTAAATGTATTTTAAAAGTGTATTAAATAATTTCAAATTAATGTTAAATTTTACATGTATGATTAATAAATAATATAATTCAAATCTATCATAATTGATGCTTTTCATTTTATGAAGCATCTTCGAGTACAATAAAGTAAAAACTTTTGGTATGTGCTAATCCTCGTATGTATAAATGGGATATAACTTTTAGGTTAATGCCGTAGGTCTCTGAATTTTTTGGCGATATTCAAATAATTAAGTCTCCACTTTAAAATTTTGTAAATGAGTCCCTAAATTTATAAATCATTTGTAATTGTCCATAGACATAATGAAATGGAGTATTCTAAGGAATGATTTTAAATGGTATATAAGAATTGAACCAAAAACTAATTTCAAGACATTGCCATTAAATCGATAAACATCATCAAACGGTAACAGACCAACAAATTGAAAGGGTCCAGGGACTCAATTACAAATGCTTTGTAAATCTAGGGACCTAGCTATAAATTTTTAAAATATAAGGACATGTTTGGATTTTCCAAAAAAATTTAGGGACTTACAAATAATTTAACCTAATTTTGTTGACCTTTACTATATTGAAATATTTTATATTCTGATAATTATTTTATACAATATGTGTTTCTATATTTTGGAAGGAGTTTATAATTAAACGCTTAATCATAAGCCAATAGATTAGTCTATCTTGCCTATCCACTGAGGGGATAGTTTGAAAAATTGAAAGAAAAAGTTAATATAGCGTGTTTCTATGATACAATTAATTTATTTCTTAATATCCCTAGCTTGGACTCTATTTATTTCTTATGATCCCTTTCTACTAAATTTCCAGCTCCCTCTGTATACTTCATTGACTCCCAAATGCAAACAGTCTTTCACTTTGGACCTACAGCAGTTTGACTTCATCTTTCTCTATATGTCAACATCAGAGTAATCGCATTATTCTCAAAAGATTCTTGCGTGGTAGTTTGCCTTATTTTCTTCCCTCTTAGCTTAAAATCAATAATTATCAGCAACCAATAACCATATTAACAGAAATTTCAAATAGTATCCAACAAGCCACATTCTGAAAATAAGACTAGTAAAAGAAGAAGAAAAACCCAGATCCATGAGCCAAATCACATATGAGGATGTAAATTTATTTATATATGGCAAACTAGATTACCTTTTCTAAATTAAGGTTATCCTTATATGAGCAGGGAAAAAGAAAACAAGTCTAATAAACGAACCAAGAAAGGAAGCATGAGCAAGAAGCTTCTTGAATGAAAAGGAAGAGAAGTGAAACCTGCTCAAGGGTGGTGAAGTTATCAGTAATCAAAGCATACTTCTTTGATATTAACTGCTTGTTCCCCATGGCTGCTGAGCCCTGTCCTGATTTACGTGTCCCAAAACTTGGCCTTCTTGACATGGATTGTGCTCGCGGCGGCGGCGGCGGCGGCGGTGCCTGTGATGGAAACTGTGGAATAATTTGTTGTGGTAAATGGGATGAAGACACAGTTCTGCTGCTTATGGAGGAAGGGGTTCTTCCATCTCTATCTATAGCACTTCTGGGATTTTGGCCACGCTTTTTGTTCCTAGATAAGAGGTTGCCCATGGCATCTTCTAACTATAGGTTCTCCAAAATTAAAAGTATGTATATATATAAGTGTGTGGTTTTATAGTCACAACTCACGAGAAAACTATGTATGCGATCTAAAATTGAAAGCAACAAAGGTGCACCGTATCTATGTGTGGTTCCTGGAAATCACTGAATAAAAGAAAAAGGTGGTGATGAGTTTGAAGGAATATGAAAACAAAAAAAATATCTCACAATCTGGGAATCGGATTCCCTGTGCTTTATCTTGCTTGCTAGATTTGTATAAGATGTATTCTTGGCTTGATCCACGGGCTAAAGGAAAAATCCAGAGGCTAAAGAAAATAAACCATGAGTAACCCTTTCCGCTGCTAGTGTAAGCTTGACACTATCTTTGCGTGTGAAAGGGTGAGACACACAAAAGTTCAACATATAAAACTTTGGGTTAATGATGCAGGGACAGAAGAGTAATGCTATTTTGATACCTAGATACCCATTTTATAATCATTAGATATGATATATATTAAGTATAAGTAGAGACCACTATCACATTCAATAGTTATAAAGTGGGTATTTGAATAGATACCCACCAGACACCCACTTTTTGGGTGTCAAAATATCATTATCCGGGATAGAAATACGAACACATAAAAAACACAGACATATTTGGTGATGAAGATAGAAAGAGGGGATAAAATAATTTTCTATCACTAGGATACAAAAATACAAAATTTCTATACCTTCAAAAAGTGAGGACATTAGAGACAGGATACGGAGACAAAAATTTAGTATTTTTTTCAATAATACTCCTATACATATTTATTATTTATATTTCCTTCTCCATTGTCTTCATTGTTCTTATATTTCTGTCTCTTTTTCCCTACCAAATGCTACCTAATAGAAGGGGTGGAGTCAGAAATTGTGGGAGAGGAGCCAAATTAGTTAATATAAATAAAATAACATAGACTTTGTTAATTCAAATTATTAGTAAACGGTGCCTACTCCCCTACAGTTGATGGTCAATGCCATTAGCTGCAGTTGAATTTAACCATATTTTTAAAATGTGATTAAATGAAATCAAATATGTGGCTAAACAGCCACACACACTATCATCTCACACTCTCCCTCCTCCTTCCCCCACTTCTGCCACTACTTCCTCATCCCCACCACCATAACCACCAACAACCACCTAACATCATGGTTGGCATAGGACCCACCCACTCCTCCTAACTAACCCCCCAAAAACGAGTGGTAATGAAAAAGAGGTTATTGATTTTTCAAGGATTGGGTGCAGATCCACATCATTTGCTTCAACCAAATTTGCATCACATTCGACCCCTTCTTCTTCACCGCCATCATCCTACCAGCTTCATCGTAGGCTCACTGGCATTGCATCGCTCCTTACGCTCTGCCTGTTCTTCAACATCGTCATTCCCCACTACCACCGCAAGACTTCAACGCAAAAAAGGAACAATCGTAAATGGCAATAACGTTGTTGTTTATGTTGCTATTGCTGTTGTTGAAGGGCTCAGAAGGGTTGTTGTTGTGGTTGTTGTTAGAGGGAGCAGGTGGTTGTTGTTGTTGGTGGTGGTGGTGGTGGAAGGGGGAGGTGAAAGGAAATCAGTCTCCCTCACCCATTCATGACCACACCTAGGGCTCACCGGTTGGGTGCCTTGACAAATGTAAGAGCTGGGAAAGGGGAACTCTAGATCTGGTTCAGATTGGGATTTACTAGGATTGTATCATATGTTGAAATGTTGGTTAATCGTTATTAAGACATGGGAAGAAAAAGGTGCTTTGTATGTAATATGTTGTAATGAATTTGGAAATGAAGAAAATGGAAACGCAGTTGCAGCAGCGTGCGTGATAATCTGTGGAATTGTAGTGAGTTTGAGGAGATTATCGGTGTTCCTGTTGTCTCGCCGAAGAGGAGGAGGGAAGGGTGCAGCAGAGGTAGGGAGTAAGGGAGGGATACGGTCAGACTGAGAAGAGGATGATGGTTTAGCCACATTATTATTTTTTAGCCACATTTTTGAAATGTGGTTAAATGTTAACTACACCATAAGTATTGACTGACAACTGCATGTGAGAATATACCTTAGTAAACTAGACTTTGTTTTATCATCTATCATCTTTTTTCTATTAATAAATGAGTCAATAGCTTGCTTACTAAGACTTGGACTCAATAAAAAAAGTTAATAAGAGAAAAATCTTTAAAAAGATATTCTAAAGATATTTATATATTTTATACTTCCATATCATTTCCAATCCTGTCTCGACTCTGGTATCAGAGACAGGGTTTAAGAGAGGGGTTGTTGTTAATCTTGATACCGTTGTCCATGTAACTGTTTTGTACCTAGAACATTAATCACTAATTATTTCAGAATTAAGAAGTTTTATAAAAATTTAAGTGGAAAATCCTGAGTTCATTCTGTGCTGGTAAGCCTCTAGTAGTCCATTGGTAAGCCTAAGAGTGGTGTTCCCACAAAATTAGGAGAAATCCTAGGAAGGAAATTCTAGTAAAGTTTTTAGAAAAACATCTTAAGCCTGAATTAATTAAATGACTAGTCTTCTAAGGACAATGAGTAACTTAGCTAAAGGAAAAACAATAGTAATAACAGATGACCCTCCGTCTACTTCCACCTCTGCTTCTACTATAGATCAAGATGAATATCAAAGTAAAAAACTAGTAATAGTGGCTATAGAAAACAAGCTTCAAAACTATTCCATACCCAAAGTAAAGCATAAAGAAATTTATAGAACTAGTATAATAAATCTTATTTCAAAACAAGATATATATTGTAATAAAAAAAACCCAATTCATAGAAGACACTCATACCATCATAAAACTCTTAGATGAAAATTTGATCAATAAGCACATTCATAATGGATATCATTATATACATATAGGATTAATACAAATTGCAATAAAACCATTTATATGATTAGGAATCAACACTCTTGTAATTGCAGTATTGCCAAATATATGACTTAGAGAATTTGATGATCAAGTGTTAGCTATATTAAAGTCTAATGTTCATGATGGTCCTGCTTTTTTTAATTGTTATCCAAACTATTTAATGGATCTTTGGAATCCACCCACCAAAAATGCTTTAGAATTAAATATCAAAACTCTAGGAAATATAGCTGATGCAGGTGTCACTCATCCAAATGTAATATATGGAATCTATTACAAATTTTCAAAAGTAGATTATAATTTTAAGGCATTAAAATCATCTCCAAGAAATGAAACTTTAATCATAGAAACAAATCTTTCAAAATCAACAACCCATACTCCAAAAAGTTTAAGCATTCAGAGGTAATGGCAAGAATGCCTACTAGTTGGAATCTAAAGTCAATAATGCCTCATAAAAAAAATTAGAAAACACCAAAATAGAGACTATAAGGCAAGACATTGAAGAAAATATAAATATTAGAATGAGAGGGACAAACTCCGTGAAAGAAACTTCAAGAAATCATTATATGTACAACCAATCCCAAAACTCTATAGGTAGTAGACTTTCTAATCTAGACCTTAGAGGGGTTGATTTTGCACCCAACATTCCCCAACCAATTTACCAACTAACCATTCCACAACCTACTTATCAAGAGTCCCAAAATGGTGAGTCCCCAAAATATTCACCAACTAGATCCCAAGTCATAAATATGATAGCTATGAAAGAAGAACTTCTGAAATAAATAAAGAATGGATAAGAAAAGACTTCTTAGCAAAAAAAAATCACGAAAATAGAAATTGATATTTCCAAACTTTTATAATGCAACAGACATTTGAATATTTACAAGAATTTTATAAATGTCTAGAGGAATACAAGATTAATCTCCTTTTCTTGTTATGGTTTGAAGAATGGTTCTATAAAAATCAAAACATACAAAACCCCTTTATGAAAAATAAACAAATATAAATGAACAGTAAGGCAAGTAAAGAATGGAAGACTGCTAAAGGAATGAGTACTTCTTCTATTCATCCATCCTTACAACAAATAAAAATTAAAGTAAGTGATTTAGAAATGGATGCTACCCTTTTTAAGATAAATAAAGAAAATAAAGACTTTCATAAAGCTCATGAACTATTAAACTTTACAAATCAAATATTACATACTATGGCCCAACAATTAGATAGAATAGAAACAAAAGAAGTATTAACATCGTCAAAAGCATCAACATTGTCAACATCCTCATCAGCTTGTATGAAAACTTATAATGATTTCCCATTAGATCCTCAAAGACCAGTATATAAATTATTAATTGTTCTAGAAAAAGAATTAAAATCAGAAAATTTAAAATTTTCAAACGAAGTAGTAGTAACCAAGATCATGGAGAAATTAGAAGATTTAACAATAAATGATAAATCAAAAGAAAAGGATAAAACCCCCTTATCAATAAATACTTTAGAACAAGAGAATGATCAAGACATAGATATTAATAAAATAAAATATGTGAAGACTAGAACCTATTATCCTAGGCCTTCTCTAGTTGATGTTCAATATGAGGAAAAAAAAACTCAAATGGTTGACAACCCATTTACTAGAGGAGGTATTGTTGAATAGAACATTGATGAAATGAGTGAACAACTCATCTTAGATGCATGCAACAAATGACTATGGCCATTGTAACCTTCTCTATAAAAGGAAAATCAAATAAAATAATAGCTATGATGATCATAACAGGATTCACAAGACAATTGAAGTGTTAGTGGGATAATCTTTTAACACAAGCAGAAAGACAACATGTTTTAAACACTATAAAAACTGAGCCTGGTGCAGAAGCACCAGTAGAAGATGCAACAACAACATTAGTCTATGCAATAATGAAAAATTTTATAGGTGATCCTATAAAAATATATCACAGGGCTATTGAACAATTAATGAAATTACATTGTCCAACAATGTCAGATTACCGATGGTATAAAGACATGTTCTTATTCAAGGTATGCATGAGACTAGATGGTGCTCCAGCATACTGGAAAGAACGATTTATTGTTGGACTTCCAAGATTATTAGGAGAAAAAGTGAAAAATAATATAGCTCAACAACATAATGGTGACATTACTTACGACCACTTAACATTTGGTCAAATACACTGCAATATAGTTGAAACAGGAATACAAGTTTGTAATGACTTTAAACTTCAAAATAAATTAAGATGTGAAGCCCAAATTAGTCGTAATGAGTTGGGAACTTTTTGCGATCAATTTGGAACCTCTGGAATAAAAGCTCAAAGTAAAACATGACTGAATAAGAATAAAACAATTTATAAAAAGCCCTTTAGAAGATGCAAAAGAACCAAACCTACACTTGACAACCCTTCAAAGTTGTTACATTCCTCCTTCCTTTAGAAGCTGTAATGGCATTGAAATATCTTGTGTTTAGATCCACATCTTCTGCTAATTTGGATATAGACATAGGCTTCCAATAGTAGTCTCTCTTTTCATACCATCTCTCTAGCACGATATGTAGCATTCTCCTTCTTGCTTCCATTCTATCATTTAATCCATAGTTTTTAAAACCGGATCGATGATTGACTCGGCCGAGGTACCAGATCACTGGGTTACTCGTTCAACCAATGAGTCATTGGTTCAACCAGTTGAATCAGATTTAATTAAATAAATATATAAAAATATAATAAATAGACAATAGATATTATTATTTATACAATATAGCGCAAATGCTTAAATAGCTTAGTGGTTGGGACTTGGGAGTGCACTCCCTTCCCTCACATACCGGGTTTCCAAAAACCGGTTTAACCGGAAAACTGGTGAACCGGCCACTAGTCCGTTTGGTTTTTAAAACAATGATTTAATCTACCATCTTCCCCACTCAAATCAATAATCGAGATCTTCTACTACATCACCTTGATCCTCTTATCAATATGACCAAACTCCTTATTGTTCCACTTCTTAATAGGTTCTTTTATCCCCTTCAACTTTCGAGGTATATTTCCTAACCTTCTCCATTTTTTCCTTCACTAACTTCCTAAATCCCTTATGTGAAAACTAGGCATCTAGACTTCTAAAGGGTTTTGTACCCTCAGTCTATGGCTTCCTCTTGCACCACTAATGGTCATTTATATATATAATCCTGGAACCTTGACATTCATAAAATTTACAAGTCATTCTAGCTCCACAATGACTCCTTCTAATTTACTACATAATTTCCCCCGAAGCCAAGTATACTTCCTTCCAACTAGTGGTAAATAAACCAATTCCATCTCCCTTACCCACTCACCAAACTCATGACTACTACTAGCTAAGGTTATTACACACCCTTTCCTTTCATCCGGATCAAGAATTTCATTAAAATCCCTAATAAACATAATTGGCAAACCAATTCATTTTTTTATATCCTTAAGGTCATTCCACATTCTTGTTTTTTCTTCCCTCACATGAGCTCCATACAACACACACAGAGCACAACTAAATACGTTATCCTTGATGACTCGTTTGACATAGATCCATTTGTTTAAAAAATATTTCTTTTTATTGCATAAAATCCTCCTCCCAAACACATATAATTCCCTCAGCCATATTTACAGCATCTATATCAAGTTAGTTTGAATCAAGTAATTAGGGTTCTTTTTCCTAGCATGGATCAATACCAAAAAGAGAGTTTATATTAATTTGATTTAAGCTATGCCTTCTCTTATTGCCTTTACTTCAACCCTTTCCATCAAGTCAAAAGGGAAAAAAAAACCATTTCATGAAATTGTAAATAGTATTTGATAATGGTACACAAGGCTCGAGTTGGGAGTGAAATAAAATCCAAACCAATGAAATCACCTTGGGTTAGATTAGGTCAAATTCTTAAAGCAATTTAGGCAAATTCGAACTAACCCAACCCGATCGAGATTAGGCCAATCTGAATCAAGTAATTTGGGTGCCTTTTCTTAGCATGAATCAATGTCAAAAGAGCAATACTACTTTGACATGCAAAAAGTGGATGTGCCAGATGTACCACTAACCCACATTTTAAAAATTTATCAAATCAAAGATCAAATCATAATCATTAATTACGCAAGGGGTATTAATACCTTATGAATACCAAAGCAAAAACCTAATATTATAATATTTTTAAAAAAAGTTTACTTCAAATATTTTACCTATTTATCCTTTTGTTGGCGCACCTCTTTCCCTCACCAACCTTTACTCCTTCCACTTCCTCTGCTATCTAAACAAAACACAAATCATGTGTAAATTATATGCCCTCCATTTTGAAATAACTCTAGATTTTATTTATTTTCAAACAAAAATTTTTCTAATTGAAACTTGCAATTCATATCAAAGAAAAATTATAATTCATGCAGTGTTTGTTAAATATTTACCATTGGTCCTCAAATTATTGCTTTTTCTTTCTTTTTTTGGTTTGAACTCAATCAAATCATAAAAAATGTTAAATAATGGAAACAATTTCAGCAAGGTGGGAAACGAATCTAAGAACGTCAAGGGAGGTAGGTTTCTTCATGGAAGTAGATGATGGGCTAAAGATCAGCCCGAAAGGTCCGTTGGGTCAAGGAGGTGGAGGGCACGTACTCATTATTTTTTTAGTTTTAGGGATTAAAGTGAGGATTAAAGCATTTTCTTTAGACCACAACGGCTCTTAGAAGCAAATCTACAACCATCTTTAGTTTCACATCCAAGGTACACCACTACACTGCCAGGCTAAGAGAAAACCGAAGAGCAATAGTCTTAGTAATGCAGACAGCATGAAGTAATTTCGATTTTGAGGATTCCCATGTAAGCATCATTAAGTATTTTGCTATAACTCGGACTATCATGACAAAAATTGATCTAAGTATACACACAAGCCTTACTTAAGGTGATTATCATTACCCAGTTAACATCTCCAAAACAATGATTAACTCAAAATGAATAATCCTTCAAATCTGATTTTGAGTCACCCAGTTCCATGTCTGCCATGCACTCTTCCTCAGTAAGGGGTGGGAGTTGCCTGGTCTTACGCTTCATATTGTGCTTGTGCCACTCACTCTTGTGGTGTTCCCTGTAAAGCTTAGAGTCTTCATAAGAAACATTACACGTGCTGCACTTGTTTGGCTTTTGATGTTGCCCCTGCCCCTGCCCCTCAATAGGCTTACTCGACGATGAAATTGTCTGCTTTTGAAGTTTATCATTCAGTTCGAGCACAGATTCATGAGTTTCTTTGGGTAATGGTGCAGGCATATCCTCATAATCGTTGTATTGCTCCACCTGGGTATCCCCATCCACATAAAGAGAGTGTGCAAGAACCTCAAATCTGCCATCTATGTTATTCATAACAAAGTCATGACAGCCCTTATATAGACCAGGTTCCACTTCGAAGATCTGCAACCCAATCAGAAATGATGCCAATTTTCGTTAACATGTTAACAGATTCTAGATTAACCATGTACACACCAGACCCACGTGCCCTCTGGAAAAGCTTTTATTTCTAAATTCTAACTGTCAATGGTAAATGAGTCTATACAGTAACAAATTTAGAAGCAAAGAATCCTGGAAAAATTATACAAATGAACTTACCTTTCACCATCATTTTATTAATTTATTTATTTTATGTGTGCGCAGGTTGGGTTGGGAGAGTAAGGATTTGAACAATGAAATTGAATTATGCACATGGAAGTTCTCTTTCCTTTAACAGTGAACATAGCTAAAAGCTATCCCATGGCCAATATCCAACATAATCAGATTAGAAGAAAAACTGAACTGGGCACGCTATTTCTTATTTTATTCTACTGACGGATGTGGAATCAAACTTCAGGCAATAATCACATATACTGCAAGAACTGAACCATTCCTCGAATTAGATCATCAACATAATTGTCACAATTATGTTTCTTGTCAATCAAACTAATTGTTTTAAACATTACTTGTTTTTTATTGGAGAAAAGAGAAAAGGAACACTATAAGTCACCAAGAAAAATGATACTTGTAGGCTATGTTAGGTAGGGGTACAGGGAGGAGAAACTTTGGTAAAGGGAGTATGATTGATTTACTTATCCTTTACAGGTAAAAAATTATGGGGGTTAATAATTCCACCAATTTAAAGAGTAATTCTTATTCCACTTGGCCACCTCTGACAAGGGCAAAACTTCACCCCTTGCACTTGTTTCAAGATATAATATGCCAAGACTGAGCAAGCAGTAAAAACAAGTGTACCTAAATTGAAATACGGAATTGAAACATGAAATAAACTTTCTTGCAACTATACTACTATAGGAGGAACAATGAAGACTTACAACATATAGCTGACCAGCAGATCCTTCTTTAGAAATTATGGTTGCCTTCCACTCATTCAGCTTTTCCAAAAGGCTAGGCATTTTCTCCTCAGGAGCAGTAACTCGTATTCTTAATGGACAGCGTTTTATAGGGAAGTGCTTTTGAAGCTCCTGAATCAACTCCAGAGCCTGTATAAACAGCAGTTTTAACTAATTACCATATTTTTAGAATAGAATATAAACAATTGAAATGTGACCATTTTAAATGGAACAATGATGCAGGAGAGACCTGACCTGCTTCTTGGAGCTGCTATTTGGATCAACAGCGAAATGAATCTCCCTCATGAGGCGCTCAATCATGCCGATAGTGTAAGGGCGCTGAGTCTCAGGATTGTAAGTCTTTTGCATCACAATGGTGGCAATATCCCTAAACTGACTCGAAAGCAAAGATTCCCTCTCTTTCCCAGCAACCTGAAGCTCCCCTTTCTTCAAAATCTGGAACCACAACACAAAACAGTTTAATAGTCAACCATCACACCATGTCCTCAAAACATTATTCCTTATTACTATCATCATCATCATTTTTTTATCTGACCTCTAAGCATATCTTGGTCAGGTCATCAGTCCCAAAAGCAGCAATCAAATCCTTTGACTTGGCAAGAACCCCTTTGGAAACATTGGAATAAACAGTGTGTGACTGCAACACTTCATCCAAGTCCTTCTCCCTGTTATCGCATATACATGCCTTTTGTATTATCATTCTTTCTTTTAGCTAAAGAAAGAAAAAGGAAATTGAAAATTGAGAGATCTCAAAAGGTAGATTCATGGTTTTAAATAGCGGTGGGGCAGCCACATCATGGGTGGAATTACGACTGCATTACCCACATTTTCATACAATTATCCATAATTTCAGTAGACACAGCACAACCACAATTTAAGGCTATGTTTGGAAGGACAACGAAGAATGGAATGGCAAGGAATGGAACAGCCAAAACTAATTAAAGCATGTTTGACAGTGTTTTGAAACAAGAGAATGGAATAACAAGCAAGGGTCAAGATGTTGCTCCCTTTCCATTCAAAACTGATTGGTTTCTATTTTCATTTACTGTGTTTCCCGTTTTTAGGATTTTGCAAAAGAAATATTAAAAAAAAAGGAAAAAGGATTTTATTATTTTCATGGTTTCCTTCACAAAATCCTAAAATAAAAAAACACAGGAAATGATAACACAACATGAAAATACAAACCAAACAGACCCTTTTGTCCCTCTAGAATGGGTTGGGAGGATATAGAAAGCTTTCAATGGATTACAAGCTTTAATACACTCAAGTTGCTTTTGGTGGCATTTATCTTTCTATTACATTCCTTACCTCTTTCCATTCCATTATTACTCCTTCCATCCCAAACATACCCTAAAACCATGGGTAGTATGACATAATAAGCAAAAGACTAAATCCCTGTTTTGGTCCTTCAAAAATAAAGACAAACTAGTCCGGTTTGAAAGTCTCACATTGGTCCCTCACAATTCAAAGAAGGGGACAAAGTGGTCCTCCACATAGAGGTCCATACAACTAAAAAACAAGGTGTACATGTACAAATGGACTACTTTGTCCCCCATTCTGAATTGCGAGGGACCAATATGGGACTTTTAAATTTTGAGATACCCTCAATATATTTCTAAGCAACCAAGATGTGTATTTAGTCTAAGCAAAAAGTAGCTTACACGCCAGAGCGCCAAGAAAGGACGGTGTTAGGATAACAGGCTATCTCAAAGCGCATGCCATGCTTCTTGAGACGCACAACTGCCACATTGGTTAGCCTCTTCTGCCCTATCGGTTGCACCAATGTCCTCGACATCTCTGTCTCTATATGTATAATATATCTCTTATCTCTGACTACCTTCCCTTTGTTGCTAAATGCTAGAGACCGAAAAATCACAAGCAACCAGGAAACGGGAATTTGGAAGCCAATCAGGAGCTGAAAGAATTTGAAATCAGTAACAAGAAATAAAATCGAAAACCGAAAATCAAACATAAGCAATTGTTAATAAATTATCTTACATATCAAACACAGGGAATTGACAGTGACAAACTGTAGTTATACTAGAGGGCAGAGCACAAACTATATAGTTGCCAATTTGTCACCACCCCCCCCCCCCCCCTTTTCCCACAAAAATAAAAACAGAAGATAAAAAAGTTATTTTCTTCTAAATTTTTGAAATATCATGCATTGAATTAAACATGCTATTGTAGTATAGTGGATAGCTAGACAGTTATCTTATGGAAGACAATAGATTTAAAAAAACCAAAAATTATGCTGCCCGCATACAAATGCTCAAGAAATTTTTTTTTTTTTTTGGGTTTTTGGTTGGGGGGGAGGGCTCAAAATTAAAGAGATATTCATCATTAATTATCTAAACTCAAAAAAATTAAAGACATATTCATCATTAATGACCTAACTAAAAATTAAGGCACAATTATCAAGTCTAGCAAGATATGAGTGAAACACTTCAAGATAGTGCAAAGCTGTGAAGAGCAAACCAAAGTGGGCAAACAAATGGGGTAGGCCAGAACAACACTGGGATTCTAAACAACGGCCGGGTTTGGCCGGAAAAATGGTAGACTGCCCAAAGCCTAGAGCATTTTCTGTGAAGCTCAAAACAAATATATCAACTCAACCAAGACAAGCTTCAAACCCTAAAAAGCTTCTTATACCAAACTAAGGAAGAATGACAAAATTCTCCCTAAAATATTGATCAGAACTCAGAATCACAGAAATAGGATTTCAGGCCATGACGGCCGCAATAGAAAAACATGACATAATGCATTGGTCATAGCAGGACAACACAACATGATGTTCCGTCCTGTTTTAAGAAACACATTATGTAAGATTAAATTTATTTTGAATATGTTTACATAGTATCAAGTTGACGCTTCATTCAAGCTAACAAAGGGAAGATCTCAAATTCCTAGTCCACAAAGTATGCACTCTAACCAAATTGTAATTAGCAACAATGTTCAAAAGAAATACATATGCGCCAAGGATACAAAAAAGTTAAAGTCTTGGACAACAGATGAAAGATAGTAATTGAAACTGGTTTCCTCCTTCAAAGATATAACTAGAAAGTATACAAAGTGATTCCTTAGCACAAGATACATTGGCAAAAATAATACAACAAAAAAAAGGAAGAAGAAATTTTTAAATATAGGTTGCCATGTAATAGAATAGAAGTGAGACAAGGCAGCCTATGTTGCACATATAAAACAGCTTTTATTATGAACAAAATCATTCTAAAGCAGGAAGTTGATTTTCAGAAGCATTAAAACAGACCAATCTTCTTAGAAGTCTCCAGGAAAATTACGAAACTGTCATCTATGAATCATTGACAACATCCAATAAACATATTGCACCCATGATTGCGGTTCAGACACATTACCAAATACCATACGCTTCATTATTTCATTACACAATTGCTTGTCCCAGTTAGTTGACAATTGATAACAAAATTAACCCATGTACTTTCAAGCTTCCAAATGAAACCCCAAGTAAACGATAAATCAGCATTTAATGGAAATCTCTTAAAAATACACAGATATTTAAAATAAGCTAAAGATAAATCATCAACTCACTGCACAAGTCGAAGAAGGGTGATCCAAGCGTACGTACGATGCCGTAGAGTGAATCAATGGGACGGTTCTTTCTCTGGCGTATCTAACATCACCAACAACAAATAAACAAGCACAAATTGACATTTAGAACGATTGATCAAACCCAAAACAGTTTCTAATCACCAAACAACCCCCCCCCCCCAATTTGAATCCTAGCTCCTAGCACTGATTAACTACCCAAATCAAACCCTCGTGATGAGTTTGAGCTAAAGGCATCGAACAAAGAAAAAGTGTCATCAGGCTTAGAAATTACCTTGGGGAGTTCCAAAACGAGAAAGGGAAGAGAGTGTCCTTAGGCGTGAAAACCAAGCCACCCAAGCGTGACAAAACTCGAGGGGGGCGTCCCAGAGTTGGCCGGACGGCGGCGGTGGTGTGCGGCTCAGGTGGAGAGCGCCAAACAGAGTGACGAAGCGGGAGAGAAGGAATAAGACAGAGAGAGAGAGAGAGAGAAGCGGCGATTGGTGGGGGAATAATTAAGTTTATCTGGGGAACTTAAGGTAGACCTTTATGGGGCGTACTGGTGGTCCCTTGATTGTTTTTCTCACACAATCGGAACAGTTCCCACACAACTTAGGTCTGCTTGCTTTGCATTTTTCGGTTTTCAGATTTGTGAAAAATCGAGAAAAATCGAAATCGAATTTTCGCTAATTTTTCCTTCATAAAATGTAAAATCGAAACAAGATAAAGAAATGCACTCTTAATTTCCATATCACTTTTTATCTCAATGGGAAGTTAAAATTTTCCATTATTAACATTTTTTTCATAAGTATTTAACTTTGAGTTTAATAATTTTTATATCACGTTTAATAATTTTAATGAGATAGAATTAAATTCTATTAGTAATTGAATTAAATTTTTATATTTAAAATAAGTTAATAGATAAAAAAAATTAAATTCAATTCTTTAATTTGAAATGAGTTTAAAAATAAATAAATTTAATTATTTTTATTATTTTATTTTTTATTAATAAATTAAGAATAAAATATTATATTTAAATAAAATTATTTTAATATTTTTATTTCAATTTAAATAAAATTTCTTGAAATAATCCCAACTTACTGCAAAATAAATTGAAAATAATAAGATTCTCTGGATGCCAATCAATGAGACCACTGAGAGGCGGCGATGGTTTCAGAGGAGGCCGGGATGGCAGAGGCGATGGTCACTTCGATGAACGGGTTTTGCGATGAAGGGCCTCCCACTGAAGTCTTTTGAGTTTATGCAAGCATGTGAGGGAGATGCTGACACAAAGCCAATGAACAAGAAGATTCCCTATTTCAATATTCCTATATGCTTGCAAAGCATGACTCGGCAAAATGTGACTCAGACTAGAAAAGTCGATCAATGAATTTTACTTTTCAATTAAAATGGTGGAACAAAATACTGCAACTTCTTACAAACATAGTGATAAGTTTTATATCGTCCGGAGAAAACCTTTGCCTTTGCAGGATTTCTTCCAGAGTCAAAGGAACAACCACAAGCAACAAGAGTTGGAGGTGATTGAAAGAAGATAAAAAAGGATAGATGGTTGGAATAGAGGGCGGTGGTTGTCATAGTTACTGTGTTGGCTTGGGAAGGGTGGATGAAAGAGGTGGACATTGAACAGAGGAATTAAAATTTAAAGAAGGATTGATTTAGTTATATGGAAAAGTTAGGAACTTTTGATGATGGAGCTAGAAGCCTTGAAGGGAGAAGAGATTATGGTATCATGAGAAGGTCTCAAAGTGTGACAAGACCACAAAGAAGCCATCTTAGACTATGCATTTCCACTTAGAGATTTACCCAGAGTGTTTTGTTTGAAGGGTAGAATCGAGAGGTGAGTTTTCATAAATAAATTTTATCTGTAATTTTACATATAAAACTTATCTATATAAGCTTACTATTTATTTATATTCCTTAATCAAACATACTCCTAATATTTAATGATGAAGGATAATTTGGTCCCATATATTTGGACCTTGTAATGGTCCTCTCCCAATTACAAAATTACCCCCAAATAACATTTTAATTCCTTCAACTCTTGCACATTCGCTTTGCCTCTAAGGCACATTCAACAAGAGTGGTTCAAGGCTTTGAGCGCCCCTTCATCCCATCACCAAGATGGCAACACTATTCAGGTATATAAGCTACCTTGCCACCAAGCCACCCATCTCCGATGGATCGATCTTTGATGCCGCTACCATCACTAAGTCATTAGTCTTTCCTCATCACTATCAGATATATTAGACTGCTATAATCACATCAACTTCCCCCAGCCAGGCCTACACATGCTGGGGGAAACAAAGTTTTATTTTATATTTTTCAAATCATTTTTGCTTAATATTTGTGCTTTGCCTCAATCAAAACAACTATTGGTTTAATAGGGTAAATGGAGCCTCACCACTATCAATCAAAACAACTACAATAGCAAAAACAAAACAAGATAGAATTGCCATTTTTTATTACTCTATTCCTTTGTCTTGTATGACTTTCAAAGATTCAAAATGGCAAGACCTGTCGTTAAAACAATTGATAAATAGGGCGGTTGTATGGCATAAACAACGCAAAAAAAGGTAGGCTAGGAGGCGGGCAGAGAGTGCAACAAAGGCAGTGGTTGCCATGGCGATGATGGTGGGAGGCCAAAAAGGAAAGAGACGGGAGATAATTAGGCTAGTTTGGTAATTTAAAATTTTTTTATTAAAATTATTTAGTAATTTTGGTCTAATAATTTATCTACTTGATCTCAACCATTAAGACAAGATCTAACTGTTCAAATATGAGGACTATCACAAGGTCTAGAAGAAGTGAAGGATCAAATTATCCTTCACTGGTGTTTGAATATTAGACTCCCTATCCATGACTAGTGTTGTATCCTCATATACAATATTTTCCATTTCTTGGTTTGCTCTTCGCATCAGCATGTTTGTTTGGGCTAAATTCTATTAAGTAAGATATTAGTTCTTTTTTCTTTTTATGAGCAACGCTATAGTATTTTTCCATTGTAGGGCTAGACCTTCCATTATAAAACTATTATGTATCGCTATGTTATCTTCAAAACTTTTGCTTCTATGAGTACCAAGGTGGAATATCTCAAGTCCACGTGTCTTTGATTAAGTCTGACACAGCCTTTAGGTGCCTCAAACCCCCTTCCATTTGCTAAAAATCATGAAGTTATTGAAGTCTACCTTTTTTATGCAAACAGGCTCATTGCAACGAGCAAGTGAATCAGTCAGGCTCGCAATAGTCTCATTGTAGTAAGGAATTCTCATAGTGTCACGACCCGAATTGGGAACGTGACTGGCACGTGAGGAATCTCATCCCCATGTAAGCCTCATGACCTCTGAGTCCCTCTATATGCACGTGAGAAATCTCATCCCCATGTAAGCCTCATAACCACTATAAGGCTAGACCTTCCACTATAAAACTATTATGTATCAATATGTTATCTTCAAAACTTTTGCTTCTATGAGTACCAAGGTGTGATATCTCAATTCCACGTGTCTTTGATTAAGTCTGACACAGCCTTTAGGTGCCTCAAACCCCCTTCCATTTGCTAAAAGTCATGAAGTTACTGAAGTCTACATTTTTTATGCAAACAGGCTCATTGCAACGAGCAAGTGAATCAGTCAAGCTCGCAATAGCGAGAAATGCTTGCTGCAGCAAGTAGGTAAGCAATACAGGCTCATTGCAGTAAGGAATTCTCATAGTGTCACAACCTGAATTGGGAACTTGACGGGCACGTGAGGAATCTCATCCCTATGTAAGCCTCATGACCTCTGAGTCCCTCTATATGCACGTGAGAAATCTCATCCCCATTTAAGCTTCATAACCACTGTAGGGCTAGACTTTCCACTATAAAACTATTATGTATCAATATGTTATCTTCACAACTTGTGTTTCTATGAGTACCAAGGTGTGATATCTCAAGTCCACGTGTCTTTGATTAAGTTTAACACAACCTTTAGGTGCCTCAAACCCCTTTCCATTTGCTAAAAATCATGAAGTTACTGAAATCTACATTTTTTATGCAAATAGGCTTATTGCAACGAGCAAGTGAATCAGTTAGGCTTGCAATAGCGAGAAATGCTTGCTGCAACAAGCAGGTAAGCAATACAGGCTCATTGCAATCGGGAATTCTCATAGTGTCGTGACCTGAATTGGGAATGTGACTAGCACATGAGGAATCTCATCCCCATGTAAGCTTCATGACCTCTGAGTCCTTCTATATGCACGTGAGAAATCTTATCCCAATGTAAGTCTCATAACCACTGTAGGGCTAGACGTTCCACTATAAAACTATTATGTGTCAATATGTTATCTTCAAAACTTCTGCTTCTATGAGTACCAAGGTGTGATATCTCAAGTCCACATGTCTTTGATTAAGTCTGACACAGCCTTTAGGTGCCTCAAACCCCCTTCCATTTGCTAAAAATCATGAAGTTACTGAAGTCTACATTTTTTTATGCAAACAGGCTCATTGCAGTGAGTAAGTGAATCAGTCAGGCTCGCAATAGCTAGAAATGCTTGCTACAGCAAACAGGTAAGCAATACAGGCTCATTGCAGTAAGAAATTCTCATAGTGTCACGACCCGAATTGGGAACGTAACTGGCACGTGAGGAATCTCATCCCCACGTAAGCCTCATGATCTCTGAGTCTCTTTATATCCATAATGAGTATAGGGCTAGACCTCTGAGTCTCTTTATATGCACATGAGAAATCTCATCCCCATGTAAGCCTCATGACCATTGTAGGGCTTGACCTTCCACTATAAAACTATTATGTATCAATATGTTATCTTCAAAACTTTTGCTTCTATGAGTACCAAAGTGTGATATCTCATGTCCACGTGTCTTTGATTAAGTCTAACATAGCCTTTAGGGCCTCAAACCCTCCTCCATTTGCTAAAAATCATGAAGTTACTGAAGTCTACATTTTTTTATGGAAATAGGCTCATTGCAGCGAGCAAGTGAATCAGTCAAGCTCGCAATAGCGAGAAATGCTTGCTGCAGCAAGCAGGTAAGCAATATAGGCTCATTGCAGTAAGGAATTCTCATAGTGTCACGACCCGAATTGGGAACGCGACTGGCGCGTGAGGAATCTCATCCCCATGTATCCCCATTTATCAAAACATAATCTCATCTTTTGTATAAATCTCTGGCTCTTAGAAAATTAAATCATTAACAATTTCATATTCAAACTTTAGATATGTCTTTGTAATATAAAATATATGGGTTGCTCTCTTTACAATTAAACCATGAAGCTATAATCATGTAAACACAAAATGTAATCTATCTCTGTAATCCTGGATCCTGCATGCAATATTACACTAGAGCACTTTATCAAAATATGAAAGATACTTTACTCTAGAGTGAAGCTCACCAACTGAATATCTTTACTACTGGGGAGGAGGTGACTGAACAGAACTCACAGCTGCTAATGTATCTGTAATGAAAAAAGGGAGAGGGTGAGTTTCATCTAAAACTCAATGAGTAAGCCCTCACCCATAACCCTCTCATACGACATCAGAAAGATAAACATACATATATAATCATCAAATTGGTTAGTGCAATAACTCTAAAATCATATTCTTATGCATAGATATAATAGTTCAGAAAAACTGATATTCTCTGAAAAACATAACAACAGTAGTCTACTAGAGAAACAGGGATCTCTGGTTATGCATTGCATAATAATAAATATATATTCTCTGATTATGCATATCAACCATGACATAACAAATTATCTAATCTCTGGGATTTCTCAAGGATCCAAATTTGACACCTAACTAGATTTCGTTCTCTGCTCTATAAGATTGTCCTCTTAGGACAACTTGGTACCAAGGTTAACAATCGGGGTCAGCCGTTAACTCATTGTCTATTTCTCTATAGCTACTGTTTGAATCTCTAAATCATAGAAGTTATCATTTCCTCTAAAACTCTAGATTATGTTATGCTCTGGAGTTAAAACTCTATCATATATAAATTCTCTACTCTTGAAATCATCACGATAATTTATAAAATCTCTAAATAAAATCATATTCATACTCTAGCTCTTTAATAAAATCAATTAGCAATAATGGTCCCGTGAGTTTACATTAAGACAAGTGTCGCAACCGGGATCGCGACGGGGACGGCGAAAAATGAGAAATTTCTGTTGAAAACATTGGAGTCGCCACCAAGTTTATTTAAAATTGGGAAAACGTTGGAAAACCCATTTATTTTAAAGAAAAGCCTTCGAAACGCTTTTGAGTTCTGAGTCGGTTACGCATGCCTAGAGGAAGGGTAGAATTCTACCCACGCACTTAACACACCCGCCCCTGACGCAGTACCTATAATTGTGCAAATTAATTAATAACCCCTTTTTTTAAAAAGAAAATTTTATTCTATTTATAATGAAACTATAAATAAAAGAAATTCTTTAAAAGAAATTTCGGGAACACCAAATTGTCGCAATTCGTATTCAAATATTAAATCAACAAGTCAGCTCACTACTTAAATTGACATTTTTATTTGAATAAGAAGTTTACTAAATGAATGAGCAAATTTAGATTGAAAATAAATATATAGATTGTAAATATTTACAAATAAGATAAGAAGAAATTGATTTTTTCTATTTTTTATAAAGAATATAAAAGAAAAACAAATATTTTTAAGAGTATTTATGAGTCATTGTCGCCTGTACAACTCAAATGATGACCGAATATCAAGTTAACAATGATCGGCCACAAAGCAAATTAACTCTTTATCTACAATAACAAAATTAACTTAAAGATCTTGAAATAAAATTATTAAAAAAAAACTTATAAATAAAACAAAATACATAAATAGCGTAGAAAAAAAGAATTAGGGAAATTATTTACAAATAAATTAAGTGGTGAAAAGTTAATTTTGAAAAAAAAGTATTTTTAGGATATTGTCATTACGCCTAAACTATTCCAAATTTAAAGTTAAAAAAACCATCATGGTTAAATTAACTCTATTTTTGAAAAGAGATATTTACAATTTAATAATTAACTCAAATTAATATAATATAAAAAACGAAGTAATAATAAAATATTTACAAACAAAATGAAAATCTAATTTTGAAATGGGATTTTGTAAATATCAATGCCATATTAAAATATCCTAAAACTTAAAGTTAACAAACCGTCGCGGTCAAATTAACTCTATTTTGAAAAGACTTTGAATAATCGTTCGCCGCAAATTTAAAAATATTCAAACATGAGATTAACAAACCGTCTCTAATTAACCCCTTTTTATACAATTCATCAATTAATCAAGTATATAAATCTAAATAAAATACTCAAATCCTTATTTTAAATCCAAAATGGATAAAACTCCCTTTTTTAAATAAACAATTCTAATTTTAACAGGAACCCACAAAATTAATGCATAAAAATAAATATCCAATGAATTTGAACCAAGAAGCACATTAGGATAATTAAGCTAACAAAACAAAAATAAAATAAAAAAAACCACAAACACAATTAACTTAAATAAAATATATAAATATATAAAACAATTAAACCAAAAGAAAATTAATTCATAACATAATTACACATAAAGCGCATAATCATATAAAATAACAAAACCTAAAAAAAAATACAACTGCAAATACACAAAATATATAAAATAATTAAACTAGAAATGCAAAATATTACAATTACACAATTAATTTTAATCAAAACATGTAAACACAGAGTATTTTAAAAAAATAAAATAAACACAATTAAGTAATGAATTCAATCAAAACATATAAATTAATAAAAGTAAAATTAACTTGTAAACATAAACGTAGACATACAATTTAACAAAACATAAAAAGAAACTAAGAAAACAAAGGTCCAAATTACTTTTTTTCTCTCTTTTTTAATTCAATGGGAAC
The DNA here is from genome assembly GCA_031216125.1 of Dalbergia cochinchinensis. Taxonomy (NCBI): domain Eukaryota; kingdom Viridiplantae; phylum Streptophyta; class Magnoliopsida; order Fabales; family Fabaceae; genus Dalbergia; species Dalbergia cochinchinensis. Next base: position 31,772,956 of record CM062374.1, on the reverse strand, counting down.
ATTAACATTAAATTCACCCAAAATAATAAGATGAAATGAAATAAAATCAAATTGAATAACTTGTTTTTGTTTTTTTTTTTTACCTAATTTCGTTCGAATAAAAAAGAACACATATTATAAATTCTCTTTTCTTTTTTTTTTATCAAAACTTGAAATATTTATTACAAACTTTTAGAAAAGAACCTTTATTTAGGCCTAAACTAAATCAAAACCAAAGACCAAAAGAAAACTTAATTAGACAACCAACTCTCAAATCAAGCAAATCTATTATTAGATCTCACAAAGCTAAATAAAATCAACTCAAAATATAAATAAATAAATATAAAATAACACCTTTATTTTTTTATCTACCCATACTCACATACACTACCACCCAACACACACACACAATCCTCTCTTTCTCACACACACATACCCATACATACGCACACACTCACGGACTCACCCACTCACTCACACACGTGCACCACTCACAAGCAAACTCTCTTTCTCTCACGTTCACACACTGCACTAAAACAAAAAGAAGAACTCTCACCTCAGCAAAGTAAAACTAAGAGAAAGCAAAGCTAAGGAGAGGATCTGGGAATGAGAGAACCGAGAAAGAGGGAGAGAGAGCGAGGGCGAGGGAGGCCGATCCGCCGCTGTAGGGGCGCGGTGGCTGGGCTTGGTTTCGCGAGGTGTTGCTCGCGGGTGAAGGGTGGTTCGCCGGTGAGAGGTCGCGGTGGGGCTTTTGTTGTGGCTGTGATGGAAGGCGGTGTATGGTGGTTTCAGGGGTGAGGATGATGGGTTGAAGGAGTGCATGGAGGTTGAGGGGAGTGGTGGAAACGGTCATGGAGGTTTCAAGTGGTGATGTTGAAAGAGGAAATGGAAGGGGAAGATGATGATACATAGACTGGCGGAGTAGGGGCGATGGCGCTCTGGGGCTTGGGGCGTGCGATTTAGTGATGAAGATTAGGGGACCGCTGATTTGGTGGCCGGACTGGTTTGGTGGTTTGTGTGGAAGATGGGTACAGGTGCGGTTTCTTAAGGGTTGCTGCAACTCTGAGATAGGGATAAGAGGTGGTGTTTGGCTCTGAGAGGAGAAGCCGCGGGTAGCTTGCGTAGATGATGCTGGAGAGGAGGAAAAAGGTCGCGGGTTGGAGAGGAAGAAGATGAAGCTGAAAAGGGAAAGGGGACCACGGCGGTGGTTATGGGGTTGAAGATGAGGGGCCAGTGGTGGTGGTTCATGGAGGACCGAGAAAGGGTGGCGGTAGCGTTGACGGGTGGAGGTTGTGGTGATGCTGCTTACGGTGGTGCATGGGGGTGAAAGGGGAAGATGATGGTGATGGGCACGGAGGTCAGCTGGGTCGGGGGTGGACCTCCTCCTTCCTTTTTCTCTCTTTAATTCTTTTTTTTTTTTATATTTGATGATGGTGATATTGCTGATGATGATGGTATTACCTTGTTCTTGAGTTCTCTTCCTGGAATTGTTGCTGGATGTTTTTTTTTTTTTTTTTTACAGGTTCTCCCCATTGATCCTCCCCTCTTTGATGTCTCCGTGTTTTTTTATTCCCCAACCCACCGAAAGAGAAATCAACATTTTCCAGGGACAACATCATTCCCCTTTTACTATTGCCTCACATGCACATCTCGGGGTAGGGGAAAAGGGAAGACAAGAGTCCGTGAACTCTTCTTCCAGCTTTTTTCATTTTTTTTAATATTTTTATATTTTTCAATAAACAAGAAATGGAACTATAAATAAAGAAGGTAAATTAAGTGCAAATTGTTGGATTTTATTGTTAAAAAGATTGAATAAAATCGGTTGTTCACAACAAGTATTTCATGCTCTGTTGAAAATCATCATTTTCATAAACTTGGTTAAAATCAATCATAATCTCTAATATCTTGAAATAGTCTCTAAAATCATGCCACAATTAAAGAAAATAATTCTAATTATCAACATAAAGATAATAGAATATGAACTCATTCACCTGGAGGGGAGGAAGAAGTGGTGTCAACACCAATAGAGCTCCATGGAGGAGGGATGACACTAACATCTGCTATTGAAATAACAAAACTCTTAATCTCTAGTTTGCTCTAGATTAACTGTAATAATATTTGGAGAGTACGCTCACTTGACAACAATGTGAGAAAAACAACAACTCATACCCTACGATATGAAATGGAGAATAAGAGGATGATGAAAACCCATAAAATCTTACCTTGATCACTTAAAAGGAAAAGGATTTGAGTGGAATGAAAGAAAAGGAGTAGGAAGGGTGTTTAGAAACTAAGTTTTCAGGTTTGGGGGAGAAGAGCCTAGGTTGGGGGTTTAAAAAGGAGTGGATAGGTTCATTAAGTGAAATGACTTGTTTAACACTATTCAGCCCCACTGACACCACTATAGCAATCTATAACTGCTATAGTGGTCTAGTTGTACCCATGTCCCTTTGAAACACACACATGACCTCTATAGTGGTCTTGGACTGCTATAGTGGTCTATAGACCACCAAAACCCCCTTTCCCATGCCCAGCCAAAAACTCCCAAAACTAAACCTTAACCCTCCAAAGTGCTTTCCCTCCCCTGTCACACAACTCCAAGCTTTCTTTCTCATCCCCAATCATTGGATAAGTTGTTTTTATGATTGTTTTTGTCAATTTCTTTTATGTTCTTCTACATTTAAGGCTAGGGCTCCCTCATGCATGAGTTTTGAATGATTTTTCCTTCCCTAAATCTGCCCTATCATGCTCTTGGGTGTCTTATGAATTGTTTGAGATTTTATCGCAGTTGTTAGTGTTATTCCTAGCTTCCAGGGTGAAGTGAGTACTATCCACGCACTCCCGGCTTCAAACAATGAGTGGGTTTGAACTCACAACCTTATTTTTTGTCATTATAGTTATGTTCTTAATGTTATGATTGTTACATATGAGTTCAAAAGTGAAAATATGCTATGAACATGAGTTTACAAAATATACCAAGATTAGAAGAATTATGAATCTTTAAGTAAATCAAGAAAATTATATCTTAGAAAATCATGGGACCATGATTAATATGTTGTATCTCATGAAAAGATTTATTAAGAAATATGTGATTTAATAAGTTTACCAAAATTGTCAAACACGAATTATGGATTGATGGAATTATTATATTTTCAAGAATTTTGGTTTTCATGATCACATCTTTAGAATCTTAGTTATGATTTATTAAAAATATTGAGTTGACTATGTTTATTGCCATTTATAGATATGTTGTTATGATTTTCGAATTTCCATATATATATATATATGTGTGTGTGTGTGTGTGTGTGTGTGTGTATGTATATATATGAATTCATGTCATTTTGAAATACAATTTTAGAATTTTAGTTCCATATATATATGCCTGATAGTAAGATTGTTAGAATTATATTATTTCAAAGCTTTCAGAGTTTTAAGATTTATTTAATTAATTTGAAATTTGTTTTAGACTATAATTATAGAGAAATAGATAGTTAGATAACAACTATAAGATCATTGGCCTTGGTACCAAGTTGTCTACTAGAAACAATCTCGCCCCTTTAGAGTATTCAGAGAATGGAGCCTAGATAGATCTTCATCTTATGGGACCTCATTAGGTGCCTTTTTCAGAATTCTGAGATCAAAGGAATTATTGTTATTATAATGTAAATGTATGTATATATATATATATATTTATGTTCTTCTAGTAATGACCACACCATGAATTTAAAAATGCTTTCCTATGTAATTATGGATGTAAATATCAAAATAATTTTTTCTTGATACATGTATATTATCTATATCTTGTTGGCTGTTCCATGTGGTTGGTGGGTGAGAATCCACTCACTGAGTCTGTTGACTCCTCCTTTTCCTTCCTCCTTACAGTTACAACTGCCGATCTAGTTATCGTTCAGCTATCATTTTAGTAGACCCCTATTGTTCTAGTGGTGAGCTTTACTTTGCAGTGAGACTTAGTTTAGGGTTATGTTAGATTAAAATGCTCTAGTTGTTATGCCGATAGGATCCGAACCATGCATTTTATTCAAGTCACCAATTCAGTTGCTATATTTGAAATTCTGTCATTAAATCGATCGCTAATGTGTAGTCCCTAAAAAAAGAAAATTTTAAATTTTTGAAATACCACTTCTAAAATTTAAATATGTAAACATCTATCACCACTAAATGAACGAGACATTATATGTCTATATACAAACAAATAAACTTAAAATTAGCCAATATAATTAATAAGTAATTATTATCATACAACAAAGTAAATTTAATCCAAATATTTCAAATTTTACAATAACATGAAGCCCTTTAGTTTAAAATAAAAATAGAGATATGCATTAATAAATCTTTAGAGAATAAATTTTTAACATAGTCATAACTGCTTCTTGCTTGAATGAGTCTTTAATAACTTCCATTGGGTCTTCAATTACCTCAATTGAATCTTGAATAGTTTGTATTGAGTCTTGAATAATTTGTGTGGAACCTTTAGCTTCTAGCTTCCATAACTGAGGCTTCTACCATCTCTAATGAGTCTTCCACTTTCTCAACTGAATCTTCAATTCTCTCTAATGAATCTTTCCCTTCCTTGATTGAGTTTTTAACAAAGAAAAAAGATGCAACTTTGTAATTTCATCAAATTTTCAAGTTTATTTAATTTCAAAACTACATGTCATGATGTGCACAAAAATATTATATTTTATTACACAAAAAAAAAGAGATTCGCATATCTATAACAAAGGCCTCAAATTCACATACATCAAAGGCCTCAAATGCACTTATACCGAGGAATGGTCCGCCATGGATGATATGGTTTTGCTAAAAGAAATGTAAAAGTTTTAGTTAAGTTCAATGAACAATATTACAGGTCCTCAATTCTTGTTTGAATATCATACTTGCGCTTTGAATTAGACTAAATTTGTTAAACAATCAAATGAGACACCATCTGTAGCATAAGCAATGAACAAATTCAATAAAAGAAATAACTTACCTCAGGAATTCCTACAACAAAGCAAGTAAACAAAATATGAATTTTAAAGACAGCCTAAAACATCAAGAAAAGCTCTTCATATGCACACCATCAAATCGCTACCTGTTCATGCTGGTAAACTGAAGATAGACAAAAAAATAACTTTGAGATTTCTCTTCCTCAAATTCCTAAAGCGAGGTTTATATGCTTGAGTCATATTAGTGTGAGAGATTTAAGTCAAATCAATATCAAGTTAATAATAACTCTTCTAACATACATCATACCATCATCAGGAAATAGTCTACCATTGTTTTATTAACTGCGCTGATTCTGTTTTGATAGCCCTACCACTTTTATCTGGGTAACCTAATCACAAAGATTTCACAATTTGGTGGTGGATCTATGTAAAAGACCTAAAGGCACCACCAGATGCAGAAAAGAAGCTTAGTACATTGGTGATTTCCCTATGGTAAATTTGGAAGGGTCGCAGTCTGAAAGTCTTTGGAGAAAAAGAATTGAGGCCTCAAGAAATTATGAGTTCTATTATGAAGATTTTTGAAGAAGTTCATCTTATTAGTAACTGATCCTTTTCATATTAGTTTTCTCTTTTCCTTCTCTCACCTACTCCTAGTTAGTAGTGTGCTCGGGTGTCTCAGCTCATGTTATGCTTTGTGTCCTGTGAACCTCCTATGTTTTTTTTTTTCATTATTCATTAATGAATATAACATCTATCTATCTTTGAGGGGAAAATGTAAAAAACATCTTTTTAAGCTCCATGAACAATATTAGTGGTCCTCAATTCTTGTTTGAACATCATACTCATAGTTTCAATTAGGCTAAATTTGTTAAATAATCAACTGAGACTAAGCAATGCCCAAATTCAATAAAGACAATAACTTATCTCGGAATTTCTACAACAAAGCAAGTAAACAAAATATAAATTTCCAACATAGCCCAAGACTTCAAGAATACTTTTTCATATACACACCATCAAATCACTACTTGTTCATGTTTGTTAAGCCCAAGATAAAAAAAAAAAAAACATAGGGATTTCTCTTCCTCAAATTCCTAGAGTGAGGTTTATAAGCTTAAGTCATATTGGTGTGAGATATTTAAGTCAAATCAATATCAAGTTACTAATAACTCTTGTAACATACATCATACCATCATAAAAAGCATCATTATAAGGTCTCATGGGTGGGAAAAGAAAAGAATATTTAAGTAGTAAAATAAAAAGAAGAAACCGGAGTGTGATAAACTGATGGGATCGGTGAAAAGAGAAAAGAATCTTTATAATTAAGTGGTAAAATAAAAAAAGAAACCAGAACGTGGCAAATTGACGGGACTAGTGAGAAGTAAAGGGAATCTCTATAGTTGAGTTATTAGTATTATTTTTATCAATATTTAAGTTCATAATCATCCATAAATATAAAAGAATGATAAAATAAAATAACAATAGTAGATACTGCTAAGCAACTTTCATATAAAATAACTATATGCAGAACAAGTAATAGTAATAATAAATATAACCATAATTTTATTTTGCATAAAAATAAATTCATTTTCTACCTTTAAATTGAAAGAGATAAAATAATATATTCACATAATTTTACACTGTATGTATCTATCCTTCCTTTTTCTTTTTTAAATCTTCTTTTCCTTTCACCTATTGGCCATTCTCTCTCTTTTTTTTCCATGCCTATATCCTCAGCCTCACCGTGGATTCCGTTGTCAAAGATTTTACTTTTGGAAGAGGTTTTTGCTCCCTTATTACCGATTAGGTGCACATGGTTATGAAATTGGTGCAAATGCATCCTGAATCATTTGTAATCAATATATTTTGCCTTTTGGTTCCTCTCTATTGTTGTTTTGATTTGACTGGGTAATCCCAATATCAGTTGCACTTTGTTTGAATCTAACTTCTTAATTAATTATTGAATGTGTTAATATTTGATGTCTTACCGTATATTATATAACAATAGTCTTTATGGAGTATTTGCTAGCTACCCCATTATGGTTTCATGTAGTTTTCGTAAAAGGACTGAAATAAATATAACCAATTAGTCCCTTTAGCATTGAATATGTAAAACATAGGCATTTGATTGGTACAGCAATATGGCATTGCCCAAGAGCAAGAACGAATGGGATCAATACTTAATTTGGAAGCCTCCTCTAATCTTCACATTTTGTTGTTTAAAGCATTACAAGGCAGTACTTGCAGCAGGACTTATTACAGGACATTTGGAATCCTTAGAATTCAATTCTTATAAGAAATTGACTTGAATTAAATTTCATGCTTTTAAAGCAACTTAAGTGAAAGAATTAAATTTCCATAAAAATTGAAATCCAACAAAACTAAAAATTAAAATCAGACCCAAATGAATGCAATTTTGTGTGGAAATTGAATTATAACATGAAAATACCAAAATAACCTTATTTGAATATAATGTTTTGTTCATAACTTATTAATAAAAGATAAAATAATAAAAATAATTAAATTAATTTATTCTTAGACCAATTTCAAATTAAATTGAATTCAATTCAATTCCATTTCATTCAATTTATCTGATAATTCTTTTTTTTTTCTTATCTGGTATGAATGAAACAAGCAATGGTGTTGCCATTTGAATATGTTAAAGAATTAGATGAGAACAAAGGAAATCAGCTGAATCATCCACTAATCCATGGGAGTTTCTAAGCAGCAATTTGGAAATTGGGAAAGCATGTATTCACGTTTTATTGTGAATTTACAATCGCACAATGATGCCTAGGAGGAATGCTCGTCAAGTAAGAAAGGTCCGGCAATTTGGAATCCTCGTTATGTGAAATAAGAACGCGACATCACGGTTCGGAAAATGCAGGTTCATAATATCACATGGACTCATGCTCTTCAAGCTGATCTCGGAAAGGTCAAGAATGCCATCCATTGCTGTTTCTTCGTAATTTATATTGCAATTGTCCCCAATCAGAGGTTCTTCTTCATAAAAATCCTCATCTTCAGAAGTATCACCATCTTCATTCGTGTCTTCGGTTTGGTGCACATTAGCCAACCCTTCTTCTACAACCTAACAAGCAATTACAATTGGCATTTACAGGTACAAAATGTAATCTGGACAAATGGCCCATGTTGTCAACCACAGCATTCTAATGTAACAACCACCGGGCGCATGTTTAATTTGAGTTTCCAGTTTTCAATTTAAATTCTGGAAACTATAAATTTTATTTTTCAGTTTTTATTTCCAGTTTTTGGTATTTTCTTCACAAAATCTTAAAAACTGGAAATGAAAATTGAAAACTGTAAATTTAAAGCAAACAGCCCTAAATACGCAACCTATGAAAAAATAATAATAATACCAATTTCACCATGTAATTTACCTCCATCAATTCCCTCTCAATGTTTTCCAAGCACGATTAGTCATCATTGGAAGACATGTTTTCAGATTACAATCCTAGTGGCGCTAGAACAAGTATCGTGATCCTCAATCCCTGTGCCTTCAATTATCATAAAACAGAGTACTTCTTCAATAAAAAAACAATTATAACTAAGCTAATGAACAATTTCACTACTATAGTATACATTTTTCATGAAATTATCACGCTTTCATTTTCTTTAAACATATGTTTGTAACCTGTTTATCAACCCCAATTCCCTAGCCTGGGGTAATTTGATATAGCCACTTTTAGGCTAAAGTAGGGCCCTAAATTTAGTGGCGTAATGACAAAGCAACAATCTAATTTTATGTGGCCCTAAATGTAGTGCACTTGGTAGACCTAAATTAGGCCTTGATTTTGGTATTCCTTTAATAGGAAGGAATACCGAACCATTACATAAAAAGTACGTACTTTTTATAGAAAAACTACATTTGTGTGGCCATGGCAAAGAGCTTTTAGGAGATCATATCGTATGTGCTTATGTTCACCTTTTTAAGTTTAATTTGGCTTACCCACTATATACACATTCAGCTTTTTTGCCAACTGAGTTCTTACATTGCCTATTGCTAATGAGTCAAGAAAACATATCACCTCCAATGCATGCATAACTTAAGTTCTGTTTGAGTAAACAACTTATTTAAGTACTTATAGAAAAATAGCCCTTAAAAAATAACTATTTTATATTCAAATACATAAGAATAAAAATACTCATTTTTAGTGTCTTAGAAAATGCTTACTAAGAAGTTAGATATTTTAACTTCTCAAAATGTAACTGTTTGGAGAAATAACTTTTGGAGAAATAATAACTATTTAGCCAAACAGAATCAAAGTAAAAATATAACTTATGACTTTCAGAAAGTTAAAAAAAGTCATAAATTGCACTATCCAAACACACCCTTAGTTACATATCGACAAATTAATTCTGCCAACATATTAAAATTTAAGAAAAAAATTTATCGCATTCAAATCGATGAAGCTAGATCAGACAATAAAGGGCTGAACACATTAAAAGTCTGTTTAGTTTGAGTTTCCATTTTTCAGTTTTCATTTTCAATTTTCCAGAATTTGTGAAGGAAAAACTGGCAATCTTCAGAATTTTTCAGTTTTTCTTTCACAAATTCTGAAAAACTAGAAATGAAAACTGAAAACTAAAAACTCAAACTAAACAAGCCCTTATCTTTTCTAAGCTAGTTTAAAAAAAATAGGCAGAGACATTTATCTCCATTCCTATTTCTACAGATGGAATGGCACAACTCATCTTGCCATAAATTATTTCCAACTTCAAAACAACGTCGTATCCATCGTAGAGGCGACCACCACTTTCAAGCAAATACGTTCTGGCTGACCACAAAGAAGACTCACCAACCAAGTGGTACTGGGAATGGTGAAAGGGAAGGGATCCACTCGCACTTGGGGTTGGGTTCTGAAGGAGTGAGGGATTTGAGAATGGATCTTCATGTTGTTGGCGGTAGTTTGAGTTTGATGGAGTGGTGGGTTTGTAGAGTTGATGAAGAGGAGAACTCACAGCAACAAGGTCTGTGAATAGAGTAAATTCAAACATTTCAAAACGTTAACATAAATTATACAGGGGCTACAAAAATTATTTTGAGAAAAGTGAGGGGTTTAAACAAATATTTGGGAAGCCTTGTACACCGAGTAAAGAGTAAGGGTCCATAGAGGACCAAACATTTGAGCCCTACCTTGTACACTCTTTTTTTGGGTCCTTCTAACATGGGCTTGGACTTTGATGGTCCTTCCTTCTTCTACCTATAATGCTGCACAATTAAGGCATGCCAAAATTTGGTGAAATTGCACAAGTCACCTAACAGAGGAAGACATAAAATGCATGGAATTATGTTGTAAGCCCAGATTTGCTTTTGCCAATAGCATTAATGGGTTTAATAAAGTGGCAGTAGGGATGTTAATAGGTGTACAGTAATTAAGGACCCATGTATTTGTTATTCTATTATTTGGCTCCTTTAAAGTCAGGAGGTTGGTAAAATACACAAGTGATGGGTTACTTATGGATCTCACTAAATAATCTAAAGACAATTAATCCCTAACATGTATACTTTACCAACCTTCCTACGTAGTCTCAAGGTTATCTTTTAGTTATTTAAATAAAAGGGGAATAAATATTAACAATTGTAATACAAATTTGGATTGGTTTTATTAATAAATTTTTGGTACGTATTTATATAAGAAAAAACATATTTTTGATGAAGGTGGATAAAATATTGTATTGAATAATGTAAAGCGTTGTATAATATAAAAAATAGTAACAAGCAAAAAAACATTATGGCCTTATTCTATTAGTATTTATTAATTATTATATTGGTTGTTATCTTTGATACAAATAAGTGTACTAGTAAGTAAATGCTAAAGTGAATAATTGGTCCCTAGGTTTGATAAAAAATATTTGTAATTCAATGTAAAATATGATTTTTTTTTGTAAAATTCTAAATACAATAATATTTATTAAGTCAACAATTATGACATTCTAACTGATATGGGCCATATAGATATTTGCAATAACTTCAAAGAAGGAATCGATTGTTTAGAAACATTTTTCGTCAATTTCAATGAATCTTGGGTGGATCTGAAGAGGTTGAGGAGCTTCTTCACCATTCTCTATTAGCCCTTAGGGTTCATAGACATGTAATCTTTGAATTTTCTAGCTCTATGATTACCTTATTGAAGATGGTTTATTTGATGAAATAATATTGGTTGCTATTATCCAAGATAGGTTGCACTGAATGGTACAACAAGCTAAAAATATTTTGAGTTACCCATAGTAAACTTGTCAATTGTGCAATCAAATATACCATTGATTTTTTTATGTAGATATAATATATGAAATATTGATGAAAATTTACTTTACTCATGGTTAACAAATCTTTGGAGAAGTTGAAGTTGAAGATTCCAATCTCATATGTCTTACTCAACCTATTAAAAGGCTCCCATAGTCTCTTGAATTTTTTTTATGTCAATTCCTGCCATTATGCTCTGTAGCCCTTTTTGGGGACTAATACCAACAAATAAAAATGACACTAGTAGAATTCATCTTAAATTGGACTAGTAATTTGGCATAGTGCACTGATAATTCATTTTGTAAACTCTGATAATTCTGTGAAAAAACTAGTAATCATACAAATCTCTTCCAATTTTTTTTTTCTAATCTCATAAGTCTTACTCAACTTAATTAAAGTGTTTCGTAGCTTGTATCCCATTTTTGGGACCAATATTAACAAATAAAAAATCACACTAGTGCAAAAATGATTATAATTCCCATTGAATTGAACTGTCCATTATTGGTAAATTGGCATAATATGCTGGTAATCATTTAGAAGACGCTGGTAATTCTGTGAAAAAGCTACTAATCATGCAAGTCTTTTCAAAAACATGTTTTTCTAATCCCATAAGTCATACTCAACTTAATTAAAGTCTTCCATAGCTAGTAGCTCCTTTTTTTAGGACTAATAGCAACAAATGAAAATAACACTAGTGCTAAAATTATTAGAATTCCCCTTGAATTGGATTGTTATATGCTAATAATTTGGCATGATTCACTGGTAACTGTCTTTAAAACTGCTGGTAATTGTTGGAAAATGCTAGTAACTCTCCAGGTCTCTTCTAAAAAAAAATTTCCACTACCATAAGTTGTACTAAACTTATAAGCACCTAAATATATCTCATAAATGGATTCTATACTGAGTTCCTTATTATAACTGGGGTTGAGCTAGTCTTTTGGTAGACCACTTGGTACCAAGACTAATAAAATTATCAAATTACACATGATTTTTCTATAAGAAAACTTTATCTTGACATTTACTCTTAAACTTATCTAACTTTGATTACAGAGTATATATGGATGTAAAAAATATGTAGACTAGTTTCACGTGTAAAATTAGAAATGAAATTAATCTAGATAATTTTTACCATATTTTTACTCTTGAACCACTTTGATTAACGGGTAGAACTAGAATGTAACCTTTTATGGATAAACTACATATGAATATAAAATTCATCTATGAAAAATTTTCGGCCAATTTTATCCTTCAACTAGTTTCGGGGTAAACATAGAGGGAGGTCTTTTATGAACTTGCTCTCTATAAAACTACACATAAAGTGATTAATATGAAAAACAATTTCCCACTTTTTTACTCTCCAACCACACACACCATTAGTTGTCTTTTTTTCCTCTACCGCACGTTGTTATTGGTTACTGTATATGGGTTTTTCTATGCATGCAATGTAAGCATGACCTTATTAGTAAGAAAAATGATTAGTGTACAGAAAAATTATACAACAAACCTACACTACACATCTTATTAGCATTAGATATAATGAATGGTTCCCATTCATTCCACTCACTCATCATATTTAATGGTTATAAATGTCTAGTGTAGGTTTATTGTGCATATTTATTGTATAGCTGTCAGCACTCTATTAGTAATAGTTGAGTAAATAATATTTTGGGAAAAAAGCAATTTACCTGTATACTTTAGGTCATGTGCAAATTAGATCCTGACTTTTCAAAGTTTGCAATTCGGAACCCCAAACTTTCTTAAATGTGTAAAAAGGCCCTTCAGTTAAACTCCCTTCCACTGCCACTATTAAATAGTCATGTGACACCTATGCGATTGAATTTTTTCACAAAATTGCCCTTCCCCTAACCTTCCCTGAAGAACCTTAGTAACCCCAACCCCAACAAAACCAGACCCTACAAAAAAAAACACAAATGCACATACACAAACACACACATTTCCATCTTTGATCCTTCAATCCCCCCAGAACAAAACCGGAAAAGGGAACCAACAAACACACATATAGAGGAAGGTGGGAAGGTGCGTCGCAGTTGGGAACCATTGAGGAGCAACTCACAGAGGTGAAAGGCAGCGAAGGGTGGCTTATGAAAGGTGGCCCTCGAAGGGGAGGCCAGCGGGGCTTGACAGTGATGGTGGTTCGTGCGATGGCTAGAAACTGATGGTGGTTTGTGCGGTGGCTGGCTTCGCACGGTGAAAAGGGAAAGGCATGGTAGAGGTCCCTGGTTCATGGGTGCTTGACGATGGAAGAAAGGGGAAGGACTTGGCCACTACACGCGGTGGGTCAATATAGTCGCAATCTGCGCATGGAAGCCGTGGAGGAGTGCGAGGAAGGGTAAAGATTGCAGCGCCAGTAAGGGAAAGAGGTGCGCTCACGGTGGCTAGCAGAGCTCGCGCAGTGGCGGCGTGCAATAGAGGAGTGGTGGATGTCATGATGCGTCATGGCCACATGAGAGGGCGCGCAATGGCACGACTGGGCAGTGAGGCAGAGGCGGGCATGGCAGTGGTGTGGCCGCTGTGAAGAGAGCCACCGCCTCTCTTCCTCATTTCTCACATCCCTGTTTATTTTATCTGTCCTTGAAATATGGATGTAAGGTACTTGGACTGTTTTTGCTGGGTTTGATTTTGAAAGATTGCTTTTATTTCTTTTGATTGATTCACGGTTTTGGCTGTGACTTATAGTTGAGATGAAATGAGGTTTTTGGTTTATGATTTGTGAGTATTGTGCTTGTTCAAGTGAAGAAATGGGGTTCATTTTGCTTGCCTTTGGGTTTAGATGGGTTGTTGACGCTTGCCTTTGGGTTTTTGGTTGATTATGGTATGACTATGTAGTTGCATACTACGTTGGAGCTCTGATGCGGTGGCTAGGCTTGTGATGCGCGATGGCAGCAGTTTCACTACACGATTTGGTTCCTTCTCATGGCAGAGGTGGCAGCTCTAATAGCCCCCCTCTTACTCTCTCCCTCCCTTTTTTTCTCTTTATTTCATGGTGGAATGCTTGTACAGTGAGAAGGAAAAAAAAAAGGAACCAGCTTGTGCAAATTGGAGGATTAACGGAAAAGCAATTTTGTGAAAAACTTGAGTCACGTGCGTGTCACATGGCTACTTAACGGTGGCAGTGAAAGGGAGTTTAACGAAAGGACCTTTTTGCACATTTACGAAAGTCTAGGGTGTCGAATTGTAAATTTTGAAAAGTCGGGGTCTAATCTGTGCATGACCCAAAGTATAAGGGGTAAATTACTTTTTTCACTAATATTTTTAGTCCTAAAATTTTATGATTATCATTTATTTAGCTGTAAAAAAAAATTTGCTATCAATTTAATCATAACATTTGACTAGGTCTGTTGTCAAATAGGTATGTATTTTTAAAATTAGACATTTAATAAATAATTATCCATTTTATAAATCTAGACAATATTATTTATTCGTCCCAAGTATATCTCTATTAAGCGGAGGAGAGAGTAATTAAGAAAGAAAGATAAAACATAGTAGGGGCCGTCTAGTAAAACACATATAAATTATTCTAACATAAGCTAAATGATTATCATTTCTTTAATCCATATGCACATTTACCTAGACATTTATTTGAGAATAAAGGTAGTAAAGTTTAACTTAGATTTAGCCTGAACATTAAATTTTACAAATATTATTGTGTCTGGGCTCGTTCTGATGATCATCTAGGAAAAGATATTTTTTGTAATTTATCTTTGTAAGTTAGATTTTTTGAAAATATAAAAGTTGTTTTACTTTTGAATGTAATTGATTTTTGACGTGAAGTTATTTACTAGCAATCTTGAGTCATAAAATTTTTATTCAAGATTATTTACTTTTTTTAGATTTTTATTTAAATTTGAAATTGACACTAAATCATAAGTAATAATAAATACAGCAGATTAGTTATACACGATTTCAATTTTACTATCAATCATGAATCCTAACTTTTGATTACATCAGATATGCAGATTTCCTTTGAAATAATATATTTGTTTTAAATAATAGTATTTTATATATGATTTGGAAAAAACTGATCTGGGTTATTTGTTTAGAGAGTAAATCATTTAGAATAATTGAAGGAGTTAATATTTATTTTAGTCCCTGACTTTTTACTCATAAGTTATTTTAGTCCCTGACTTTTTACTCGTAAGTCATTTTAGCCCCTCACATTTAAAATGAGTCAAAATAGTTTTCAATATTACAAAATGTGAATCAAGTTAGACCCTTATTCCACTTTTGTTTAACACTTTATCAATTAAATGATAATATGTAATATTAAGTGATATTTTATCATACCGTGTGTTATCTGAAGCACAATAGAGTTTAAAATAACTTATTTTGGTATCTAAAATTGCACAGGATAAGTCATTTTGTAGTTTAAAATGAATATTTAGATGACTTATTTTATATAATTTTAAACACAAAAATGAGTCATTTTAAACTTGATTTTACTTCAGATAACATATGGTATGTTAAGGTATCACTTAAGGTTATCTATCATAATTTAATTGATAGAATATTAAATAAGAGTGAGTTAAGGGACTAATATGACTCATCTTTTGCAATATCAGAGACCAAAATGACTCATAAGTAAAAAGTGAGGGACTAAAATAAATATTAACTCTAATTAAAGTTTATACTACTAATAAATATAATGAACGATTATAGTTATGTGCAATAGTCAGTTATGTTTTATTACTAATCGTGGTTCATTGTTTTTTACTTGATACTTATTCAGACAATATAATATGATATTTTTCATATTTGAGCTTTGTTAAAATTTAAAATTTGAAATTGATATTAAATCATTAATAATAAAAAATAAAATAAGCTAGTCCTCTCCCGCTAATGTATATGAAAGTCTCATATAATATGTTTTTATCCTTAAATTTCATGCCTCATTTTCTAAGCCTTTTTTTTGCGGAAATGGGATTTTGACCCACAAGTTGTCATGATTGGAGTTTTTATTCTTTTATAATTTCAAAAGTGCCTTTAACTCTTTTATATTTCCACTTTCATACCCTGCCCATCATACTCAACAACTCCACCCTCTCCATCTTAGAAAGCTCCTTTTTTTTTAAACAAGTTATAGCATACACATGTATTTCCACACACATGCACATCTATATATCATATACTATATATTAAAACTCGGTCATCCAACTAGGGTGATGCAGTGTCAATTCCTTACGTGGCAACCTCAGGGACATTCTGATTTCCTTCCAAAATCTCCGACTGCATTATACAATACAGGCATCACCCTAAACCTGACTGCATTATACAATATAGGCAGCAACCATGGTTTGTGTGTGGATGTAGTCTCAGGTCCATCATGTTTATTTGGAACCTTTAATGAAGTGGTGTAATTGCAGCTGCAATCTCACTCAACTATTGAATTTGAAACAATCCAAAAGCAACTCCATCATGATTAATTGTTTGCGTGTGTAGGATGCTGGGATATTACATGAAATTCCTACGTTTTTCTTTCAGATGGGGATTTGGGAGATAATAACACACCATAATACTTACTGTGATTAGTAATTGAGTGAGTACCAACTTGATATGTCATGTTATTTTAGGAGTACTCTCATGCAAGCTATTTATTGTAATCCATACAACCATTAATGAAGAAAATCTTAACCTCTAATCTGAGTTTCAAATTTCGGTAGGATCTATCACAGACTTAGTCATCACACAAGTTCTATAAATAGTGGAGGGAACTAAGTTTTGTTGTTGTGCTTCTTTTTTTGCATTTGAGTTCTGAAATAGGTACTTTGCTTCTGCTATTCATGTATTATGATATTTTGCTTTGTAAGGTTGCTGTCATGCTGATATTATTCCGTTGCTTTGTATTAGATCATTGGAGAAAACATGTCGTGCTCTTCATTTGTCGGAAGATTGAGTGGTGCCCGACCAAAATGCAAGACCTTCTACCTTGAGATCGATCCTAAAGCAGTTAAATTAATTCCTTTAACATTACTTTCACTTTCTGTGATATTATTTTTGTGTCCTATTCACTCTTAGAATTTGATTCCATTTTCATTTTGCAGTTTGTGTTTCAATTGCTTTCTGTCTTCTATAGAAGATTTCGTCATGAACTCTCTTCAAAGGTTTTCTTTAGAGACAACCACTGAAATGAGGTTGAGCTTCAATTAAAAAGGGGTTTGGTTAATTTTTTAATCATTGATGGTTACATGCACCTCTGTAACTTTTACAATCTTCAAAATGGTGGTTGGTTAAAGGTTTATTATTCTGGTAATGGTGTGTTTAGAATTGGTGTTAGGGATATTGATATGTGTAGAGTTCATTACCCCTATCAACCTAAGAGGTTGGCACCTGATCAGCCCATTGGAACTGGCATCAATGATCGTCTATTTTATGATTCCATGACCCTTTTATTCAGCCTCCTTAGGTTCAGAACCATGATACTGACCTTTGTTTACCTTATTTTCAAGATAACCATGCATTTATTGATGAGCCTATTGTTGCACAAGTGGATCCTATTTTCCCTCCTTTATTCCAACATTCAGGTAATGCTTCTAAAGTTAGTGCTTCCAATGGTGAGGGGATTGATGGCTATGCTGCAACAAATCAGTCAAACATTGAACTTACAGATGACTTGATTCCTGAATCTATTAATGTTGCAGCTGCTGAGACCACTGATGAGGCTATTGCTAATTCATTTGATATGCCTTTGAATGAGTTTTATAATGGAGTTGTCTCTGAACAAGTCAAAAGGCTGACCCTCTTGATGCAAGTGGGGAGTACATTCCTTCTAAACAAAATGAAACTGATCAAGTTGAAGACCCTGGAGTTGGCTTTTATAAGTTTAACATAGTCATTGCTGGTAATGACTCAAATAGAAATGCTTTGCTTATTTAGGAACGGGAGGCTTTTGGAGTTCATTTTACAAGATCATTTTACCGATCCCCATCATGCTGATTTAGAAGTTGTTACCGAGTTCTTTTTTCTTTTTTTTTTCTTGGTACGATGTTAGTTTGTTGCTCTTTCTTTTCTGTTAGACCATATGACAAGTTTTTGTACAAGTTTGGTTTCTAAAATGGATGAGATTAGCTTTGTGTTTTACTTTCTACTTACATGATATTGGTGCCTGTTCCTATGACCAAAAAAAAAACAAATTCTGCTTTTTTAATTACATTTTTGCCTCCTTTGATTCATATTTGCACTGACCTTTGTTACTTAAGAACATAAAGGCGGACTTAGCTGAATGCAAATGCTAACTTTTTTTGTTGCATCTCATGCCAATTTAGTCGTATTATCCTCTGATAAGATCCTTCATGACTTCAAGTCCGTGTTCCTTCCTTTGCCTTTAAAGTATATGATTCTAATTTTGCCTGCAAACAAAATAAAAATCAAAGGGTTTGAATCAATGTATGAATCACAAATCAGAGGGTTTGAATCAAAACTCAATACAAATGGCTACACAATATGTACCTTATAAGTAAATCACATCATATTTTTGCTGAGTTTTCTGGTTCATGTAACAAGTATTAACATGCCAAAAATTAATACCTTGGCTGTTTTTTAATCAATTAAATCTTTAAAAGCTCTATGTTCAGCATGGCAGCTCGATAAGGAGCTTGTGTCATAATCATTTAACTTTAAACTAAAGGAACTATGTGATGGAGTTTTTTAGCTACTTTAAACAATTTCAATACAAACTCGAGGTGCTATAGCTCTTCTGACCATAATAAGCTTTGTGAATGACATAGGCAGTTTAATCAAAAGTCAGCCACAGAAACTAATTTAGCCTTCCCTTGCATGCGAATTGAAATCAGAGGATTTAAAGGCAAAAACAAACATGCATGCTACTAACTCATGAATATTTGACATCTGAAGTTGGGAGAATAATAAAATGCAAGATTTCAGCCCACACTGATTCAATGTAAAATTCATGCCACTAATGAAGATGCCACAAATTCAATGCATATTCAAGCCCTCACTGATATAAATCTCATTCACCAAAATTTATCCAAGTTATCCTGTAACATGTGTTTCACACAACATAACTCATTCACCAGTTCATTTTCAAATAAATTAAACTCATGATTTTCTTTGCAAAACAAAAAATTTCATGGTTTAAATTCTGCTTTATCTATTTAATCCCTTAGCTGTGTACTTTTTGACTCATCTCCCTCTAAAATTTTAAAAATCTATGCTCATTTGCAAGCACTGTAATCAGATTTTAATATAGCTACATAATAAATGCTCCTAATGTATATTGGTTTAATCTTCTCGATGCCTACAAGCCAACCTCAACCCGTACTTAATTTAGCCTATTTATAATCACACTACAACTAAGGCAACCACCATGGTTAAGAACTTCAGCACAATAAATGCAACTCTTGTTGAAATGTATCCGATTGAAGAGAGTTTCAATATTTTGCTAGTTTGATATGCTTAATAAGAGGAAGGGTTTGGTGGTTTGATTTGATAAGACATGTAGTAGTTGGCCCTACTAATAAAATCTAATTTTCCCTCCAAAATGTTAAGATATCTTATTGATATCTCAAGTACTTCCTCTTCCCTTCCATATATCGGCCAATGGTTCATTAGTCACTATATCAACCCAAATTTAGAAGTGTGTCACCATTTCTTCCTCACATTTTTTTTCCTTGCACACAATTAAAACATGATAAACTTTCTGCATAATAAATGAACCACATAGTCATTGGATGAAGTGGGTTTCTTCATCACTCATCCTATTACTTTATTCACAACCATCTCTTCTCATCCACGTGACCATGCTCATGAATAACACTTCATGGTGAACTTAGTACCTTGTATGCCAATTTAAATGTCTATAAATAGTATTACCTATTCAGTTTTCCCCTGTCGCTTTCTTCCAATTCTGCTTCCTACTAATACAAACATAAGCTAGTTTGTCTTTCCATTATGACTTTTCTTTACTTATATTTCCATGTCTCAGATTTCCTTTTATGTCTTCTTTTAATGTTTAACACTTCGTACACATTATGTCAATATACGTTGGATGGCTTCTTCTTGATGGCTGAAGAGGCCAATATCTTATGATTAAAAATTCAGGTTCTTTTACCTTTAAATGGTTCCTGACTTGGTAAATGGACTTTAATATGTCAATTTTTACATGAATTTTCTCCCATGCACGATATTGGTAGACCATTCACATGAATTCTATTATCTTTATGTCATAGATATTGCCTCGCTTGCCTTTTATTTTCTATAGAAGGTTCAAACAAAAACTTTCAACAAGAATGCTTTTTCGAGATAGTCATGGTAATGAGGTAGAGTTGAAGTTGGACTTTGGTGGGCAAGTTGGTTATATTGTGGATGGATACTCACAGCTCATCAACTACTATAAACTTTATTGTGGAGGTTGGCTAAAGGTTTTCTATGCTGGTGAGGATGTGTTTTACTTTAGAGTCAAGGATATTAACATGGAAAGAGTTCCTATCCTTATCTGCCTCAAAAGTTGTCACTTCATAAGCCTTTAGTAGTTGATTTATTCAACCAACTTTTCGTTCATGAGCAACATGGTCCTGGTAATGCTTCTGATGGATATCCTGATCATGTTCAAACTGTTTCAGGGAATTATAACATTAGTAATCAACTTTTTTTTTCTGAATATGTTTCGAACAATGGACTTTATCCTTTTATGCAACAGTTGCCTGTTCCAAATCCTATTGGTGCACCTCTTACTGACCATAATGCAGACCTTACTCTTGATTCTATTGTTTCCTTTGTTCTTCAACCGGGTCTGTCTTCTGCTAATCATATATTCCCTGCTCATAATCACTTGGTTGCTTCTTTACTTGGTTTTGCCCCTGTTAGTGATATTTTTCCTGTTGATGAACAATTGGGAGATCCCTAAGATGAAAATCAAACATTCCCTCTCTTGAACCTGCTCTTGATGAAAGAGTTGCTCAGCCTTTACATATTTATGGTGATGCTGGTGACAATATCGATCCTGACCAGCTTATATTTATTGATGGTGATAACGAAGTTGATGATCATGCTCATGTGGTTCAAGTTGCTGATGGTTCAGGGAATGTTTTTATATGTGAAAAAGTTATACCTGACAATGAAGCTAGGAGCAGTGCTTTGATGATATTTTATTCTTTTATTTGACCTTTGTTATAAAAACTCGGTTGACACTTATTTAATCAACTTATAGGTTTTATGATGTTTCTTTTTGTGATAGATTCTCCCTACTGCATTTGTTGATCAAACATTTCCAAATAAGGTGAACATTTTAGACCTTGTGGATGTTCATGGAAACCATTATCCCTTGGTGTTAAGATCGAGTGCAAAGAGGCCCAGGGAAGTTTATTTTGGAAAAGGATGGCACAAATTTCTTATCAAGCATGATGTTATCAGTGGCAATTTAATTAGGATCAAAGTTCCAGTCGATAATGAGAGGGTTGTATTTGCTGAATTTGTTCAGTAATGGAAGTTGTAACTACCATGTTTTGTAAATGACACCAGTCTTTTATTTTGGCTAATGTTCAAGTCCTCTTTTGTATGTACACTGATTGATTGTTAAATCTATACTTGAACTTCAAGGCTGGTTTTCTTATCAAGCTATGTTCTCATGTTAATATAATGGAAGTTAATGTTGTCTATGGTTTTGTCTTTGATAGCCTTTTTAGCTTAACTACACAAGCCAGTGAATATTTTAATAACTTGTGCTGTAATATAATACAGGAGCTAACTATATAGCATGAAATCCATTGTCTGATTCCAAAGTAACTGGTTCCTAAGTAAAGAAACTTATTCTTTTTAATTAAACTAACAATGCTCATGTTGCTATTTATTAAACAAGTGATTAACCGATTTAGAAGTTCCTGAATTAACTCGAACCTATCTATGAATTACTTTATTCTCCTGACCTTCTACATTAAATTCCTGGTGTGATAATCTATATTACATTGCTCATTGCTCATACCTTCAGTTAAATAAACATCTGTAGTTTTCTTTCAACCATGCATTTAGTTATTTGGCTTATATCACTCTAACCTTGCGAAATTTTATAGGCCATTTAGTTTGTGACCAAGTTTTTATGCTGTCACTGGTCTACTTACCAATGTAAGGTTACTCTGTCAGGATTCTTTGTGCTATGATTCAGAGAAATATTATGGCAAATGCAATTATTTCAATGCAGGCTCAAATTTGAATGGTTAATGTGTTTTGCATTTCTAAATGTTGAAACTTTGTTGTGCCTAGGTATATATGCCTTGGTCCATATTTTCATACTCTAAGTCCCCTTTTAAACCCAACATGAGGATCCAAAACATGCAAAACCAGCTCACGTTAAAATGGTGCTTGCAACCAAAATAAGCACACTTGACTTATCAGACGCTAATGAGTTCTCTACCATGGATTCCAAAACTTTTTCCTTTAAAATTACATACAGCATAATGAAATGTGCCACTCACTTCTAAAACTGGAATTACTCTACATTGTTCACATATATAGCCTTCTGCATAATTTATTTAATCCCTTTATTATTTGAAACTTATAATGTTTCAACTTTCATATTCACGGCGATAACCAACCTGGTTAGGAAGTTAAAATGTTTCCAACCTGGTAAGGAAGCTAACATGTATCCAATAAAACTATTATCATCTGATTCTTATAGTTAGCCATAGTCATTATTGATATGACATGGAAAAATTTGTTATATTGGGATACTTAAGGTCAGTCTGTCTTTTGCTAAAACAACCATACCTATAATAGAGTTAAGATTTTGAAGATTAACATCCATTAAACAATCAAGCTTTATTCCCTTTCATAATTCATTCAAGAAGCTGATTTCATATTGTTTTTTCAATACTTAACTGGCCATTCTAAGTTATATTCAATCTTATATGAGTTCCAGTTATTGCTTTGCACAGGTTTTATAGCCAATATGCAATAGTGGAGTGATAGAATTAAAGCGCCAGTTGTCAAATCCAAATTCCATCAGTTGCAGGTCTACAATTTGACAAGTTCATTCTAATCTTTTCTTCTAAATCTTTAAATGTTGTGTCCTGCAAAGTTAATACACTACACATCAAAAAAAACTTCCATCAACTTTGACCACATTTAAGACATATTAGTATAACTAGTTGCAGGTTCTTTGAATGTGGCTAATTTTTCTCTTAGCTTCTCAATGGTTAATGGAAGTAACTCTTGCAACATTTATTAAGCTGAATTTGATGGATTATTAAGCTGCTATATCTATGCATGCAGATTTCGTGTTTACTCCATTCAACTACACACAGGTTCAATCTAAGTTCATTTTAATTGCTTTTCCATATGTGCTTTAGCTTATTTTAGAAACAATGTTAGAAAATTTGGCTTTACTGAGTGATATAAAAGATGTTGATGATAACAAGTCTTATAGGATTTGTGTCAGGATGCTTAGGCCTTGGGGGATTCCTTTGTTCAATGATAGACAACAAAATCCAATGTTAGAAATGGTGGTCATTGATGAATAGGTTACATGTTATGCTATTTCCCTGTAACTTTTAATTAGTATAGTCTCTATCAATTCTTGATAGAGACCAGAATCTTATACAATATAATCTTAAAACTTTACTTATACATTTTACTTTCCAAAATTTTCAGTCTTCAATGATTGCATGCTCAATTAAGAGCCACCATGTCAGGTTTTTTATAATCAATTAATCGAAGGGAAAGCATACATCATTTCAAATTATGAGGTTTTAAGAAATGATATTAGATTCAAACCAACAAGACATGATTTCAGAATCCTCTTCAAGAGGGAGACACAACTTAGGCAAACTGAAAACAGCTCCATACCTACAAATGCTTTTCAGTTTGTTCCTAACCATGTCATTTTATCTGAGACAAAGGAGGATTCTTACTTGCTTGGTAAGTGGTTTCACTATATTCTAGTTTAGACGACCTTAGTTGGTAAGCTTACCTTATATTGTGTTCTTCATGATGCAGATGTGATAGGTGTTCTTACTGCAAAAGGAAATCTATGTGCTCATGTTAAAGATGGGAAGAACTTAAAATACATCAGGCTTGAACTTGAGGATCCTGAGTATGAATATGCTGCTTATTATGCTATTAATAATCTCTTGCAATCTCAACAAAATATCACATAATCACATATATTACATTTGTGCTTTCTTAAAGGGACCATTAAAAAATAAGGTGCACTTTGTAGGAAGAATTTGCGCTTCAATTTGATAGACATTTTAATGAATGCCCAACAACTGGATATACTATTATCCTACAATTTGGCAAGCTGAAACTGTACCAAGGTAATATTAAACTTTCCTTGATGTAAAATTCATTTTGCACTATAAAACCTTCACATAATAAAACATGGATAAATCACAATTAACTATTATTACTTATCAGGTAAAATGGGAGTCTCCAACACAAACTACACTTCTGAGTTGTTTATTAATGAAGACTTTACTGAAGTGAAACAGTTTCACCAAAGGTAGTTATTTGTACAAAGATTGGAATATTTTCTTGGCCAAATGTTGTCTGATACTTCTTCTCTTTGATTTTAGGCTATGTCATAATTTGACTTCGGTTACAACTCAAGTGACTCAAATTGACAATGATCCTTCATGCTCTATGGAGGATGATATGCTGCACCACCATCTTTATAAACCTATTTGTGATCTAAAGGATGCTAATGAGGTTTATAAAAACAATACCAAATCCTGCACTAACCTTTTTTCCCCATTATTATGTAATAAAATCTCATGTTGAGTTTTGTGTAAGGGTGATAGAGCAACCTTTATCACATTTGGTACTATCAAGGAAATTGAAATCGAATATAGCTGGTGGTATAAGGCATGCAAACAGTGCTTTCAAGGTTTGAAGGAGCATACTAAGAGTTTCCACTGTAAGAAGTATAATACATATCCAAATACATTCATCCCAAGATAGATCTTTCAATTAAAGAAATTAGTTAGTCTATCACTTCTAAATCCACATAAATTTTCATTAAAATTTCCCTATTACACTTATAGGTACAGTATCAGGTTGAGGGTGGAGGATGAAATAGATTCTGCCTTTTTCATTGTTTATGACAGGGAAGTAGCAAATTTCTTGAACATTATAGCTAATGATCTAAGGGCTGCTCATATTGCTAGGGTCTAATTTGCTTCAACTTTTAATCTCTTCAAATATCTACCTTGCTTACTAATAACTTTGTATATTAATAAATATATTTATACATATTGCAGGGAGGACAAAAGAAAGATTACCTGGAGAAATTAATGCTTTTATGGACAAGAAATTTCTTTTCAAAGTTTCTGTCAAGATGAATGACTTGAATTCCTTCCAGCCCTGTGTTATAACAGTTTTAAAGCTCTGTTCTGATCAATCTATCATATCTACTTTCAAAGAAATACAAGATCAAAGATGTATGATTAAGGCATGCTAATTAAAGTGTTTAAGTCCCGATTTCATATAACTAATTCTACATGTTATGTTTCAGCTATGATTCTTACATGATAATATTGAACTGCAAAGTACCTTTGCTAATGGTTCTGATCTAATCAAGGTTGTCATGCAATGTATAAACTATTGTCTAACGCATAAAACAATTATATACCATTTCCTCTAAACAATTTTTTGGTTTTGAAAGAAACTTTCTCACAATCTTGTGAGAATGCTGGCGATTTTGAAGTTGAAACATCTCAAACACCTTTAAAGACCATGGCTGAAGATTCATTGATAAATAACTTTTCTTAGACATTTGTTGATTTTCAACTAAGGACCTCTTTCACACCTTCAAAGACGTTATGTGAACAAGCTTTTGCAACCTCAATCCTCCTCTGATGATTTTAATCATTCCTTTACCAAAATGAGAAAAGTTTTGAAAAACATGAAGAGTGGCTTTCATGATTTAATCCTTCAAAAGTGTTACCTATTCATGGAGTCCAAGCCAACTGAAATATCAGTCAGCATGAGTTTTTGTCATGGTTTTAGTTTATTTCCTGTTATTAATGCCTATTGAACTTCAAGTAATCTTTGCATTTTGTTGCTAGAAGTGTACACTTTGTATCCTGTTTGTAGTACAGGAAAATCAATCTTTCATGTTAACTTGAAATGTGTGCAAATAGAAGGCCTAAACTTCTATATTATGCTAAGCAAGATTGTCAAGTTTCTTCCTTCTATGAGTTTCTCAGTGTTGATATTTTTATTTTACTTACATACAGTCCTCGGAATAAGGATATAAACTTTAATTGGGATAGCTATACATGTTAAGATTATATCAATACAAACAAGTTCAATAATATATGACAAACCGTGGAATTGAGTTTATCATTTTCCTAATGGATGACTGATATATCTATTAAAAAGTTAATGACTAAATTCTGTAATTACTCTAACACTACTGACCTCAATTGTAGGTTATTCAAACTAAGATTTATTTGAGCATCTAACTCTTGCTAGAATAGACTACTATGTAATTGAGATTATTAGGAATAGACACTACACTGATCATCCTTCCTTCTATGATTGCTAACTACAAACAAAATACAATAGTGTGAGGACTGAAGTAGTATTCACTCTAGACATTTGGTTGACAATATCATATGGCCTAAGATTTAAAACTTTAGAAGACTAATAAAAAAAACCAACCTCATTCTATTCATTTACTTATATATCAAAATCAGTGGAAGTGCTGAAATGTGTCCACATGATTTTCATTTATATTGTTTGCTTATTATCACAATATTAACTAATGATTTATCTTTTCTGCATGTACAAATTTGAGGATTATTGGCTTCAAAACTCAACTAATCATAAACATACAATTTCCATGGCTTATTAGCACGTCGTAGATTGTTGTTTGTCTGTTATCAATTCAAATAATAGTGACAGCTTGGATACGGCCAGACTGTTGATCTACTGTAGTCTTAAATTATTGGAAAATAAAACAATCATTCAGAAGTTATATTGCTGGAAAAGTGGAGTAGGTTGCTGGTACAGCA
Source organism: Dalbergia cochinchinensis (assembly GCA_031216125.1). NCBI lineage: Eukaryota > Viridiplantae > Streptophyta > Magnoliopsida > Fabales > Fabaceae > Dalbergia > Dalbergia cochinchinensis. The sequence continues at coordinate 31,745,780 of CM062374.1, read as the reverse complement.
CAATTATTTTGACATAATTCAATAGCCGCTCAAGTTCTTTCAAATTTCATGGTTTTAAACTGAAACACACAGCATGTATACATCATGTAGATATGTTTTTAAGCTCTTTTAAATTCAAACCTTAGATGGGGTTCTTTATACTGGATGACCACATATAATATAAAGACTGCCTTAGAGGAAGTATTTTAGATTTTCACCAAATCTTTTTCACCTTACCAACCTGTTGACAAATACAAAGTTTTGCTTTAATAAGGAGCATTCCAGCTGAACTTATATGGAGTCACAGTATTATCCTTTGCCACCTAAATTAGCAAGGTTGAGGAGAAAGGAGATTCTGAACAGGAAGAGGAAAAGAAGCTCTGGTCTAGATAGATGCATCAACCTATTTAACAATGGTTAGTTACTTCACATCTGTTTAGAACTCTTGAGTTATCAACTCATCATTACAGTTGTATTGTATTTTAAAGTTTCTTCAATTATTAATATTATGATGAATTCATAAGAAGAGAGTTTTTCACATGAAATGTTACATTTAGCAAGTGGTTTCTATTTGAGTTTCTATATTATGAAACAAAACTTCCAGTTCAGCCACATTACTCACAATCATGATAAGTATGAATATAGGTTCGGATTCCTTTTAAATAGTAATACTTTAGATTTACTTCACATAGATTGTTGGAGGCTAAGGAAATCTGGATAAATTGTAATAATTAAATATTCAATTGTTGCCAACTCAAAGCTACTTTAAAATTGTTAATAATGCAATTAAAATTAGTATATTGTCTATATAATTTGATGTAATCTGCTTTCATATTATGCTACTCTGAAATTAATTCTACAATTTTTCAGGTAGCGTTTCAGGTAATAGTGAAAATTCAAGTGGTCCAGCGACAAATATACATTCATCTTCCACTACAAGTAAATTGTCAAACATTCAATTGAATTTAACAAGTCTACGTGAGGGTTCAACAAGAAGTACTATTTCTTAAGTTAATAAAGGAACATCTGTTATCAGCACTTTTCCAAGAGATATATATCTCAAGTTAATAAAAGAATGTCACTAAGGACACCTCTCTCTAATATTACAAATGGTAAGATTCTAGCTGACAAGTCCATCTTTGATCTATTGAAATTTGTAAATTATATTAATTGGGAAAAACATCAATGACTCATTTACTATGCAGTTAACTCTTATATAAAAAAATATGGCAACCAAAGTTGTGGTGGGAAAGAGAATAACCAAATGTCTTATCCAAAAGAGACTGGTAATTTACAGGCTAATACATTAAAGTTTAATATTTTGCTTTAAAACTTTTTCTACCTCTAGTTGACTCATTGTCCGATTAGGAAAAAATAATATCAACTTATCAACTCGAACATATCAAAGCTCATCTTTTGCTCAAGGTTTAACAGATGATAGATCAACATATAAAGAATCTTTATTAACTTCTATAGACACAAGGTATTTATTTTGTCATTTAATAATGTATTGAACAATTAATAGTCATATTTTTTTTTTATTAAATTCATTACTCATCCTTATATATCTTTCATGTAGCCAACGTATCAAATCTGGGAAGCACTTAATACAAAACTCAAGAGTAATCGAATCTGTAACTGTTAATTACTCAGTCCTGTTTCAGAACTCAGAATTTTCTATTGGGCAATCATCTATGCAGCAATCAAAGTCAATTGGCTTAAGCCAAATTGATCCAATGAAAGACTTTGAAGGTGATTTTCTTTTCTTGGTTGGGTTATAATCCTTTTTGTCCTTTCATACTATTAATAAATTATTGTCTCAAAACTTAATGTATTTCCTAACTGACTGTGTAGTTGTAAACGGTGATGATGATATTAATATAGAGTCAAATTTTGATGATTATCCAACATGTGAATTTGATGATAACCAAGGTAAAGAAATTTAACCAGGATTCAGATTTGTAATTATTTATTCTAGATATTTATATTTTATATATTGTTAATTTCGAATGTTGAACAAATGCAGAAAGTTTGTTCATTCCTGATTTGAATATTGAACAAGGTATATATAGCAATTTGTTTTTTTCATGTTAAGTTGTCAAAAGATATAAATAAGAAGTACATATATGTGATTTTTCTAATACAGATATATTGGATCTCGGAGATCCAGTTCATGAGTGTGAGTTTTCCAAGGCTATGATATGGCTTTCTGAAAGACTTGCAAAAAGTAAAAGAAATAACACTCCTAGATTCTCGCTTCGCTGTAAAGAGGGGAAAGTTCAACTGTCAAGTCTATCACTGCCTCCTCAGATATTAAAACAACTCGATAAAATGGATAATGAGAAAAGTAGACATTTTCTGAAAAATATAAGGGCATTTAATGGGATGTTTTCATTTACTTCAATGGCTGGTAAATTTGACCACAAAATTAACATTCTATTGGAAGCCTAATCCTTTCTGAGAATGAAAAAAATTCGCACAACTCTACATTTATAACACAGATAATGAAGTTGACAATAGGCTTAGTGCAGTCAGGTACTTATTTATTCTAAATTTATATTTATTAAATTGTATTTATATTAAATTTATAATTATTAATTTCATTGCGAAAAATACTAATTTTCTTTGTTTAATTGTATTAGGAAAGAAGCAGAAATTTTGTTTGTTGATCATGAAATTGTTTCTGCTCCGAGGTTGATGCTTGATGAACACATTGTTTTGGCAAAGTCATTTTGATATGCCAGGGACAGATATAAGGAAGGTAACTTTTCAGATGTCAAGTTAAAGTTAATTAAGAAAAGATGTACTGATGGAAGAAGATACAATCTGCCTACTGTATCTGAGGTTGCTGCTTTAATCATGGGAGATATTGATGAATCAATGGTTGAAAGAGATGTTGTGAACATCGGATTTTGTTCGGCCCATAAACCAAAAATTTTCCAGCCCATTTCATTTTTTTAAAAAAAAAGAAAAAGAAAAAAGGGAGTTCTTATCCCATTTCATGTTTGGTTGTTTTTTAAGCCCATTTATTTTATTTTATTTTCAGCCCGTTTCTAATTTCCTTCTTTGCCTTTAAAAAAGAAAAGAAAAAAGAAAAAAGGAAAAAAGAAAAAATAGTAATATCATTGTCTGTTTCTTTTCCTTTTGTGTTTAAAAAAATGAAAAATAAAATGAAAAGAAAATAAACTGAATGCATGCGTGATTGTTCGGTTTTGTTACGTTGCTTGTTCTTTTTGTTTTGTTGCTCTTTTGCTCCATTTATCTTGACCATATTTTGTTTTTTTAAAAAAAAGGAGAAGTGACAAAGAAGATTGTGTTGTAATCAAAATGATGGAGCGTGAATAGCCAAAAAATGGAGGTAAGGAAAATCAAAAGGAGCGGCTTCAAAATCCCAAGAACCAGCACCAGCGTGAACCCAGGATGAAAATCACAAGATCACCTACCATTTTTGACAAACTAAACTTTCAAATTGTGTATAAATTCAGTCAAGAATGGAGGGGTAGCAAAAAAAAAAGACAATCGCTATTCGAACGAAAAAATCTCTCATCACCACATTTCATCTGAAGACATTTTGCAATACATTCGAGGAGGAAAGGAATAAGCAAGAATTACAGGTAAACCATTTTTAATCACTAGTTCTTTTTTTTTCATTATCAGCCAAATCATATTAATAAAACCAGAAACCAAGCCCCTGTTAGCAACCCAAAAATCAACCCCAATAAAAATCCAACATTCTCGCCCAAACACAGATCAAATCAAAACCCAGAATCACAATCCAAAGTTTATCAACAGTCCAAATTAACAACAAAAGTTTCAGCTCTTACATCACCTCAAATAAAAAAAAATAAAATAAAATCAGAAACAAGAATGAAAAAACAGAAACCGTAAAGAGGGGAGGAGCTATGGTGACGCCGGTGGCACTCGACCGCTGTTAACCGCCTCTATCTTCCTTCTCAGATCACCAGCCACCGCCATTAAGAGGTCCAGCATCGTTCGCGAAGCCTCCTGGAATCCCGTGTCGGAGCCGTCGTGAGCCTTCCTTTCTCCCTGCATCGCAACTGTGAAGCCACCTTCCACCGTGCTGGCCTCCATCGCGGCCTCCATTCCCTTGAAGCGCTGTCGGATCTCACCCCCTCCCTCACGCACCGGCCAATTCCTCCATCGCGGCGCCCCTCCTTCTCTTTCTCCATCGAGCTTGCACCTCTACCGTGGCCTTCATCCTCAGCGACCACCGACTCAAGACCACCGCACCATCTCCGCGCACCGGTGGCTGCAGCCTCCTCCTTTCCTCGCGCGGCGGCAGCCTTGTGCGCTGATCGGCACGGCCAAGACCTCCGTCCGCGTTCTCTCTCTCCCCTCTCTCTTAGTTTCTCACTCTCTCCCCTCCGCTCATCTCTCTCTCAATCCTTCTCTCTATGCCTTTTTTGTTAAAAAGAAAGAATAAAATGGAAAGCTTCCTTTCCAGTTTGCTGTTTCATTTCCCTCTTTTTAAAAAAAAGGAAAAAATGTGTTTGTGGGTGCGGGGATGCGTGTATGTGACAGAGAGGATAACATCTGTGTGAGTGAATTTGTATGTGCCTATTTTGTGTGCAGCAAACTTAGATTTAATTAAACTTAGTGAGTTCGAGTCATTAGTCTTTTGGGCCTTGTTCCTTTTCTATTTGTGTTTCCGGGCTACGTTCAGTTCTTGGATTATGTTTTTGTTTGAAATAAAAAAAAGAAGAGATGTCTCTAATATCTTTTAATGTCCCAAAACTTTTAAAGTGAGGTACCTCTAAAATAAATATATATATATATATATATATATTTTGTCTCAATTTTTTCTTTAAGAGTTAGTGTAGCCGCAACGGTTTACTAATTCTATACTTTAGAATATTTTAGTTGTGAAAGCTTGATATTCTAAAAATTCCTTTTTATCAAAAAATAAAAATATCATTAGATTATATTTTGAAAATAAGATTAACTAAGCCGTGACGGCTTGTTAATTTTATGCTCCAGAATATTTTAGCTGTGACAGCTTGATATTTCAAAAATTATTTTTTTAAAAAAAAATAATAATAAAATAATAATAATAAAAATTAATCAAAATACTTTACAGAACTACGTGACTTTGAATTCCCTATTGCACTAGGGGATACGTTGGAGCAGGCGATTCCGATCCCTGTCAAGTCAAAATTAAATTTTCATAATTCATTTTACTTGTAAAATAATTTTCTGATAATTTTTTTTATAGAGAAATATTCTGTTAAAAATGTTAATTTAGCCGAGACGACTTATTAACTCAACAATTTGGACATTTGAGCTGTGACAGCTTAATGATCCGAAATTTCCTCAAAAAAATGTATTCATTCTCGTTTGTTTTTTTTTTTTATAAAAAGATACCAAAAATATTTTTTTCCTTGTTCGTAAATATTTATAAGATTTTTTTACTTATTTATCAAATATTTTATTTCAAATAAAAGTGTTAATTTAGCTGGGACGACTTGTTAACTCAATATTTTGGACATCTGAATTGTGACAGTTTGATGCTGCAAAATTTCTTTTTAAAGAATTTTTTTATCTTCTTTGTAAATAAAAAAATAGAAAAATAAGGACTATTAATAATCTGCACAAATCAATTATAGGTACCGTCTAAGGACGGGTGTATCAGGGGTGCGTAAGATTAAATGCCTGCCCTTCTCTGTGCATAACTGACTCCCGAACTCAAATCTAGTTCCAAAGACCATTTTGTAAAAATAATGGGTTTTTCCATGTTTTCCCAATTTCAATAAACTTGATGTTGACTCTAATTTTTAAAATTCTTTTTCGCCATCCCCATCGCGATCCCGGTTGTGATAGATGTATTAATAGAAACACAATCGCAAATGCTTCAAAGAATTGGTGTTCTTCACCCAATGTATCTTGCACTGCAATATCCTTTACTTTTTCCATATGGAGAAGTTGGATATAGGCCGGATATATCTATATGTCCTTCTTTTTGTCGTGCTTTAAGTAATAAACGAACGAGAATAAGCATGAAAGACTTTTTTACATACAAGATACAAGATAGAGTTGATGAGTCACTTATCATACGTATTTCAAGAAGGTTGTTTCAGCAATTTTTGGTGGATAGTTATACAATGGTTGAATCTGAAAGACTAAGGTACAAAACCAGCCAAGATTAAGAGTTGATCAATACAAGGGGCTGCATGAATGCTTAGTCAGAGGAGAAACTGATGTTGCTGCTACTGGTTAAAGAATAATTCTACCAAGTTCATTCATAGGAGGACCAAAATACATGTTTAATAATTGTAATGATTTGCAATTTGTAAGTCTGCTGGTTATCCAAGCTATTTCATCACTATCACATGCAACCTAGAGTGGAAAGAAATAAAGAGATTTGTTAGAAAAAGGGGATTAAACACAAATGATAGACCTAACATACTGTGCAGAGTATTCAAAATGAAATTGGATGAAATGATAAGAGAGCTAAAAGAAGGCCACATTTTTGCAAGAATTAAAGGATGTAAGTCCCCCGTTATTTCATGATTATATATTGTACTTTTTATAATTTAATAAAATATATCTATATATATATTATATTTCAAATGTTTGCACTATCGAATTCCAGAAATGTGGATTGCCTCATGCACACATCCTTTTGTTCATGGATCATTAATTCAAACCTCGGTCACCTGATGATATAGATAAGTACATTTTTTGCTAAAATTCCAAACAAAGAAACAAATCCAAAGTTATATGCTGTTGTTAAAAGATACATGGTTCATGGTCCATGTGGACATCATAATAAAAATAGCCCATGGATGGTAAATGGTAGGTGCTCGAAATTCTTCCCAAAAGTTTTCATCCAAAGACAATAATTGATGAGGCCAGGTTTCTAAAGTACAAACATAAGGATGATGGAAGTATAATTAATAAAAGGAATTGTATTCTAGGCAATACTTATATAGTTCCATACAATCCTACTCTGCTTTTAAAATATGGCTGTCATATCAATGTAGAATATACTTGTCAGACTTCTGCAATTAAATATCTTTTCAAATATGTTCATAAAGGAAATGATAGGGTCACTGCTTCTTTGTTTCGAAGTGACAAATCAAGATCTTCAAATGCAAAAGTGGATAAAGTCCGTAATTATTACGATTGCAGATATATATGTGCCTGTAAAGATGCATGGAGATTGTTTGGATTTGAAATACAAATGAAAGAACCTCCTGTAATTAGAATGCCATTCCATTTGCCTGACCAACAACCAATAGTATTCAGGGACCATGAAAATATTATTGATGTTTTACACAGGGTAGATTGTAAAAAAACAATGCTATTAGGTTAGATGGAATGCAACAAATCCTATCATGAAGCAAGAGATCTTACATACAATGAGTTACCTTCAAAATTTGTTTGGAAAGATAATTGTTCAAAGTGGATGCCAAGAAAATAAGGTTTTGCTATTGGTAGAATTTCTCATGTTCTTGCTGGGCATTTCAAAGATTATTATCTTAGGTTGTTATTGAACATTCAGAAAGGTTGCATTAGTTTTGAGGATGTCAAAACCGTTGGTGGTGTTGTTTATAATTCATTCAAGGATGCATGTTATGCCTTGGGGTTGCTTTAGGATGATAAAGAGTTCATTGATGCTATTATTGAAGCAAGCCACTGGGCTTCAGGTAGACAACTGAGAAAATTATTTGTTATACTTTTGACATCTAACAACATTAGTAGACCTGAGATTGTATGGGAAAAGTGCTGACAACATCTTTCTGATGATATTCTTTATATGCAATGACAATGGCTTTTACATGAAAGTAATTAGATTATGTTTTTAATTTTATTATCTGTATGTAATGATAATTAGAATATGCAAATAAATATTTTTTGACTATATTCATAGGTCTTTTATTTCTCAGACTTGATGCTATCAGATAAACAAATAAGGAATGCAACACTTGCTAATATTGAGGAGGTTCTTCAATCAAATGGAAGGTCATTAACAGAATTTTCTAATATACCTTTTCTTCTCAAGAAGTTCTTTCTACTATGCAGGACATGTTACTAATTGAAGAATTGAACTTTGATAGGCATGCATTATCAATTGAATTGTCTAGATACATGAAAACAATCAATGAAGAGCAAAAAAAGATGTTCGATGAAATAATTAATGTTGTTTATAATGATCATAGTGGATTCTTTTTTTATATGGTCATGGAGGTACAAGTAAAACATTTTTGTGGAGGACTTTGTCTGCTTACATAAGATCAAAGGGTGACATTATGTTGAATGTGGCTTCAAGTGGAATAGCTTTTTTATTACTTCCAAATGGAAGAACTGCTCATTCAAGGTTTAAGATTCCTTTGAATATTAATGAAGACTCAACATGTAGCATCAAACAAGGTAGTGTTCATGCAAAACTGTTGAATTTGGCAAAATTAATTATATGGGATGAAGCACCAATGCTTAGCAAGTACTGTTATGAAGCATTAGATAGATGCTTGAAGGATATTATGAGGTTTTCATCTGATTTTGATCCTAATCTACCATTTGGTGGGAAAGTGGTAGTGTTAGGTGGAGATTTTAGGCAAATTCTACCTATAATACCAAAAAGTTGAAGACAAGATATTGTTCAAGCTTCTATCAATTCATCATATTTGTGGTCTTTTTGCAAAGTTCTTTATTTCACAAAGAACATGAGGCTTTCAATTGGTTGTAATGGTAGTAACAATGTAGAGCTTATGGAATTTGCCCAATGGCTGTTAAAAATTGGTGATGGACTTGCAGGCGATTGCACTGATGGTGAAGCTGAAATTGAAATTCCAGATGATATTCTCATGCAAAATAATGAATCTGGTCTTGATAACTTTATCGAATTTGTCTATCCTAGCATTTTACAAAATCTATATCATGTGGACTATTTCAAGGAAAGGTCAATTCTTACTCCTACCCTAGAGGTTGTAGCAAATGTTAACAATTACATAATGAATAGATTGTCTGGAGAGGAACATATATATTTAAGCTCTAATTCATTATGCATAGGAGAAGGTAACATGGAGTTTGAATTAGATGCCTTTTCACCAGAAATTTTGAATGCGATAGATTGCTCTGGACTGCCACCATATAAATTAATTTTGAAAGAAGGGGTTCCAATCATGTTGTTACAAAACATAGATCAATCAAATGGATTATGCAATGAGACTAGGTTGCAAGTCAAGAGAATGGGAAATCACGTCATTGAATGTTTAACTTTTACTGCGAACAAAGTTCATGAGGTTGTTTTAATACCAAGAATGAACATGATTCCAAATAATGACTCAATTCCAATAAAATTTCAGAGAAGGCAATTCCCAATCATTGTTTCATATGCTATGACAATCAATAAATCTCAAGGCCAAATATTATCTACAGTGGAACTATATCTACCAAGACCAGTCTTTACTCATGGACAGTTGTATGTAGCACTTTCCAAAGTTAAAGAGAAAAAAAGATTGAGAATTTTGTTAGAAAATCATAATACTATAATAGATGGATGCACAATTAACATAGTCTATAGAGAAATATTTTCAAATATGTTTTCAACTGGTATGTAAAATATAATAATACATTTCTATATTGCAGTTATATTAAATTTTGTTCCATTGTGTTACTTAAATTGTTTTTTTTTTCTTGCAGGAAATTTACAATGAAAGTCCAAAGAATTAGGAGTCTTATCCAATGAACAGAAATAAATATTCATGATGATGACCAACTTTGAATTACAAGTGAATATATATATTTGAAAATTATGATCAAACTTAAATTATCTCATTTTTTTTCTTTGCAAGCGTTACTTCATCTCTTACCCAAACATATTGCAATTACTTTATAATATTTGTTTATCTAAACTAGTTTCACACAAATGACTGCAATAGAAAAAAAAACATATGCACAAACTTTATAGTATTCCACCAGTCTTTATCTCAGATTAAAATTCTATTCTAATCAGATTTCTTTATTACATGTTTAATTAGATTTAATTTATCATTCCTGTGCAAAGCACGGGCTATTATACTAGTAGCCTTGAAAAATGCAACATAGTAGTTATTATTAGGTGGTAAATTGGCAGTGCTTAAAGGCACCATTTAACCACCTCCTTTTTTCTCATTCATTTTATTCTTTTTTTGTGTGTAAAATTATAACCTAACTGTTAACACTCAATTTAATATTTTTTTATTTAGCTAATAAGTATTATTCCTAACTTGGCATAACCTATTTTGAGCTTAATCTTATTAATTTATAGTCTTACTTTAAACAGTTACTACATGTATTTTAACTTTTTGACATGTCTTTAAAATGGATATTAATGTAAAAATATTGTGTAAGACAAATAAAATATTTATGCCACATACATGAATTAAAACTGTTGCTCCACAAATTATTATTATTTTGAAAATAGAATTTTACACAATACACATTCTAAGACACATTTAATGGTTTTTTTATTAGTATTGTTAAAATTTTCGTGCATCGCACGGGTGAGTACATTTGTATACTCTTTTAAGTTCTATACTTGTTGGCACATGAAAATAATGGGTTTCCAAGGATAAAGGATGATCAAGGATAGATCAATCGAGTAAGAAAAAAGTAAGGGTCATAATTAGCCCCTGGTTGAGTATTTGACTAATGAATGAGCTGTGATTAATAACACTCGTTCGAAAGGTATAACTAATACAAATTGGCTTGAAAACTAAGAAAGGTTAAAATATTTGTTGTAGCTTTAATCAATTAGTGGTTGAGATCCAGGTGTCAGAAAGCTTAAAGTGAGAGTTTTGATGTTGCAACCTAGGTTTACCTAATTGAGGTTGTTTTGACCATGAAAAAAGGCCATTTGGATGATGTTTTGGTCATTTTCATATTTTTATTATGTTAAATTTATTCAAGTACTGAGAAGATCCTTTTAAAAACTTTGACTATGTTTAGCCACGCGTATAAAGTGTCTTAAAACTTGATGACTAGTAATAACCAATGAATTTATATTTTTGTTAGGGAGTAATTTAAAATATAGGTCAAAAAAGTCCTTCTCAATATTCCAACAAACTTATTTGTCCTATTTATATTTTTGTCAGGTACTAATTCAACATTTTTTTTTTTATAAATGATCAGGGATTATCATTTTATCTTAGTCATAAGGGGGCAAAAGTGATATTTGAGTAAATATCCAAATTGATATATCAGAATTTGAAAGTTCTAAATTGATCCCTCATATTTCAAAAAAGAGAATAAATTAGTCCCTCTATACAATTTCATATAATGAAAAAAGGAAAAAGTTGGTCCTTCTATATACTATACGAGTGATCAATTTTTCTCCTTCTTAAAATGTAAAGGACTAATTTACTAATTTAAGACTTTTAAATTTTGAGGAAATAATTTTTATCCAATACATTTCTAAGAGACCAATGTCAATATTTACTGCCTATTTGGTTTGCTTTCAAAGTGCAGTTGCGGTGACAAAAAATTGCTTTGGAAAAAAGTGATGATGCTGGTTTTGGTTTTTTATCTTTTAGAATAAATATCTCATTTTGGATAAAAGTGATTTTAGTGAAAATGAAAAATATTAGCTTTTACTTTTCTATCTCATTAACTCCTTTAAATTTGAGTAAATAACTAAAGTAGTCACCTAAGAAAATTTCACAAGACTATTTAGTTCCTCAAAAACTGAAATTAAATCCGTGAACTCTCAAAATTTTAATAGCAGGACACATTAGTCCCTCTATATGTATTGATTCTTTAAATACTAATAGAAGTGTATATTGACTTGCTAATATGATGTTAATTGATATATATGTCATTTGAAGTTGAATAGAATTTAAAATAATTCATTTTGGTGATTGAAATTCACAAAATAAGTCATTTAAATCTCTATTATAAATCATAACGGGACCCATTATATGCAATTTTAAACACCAAAATAAGTGTAATATGTTCCAAAATAGCTTCATTTAGCTTGTTTCTAACGTTTTAATGACACCTTATCATTATACTATGTCACATGTGTAAATCCACTACTGAAAAACTAATAGAGGGACTAATATGTCTATTATTTTCAATCTTGAGGTACCACGAGATTAACTTCTTTTTTTAAAGGACAAAATAGTTCGATATAAAAATTTTGAGGAACCAAATAGGATAATCACTCTTTAAATTTACTTTTCCAACAACATCTAAGCATAAATCAATTTTATAAAATCATTTTCTCAAAATCAATTTTTTAATATCAATTATTTTAAAACTAATTCTACTAAAATTTTAACCAAACCAACTTCAGTGATTGTATGTTCTGTGGCTGAATTTTACGGGGTGCACAACTATGAATAAAGAAAAAAATATTATTTATGCTTATTCTATATATTATATATAAAATATCGTAGTGATTCACGCAGGTGGAGACGGTAACCCACACATAGACGGTAACCCACACATAATGATGACACAACTCATAGATAAACGGAGGGAGCGAAGCGAGGCGTGTGGAGTACGTGACCGCCAAAACACAACCATTCTTATTTGGCGCTCTCCATTCCTTACTAGTTTCCCTTCTCACTCCAACCAACCACTCTCCTATTGCTCTCTCTCCCTCCCTCTCCCACCAATCACCTCACTCCACGTCTCCCCTCAAAATGGCGCACCCATCGGCACCCTCTCCTTCTCCGCCATCGTCCACCGTTGTGGTATGCTGCGCCGGCTGCCGCACCCTCCTGAACGCGCCGCTGGGAGTAGTTGAGTTCGCTTGCCCGGTGTGCCAGATGCCGCAGCACGTGCCGCCACTGCCACCACCATCACTTCCGCCGCCGCAACAGCCGCCCCCACCGGCGGCGGCGTCCAAGAGCACTAAGGCCAGGAAGAAGCCCCGGCCACACGCTTCTAGTTCCGGTACGGTCCAGGTTCCCTGCAGTCGCTGCAACGCCGTTCTCGGCGTTCCGCCTGGCGTCGCGAAGTTCACTTGCCCTAAGTGCGGGCTCGAGATCGCCGTTGAGGTCGAAGAAGTCAACGAGGTTATTGTTACTTTTTTTTTGGAAGCGCCTTTTGGTTTTGACTTGTTTACGAAAAGACGGAAGTATCGTTGTTGTTCTGGAAGCTTCTGGTTATAATTTTTTTTCTTTTAAATGCAAAAGGTAAGGTAGTTTGAATGATCGTTTATGTCAATGACGATAGATGATTTTTGGATTGAAGTGTATGTACATATACATGGAGAAAGACAGAAAGGAGGGGATTTTTTCTTTTTTTTTTTGAAAATTTTGATGTTCCTTATCTAGGGTGATTTTGTTTCAGATTCTGAAAAAAGTAATGATGATACTTAAATTTTAAATTTGATGCTGAAAACTGATTTTTTAATAAGCTACTCTTTTTAGCATCTTTAGAAAAGCTTAAAACTGATATTTTTTGAGATTACCATATATAGAAAAGCTTAAAACTGATTTTTTTTTTTTTTATATTCTGATTAAATTTTAAAAATTATTCAAACATACAAAAAGTGATTTTTTTGGGGCGAAAAAGTGATCATGACCTGAAAAAAGCTCAAACAAAGTGATGAACACATCTCTATTTTGAGTTTGGTCTAAGTGGTAGGTGCTTAGGCCCCAAGAGTCTCGAGTTTGAGTCCTAGTAATCGGAAAAAAAAAAAATCTGAGAGACCTAGAATCCTTTCTCAATCTTTACAGGTCGAGTCAGATTAGTCAGGTTCTTGATAACGGGTCGGTTGAACTGGTGGATTTCTAACAAAATGGAAGTTCCTTATATGTTTACTTATTTTTTTGAAAATGAAAGATGATCATGTATCTCAAAATATACTTTCATTTTTTTTTTGGTATTTATGTGAATTTAAACTTTAAAATTTAACCCTAATTTTTTTTATCCAAGCATAGCTAAAGAGATTTTTTTGTAAAATGTTTTTATACCGTGGTTTGTAGAATAGATTGTGTCGAGTTATTTGGGTGAGGGTAGCATTTCATGATTGTTGATATGGAGGAAAGGGAAAAAAATGAAACTTGTAAATGCCTCCTTGGTACATTGGTTTCATTGTAACTACTTTTGAATGATTTGGATAAGTCTACCTTGAAGTATATAAGGAGTTTGTGAAGATTCAGTTGGTCCAAGTGTCCATTCATACAATAATGTGGAGGGAGTGTTGATTAGTGAAAGGTACTGGATGAGGATGAACAAGTATCACACAGAAGGGTTGCGAAGTTACAAAAATGCTAGAATAGAGGTTTATTGATGTGGGAAGAGGGAGAACTACAATTATGGGGAATTAAAATCAACTCAACTGGCTTAACATTGGTCCTGCAGTTTTTCTATGCTCTCAGAGACTCAGACCTTAGGTATCTAGGCAATTTATTATGGAAAGGATACAGGAAAAGAATTCACCTACAAACTGTACAAGCAGCCTTCGTTAGCAATGTGATCCATTGGATTTAAAAGAGGAACCTTCATTAACTTTACAGGGTTATAAGGTTTCCAGAGACCTAGAAATGCCTTGAAACAATATGCCTCAATGCTTAGTTATCATTTCAAACTCATGGAGAATAAGGGTATGTTTGTGAGTTTGGATTTTGGAGGGGTTACATTACAAGCCATTCTTTCCCCTCTCATCTCCTCCAAAGTCCAAACTCACAACCATACTCGAAGTGAAAAACTTTCACATTATGGGTTTGTTTGGTATGGGGCTAAAATGGAGGAGAAAATTGCCCCATTAAGTGAACAACATTTACTGCCATAGTGCCATATCAATCAAACCCTAATCAGAAATATTCACCAATCTCCAAAAAGCCCAAACAGCTTACACCAAAATTGCTGTGCCATGTGGACAAAGAGGTGACTGATTGTTTGAGAACTTTAAAAGCACATGACCTGACATTGGGATTAATGGCCTTATGTAGTCTCTGCATTTGTAACAGCTGTGTTGACTTCATAAAGCACTGCTTTCCAAACAAAAGCCTTAAAATTAGAGGGAAATTTTATCTTCCAGAAAGAGGTAGTTAAAGCTGAAAGGATTAGCAAAAGAACACTGAAAAATGATTTAATGGATGGCTTCTCCCCTCTCCTGTTGTTTTTGTTGTGTTTCCAGCAGTCCACTTACATTTCTTTCTGTTTGTTTATTTCCCATTTGGCTGATTCTGCTGGATTTCTTTCTAGTTTTGTTGTCTGAGAATTGTTGTTTGTGCAGTTGTCGTTTTTACTAGTCTTCTTACATCTCTATTTGTATAACTTCTATATTAAAATATATCAGCTAGCTGTGGAAGTTGAACGCGATGATGATGAAGGTGGAATGGCTGGAGAAACATTTATAGATTATGTGAGTTAAAGATGCCCTTCATTAGACAGCATTTTATGTTAGATGTTGATGTTGGCGAAATTAGCAAATAGATATTAACTAATTATTTCAAATGGTGGAAACATATTTTACTGGTCTAACATTTCTCATTATGCAGCGGCCGGCAAAAGTATCTATGGGTCCTCCACACCCAGATCCTGTTGTGGAGACCTCTTCCTTGTCTGCTGTGCAGCCACCTGCTCCTACTTATGATCCAAAAATTAAAGATTATTTGGAAAGTTCAAAGGCTTTGTCATGTTTGCAGATAGAGACATTGGTCTATGCTTGTCAGGTTGGTTTTTTCCCCTACTGTAATGATAATAAATGATCATGGTTTGGTTTTCTTGTACATGATGTTTGTTTCCCTGACAGAGACACCTTGTACACCTCCCTAATGGTGCTAGGGCCGGATTCTTTATTGGAGATGGAGCTGGTGTGGGTAAAGGTCGAACAATTGCAGGGCTAATTTGGGAGAACTGGCACCATGGAAGGAGAAAGGCACTGTAAGTTTAGATTGCAGTCTGAACATGCAAACTTGCATGTCCATTGAAATTAACTATAATTCATGGTTTGGTTGCATGTTTGTTTGGGCTTACTTACATGCTTGTTTGTAATTTCATTTTTCAGTTGTTCTGTGCAGTGTGAGCTTGGTTTTCTGATGCCCTTGTCATGTTTCAATAATTTTACAGGTGGATTTCTGTTGGTTCAGATTTGAAGTTTGATGCCAGGAGAGACTTGGATGATATGGGTGCAACTTGCATTAAAGGTTTATTATTTGTTGTTGACTTTTTTGGCTAAAGTTCTATTATATGCTTAACTGCTGTGGTGTAAACATAATTGTTACTCTGTTGGATTAAATAATTCTCATCAAAGACTGACCCATGAGATATAGTTTGTTATCAAAGGAAGAGCTGAAGTGAGTGAAACTTATGTGGATGTGAGTATGTGGCTTTATTTCGTGTTTTTGATATTTTGTATCTTTGGAATTATAGTATAAGTGAGTCATGGGGTAATTTTGTCAATATAACAAATGAAACTAGTGTTTTGTTGTAAATATTTTAAATTCACTAATGATACCTCTTGCCTGCAGTTAAATTTCATATCTTTTATGCTTATTTTCTTAGTGTTGTTTTCTCATCAAATGAAATGCTTACTCAATATTTAAAAAGTTAATAGTATAAGAGAAGAAATTTTATTGGAGGTCAGTGAAAAAGATATCAAAGAAGATTAAATATCTTCTTCAAAAATACCATCATGCCTCAAACCCAAAGAAGGGATTAAATATCCAAGACAAGCCAATAGGCTATGCAAAACTTCGATATGCAACAATGAAACACCTATAAAGTAGTCTATAGCAGAACACCATACAGAAGCTTAGAAGATTGGTATTCGGTCAAATTACTTCGGTTGCCTACACTAGAGAAGTGGACGTATTTCATTTATCACGAAAGAAACAAAAATCATTGTCTAATATTCTCTGATGATTTCGGCTGAAAAATATCTTTGTGAAAATCATTGTCATTTTTTTAATCCACTCTTACTCTTTGAATGGAAAGATAGTTCTCTTTGATGAGTTTTGGAAATCCAAAGAATACTGCTAATGATTTTCTTTTGGAAAGTAAAAGAATTTTATTGAGATGGAGATAGAATTCCGATAAGCAAGGGGGTATAAGGAATCCTCCAAACCCTAAACCAGACCAAGAAAAGACAAGTAAAAAGAGGAAGGAATTCATTGCTTGTTATTGTAATTTCAGAGGCTCCACAGAGATGTATGTCCTGAGTGAAGTTCTAGCTTTGAAACAAAGCATACTTTTTTAACTTAGAAAAATACATATGATGAAGACCATGTGGTTTGATTAACAAGTCTTGGGTGTGTCCTCAATTTTATTTTTGACTTGAATTCTAGGGCTTAAGCTACTCATGTCTGTTAAGCCCCCATCCTGGAAATTTTATGATGCTTTGTTGGCTTCTTAGGACAAATTTCCTTTTGTAATAAATTTTAGCTTATAGATGTTTGTATTTATTTAAAGCTCCATTGATAAGAGGTTGTAATTGTTTACTCTATATTGCAACGAAGTTATTATGCATTAAAGTGTCTTTCATTTTTTACTGTATCCAGTGCATGCTCTGAACAAACTGCCTTATTCTAAGCTCGAGTCAAAGTCTGTTGGAGTCAGGGATGGAGTTATTTTCTTGACATACAGTAGCCTCATATCATCTTCTGAGAAAGGTACCTCTCGTCTCAATCAGCTTGTGCAGTGGTGTGGGCGACAGTTTGACGGTCTTATAATTTTTGATGAGGTATGGAAGATATTCAAAATATTTCCTATTGCAATTATCATTTCCATTGTTCAATTTCACAGGATATTACGTAATGATTTGCATATTACTTAGATTCGATTTATATATTTGTACCTTTCCATTGCTAAGGGGTATTGGCTTAATTTTAGTGTCACAAAGCAAAAAACTTGGTTCCAGAATCTGGAAAGCGGCCAACACGAACTGGTGTAGCGGTGCTTGATATACAGGTTTCTTCTTCGTGCTTAATTGGTTGGAATAGTCCAAAAGTATCCAGTATTACCTTTTCTGTTTCTTAAAATCATGACTATAATTTTATCTTGAGTTGTTTGTTCCATTGTGGCAGAGATATATTTATTAGGTCTAAATATGTTCTTGGTCTCTTTTAATATAGGCAGTTTTGGTTTTAATCCCTAAAGAATTTTTCCATTTTTTTGGTCCCTCTTTTTTTTTATAAAAAATTTTGGTTTTAGTTCTTATTGTTAACTTGGCTGGTGACATGGTAGTCAGGTTTCCAGCTAAGTGACATAGGCATATGTGGCATTATTTAGGATTATGTGATTGACAAATCATTCAAATAACTTATGTGATGGGCATGTGTTTAATAACCCTAGAACTCCCTATTTCCCTCAGTATCCCCCATCATCATCTTCTCGATGCTAGAACTTGCTGTTTGCAAAGCAACATTATGCAGATGCTTTAACCATGAGTTCAATTGAAATTACTGACATGGTTGGAAGGGGAAAATATAGGATGTTCAGTATACGTGTTATTTGATGTAAAAGAAAGACATAGAAAAGGGCCGTGTCCTCTCGTACATTGTTGTCCGCTTCAGTAATCTTCATTCCAGCCAGAAGTTGATTACCAGCCCAGAAGTCACAACAGGAGTGATTCAAAGCCCCATTACAGTTTGGTGATTCAGACAAAAAAAAAAAAAAGTAGTTCTGCGATTTGAAGCAAGGATTACACACATCCTATAGAATGGATCTGCACCTATTGTTGAGTATATTTCATGGAGAGGGAGCTGACTGCAAACCAGGAAAATGAAAAGAGTGTTAGAAACTACGGATAAGAACAAGAGAGTGTATGTATTATTCACTCCCCTTGGTCTGATGCAACAGTGAACCAGCTGCCAAGGTATGGAGAAGACAACGTATGAAATGAGCGGAAAACAAGAGAAAGAATGGACACTATAGTAGTCCAACTCTCACAAATGCCCAAGCCTAAAATTTAGTCTACTGTGCTTGGCACCTAAACCTATACAAATACCCCCTTTTTGCCTAACAAGCTCTCAGACATGCTCACACATGCTCTCAGCACACATGCACTCCCTCTGCCAGCTCATCAGTTAGTTATTCCTGCAGCCAAATTACTGATATTGTCACTTATACCTGAGGTTTTTTTCCCCCCCTTTTGTACACCTTTATCTATTGGGGGGAGCTCCATGCTAACAATGCCTCCCACTCGAACTACCACCATGTCCTCAAGGTGGAATTCGGGAAAACTCAGTTTATATCTTCTGCTAACTCCCAGGAGTTCTCAAAGTCTGGCATGTCTTGCCACTTTATAAGCACTTCCAGCAGTCCAAGAGAATTCTCCTGACAGCCAGCACTTCAGAGGGCTGGACTTTCAATTCCCAACCGTTTTTTGAGTCCCACTGGCAGTGGCAACTTACCACATCAGTAGCAATACATTTCTTAAGCAAAGAGACATAAAATATGGGGTGTACAGCGGATCCAGGGGACAATTTCAGTTTATATGAAACAGCCCCTATCTTTTCTTCCACCTCAAATGGACCATAGAACCGAGGGCTTAGCTTTTGGTTAATGCGGGTTGCCAGAGATCACACTGTTGTATATACTGCTGGAGACTGCATCGCATTCCTTCCCACCACAGCAAAGCAGAAATTCTTTTATATGTTCTGAAAAATCCAGAACCCCCCCAGGCCTGTGTCATGAAATTCCTTTAAGATGGAAGGAATCCGTGACAAATCTTTGGGATAACTAGCCTGTTCTTGTATGGTAGCTTCATCAACCAGCAACTCCTGTTGTATTCCTCTTAGTTTCTCATCATGCTGGACCTCATCTTCTAACCCCTCCCAGTCCTGAGAAGTTACTGATGAAATAGCCCCATAATAGAGCTTATGGGAGAGGGCATCCTATGATGCACGGGTACGGCTAAACAGCAGCCGTTCTAGTTTTCTGTACGTTCCAAAATGGGAACACGTACCAATCGTCCAAAAAATGCTAGCCTATGTTAATTTTTTTTTTTTTTTGCAATAATTAAACATCGCAAAACACAATAGATATGAGATACAGGAGATACTAGGTGTAGGCAACATATTTTAGAAACAATCTTCTTTTTGGTACTCAGAAACAATCTTTTAAGATGAGATATAGGATATTCTTTTTTCGGTGATCAGATATGGGATATTTGTATATATTTTTTCTACATCAAATTAATAATTTGGATTGTTCAGAAGGACATATTTTATAAGTGCTTACAATAATTTTAGATTTAATTTTCATGATATTATTATTATTATTATTATTGTGTGTGTGTGTTGTATCCTGCTGTTCCCAAATTCCAATTTTTTAGAAAATGTTGTATCCCTGTACTGTATTCGTACCAGTCTCGATGCAACATAGAGGGCATCTGCAGCCCTATTCTCTTTGCCCTTCTTGTATTTTGTCTCAAAATCAAACCCCAAGAGCTTTGCTATTTTCTGTTGACCATCTCTCATCATTCTTTGATCAACTAAAAATTTTAGGCTCTTCTAGTTTGTATGCATTGTGAACTTCCTCACCAAAAGGCCAAAAGGTAATGCCTCCATTTCTAGATAGCAAGGACTATGGCCATTAGCTCTCTTTCATATATATTGATTTTTGTTGAGCCTTGTCAAAGAGAGTATGGCTGATCTAAGGTATATAGGCTTGCCCTCTTGCATTAGAACAACCCCAACCCTTCTCCAGATGCATCAGTCTCAACTATGAACTCCTTTTCAAAGTTAGGTATGGCAAGAACTGGGAGAGATATCATGGCTCGGTTTAATGCCTCAAATGCTACTTGGGCTTCCTTTTCCCAATGGAATTGGTCTTTTCTCACTAATTGATTAAGAGGCCATGCGATCTTGCCATACCATTGTACAAACCATTTATAGTAGTTAGTCAATCCCAAAAATCCCCTAGGACATTTCAGATCCTTTGGTGTAGGCCAACTAAGCATAGTTGTGATTCTTTGTGGGTCAGCAATAGCCCCATCAGCAAAGATAATATACCCCAAATTTTCAATCTGGGGTTGCTCAAAATTGCATTTCTTGCTATTGCTAAACAAGCTATTATCTCTCAGTAGTAGCAGAACCTTCCTTAAATGTTCCCTATGCTCTGTCACCATTGGGCTATATATCAATATATCGTCGAAGAACACCAAAACGAACCTTTTCAAGCAGGGCTTTAGAACTTAGTTCATTAGAGCTTGTAAAGTTGAGGGTGCTTTTGTCAGCCCAAAGGGCACATCACTAGGAACTCATGATGCCCCTCGTGAGTTTGGAGGCCATCTTCTCTACATCTCTTTCCTTCATCATATCTGATGGTACCTAGACTTTAAGTTTAGCTTAGAAAAGACAATAGCTCCCCCTAAATCCTATTTCATCAAGCAATTATTCTATAATAGGTTTTGGAAATTAGTTTGGAATAGTTAACTTGTTCAAAGTTCTATAGTCCACACAGAAATGCCAACTCCCATCTTTCTTCTTGACTAGTATCATTGGATTGGCATATGGGCTGGTGCTTGGTCGGATTATCCTAGCCCCCAACTTCTCATCAATAATCTTCCCAATTTCATTTTTCTTGCTAGTAATGTACCAATATGGTCTTTTTGAAATTATTTGTTTGGTCTTTTTGGCGATTGTTGGGCGTGTACCAAAACCATTGATCACTTCCTTTTGACTAGTTTTGTTGGTTTTGGGTGGAGAAAAGAGGTTAAATCCTTATGGCAGTGTACTGTCTTTGCAGTTATTTGGTGTATTTGGTTAAAGCATAACTCTTGTATTTTTCATGGCAGATATTCAGATAAGCAGGTTTTGTGGGATAAGATTAGATGCTTAACATCTATTTGGTGTAAGACACATGACCTTTTTAGAGGGGTTTCCATCTCTGATATGATAAGAGATTGGAAAGTTTTAATCTTTTGATGTTTTAGTTTTTTTTTTCTTTTTGCTTTGAGGATCTCTTGTCCTCTACACTTTGTATTATTCTTCTTTTCTTCTCTTCTTGTTATTAAAATTTCTTTTTATCCAAAAAAAGGTTACCGGTATGGTCTCACGGTCGGTATGGCAGTTCCTTGCTTTAGGTTAATGGTGTGGTGCTGATCTTGTGGTGGATGCAACCCCTTTGGAGTTTGATAGAGATCCCTAAACTCTTCTAGCAGCTGTTGGGCTTTTCTAGTTATTTTCAATCTTTCATTTCCCCTATGATCTCCTCATTCACAGTTGAGGGAGTGACGAAATACCCTTTCCCATCATCCTTCAACACCTTAAGTGCTATCATCCAAGTGGTGTCCTCCATGCAGAGAGTGGGATCCCTTTTTCCTTCTGTACCCCTTTATCCCTTGGGGAGCTTGGTCTCGAATAGAGAGATAATGGTATATGTTGCTTTTAAGAAGATGAAGTTGGGCATAGTTATGGAAATTGGGAATTCTTGAGTTATTAAACATGTGCCTGTCACATGAGTTATTTGAATGATTTGTCATTCATGTAAGCCTTCCTAATGCCACATGTATAAATAATGCCACGTGTCACTTGCTTAGTTGGAATTCTGCTTGCCTTGTCAGCAGCCAAGTTAACAGTAAGGATGAAAACCAAAATTTTTTAAAAATGAGGGACCAAAAACAAAGCAAAATTTTTGAGGGACTAAAACCAAAATTTCCTAGATTTAGAGGGATCAAAAACATATTTAAACCCATTGCTATTGTTAGTAATTTGATTTGATGATTAATCTTTATGTTTTTATTTCTTTCTACAAATAATACATTTTGGGGAATGCAAGAAGGTTAACCCCCACTGAAATTTTTGCAATCTATAAACTAGGAGCTGCCTGATGCAGTATGAAAGATAACAGATGTCAGATTTTAGTATTTCTGGTAGACACAACTTGTAGGATAAGGCTTATTTTTACAATTTATTATTGTACTTAGAAAACCTAAAATTTTCCTCCCTGTACTTTTCTTGTTTTGATTCGTAGGCTCCATTTTGCTTTATTGTCTACCTGCCTATGTCAAACTCTTTAGCTTTTCAATGCATGATAAGTTAACTCACACTATGATCTGTGGTTCATGGAGCTCATTGTGTTTTTATGATGTTTTCTTTTGTTAAGTGTTTTTTGCATTTGCATGCTTCAACTTGAGAAAGGGTGTTAGTGTACTAGAGTTTTTTATGTTAAAGAGTATAATTGTGTCATGATATATATTATATTTGTGTTATATATATTATGTTAGTATGTTGTGTATATGGGCTGGGCTTGTCGCAGTTGTACTATACTTGTACTTGACCGTGGTCAATGTTTTTTGTAAAATTCGTTCTCATTCTTGCTGCTACAAGTGGGGGTGCTAGGGTCAATGTTAAGTTTGCTAGTAATGTATGAAGTGCTATCCGTAAATTGTGTGTTTTCAAAACAAAAGTGGCTTCTATATAACTATCTACTAATTTTGGCTTATAGAAAAGCTCTTTCACTCCCTTTGTTCATCTTTTCCTATATTTCATGAATGCATATTGTTCTGCAGTCTCTTGTTCTGAATGAATTGACATTCATGTTGAAGTGAGATTTATTTTGTGATGATTAGCATTGCAATGGTTGATTTTTCTCAGTTTTTACAATCTAATTTTACAGGCTCGATTACCTGAAGCTCGTGTCGTTTATTGCTCAGCCACTGGTGCATCTGAATCTCGCAATATGGGTTATATGGTTCGACTTGGACTTTGGGGAGATGGAACTTCGTTTTGTGATTTCAAAGAATTTCTAGGTAGTGTGTGTTTGTTTTCCTTCTTTTGTGAAATGACCATTGTAGCTAGTCTCTTTATTTTCATTTACATAATTACATTACTTTATTTTTTCCCCATTTCTAAGGTAAATTTGTGGATATTTCGATGGTTCAACCTTATTTCTTGTAAATACTAGCTGTTACAGCCTCTTAGATATTTATATTTTATGATTGTTTAATCTCAACTTAAATATTGCTGCATCATTTGGAACAGTTTTAGAATTGCCTACTTCAGTGTTTGTATATATACCTGCTTTTCATACATGTATGTTGGCTCACACCCTAATCTTTTATAACTTAGGTGCTCTTGAAAGAGGGGGTGTTGGAGCTCTAGAACTAGTTGCCATGGACATGAAAGCAAGGTTATATCATATTTCCACATGCACAATTGCACACCCACTTCATCCTTATGCACATATATTTATGTAATATCTTTTCTTTTACTTCATTTCTCTCATTTCAGGGGGATGTATTTATGTCGGACCCTTAGCTACAAGGGTGCTGACTTTGAAGTTGTTGAAGCACCATTAGAGGATAAAATGATGGTATGTGCCAATTTACATGTTGCACTGTTATCTACTATGTTGGTATATATATTGCACTGCATTCCTTCATTTACTATCAAGTTTTATTGGGCTTTTTGTTAGTAGTAGAATATTTATCTGTTGTTTTTTCTATCTTTGGTTAGTTTTTGATTTAGTTAGGTTTTTGCTGGTCAATGTCAACCTTGTTTATTTTAATTAGAAATACCAAGCTTACACACAATCTGTTAGAGACAAATTCCCGGAGGGACTAAAAGTGCTTTAGAGGAAAAGAGTTATGGGTAGTTTTGGAAAAACATTGTTGGCTGACTCAGCAATTGTAGCTGATGATAGTGGGGCAGAACCTTAGTGGTTTTGGGGGGTATAGAGGGAGTGACTCTTGCTGAGGCCTAGTGAGGTTTGAGTCACATGATTTGTTAGAGGAAAGGAATTAATTGGCTGTTAGTGGGGGGAATATCTTTTCTTAGGCTATTTTGCTGTTTTAGGCAAGGAGAGGGTGAGCTCCTTAGTGCTCTGACTTTCCTCTTTGCTTTTGTTGCTATTTGTCTATTTCTGCTTCAATTAACTCGTGCTATTCAGTATCTGTTTGCAGATTATTTGTTGTTCCATTATTTTCTGTTTCTATTATTTGGCATCAGAAGCCTCCTTCTTGGGTGCTATGGATGCTTTTTTTGCTGAAGCTGCAACGTGGAAAACAGAGTGGACGAGTTGGAGAAGAAATTGGACCAGGTAGTGTGACTGCTGAGGGAACCATGGCAGCTTCGGTCTCATGGCCGATCACCACCACCATGTTGATCGCATTTTCGGGTGGCAACAGAGGACTAATGGAATGGGGGTTCAGTTTGGGATAGGGTGTCCCACCACTCATGTCCTACCTGCCGCACAAAGGCTCATCATTCACGGTCTCATGACCGTGATGACTGGGACTCCCCTCACGACCGTGATGGCCCTCCATCGCACGGGGATTGTGAGTCTTGGCATGGTCGACCTTCAAATTCCAACCATGACAGTCCCCCTCCACGCCAAGGAGATCGTGATAGAAAGATGGAGCTTCCCCTATTCTCCGGCCATGACACCTTGGGGTGGCTTGTGAAGATTGAGCGCTACTTTACGGTGAATAGAATTGACAGAGAGGAACACTTAGAAGTGGTTGTCTTGGCATTGGAAGGCAAAGCTCTCAATTGGTTTCAGGCGTGGGAGGAGCAGACACTCTTTTCGTGATGGAGGGCGTTCCGGGAGGGCTGTTGCGGAGGTTCCAGCTTGGGGTGGTCAAAAGATCCTTATGAGCCCTTACTGAGGTTGAAACAAGGGGGCTCTGTTATTTATTACGTTTAGGAATTTGAGAAGGTTTCGGGCCCCATGCATCATGTAGATCGCAAAATTTTGAAGGGGGTGTTTCTTAATAGGCTCAAGGGAACTTTACGGGCTGAATTAAAAAGTTTGGAATTGGGCTCCTTGGCAGAAATAAAGGATCGAGCCCTAGTGTTGGAAGAAAGAAACAAGGAGTGGAGGAGTGGAGGTGTGGGCCCCGCAGACAAATCTATGGGCCATTCTAAAAGGCCACCAACATGTGCTACCCCATATTTTTCAGCCCCTCATTTCTTCAGAAGTAGAGCTCATGCGGATGGAAGGACAAGTGGGGGCATGAAGGGCTCTACGGGGACATGTGGAAGCAGGGGAAGACGACTTACACATGAGGAGCTCCAAGATTGCAGTCGCAAGGGATTATGTTTCAAGTGCGGTGAACGATGGGTACATGATCGCATGTGCAAGTTCAAGCACTTTCGGCTGGTGATCTTGATGAAGGGGACGAAATCGTGGAAGGGAAGACGTCGCCGGCGGAAGCGGAAGAATCAACGACAACAAGCGTGATGCGGTCACTCCACCTCACATTTAACAGTCTTAAAGGTTTCACCACTGCCAATAAATCCTTTAAGGTGTGTGGTAAAATAGGGAGACAGAGGTGGAAATATTGGTAGATACTGGTGCTAAGGCTAGCTTCATTTCCGACCCACTTTCGAAGCGGTTGGGACTAGAAGTCAGGGACCTACCCTTCATCGTAGAGGTAGGCATAGGGGAAATGCAACATGGTTTAGGGGTCTATGAAAACCTTGAGATTGAAGTGCAGGGGACTTGTATCACTTAGTCGTTCTTTCAATTGACTTTGGGAAGCGTTGACGTGGTTCTGGGTTTCGACTGGATAGCGAGTCTTGGGGATATTAAGGCCAACTTCCAAAAGCAAAGGATTCAATGGAGGGAGGGTGGAAAATGGCATTGCATCAATGGGGACCCTTCATTAAGTAAGGCCTGTGTATCTTGGAGGACTATCCTCAAGGCTCTTTGAGCAGATGGAGAGGGGTATTTTGTTGCCCCCATATCGAAGTGTTGATTCCTGAGCTACGAGAAGCACCACCAAGTAAGCATGAAGTGTCAAAAGAAATTCAGAAGTTGTTGGAGGAGTATAAAGATCTTTGCCAACTTCTGGAAGGCCTACCACCATCAAGGGATCATGACCATGCAATAAACCTGAAAGAAGGAGCAGCTATCCAACATGTGAGGCCTTACAGGTACCCATATTTTCAAAAAAGCGAAATTGAAAAGATCATTGCTGAAATGCTTACTTCTGGCATTATAAGGCCTAGCATCAACCCCTATTCTAGCTTGGCAATTTTGGTCAAGAAGAAGGATGGCGGATGGAGGTTCTGTGTTGATTACCGGGCTCTGAACAAGGTAACCATCCCTGACAAATTCCCTATCACAATGATTGACGAATTACTAGACAGATTGGGTCGAGCCCAAGTTTTTTCAAATGAAATTAGGTTATCACTAGATTAGAATGAGGGAGCGCGACATTGAGAAGACAACTTTCCAAACCCATGAAGGGCATTACCAATTCCTCGTGATGCCCTTCGGGTTGACCAATGCACCTTCGACATTTCAAGCTCTGATGAATGAGGTCCTGGGACCATGCCTGAGGAGTTTGTTTTAGTCTTCTTCGACAACATATTAATTCACAGTAGAACAAAGGATGACCATGTGAGGCATTTGCAGAAGGTATTGGAATTATTTAGGCACCATCATTTATACATTAACCGAAAGAAGTGTTCTTTTGCGCAATCGGAGATAGAGTATCTGGGCCATGTGATTTTGAGAAAGGGAGTAACAGTCGATCCAAAAAAGGTAGAAGCCATGAAGGCATGGCTAGTCCTTATAGACTTGAAGGGATTGCGAGGGTTTTTAGGCATCACGGGACACTGTCGCAGATTTGTTAAGGGATATGGGAAGATTGCTTGGCCCTTGACACAACTCTTGAAGAAGGATAGTTTTCAGTGGGGGATGGAGGCTTAGCTAGCCTTTGAGAAGAAGAAGGGAGCCATGACCTCCTTACCTGTCTTAGCAACTCTGGACTTTGAGAAAACTTTTGTGATAGAAACCGATGTTTCAGGGAAAGGGTTGTGGTTGTCCGTATGCAGGAGGGACACCCAATAGCCTTCCTAAGTCAGAAGTTGTCAGAGAAAGACCAACACAAATCAGTTTATGAGAGAGAACTAATGGCCATTGTAATGGCTGTGCAAAAATGGAGGCACTACCTGTTAGGAAGGCGTTTCATTTTGCACACAGACTAGAAGAGCTTGCGATTTTTGGTGGATCAGCAAATCATGGGGGAAGGACAACAGAAGTGGGTAACTAAGTTGCTAGGCTTTGATTTTGAGATACCAGGCAGGGAAGGAGAATGGAGTCGCTGATTGCTTTCCAGAAGAGTTCATTTTGATGCAATCTTGGCTGTAACTTTTCAAAATTGGGAAGGACTCAAAGAAGAGGTTCAGGTTGATGGAAAATTGAAGAATATCATTCAGGGGCTGATTCAAGGGATTGACGTGTAGCCAGGGTATGAACTGAAAAGAGGGCGATTGTTTTATCAAGGGAGAGTGGTCATTCCCAAGGATTCCCCAAGGATTCCTGTGATTTTACAAGAATTTAATGATTCAGCCATGGGAGGTCATTCAGGATTTTTTCGCACTACAAGCGCGCAGCAAGCTTGGTTTGGTGGGAAGGCATGAGAAGGACAATTTAGAGGTACATTCAAGCTTGTGAGGTGTGCTGTAGGAGCAAATATGTAACCTTGTCCTCAGCAGGTTTGCTTCAACCGCTGCCTATTCCCTCACGCATATGGGAAGATATTTCTATAGATTTTATTGGAGGGCTCCCTAAATCACAAGGTATGGATACCATCTTGGTAGTTGTTGATAGGCTCTCAAAATATGCCCATTTTTTTGGTTTTGGTCATCCTTTCTCTGCTAAAGTGGCTGAGGTGTTTATTAGAGAGATAGTGCGTTTGCATGGGTTTTCCTTGATCGTTGTCACTGACCGAGACAAGATTTTCATGAGTTCTTTTTGGGTTGAGTTGTTCAGGTAGGCTGGCACCAAATTAAAGTACAGGTCAGCCTATCAACCTCAACCGGACGGGCAAACTGAAGTTGTAAATATATGTCTAGAGACCTACCTGAGTTGTTTCACTAGTTCTATACCTAAGCAATGGGCCAGGTGGCTCAGCTGGGAAGAGCTTTGGTTTAACACCACTTACCATGCCTCCACAAACACATGTCCCTTCAAGGCCCTGTATAGCCGGGATCCCCCGATCCTTATGAGAGGAGATTTATCACCCTCTGCAGTCGAAGAAGTGAATCAGATGCTGGCCGATCGAAATGCTATGTTGGATGAGCTTAAATGGCACCTTAACAAGGCCCAAGAGAGAATGAAGCATTATGCTGACCAGAAAAGAAGGGAAGTAGAATATGAAGTGGGCAGACGTGTGTATCTCAAGATTCAGCCGTATAGGCTGAAGTCCCTAGCTAAACGGGTCAATCAAAAGTTGAGTCCTAGATATTATGGACCCTTTGATGTGCTGGAAAGGATTGTGTTAGGTACCTAAACAAATATAGATTGGGGACTTAATTGTAATTGGTGTGTGGGTGGGATGAGAAGAGCGAAGTGGGTGCCAATATGGGAAATGTGAACTTTGTAACTAACTTGTTGAGTTGGCAGAAAGAAAGTGGAAGGAAGTGAGGATATGGGGTATTCTATTAGAGGAGGTTATTTAGAGGGAGAGGGGGTGTGGAGGGAATCATTCAGGAAATTAGTGGGAAAGTCATGGGAGAGTGGTGGCCTCTCTCAAAGCTACTTGGGAGAGATTTGGCCTCTTGAAGTGCCATACCTAGTTTTATCATTTCTTGTTAATGTTCATCTTGTTATTCATTCCTTCAAGCTCAATATCACACTGATATTGTAGCATTGTGTTAATTCCAGAATATAATTCTCAACAATTGTTCTATTCTAGCCCACTACTGCTCCATGAGTACTAGGTTTCTTAGAGATTGGAAATGTAGCTTATAAACTGCAGCTTCCCCAAGACTCATTGGTGCATCTGGTATTCCATGTTTCCTTACTTAGAAGGTGCCTCACTTCTGAAGCAAAGTGCCAACCTCTGCCACCTGGACTCTCTGAAGAGTGAGAGTTAAAGATTCAACTGGCTGAGGTGCTGGCCACTTGAGTGAATACTCATGGAGAGACCGAAGTGCTGATCACATGGCAAGATATGCCAGAATTCGAGAACACTTGGGAAGTGGCAGCAGATATACATCACAGTTTTCCTCAATTCCACCTTGAGGACAAGGTGGTGGTTCAATAGGGGGGCATTGTTAGAGACAAATTCTTGGAGGGACTAAAAGTGTATCAGGGGAAAAGAGTTAGGGGTAGTTTTGGGAAAGGATTGTTGGCTGACTTAGCGATTGTAGCTGATGGTTGTGAGGCAGAACCTTAACGGTTTTGAGGGGTAGAGAGAGTGACTCTTGCTGAGGCCTAGTGAGGATTGAGTCACATGATTTCTGTTAGAGGAACGGAATTAATTGGCTTTTAATGGGGGGAATATCTTTTCTTAGGCTATTTTGCTGTTTGAGGCAAAGAGAGGGTGAGCTGCTTAGTGCTCTGACTTTCCTCTCTGCTTTTGCTGCTATTTGTCTATTTCTGCTTCAATTAATATACACTCGTACTATTCGGTATCTGTTTGAAGATTATTTGCTGTTTCTATTACAATCATATCTCTCTGGGCATACTTTTTTTCCCCCCCATAATTTGGAAATCTGTGGGCATACTGTTAGGATCTCCTTAGTTAGTAGTTGGTTAGTTAGTTAGTGGGTTGGCTATGAATAAGTCAAGAAGGGATTACTTAGGTGTGTCTAGTCATTTTGAGAGTCAGTTGGGAGAGATTGGGGGCTCTACAATTCCCTCAAGATACAGAGAGTACATTGTACATGTTCCAGGGTTCTTGGTGATTTTCCAAGAACTCCATATCAATATATATTCTTCTCATTCATTCCTTCTTCAAAATACCAGTGCCTAACACATACACGTAGACATGACTGATGTTTGTTGAATTTGTAATGTGAATATTTTGATCTGTGCCTTTTAATTTTTGACACTACTTTCTGCTTTGTATGCTTGTGTTTTTATCTTATCCTTCAGAAGTTCTTTGTATCTTTGTTAAATAGGATTTCTTGTCCTCCTCTTCCATTACTCTTGTGCTGGTGATAGGATTTTCATTTCTCAACAGTTTGCAATTTTGAGAAACATTGTATTTTGGACTGAACCTCCAGACAGAGGTTGCGAATTTTACATGTATTTGTGGTAGGAGAAGGATTAGTCTTTTACACAAGGTGTGCATGCATCGGTTGTCAGGATCTCCTACCAGCAGATTGTTATCCTAAGTATAAAAAGTAGTTGTTTGTGTGTATTATGTCTAGATTCATTCATTTATCTTTTGAATTGAATATTGTCATCTGATTATCTAGTTTTTCTGATCAAATTTATTAGGTCATGTATGATAAGGCTGCCAAATTTTGGGCAGAATTGCGTGTGGACTTACTATCTGCTGGTGCCTCCCTAACTGGGGAACGCAGGCGTACGCTGTGGGGATTATACTGGGCAAGTCACCAGGTATTAGAGCTGGGGTGATGCCTAAATACATTTTTATTGTAATGTCGCTAAATATTTTGATCGTTTTGTTTGTCATTTTTCAATGTAATGCTTCAGCGTTTCTTTAAACACATGTGTATGTCTGCTAAAGTACCTGCGACTGTGAGACTAGTGAAGCAATCACTAATGGGAGACAAGTGTGTAGTCATAGGACTGCAGAGTACTGGTGAAGCTAGGACAGAAGAAGCTGTGGCAAAATATGTTAGTATTTTGATACTGCTCTCATTCCATGTAAAATACTTGTTTTTCTGCTGTTCAGCTTCATCACAAGCTTTTTATTTTTCACTTTTTTGGATAGGGTTTTGAGCTTGATGACTTTGTTTCTGGACCTCGAGAATTGCTTCTAAAATTTGCAGAAGAGAATTACCCTTTGCCAGAAAAGCCTGAACTTCCTCCTGGTATATTTGGGCCTTGTTTTGCTAGATCCATCTCATTTATATTACATATTTCACACTGATTGATTAGGTTATTTTTCTCTTCTATTGTAGAAGATGATGCAAAAGCTGAACTCCAGAGGAAGAGGCACTTGAGTAGTCCTGGCATGTCTGGAAAAGGGAAGGTCAGAAAAGTGGATAAGTGGCAGCCTTCAAGTGATACTGAAAGTGATGAAGAATCTGAAGGTGAGTCTCCAAATGCAAATTTTGATGAATCCTGTGTATCTATCTTTGTTCCTATTTTGTTTCAGGTGCATGTGGTATATATAGCCTTTTCTTGTATTGCATTATGTAGACTTTGTCTCTACCTCTTGGTGGATAAAGAAGGATGCCAATTAACTGTCTTGTTATAAAATATGGTTATTCATTGAAAGAACTTCGTTTATTTATTTATTATTTAGATAATTTGGTGATTGTAGCCATTTTTTAATATAAATAAGTAAATGCTGGAGCACATAATAGCAAAGCTCCCAGGCCACATAGGTACTGGACATTTCTTTTTTTCTTGGATAGAACTAGGTGAATAGTTTAGGCACCATGTAGTATGTTGTATGTAATCATTCACTTTTTTATTTTTATCATGTATCAGAAGTGAAGTAACCGTCAAGTTTTCAATACATTTATGGTTTACAAGTGTAACAAATTTTGCACAGAAGTTGTGCGTTTGGGTAAGCTATTCCGAAAATAGTTCTTTTCAGACAAAAAGCATAAGTAGAAGCAGCTTTTAGCCCACTTTAAAAGAAAAAATAGAAAATTGATTATGCTTTGATTCTTTTTCTTGAGAAGCTTATGCAAAATTTAACAAACTTAAGAAGTACTTTTCTTCTAAAAAACAAAGTCACTGTCTTGAGCAAAATACTGTCCACCCCATTTCACTTATTTGGTATTGTTTATATGTAAAATGTTTATTGAGTTGTGTGTTGGAGAGTTGCTAAGAATATGTCAACGTGACATGAGCCCTATTTGATTTTACTCCTGTGTTGATGCAGCTGCCTCTGCTCCTGAATCGAGTGAATCTGATTATGTACCAGAAGGAGAAGAAAGTGGTGGGTTTTCACTTTTCTGCCATACATTATAATAGATCATTAAACTTTCTGTGATTTGTTTAGAATTAAAAGTGTTTCAACCATTTGGGTTATTACTTATCATTATGAATTTTCAAACATTGTTTATGCACAGTTAAAAGTTCCCATAAGAATGCTATTTTGTAAAGAGTAGGGCATTGGTTAAGATTTCCTGAGTAGAAATTTTTTATTGAAGAAACAAAGTTTTAATGTTATCAATGCATTTGGAGCATCAAAAGTTGACACAATTGGAAACCTTAACCAGAAGGGCACTGGTTAGCTAAACCATTTTGTAAATGCATGTCTATAAGTTCCAGTGATGTAGTGATAAAGGCATTAATCACATTGCCCCTTTTAATTTGACCACTGGGTTGATGCAGCTGCCTCTAGTCTTGAATCTAGTGACTCTGATTATGATGACCTTCCGATCTGTGAAATTTGCAGTACTGAAGAGGTAACTTTTTTTCAAAAAAATTTTATTTTGAAAAAGCTCGCGTTAGTTGTATTGATTCTTGGCATGTGGGAATTGCACTTACTCTTCCCTGCAGGAAAAGGAAAATTTACTCCAGTGTTCCTGCTGTGGTAAACTAGTCCATCAAGCATGCTTGGTGCCTCCTATTAGCAATTTTGTACTTGAAAAATGGTCATGCCATTCGTGCAAGGGAAAAACAGACTATAATCATGGAACACATGCCGGCCTAACTGAAGTCCAGAAGAGGTTTGGAATTGTGTGTGGTTTAATGATATTATTGTTTTGTGCTAAATAACTGCGTACTAGATCAACTGCAAGGAATATTAAACTAAAGCAACCGATACTTGATTGGAAAATGGGGAAATGAGTATGGCAGTGATGTTTTAATGAACTTTATTACAGGTATGATGCAGCTTTGGAGCGTAAGACGCAAATTTTAGAGACTATTCGATCTTTGGATCTTCCAAATAATCCCCTGGATGATATCATTGACCAGGTAGCGGTGGTTTGCTCATTTCTTGCTTCAAAAGAAAATTTACTGGAGCTTATATTCACCTTCCTCTCTAATTGCACATCCTCCTTTTTTGTCGCATTTGTTTTGTTAACTGTCATCAAGCATATTAGAACTTAAAACTTACTAAGAAAAGTTTTAAGCCATGTCTAATTGTTGGTCCATACCAGTCCCGTAACTTGACAATTATGGAAGTAGCTCTTGTGAATAATGTACTTGTTGGAGCATTTTTATGTGTTTCTCCTTCATGTGCACAATTATTATGAAACATCTCTCCTGAAAGCTTAAGTTATCAGGTAAGGGTGCATGAATGATTTTTATATCTAACATATCTCTTCCATAAGAATCTTAGTGCTTGAACTCAACTCATAATTAGAAGAATGGAGCATCACTAATCGTACTCCTTCTTGTGTCATATCATAAACCTTAGCACCTAAAAGCTTAAATTATGTCAAGATTCATTAATGGTTTTTATATAACACTTACGATAATGATATTGGTGAATATTGCTTGAGGAAAATCATTCTTAGCATTTGTATATATGCACTAGAAATCAAATATTTATAGAATAATTACAATCTCTAATAAAGGGAAACAGTCTAACCTAATTGATACTTTACATATATTTACATATCCTACCTGATATTTACTTCATACAAATAAATGATAAAGGCTCAACAAATCTCAATACTCCCCTTAAAGTTGGAGCCTACAAGTCGTATGGACCTATCCTGCCACAAACATAATCACCCTGATTATCTGTAAGAGACTTTGGAACAATGTCAGCCAACTGATTGCTGGAGTGAACTAAAGTAGGCACAATCAATTTCTTTTTGTGTAGTTCTTTAATGAAATACTGGATTACAAGCCATATGGAGGGCTGCTTGATTATCGGTGTAACTTCATTTGTGCAATAGTCCCAAACTTTGAAGTAATTGTTTAATCCATATTTATTCATAAGTGGCCACTGCCATGAATTGATATTCATAATTGATATTTTGGTTCACATACTCCTTCTGCCATGGCTTGTAGCTCTATTTCAACACTTCATTTAGAAACCTTCCCAGTCACCAAATTTCCTTCCAAAAACATGCAATGTTCTATTTTTTGATCTTTCATAATAGAACCAATATAGTCAACAGTTCGGTAGATTTCCATCCCAAGTGTGGTCTTAAGTTATTACAAGGTCCTATCCATTGATAGCTTTTCTGTTGGGTCATGCATGAACTGGCCAAATATACTAACCATTGATGGCTTCTCTTGTTTGTTCTTGCTCTTGGACATAGGTTATCTAGTCCTCCTATCTTTTCGTATGCTTCTTTTCTCAATGAACCTCCTCTTCTCTTCTCGATAAAATTCCTTTTTATATTAGAACAAATAGATTTATAATAAAAATTGTATTTTTATTAATCAATTATTTTAACTGTAAATTAAAATATAAATGCTATTTTTAAATTACAATTATTTTAAATATTTGTTAGTTTTTTATTATATTATATTTGTTACTTATTTAGATATATTTTTATTTTTAAAGTAATATAAAAAATTACAAATTTATAATATTTTCATACATTTTGATTTTTTGTGTGTTTGCCATCTAAAGTTGTAACAAGAAAAAATATAGTAAAATATTATTTATTAATTATTTATTTAGTTAAACTTATTAATTAATTATAAGTACTTTAAATGCTTATTAATTTGTATCATGTAAAATTGTAAATATTGTTATTTATTTATAGATTTTTTATAATTGTTTATATCATGTTCGTAAATTATACAGATTTGAGAGAAAGTGGATCCTTATACATTAAAGATTGGTTTCACACATTGTATAAGGCTTGATTGTATAAGTTAACATGGTTATCAAATTGGGATATGAATCATGCATCAAAGACTTTGTTTTTTGAATCATGAATCGAACCATATCATGAATCGTAAGATTCATGATCAACATTTAATAATAATAAAAAATATATTTTCATGTAAACGAACATAAAAAATAACTACATGTTAGCATTTTTGAAATCAAATAACTCCTCTTAAACTAATAAATCAAACCATATATACTTCAAATGAAAATGGGTTCAAGTTATAAGGCATAGTCATGCCATAATAATCACAAATATGTTATAACTAATAATTGTGTAATAATAGTCATGTGAAAAAACACACTGAAGCAGTATACAAATTGCAAAAAAAAAAAAAAAGAATGTTAGAGCCTTAAAAACAGCAAAAAAAAGAAGAAAAAAAGGGCAAAGACATTTATGTTACAATTAAAAGGAAAAAAGAAAAGATGATAACTTCAAAAGTAAAGTTTAAATAGACAAATAGAAGACATGGTATGAGAAGAAAAGGACAAATAGAATAAAATATAAATATAATAGAATAATATTAAACAAATGAAACAAGGAGACACAAACCACAATGAACATATGCTCTGTTCATACGAGCAAAAAAAAGAGGATGAAGAAGGGAGGCACAGACAACACAAGTATTTAATGAAGAGAAAATAGAGATTAGGTGAATTGCACATCCTACGAGTAAAAACACCCTAGCTACCTTGCTATTGCCCTGTAAGATGTATTAGTTGATCCCACTGGGGGGAGACTTCATTGTTGTTATTACAGCACGTTATAATTGATATATTTCTAATTTTGATTTTGATGCAGTTAGGAGGCCGTGAGAAAGTTGCAGAAATCACAGGAAGGAAAGGCATGCTTGTGAGGGCCCCTTGTGGAAAGGGTGTAACTTATCAGGCTCGTAATACGTGAGTTGTAGTCTGTGTTTATATTTTATTTGTAAGCAACATTTCTTGCGAGCTGAGTTACCTTTGTATGTTTTTTCCGTATAGAAAGGATGTCACTATGGAGATGATTAACATGCATGAAAAGCAACTCTTTATGGATGCTAAGAAGTTAGTTGCTATTATCTCTGAAGCAGGATCAGCTGGTGTTTCATTGCAGGCTGATAGAAGGGTTAGGAATCAGGTACATCAAAGTTTTGCAAATAAGTTCATTGATGGTTCTATTGCTTTCTTGTCCTGTTATTTTGATTTTTTGTGCAGATATTTTGCCTGCAAACAATGTTTACTGTATTATTGACTGAAATTTAGATATCAACGTTATTTTTCTTTGGCTTTTCTACGCTCTTGGCCTGTTGGAAACAGAAAAGAAGGGTTCATATAACTTTAGAGCTTCCATGGAGTGCTGACAAAGCAATTCAGCAGTTTGGAAGAACTCATCGGTCAAATCAAGCTTCAGCTCCTGAGTACAGGTCACAGGCCACTATTTATTAAGATGGATTTTATACCAGTATACCAGCTTCTTTCTTGCTTTCTATTTTGGCTGCACTATTAACTGAACTCTTCATATGTTGTTGTGGTTGTTCAAATAGTGCAAAGTTGTAAGAAATTGATACTGAAGCTTGAAGAAAAAGGCTTTGATTAATGTTATGTTGGTAGAGGAAGAACAATTAGATAAAGGATAATCTTGTGTCATGAGTTTTTGTGAAGGAAGCTGCCCTCTATGTGAGAATTTAAAAAATTTATATATGAAGGATATTTGTATTGTAATGAATTAAGTTCAAGTAAGGAATCCTATAATATAAAAACTAGAGACTCTTTGGTTTGTCTGTAAGCTAGGACTACATTTAGACTTGCGGATTTGTAACTTACGAAGAAAGTGTAAAGTTAAATGTCTTAGACAGTTGCTGCTAATTGGGCTGTATGATTTCAAGAATATTTTTGGTTGGCTGTTTGCAGAATTAATGTTTTGATATGCAAACTTTTCCACTTGGAAGGCTAGGGATTGATTGTTATTGATTGAGATTCTAACGGAACATTGCATGTAAGGATTGAGTAATAACTACTGTTAGAAACAGGATCAAAACACCCTCAGTTTTGGTGAATGTGCTATATTATTCCACTGCAGATAGCTAGATACTGATATCACTTTGGCAATAGTATCTGAGTGGTAGATTTGTTATAAAAGATTAATAACTGCGTTAGCAATAAGAAAATATCTATTAATATCTCAGAATGTTTTATATCATATCTTAGATTGATTTATATTTATTTTGGTTAATTATGTCATTATAATTAGATTTTATCTTTACCTTATAAATATGATTACCTTTTTGTATTACAAGGACATCACAATATATTAAATATACTTTCATATTATTGAGTCTCTATTCTTTCTCTTTTCTTCCTCCACTATCTAAAACCCTCAATTTCAACAAACTGAAACATAAATTACATAACACAGGGTATTTGAGAGCCCCTGCACTCTCCTTGATCTTCTATAGTTTTTTTTTTTTACCTCTGTCTCTCTCTCTCTCTCTCTCTCTTTGTTATGAAACCATCTCTCCCAAAAGCTTAAGCTATTGGGTTTTAAGGCACATAAATGATTTTATACTCTAATACTCTCTATCATTTGCCTCCTCTGAATATATGGAAGAAAGGGCAAATAGGGAAATAGGTAGGGAATTAGGCAGTAGGGAAGGGCACACTATTGTAATCAACTTTGCTGAGTTGGCATGAGGAGTGAGGTATAATACTATATGTATCAGAGGGAGGGCATGTGAAAGGCAGGCATAATATTGGCTTAGGCAATAGGAGAGTTGGACTGCTATAGTGTCCAGAGGCTCTTCTTATTTCTTGCATTTCCTATATTGTTTCTCTCTTCTTCTTTGGCTGAAAATCACATTGATCTTAGCTCAAGGGTGTGAAGAATACTTCATACTTCTTCATTTCCTTGGTTTCTTTCTGTGGGTTTTATCACCAACACATGGTCGGTTGGAGTGGCTAGATGCTTCTTCCCCTTAATTAGTGGTCTCAGGGTTCGAGGATTGGGTATGGAAAAATCAGTGTCGGAGAGCCATACCTGCTATGGGATCTCAAATACTCAAACAGGATTGCCTCCAATGGGAGGATACTTGTAGGACACCAGGAAAAAAAAAAAAAACCATATTCTAAACCACTTTTTGAGTCCTAAATATGAAGTGCATGGGCCAAAAACATAATATTAGAAAAAGAGGAACCAAAAACCAAAAAATCTTTTGGGAGGGATTAAAATCAAAATGACATATTTATAGCGACCAGAACATATTTAAGCCTTCTTAACATATTGAAGCCTTCTTTTTTTTTCCCCCTCTTTCCGTTCAGATGTACAAATAAGTATTAGCATGCTTGCTTGATAAACTAGTCATACGTATTTTTGTGTCTATGTGAAGGATAATTATGCAATCTTTGTTGTACAAGAATTCATTCAGGATGAAAAGTACAAAGGAGAAAAGGAAATCCTCCGGGAGCTACAGATCCAGTTATGAGAAAGAGACAATATCAGTATAAAATAAAAAGAGGATCCATATAAACCACCCTGCCTTAACCATTGGCTGATACCTTTTCCTGGATCTGCATTGAGATAGACGATCACCTATTCACCTTGACCACTCCATGCTCACTGCAGATAACCTTTTAGGCTCACCTCACCAGTAAAATTAAAAGATTGTGCTCTCTTACTTGGCCAAGAATTGTACTCTTGTTGATACTCTATCTCGGTGCTGCACCTAATTACCCAATCCCTATCTTTTGAATGCTCTACAGGATACTCTTTTCTAATCTTGGTGGTGAACGAAGGTTTGCCTCTGTTGTTGCTAAGAGATTAGAGTCTCTTGGTGCTTTGACTCAGGGGGACCGCAGGTAAAGTTGGACTGATCGTTTGTCTCTTTTCAGTGAACTGCGATGGATAAATTATATCATCTTTGGCTGTTATTTTAATGCATTTCAGGGCTGGAGGACCTTCACTAAGTGCTTATAATTATGATAGTGCTTATGGAAAGAGGGCTCTAATGATTTTGTACGAAGGAATAATGGATCAGGTTTCATAATTTTCTTTGATAATGAAAAATATGTATTACCTATCTTCCATGTTTATTAGGAAAATAATGGCTCAAATCCATCTACTTACAAAAATTTGTGGTTTAGGATTCTCTTCCTGTTGTTCCTCCGGGCTGTTTGTCTGACAGACCAGACACAATCCAAGATTTTATTCTGGAAGCAAAAGCTGCTCTTGTGTCTGTTGGAATAGTCAAGGACACAACTCTTGGTAATTCATTCTTTGCCCTCATCCAATAGCAGGTGGAGTAGTTAGATAATCATAATAACTAATCTTTTTAACTATATCTCATGGTTAGTCATTGATTGGGTAAATATAGGTTCTCAGACAAGATTTCTTTCATATTCTCTCATGATTAAATCTTTGATTTCCCATATTTGTAGGAAACGGTGAAGATTTCCAAAGTTTACCAGGCCACATTACTGAATCAGATATGCAGGATGTTGGACGATTCCTCAATCGGATTCTGGGACTACCTCCTGATATTCAGAACAGGTCTGTCTGTTCTGGATTTAACTGTTAGAATATCATAATATGAAAATGTCTCATAATATCCTAGTTGTACTTTAGAATATCATAAAATATCTTAGATGATATCTTTAGAGTAGTTTCCATATGTCCTTATATTTGATGATTTGTTTCCTTTTTCATTAGGGATTATAGTGTAGTATATCTCATTAAATCAATATCAATATCATATTATTCATTAGCTTATTCTCGTTGTCCATCCCTTCCTATAACTCATAATTTTTCAAAATGAAAAAAATGATGTTTGTACTGTTAGCATTAAATTCAATATGTTAATTACTTGTGTGTCAACAGGCTGTTCGAGTTATTTGTGAGTATATTGGATCTTCTCATTCAGAATGCTCGCATTGAAGGTAACCTTGATACGGGCATTGTTGACATGAAAGCTAATGTCATAAAACTACAAGGGACTCCAAAGGTTTTTTTCTGATGGACCTTTTGCTGCCAATAATTTGTTTGTTTGTTATATAGTTATATGATGAGTGAAGAGAACTTTCAATGTTGTGCAGACAGTTTACATTGATCAAGTGACTGGAGCTTCAACTGTTTTGTTCACATTCATCTTGGATCGTGGGACCACATGGGAGGTGCAATTGTTTTCATATTATTAACTAATAAGTGCTTTTCTGACTGTTACTGACTTGTTATTTGTGTCAGTTGGCAAATACCATGCTTAATGAGAAGCGGAAGGATGGGCTCGGTTCAGCCCATGATGGTTTCTATGAGTCCCAGAGGGAGTGGTTTGGAGCACGTCATTTCATTTTAGCTTTTGAAAGGTATCATTTACACTTTTTCTGATGTGTGTTTCATGTATACTCATTTTATTCTAATTATTATCAAGCATATCTATCTGTTGGGTTAATGTTTTGATTTAACTGACCTGAGCTTGTTTTACGATCAAATATGCATGGAAATACAAACAAAAGATATAGCTGGCCTCAACTATAAATGCATGCATAGTTTCTAGAATTGAAAATTAATACTTAACTCTTTCCTTAGACTCTATAGGTTTCCAATGCCATGACTTCTACTACTCCCAATCTTAATATCACTACTATGATAATTCCAATAGTAATTACTACAAGGTGTTGGTGGATCCTTCTCGCAAGTTGCAATTGTTGATGAACATTCTGGATTAATGATTTTAATTTTTTTCTGGTTTGTTAGACTGTATGTCAAGATGTATCATACACTAGTATTTATTATCTGTGAAACGCATGAAAAAATAAATTTTTCAATTATTAAAAATTTTAAAAATGTAAATTATCAATGTATAAATTTGGTTTCACAAAAAAATATAAATTTGGTATCACAGATAATTTCTTTTGTCATGTGAGTTAGCTTATTAATTTTAAAATATAAATATTAAGACATTAAAAATATATGAATATACAATTTATTAAGTTAAATTTAATTTAAATTATTAATAATAATAACATGTATTAGTCATTATCCTGTAATTTGTATGCTTATATAACATGTATCACCTGTTGAGATATCATTATTAGTAAGCAAATTGTTCTGTTAATTTATTGTCATATTACTGTCTTAAATAAGTTTCAGTATAAATTTATTGTAAAAACCTTACAAATTTCTTGTTCTCTATTTTTTGAAGCCATTAAATCCATGATATTTTTCATAAATACTAATCTTGAAATATTATTAGTACATATATAAAGTTAAAAATATTAATATTGAATATTTTTAAATAGTATTATTCAAGTTACTATTAACTTAATATATTTATATATATTGGTGAAAATCAATTCACCGTCCACCAAACCAATAATGTAGTGAATTTATTTAAGTCTCATATTGGTTTCCATCATTAGGAAGATTTTCCAAGTAGTGAAGGAGTGAATTCACCTTAAGTGGACACATAAAAGTTTTTTCTTTTTTTCAACATCTGAAATATTAATAGTATAGGTTATCTTGTAATTTATACCTCTATGTCACCCGTGCAATACATGTTTGATATCACCCATTTGAGATATCATTATTATTAAGCAAATTTTTCTTGGTAGAAATAAGGAAATATTCAATAATATCTCCGTTATATATGTTAGAATATGTCATATCATATCTTAGATTGATTTAGGTTGATTTTATCACTATATCTAGATTTTATCTTTGACTAATAAATAGGATTACTTCATTGTATATCGCAACACATATAATATCAGTATATTTTCATATTATGCTTCCATAACCCTAAAATTTTCTTCCATTCTACGGTCCTCCACATGTTGTGTCATCACTTTCGACAACTTGTAGCACCTGTCCGCCGCTGCTATCGCTGCAGTG
Organism: Dalbergia cochinchinensis; assembly: GCA_031216125.1. Classification (NCBI taxonomy): domain Eukaryota; kingdom Viridiplantae; phylum Streptophyta; class Magnoliopsida; order Fabales; family Fabaceae; genus Dalbergia; species Dalbergia cochinchinensis. Next base: position 31,703,343 of record CM062374.1, on the reverse strand, counting down.
CATCACTTTCTGGTGAGGTTTCAGACCACCGACCATTGCAGTGGAGTCACCGCCCTCTGTGTGGCCCAACCCTGGAGACCGCTTGCCCATCTAACCTTCAGGACAACTACTTGAGCGCCTCAAAGCCACTGCTTCAGATCTCACTCATGCTGCTGGCACTGCAGTTGGCGGCATGCATAGTTGTCAATGGTAGATGACAGCTCATGGCAGTGAGCCAAAAATCCACTATGGAAATATGGCCGATGGCATTGTGGATATGGTCGATGCATACAAGAAAAAACTTCTAAAGATGACAAATAATAATACTAATAAGAGTAAGACTAATAACAGATATCAAGAACAATAAAATTAAAAACGTGTAATTATATATAAAAGATATCTAATAACAAATTTTTTGTCAAAAAAATTAATAAGACTAGCAAGCGCCTTTTTTATTGGTGTTGGTTTGTGAAGATGAAGAGAGAAATATGGAGATAAGCAAGAGAAGTGATCTGGTTGGATTAGTGGATAGAGAAGTATAATTGCAAAATAAACTAAGTGGCATAGTTTTAAAGAAAGAGGGGTAAATATGAGAATGGTGGTTTTCAAAAAGTATTGCGGACTTGAAAAAATATTAAATAGGGTAAGGAGACACTAAAAGTTAGTTATTAACCCCAATCATTTTTATATAATAGTATAGATTAACAATAAATATTTACATATACACAAAAATATCTTCTAAAAATAAGAAATAATAAGACTAAAACCTGGGTCTGTTCTAGAGGAAGCCCTTGGGCTTTGTGAAACTTGAGCCTCATTTGCCATTGTAGCTCACAAAGGAAATTAAAACCAGAAGGCCACAAAAATAAAAAAATAAAAAAAGTTCAGCCAAGGAACAGAAGTAAAAAAGCCCCAAGAAGCAGAAGAAGAAATAGAAGAGGAGGTAAGGAAAAAGGAGGAAACAGAAGAATGAAAGAAGAGGAAGAAATATAAGAAAATAAGAAGAAACAGAAGACATAATAGAAGAGGAAAGAAGATGAAACAGAGAAGAAACCTGCCGCCGCCGCTGGTCAGTGCTTGTCACTAGAAGTGGCTTCACCGGAATCAGCCATCGCCAGATGCTGGAGCTGCAAGTGGTGGGTGGAGAAGGTGGAAATGTGAAGTAGATGAGAAAATGAAAGGTGTCGGGGGGCCCAAGTGGTCATTAGGGATTGGGGTTGTTTTTAATATCACAAAATCCCTTAAATGTCCCCAACCCTACCTTAAAAAAACCAGAAAAAAAAGAAGTTAGACCTGCCATTTCCGCCTTGCCTGCCATGGCGCCATGCGAATTCTGGCCGCCATAGGCCGCTACACTATGGCTGCCATTTGACAACACTGGCAGCATGTTCGACGTTATGTCTGGTTACCACATCCATCACTGGACTCACCTTGCCATTCTCATTCTAGATCTGGCCCCGATTTCCATGTTTGTGCACTAAGTCAACTTCAGTTGTTTTTCTTTCCAATTTTGCCTGTGGTTTTTGTTATTGTTTGCACTTCCTGACCTTGTTAAAAGGGCTGTCTATTGATGTTCCCTGCCATTGTTGTTTGTGATTATGTCCAATGCTTACACTGCATTGAGGGGGAGACAGTTCAACAATGTGTATAAGGTCAATCTTTTTCTTGTCATGAGACAGCTTTTCCAGCAGGTTGCCTGTGAGATGGCTTTCCTAGCAGCAGCCTGGCCCTATTTCCTCCACAACTGTCTATTTCTTTTTTCATTTTTTTTTCCAGTCCAGTCCTTTTTTCATGTTTTAGAAGATATTTATGTGCAGAAACTACTTTTTCTGGGGCTGATATATGGGCTGGGTTTGTTTTTATTATTGGGCTTCTGCCTTTGTTATGAGGGGTTGGGTTTGTTTTTATTTTAGGGGCTTCGTTTGTTTTTATTATTGGGCTTAAAACAAAAAACTCTTTTAAGAGAAAATGAACTTGGGCTAGAGTTGTGTCCTTTTTTTCCCCTTTATCTACTTACTTGTGTTATGTTACATGCACATATAACTTGTATGGATGTAATATATATTTCTTTGTAGGATCTTACAATTCATGTTACGATTCAGTGTTTTTCAACTCTAGATTTCTCTTCTAATCCTAAGTAAAATCTTGATCCTAGCTACCTTGCTTGAGAGGCAATGTTAGAAATAAGAAAATATTTAGTAATATCTCCATTATATCTTTGAATATTTCATCACATCGTAGATTAATTTATATTAATTTAAGTTAATTTTATCATCATTTAAATTTTATGTTTGACTTATAAATAGGATCACGTCATTGTATGTCACAGCATGTATAATTTCAATTTATTTTCATATTATCTAGAGTTGTTATTCTCTCTCATTTTCTCTCCTTTTTACCTCCACTATCTGATACCCACAATTTCAACAATTTTATTGTTAATTTATTTTGTCATGTAAGTATTATTGTCTTTAAATAAGATTTTAATATAAATTTATAGTAAAATCTATAAAAACCTTATAAATTTCTTGTACCCTACTTTTGGAAGGCTTTAAATCCATGGTATTTTTTATAATACTATTTTTGAAATATTATTTGTACATATATAATATTCCATAATTAGGAAGATTCTCCAAGTAGTAGGAGTAAATTCACCCAAAGCCAACACATGTAAAAGTTTTCTTGTTGCAAACTCTGAAACATTGGCAGATGCTCAAGTGGTTCTGTTAGTGACAAAATCTCAACCATCAAATATTCAATCTCACAATTACGGTCACCTAGAATTAAAATATATTTTTTATTTCGATGTTCATAAAAATTTAACATATCAAAGGATTTGTCCATTTTATCCTCCTTCTCCTTCCTTCCAAGTTCCAACCCAATCATGTCTTTCCATCTCCTTCTGTCACTTAAACAGTGCAGTCCACAGTCATTTGCCGCCCACTGTCGTTGTTCCACCCCAGCATACCTTCCTTCAACAACCAGTGGTGCACATGCTTGGCAGCACACGTGCTGCAACGTGGCTTCGAGGAACATCCCTTTGTTGAGGCATCCCCAAATGTTTTCTCCGGCGTGTAGACGAGGTACATGATGTGGAATGCGACAACGTAGGTCCAAGCTCGGGAGTCGGAGGAGGAAGGATTTGGATTTGGGATTGGGATTGGGAGGAGGTAGAAAATGACTTGATGTGGCTGTGGATGGCGGTGTTGTCTGCGAAGATTGAGTTGAATGATGCCTTCATGTGGAGGATGGAGTCAGCGCAGTCAATGAGGTTGCTGTAAGGATTCCTTATGAGCTGCCTGAGCCCCTCCTGCTCGATCTACTTCCACATTGCTTCCTCAATGTTCCAGATCTCAGCAATTGGCTTTGACTGGAATAACTCTGTGTGACGGTACCTCACGGTGGAGATGTGATCGGAGGAGTGCATTGACGAGGACGATGAGGTGGGGGAATGACAATCATTGTGGCCTTAATGGTTTCGCATTGGAAGGTTTGGCCAATAACTCTGGCGGAGGACAGTGGAGGAATAGTGGTGGTTGGTTGTTGACTGGTGAGGTGCTAGACGATGGGAGAGGCGGATGGAGATGGATTGGATGCAGAGATCATTTTGGAGAAATAAAATAAAGGGGCAAATAGTAATTTTGATTTATCTTTTTAATATAATATTGGTTGGATTCACATGGTGACAAAGTGATTTGGCATCATGTAAGATGTCACCCTGAAAAGATAGATACTGCCACACAGGCATTGTTTAATAATTTACTGATGTCATTATTTTTGTTCTTCATTCTCTTCCAGTTCTGTTTCAGGTATGTATAAGATAGTTCGTCCTGCTGTTGGAGAATCACTTCGGTATGTATGTATTTAATAGTTTGTAGCCCTTGTTAAACCTTTCAGTATGATTGTCTTGTTCAACTGTTTTTCTCCTCCAATTTTAGGGAGATGCATCTGATGGAATTAAAACGTAAGTATAGAAAAGTTTCATACTTGGAGAATACGCAAAAAGGTTGGGATCATGAATATGAAGTTTCATCTAAACAGGTATACATCGTCAAGATATTTGCTCTTATTGTTAACCTTGCAAGGAAACCAAAGTCAGTGACCATGAAGTTTCATCTCTGATGCTCATTTAAAAATTATTTAGTGGATTTTTTTTATTTCAGCCAATGATCGTATGAAATTAAAATCATTAACATCATTCCTTTCTTTCTTCAGTGGTCTCATTTTCCTTCTATTTATTAGTTACTAGGATCAGCTGAGATTCTACTCCAGTTTAAATTAAAGAAGTGCTCTCTAAATTGAAAAAAAAATTTGAATATTTGGTACTAGTAAGAATCTTGGTTGTATGGTTCACTTTTAGAATATTATTACTTTATGTTGGAGCAGTTTCTTCTGGATAATTCCTGAGCTAGCCATCATTTATCACCCAAATGATGTCATCATCTAGCATAATTAGTTCCATGTGTTTAGTTCAGTGATTATGATTAACAGTAGCCTTTGTTAATTTTTGTACACAGGTAGGTTTCTTAGTTAAACGAATATCAACTTAGGCTTACAGTGCCGTTATACTAGAGAGAATGATTGAGTAATCCTTGATGTGTGTTATTGACAGCAAAATACATTTAGCAATTACTTATAGAAAATCAGTGAACACTGTTCGATGTTTTATTTGTTGGTTTGATACAATTTAGGTTGAAATGAAGGCTTGCTTCTGTCAATTATTTGTGGTTTTATTCAAAAGGGATCAAAACGAGTCCCAAGTTTTCTAGTGTTGCAAAGGGATTCTGCCTTAAAACTGCTGTTAATCCTAATATAATATTTAGAATGAATTCATGTTTTCTGCCCCATATGACTTAACAACAACTGTGAATGACCTTTTCCTTTTTGTTTTATTGGGGACTTTTTTTTTCTGCTTCTAAGTACATCGTTTTCTCTTTTACTGGATAAAAGAATAATTTTACTAATAAGGAGAATAATACAAAGAGATGGAGGACAATACAACCTCCTTATGAAACAGGAACTAGCAAAAGAAAAGAAACCATCATATGAGCAAAGCTTTTCAACCTCTCAGCATATATGAGAGGAAAACCCTTTTGAAGGATATCTTGTCCTTGTTCTAGCTGTCATTTTCATCATCTTTTTTTCTGTTATATAATTTCATTTTGATTGCAAACAAAATTATAAATGAGCTCTTATTGGTTGAAAGTAACTGTGCAAATATGTATCTTAGGCCAAGTAATTTAGAACATCTTGTTTTTTGATCATTGTCAACATCTGGCCCAATGGACATACATGGAACTGAACCGTGCACTTAATTGTGGGTTGACTATAAAATTGTATCTGATCCCTTGCTTTATTACGTGGTGTGTTTATAACCCCCACCTCGTTACATAGCTATACTAGAATGTATGCATGTTAGTACCCAGACATAAGGTGATGAAGTATGTAGTATTTGTGGGAATCTAACCTATCTGATATCTTGATTTCTTTCCTTTGTTGGCAGTGCATGCATGGTTCCAAATGTAAGCTTGGCGACTACTGTACAGTTGGCCGAAGACTACAGGAAGTAAATATCTTGGGTGGTCTCATTCTTCCTCTTTGGGGAGCCATTGACATGGCCCTTAAAAAGCAGGTATTTAACCAGCATATGAAGGAGAATTTTATGCTCTGCTGATTCAAAAATTACTTTTTCATGCCTTGATTTGTCACTCTGCTTTTGATATCTGGTGATTTGAGTTTGAGTTGAGTTTTAAACGGGTGATTTCTGGAGTATGAAAGTTGTAATGGATGGCTTTGGTTGTTTTGTAACATGATGTGAATGTTATTTATTATAGAAACCTTTGAAGTTAGAGCAAGTTCTTTTTTTAACAAAAGATTTTGAGTCTGAGGCATCTGGTCCCTCTTTCAATCACCGGGGCATTAAACTCCGTTCCTGATGTTAAATGTGACTGCTATGATATCTTTCAGAAATTGCATCCGTAAAGTCTAAATATATTTCTCCTATTAAAAAAAAGAAAAGAAAAAAATACTCAACTGACCGCAAGGTAAAATCTGTACAGGCCCGCCCAAACCATAGGAGGCTAAAAGTTGTTCGCATAGAAACTACTTCGGATAACCAGCATGTTGTTGGGCTTTTTGTTCCTAATGCAGCTGTTAAAACTGTGCTTCAAGGTATCTCTCTCACTCTATCTCCCTTATTTTTAAAAGCATGAAAGATATAAAATGGATATACATGTATTTATACTGTGTTAGGGGATTTTTTTGAACTTGATCTTATGCCTTTCAATAACTTAAGTGATATTTTTTGAACTAGTTTTATATTGAGCAACATTCTGTCTGGTCTTTGTTTCTCTCACTTTACCCAAAAAAATAGAGCAGCATTCATGTGTTACACTCTTCTAGGCTTGTATATTTACTATGTAGTGTATGAAGCAAAGTTGAGTTGACTTGAATACATTAGAAATGTGTTGCTTGAAATGATTTTGTTCATGGATTTAACTTTTGTGAGGAGTTTGCAATCCACTTCTGTGCTGTGTTACTGCTCGATCGTACAGAATGAATAAATCCTAGAAGAGTTGATTAAACATGACAATGTCAAATTTTAAAGCCCACTAAAGGAGGGGAATATTCCTCTTTTATTAATTGGCTGCGAGACAATTTTCATACGTAAGAGGGGCTGACTTTAGTAGTTTGATTTCTTAAGTTTCCTATTTTATTTTAGTTATAATGTCAACATGGTACTCACATTCAATCTTTAGAAAGTTATTGTAGGCCGGAGCTGTCTGCTGCCTTTCCCACAAACCATTCTCTATTCATTGTGATCTGATTCATTTTTCTTTTTACATCATTTGTAGGTTTACAATGGGTTCAAGGTGAAGATTGAACCGAGACACTAGACTTCACTCACTTTTTGTTTATAGCAAAGCGGCAACTAGGTGCTACCTACTCAAACGTGCTTGCTATTCCCAATATCTGGTCGGTTTGGAGTCCACATGCAGTTTGTTTTTTGGAAAAGGCTGAACCTAGCTGCTGAATTTTTTGGAGGAAGGTCTCATCCTCGGTGTGATGCAAGACAATTGTGCAGTCTCATTCCTCGGTGTGATGCAACACAATTGTGCAGTCTCATTTTTTAATGATTTTGATTCATCACCTATTTTTGGAATATAATTTGATATTGTGTATATGTGAAGGTAATTTGATCACTGGCAAAGTGGAAAACAATATATAGCTAGGTTCACATAGTTCAGGCTGAACTAGTTTGTATCTGACCCCACAAATTATTATCGAAAGCATAGATGAAGTAAATATATCCTTTTGCAATATTACCTGTCCGAAACTTGCCCAACATAAACTTGTGATTAAATACCCGTTTTGGTCCCTTTGATATGAAATATAGTATGGGACAAATTAGTCCCTTAGGATTTAAAAGTCTTTTATTGGCCTCTTAGCAATTCAAAATAAGGGCAAATTGATTTCTCTATATAGATTCATACCGTGTTTTATTTTATTGTATGGATCTATACAGATGAATCAATATGTTTCTTTTTTGAATTATCAAAAATGAATAAAGGATTTTTAAATCTTGAGAAATAAGTTTGCCCTGGTATATTTTTACAAAACCAAAATGGGGGTTCATTTTTTTTTGTGTCCATTAGATCAACACAGAAAGGGAGTAGCAACATGTTGGTCACTGCAATAGAGTCCGGGTTTTTGTGAGAAACCCTGCCACTTGAGTTTCGTCCTGGCCATAAGAACAAGCTCGCTGTTGGAAACTTTACCACCAGTTTCCTCAATTATATCCTGTATGGCATTACTAAAAGCACCATAAGCTTCCTCAGGATCCCCTGAAGGACAAGCATCTGCAGAAGTTTGGTCAGTCTGGCAACCACTCAGCAGAATCCCACAATCTACAAGCCTGCCCTTAGTTGATCCAGCATCTGCTTCTTGCTTACTTTCTCCATGTAACTCTGTGGAAGGCTCTGTGCATTCCTCATCATAGTCATCTAGCATTTGATTGAGAAACTCCTCGGCAAGGCTGCTCATCATCCCTAAAATTCCACCAAGCCCTCTGCTTTTGCCGCCATCTCGGAGTTTGTTCAAGGCAAGCCTCACGAACTTCTTCACTTTAGGGCTAGCATCCTCCCTGAAGATATGGAAAAGTGTAGGTCTTAGCTTTCCAACATCTATATCATCTTTTCCAGTTTTCTGCTTGAGTATGTCAATCAGAGTAGCAAGAGGCATAGACCGGTTCTCCACATAGCTTTTGTCCTCATGTGGAAGTTCAACATGTCTTTCTTCATCATTTTCCTGCACATGGTGAAGCAGTCTTGAAGGAATATGGATACCACGGGACTCAACGGCATCTTCCACTGTTCTATGCAAAAAGTTGAATCCAAAGCCATGGCCTGAAATTTGGCCGCCTTCTTTTGTGCTGTCTCCTATTTGCTCCTTAGCTGCATCAATCAGGCCACCACTGTGGCAAGAATCTGACACGATTGTGATCCTACAACCTCTAGGGACCTTGTCTACAAATCCCCTGAAATCATCATCTGTATGCACAAGCAAGCATAACATAGTTGGCAATGCTTAATGCTTCCCCCAAAGAATCTAGCCAATGGAGTTTCATTTCACAAGAAAAATGCTACTTTGCAACATACTCAAAAGATCAAGCAAAACATAGATATAAGCGACACCAATATTTAAATTCAGTCCGCAAGGTGCTAAGATTTTATAACCATTATTGATAAGAATATAATAAAAATATCAACGGAGTCCTTATAACGAAGGTGTATATATAATATTTTAAAATCAGGTTTTGCAAAAAAAAAAAAATAAAGAAAGAAAAGAAAGAAATGAATATGTTATTCAGCTATGCATTTGGTTTCCTGCCCATGAAAAGTCAATGATTAAGTTAATCAAGTCATTTATTCAGTAATAATTATCAATCAAATATTTTGAACAAATCTAATTTGATTTTATAATTTATTATATTAGATTTATAATCAAATAATTTGATTTAGATTTCTTATTATCATTAATTAAAGTTAACAAGGTCAATATTTGATTTTGATAATTCATAAATTTAATTTAATCATATCATATCATATATCTTATTTTGATGGACAAGTTTTATTTCGTGATTCATTACTGATATATCTACATCCAAGGCTAATATTTCATGGGATTGACTACACACATGAAATGGTTATTTTGTTTTAACACAATACTAATAATGATATAGGATTGAAAAAAAAATAGATTAGATATTTTTATTTTGATTATTTATTCAGAGAATATATTAATTATAATAATTGTAATAAATATAGTTAATAGTTGATATTTGTTTTAAGGAATGGTATTTGATATTTTATAAAAGGGAGTTTTCTAGATACGGAAAACTCCACGTGTCATTTTTCATAAGAATTATTTTCCACCTAAAACATTCATCTATTTTTTTCATCAAATATAATAATAGTTTTTTCAATATTTGTATTTATTAATTATTATTTATAAATATATAGACAAAATATTAAATGATTTTCTATCATAAATATTAAATGAATTACATGATGAATTCATATCTATATCTGATGTTAATATTAATAATACATTATATATATATATATATAGAGAGAGAGAGAGAGAGAGAGAGAGAGAGATTTTTAAATTATTTATTTTTATTTTGTATGTATATATATAACTAAATAATATATATTTTTCTTAATATTTAATAACATATTTATTTAAAATTAAAATTAATCATTAGTAGTACATTCTTTAAACTGACTTTTAAAGATCACTTTATTGCAAAATGAATATTATTTAAAATTATACCATATGTCAAATTTTAAATTATTCTTGAATATTATATCCTTTTTATATTTGATTGCTAATTATTTTAAACTATCCTTAATGTTTAATAATAATAAATATAATTTGTTATAATTGATTCAGATTATATATATATATTAAAATTGAGTTTTGGAGAAATGAGAATAGCTAATGTGTCATCCAGCCTAAGACATCTGTTTTTCATCCATAAAATGGTAATGAATGAAACAATTATATTGAAGTATAATTTTTTCTCAAATATGTTTAACTCTGATTTAGTCAATATGTTATTATCTATATCTTATATGTATTAAAATAATATTAGATGTGCGATAACTAATATTTAATTATGCTGTTATTTTGTAGAACATGAAGAGATTATATTATAGGTTATTATTATCATAAAGTTGATTATTAGTTGTGGTTTTCTTTCCTTAATAATATCTATGTTACATGAATGGTATTGGATGAATTATTTATTTACAATGATACTACACTTTTTTCAATCATTTATTTTGTATTGTATTTTGTAGAAATTAATATATTTATTTAAAGGAATACAATAAGCTTTTTTATTGCATAAATATATATGGAATATAATTTTTTTTAGTAGCATATAAATAAATATAATATTTAATTTATATTTTTTACTATTATCATCACGTGTATCACACAGCTAGTAAACTAATTATTATGTAATTTGAAGTGTAACTTCCTAGAAGGATGATTTGCTGAGTTCTACAACAATTAAATATTAAAACATTATTTGTATCGAAGAAAGTATAGAGAAAAAATGAATGACTATTAGGTTTTTAAAAATAAAAAAAATCCCCTCCTAACAATCATATTGGGAGGGTCTTCCTAATCACAATTGCATGTCGAAGAATTCAAACTTACCTACTACGTAACCTTTATTGTATTTTCACATGTAGAAAAAAAAAATTGTTCATTCTTTACTTGGGGTGTGTCTGGTTGGTGTGACAACAGGGATAAAAAATTTATAAATAAATGTCATAAGTAATTTTACGCATGTTGATTTATTGAATTTTCATCTAATTAATAATAATAATAATAATAATAATAAATATTATAAGTTATAGCTGCGTAGTTAAGGGAACGTCAAGAGTTAACCTGTGATGAGATTCATATCAGCAGGAACAATGCACTCATCATAGCCAGTGTTGTCATCATCATCCTCCCCCGCCGCCTCGGCGGGGAGGCGCGTGCCGTGTCCACTGTAGTGGACGAAGAGCACGTCGCCGGGCTTAGCCTGCCGGACCAGTTTGGACAGTGCCATTCGTATGTTCTTGCCAGTTGGTTGTGTGTAAGAGTGGTCTGTATCAATGAGCACAGTGATGTCTTCTTCTAAGAACCCAAATCGGTTGATGAGGCAGTTGTGCATCCTCCACACATCATTGATACACCCTCTCAGCTCAGCTTTTGTTCCTGGGTAGTTGCATCCTATCAACACTGCCTTCTTTGCCATTGCATGCATGCAAATAATAATAATAATAATGATAATAATAATAATACAAACACTCTCTCTAGCTCTTACTCTTTGGGTGGCTTCAAAGAGACTCACTTTCTCTTCTCTTTAAAATTTTTGAAGGAGGGAGGAAATGGATTGGTAGGTGTATTGATGATATCTTATATGAATATGATCAACCAAAAGGAATTCATTAACGGTGTATCTTTTTTTGTTAAAGTATTTCCATATAATTAACATTATCATAAAGTAATGTGTTGCTTAAAATTGGATTAGTTATATATGGTTAAAAATCATATGGGGTGTATAGAGAATCCATTTAAAATTTTTAAATGGACACTATTTAAGTGGTGGAAATACACATTGCATATGTAGCTGGGGATCGGAGGAAATAGATGGTATATAATGGTCTGACAGAATCCATATCAACCAGAAAGGGAATCTATTATAAAATATTTATCTAAAAATTGTGAATTACGTAGTGTTCCTAAATTACGCTAATTATAATAACTTCAGATATGGATTTATGATGATTCTATATATAATATATCTCTTATAATATTACTTGAGTAGTCGATATTGGATAGTAACGTGTGTTCTACAAGATAAATATTGCCCATACTAGGATATTAAGAAAATAAATTTTTTATTAACATTAAAAAAATTGAGTTTGATTTTGATAAACTATCAGTTTAAAATTTTTTTACACTGAAATCCTATCAAATAATCTTCTTGGATGATTTTTCAAATAATGGGCGTAAGAATTAACTATCTTTATTGATATGTTAATATAAGATTGGATGATTATTGGTGCATAAAAATTACAAGCAAATTTTATTCCAAATCCCAGGAGTGTTTATTCTCACTGGCACATGTTTATTGTAATTTTTTTTCTTTCTAATTAAACCACCAATATCAAAATCTATTGGACTCCGAGTGATTTTGGCTTCAATTGGATCGATTCACTATGGGATAAAGCTTTTAAGTGCTGATTTTTTCATCCGCCAAACTTAAACTTGAAAATTTACTTAAAGAGGGAAAATTTGAAACCACTCGAATCAACCAACTTTTAGTACTGTCACTCTCATTTGACTAAAATTTATTTATTTTATAATATAAAATACCATTCTTCTTACTTACTAATTAAAATAATTAATATTTTAATATTAATTATTCATCATTATGTAATCATAAATTTATTTAAATGTATTATTTTTCATTTAATTAAAATCATTATTTGAAATCATTATATTATCATAGTTTTTCATATACGATTAATTTATTTAACATAATTATTTTCTTGTGGTAATTAACACAATTATGTGGAACACATGCATATCCAGTATTTTATTTTCAAAAATCTCTTTTAGTTTTATATTATTTTTGCCATTGTGGATAAGGCATAACAAAATAACCTAATACATAATGCATTTTAGTTACATATTATTTCCAATCTATTTATTATTTAATTTTTTAGTATTTACTACTTAATAAAAAAGTAAAAAGAATCCTTTTACGTCAAAAGTTAATCAAACCTTATTTGACATTTTAAACAATAAGATGCATCTGATATAAAAATAAATACTTAGTAGCATAAAAAAAATTAAAAACTATTAATTATAATGAATAAATAATAATTAATAATAACTTAAAATCATGTAGAATAAATGGTGATAGTGTGATATTATACTATACATCTATGTAATGTGGGACTTAACATACTATCTCATGTCAATAATTGAGCATAAACATGAAGATCGTAAAAGCTAGTCCCAAATTAACTCAGGTTTGCTTTTCTATGTCAACGTCCGCTCACTGCCCGCCTGCCAAAGGTTGCTGCTCACCTGCCACTGATCGCCAATCGCCGCCCACCCCATGCTCTTATGCTGCCAACCATGTGGCACACCAAACACTGAATAGTATAAAAACTTATTCAATAAATTCGTTATATTATATTATTAGACTTTACTCTATACGATGCAACATTAGAGTTTTACTAATTATATGTTTAGTGACATAAAGTTTTATTTTGTATAATAATTTTGTATTGGACTAGAAATATGAGCTTGAGTCCTCGGCTCAACCTCGGAGACTTAAGCATCAGAGTATCTTTGCAGGTCCTCACCCCCGCTCACACAGACGCTAAAGACAGCTGCAACCTTCCTTCCATTTTTAGGTAAGAACATTGACACCCATCGTGGGGCTAGGAAACAAGCCTGCCCCACCAAGGTTGATAGCACTAGCCAGACCACAAACAATAACCAATTAGGGAACAAATCCTCCTTGGATTGTTTCTCTCATTGTCAAAACATATTCCTAGGGTATATCTCTCCATTTTTTTTGTCTTTACAGGAATACTGGATATATGATCACATTATACACATTAACTTGGTACAATTATGCCTAGGATTTAAAACCTTAATCGTGTTTTCGCATGATTCAAGTTTCATTGTTTTTGCTTCATACAACCACACTAGCTACTCATCGATGCCGAGCATTATCTCTAACAAGCTGAGCTTCGACGCTGTCTTCAGCTAGCTTGTAATATCCCATGCCTACATGTTCGTACGAAGGTCACCCGAGGCCAAAAGCCCTCCCATAGGCCCAGGGAAGATTTTGTAAAATCTACATAAATCGCGTGGATCCAAGTTTTTGCATCTGTGGACATGCATCAAAAGTGCACGGATGCGGGGTCATGCTGTATCAATTTTCCCCAAGTTTTTCCCTAGAGGACAGTGATCCCTTGAATTTTGACGTGTTCGCGGATGTGCCCTAAAAACAAGTGGACATATGTTTTGCAAATCTATGGATGCGCGATTTTGTATGCCATAATGCTCCAAAACGACACAATTTCATTTAATGAGCCTTTAGCCTATATAAACCCTCCCCCGTTCGTTTTTGCTCATAAAATTTGAATCCTAACACCCTTCTACCTATCCTCCACCCTTTCACTCTCTTCCTTTTTCAATCTTACCTCATCGAAGCTTCAAGGTAAGGATTTATTCATGGTTTATGCTAGTTTTCTCTTTTTCTTTCCATTTTCATGAGTTGGATGTTTATGTTCTTGGTTTTTGTCTAAGTTTGATTAATCTTCCAATCTCCATAGAATTGTTCTGGCATATTTATAGTTTATTCATGAGTTTCGGTTGGTTTTATGGAGGAGATTGGTATTATTTTGGTTCCCTGGAGCTCTGTTGGTGTAGGCACCTCACTTTCCACCCCTCAAAGTGAGTGGATTCAGTTCTATGACCTTTATTTTAGCCATTAGAGTTAATTCTTAGCTTCATAATACTAAAGCATGATTTTAGAAATTATTTATGGTAAGTATGAAATTATATGAATTGATGACAAGTTTAGAATTTATGCTTTCAAATGCATCATGAAAATGTGTTAGAAAACTCTTGGGACCATATTTGTTGTTCAAATTGTTTTACAAATAGATTATGATTATGAACATGGTTTATTAGGGATGCTATGCTTACCTTATTATTTATTGGAAGTTCATATTTATGAAAAATTGCTTACAAAGATAAGAATTAGAGCCTCGACCATGAAATTTAAAGAAATTATTAGTTTTCCTGATTTTAGTTTATATAGTAACTATAGAGAAATAGATAATGAGTTAACAGTTATGAGATCATTAGCCTTAATACCAAGTTATCTGTCATAAGACAATTTCACCCCTATTAGAGTATTCAAAGAACAGAATCCAGTTAGATGTCCAATACAGGACCTTGTTAGGTGTCTTTCATACTTCAGAATATATCTATGTATATTATTATTATTTGCTATATATATGGGTGGAGATCAGTTTACACTAGGTGTAAGTCTTGTACACATACATCCTTTAATAACTCTTCATAGAAATTGAGTTAAATTGATCTCGTCTTTGAATTATGTGATATTATATTGATGATCAAGCATGTCAAATTTGAAAAAAAATCAAATAACAGTAGACATGTATTGTGATAATTGATATATACTTGTATTCTCAAAAATATATTATCCATCAAAAGAAAGTTGCATGATGAAATATTAAATCATTTTTAAACTACATAAAATGTGATATATTTGATCTATTTGATAAAAACTTTGAATTTAACGGTGAAATTAATGAAATTTTATACCTATAAAAAGTTATTGAATGGTGTAAGTAAACCCAGACTTACATCTAGTATAAACCGATCCCACCAATATATATATTTATGTTTCTTTATTAGTTTATTGTTCTTCACATTTTACACGAATTATTAGTTCTTAGATTGTTATGTTTTTAAATACAAAATTTGCTTTATAGTTTTTGCATTTATTATTTATGTATTCCAATTGGTTGTTCCATGTGGGGGCTATCAATGAGAGACTGTTTACTGAGTTTTAGATAAAACTTACCCTTTCTTTTTCCTCTCCTTCATAGATATAGCAATTGCTTCAAATCCTTCTCAGCCTCCTTCCCAGTAGCAGTAGTGTTGTAGTTTGGATGAGCTTCACTTTGTAGTGAAGTGTTTGTTATGTTTTGGTGGAGTGCTCCAGTGATTTGTGGGTAAAGTCTCGAACGATGCATATATTTTGGTTTTCATGTTTTGAGTTTCATACATGTATTCATATTTTGGTGGATTTCATGGTTCGTATAGAGTTACTCGGTTTATATTTCATTTTATGATCATGGATTTTAGTCTTGATTTATGAAATGGAACTATACATGTTAATTACGTTTTGTAAATGGAAAATTATATTTAATTATGCATGTAGTACAACTCAGTAGCCATGAGGCTTATGTAGGGATGAGATTTCCCACATGTCGGAGGTGGGTAGTGATAAAGCCCTGACACTACCCTTTGACTGAGCTACACCGTCATTGCAACTGAAAAGGCACATCAAGCTGCGCATAACATGTTGTCCCATTCAAGCTTGGCACACAGTCTTCAATATCCATGCCTTAGTCATGACACTTCTGCAGTAGCTACTTGGCCTATGACCAAGCTCGAGGGCTATCTAATAGATTAGAAATATAGGCCTGAGACCTCAACCCAGCCTTAGAGAACTAAGATAAGGGCTCCACAAATCGCCTACAAGGCATAATGATCTCATAGAGATTCTCTCCTAATTTAGTCGAGGATATCTCCTAAATTGCCTATGAGGTAACTTGAACATATCTGATTCTCTCTGCATATCTACTATTATCTTGTTATATCTTCTATATTAGATTATATCTTCACTAAATGCAGAATATATCTAATATCCACTAAATCTTATGAATATCTCCTCTATTTAGCAAATATTACCTCCTAATTTTTTATGGGGTTACCTCCCTCTACAAGGGGATCAACGCCCCCTAGGAAATACAATCTGAATACATACTACTCTTTTTCCACTGTATGTCTCCATTCATTCACTAACTTGAGTATCGAAATATCTTTGTAGGTCTCCACCCCTTCCTCACATGGATGATGGAGACATCTACAGCCTTAATTACCTCCATTTCTAGGCGAGTAAAATTTTTAATCTAGTTAAATCTTCAATATTATTTCAACATTTGAATGATTAGGATTATCTTTCTTTAACCTCGAAAGTGAACACTGCAGTTTAGAGAATCTTTACCAAAGCTAATAATATGTCGTTCCACTATTTTGAGCTTGATATTTTATTGTCAAACTCGGAATGATGTTTCATTATAATATCAGTGTACTAGTGTGGAATTCGCGAGCTGCACAAGAAATTATATAGAAATAACTAACACTATACAAATATAGTTTACTTTCTATCTATTAGTAGTATCAAATTTTTTTAAATTGTCATCCAATTATACTATTACATCAATAAAAATAGTTAAGTCTCACATATATTATATGAGAAGTTATCCAAATATGATAATTTAATTGGGTGACAGTGTAAAAAAAGTTTATACTATTGGTACATAGAAATTAAATTCATACAAATATATGAATTTAACTTTTAACAATTTTAAATGACAATATTTAATCAATATATACATTATTATATAGTTATGCCTATTTTTTTAATTGAAATGGTTAATACTTAAAATAAGTACCTGTTTTGACAAAATTATGTGCTATTAACATTCAGTTTGAACTAAAGCAGAGTAATAAATTAACACCACAATTATAAAAAAAAAAAAATGTAACAGCACAAAAAATCTAACTTGAAAATGTCATGCATGACGCTAGTTGATCTTAATCTTCAACCAATGCAGCCCGCATACAATATGATTACTTATAACCGTATAATAATATTTAGAACTATATACTTATAAGGACAAAATTAAATTTGAGTAACAAAGTAAAAATTGGTGCCTTGAGTTTGTCATTTTAATATAATGTAGAAGCCGGTAACAATGTATACATACAATCGATTATGATACCCATTTTTTATTTGAATACTTTTCAAATTATGACTATAGGATTCTCTCTCTCTTATGTATAATTAAAACCTATATTAATTAAGGGAAAATTATATTTTACCACCAAAACAATTGGCCTTGTGCATTTTAGTAGCATTTGAAATTTTAAAATAATTAATAAATATATATTACTCGTTTTACATGTTGTAAGAATTTGAAATTATTGATGAGATAAGAAAGGGGACCTAGTATGCGAAGATGTGATTTCTGTCTGTCCAAACTTAGGTTGTGTTTGAGAGCATAAATGAGGGAGAGGCATAGAATGGAAGAGGCAATTTCAATTTTTGTGCATTTGGATGTTGTTTAATTGAAGGAGAAGAATGACTAACAAGGGATAATAAGGTAGTATTTTGTAAATGTCCCAGGCAGAAAATATGTAAAGACATTGAGGATAGAAAAGTGTTTAGAGAAGGAATTGTTGTGTGGGGTTACCTAAAAGGTAATTTGCAGCTGATTGATGAATCCAAGAGTTGGTCCAGGTGGTGATTCCAAGAGTTGATGCTTAAGTTTACGAGAGTTCAAAGAGATTCTATTTTAGTAGTGGAATAGAATAACTACCTAATAGGGAAACTTTTCCCCCTATTTATATCCCTTGGGTCATACTAGATTTTAATATTTCAGCAAAGTGTTGTCAGCCTTCTAGAAGATGATGTCCTTTTGTACTGGAGTATGTGACCATTATTGAGTCATTAGCACCATTCTAGAAGATTCAAAGAATTCCATAAGACTTTCAGGACGAGGTTGGAATTCTGCACTTCACCCATGCCTGTAGCCTTTCCTTTGAGGTCGGGCATTAGGTTGGCCTTGGACCTCGAGGTTAGGGAGTTCCCCATAACAGGAATAGAGACAAAAATTCCAAAATTATCTTCTTATGATAACTTGAGTTAATTTCTATATCTCCAAAAATGAGTGATGCTAGAGACATGTCTCAAGGATAAAAAATTGAAATATTTTTTTCTAATAATATTTCTTTAAACATTTCATATTCCATATTTTCTCTTTTTATTTTTCAATTTTTCATCAAATTATAACCCAATTTTATCTTTTCATTAATCACAATATCCTATACACTAATACTAAACAAAGTTTCATCTTCATCTCTACTGTCTCACTATCTTCGTCCTTTCTATCCAAGTATAGGCACCAACCTTAGCCCAAGGGACAAAGACACACAATTTTGATGACCCCAAAGTACGGTAAGTCCAAAAATTTTATCTCCAACTTGGTTGTTTTTCTTTGTTACCCTTAAAATTTTTAAAACTTCATATACAAAAAAGAAATAAATAAACTAACTAGCAAAGTGAAAAAAAAATAAAGTAAAAAAAAAATATACTTCTTTCAATTTCTTTTACTTACATTATAACTCCCAAATAAGTATGGCATTCCCTTTTTTTTTCTTTATTAAACTCCCAAACAACATTGGAACTTATAACTAGCCATTTCATTCCACCTTTTTCCTATTCCATTCCATTACTAACCATTTCTTTCCACCATTTTTTGAAACTTCCAAACAGACCCTTATTCTCCTTATCCTTGCCGTTTTAAAAAAATAAAGTAAAAAGGAAAAATATACTATCTTGGGTGTTGAGTAAAGTTTCTCAAAGATTGTAAGATGTAAGTTTGTAACCGTATTTAATATTTAGCAATATGACTAGTACAAAATTAATAAGGAGAAAAGTAATTTCTCAAAGCACAAAAGCAGTGACACCCTCCCAACGAATTATCACATGCAATTTGATCCCCAGATACACACCAGCCCAAACTAAGGCATACCATTTTATTCGTATCCCAAATGTAATAATATTGGAGCAATGAAGTTAACCTCACACCAAGTAGGACACCAAATTATACAGGATTGACATAATTGCAGTTCACTCTGATTTCACCTTCATTTGGCCTAGTCAGAACTTGAACATTCCCAAGCTTCACCATTGACACTGCAAACTGGCTAGTGAAAAGGAAAGGTTGTGTTGCAAATGCTTCGACAAAAGGAGCAGTCCTTGCATCTGAATACAGTGATTGATCTGTTGACAACAACCCCACCTTCCTAACAAGGTTGGTGTAATATGTTGTGTCAAAAATCCTTGGTGTTATAACATCAAGGTACACCATATCCAACACCCCTTTGCATCTTTTCCTCAGAAGCTTCAAGTAATAGATGCTGAGTGAAGGGTCAGGCTTCCCAGTCCCATTGAAATTGTAGATCCTATCCATAAAAGAATAGCAAGTGCTCCTCCCAATTGTGTGTGAACCTGAGAGAGTAACCAAATCAAGCATGTCCAGCCCTCTCTCTTGAAAGAATTCAAGAAGTGCTGTGACATTTTCATGGCCATGAGGGACCAAACCGGCTTCCCTGGCCAAGGAGATCCTGCCATCTTTGCGGCCAAATGGGACCTCCCAGAAGGGTCCTCCAGCAAAAATGGTGGCATCTCTTGCAGCAGCAGTGAGAATGTCAGCACAAGAGACTGTTCTTGGACACCCTCTCTCTAGCTCTGCCTTTATGTCATCAATCAGTTGGAAACCTCTCAGGGTTCTGCTCTCAAATGCAGTCCTCTCACTGCCTCGATGGTTAAGCAAAATTGATCCATCGCATCCCTGCATTTTTTTTTTTTTTTAATCAATTGAATGGCAACAAACAAAGCAATTCATGTCACATCAGCATCAAGTCAACACTTCTAATAAAAACATTAAATCATTATCACCTAGTTATTAATATATAATCTTCTTAGCTATTGCCTGTCACTTTCATCTATCAAATTTAAGGGAAATTGCAATGTATTAGTTCCTTCACCTTAAGACAATTGTTTTCCCATGCTGGATTTTAACAAAGTTTGATCACCGGGAACCCTTAGATGTTTTGCGCACAAGAAAAAACACATGTACCATTTATTATTTGACACATCAATCATTGCATTAAAAATAGTAGGAAAGTGATAGACAATACTAGTTTACAAAACTAATATATCAAAAAATTAATGATACCAAGAATTTTTTTTTTCTTCTCAGAACACCTAAAAATTTCTCATTTTACAAAAATAATTAGGACATATTCTAATTAAATAATAGCATTTTATCACAAAATAAACATGAAAACCTTTTTTTTCCCCCTTAAAGGTGCATGATGTGTAATATGGCAAGTGTCAAGTCAAAGTGAAGCATGAATCGTGATACCCTTTGGCCAACTTAAGCACTAACTAGTAAGAAATTTGAGTATGGAATACACATTGTGAAATTGAAAGAGAGAATTATGAGTTGTGTGATTACTCTGATGGCACAGTCATGGAAATGCAAGCGGATGATGGCAGGGGCCAAGGTGGGGTCCTTCTTAACCCAAGCAGCAACCCTTTGTGAGATAATGCCTTCAGCATCAGGGCATGTTCTATGATAGTGATCAATGGACAACAAGGCTTCAGGACCTAGTTGTGCAGCCGCACCAGAGATGACCAAAACAAGGAACAAGGAAAAGTAGTGGCAATTCATGTTTCTTCTATTAGCTAGAACTGCCAGATATATTATGTTTGATGCCTTATGGGAAAGTCATGCACGTATTTATGGCATGAATGTATAGGGCTAACAAAAACGTGGTAAGCACTCTCTTGGCTTAAGGGTGACATGGCAACGCGTAGGTTTAAGTCTTGACCCTTAATTGGTACTTTCGGTATTTTCTCTCAAGAAAAAAAAAAACGGAGGTTTTACTCGGTGAAGAACTAGGCAGAGATCGAGGTCTCATGTGACAACCGGCTTCATGAGTCCAACATTAATGTGTTAGTGTCAACTACATGTTCAATTAAATTCACATTGCGATTTTTAGGGTTTGGTTTGTTGAGTTTTCAGTTTTCAGTTTTTCATATTTGTGAAGGAAAAACTGAAAAAACTGAAAATTGGTTTTAGTTTTCGCTTTTGATTTTTCCTTCAATCTGAAAAACTAAATTTAAATTAAAAGTTAAAAATTTAAAAAAATAAACCAAACAGGCCCTTAGATTCGGCCGAGAGAAATTTGAGTTTCACACTTGCCATGTGTTCCAACCAAACTACGTCCATAGGAATCTCAAAGGACATTCGATCGTTTATGTCTCTTTAATGTGCTGCTTGGCATTCATAAAGTAATAAAACTTAATTATGGGGTCCATTATTTTTTTGTATTCTGTCCAGATTATGAGTATTTTGCTAAGTCAAAGGGCCTCGTCAACCATGTTTTTAAATTATAGTTGCGGTTGCAATTACAATTAGGTTGCGATGTGAAAAATTGCGAAAAAATGTTGCTAACACAATCACAATTGTTGCTACGATACGGCTACAAAAATCACCACAACGGTAATATATCAGCTGCAATCGACTGGGTTTTGGACCACAATTTAAAACTATCAGACTTATGGTCCCATGCTCAAGTCGTGGAATATTGTGACACATCCAAAGAGAATTTTTATTTTAGCAGTTTAGTTGATAAGTACCATAGGTTGGCATCCAAAATAGTCAATTTAAAAACTAAAGCACTTTATGAATTAATTGTCGACTAAATATAATGCATCTAGATTTCATTTTAAATAGTTTAGGTGAACGTGAGGATCACCAACAAATCAACACATTATCAAGTTCACCGTTCTCTCTCTCTCTCTCTCTCTCTCTCTCTCTCTCTGTGCGTGGTAGTTGTTAGAAATTTAGAAAATCATACTAAGACGCTAATAATCCAAATTAGTGCCTATTATTTTCGGTAGTTATAAAAATATGCTCGAATGTAAAGTAGCGCCTAAGCTCGAATGATTTATGAAACAGGGTCATTGCGACAAAAATGGAACTGAAAATTAAATGATGAGACCAACAGCAATCCCATTGATCTGATGTCATATTTCTGAAATAGAAGAATATTTTACTTTTCAATGACAGGTTTAGGAGTCGTCCGGCAAATAATTCACGGTGTAATAGACTATCGAAAGATTAGTGTATGAATTGGAACAATTCTATATTCATGTTAGCAATCAGATGGAAGATCAGGTCACCAAGTGTAGACTGAAACAAACATGTAGGTGCGTAACTGCGTTCAATGGTACATTCAACTCTAAATTGCACATTTGTAAATTTGTTTCAATCTAAATTTAGGCGTGATTACATTCCAATTTCTTTTCTTCTTTTTTTTTTCTTTGTTTGACGTGTTCCTATGTCTTTGTGTATTCAGCAGAAACGATGATTTATTTCTTAAACCACTGGATGTATTAATCTGTACGTGCTCAATGTGTATGATAATTCCTACATTTTGCCATAATTTCGTCCCTTAAATTGAGCCTCATATGATGGTAATAGAATTCAAGGAATGCCTCTAATAATACTAATAATAGATTTTTCATACAAGAAAAAAAATCTACTAGTTTTGCGCCCATAGTACATAGGGAAAAGTCTAGAGTACTCTTCATGACATTCCAACTCCCTCACATGTTTGACCACGTCATGTTCCCTTAAAACAATATTATGTATGATTGGGAAAAACAAATTCTTTAAACATAAGGTCTTCATTTCAATCTCAGAAAAATATGTATGAAACAGACAGTATTGAAATAAATTCCCATTTAGGTACCCCTCTATACCCCTAAGAGATTTGTCTCTCATCTAATCTCCCATAGACAAATAAGGGAATAATCTTGGAGCATCTCCAATGCTCAAAATTTAGAATTCCGATTCATCTTAAGGCCTAAACCCTAAACCCTAAATCAAATGGGACTAATGTAGGACTCTCTCAATTCAACCTAGTCACTTGACAAGGCCACCTAAAAGCATCTCATCATCGGGGAGAAAGGTGAAATGCTGAACTGAGCAGATTTCTTGCAATTAGGTTAATATCCTACGTGGAAACGCACCAAAACAAAGCTATGTTCAGTTAAGTGACCAACATCAGTTCCTTAAAAGAAATGATGCAAAATAGCAGGAAGATTTTTCTCATTCCACTTTTTTCATATATCTCATTCTGAATTAACGAACTACGCATTGCAACAGACTGCATAACCATTTCCATCATAAAGAATTAGAAATTCCTACAAAATGGTACCAAACATGTGCCCTGCTTAACTAAGCTGAGGAACGGGATCATCCTTGCCTCCTTCAACTAAAAATGGGATTGGCTTGGTTGGGGCAGGAAGCCGACCAATGCTATCAACTTTATCCTTCTGTTTTGGAGGAGGTCTAGCTGCTTTTGGCAGCAATCTGCCCTTCTTCTCAAACCACTCAGGCTTCAGCAGCGCCCGCAATCCCAACTTATTGTAATACACCCTTCTGACAGAACCACCAGCTGCTTCAACTGCTTCCTTAGCCCTCACAGTGACCCTTGATACCTGTAAGCTCATTATGTTAAAAACACATTCCTGTTTTGGGCCTAATGAAACTGCAACTATAAGACATTAACATAAGCATTAAAAACCAGAAAAATTTTCCATTTTTTTTTTCCTTATTGATGAACAAAAGCAAAACGAAGAATAAAAATCTCATACTACTAGAATTTATTTGAACAAGGGGGAATGGGCACATCTCATACATACATATAAAATGATTTTTTATGATATCCAAGAAAAAATATCTAAAACAACACAAGATTTGAAACGATACAATAGTAGTCTAACTCATTTAGTTGCAAAATTTAATGTTTTATAAGGACTAATTTGTATTTAAATAACAGTTTCTTAATGTAATGGTTGATTAACAAGTATCCTGAGTACCCAACAAGTATCGCTACCAGTTACGGCAACTATTTTGGAGTACGCATGCTTCAGAGATATTATATATAATCACAGGGCGTTTGGAAAATTTTAATGAGATGGAATTGAATTAAATTCCATTATGAATTGAATTTCATCAAAACTTGAATTGAATTCTTATGCTTGGAATAAGTCAGTAAATTAAGGAATTGAATTCAATTCCTTTGTTTGGAATGGGTCTAAAAATGAATGAATTTAATTGCTTTTATTATTTTACCCTTCATTGATAGGTTAAAAACAAAACATTATATTCATGTAAGGTTATTTTGGTATTTTCATTTGTTGGAATTCAATTCCACATCAAATCACAACCATTTGGGTCTGATTTCGATTCCTTCACTTAAATTGCTTCCAAACCATGGAATTCAATTCAATTCCTTGATAAAATTGAATTCCATGGGTTTCCAAACGCCCTGTCAAAGTTTAGGTTGAGGAGAAAGCTCACCCTAGTCCCGGGACAAAACATACCTCCAAGCTCATTGAGGGCTTATAGTTACAGTGATACTTATAGATAACCCACCAATAGGAGAAACCTGAGAATCAAACCCAAGTCATGGTGGCACATGAGTGGAAGGTTAATCAATTGAGCTAACTCTTATTGGTGGCACATCTCTCACATACCTTATTTGAAAGCACAACCCAAAAAGGGGGAAAAAAAAACACAACCCTATAAAAAGGAACCAACTCAGCTAAGGTTAAAGAAAAACCTAGCATATAAACTTTGAAGATGAAAGAAGATACCAACTTTGTTTTTAAGAAACTCAAAGTTAGATACAATCTCAAGCCAACAGTTATTAATCTTTACACACCCTAAGACATTCCTATACTGTTCCCGTTGCCAAGGTCAAAACCTGGCTACTCCCACTTCTTATGAATTATGATTTATGATTTATGGTGATAATAGAGAAAGGAAAGTGCAGGCTCTGCAGGCAATAACTTAGTAATCATAAACTATTTAGCAAAGGCAATAATAATGATGAGTAATGACCAATAGTGAAAATTATGACATTAGAAAAGGATAAGATGAAAGAATATTAATATTTAACATGTTAAAAATCAAAAAGCATGATTATGATCCTTGAAACACTAACAGCATTAGAATCGAAGTCTACCTCTAGATGAATTGGCCACTTGATCTGATCAGCACCACGCCCCATCAATCTGACTCCATCTTTTATTTGCTTCCCTATTGCCCCTGTATCCTATGGTCATGATAGTGACCAGGTTGAGAGAAAGCAAATGAAGCAAACAAGTCCATTTGAAGTAAGGTTAAAGTCACAAAACCTTGAGTGTTTTCATGGTAATCAGTTCAGAAGAATCTATCTTCCCAGCATTGATAAGCTTTGCAAGTTTTCCCAAACCTACTGGCTGTGAGAAAAGAAAAATTAAGCGTATAGCCAAACAGATAGAGCAAATAGATTGAGGAAGAGAGGGGGACGGGCTGAAAGCCTTAAACAAAGCATAGGTCCAATATTAAGAGCCGATGCCATGTTCATGTCCATTCTCCAATAATAAGAATCTATCTTACTCCATCTAATAAAAATATCATGACATTAAAATTAAAAAAGATTTAAGAATTAAGAAATTCACAAAGAAATTAAAATTAATAAGAAACGTGAATCAAAAGTAATAATAAAATATTAATAATAGGTCACATGAAGAAATTGCTCTTCATATGTCTAGGGAAAGGTAGTCAAAGGCGAAAAGCGCCTTCAAGGTGCTGGGGACTTATAACGCCTTGAGGCAAGAGGCACAAGTAACAATAAAATATTAAAATTCTTAGTAAAGCATGATCATAAGTCCTAAAGGCTAGAGTTCATAATCAAAATATATGGTAGACCTAAAGTTACTAAGAATAGTGCAACACCTAAATTTCATAATGGAAAATAAAATCATCGCAAGAGTATATCTGTCACATTTAATTCTGTAGTTTTCATAAAAAGAAATTGAGAAAATGGAGAGGGGTGCGAGAACATCTCTTACAAATTGAAAACATGAAAATTGAGAACTATAAGAGTACAAAGAATATTTCAAAGATGTCCATTGGCCACTTTTAATTTTCATTAGCTGCTATGAGACTTGCTGACGCGGTGGTGGATACTTTGATTATAATAATAACATATACTATGAGGTATATATTAATATTAAATAATAGGGCGAGAAATAAGTAGGGAAAAAAAGCTTTTCTTTGGATAGGAGATCTGGCCAAGCAGCAATCAACAACAGTGCAACTAAACATGTGAACAGAAGGAGATTAAATTGATTGGACTGCTCAAGCAGTGATGGAACTTGATTATGAACTCTAGCCTTTAGAACTTATTATCATGCTTTACAAACAATTTTAATATTTAATTGTTACTATAGAGTATTCTACTTATATGATAAATTTACATATAATAGTAACATATTTTACTATCTTTTAGTGTGTTTAGTGGGATGTGCAGCTTTCAGCACCTCTCACCTCAAAGGCATTATAAATCGCTAGCGCCTTGAGGGTGCTTTTCGCCTTTGACTACCTTGTGGCAAATAATGCGCGTGGACACACACAGGTTGAGTCAACCTCTCTACACAAGGAGACTACATACACTTTACAAAATCAAAATGAAAAAAGTGGTGATTCATAGACATCAGCTGCAATTGATTTCGTTAAAAGATTGCAAAAAGAAAAAGGTTGGAAAAGGACCAAAATAGGCCTCTTTCATTTTCCTCAGTTATTCAGCAACTTAAGTACAGAATTCTAGCTGAAAAATGACCTTAAGAATGCTTATACATGCAGAGAAAATCCAGGTAGCTACAGTGAGAATCCAAGTTAAAATACTTGAACCTGTAGAAAATTATTTTCGGTGCGCCAGTTTCCAGTCTCGAGGTGTCAAACAAAATAATAATAATAATAACAACAACAACAACAACTATAACCATGAAAAGATACCTGAAAAGTGAGGCTAAATGGGTTCTTGAACCCACGTTTGGGCATTCTTCGACGCAGTGGGGTCTGGCCTCCTTCAAACCCCAATTTCGAACCTTTTCTGGCTCTCTGACCCTTGTGACCCCTCCCAGCAGTCTTGCCCTTCCCAGATCCAATCCCACGGCCCTTCCTCGTCGGCTGTTTTCTGGGCACCTTATCTCTCAGATCATTCAAGGCCAGAAGACTGTAAGCTCTAAAACCTTGAAAATCCAGGAGTGCATTGGGGTTAAACATTGCATGAGACTTGGAAGACTGAGAGAGCCTCAAGGGATGAAACTGAACGGGTGGACATGTGAGAGTAGGTTTCCTGCATATTGAGCTTCTGATAATCGATGTTGAGAGAACAGAGAGCCTTCTTCTAAGCATTTTTCTTCTCTATTTTTTTCACACACACAGAGTGTGATAATTCTGGGCAGTAACAGCTTCTAAGCTTGGACCAACCAAAATAGAACAAGAAAACTGATGTTATGAAATATTTAAAAAAAAGAAAAGAAGAGTTTTATAAAATCAAATGAAGAGAATCACTTAAGCTTTCAAGCATCAGACCAACTTTCAGCATGATAGAAATAAAATCATAAAATTACATCTGTGATATAGAATTGAATTCATCACATTGTGCGAGCAAGCTCACCAAACCATTGCAACTACAAAGAAAACAAAATCAAGTAGAATCCAAGCAACCCATAAAAAAATGTGTACAATTTCAAATGCCCAATACAGGAACACGCTGACACGCAACTCAAACTATAAACCTGGAGAACCCATATACTGTCGTGCAAACCAAAAGGCATCAAGGAAAAGAGCTAGCAAGCAGCTCACTCAAGCAATAAACCAAACATTGCGTAAGCATTACAGCAAAACACTGTATTCATCAACAAAACCACGTTGATCATTGAAAAATAACTAAAAATTGTAATGGGAATCATCCTTCTTCCCACCAGATTGGAAAATACAAATAAACCATTGTAATTAAACTATCAAACATTTCATCAAACAGGTGCTGATCAAAACACAAAGGTATGATCTTGTTCCCACTACGCCATAAAAAATCAAATACCCATTTCACCCTTTAATCAAACCATGAACTGGATGACCCAATCAGATATTAACTAATGATCTGTGAGAAACATCATCGAAACTGAAAATGCAAGGACTCTCTGCTGCAAATCACATAAACAAAGTGAAGCAAAACTGCAATAACCCATTTACCTGGTCTTTTAGGGGAAGATGAAGAAGCTTGAATAAACTTTAATGGCGGTCGGAAACGGCTACACCACGCCCGAAGGTGGCGGAGGCTGCGTCCACAGTGCAGTGAAGGGCTTCTGGTGAAAATACGGTGCAAATGAAAACTAGCAACAAAACGTTATGCCCTCCCATAAACGACGTCGTCAAGTCAACCAAACAAAAATGAACTTAAATCAAATCCAACAATCTTATCAAAAACATAAATTAGGAGTGTCCAAACGCAAGCTCGGTTTTGAAATTTTACTCTATACATTTTTTGGATCAAATTACGGACATATTTCAAGTTAACAGGAATTAATGTAAAATCAAATAATTTATTTAAATTTTTTTTATAATAATTAATGATAAATTATAAGATTAATAATTTAATTAATATATTTTATTTAATTTGATATTATTTTTATATTGATATGATTTATTTTAAAATATATATGACAACCGATCTATTAATTTTATTTTCTACTTACAAAATTTTATAATTTTATTATGTATAATATTTAAATTTATATATGTTATTTGAATATTGAGTTAACCTAATTTGATTAGGCCACGAGTTGTTCGTTATCAGATAGGATTTAAGTTTTTAAAAATTGACTCAATTTTAAAAATTAGACTGAGTTTGAGTTTGATTCAATCCGGCCTAACTCATCTCTTGTACACTCCTAGCAAGACTAGTTGAATTTAACAAATAAAATTACGATTTGGACCAAGTCAAGTATACCATTTTTCTTCCTATTTTTCACTATAGGATGAATAAATGATCAAGCCATGAATCACACACGTTAATTTTTTTCTCTTATTTTTTTGTATGATATATTTTTAATTCATTTAGTGGATTTAATTTTCTATAAAAAAATTTCACACTATCATTTAATAAATAAAAATACAAAACCTTAGTTTTAAAGTATATGATACAATAGTTTTTATATTCTTATTATATGATAGTGTATTCATCAAAAAAATTATATGACACTGTAAAGTAATTTTAAATTAAAATTAAAATTATTTATTATCGATATCAAAACTGGAACAGTACGCTTGTATCGTAATATGAGTTAAGGCACGCTTGTTTTATATTATTTTAGAGGAAATATTATTTTTAAAACTTTCAGAAAATTTTTTATTACAGTATTTTAAATTTTAAAAAACACTAATTCAAATGTGCATCATATTAGTCGAAATGACTTATTTGGTTTAAATTACTTTTTGAGCTCGAATGGAAATAGAGAAATTCCCTCATTAAATTTCATTTGTGTATTTTACCATATCGTCCAACATGTGTAAAAATATATTTTGCACCAAATAATATTATTTTAAAGAAGAAAAAACTTATTTCGGAAAGCTAATTTCCATACCACGGATAATCCCGACTTTTTACACCTTCCGCTTTCAATTATAGACGATGCCATTGCAAACCTCTTCATATTTCATTCAAAAATATCATCTTAATACCTCAAAATCATACGGGTTCATTCTATTGTGGAAAAAGCGCAAAATACTCAAACTCATTCGCTCAACTTTACCTACAGGCGGAGGGTCTGCTAGGAGTTGGGTGTGTGTGTGATCATTTTGTGACAAAGAAATACAAAGAGAGAGAGAGAGAACAACCAAACTTGTGGCTCGGTTTCCTACTCTCCGAGCCACCGTATCGCTGCGTTTTGATAGCCGTTCATCGTTGGATCGAGCTGAAATTTGGACAACAGGTTCTTGACAGGCGGCTCTTCATTTTGAACGGACAGATCGTTGAGAAAAGCTCTGGAGTGTGAGATATTGAGCTTGCACAGAGATTCTATTTTAGTTTGGAGAATCAGTTTTCTAGTTTAAGCTGTCTTTGTAAATTGACAGTTGTGAAGTTGTTCACCGTTGGATCGGGCTGAAACTTTTATAGCAGGTTCATGGTGTCCAGTTCTTCATTCTGAACGGTTAGATCATCGATACGAGTTCTTGAGTGTGAGATATCAATCTCACACCGTAGTTCTATTCTTGTTTGGAGAATCACTTCCTTGGTTCAAGTTGTCACCGTAAATCAGTGTTTCTGAAGCCGTTAACCATTGGATCGGGCTGAAATTGGACAGAAGATTCTGGATATATAGTTCTTCATTCTGAACGGTTGGATCATTGAGAGAAGGTCCGGAGTGTGAGGAACTGGTCTCGGACAGAAGCTCCAATTTTGGGGTATTTACATATTCCTTGTTCTCTATTTTGAGCATTGGTGTTTGGTTGGTTTAGATTGTTGTTAGCAGGATTTGTGCACATATTTGAGACTCTCTTGTATCTATTTTGATCATAGTGGAGCTATTTCTTTGGTCTAGACGACCTGTGGTTTTTGTCTCTCACATTGAGGGAATTTTTCCATGTTAAAAATCTTGGTGCATTGTCCCTATTGCTCTGGTTTATTGTGTATGTTGATTGCTGCGATAATTTTACTAGTATAGTTGCTCCTCTTGTTCTTGGAAGTAGGGAATTGTGTTTAAGTTCCCAACATTTGGTATCAGAGCTCGTTCTTGGGCATTATTGATTGTAGCTTGCTTGAATGATGGAGGCAAATACAAGTAGAATGGTATGCTTGAATGGTACTAATTATTATATATGGAAAGGCAAGATGAAAGATTTGTTGTTTGTTAAAAATCTGCATATGCTTGTATTTGCTACACAAAAACCAGATTCAAAAACTGAAGAAGAGTGGGAGTTTGAACATCAACAAGTTTGTGGTTTTATTCGGCAATGGGTAGAAGATAATGTTTATAATCACATTGCTAATGAGACTCATGCTAGAACTATGTGGGAAAAGATTGAATCCTTGTATGCTTCCAAGTCTGGGAACAACAAGTTGTATTTTTTGAATATGTTGATGAATCTAAGATACAAGGAAAGGTCATCCATATCTGATCACTTGAATGAGTTTCAAGGAGTTTTAGATCAGTTGTCAAGCATAGGAATCAAGTTTGAAGATGAAGTTCAAGGACTTTGGTTGCTAAATACTCTACCAGATTCTTGGGAGATATTCCGCATCTCACTTACTAATTCTGCTCCTAATGGTGTGGTAACCGTGCAACTTGTGAAAGGTGGTGTCTTGAATGAAGAAGTGAGAAGAAAGACTCAAGGTTCTTCGTCTCACTCAGAGATGTTGGTTACAGAAACTAGGGGGAGAAGTCAGAATAAAGGCACAAAGGGTAGAGGTAAAAGCAGAAGTAAGTCCAGATCAAGGTACAAAAATGTTGAATGTTATTACTGTCATAAAACAGGGCACATCCAAAAGTATTGCTTTCTTTGGAAAAAGGAGAACAAAGGTAAGCAAGTGAAGAAAGAAAACAATAATGATCGTGTGTCTGCATCACTTGGATGATCTTCTCATTGTAGGATATGAGAATATGATTAATATAGTATCTGATGAGTCTGATTGGGTAATTGACAGTGGTGCCTCAATACATGTTACACCAAGGAAGGAGTTCTTCACATCTTACACTTCAGGTGACTATGGAGTGTTAAAGATGGGCAATGATGGCTTGGCCAAGGTAATTGGTATGGGAGATGTTTGCTTAGAAACTAATGTTGGAATGAAGTTGCTGCTGAAAGATGTCAAACATGCTCCAGATCTCCGCTTGAACTTGATTTCTGTTAGAAAGCTTGATGATGAAGGCTATGTTAGCACATTTGGTAGTAGTCAATGGAAGCTCACTAAAGGCAACTTAGTAGTGGCTCGAGGAAAGAAGACCTCAAGTTTGTATGTGATGAAATCCACAATTTCAAAAAAGGCGATGTGAATGCAGTTGAAAGCAAAGAAGCTTCAGAGTTATGGCATAGAAGGCTTGGTCACATCAGTGAAAAAGGACTAAATTGTTTGGCTAAAAAGGATGTACTTTTTGGTTTGAAGAATGCAGAGTTAGAGAAATGTTCTCATTGCATGGCTGGAAAACAGAGAAGATTATTCTTCAAGAAGCATCCTCCTTCAAGGAAATCAGATTTCTTGGAGTTGGTGCACTCTGATGTTTGTGGTCCATTGAAAGAGAAGTCATTTGGTGGTACTCTTTACTTTGTGACATTCATTGATGATCACTCAAGGAAGCTTTGGGCTTATGCTTTGAAGACCAAGAACCAAGTCTTGGAAAAGTTCAAAGAATTCCAAGTTTTGGTTGAGCGACAAACAGGTAAGAAACTTAAATGCATTCGTACTGATAATGGTGGTGAATATTGTGGACCATTTGATGAGTATTGTAAACAGCAAAGCATTAGGCATGAAAAGACTCCTCCTAAAACACCTCAGCTGAATGGTTTGGCGGAGAGGATGAATAGGACACTAATTGAAAGAGTTAGGTGTATGCTTCAAGCAAAGTCGCTAAGTATTTTTAGTGAAGCATTGCTCACAGCAGTGCATGTGATTAATCTGAGTCTTGCAGTTACTTTGGATAGTAATGTTCCAGATAATGTGTGGTTTGGCAAGAATGTCTCTTATGATCACTTAAGAGTTTTTGGGTACAAAGTATTTGTTCATGTTCCAAAGGATGAGAGATCTAAGTTGGATGTGACGACAAAGCAATGTATCTTTGTTGGGTATGGTCAGGATGAGCTTGGCTATAGGCTCCATGACCCAATTGATAAAAAGCTTATGAGAAGTCGTGATGTGGTGTTTGTAGAAGACCAAACCATAGAAGATATTGAGAAAGTGAAGAAGACCGAATCTCAGCATAACAGTGACTTAATCGACGTAGATTCGGTCCAGCCACCATGTGCACAAGAACTAGTAGAGAATCAGGCCTAGGATCATATGCAAGAAGATGACCATAAGGTTTGTGATGACCAGCAGATGGGAGATCATTTAGATGCTCCAACAGATGATGTTGTTGATGATCAACATGAGATACCTACAAATCCGCCTGTTGTACTTAAAAGGTCTACTAGAAAGATACAACCTTCAACAAAGTATCCTTCTGATGAGTATGTGACCTTGACTGATGGGGGAGAACCTGAATGTTATGAGGAGGCAATGGATAGTGACCAGAAGCAAAAATGGGTTGATGCTATGCAAGATGAAATGCAGGCCCTGTATGATAATCAAACGTTTGAGCTTGTGAAATTGCCTAAAGGTAAGAGAGCTTTCCAAAACAGGTGGATATACAGGTTGAAACATGAAGGAAATTCTTCTTCCCCAAGGTATAAAGCTAGATTGGTGGTTAAAGGCTTTAGGCAGAAAAGAGGGATTGATTATGATGAGATCTTTCTCCTATTGTGAAGATGTCCTCTATCGTGACTGTTTTGAGTTTGGTCATGTGTGTCTTGATTTAGAGATAGAGCAGATGGATGTAAAAACTGCTTTCCTTCATGGTGATCTTGAGGAGGAAATCTACATGGAGCAACCTGAAGGTTTTATAGCAAAAAGGAAAGAAGATTATGTGTGCAAACTCAAGAAGAGCTTATATGGCTTGAAGTAAGCTCCGAGGCAATGGTATAAGAAGTTTGAGTCTGTAATGGGTGAGCAAGGCTACAAGAAGACTACTTCAGATCATTGCGTTTTTATTAAACAGTTTGCCAGTGATGATTTTATTATTCTCCTGTTATATGTTGATGACATGCTTATTATTGGTCAAAATGCTTCAAGAATTGATAGGTTGAAGAAGCAACTTGGGATGTCATTTGCAATGAAGGATCTCGGACCAACAAAGCAGATTCTTGGTATAAGAATCATCCGGGATAGAAAGGAGAAGAAACTTTGGTTATCACAAGAGAAATACATTGAAGCCGTGCTGCAAAGGTTTCAAATGGAGAAAGCTAAGGCTGTTAGCACTCCTCTTGCTGCACACTTCAAATTGAGTTGCAAGCAAAGTCCATCAAATGAAGAAGAGAAGAAAGACATGGAGAGAGTTCCATATGCTTCAGCCGTAGGTAGTTTGATGTATGCTATGGTATGCACTAGACTAGACTTAGCTCATGCTGTTGGTAGTGTTAGCCGTTTTCTTTCAAACCCAGGAAGAGAGCATTGGAATGCAGTGAAGTGCATTATGAGATATCTCTGTGGTACTTCTAGCTTGAGGTTATGTTTTGGAAATGAGAAGCCTTCTCTAGTTGGTTACACTGATTCAGACATGGCAGGTGATATTGACTCTAGAAGGTCTACTTCAGGTTATTTGATTACATTTGGAGGTGGAGCTGTAGCTTGGCAATCTAAGTTGCAAAAGTGTGTTGCTTTATCCACTACAGAGGCTGAGTTCATTGCTATTACCGAAGCGTGCAAGGAGATGCTTTGGATGAAGAAGTTCTTACAAGAACTTGATTTTACTCAAGAGAGGTATGTGCTATTTTGTGATAGTCAAAGTGTCTATCTTCTTGGTAAAAACTCAACTTTTCATTCGAGGTCCAAACATATTGATGTGAGGTATCATTGGATACGTGATGTTTTGAATACAAAGTTGTTGGAACTTGAAAAGGTTCACACCGATGAGAATGGTTCAGACATGATGACAAAATCTTTGCCAAGATGGAAGTTTGAAGCTTGTTGTTTGATCGCCGGTTTGGCGAATACCTCCACATAGTCCTGAGGGGGAGATTTGTTGGATTGGGCTCCCTTCCTATGTGGAGAAAGCGCAAAATGACCAAGCCCATTACCTCAACTTACCTAAGGTAGAGGGGTCTGGTAGGGTTCGGTGAGTGTGTGATCATTTTGTGACAAAGAGAGCAACACAAAGAGAGAGAGAGAGAACACAATGGCTCGGTTTCATATTCCTACTCCGAGCAGCCACCGTAGATCGCCGTTTTCGAAGCCGTCCACCGTTGGATCGAGCTGAAATTTGGACATCAGGTTCTTGACAGGCGGCTCTTCATTTTGAATGGTCGGATCGTCGAGAAAAGCTCTGGAGTATGAGATATTGAGCTCGCACAGAGATTCTATTTTAGTTTGGAGAATCAGTTTTCTAATTTAAGCTATCTCTGTAAATTGGCAGTTGTGAAGTTGTTCACCATTGGATCGGGCTGAAACTTTTATAGCAGGTTCATGGTGTCTGTTTCTTCATTCTGAACAGTTAGATCATCGATACGAGTTTTGGAGTGTGATATATCAATCTCACATCGTAGTTCTATTCTTGTTTGGAGAATCACTTAGCGTTAGTTGTCACGAATCGTTGTTTACGGGCCGTTAACCGTTGGATCGGGCTGAAACTTGGACAGAAGATTTTGGATATATGGTTCTTCATTCTGAACGGTTGGATCATTGAGATAAGGTCCGGAGTGTGAGGAACTGGTCTCAGACAGAAGCTCCAATTTTGGGGTATTTACATATTCCTTGTTCTCTATTTTGAGTATTGGTGTTTGGTTGGTTTAGATTGTTGTTAGCACGATTTGTGCACATATTTGAGACTCTCTTGTATCTATTTTGATCATAGTGGAGCTATTTCTTTGGTCTGAATGATCCGTGGTTTTTGTCTCTCACATTGAGGGAATTTTTTCATGTTAAAAATTTGGTGCATTATCCCTATTGCTCTGGTTTATTGTGTATGTTGATTGCTGCGATAATTTACTTTGGTATACATTCTTTTGTTCTTGGAAGTTGAGAATTGTGTTTAAGTTCCCAACAAAAACACCATTCAATCATCATCGGATATAACAATAGCTCCCAATATCAGATGTACTAATCAAATATGTAATTTTAGCTATTTGGAATATCGTTGCTCTATTTCATTATGTACAAATTCGAGCGCATGAACTTGATGCAACTAAAAGGACAACCGAATCTTGCAGATGAACAATTCCAATTTAGATCCCAAAAAATGAAAAACAGAATGGAAAATTTCAAAACAATACAAGATTAAATACTCTATAGATGCTTACCATTTTTCACACAGAAAACAAAGACAACCGCACACCAAAACACAACCAAATAACCAATCAAAAACCCATCATCACCATGAACAACACAATCCTTAGGCTCAATACGTACAATCTCATCTAAGCTTTGCAACAAACAAAACGCCCTATCCCTTTATTAGCAGCAACCCCATCATCACCCTCGTGACAAACATGAACCTCCTTCTTGTGGTGCTTGTGCTTCTTCTTGGTCTGATCCTTAGGCACTGTTATTGTCAACACCCCATTACGCATCGATGCCTTGACATCGTCGACCTTTGCATTCTCCGGCAACCTGAATTCCCTAGAGAACACCCCGCTCATCCCTCTCTCCCTGCAATGCCACTTGATGAGCTTCTTTTTCTCTTCATCCTTCTCTTCTTCTCCTTGTTCTTGCTGTTCTTCCTCTTCTCTTCTCTCTGCTCTGATGCAGAGCACTCTGCCTTCACGCACTTCTACCTTCACGTCCTCCTTGGTGACACCAGGGAGATCGATTTCGAAGATGTGAGCGTCACGGGTCTCCTTCCAATCCATTAGGGTGTTCGATTCTGCACCCATTTGGTCAGAATTCCCGTAGAGAAAAGATGGATCAAAGAGGCCACTCTGGCTCAACAGAGTTTGAAACAGAGACATTTTTTTTTCACCTCTTCCCTTTATGTTTCCTCTGTTTTGTGTTTGTTTATGAGGCAGTGAGTGGCGATTGAACGCTTCTGAGGTATATTTTTTCTTTTATTGGTTTGGTTTTTTTCTTTTTGTTTCTGATGAACTTGGTGTGTGGTTATGTGCACTTATATAAGGGTGAAGTATCATGTTCGTGAAAATTCTGGAGTGGAATGAATTTCTCGAGAAAAAAGGAGTGTTCTGAATCCGACTCGTGAGCCATAGTCCACTGTTGCACTTTTGATGATTGGTGTTTAAGTAAATTAACCTCCGTTGAAGAAACGTCTGGGCGTTACTAGAAAACTAGAAACGGAATGAAACCTCAAACTCTGAACGTGCTATTTTTTTTTTCCTAACAAATAGAAGTTAAAATTAATTTGATGACTTTAATTTCTATGTTCCAATTATATATCGTAACAATAAAAATGATTATATCTCACACCACTGTCACTCAGAGTTACGAAAATAAGATTATTTAATTAGATAATTTTGTGAAAAAGTTTTACTAATGTATAGAAATTAAACTATTTTATATATATTAATTTGGTTTTAACATTTTGAATTTTCTCATTAATGTTATCTTTTTATTAAAATTAGAGTTTAATTTTTTTATTTAATTTTTTTTACAATAAAAGAGTTTTATACTA
This sequence comes from Dalbergia cochinchinensis, assembly GCA_031216125.1. Taxonomy (NCBI): domain Eukaryota; kingdom Viridiplantae; phylum Streptophyta; class Magnoliopsida; order Fabales; family Fabaceae; genus Dalbergia; species Dalbergia cochinchinensis. Next base: position 31,665,539 of record CM062374.1, on the reverse strand, counting down.
TCATCCAATTAAATCCTCTTATTTGTACTATACCATATTTGTTGATGTGACAAATTGCAATTGGATGACAATCTGAAAATGTTTTACATGGTGTATCAAACATAAACTTTTAATTTTTTTAATAATAACTCCTAATTTTTATGCACTAACAATATATAATTTTTTTAGGATAAATGTATTTTACCCCTTAAACTTTGGATCATGTGTAATTTACACCTTGACTTTTCAAAATGTGTATTTTGACACCGTAAACTTTTTAAACTGTGCAAAAACTCCTCTTTATAATTTTGGTAACTAATGAATGTAAGATTTATATACACTTAACCCCCTGATATTTCTAATTTATGCAACCTAACACCTTGTATGTGAATATTATGTGCAATTAACACCTTAATTTTTTTATTGTATGCAACTCGACACCTTGCTATGACTTAAAGTTTTGCACTATTTGAAAAATAGGATTTTTTGGCACAATTTAGAAAGTTCAGGGCGCAATACACGCTTGTTTAATCAAATTATTCCAATTGAATAACTTTTCAAATAGTTGGTATGAAAGCCAACCACCTAAATTAATGTGACAATATATAATTGGATGACATTATAAAACCTTTTTATATTATCAATGTATAGAAATTAAACTCTTAAAATTATTAGTAATTGTTTATATAATTTAACAATACTTTTATGTTAATTTGGTAAAAATTATAACTTTTATTACCTAAAATGATAAATAAGCAAGGATTCAATTTTGAAACAATAGCAATCTAAAAAGATTTTATACAATTATCCATTCATGTAATGCTATATCAAGAAATATGTTAATTTTTACTCTATTACTTGAAATGTCATATTAAAAAAATATTATTGGATGATAGTGTAATATTCTTTTATAATATCAATAAATTAAAATTAAAATCAATAAATAATATGACAGTATATTAATGTGTGCATCAAGTAAGACAAATTGTTATAAAAATTTAAATATTAAGATAAAATCAAAATCCAAATTATTTTAAAACTATACTAATATCAATTTTAAGATATTAGGATCGAAAAGAATGTTTACTCAATTCAAATAATGCTACATGATACCTTGCCATAATGGAAACCATTGTAGGTTGTTGGTGAAAATATATCTTTTTCCCTTCACAAAATATTTAAATATTTTATTATTCATACAATGTATGGGATAATTAATAGTAAAAGAAGTTTATTGAATATTAAACTCATTTATCTCCATTTAAAAAAGAAGAAAAATTGAAGTAACCTCCTTGTACTTTAGGATGGGTGCAGTTTAGCCCTTACTTTTCCAAATGAGCATATCGACACCCTATAATTTCTAAATAGTGTGAAATACACCATTTATTAATTTTGTACACAAAATTACCCTCATCTTCTATCCCCAATTTTTGAGCCTAAACCCTCTTCATCCCAAAAATCCAAAAAGACAACCTCTATTACAATCTATAAACACATTCAAACCAAACTATCAAACAAAAACAGCAAACAACATCATAATAAATCATTTCACAATATCATCGTCATTCACAATATCACCTACTACTACTGCTACCACAATGCAAGTGAAAGAGAAGGGGAAAGTGGACGGAGAAAGAAGGTTGATGGTGGAGGCAATGCAATGATAGTGGCACTGGCAGTGCTAGGGCAAGGATGGTGATGCATGCAGTGGTCATGGAAGCATGACCTTGATGTCAATCCTATATCATGAAAGTGAAGCCTGGCCGTATGCTTTGGCTCAGCTCTGAGAACTCCAATTCCTTTTGCAACTTCACTGATGCCAAATTCGATGCCATGACACTTATGCTATGGGGAATCTACTACACCACACTCTTTCCAAGATCATTCCACCCCAGCAGGTTCCCATTATTTTGATTTTGATGGTGGCCATGACTGTTACTGTTAGTGCCCCTCCTGTTAGTAATTGTGCCCTAAGCCATTTATAAAATAATGTTTTATTCATTTTATTATTATTATATTTTCATGTTGCATATAATAATAAATATATCCCTAGTTGATTATTTATATCATGATGTGAGACTAATATAAACTTAATTGATAATTATGAGATAATTATATGTATGATATAAAATTAAGCTTATAGGTATTTATTAGAGAATAAGACACTGGATAGACCTATTATGAGATCACTACATGGATTAATGTCATAACTGATTCTCATAATAGTTATATCAATAAATTCTCATACCTGAGTTTACATAGTTTCCTACATAAAGAATATTATTTTATGACATAATCAAACATTATATATCTTTAATCAAATAATTATAAAGATTGTGGTTGAATATAATGTAAATTAAGTTCAAGATAGTAACTAAACAAGAAGGGATTTGTCCATCTTTTTGAGAAAGATATCAACTAGGCTCCTCGACAAGTGAGGCAGAGAAATGCATGGCTATGCTCAAATGAACTAAAGGAGTCATCAATGTCATTTAATTTATTAGTCTACTTGGAGATCGAGAAATTATATTTGAACAATATAAAGATGACATTGCCCATACCTTTATGTTCAAATTAGATATCATGCGACAAAAATATTATGATATATTCTATTGGTTAAGTTAATATGGACTTTTAATTTACTATTACTTGGGTCAGTCATAATGTTTTGTTAGAGACCACTTATAACTTATAGGCATAATAGTGGTATTGGGCTACTGCCAACGTAATGAAAACCTATTGGGTCGCACACTAAGAATGTAACAAAGGGATTAAGTTTGATTAAGAATTCAAATTTTAAATATATATATATATATAAAAGATATGTTATCTATATGTTAAATTTGTGATTTTGTTTTATATTATCAGATAATATTAATTTGAAATCTGATGATAAATATATCGGATATTGTGGAATCAGATTTAAAAAGATTTATTTTCAGATTCTAAAAGATAAATATTTTTTAAAACTAAATATCATTTTCCTAATTAGTTAGGAATGTATACCTCTCTATAAATAGTAAAGACAGGGATGATGAAATTTTAATCCAATTCTCAATATGACAAATGATGAACAAATGTTATAATAGATTAGGTGACAGAGTTATCTAGAACAATAGAGACTGATGAGTCTATGGTAGTTTGCTTCCTTTGTCTTGTGAATGAAAGCCAAGCAGAAGAGAGAATGCAGAGAGAGAGCTCCTCCTATCACCCCTTCAGTTGCTAAGAACAATGTATGGTCTCAATAAAGCAACAGTATATAATGATCAGGGTTAGGAGTAGGGCCCTTTGCAGGTTAGAAATAAGATGGGCCAAGCCTGGCCATTATAGCTAAGCCTAATAGCAATAACCAAAATAACACCATATCCACTGATAACAACAAATTAAAATCAAGCCCAATAACAAAATTAATCACAAAATGGGCTAAATAACATGGCTAAATAATTTTGGTATCTAATTAATTTGGCATCAAAATAAATACTATAGTAAAATATGATTTATGCTAGTCCATACACGTAGAATATCCAACGTTCTCCCACTTGGACAACATAAATCAAAACATCATGATATACCAGATTAATCAATGATATACACCCACAACAAGATGTCAAAATAAGCCAACATAAATTACGAAAAGGTACAAAATGGAACTACAAGCATCTCAACAATGCAAAAAATCATACTTGAAGGAATAATGATATCATACATTGCAAGACACCTATATTCTGTGACCCAACAACAAAGTGGAATATGGATAAATGGGAAAGCTAAACAAAACGGCATGCCAAAGTCTTAACAAAGTGCAATTTCCCAACAAAATGGCCTAAGCATCTACCCAAGATGCTAAATGAGATATAACAAATCTCAGCACAATAATAAAATGAGATTGGGTCCAAAATGTCTCATAATGTGCTATATTAACATAAGAGTATGCACAACACCAACAATAATAAATAATAACAACAAAATATGATATCATAAACATCTAGTCAAAGTGCTCTCCGAGATTCAACAAAAAAGTCTTAGGATGACAACAAATTGGAAATGTGTCCAAAATATTTCAATAATTTGCCATTATACCAATTATATCGATAATTCTGCTACACAAGCTTAAATGGCAATAACATATGAGGTCACAATGAATATATAGAATGAGCTCCCACTAACCCAAAACACCAAAGAGACCTTGATATACTCATATGAGTTTTGCAACCAACAATAAACTTTAATGGCTAGCCTTTGGTTAGGGGATCAACAATAATAAGTTCTACAATAATTCAAGAAGAGTTTATCACAACTTGACAAATTAATCTCAAAACAACAACATGATGATAATAATAGTGCACATTTCTCCCTTTAATCCAATATATTATAAACATTCCCATTAGAGGTCTCAAAATTTTTAAAAATACTCTAATGGTACAATAAATAATAGTGGGATCAATGATAACTCTATAGTAAAGTACTTAATGTAAGTTTGAACTTATCATTATACTCTGTAGCAACAAAAGTATAAAATAGAGAGACACAAAAGTACAGAGTCATTTTTATTTGTAACAGAACCTCACAGAATTATTTAACATGCTCTGTTTAACAACCTGAGGAGATCATCAATGTCCAATTGACATTGTACAACAAATATCTCCTCTCTATCATTGCAAACTAATAATCAAATGCTCATTTGAGCACAAAGCAAGTTGCTAACGGAAGCATTTTACCCTACAAACCAACAGTCAGGACATAACAAAAAATAAAGTCTTTAACTTCCACTACAACAAAATTTCAACATTAATGGGAGCAATATCATGAGATAACCCAAGAGACTCAACAATGTCCTTTTTGTAGGTCTTGCACAATACAAAATGACAGAACGACAAGAGAAGGAGAAAACCATACAATAGAATATTATAACGAGCATAAAATTAATTTGGTTTTCTCATGTTCAATTAATTTGGGTGATTAATTAAACTAAAGTTCTTGTATCATTGCAATCCAGCCAAAGGGTCCCAAATCACAACATACAAAACTCTGCAACTTGACAGAGAAAAATAATAACAATAATATAAAATATTTAAATAATTTAATTCAAATTATTTTCTCTATCATCTAATGATTATGTCAAATAATATCACACCGAAGGGTGTGTTCATTATCAGCATAACCCAACAATATTTGCAATCAAACACAAAAATTATATCAGATAATGTTACACCAAAGGGTATATTCACTATCTACATAATCCAACAATATTTGCAAAAGATTTATAAAATATTAGATTGCTACAGAATTGCCCAACAAATAAGTAATTACTCCTACTATTTTTCTAGAGCTAATGCTCATACAAAACAAAATCATGCTGTTAGAGTTAGTACCGAGAGGATACTGAAAACTCTTAAACCATGATTATCAACTCATTAAGAATTATACAATAAAAACAAACCAAAGGGTAAGTTCATTATCAATATAATTCTTAATGCCACAACAGTTACAATATTATTCAAAAGTAATAATCTTAAATTAGCCATAATAGGCAATACAATACAGTCAAAATGGGAGTAAAACTAAAATTTGAATATATCCAAGAAAATACTCATAATGTACCGAAAAATACATGATAAAAAAAATATAAAATTGTGAGCTAAACTCCCCTCAAAATAAAACAACATTGAATGTAAAACAAAACATAAAGAGATTTTCAAATTCATAATTATTTTCTTATTTCATAATGGTATATAACGTTACCTCAAAACAACTTTCTCTTTATGCCAAATGGAATTTTAGCCAAAATCAAATAACATTATGACTATAACAAATTTTACGTAAGCAGCGGAAACAACCAAAACTCAATATTTTCAAAATCACAATGTGCTATAATATTTTTACACATAATAATTTTGGATTTTCAAATTAAACCTAGTACTAATTTATGCAAGTCTATACAATCCACATACTCTCCCACCTAGACTGCATAAATTAGATGACAAAATTTTTACAAAAGAATTATTTAATATAATATGAGAGAAAAGAGTATAATCATGCTCCTAAACTTTATACAAGGGAAAACTCAAAATATTAAATCAAATCAAACAATTGTAGTTCCCCATAAAATTACAATACATAATTATATTTTCCCATATGGAACATGATATAAAATATTAGATGAGATAATTCATAGTTTCCAAAATTACATAATACACTTTATCACAATCGGTCCTGCGAAGATGACCTCACAATTATGAAAAAAATACCCAATAGAATATATAGCTAAACTATATCAAGTTCGAGATTATAAATTTAACAATATACCAAATAATACCATAACAATACACAAAATATATATCTGACCTGATCTAGTGAACCTATGCACCTGTCGTGCTCAATCATCAAATGGGTCTCTCCCATCAATAGTATAAAATAAGTAAGTTCATGAGTCTCCCCATTTAAATTTAACAAGAAAGTACATAGCTTAACTATACTCACTCTAGCAATATACTCAAAGGAAGCACAACATTTTTCCAATATATAGACAAAATAAATCAACTTCGGGAGTACATAAAATATGATATGCCAGATATTTCCGAATATTCACAAAAATTGAACTCCAGATTTAAGAGTGCCCCCACCTTTTAACATTATAAAATCTGGAAGGATAAAATAAATAATTTCAGAATATTGAAATGATTAAAAGGTATAGAATTTATTTTCTAACATATAAAACATGATTCAATAGTAAAATAAAATATCTTAGAATTTTTTTAACAGAGAACATTATTGTACGTAATCAATATATATATATATATATATATATATATATATATATATATATCCAAATATAATATTTCTGAGAGTGTGAGAGTTGTAATGTGCCCAATGACATCAATATGATTCTCTCAAAACACAATGTATAAAGTATCTTGTTATTTCTTTAATAGAAGCTATCAGAGTAATATTTCTCATTATTTAATAATAATAACGCTTTACAATTTGATGTGCAATATACTAAATATAAATACCACAAAATTATCTCAGTGATTAAATCAAATAAACTCTGAGAGTCTATTTCAAACAAGATGCCCAATAATCTATACTCAATTATTTAAGCTTTAAAACACTTATAGAGCACTTGTTGTTCCAGCAATAATGACACAGTCATATACACCAGTCATCATCATCATCATCAGTTGAAATAGATCCCAATAATACTGTCACAAAATGGTCTAAAATAGCACATCTTAGAAATATGTCACATAATTTTATAATAACAATATGACATAATCACAATAATCAATAATATGCATATAATAGAACACAATTATTAAATTAACCAAATGATATCAAATTTGAGATTGTACTGTATATACTATGCCTAACAGTATTAGAAATATGCATAAAAAAATTTCAGACCAAAATTTGAAGAGTACCCAATATTTTTAAGCAATATATGTAATGAAAAATTAACAATAATTATTTCTGATACCTAGAAAAATAAATAAAAATTATCAATAATTCCAAAATATCAGAAAACCCCTAAATGAAAAAAGAGGGCCAAAACGGGCCCTAGATGGGCCCACACTCACCCCAGCGCCTAGGCTTGCGCGTGGGAGTGGCTCCACATCACTGTTCATCATCTCTCACCTCTAGCCGAGTTCTGGGACGGGTTGAACATGACCCATCAGACTCGAAATGGGTCGATCGTGATATCTCGCTCGGTTCTCAACCAAATCGAGTGATTTTGGTGTCTATAGATTCCTCTTTCAATACTCTACAAAACCCATATAAGATTGTTTCGAACCATAGCCTATAACATCTCAGAAAATTTCACGAAAAACTAAGTGGGTTGCCTCAATTTTTTGGTGATTTCTCTCTCAATATTCGATGAAAAAAACATGATTTTAGTGTCAATAGGTTTGAAAGTTCATCGTCTACAAAAGCCCTAAGGTAATGGAAACAATTTCACACATGCATGGGTAGAGCATCTCCAAATCCGAATCAGGTCCAAAGGTTAGGTTCGTATTTTCAAAACTAAAATTCTCTCTGTACACTAATCCGTTTGATAATATTTTTACGTCGATTTTCTCAGGAAATTATCAGTAACAAAAGCCCTCGATCAATTTTGAATTTAATTGGTAAAATTACAAAAACCCAAATTGATATATTAGGCTTTATTTCATATACGAAAATACATTATCAACACCTAATCTAGAACAATAATATCACTGCCATATTATAATTGGGTTGGCTCTGATACCACTTGATGAAATTTTAATCCAATTCTCAATATGACAAATGATGAACAAATGTTATAACAGATTAGGTGCCAGAGTTACCTAGAATAGTAGAGATTGATGAGTCTATGGTAGTCTGCTTCCTTTGTCCTGTGAAAAAAAGCCAAGCAGAAGAGAGAATGCAAAGAGAGATATCTTCCTATCACCCCTTTAGTTGCTAAGAACAATGTACGATCTCAATGGGGCAACAGTACATACTGATCAGGGTTAAAAGTAGGGGCTTCTATAGGTTAGAAATAAGATGGGTCAAGCCTGCCCATTATAGTTAAGCCCAATAGCAATAATCAAAATAACATCATATCCATTGATAACAACAAATTAAAATCAAGTCCAATAACAAAATTAATCACAAAATGGGCTAAATAACATGGTTCAATAATTTTGGTATCCAATTAATCTGGCAGCAAAATAAATACTAAAGTAAAATATGATTTATGCTAGTCCATACACATAGGATATCCAACAAGGGATTTCAGTTTCAGTGTATGACACAACTACAAAAATCACGAACAAATTAGGGGAAACCCGACAATCACAATTTGGGATCGTATTAAGCTAGCACTCGACAACCCCTTGTGACCATTTATGTGTGGATACTAATAGAGGGTGGTTGTTAAGGGGCATTTATACTACTATCTTGCTTCTAAACCTTAACTTTTTGCATAAGTTTTACTATGTTATGGATGCAATTAATAAGGATTTTAACTTGTCCCTCATTGTATAATTTTAATAGAATTATCAATTTTTGCACTGATTTTGGGGATGATTTGTAATTACACCTTGTTGCATTTAAATTTTCTCTTTGGGTATGATTTTATGTACAAGAGCTTTGGATCAAGTGCAAAATATCAAGAACAAGGTTAGGAACTCTTGGAAAGTAGCTTGAAGCAACAAGGAAGAAAAAGCATGGAGGCTCACATTCGGGTGAGTGCTGCAGCACTTGGCAGAGTGACAACCTTCAATTTCTTAGCCTCATCATTTTGGTATTTAGCGCTACAGTGGTCGTGTGACAGACGAGATATTAGATCACTTACCTGTGTTTGGGCTTTACTTTGGGCTATTTTAGAAAGTAGTATTTAAAAGATTGACACAATTATTTACCTTAGTTTTTTACTAGCTTGGGCTACAGATATTAAATTGTTATTATTATCTTTCTACACCTCTCTCTATCATCTTCTTATCTACTCTTCTCTCTGTTAGGGATTCCATAGGCAAATTGCTTTGTTCTTGTGGATGGTAGCAAGTATTGTTGTTGTTATTTCTAGATATTCTTTTAGATTCATTGATTGTAATCCTCTAGAGATGGAGGAGTAAATTTCTCTTACTACTGTAGGGATTTTCGGATGAATTGGGATGAATTTTGAGACCTTTGTTTATATTGAATACATTTATTTTCTCAATATTCTTCAGTTTCTATTATTATAATTATTATGGTGATTGCTATAATTTTTATTGGAATAACTAAATTGGTGATTATCGTTTGGGAAACCCTTTGGGTATAAATTGATAGACCTATTGGTTTATATTTGAGGGGGAATATTAGAATTAACCTTCCGATTGACAATTAGGTTATAGCAATTGATACCTTAAATCACTGTAATTTTCAATTAAATTGAGATCTCGTTTGTTGATTATTTTCATTGGTCAAATTCTAAGGATCGATTGATCACTAGTAGAATTACTAGTAATTAATTATCAATAGCCACTAATGAGTTCAATATTTGGTCAATGATAATTAATTTCAATTCTAGGAATACCTTGCACTAGTGCTTTTTTTATTGTTGCTATTATTTTTTTAATTTCAATTGCTTAATTTTCACTCTTCAAAACCCCTAATTTTCCTAACTAAGTGATAAGGCTGCCTTAAGAGACAACCTAGGTTGTACATTTTACTACATTTTTTATGTGCAACTTAGCATTAAAACAATTTATAATCTGAGGTGGTAGGCGATAGCCTCTGTCAGTGGTCATTTATTGATCAGCACCTAAAGTCCAAATACGAGCATTAAGATCTGTAAAACATGCTCCTAGGTACATAATTCTATCTCCACCTTTGAACTGATTAAATCATGTAGATCTTGTTCGGGTTTTGTAATAAAATTTTAAATTTTGTTGTGCAATCCATACCTACGATTGCATAAAAACCCCACACCATCTCCTCCTCCATTGGTGACCCACTTCCAATCTTAGTTTTATTGAGGCCACCGCTTTTCCTTCTTATTCTTCGCTTGGCATGACTATTGGGAAGCTTCATTTCACTACTGCTATTAACAGTGCTTTGCATGATGTCATGACCCAACTTAAGAATGTGATTGACATGTGAGGGATTGGGTCCCTACATAAGCCTCTAGTTGTAAAACTGTGTAACAACAATAATATGGGACAAAGCCAAACATAATTAATAAAATAGCTAATAGTAGAAAAAAAATAAACATAATAATGTGCATGTCCAGTATCTTACCTACATAATTACTGGAGCATGACTATAACTACATGAACCTATATATAAGCTTCACTTTGAAGCGAAACTCACCAAAAGATGCTGAAACACAACTAAAGAGGATCTTGTAGTACAATTGAACCTGTAGTTGTATTTGTAGGGGAAGAAAAGAAAAGGGTGAGTTCATCAAAACTCAATGAGCGGGTCTTCACTCATAACCCACATGGGACAATTATAAAATACCTATAATATTTTAATATTTAAGTACTTAACTATATTGAAAATAACTTTTCAACTGTATTCATATCAATAGCTAGTAGAGAAATAAGAGCTAAACTAAATATATATTACTGTGCTAAGCTGATAACTGAAATTGATGGGGACCTAACATAAGCGGGCACCACATTGGATTCTTTACTTTAACTGGGGTTGAGCTAATCCTCTGGCAGACCATTTGATACCAAGGTTAATGATCCTCCAACCATTAACTCATTATTTTGTTTCTCACTAATTATTGACTAAAATTAATATTCAACATCTTTCACTGTTTATGTAACTCATACTAAGGTAGGGTTCATGTAATTTTCTAATTGAAAAATAATTCTAACACATACCTATAGCAAGTATGGTCCCATGAGCTTTTTAAAATAATAATTTTTTATGATAACTATGAAAACAATAGTTTTTTAAAATTGCTATAATCCATGAAAACATGTTTCTTGGCATAGATCATTCTAAAATCTCATAAACAATTTTTATAATGCTGGGAAAGTACTAATAATGGCCAAAAGTATAGTTATAAGCTTAAACCCACTCATTATTGATAGTTGGGAGTGCGCTTCTATTGACAACTTAACTTTGGGGAGCAAAGATGGCATCGATAATTGCCAAAGAGTAAAATAAAAACATAAACAAAATGACAATAACCATAAAAGCTAAATTTGGAATGGTAGGGAGAAAGAATTTTGTGAGAAAACTATGCCTGATAACGCCCTAACTCACAAACTTGATAAAAAAAAGGAAGAAAAACTGGCTAAAATTTGTGAAAATCACTTATCAGAAGCTTAGGAGAGGAAGGAGAACGAAAGAGAAATGCGAGGGAGAGACACAGAGAAGGTTAGCAGTGGCTAGGGTGTGAATCCCGAGCCTAAGGATGAGTTTATATAGCATATAGGGCGTTTTAATGAAATTACATCATTTTGACATGAAATGGTATTAGGGCCACTATAGTGGTGGCCCTGGACCGCTATAGGAGTTGACATAGAAAAAGGCTAACATCTAATAACTGCTATAGCAATTTCCAGAGGCCATGGCCTAACAAACCAAACCACCTGACTGCTATAGAAGTCTATAATCGCTATAACAATCTTAAAGGATCCTAATTCTATGCTTTTGATGTTTTCATGTGCTTGGGGCCTTCCCAGCGATACGGATAGGTTCCGGGGGACCCTAAGACCGTAATTGTAATATCTCAAATAAGAAATTTATTAGGATATGAATTATCATTATTATTACTTATTTTTACTATATTATTATTATTATTATTATATATGTTAGATGAAACGAGATGCACGAGTGTATATTATTATTATTGTTGTTGTTGTTGTTATTGTTATTGTTATTATTATATGATGTAGCATTACTGTAGGAATGCATGTAACAATACATGTTATTATTATACACATATATATGTGAGATGATTGCACTCAGTTTATTATTAAAGCGAACATGTTGCACGGTTACCATTTTAATAATATTATAACATATTATCATTTTAATAATATTATCATATATATATATATATATATAAAAAGTTGAAGCGAGTTGTACGCGGTTTCATTTTTAATATTATTATTATTATTATAATACACACACACACATGAAAGCAATGAGCAAAGTAGCATGGGACGCATTGTAGTTTCATTTTTTTTTTATTTTGTACTGTTCGTTAGTATATATTTGATACATCATAATACTCCTAAATATTTTAAAGAACCTTAGCCCCCAAAGGAATTTTCCCTAGAGAGAGAAACGTGACTTCTCTCAACTTTCTCTGGTTAATCTCGTCCGATAAGTGATTTTCATGGAATTTAGTCTATTCATTTCCCTTTTTATCTAGTTGGTGAGTTTGGAAACTGTCAAGTATAATTTTCTCACAATATTTTTCTTTTCTACCATCCCAGACTCAGTTTGGGTAATAAAAATCAAATTGTTTATATTTTCATTATATTGTTTGGCAGCTACCAGTGCCAAGCTCCTCAAAGTCAAGTTGTTAGTGGAAACACACTCCCGACTACCAACAGTGAGTAAGTTTAAGCTCATGACCATATTTTTTGTCATTATTATTATTTTCTCATATTATATAAATTATTTATGAAATTTTCAGATGATTTATGCCAAGAAATATGCTTTTATGGATTATGAAAATTTTAGAAAATTATTGTTTTATAGTTATCATAATAAATTATTATTTTAGAAAACTCATGGGACTATACTTGTTGTAAGTATGATTTAGATTTATTTTATCAGCCAGAAAATTTTATGAATCCCAGTTTTGTATGAATAGTAAGAACACTAAATTTTGTTACTATTAATTTTTAGCCAATAAATAATAAGAAATAGATCAGTGAGTTAACGGCTATAGGATTGATCATTAACCTTGGTATCAAGTGGTTTACTAGAGAACTAGCTCATGCACAGTAAGGAACCTAGTATAGTATCCATTTATGAAACTTAGTTAAGTGCCCATCAAATTAGCTATTGGCTTAAATTCAATTATTCATCTTAGATATTTATGTATGAAATAATTCTTGTTTCTTTACTAGTTATTGTCATGGATTTAGTTAACTTATTGTTTTAGTACATTATATGAAATTATATATAAATTGTTTTACATCAATTGCATGTATATATTATGGATTTTTGTTGTTGTCCCATGTGGGTTATGAATGGAAGCTCACTCACTGAATTTTGATGAACTCACTCCTTTTTTTCTCCCTTTACAAATACAACTATAGGCTCAATTGTACCACAAAATCCTCTACAGTAGTGCTATAGTTCTTTTGGTAGCTTCGCTTTGGAGTACTGGAGCTTACTGTTAGTTATGTCAGTTAGTAGTGCTCCAATAATTGTGCAGGCAAGAATTAGCCAGTCACGTTATCAGAGACTTCTGTGGGGATCAAATCCCTCATGTGCCGGTCACGTTCTCTAGGTGGGTTGTGACAGTAAAAACTTATCTAAAGACACGTGGACTTGGAATATCATAAATGATAAAGGGATACAAAGGTGGTGAGGGAGACAAAGAGTGCATATATTGGAAAAGGAAAGATGGTTGTGTTTTTGGAGTTGGGGATGAAGTGAGATTTAGGGTTAGGAATCAAGGAATGGAAGATGAGGGTGATTTTGTAAATAAAATTAATGAAGAGTGTATTTCTCACCATTTGAAAACAGAAGGTGTCAATATGATCATTTTTAAAAGTCAGGGGCTAAAATGCACCCATCCTAAAGTTCAAGAGAGTTAATTGCATTTTTTTCCCTTTAAAAAATTATTCTTCATACATGTTTATACAATAAAAAATGTTATTACATTTCTTTAAATAAATATACTAATTCCTATAAAATACAATGCTAAATAAATAATTAGAATAAGAGTAGTACTGTAAATAAATAAGTTGTCTGATATTGTCCATGTAACATACATATTATAGAGGAAATAGAATCGTAACAAGCCTTTAGAGTTGAGCTAGCGGTCAAGGATTGGTTAGTAAGTATGGGGTCATAGATTCAAACCTCGTTAATTTCAAATTTCAGTGTACCGAAAAGAAAAAAAAAGAAAAAAAATCATAACTAGTGATCAACTTTACAATCATAATCAACTGTAATATCATAACATCATGTCTTCATGATCTACAAAATACTACCATATTTATATATTAAGTAATCACATATATGGCATGATTTTAATATATATAATGTTGATAAGAATATATGAATATCAGAGTTAAACATACATTTGTAGTAATATTCCCAAATATTTCTTTGTATACTGCATTTATTGTGCAATTTTCATCTATGTAATCATCATTCTCCAGGAGAATTCTTAAACACTGCTTAATTTTTATTCTTGAAAGAGTCACATATAATTGTCCATGAGTAAACACTAATCTTAGAGTGATCACCATGATACGGAAAATAGAAAAGTCTTTTCTAGAAGGACTTTCATCTTCTTTAGGATTTTGAAAAATTGTTTTAACAGTCTTATCACTAGATCTCTTGAAAGTTGCCTTGGTAGAAACAATGAGATTGTTGTTCTATTTAAAATTCTCATAATTATTTTACTTATCCATTCTAGAGGCATTAGCTACAAAAGATCCTTTTATTGGGCTTCATTTGTATATCTAGATGATCAAAGGGATTCCTTTTTCTACTATATCAATGATGACCATGAAAGCATTATTTTGAAATCCTTTTGCAACATGGAGATAAAACAATGATCTTGAAGCCAGGGGAAGATGCTCCCTTACTTTTAAGAAAAATGGAAAATAACTCAATTGGGCATTTAGGATCTGTTACCATTGATAAAGGGTGGTAACGAGTTCATATTAAACTACACTGTATGTAGATGGTGTATCAAATAAAGAGAATTTTGGGGGATAATAAAATATAAATATCAGATAAAATTGAATATTAAGATAAAATTGATGAGAAAAATGCATAGTTGTTTTTATACTATTATCAACTAAGATAGTAATTATGTACTAAATTTTGAAGTAAAATACAAGGTCTTTTTTTGGTCAACATGTACAAGGTCTTCAATTCGGTAAACTATTCGAGTATTTTAGGTTTCTAAATTGACAAATACATGCAAGCGGCCAATGAATCTAGTCAAATGTTTATGACATGAAATAATTCTATTTTAACACTCACATGGGTATAGACATCCATGTAGGTCCCATATGATGTGAGAAGAGAGAGAGAATAATTGGAAGAAAAAGTAAGTGGTGGGACCCATGTTATTTGTGAATAGGGTGTTTGGGTGTTTGAGAAAATTAAGTGTTAAAATACTGAGGTTATTATGCCATGGCTCTAGCATACTTTAGTATTACCAACCAAAACAAATTGTGTTTTGTTTTGGGCTAAGGTATGAATCCTTCTATATGTAACGTCATTAATCTTTTGCCCCATAGCCAAGGGGCACTACATCAAAGAAAATTGTTGCTTAAAAGTAAGGAGCACCCTGTTTGATCCCTTGAGACTTTTACATTGAATTATTTTGTCCTTTTAAAAAAAATTAATTTCATGACCCCTCAAGATTGAAAATAATATATACATTAGTCACTCTCTTAGTTCTTCGCTAGTGAGTTTACACACATGACACAATACAATAATGATGTATCATTAAAATGTTATGTGCAAGCAATGTGATGATGGTTTAGAATATATTGCACTCATTTTTATGTATAAAATTGTATAAAATGAGTCATTTTATAACTTATAATAAAAATTTAAATGACTTATTGTAATAGAGATTTAAATAACTCATTTTGTAAATTTTCACACTAAAATGAGTTATTTTAAACTCAAATATACTTCAAATAACACATACCCCACTTAACATCCTGTTAATGGGTCAACGTGTAATTCTATTAGTATTTAAAGGATCAAATATGTGTAGAGGACTAATATGTTCTATTATTAAAATATTGATAAATCATGAGATTAGTTTTAGTTTTAGAGGGATTAAATTATCTTATGAATTTTTTTGATGGATTAAATGGGCAATTAACTGGAAAAATATTATTTCATCTCTTTTAATGCATGAAATTTTAGTCATATATCTAAATTATATTTTAATGGATAAAAATCAGGTATAGGAGAAGATTCATCCCAATCTAGAAAGTGGGATATATCTCTAGACTTATCGAGTACGACAAAATACTTATAAATTGACAGATAAGACCCTAAAATCTGAACTCAAATTATGGTGATATATAAGTGAAAGACTAGTCAAATGAATCTTTTCACATACCATGTAAATTACTAATATTTACTTCAACAATATTTTTACTATTACAATTAAAATATCACACCTAAAATAATTCAAAATAGGTTTTTCTTTTGCTTTTTTACCTTAAACGTCCATGCTCATCCACGACTAAATAAAAATTTTCGTTCTTTGGAATCAGTATATGTTTAGCACAAAGTAATATTAAATCTACCATAATACAAAAGGTATAAGTTCAACTGCAAAAGGTTGTTCTTCCAGTGTTTTTTTTTATAAAAAAAACGAACACAAAAACTCTGATCCTATATGCATTAATAAATTAATACCATGCAACTGCCGAATTAAAGCTTCTTTTTGTTTTTTTTTTTCCCATTTTGGCAAGAGGCTATTAAAAAAAAATCATATATGAAAGTTAAACTATCCTTAAATGTTAAATCAAGTCAATTCACGTCTTCGCGAGTTGTTCAACTACATCAGTTTGATAACAGCTTGGACCTTCGAATTTCCCTTATGTTGTGACACATCAACCATCTTATTTATGTCCAAGTAAAGTTTATGCAATTTAGAAAAAAGAAAAAACAATGTACTATCAACTATAATTTTATCATCTTTTCTCCATGGTGAAATACTTCTTTTATATTAAGAGTTTAATTTTGATTCATTGACAATATAAATTAAGTATTACACTATCATTCAGTTATATATTTTTATTTGTGAAACTTCTCTGAAGTAATTGATAGTTGAATCTAATTCTTTTTTGTTAAACAATATATAATTAAATTTTATGTAATTTTTTTATGCATATAAATTAAATTCATATATCCATTAGAGTTAGAAAACAGTTATATCACAAGCAGCAAGCATTATTGAATGACCAATTGCAACCAAACTGTATTTGTTTCTGCTTTTCTTGTTTCTTGTCAGTTTGTCTATTGATTATTGAATACGACCGAACTCATAGATGAAGTCTCTACTTGCATCTTCACCTGTCTTCACAACCCCACCCCTCACCATGAAAATAAAGCTACTTATAGCTAGTGCTATCAAACACGTAGAAGTGGTCACATGCAAGATGGACCAATAACACATAATGCCATATTTGTATAGTCACGTCCACTTTCATAAGTACAACTAGTAAGTATTAATCCTCGAAGAAAGTTTCGCCAAAAAGGAAATAATAAATCTCTAATAAATAATATTTAGTCTTATTCACATTCAAATGTCACTTTCTATAACTACAACCTAGTGAATTATCTGGAAATCAAAGAGTAATGCTATTTATATATATAATTTGTGAAATATTATGTGGATATACTCATATTCACCATTTAATGAGATTTGAGATCCGGAATAACTGAGACTCACAACCCCATCTTATTCACTCTCAAATGTCACTTTCTATAACCAAAAGTCCCAATAAATTATGTGGAAATATTATTTGCATATATATATATATATATATATATATATAATTTATGATATACCGTGTGGATACACTCTTATATATCATTAAGACATTCTATTATTAGCTTTTGGATGATTATCTTTTTTATTGGATGATTTGATCTAATAGCTAGTAATAGGAGGTCTATGATGAACCAAAAATAAGAGGTTCACTGTAAAAAACAATCTATAAGAGTTTGTTAGCATTATGTGTAACAAATATTATGTGCAAATAATATTTTACATCTCATCTAGAAATAAGAAGAGCAATAAAAAGTAAAAAAAAAAAAACAAAAAGATGGTTAGTGATGTAAAAGTGCAAAGGGAACACCATGGTCCGGATATTTAGTGTTTGTGCTTCAAGCTTTGATTGTGTCATTATCCAGACAATGATGAGACGCAAGAGACCTGCATGTGATCCCTTCTTGCAAGCCAGAAGCAAGTGCCGGTCCCGTCCTAAGTAACAGTACCACAGTTGTTATGAAAGTGTCGTAGAAAATGGTCCTATTTCAGAACATATTCTGATTGAAGCTGTTGTGATGTTATCCATATTTGTTCATTTCTTGATGAGCCCAGTTGAAAACGTTGCTATACATCATTACTAATCAACAATTTTTTATTTTTTTATTTTTTGTGTATCCTCAGTAATATGGTCAATTCACTTTCAATATTGTTTGGCTGATTTTGATTGACGGGGTTAGGGATAATGAGGGAAAAAGCCACATAATAGGAAAAGGAGACAACAAAGTTTGTCGTGTGAGTGAGGAATAGAGAGGACCATGTTGAACTTAGAGGTTTCTCCTAGCGACATCACCCTCTCATCCTACATTCCTATTCTCCAAAAAGAAAAAAAAAAGAATTGAATTATTGTAAGATCTCATAGCACCATTTAAGAATGTGTTCACTCCTTTTATTGCATATCATTTCCGTATAGCTAGTAGTACTGTAATATCCCAAAAATAAGTATCATTAGGAAGGTCAAGTCTAAATTATGAGAGTGTTGGATAAAACATAAGAGAGATTTAAATGCCTTATATATATATAGTTCTCAAAAGGAGAAAATAAATTATAAATTTATAATGAATTTTGTACATAAAAATTTTTATATGCTAATATTCAGTTATTATTTGAATTTGATAATTATTCTTTTTATAAAGCTAATATTCAGTTTGTGATATGATGTTTAATTTTAAATTTTACAGCGCTTATCTTATCGAAATAGATTCAATATTATTTATAATAATTGATACTGTTTAATTTTTAAACTTTGAAAATATTATCTAATCAACTCTATTAGATTCAATATTATTTATAATTATCGTTGATATTAATATTTGTATCAGCATTGTAGATATTGCTAGAATTAGAAAAGGTATAACGTACTAAATTTTTCTTTTTTCATATATGCTCTTCATAAAATAGTTTTTATATCATTTCTAAGGTTATGTTAGGATTTATTTAGATATATATCATTCATATTTATGATGTTAAATATCAATTTACATTTGAATATATGTATACATATGTGTATATGTGTAAGTGAAGTATCAATTTGAGATTGGTTTCTACCTTTCATTAGAGATTATAATTATTCTATAAAGATTTAAATATTAGTGTATATATATAGTATTCACATATACTACTTTAGTAATAACAATGTTAGCATAAAGTCTTTTATATTGATAATAGATATAATTTTTAAAATAGTTATAAAATAGTCAGACACCTTCAAAAATACAAATTTATAGAATTAAATGAATATGTTAGAAAAATATGGTTTTGTGTATGCATATCAGTTTCATGAAAATTTGGATACAGACAAATCTATAGTTGGAGATTTTTAAAATGATTGATAGTTAACCAAAATCATAACCATTGTGATTTAAAAATGATTTTTCAAGCATTGCTGAATTACAATGATACTTACTCAAAGATATTAGATATTATTTATATTTGACATGTATTATGAAAGTAATTTGTTAGATACTATTTTATAGAGAATTATTAAATATTTTCAAGAAGTTATTAATTACTAGAATTGAGTACAAAATGTGTTCATCATGTAAATCATCATCATCATCATCATCATTATTATCATTATTATTATTGTTGTTGTTGTTGTTGTTGTTATTGTTATTGTTATCGTTATTGTTATTTCAAAAGAGAAACAAATACATAATGTGAATATACCGAGATAGATGTTATTTGTTTTAGAAACCTCATTGGCATTTTATTTCAATATATATGTGGATATATCTGTGATACAAAAGATAATTGAGAGATATGTTAGAGTAGTTTGAATTCGAATTATCCAAGTAGTTATAAAAGATATGATTAGATTTAGTCTTGCTATTATCCTTATTTGATTGTTGTTGATATCACCCACTTAGTTAAGATATATCTATAAAAGATCTTTAATATAGCTTTGTTCTTATGCTGTCAAGTATAACCCTTGTTTAGTATTTTACAAATATCTTGAGTTATAGATGTCCGATTGACATGATTTTTGTGGCGTTAGAAAGCTAACTCAATTATCTACAAGTTACATTTCTAGCTTGGAGGCCAAATTGTAATCGCAGGGAAAGTTAAATGCTTACAAAAATTCATAAGGAAAAAAAGAGAAAAATAAAAAATAGAAATAAAATAAAAAAAATAAATTTGTTAGTGATATCTTTCACCTCGTAGTACAAATTTAGCACATTATAGTCCATCTAAACATTCTTTTAAGAACCCTAGCTGTCCAAGGAATTTTTCCTATAGAGAAAGATGCAATTTCTCTCAGTCATCTTTGAATAATCTCTTCCGGTTGGTCCTTTCATCCTTATCCTTATATGGTTATGAGTTTAGAAAATCTTTAGATAATTATGGTATATTTTCTCTTCTTGTTCAATTCCAAGTTATTCCTAATTCTTGTCTATAATTCTATGACAGTTGATTGTACCATTTCAATTCCCCAGTATCATGTAGACAGTGGTCAAGCACTCTCGGTAATGAACAGTGAGTGAATTTAAGCTCATGACCATACTTTTAGTCATTATTATTATTTTTTCAATGTTATATAAATTATTTATGGAATTTTAGAATGATTTATATCCAGAAAATATGCTTTTATGGATTATAGAAATTTTAGAAAATTGTTTTTCATGGTTATCATGAAAACCTTATTTTAGAAAGCTCATGAGACCATGTTTAATACCTTGCATATTACGAGATATATTTTTCCAGTTTATAAAATCATGAGATCTCAGTTTAATGTTTATAACAACAATATTGAATATCATGCTTTCAGACTATGGATTTTGTATTAAGATTTTAGAATATCAAATATGATTTATTGAAAGTATTGAACAAATTATGATTCACAACAATTGTCTGATACATACTCTGTTAGCTTTTGAAATCACTATGTACAAGCTGGTGATCCCTTAGGCAGGATTTTAGAACCTCAGTTATGCTAAAGTCTAATTGTTAGAATACAACAATTGTCAGATACATATTCTGTTAGCTTTTGAAATCACTATGTCTACAAGCTGGTGATCCCTTGGGTATGATTTTAGAACCTCAGTTATGCTAAAGTCAGATTTTTAGAATATAACAATTGTCAGATGCAGATTCTGTTAGCTTTTGAAATCACTATGTACAAGCTGGTGATCCCTTAGGCAGGATTTTAGAACCTCAGTTATGCTAAAGTCAGATTGTTAGAATATAACAATTGTCAGATACATATTCTGTTAGCTTTTGAAATCACTATGTCTACAAGCTAGTGATCCCTTGGGTATGATTTTAGAACCTCAATTATGCTAAAGTCAGATTTTTAGAATATAACAATTATCAGATACATATTTTGTTAGCTTTTGAAATCATTATGTCTACAAGCTGGTGATCTCTTAGGCATGATTTTAGAACCTCAGTTATACTACCGTCATATTGTTAGAATCATATGAATTTAGAACTTTTAGATTTATTTAATGTTATTGCAAGTTATTATTATTTTAATAATTAGTGAGAAACAGAACAGTGAGTTAACGATTGTAGGAATGATCGTTAACCTTGGTACCAAGTGGTCTGCTAGAGGACTAGCTCACTCACAGTAAGGAATTTAGTGAGATGTCTATTTATGAGACCTGGTTAGGTGCCCATCAGATTAGTCATTAGCTCATATTCAGTTATTCAGCTCAGATATCATGTACAGAATAATTCATGTTTCTCTACTAGTTATTACCATGATTTCATTATGATAAATTTTTATTTCAATATAGTTATATGTATCTAAATACATAAAATGTTTTTATCAATTGCATGTATACGTTATGTATGTTATTGTTATCCCATGTGGGTTGTGAGTGAAGCTCACTGAGTTTTGATGAACTCACCCCTCCCTTTTCCTCCCCCTTATAGTCTGCAGATCTTATTATTGTTTAGTCTTAGCCTCAGAAGCCATGTAGCTGTTCTATTGGTGAGCTTCACTTTGTAGTGAAGTTTAAATTTGGATCGTTAGAATAGAGTGCTCCAGTAATGTGCAAGCAGGGTCCTTGGACATTATTTAGCATGCATGATTATTTTAAAGTTATGTTATTTTACCATTATGTTATTTAATGTAATTTCTTTTTGGAACATGATTTGAGATTGTCTATTTAAGTTATGGGTTTGGAATGATTTAGAATAATTAAATATTTTATGTATTTTATGAATAAAAATTTCAAGAAATTTTGAGAAATTTATTTATTTATTTATTTTATGATTTATTATGAGCATTAATTTAGTAATTTACTATGCATGATTACATGAAATTAATTTCAGAAGGCTTCCATAAGGGACAATATCCCTTATGTGCTGATCACGATTTTTGGGTCATGACAAGTAGTTCATCACACCACAAAGCTGAAATGACATAAAATGAAAGAAATGAGCATAATCCTACATGGTATTATAGAAGCATGTAATAATTTATTGTATTTTAAGGGGATTTTAGTCAAATTTTACATGTCAAATTTTCTAAATAAAATTATAGCGCATTTATCAATGAGAGTTGACCATATATAGTGATAAACAAGTGAATTGAAATTAGGGAACATATGGTTTATGGAATGATTTTTCATTTCTAGAAATATACACTCTATGGAAAGCTATACATATATAATTTCAAAACTATCCATGTGAAAATGGTGTCAACTAGTGGACGTCTAACTTGATGGAGGTTTGACATTTGTCGAAAGTCATCTGATGGTGGTTCATTGGCCAATGGTGTTTCAATCTCAATCCACAGTGATCTGGCCTGGATCAACGATGGACTAACCTTGACTGACAATGGTTCAGAGCTAGGTGGAGAAAGTCTTGGCAGTTTGATGTTTGTTGGTGGTGGTATGGCCTTGAT
Organism: Dalbergia cochinchinensis; assembly: GCA_031216125.1. Classification (NCBI taxonomy): domain Eukaryota; kingdom Viridiplantae; phylum Streptophyta; class Magnoliopsida; order Fabales; family Fabaceae; genus Dalbergia; species Dalbergia cochinchinensis. The sequence goes on along the minus strand of CM062374.1, from coordinate 31,642,014 downwards.
CAACAGTGATTCGATGTCACCTATGTTGGTCAGGCACAAGCTAGTGGTGGTTCAATGCCAATCACTAGTGGTCCAGTCTTCATTAGCGGTGGTTCAACCTCGATTAACAATGGTTTGGCATCTACTAATGGTGGGGCAGTGTCATCGATGGTGGTTCAATGCTACGTAGTGATGGGTTTGATTTCGATCAGTGGTGGTCTAGCCTTGATCGGTGGTGGTCCAATCTCAATTAATGGTGATCAACATTTGCCAAAAATGGTACAACCTCAATTGACGGTGATTCGATGTTGAATATATGTGGCCCAACATCTTCGGGAAGTAGTGGTTTGATATCAAATGGCGATGATTCGACTATTGCGACAGTTGTTCAAGGTTTAGGGTTTAGGGGTAATATAGTCTTTTCATTTTCTGAAATATTCCCACGAGGGAGGGTGAGAACAAAAATAGGCTCATTTTCATTCCCAAGATTACAGCTTTCCTGGGAATGCATTTTTTATTTGTGAATCAAACATGGGAACCTTCCACTCCTATCATTAGATTCATCCCCAAGAATGTTAAAACATTTTGTGAACTACATACCCCCTAGAGGATAAGAAATCTAGTCGAGATGCCATGGCAAATGATTTTATATGTGTGTATGTTTTATTTTTATTGATTAATTTTTAATACGTTATTCTACCCCATTATACAATTGCGTGCTATTAGATGTGCAACTTTATATATATATATATATATAGTGATATTAACACTTTTACTAATGTGACAATAAATGATTGAATAATTGTATAAAATATTTTGTTAACAATTCTTCAAAAAGTTCCTGCATATCTTGTTTCTTCCATTGGTGACATAGTATCCAAGAGGTATTTCCATGTAAACTTCTTCCTCTGAGTCTCCATGTAAGAATACATTCTTTATATCAAATTGATGTAAACCCCATCCAAAATAAGCTGCAAGAGAAAGCAAGACTCTGGCTGTATTCATCTTTGCTACATGAGCAAACGTCTCTTCATAGTCAATTCCATATGTTTATGTGTATCCTCTTACAACTAGTCTTGCTTTATATTGATTTGATCCACCATCTAACTGATACTTCACAGTGTATATCCACCTACATCCCACCGGCCTTTTATCTTTTGGCCTTTCAACAATCTCTCATGTTCCATTCTTCTCTAACGCCCTCATTTCGTCATCATGGCTTGAATCCAGTTCATATCTTTTAATGCCTCTTGTACTGAGTTTGAGATTTGTATGGAATCAATAGTTGTAATAAAACTTTGATGCTGCAAGGAAAAGTGTTTAGAGGAGACAAAAAGAGAAATATGATGTTTAGTGGAAGTCCTTTTTTCTTTTCTCAAGGCAATCGGCAAGTCATTTAGATTAGGTTCACAAATATTGGAATAGTCAATTTCTTCAGTACTTACCACAGGTTGAGACTCTTGAAGTTGTTGTTGGATCATATCAGGTTTTTTTCTCTTTTCATACACCAAAAGTGGTTTCTTCTGAGCTTCCTTATGTGGTGAAATAGAAGACACTAACTCTTGGTAACCAGAGGGAATTAACTCTTGTGATCATGGGAAAGGGAGAAAGGATTGAGGAAGAAAGGTCTCAGCTTCTACTAGACTCTCCCCCTGAAGTGGAGAACTAAAAAATGACTCCATTTCACAAAATGTAACATCCAAAGAGACAAAGAAATGATGACTGGACGGGTGAAAACATTTGTATCCTTTCTTGTTAGGAGCATAATTTATGAAAACGCATTTAATGGCCCTAGGATCAAGTTTAGTACGATGTTGATGATGCACATGGACAAAGGCTACACATCCAAAAACCCGATGCTATAAACTTTGCATAATTGGAACAAAGGGAAAATGACACAACATAGATTGAACAGGACTGACATTACCAAGCACCCAATAAGGCACCTTATTAATCAGGTAGGCAACTATTAAAACTGCTTTATCCCAATAAAAGTTAGGGACAGACATTTGGAAAAGAAGAGTGCAGGTAACCTCTAGTAAATGCCTATTCTTCCACTTTACACACCATTCACGGGGTTGATTAATGCCGCCACAACAGCAATTGTTCTGAGTTGGCTCAATTGACAGCTGGAATGGGGGTCTTAGAGGGGCTCATGGAGGGCACCACTCTCCCTCCTCCCTTCACAGAGAGCGTCGAGACTCGAAGTCGCATGACCGAGATAATCAGGGCTCCTCTCACTCTCAAGATGGTCATCACCACTGGGAATGTCAACCGTGGCCCAACCAATATCCGCACTGGTTCTTAGGCAGTTCTCCTCCTCAGCACCATGAGTGTGACTCGAAAATGGATCTTCCGCTGTTTGGGGGTGATGACGTTGGTGGTTGGCTGGTGAAAATCGAGCACTACTTCCAAGTGAATGGGATCAAAGGGGATGAGAAGTTCAAGGTGATGCTTCTGGTGTTAGAAGGGAAGACGTTGTCCTGGTACCAGATATGGGAGGAGTAAACTCAGTTCCCTTCATGGAGGTCCTTCCGGGAAGGGATTTCTTGTGGTTTCCAATTGGGGCTAATGAGAGATCCATATGGACCCCTATTACGCTTGAAACAATTGGGCCCTGTGTTGGATTACATTGATGAATTTGAGAGTATGTCTGGCCCAATGCCTAACTTGGACCATGAGGTTCTCAGGAGCATCCTTCTCAATGGGTTGAAAGCTAATTTAAAGGCTGAACTAAAGAGTCTTGATTTGGGCTCTTTAGCTGAAATTAAAGAACAAGCCCTATTATTGGAGGAAAGGAATATAGAATGGAGAAATGGAGGAGTTGGGCCTCATAAACGGAACTGGAGCGGACCAAATAAAGGCCCAATTGGTCATAAACTTATTCCCTAACCTTTAGCCGAATTTAAAGAGCGGGCCGCGTTATTGGAGGAAAGGAATAAAGAATGGAGAGGTAAAGGTGTTAGGCCTTATGAACAGAACTGGAGCGGACCAAATAAAGGCCCAATTGGTCATAAACTTATTCCCCAACCTTCCAGAAGCAGAGAAGGACGACTTGCTGGGACAGGTGGGAACATGCGAGCTCCTAGAGAGACGAGTAGCGGAACAGAGAGGTGACTTTCACAGGAGGAGATCCATGAGAGGAGTAGAAAAGGATTATGCTTCAAATGTAGTGAGAAATGGGATCGGGAACATGTGTGCAAGTTGAAACATTATCAACTAGTTATAATGGAGGGTTCAGAGATTAAAGAAGAGCACGAGAAGAATAAAGCCCAACAAGACGAGGAAGAAGCTAATTTGACCTTGAAAGCCCTACATCTAACATTTAATAGTCTTGCAGGTTCATGACCTTGAATAAATTGTTCAAGGTACGAAGAAAGGTTATGGGGACCAAGGTGATTGTTTTAGTTGATACTAGAGCAAATACCAACTTTTTTTCGGCAGTTCTTGCTGAGCATCTTCAATTACCACAGAGAGAGGTCACGTTCACCATGGAAGTAGGCACCAGGGAAATAAAGCATGGTTCTGGTTTATGTGAGAACCTGTGGGTGGAAATTCAAGGTAACCATATTTCTCATTCATTCTTTGTCCTGGGATTAGGGAGTGCTGATGTGGTTTTGGGTTACGGGTGGATAACAAGTCTAGGGGACATTTAAGCAAATTTCCAGAAATAGTACATACATTAGAGGGAAGAAGAATAATGGAAAATCATTCAAGGGGAGCCCTCTTTGAGCACAACCTAGGTCTCATGGCGCACGACTTTGAAAGCATTGAGAGCAAATGAGGAAGGCTACATGATTACTACATGGGCTGATAATGAAAGGTAGAATAGGAGACCACCAACAAGGCAGAGGTACTAGACAAACTTCAGCAACTGTTGTCACAATATGAAGACATCTATAAACTTCCTGAGAGGCTACCTTTTTCTAGACCACAAGACCATTCCATCACATTGCACGAAGGAGCTATCATCCCCAACATATGACCTTACATGTATCCCTATTTTCAAAAAAATGAAATTGAGAAAATTGTTGGAGAAATGTTGTCATTGGGCATTATTAAGCCGAGTACCAGCCTTTATTCGAGTCTAGTAATTTTAGTAAGAAAGAAAGATGGAGGGTGGTGCTTTTGCGTTGATTATAGGGCCCTGAACAAAGTCACTATCCCTGACAAATTCCGAATTCCAGTCATAGAAGAACTCCTGGATGAGCTAGGGGGAGCTCGAATTTTTTCAAAGTTGGATCTAAAATCGAGGTAACACCAAATCTGAATGAAGGAATCAGATGGGGAGAAGATTGCTTTCAGAACACATGAGAGGCACTATGATTTTTTAGTGATGCCATTTAGGCTCACAAATGCTCCTTCAACCTTCCAGGCCCTCATGAACACAATTCTAAAGCCATTCTTGAGGCGGATGATATATTCATTTACAGCAAAATGGAAGAGGAGCACTTATAGCAAGTGCTGGCCTTTACATCAACCAAAAGAAATGCTTGTTTGGAAAGGAAGAAATTGAATATTTGATGCACTTAATCTTTGGCGAGAAGGTAAAGGCAAATCCAAAGAAAATTGAGTCTATGATGGCATGGCCAATCCCTACGAATTTAAAGGGGCTGAAAGGGTTCTTGGGGATCATAGGCTATTATCGTAGGTTTGTAAGGAATTATGGGAAAATTGCTTCGCCACTAAGGCAATTGCTTGGAAAGGATAATTTCCACTAGGGAGTGGAAACTCAATTAGCTTTTGAAAAATTAAAATAGGTGATGACTACACTTCCTGTACTAGCTCTCTTGAATTTTGAAAAGAGTTTTGTGGTAGAAGCGGATGCTTCTGGAAGGGGAATTGGAGCGATACTAATGCAAGAAGGAAAGCCAATTGCATAAATGAGTCAGAAATTGTTAGATAGCAAGGGCCAGCAAAAGTGAGTTTATGAAAGGGAGCTCATGGCCATAGTGATGGCAGTTCAAAAATGGAGGCATTATCTGTTGGGCAGAAAATTCATTATACATTCTGACCAAAAGAACCTAAAGCATTTAGTAGACCAACAACTTATGGGGGAAGGTCAACTAAAGTGGATAACTAAGTTGCTTGGTTTTGATTTTGAGATAAGATATAAAGAGGGGAAAGAGAATGGGGCAACAAATGCTCTCTCTAGGCATATCAATTTAGATGCAATATCCTTAGTCACCTTTCTGGAATGGGAAGGATTGGAGGAAGAGGTACAGGCTGATGAAAGTTTGAAAAGGATCATTCAAGGGCTGGTTGAGGGACAAGAAGAATTTGAAAGGTATGAACCAAAGAAAAGAAGATTATATTACAAAGGAAGGATATTATTCCTAAGAACTCACCTCGAATTCAGGTAATTTTGCAAGAGTTTCATGATTCAGTTCTAGGAGGGCATTTAGGTATTTTTAGAACTTATAAGCGAATTTCTGGTTTAGTTTAGTAGGAGGGGAGGAGACAAACAATCCAACAATATATTCAGTGTTGTGAGGTTTGTAGCAGGAATAAATACCTCACTTTATCCCCAGTAAGTCTCCTTCATCCTTTACCAATTCCATCAAGGGTATGGGAAGACATTTCAATGGATTTCATTGGTGGGCTTCCAAAATCCAAAGGGATGGATACAATTCTAGTAGTAGTGGACAGACTCTCCAAGTATTCATTTTCTAGGGCATAATCATCCTTATACTGCTAAAATGGTGGCTGAGCTTTTTGTAAAGGAAGTGGTTAGGTTGCATGGGTTTCCATAATCTATTGTGACTGATAGAGACGGGATTTTTGTGAGCAACTTCTAGTCTGAGTTGTTTAAATAGGTAGAAACAAAATTAAAATTCAGCTTAGCATACCATCCGCAAATAGATGGACAAACTGAGGTAGTGAACAGGTGTATAGAGACATATCTTAGATGTTTTGCTGGTGCTAAACCAAAACAGCAGAGTAAATGGCTAGCTTGGGCTGAATTATACACTACCTACCATTCCGCTGCTCATTCATCCCTATTTAAAATTCTATATGGAAGGGAACCTCCAACTCTTATTAAAGGAGATTTGCTGCCTTCAATAGTCAAAGATGTGAACTAGTTAGTGGCTGAAAGAAACTCCATGATTGAGGAGTTGAAATGGTATTTAAACAAGGCTTAAGCTAGAATGAAAATCCAAGCTGACCAGAAGAGAAGAGAAGTACAATTGAAGGTAGGGAAAAAGAGTTTTTGAAGATCCAACCTTGCAGGATGAAGACTCTTGCCAACTGAGTTAATTAGAAACTCAGTCCCAGGAAAATGAAGACTTGTAGTGCAGCAGAAACAATGTTAGTTATTTCAGAAAGTAGATTTCTAAAACTTATTATTTAAGCATTTAATAAGGGTGATAAGGATGACGCGATTAAAAGGAATAGCGTATGATAAAATAATAAAGCGCAACAGCTGAATATAAAAGACATCAGAGAGAAGAATGATACACAAGAAATTTATTCTAGTTCGGTAACTGCTTACATCTAGTACTCAACATATAGCGGTCTTCCCTCATGGCTGTTGCCTTTGATTGGATCTCCAAGTGACATGTTTTGATCATCTGTTGTGTCTTGGAAGAGTAAGCTAGAAGAGAGGTTGACAGATCTCTCACATCAATTGCAAAAGCCATTGTAATGTTTGAGTTTTCTGATTTCCCTTCAGAAACTACTTTTATACTTTCTGATGCAAGGTTTCTAAACTCTTCATTCATGAAGCCAGGGTGGTTGATCAACTTGGCAAAGAGATGACGTACCAGTTTGACAACTAGTTAGACTTTAAATTGAAATTTGAATTTCAAAATTTAAATTTCCCTCTTTTTCCTGTAGTGTTCAATGTTCCACACAAATGTGAGCTTTCCGAAGTGCGTAACTGATTCCTTGATGATTCTTCAAACTTTTGATCTTCAATCCGATCTTCTTTGCTAATGATTTCTTTGCGATTGTGATGATTGAAGATAAAGTAACACGTTGCTTGCGGACATAAACTGATTTCTTCAAATTGAGTGTACCTTTTGATGTCCCGTGCTTATTTCTGAAGCCACTTTTCTTGATTTCTTGTAGCATTGTGATCCCCTTCTAGTTGTTAGCTATGTATTGCTTGGATAAGGATAATCTTTCACTTCTATTACATTTCAGATCTCATACCATGAGATAAACATGCTTACAAATACATAGTGAAAAATATATTCTCATTTGAGTAAGTCTTGCTCTTGCTAGACAATAGAAACCTGTTATACTTATACAAGAAACTCAAGAAGAGACATCAGTCGTTCTTCAAAGCATTTTCTTTGAATTGACTTTGTTATCATTCAAAACAAATCATCATATAGGGTTTTGGAGCTAATATTAAAGATGGGAGAGCTATGGTGTGTGTGTGTGTGATTTGTGATATTAGAATAGAGGAACATAAAATAAGATAACAATAAACAAGAGAACAACTATACCATACAGATACTTGCTTTTGTTTTTCTTTCTCCTTAATTGTCCATAATCTTTTTCAACTTAATCTCCCTATTCTTTAATCAAAGATCATAGATTTATAGGTCTAGCTCTTTCTGACCAAAATAATTAACCATCTCAATAGGTTGGTTAGGTGTGATTCCCAGCCTAAAAAGAAAATCAATTTGCCAACATTATCTTTTGCTTGCATGAGTAGAAAGGGAATATTATGATGGTTTCTACTGTTCCAAGTGTTTTTTTAATTATTTTTTTTATTCTTTTCAGTGGGTTGGGTTGGATTATTTTATATATATATATATATATATATATATATATATATATATATGTATATTGCTAATGGGCTGAAACGAGTCGGACCTTTTTTCTTTTTCTTTTTCACAAAAATTATGTTGAACATTTTTTGGATGGGCTAAAATTTTTTGTTTCAACAAGGTAAATAAAGAAAAAAAGGAATTATAAAGGAAATTCAAAATTATACATTTTTTTTATTTATGGATTGGACAAAATCAAGTGTCCACAGTTGCCCCTCTTTCCTCATTTCTTATGAGAAAATATGAAAAACCTAGATTTTACCTATCGTTTTCATAAAGAATGAGTAAAGATATGAACGTTGATTTTGTTCAGCAATGCATGAAATTGAAAATACAAAGAAAAATTGAATTCGATTAGTAAAAGAAACAAACATTTAAGAAAGTCACATGCAATGATGCAATTCAAAAACCAACTATGTATGAGTCATGCAAAGAAAGGAGAAAAGAAAAGAAAAAGAAACTAAACTGAAATGAGTTCATGAGTGATAAGAAATGTAACAATTTGTGAGTAACAAAATATGGATTCACAAAGGACAAGAAATGTAAAATCCATCCGGACTGACTGGAAATTCAAAAGCCGATAGAGACTGTCAGGAACTTAAAAAGTCTTATGACCAACTGGATATGGTCAACAAGCGATAGGAAATCAAAATTCTTGCGACCAATTGGATACGGGTCAACAAGCAACGAGAAATTAAAAGCCGACGTGGCTGATAGGAAATTAAAAAGTCTTGTGACCAAATGGATATGGGTCAACAAGCACAAGGGGATCAAAAGTCTTGCGACCAACTGGATATGGGTCAACAAGTGATGGGAAATTAAAAGCCGACAAGGGCTGACCTGAAATTAAAAACCTTGCGACCAATTGGATACTGGTCAACAAGCACTAAGGGATCAAAAGTCTTGCGACCAACTAGATATGGGTCAACAAGTGATGGAAAATTAAAAGCCGATATGTAACACCCCGATTTTTCTGTCTGAGGGAATGACCAAAATGCCCCTGAGGTCATTTCCTGACCCGAATTCGAGGGTAACCAACTCGGTCGTCCTCGAAGGGTCAACTCAATGTTGGAAGGGGATTGAATGGCCTCTGAATGCTTCCGGAAGCGAAAATCTCGATTTCCGCAGTTTCGGGTCAAAATGACCGAAACTTTCCCCAGAGGTTTAAAAACATGTTTTCATGTGTCTAGAGGTCTCTGTTCAAGTCCCGGGCAGTTTTAGTGTAAAATTATGATTTTGCCCCTAGAATAGTGTTTTTGAGCTTAATGACGTAATTAAGCAAACCTAAGCAATATTAGGCTCTAAACAAATATTAATTAATTTTCCTAATTAATCTAGAGTCAAAATAATTTAGTAAAGTTAATTAGAACCTAAAATTGCTTAGATTAAACTTAAATCTCTTTTTAAAACTCAAGATTCCTAGTCTTGGAATCTTGAATAGTGTTTTCTCTCTCCAATTTCTTAAATCAAGGAAATGTGTCTAGAGTTGTTTAGACTCTAAATTGAGGATCTAACTCATTAATGGTGCAAGACCACTCCTTAATTATGTCTAGACCACCCTAATTATCCATTTTCCTTACCTAAACACTTTCTTACAACTTCCTAATCTTAAGCATAATCAAAGATACACCTAAACACAACTCTAAACCATAATTAAAATGCAAGAAACTCTCCTCCCTTGGCTGATGCATTTCGGCCACCTCTCCCCCATTTGACCACATGTTGATTTGTTTTCTCACTCAAAGAACCATGCTTGAGGTCATACCTTGAACCATACCTCACCATACCTTGAGCCATACCTCACCATGCCTCAAGACCACATTATCTCACCCTCATGGCCGAAACCCCATCAGCCCATTTACACCCTTTATTTGTTTCATTTCTCTATAAATAGAATGCCTTGAGGAGCTTGCACCACTTTTAGATCATTTGCTAAGTTTAGGAACACTCAAAACTTTTCTTTTTCTCTCAAAGTTCTAGTGTTCTTCAAGTTCTTCAAGTTCTTCAAAGTTCTTCATCTTCTTCATCTTCTTCTTCCATCTTCAAGTTCATCACATCAAGTAGGGATTTTCTTTCAAGTATTCCTTTCTTTAAAGTTCTTGTTCTAAGCTTTATGTTTATAGTTTCTCTTGATTCTTTTTAGAACTTCTTTTCCTTTCCTTGTTCTTTCTCATTTTCGGCCCTAGGCCTTGAGGTTCAAAGAAATGAGAGCTTGATGATGAGAGTTTCATGATGATGTTCATCACTTGAAACAAACTCTAGAGCTTGATCTTTGTTCTTGAGCAAAAACGTTTCTAGTTTTTCCTTTCTTGAACTCTTGAGAACTTTAGTTTTGATGGTGTTTTAAAAATGGTTCTAAGGACTCAATGATGAGGTCTCATGACGTTGGTGTTAATATATCATCAAGATCATGGACTCTAGAGTTTCAAAATGTTCTTTTGTTCCTTGAGATTTCAGCCATTTCCTTTTCTTTACATGCGAAATGTTTTGATTTCCTAAAAATGTTATGTTGAGTTCTAAGAACTCTAGACTTTACTTTATCTTGGTTTGATGAGTTTGGGTTGAGGTTTAAGTTCCTTTAAAGTCTTGTTAAGAGCTCTAGAAAGATAAAATGAACTTGCATAATTTATCTTATGCTTGCACTCATATCTACATCCTTGCTATGCATCTTTACTTTCAAGCTATCACCTAAGAAAATAAAGATTAAAATGGAACTTGTATCATCACTTAATTTAATTCTCAAAGCCTTTCTATTTCGGTCTTAAAGTTGATTGTTGTTGGGCCTAGAGCACTAAAATAAAGAATTGAACTTGCATCATCACCTAATTAATTTCTCGAATGCCTATCTATTTTGGCATTAAAGTCGATTGTTGTTGGGCCAAGAGCACTAAAATAAAGAATTGAATCTTGCATATTTACTTTCAAGCTTGCACGTTTAAGTTTATGCCTCGCACATTTACTTTCAAGCTTGCACGTTTAAGTTTATGCCTTGCATATTTAACTTATGTCATCACTTTATTTTGTAAGCAAGATTAAAAATGAAAAGCATGAGCACGTTTATTTTATGTTGTAACTTAAGAACCTAGAGCTCAAAGACTTGCCCATTTCGTTCCAAGTTAAAGTTTAATGTGAAACCATTCTTTGAATGCATATTTTTGGCCAAGTAGTGATGATGGACTTGCAATGAGTTTTCATCTAGATACAAGGACCAATAGTCTATGCTCTAAGTTTTTCTTAAAAGCTTTACAAACCTTTTCAAGGGTATGTTATCAAGAGTTATGACTTTATTCCCTCTTAGAAGATGAAATATATTTTGGACATTGACCTAAGGCTTCTCTTAGCCTCTTGATGAATTAAAATGATTTGCAAAGAGTTTTAGGAATTCTAAATTGATTCCAAGAGAAACTAGTTAACTTATGTACCTAGAAATGTCAATTTAAATCCCTTACTAAAGCTAAATGTTTCGGCTCTGATATGATGAGTGTGATGCTGTATGATGATGTTTTGATGTGTTAGAATGTGTGAAAATATCATATGATGATGTAGAAATGATTCTATGCATAATAGGTAAGAAACTAGTTAACTAGAAATACCGTAAAGCTAGAATTTAACATAGTTTTGACCCATTTGTTTATGGAACTTATCCAAACTATTTTAATGGGAGCATAATCAGATTAGGATTGTTTAGACATGAAAAACTTGGTAACATTTGGATTAGAATCGAATTCTAGCACCTATAGGGAAACTAGTAACTAGAAAACCGTAAAAGTGCAAGTGTAGAACTCTTAGAACATTTATTTTTCTGGATTCTGTCCAGCACCCTCACAACATGATAAATGTGATTAATAATTAGTCCTTAAGCATAGGAATGCCTCATAATTGATTTAGATTTGATTCATAGCGCCTTAGGCGAAGACGAAACCAAGAAAGGGTCTAAAACGTAAGTTCTAGAACCCCGTAATCACAAGTTAGGAATTCTGCCATATGCTATTCAGATTTAAGTGTGAACATGAGGATTAGGAATGATGTTTAATTATGAGCCCTTAGGTGCATAAAATATGAGCGACGGATGTTAGAGAACCATATCTCATGATTAAGACCCATGAGGGTCAAAGCATAAGCTACCGTAAGGATAAACGGTTGAATGTTCCATGATGATGCATGTGGTATGTAAATGATGAAGATGTTATTCATATAAGGAATTCATGAGCATATATGTTTATGTGGCATCAAGCAAATTCGGAAGGAATTCGGCGTAATGCCATCGTGCCGCTGAATTCCCGACGAATTTGGGGACTTAAAGAGATTTTGAAAATTAAGGTACTAAGATGGGTTCTAGGATGACACCGGTTCGGCCGAGCACCTCCATAGAACTCATGTGACATCGCTATCAATTTATACTCTTAGGTGACACCGGTTCGGCCGAGCACCCCTAAGAGGATTGCCCCCTAACCCGTACTCAGATAGTCGAGATTTATGATTTATGATACGCTTATCGTTAAGTGGTAAGTAAGAACTAGTGACGACTAGTTAAGGTATGAGCTCATAACCTAGATATGTGACACGTTCTGGGTGACACCGGTTCGGCCGAACACCTCCAGTTCGATTGTCTTTTAGGGTGGCCCATGAGGAAGAGATGTTTCATGATTATGATTATGTCACTAAGTTTGTCCCATATGAACATTACTATTGCCACTTTATGCCACTAAGTATGATGATGCTTGATGTTATGTTTTATGTGCATTAGGTAGTGCCATGCATACATCTTCTATTATGTTGCATTCATGACATTAAGATCATCCTAAAATGAATGGACCTTGGCTAAAGTATATTTTAAAGCTTAAAATGAACTTAATGCATGTTCAATCATTTTGTGTAATTAAACCCAAGGTTCCTGAGGACGTAGATGATGACACCTAGGTAGTAGGAGGCCCTACTGAGATTCTTTAGCAAGATTCTCACTCCCTCTATCTCTTTCTTTCCGTCACGTCTTCAGATGGCGAGGTTCGTAGTGTTCGTGGACACGCCGACATGGGAGGTGCACCATGACCCGGACCACGGGTCATTCCATTTTGTGGGTCGATGCACGGTTAGAGTATTTATGTTCATGGGTCGCGCTCACTCCCCCCGCACATTCCCATCGTTTCTCCCCGCCTCACCTTTTGGCGATGACTGGTGTTCGAGCGCCGCCCCAGAGGAGAGGCTTCGCTGCACTCCCACCGGCCCACGTCCGCAGCTCGAGACTACCCCCAGTATGTGCCCCGTTGCCCTTCGTCTTTTTTGGAGACGGATCCTTCCGAGGATTCGGCAACCCAGGTACCCTCCGAGGGATCTTCCCCCACCATACCCATGGACCTTGGGGAGGGTAGCGAGCCTTCCGTGACTCAGCCGAGACTCGAACGACGACCGGAGATGAGGCCACGCCGTGGAGGTCACTTCCAAGCCCCGTCCCGTCTATTCACGCCGGAGGAGCTTGCTCAGTTTCCTGGTTACGTACCACGCTCGAGGGATAGTCGCAGTAGGAGGCTGTGGATGGCCCGGGTTAGAGCACACACCACTTAGATAGGGATAAACCTTCTTTTGTTTAGAGGTTATCCCATTAGATGCACTCGGGTAGGGGAGTAGATCATGGTTATGTTTATGTTGTATTTCCTTTCATGTATTTCCCTTGTACTAAATTAAGTCCCACACTTATAAGTGGGCAAGTTATATATATATGAGATGATATTCAGTGTTATTCACGGTGTGCCTTATGCTATGACGTTATGAGATGTATGTTTTGTTCGTTACCTGATATATCGCATCATGAGGCTCTCACTTTGTTTTCAAAAAAAATTTACCCGTATTTTCCGCTAAGTATTTCTAAGTAAAATTGAGAACTATGAAGTAACAAACTAATGATTAACCTAAGTATGTTCTAAAGTATTGGGTTAAAAATTAGGATGTTACACGATAGGGGCTGACTTGAAATTAAAAATCCTGTGACGAACTGGATACGGGTCAATAAGTGACAAGAAATCAAAAGTCTTGCGACCAACTAGATACGAGTCAATAAGTGATAGGAAATTAAAATTCTACAGGGGCTGAAAAAAATTAAAAACTGACATGGGCTGACTGGAAATTAAAAGCCAATGGAGACTGACTGAAAATTAAAATCCAACGGGGCAGACAGGAAATTAAAAGCCAATGGGGGCTGACTGAAAATTAAAAGCCAATAGAGGTTGACTGAAAATTAAAAGCCGACGGGGGGCTAACAGGAAATTAAAAGCAGATAGAGGCTAACTAGAATTTAAAAGCCGATGGAGGTTGACAAAAAATTTAAAAGTCTTGTGACCAACTGGATATCGGTTAATAAATAACAAGAAATCAAAAGTCTTGTGACCAAATCGATACGGGTCAACAAGCAACAGGAAATTAAAAGCCGATAGGGGCTGATTGGAAATTTAAAAGCCGACATGGGCTCTGGCTAACTAAAAATTAAAAGCCAACGGGGGCTGACTAAAATTTAAAAGCTGAAAGGGTTGACAAAAAATTAAAAGCTGATGAGGGCTGACTGAAAATTAAAAGCCAATGGGAGCTGATAGGAAATTAAAAACCGATGGAGGCTAATAAGAATTTAAGAGCCGACTGAGGTTGACTAGAATTTAAGAGTTGACAGTTGCTGATAGGAAATTTAAAAGTCTTGTGACCAACTGGATATGAGTTAACAAACGATAGGAAATAAAAAATCTTGTGAAACTCTGGATATGGGTCAACAAGCAACAGGAAATTAAAAGCTGACAGGGACTAACTGGAAATTTAATAGTCATCAATTCCACATCCATTCTTGGTGAAACAATTTGTAACCAAATCAAACAGCCCTTGAGGAAGACTTTGATCGATCAAACTCGTAGCTCATGAGTTGGACTTTCTGGTACATATGAGACTTTATCTTTTCTTTTGTAGATTCACTCATTTACTTCCCTATTTCTTTTCTTTTTTTCCTTTTTTAGGGGATGATGATTCATTTACACATGATTGATTTTCCGCCAAGCTCAGATGAAGCTTCTAAATTCCATTGATGTGGTGTTAGTCATTGATATATTGTTGTAAACACTATTAGGTTGTATAATTTATAAATTAAATCTATCCTACTTGAGACAACATAAATAAACATGAATTCAGAGGAAAAATGGAAGGATTAACTGAATAAATATTTTTATTGTTTGGTGTCTTGGACAATATCACAAAATGTTTTGGAAGAAAGAAATGAAATAACACGACAAACATGATTGCTATAAAAGTTTGCCCCAATTTTGGTTCTTTATGGCTTATTTAATTGATTTCTTGCAGTAAATTGGATGTCATAGCCAATGTCTCTGTTGTTTAGCCTTCGATCTTTCCTTCTCTTGATTTTCCCAAAGAAATTGCCCCAATTTCAAGCTTGTTTGAGATAATGCTTATCTTTTTGCTCTATCTTTTGCCTAAGCTGCTCTTTTGAGTTTTCAACCTAATGAGATTTTTCTTTTTCTTCTTCTCTTTTTTTCCTTTTTTTGTTTTACCCTAACTTTTGCTTAGGCCGCTATTTTGAGATTTTACCCTAACATGCTTTTTAAGCATCTGTTCAAGCATAAAACCTTTTTACTGCATCACTGTTGATTGGTTTAGGCAATTCTTGGGCATCCATGTTTTGTAAAATTAACACCCACCCAAGAACGCTTGCTTAACAATGTAGGGACCTTTGTAACTTGGAGCTCATTTTTCCCGTGCGTCCTCTTGATTAGGAAGAATTTTCTTCAGGACCAAATCTCCTGGATAAAAATCTCTAAGGCCGACTTTCTTGTTAAAAGCCTTAGCTATCATACTTTGGTATAACTGGCCATGACAAATACCTGCTAGTCTTTTCTCTTCAATCATGTTTAACTACTTATATCGAGCTTTCACCCATTCAGATTCTTCCAATTCAGCTTCCATTAGAACCTTTAATGACAGGATTTCCACCTTTATAGGGGATACAACTTCTGTTTCATATACCAATGAGAAGGGAGTTGTTCCTGTACTTGATCATATGTTGATACAATATGTATCTAAAGGATATTCATGCTAATCTTTGTAATTCACCACCATTTTGGTGATGATTTTCATGATGTTCTTGTTTATAGCATCAACCACACCATTCATTTGAGGTTTGTAAGGAACTGAGTTGTGAAGCTTGATTTTGAAAGTCTCAAAGAACTTCTGAACTTTAGCACCATTGAGGTTGGGAGCATTGTATGTGATAATTCTTTTTGGAACTCCATATCTACAAATAATGTCTTTTTTGATGAACTGATGAACACCTTTTGTGTGAGATTAGCATATGAAACTGCCTTCACCCATTTAGTGAAATAGTCTATTGCTACCAAAATGAAATGATGACCATTAGATGCTTTGGGATTAATTGGGTCGATGACATCCATGCCCCATATCAAGAAAGGCCAGGGAGATACCATGTTGTGCAATGGAATTGGAGGAACATTGAATCGGTCTGCATATATTTGGTATTTGTGGCACTTCCAAACATAATTGATACAGTCATTCTCGATGGTAGACTAGTAATAACCACTCCTTAGGATTTTGCGCGCCATCATATGCCCATTAACATGGGTTCCACAGATCCCGTCACGGATTTCGATCATAATTATTCGAGCTTCATTAGCATCTACACATATGAGGAGAGTGGTGTCATGATTCCTCTTGTAAAGGACCTTACCATTCAAGAAAAAGGCCATGGCCAATCGATGAATCGTCTTTTTATTCACCTCGTTTGCTCCGGTTGGGTATTCACCCTTTTGAATATACTGCTTGATGTCATGATACCATGGTTGGCCATCTGGTTAAGTCTCCACATTGGCAAAGTATACTGGTTCGCATTGCACCTCTACATGGATAGGTTTGACATTGGCGTAGACCCCCAATTTAATCATTACAGCCAACATCGCTAATGCATCCGCAAATTGGTTCTTGTCTCGAGTTAAGTGAGAGAACGATATATCGTCAAAGTGCTCAACTAGTCAAGACAAGTACTTCTGATAAGGTATCAATTTTAGATCCTTTGTAAGCCATTGTCCATTAACTTTGTAGATTATGAGTGTGGAGTTTCCAAAGACTTTTAATTCTTTGATTCCCAAGTTAATTGCAACTTGCAAACCATTCACACACGCCTCATACTCTGGGATGTTGTTCGTACATTCAAAATCCAACTTGATGGAAACTGGGTATTGTTTTCCAGCTGGTGACACCACCACAGCTCCTATTCCACATCCATTCCTATTGCCAGCTCCATCAAAGTATATTTTCCATACATTCTTTTCTTCCATTTCTTCTTTCTTTGCTGCTAGTACTTCACCATTAGGGAATTCAAATGTGGTTGGTTGACCATCCTCCAAAGGGTTTTTAGCTAAATGATCAACAATCGCATCTCCCTTGACAGACTTTTGGATCACATACTTGATATCAAATTCTGACAATATCACTTGCCATTTTGACATTCTCAGTGACATATGAGGGCTGTTAAATATATATTTCAATAGATCCATTCAAGAGATTAACGAGGTGATGTAGTATAACATGTACTATCTCAGCCTCTTGGAAGTCCATACTAATGCATAACAGGTGTTTTCAATTGCCAGATAGCGGGATTTGCAATCATGAAACTTCTTACTCAGATAATAAATAGCCTATTCCTTCTTTCTAGACTCGTCATACTGTCCCAACATTGCCCCAATTGACGTGGGCAACACCGTGAGGTATAGTATTAAAGGACGCCATGGTTTAGGTGGGGACAAAATTGGAGGTTTCATTAAATAAGCCTTTATTCTGTCAAAGGCTTCTTGGCACTCTTCATTCCATTCTCCAGGTTGATGCTTTCGTAATAGTGTAAATATAAGCTCACAAATACTAGTCAAATTGGCAATAAATCTAGCAATGTAGTTGAGCCTCCCAAGAAAACTTCTTACTTCCCGTTCAGTTCGAGGAGCTAGCATCTCTTATATCGCTTTCGCCTTGTCAGGACCCACTTTTATCCCTTCTCTGCTAACAATGAATCTAAGTAATTTCCCTGTAGAAGCTCCAAAGATGCACTTGTTAGGGTTCAGCTGTAACTTATATTTTCTTAGCCTTTCAAATAGCCTTTGTAGAACTGCCATGTGATTCTCTCCCTCTTTAGACTTGGTGACCATGTCATCCATGTACACTTTAATCTCTTTACGCATCATGTCATGGAATAAGGCGACCACGACATGTTGGTAGGTGTCACCACCATTTTTTAATCCGATTGGCATTACTGTACAACAAAATGTTCCCCACGGCATTATGAAAGTAGTTTTTCCTTTGTCATAAATATCCATGGGAATTTGATTATATCCTGAGTATCCATCCATAAATGAAAATCGATGATTTTTTGTAGTATCATCAACAAGGACATCAATGTAAAGGAGAGGAAAATCATTCTTTGGGCTAGCTTTGTTTTGATCTTGATAATCCATACAAATTTTAACTTTTTCATTCTTCTTAGGCATGAGCACAATATTAGCCACCCAGTCAGTATGTCTTAATGCTTTTAAAAATCTAGCCCTAGCTGTTTAGCCACTTCTTCTTTTATTTTTAATGATATGTCAGGTTGCATTCTTCTCAACTTTTTCTTTTTCAACTTAACTTCTGGACACAAAAGGATCTTATGTGAAACTATTTCTGGATCCAATCCCATCATATCGTGGTAAGTCCATGCAAAGACATCCAGATATTCTTCAAATAGTGCAATCATTTCTGTGCGTTCAGGATTTTTCATTATTTTTAGCTCTTTCCTTTCTTCCTCAGTGCCCATGTTAATCAACTCAATCACCTCATTGTCTAATTCAAATCCCTTTTCTATATCTTTCAGTAAATTTGAAAATTATCTAACAATTTCTTCATCCTCATCAGACTGATAGTTATCATAATCAAGTGCAGCAAGAGAATCAACTAATTAGCCTCCAACGTCCCTTTCATATGGTAAAATTTTTGTAGCATTTAGATTCCTAGAAAGCAATTGTGGTGTGTTGGAATGCCAAAATAGAGAGCGGATAGAATGCAAATAATGCAGGAGAAACACAAATTAATGGTTGGAAAATAGTGGTAAAGATAAAAAGAGAAAGCAAAAGAATAGAGAGTTTAAACAAAAAGAACAAAAGACACGAAGAAATATAAAATGTGAATGGAATGATAAAGAAAAATTGCTGAATAAACATGCAAGTTCATTCAAATGATGTCTCCAAGTACAATACATAAAAGCAAAAATAATTAATACAACTAAATAATTACTTTGAAGCAATAAGATCAATCAATGGTTTAACTGTCCAATTCATTAGCATCTCCTCGTTGCTAGCAGCATGAATCTTATTGTTTTCTTCAGTTGTCTCAGCATGCAAGGTATTGATTGTGAGGCAATAGTAAGGGGAGCGATCTTCTTTGGCCATGATCATTTCACTTGGAAGAGGAAAAGTCTCCTTTAAGTGAGGGATCTGCTTCATTTTCCTTTTTTGTCCCTTTTGTTCGACAACTAAGGCACTTATCTTCTCATCCAATGGGATCTTGTATCCTAAATCGAATCAATTAGACTTTTCTGAGGCCAATATAGGTGTCTGGATACCTTGCAACCGTGATCCCAATCCTTTGCCCTACGGATAACCACTCTTAGCCATGATATGGGCACCACTAGATTTTGCATTGGGGACTTATTTTGTTCTTATTTCAGCCCTACTACCTCCAACTTATTCCATAAACTACTTTACTGGCTCCATATTTTCAATATATGGCAATGCGACTGGTTTGAATACTATGATTTCTTTCTCTCCATGAATTGTAACGACTGAACTATTCTCAATGTACTTGACCTTTTTATGCAAGGTTGAAGGGCAAGCACCAACTTTGTTAATCCATGGTTTTCCCAGCAGCATGTTGCAATCTGACTCAATCTCCATTACTTGGGATAACACCTTGAATCTGCTTGAGCCAATCTCCAATGGCAAAATCACTTCCCCAAGGATGCTTTTCTTAGCCCCATCAAAAGCTTTCACTACCCTTACTTGTGGCAATATATCGTGTCTGGTCATTGACAAGTAGCTTAAAGTTGACATCGGTAAGATGTTCAATCTTGACCTTCCATCAATGAGGACTTTAGGCACCATATGGTCTCTTTAGGGTTATGTACAGTGCTCGTGGGTTGGCCCGCAATACAATTTATTCATCTGAAAATGTGATCATGCTGACACGCTTGACATGATCCACCATATTCACCATATTCTCCAACGAGACATCAGGTTTAACAATGAGGCTCAAATGACAAGATTAGCAACAAAAGAGATATTCTAGCAGGTGTCTGTTTTAATTGCTCCTGAATATTATACTCACTTTGCTTCATAATCTTTAGGAACTCTTCTTCCTTTTCTTCCTTCCAGGGTCTAAGTTTCTCCCCACATCCCTTTCCTTAACAAACTTTCCTATTTCCAGTTTCCTAGGGCCATAACATCTCCCATTTCTCGTTATGCTATTCACTTCCATTACATCATTCATTACCCTACTTGCTTGGGCCTTTTAAGGTCTCCTCTACATCTCCATTTATCTCCACTTTAGTTTCATAGTTCCAAGGCACAACATGCGTATCCTCATAACCAAAGGGTATCGGCTTTTTCATAGTGATCACCACTTTTTCTGGTTTTGGAGTTAGATTTAGTGCCGATACTCGAAGTACAAAGTGCTCGATCACATTCACCTCTTCAGGAAATCTGGCTTCTTTTTTGCCTGAATCACACCCAAGTTGAGTAATCCATGTACATAAGCTTTGAAATCCCAGCAACTTTCTATATCATGACCGAGACCTCTGAAGTGGTATACACAGTTTGACTTCATATCATATTTCTCATTCTCCTTTATTACAAGAGCAAGTATTGTTATGTTATGGCCAGCCTCATTTAGGCCAATAAAAATTCTCTCCATAGGGGTTCGAAGATTCAAAACCTTCTTAATTAGTGGTTCTTCCACTTCCAAAGCATTTACCCGACTTCCTCTTTCATGACTTGGAATCAAATTATAAACAATGTCTGGTTTTGATTCCTCTTCTTGGAGGTCTAATTTCCCTCAAGTGATTAGTTTCTTCACCATCGTCTTGAAACTTTCAAAATCTTCAATTGAATGCCATGCTACATCCATGTGGTATTTGCAAGTTAAATTTGGGTTGTACTAGGCCAGGAATGGTGGTTCCAACAGATGCACAGGATATGGTGAGATCAGATGAGCCTCAAATAGTCTTTGAAGAAGGTCAGCATTAGAAATGGATAATTTTGGAAAAGGCGGAAGATTTGGGAATCAACTGTGATTCTGGTTTTGGAAATTTGGTCGTGATGGTCTAGAGTTCAGGTAGTTTTGGGGATGCATAGTAAAGTTATAAGTATAGGTTAGGTGAACTGGTTGGTATGGTCATGTGTAAACGTTCTTGACTTGAGTTTGGGTATAAGGGATAATGTTGGTGGTTCGGTAAGAAGGGATGGGGGTTTGGAATAGTGGCATCTAGGATTTTGGGTATGTTGATGTGTACCTAGGGATGAAAGGTTGTTGACCTTGTACAAAATTTATTTTCGGCTCTTTCTTCCTTGGTGGGAGTCCCCTTTTTGTGTCTTTATTACTCATAAGAAGTTTGTCAGTAGCCAAACTCTCAATTCTTTCACTAGCTGTTATCAACTCAGAAAAATCTTTAGACGTCACTCTTACCATAGCCCCAATATAAGGAGATCCCAAGGTCTCCAAAATGTATGAACATGTTTCATATGCAATAAGTGGCGGTTACACCTGAGAAGCTAAAATTCTCCATCTTTGAGCATATTACTTAAACAACTTATCCTTCCTTCTCTACATAGTGCTTAATTGCTCACAAGTGGATGCTATTTCCATGTTGAACTCGTATTGACTCATGAATTGGTCAACCAATTCTCTCCAATAGGAAATTTAGAATGGTCTAATTGGACATACCACTCTAAAGCAGGTCCAGTTAAGATTTCATGAAAAAAGCTAATAAGAAAATTCTCATCTTTGGACCATATAGACATTTTTGAGCAGTAACTTTTTAAGTGAAAAAGAAGATTACCAATGCCATCATATTTTGAGAAATCAGGAATCTTGAAGTCCTTTGGAACCATTATGTCAATAGGAGGGCGAAGTTGCTTAATCTCCATATAACCATAAGTGTTAGATCCTTGGATGGCCCTAATTTGCTCCTAAATTTTCTCCATCCATTCCTCTCTCAACTTATCCTTTTCTGTTTTAGTGCGATCATTCCCTGAGGAAAATAATTATTTTGGACAACAACACGAGGTTGCTCCCAAACAAGGGTAGCATGCCCGTGTCCCTCAGCATGTGCATTCTCTATGGAGTGATAACCCTCTCTGAAAAGAATTACAATTGGCATTGTCGATGGTGGTTGTCCATAGGGGTTACCTAGTGTCCCTCCCATGTCATTCATCCATTGGGTAGCATTTGGATATGCATTTGATACCACAGGTATGGTTATTGTTGCAGTATTTGGTTGTACATTCATCAACATATCCACTTCATCTCGATTTTGATAAGCTCCTGATGAGTCGAGTGACTCTTTCATGGCTCGTATCATTTCTTCCATTCTTGCCTGAGTGTTTGTTATCATGTTCAACTGCCCCCTCATTTTGTCCACTTCTATGTTGATGTTCCTTCCTGGTTCAATATTGGTTGTAATTGAATACATTTTTCTTGTGTCAGCATTTCCTTCAGCCATCTTGGTCCGAGCTCTGGTATTATAAACACGAGTTTGATAGATTTCTATTTTCCTAGGGTGCCCAATGGCTATGGATCCTGTGCACACGTAAAAAGGCAAAACCCAAAAGATTAGTTCTTTTTTTCCTTTTTCTTAAAATTTTTTTATTGTTATTTTTATATGTTCAAAACAACTAGACAAACGTGAACAATGGTCATCAAGAGTTCTTTATGCAAATAAAGATGTCCCACACTTGTTCTTATGGGTATATCTCCTTATAAGTCTAGGTGCGGTTAATAGTGAATCTCTAGGGAGAATCTACTCCTCTATAGATGCTATCTAATGAGCACTAACAATGCAATTCTTCTTTTCTACATGACTGAGCTTCTCATATCCTTGCACAAGGATAAATAATCTCAAGGCAAGAAATATGACTGATCACTTTCTAAGGGAACATTTGATCCTCCATAGAAAGCATCAAGCATGCTATAGATGTGGTAATTAGTAATTTCCAATTGAAGCAAGAGCATTGAAAATTTCATTCATTTCCAGGCGAAATTCTGAGTACAAATTATATCAGAATACAACACACAAGCACAGACAAAGAAAACGAATATATCAAAAGGATCTTCAGTAACTACATCAAAAGCTTCATCCTTTTTCTCCTGAGATCTTTAGTGATGTTTTCATATGAATCCATGAACTCCATCACTTCTTAAGGTAATCTGAATGGTGGCATCTTACTAATTTGTTTGCTTGCCTTTTCAAAGCGATAAACAAAGTTTGGAATGTAATGACTCAATTAGTCAGTTAGCTTCCTATACTTTTCTTTCCATTCTATAGCCTTTTCTCTCTATGATTTTCCAAATTCAGTCACATCAACAAACAAATCATGATACTGATTTTTCGATGTCCACCTATGAACGGCATCATGCTTTGTCTATGCGAACATTATTGACAAGTGTTCTACTTGCTCTTCCGGCTCCTTTTTCTTGTCTTTCTCTTTGTTGACCTCCAATCTCAGGCTTAAAATGTTTTTATCCCTTTTGCTGACTTCTTGTTCTACCCTTTTCACCATGCGACTCTTCTAATTGATTTCTTCCTTTAACTTATTCCTTTATTTTTCAAACATATGGAGTCTTCCTTTTAACTTTTGGATTCTGGCCAAATGAGTAGTTGGGATCTTTTCTTTGCCTTTCTTAGATTTTGTATTTTCTGCCATGACAACATACCCATATTTTAAGGCTTCAATCTCCTTAGCTATTTTCTTACATTGGTTTTGAAGAATAGCAGTTTTTAGATCAGTTGCCTCCTTTTTCTCTTCCAAGAATCACATTTGTGCTTTCCTCACTTCTACCTAGGATGTTAATCGAGGTGCTTCTAAGGTTTTTATGGGAGTCGAGTTTCTTGGAACATCCTTTGGGATACTATTTTTTCCAACTCTTGCTTTCCTCCACTCTCTATATTCTTAAGAAGAGGTTAGCCCTCGTTGCCCAAGTTCTTTTTTCCCTAGGATTTTGATATCATCCCATGCCATTTTGATCCTCTTTTCTTCCTCTATGGCATTTTTATTTTTCTAATATAGGAACCTAAACCCTTCAAGTTTCTTTTCTTGTGGTTTTGTTTGAGTCCAATGAAGTTGTCTGAGCACCAATGTAGGTGTGTAGGAAATGCATCCCCTTGGACCTATCAAAGGAACATTGTGAAAGTCACCACAACTATAGATAATATTTTCTCTATGATACAGAGGACAGACCTATTTGAAAGAATTTGACTGGATCTGTGAGAACTCCCTTTTCCATTTTTGTGCCCCTTGATGGCTTATCTGGATACGATGGAAATCTCCTAATGGATCGGGAAGGAGGTCCATGCAATTATTAGCATATGCATGAGCATAAACCAAACGTATAACATTGGCAAACAACACCACAACCTACAACCATTTTTCTAGAGGCAAACACCCAAGGAAAGGAACATATCTACTAGTATGGCTGGAATAGGATTCATGCTTTGTGTCTCAAATTTGAAAAACACATCCATAGCAGTTTGGTCAACAATATCTAGCTTGAATGGGAACAAGACCAATCCATAAATAGTCAGTGCCAGTGTTCGATTGAAGAAATCCCAACTTCCTTGCCAGTCTAAGGTTTGTAGATGGGCTTCTAGAAAACTCCTTTTGATTCCTTGAGTAGATCTTCTCACTTCTATTTCCATCCTATTTGCTTTAACTCCAATTATTTTGGCAACCTTTTCCTTATTAACATAATGTCCTTGATAGAAATATACACCAAATTTTCTCGAACAACTAACCTTATCATGACCATCTATAATTGGTGTCGTATCAAAATCAAGTAACTCAATACAGCAAAAAAAAAAAAGGATTCCAAAACTACGAGAGAGCACTGGATGCTAGTGCTTCTACTAGGATACGTAACGGATCCAATATATGCCCATATGTATCTTTGACAGAGGATCAGACTTCACGAGGCATCGACTGAATTATTTCTTTCACTTTCTCTAGCTCGTTACTAGTCACTGTGACTTTGATGCTCCTTTTCCAATTATGTGCATTGCTAGTGTTCATTTGTGTTGTTTCCATTTGCTTTGACCTAATGATGAATTTTGCTTTATTAACAATCAAAGACCACTATAGGAAAGAATAAGATAATTGAGTAAGATTTCAAAAAATGGAAAGAAAGAAAAAAAAATGCATGTTCCTATTGAGAAAATTCCTTATGAAATGCACAGACCTACCAATTTTCCATGCAAAGAGTAAGTTATGTTAGGAGAACAGAAGATATGATGAAATGAATGCATGTGATAATGAACAAAATACTTGTCTATGTTATGTATGCCTAAACACGTAAGAATACATAGTATGTCTAAATTATGAGATGGGGAACTAGCTAACCTGAATGTAATGTGATAATATTTTGATATAAAAAATAACTAGCTTAAAGTAAAGCATAAAAAAGATGCAAAGTAAAAGGATGAAAGAAGCATGCTCCCTTTGTCTTGACAGGGTAAAACTTTAATGGATGGGGAGTTCTAAGGTCAAAACCCTAATTTGGGTGGCTGCTAAGTTTAACTATGCATGCACACATTTATGGTTGGTCTAGACTTCTGATGGTTATGGTCCCCAGATTGCCCCTATCTATAAGATAAGGATCCGACCTTTGAACCAACTACAAGTAGGGATGAAGCCTCTCAATATGATTGATCCATAAAGCCAGTAACAATCTGAGTAGTGTCCTAACGACTATCAAGTGAGCATGAAGCCCCTCATGACAATGTCAAGAAACCCCATATCCTCAGTTCGCACAGGCTCGAGTATAGAGCCCAAAAGGTGTGTGAGAGAAGTTATTGTGAGTTGTGTGCAAGAAGCATACAAACCTTCATACAAACCTTTCAATCCTAATACTATACATTCTCCTGCAAAACAAAACACTAACAATAAATATATACCAAATAACAATAGTCGTTTACTCTAAGGTTTTAGCAAATAAAGCAGATGTTATAACTAAACATAAGAAACATTAAACTTTGTAAAAGAAAAAATAAAGGAAAACACTATATAAAATAAGCTGTACAAAATAAAATGAGAAAAAGGAAAATAAGAAATAAAACGTTATATTTAATCTACACAAATAACTATAACAGACCAGACTCTTTTACTGTACATCCCTAGTGGAGTCACCATTTATCGCAATTGGATCATGACGGGACGACGAAACAAAATTATTGAAAATTGGGAGTTGCCACCAAGTTTATTTAAATTGGGCAAACATGGAAAAATCCACTTTATTTTATAAAATGGTCTTTTAAAAAAAGACATGAGTTCGGGAGTCGATTATGCATAGGGAATGAGGCGAGTATGCATGGACGTGGCGTGGCTAGGGAAGATGTAGCCTCGCGATGATTTTGGAGAGGCTAGCCGTGTGACGGGCTTGGGTGAGAGGAGCCGCAGTGGTGTGCGATGGTTACCGTGAATGGAGTGAGATAAGGCCTGTGGAAGAGGGGACCACGATTGGTTCGAAGGAAAAAGGATGGCTCCGTGATGGTTTTGGGCGGTGGCTTCAAGGAAGAAGAAAGAGGTAGGCAAAGCTGGGTTTTTTGTGGCCAAGAAGGACCTAGGTAGCCAATCTGGTGAAGACCAGCAGCAGTAAGGTGGTGCGGTTGAAAGTCGCACCGGTGAGGGAAGAGATGTGGCGGTTGTGAGGGGCAGGTCTGAAGGGAGGGAAATTAGTGTGCGGCGGGTGATAATGCAAGGAGTCGAGGCAGCTTAGCTTGGTAGAAAGGAGGCCGCAGTGACGGCGGAGTGGCGGATGGCTGCCGCAGTCTCTCCCTCTTTTCCCATTCTTTTTTTTTTGGTTCCCCTTTTTTATTTTTGTTGTTGACTATGTTTGAATGTTTTGTTTATGATCTGAGATTGGGATTTTTAGGTGTAGATCAAAATGACAGTGGTAACGAAGAGGAAGAAGTGGCAGTGGCCTTGGCTGGGGATAGTGGACAGCGCCTGGATTCACGGTTATATAGCCGCAATGAAAAGAAACTACCACCCTTTCAGCATTTCTCATATTTTTCTTAACGCGTTGTGGCAGCTGTGGCGAGTGATGATGGAAGGAGTTGAGGCAGCTCAGCTTGGCGGAAGGGAGGCCATAGTGACGGTGGAGTGACGGATGGCTGCCGCAACCTCTCCCTCTTTTCCCATTCTTTTTTTTTCTTGGTTCCCTTTTTTAATTTTTGTTGTTGACTGTGTTTGAATGTTTTGTTTATGATCTGAGATTAGGATTTTCAGGTGTAGATCAAAATGACTGTGGTGATGGAGGGGAAGAAGTTGCAGTGGCCTTGACTGCAAATAGTGGACAGCGCCTGGATTCACGGTTATATGGCCACAGTGAAAAGAAACTACCACCCCTTTTAGTATTTCTCACATTTTTTTGTTTTCTTTGCTTTCTAGATAAATATGGACTGTTTGTACTGGCTATGACTGAGAACAATTGTTTTTTATTTTTATTTCTGGCTGTGTTTGGTTTATGTTTGATTTGTGTTGTTGTGGTTGACCCAGAGAAGATTATGTGTGTGTGCCTTGGGATCTAAAGATGGGAGAGTTATGGGGTGTGTGTGTGTGTGTGATTTGTGATATCAGAATAGAGGAACATAAAATCAGGTAACAATAAACCACAGAACAACCATACCACACAGATACTTGCTTCTGTTTTTCTTTCTCCTTAATTCTGTAGAATCTTTTTCAACTTAATCCCCCCTTCATTTTGATCAAAGATCATAAATTTATAGGTGTAGCTTTTTCTAACCAAAATCATTAACCATCTCAACAGGTTAGTTGGATGTGATTTCCATCCTATAAAGAAAATCAATTTCCCGACATTATCATTTTGCTTGCATGAGTGGAAGAGGAATATTATGATGGTGTCTGCCGTTACCGGTGCTTTTTTAATTATTTTTTTCATTTTTTTCAGTGGGCTAGGTTGGATTATTTTATTGTTATTATTATTATTATTATTATTGCGAATGGGCTTAAACAAGTTGGACCGTTTTCTGTTTAAAAAAATAGGCTAAACATTTTTTGGATGGGCTAAAAATTTTTTGTTTCAAGAAAAAAAGGAACTACAAAGGAAATTTAAAACTATACAATTTTTTTGGGTTTTCTATTTGTGGGTCGGACAAAATCAAGTGTTCACAATTATTATCTCAAGTGATGCACTTCGTGTTGATGCATTAAGGATCTCGTGTTTTGAGTTACACATTTCATTCCTTAAGTTTTGAGTATTTTGTATTTTGATTTGTGTTGTTGTACATTAGTTTGTAGTGTTTTGTGCCATTTGAGTTGTGTGTTTTGTGAAAATTACTCTTAGATTTTTATGGTTTATTTGAAGATGTATCAATGTACTGCTTCTTTTTTTTTTGTACAATCGATGTACTATTTATTTGCCCCTTCTTTTAAACTTCTCCTTAACCGGTCAGATTGGAAATTATTGACTTGTTCAAATGATCCAATGACTCATTAAGAACTATGAAAAATATTACATTTTTTTAAATTTGGTTTAATTAAAATATTTGAGTGTCAAACTTTATATTTTTTTTCATTTTTTTGCCTAAACTACCAATATACCAAACTTAGTGTATTTTAACTAATATAATTCAGATTGAGTGATTAGCTTGATGTGAGATAAAGCTCCCACTTTTTTTGTTTTTCAGTCAATCGACTCAAACGTGAAATGTTATGTAAGGAAAAAATGTGTCCAATCACTTCAATGAAACGTTATGTTTTTAATTTAAACTTTACAAACTATTATTGTAAGTTAAGTACTTATAAAAAGCTGACTCGATACACAAGACTTTCACCGAAAAGAATCTGAAGAGGGTATATCTATCCCGTCTTAATTACCCTGCTCATAGAGATCGAGATTGTTTCTAACATTCTGTTAGAAGTTAGTTTATAACTGTGCGATCATCCCAGCCACAAGGGATTGTGGCGAGATCTATCCACTGTCCAGATGACAATCCCATGAGGGATTAAAACAAGGATTTCATTGTGTTGTATTGACATTGTAAAAATTTTTTACACAGTCATCTAATCATGTGTTAACACATAAGTTATGATAGTTGACTTTTATACCCACTATTTAAAAAGTCATCTAAACAAAATATTTTGATTGAATGACAGTGAAAATTTATTTTACACTATCAGTGTATTAAAATTAAACTCTTAAGATAAAGATATTTTGGATATAATAAATCCAATTTATCCGACAATACACGTTATTTGTGCAATAATAAGCAATAATGTCATTCAATATGTAAGAGAGAGGGTTGGATGAATCCGTATTCCGTACGTGCAAAGAAAGTGCTTCCCCATGGTTCTTCCTTCTTTCCCCGGGAACCTACATACGAAGTTGATAGCAAATAATAATTGGAATGCATGCACATAATTATCTTTTACTTGAATATATCAAAATAATGTCCCGATTATCGATCCAATGTCATTATTTGATAGATGATTCACGATCACCGGTGGACACATTGGATATTTCCCCAGCAAGAACAATGATACATTGTGGTGGTGGTGGATGTGTCAGAAAACTATTCATTTTTGCTTTGGATCTTGCATGTGCTTCAAGTCCAAGGAAACATCATGCACCCGGATAAATTGGTGTCTGTGCAATACAGCAACGAAGACTCATTCCAGAGTGAGGTTAAACAGAACACACGGGCACGTAGCTAGCGGGTATCAAATTTTTGTATGTTATGAGAAAAATATAATAGGACAGGTTGCCTTGCTTTGCAGAAGGGGCGCATTGGATGAAAATCACCGATGTTCAAATCATATCTCATTTTTCTATTCCATCAATACATTTTGCCAGGTAGAAAATGAAAATTCAATGGCATTTGAAATTTTAATATAATATTATAATTGGTCACTTATTTTTCACGTGGCAAGATTTCATTGATGAGATAGAAAAAATGGACATAATCTGAGGACCTGTTATTTTTATCAGACAGATTTGGAGAGATTAGTGTATTGAAACATAGTAACCACAAGTTACCCTTCCTGTTGTTTCACGCTTTTGTTTAAGATTTAAGGAAAGCCGTAATTTTATTTTTCTTTGGTGAGTTGGTGCGTATTTAAATGCAGGCACGGAGTTGATTGAGTTCTTTAGCCTCTTTACGCATTCAATAATTAGTGTGATGGTGCACTTGCACGTAA
The DNA here is from genome assembly GCA_031216125.1 of Dalbergia cochinchinensis. NCBI lineage: Eukaryota > Viridiplantae > Streptophyta > Magnoliopsida > Fabales > Fabaceae > Dalbergia > Dalbergia cochinchinensis. The sequence goes on along the minus strand of CM062374.1, from coordinate 31,611,746 downwards.
ACAATCTTAAGGTTTATTTGCACTAGGAGACTGGAAAATCAAGACTAGGGATTCATGTTTTAGTATTCCTCCATACTACAATAACGGCTTAAGGTTTAAAAAATAATAATTTAAAGTTTTTATTTTTTCAAAAAAAAAACAGAACTATCAAAAACTAAATTGCTATATGGTCTACTGAATAGTCAGATTAATTAAATAAATACGATAGACCAAAAGAAAAGGCGAGGAGAAAGAGAGAAAAGCAATTGCAATTAAGGAAAATAAAGATAAAATTGTTATAAAATAATTAAATATTTTTTGGAACACTAAAACTACAAATAAAGTGGAACAAAAAGATTTTCTGGAACGACAACCGTTTTGGAGATGAGGCAGTAGCCCTTTTATTAGGAAACTTTTTTCTTCCTAATTCATAGTTTTTTTTTTTTTGATAAATTCATAGTATTATTTTTTGTGTTAGAACTCCAAAAAATAATTAATTATAATATAGTATTAGTTTTATTTTTGTCATTATTAATGGAAACATTTTACCTCGATCTCTCTCATCACCTTCGCGATTAACATGTTATAATTCTTTAATTAATGTGATGTGAGTGGCTAAAGTCACCTTTATTGAAAATTCAAACCGTGCATAGTAGAATTTCTACTGTGCATGCATGAAGAGAAACGTAAAGAGAGGTAAAATTTTCGAAGTGCACAGTAAAATTTACTGTGCACGTGTTTGATACACTACCGGATGAACAATTTTGGCAGAAGATGAGGAGGCTCTCTTCCTATAAATAGAAGCCTCCTCCTTCAGTTATTTCCATCCAATTCCAGAGAGAAAAATATATATAGTGTGTTCTGAGAGTTTCTCCTATTTTTATAGAGAGAGATGTATTCTCCTAGTATAAGAGAGTGTGTTATTGTTCTCTCCTTATATTTAGAGAGATGTAATTTTATCTTCCACATAGTGAAAATCTTTCTTGGTCTTGTCCGTGGTTTTCCCTCATAATTAGAAGGTTTTCCACGTAAATATTTTGTGTCAGTTCCTATTTCCTTAACTCCATTTTTAGCTGCGTTGATCTGTTTCTATAACTCTAGTACCCAACAATGGTATCAGAGCTTTGGTTCAGTGGGATTTATTCTTAGTATGCTCTGTGGTTGCAGCTTAAGCTAATCTTCCACATCAGAAAAGAATTTCTCCCTAGTGACTATCATAGCTATTGGTTATAGTCCGCTGCGGGTTACTACTTTCAGTCACTATTTATACGTGTAGTTGTATGCTTTTATAGTATTGTTAACGTATATTGGATTTGTTCCATATACGGTATAAATACACGGTACTGTTCACGTATTAGTACTATTCACGTATGTAGTATTGTTCACGTATATGGTACTATTCATAGGAAAAAAAGTGACCATTGTAGTAGAGAAACAGATCCCGGTAAACATCATGGTAGCAAAATTTGAGATTGAGAAGTTCAATGGGAGTAATTTTTCCCTGTGGAAATTGAAGATGAAGGCAATCTTGAGAAAAGACAATTGCTTACCGGCAATTGAAAGCAAACCTGCTGATATTACTGATGCAAAGTGGAAGGAGATGGATGATAATGCTGTTGCCAATCTGTATCTTGCAATGGCAGATTCAGTATTGTCCAGTGTTGTAGAAAAGAAGACAACAAAGGAAATCTAGGATGCTCTTGTCAAACTGTACGAGGTCAAGTTACTTCACAATAAAATATTTCTAAAGAGGAAGCTGTATACTCTTCGGATGAATGAGTCCACATCGGTGACCGACCACATCAACAATCTGAACACCTTATTCTCCCAGCTCATAGCATCAAATTATAAAATAGTGGAGAATGAACTTGCGGAGCTTCTACTTCAAATTCTACCTGATTTATATGATCAACTCATCATTAACATCACAAATAATAATACTACCAACTATCTATCCTTTGATGATGTCATCGGTGCTATTCTTGAAAAAGAGTCTAGGCGTAAGAATAAGGAAGATAGATTGGAAAGCTCAAAGCAAGAAGAGGCATTCTTGGTGACGAGAGGGAAATCAATGGAGCGTGACTCTAGTGGAAGTTATGGTCGGAGTAGATCAAAGTCAAGAAGAAGGAAGAACTTCAAATGCTACCAATGTGGCATGAAAGGGCACTTGAAGAAAGATTGTCAGAATAATAAGAAGAATGTAGATAAAGCTCTAGAGGCATCAACCTCTCAAGGATGTGTTGCGAGTACCTCTGAGGAAGGAGAAATCCTGTGCAGTGAGGCAGCAATTAGTTCTAGAGGCGGTAAACGGCTCACTGATATTTGGATCATGGATTCAAGAGCAACATGACACATAACTCCACACCATGAGTGGTTTTACACTTACGAACCTGTCTCGAAAGGATCTGTATTCATGGGAGATCATCATGCCTTAGAAATTGCTGGTATTGGTACTGTCAAAATAAAAATGTTTGATGGTGCTATTCAAACAATTCAAGGAATGTGACACGTGGAGGGCTTGAAGAAGAATATGTTGTCTACTAGGCAACTGGATGACCTCGGGTGCAAGACTCATATTGAAAGTGGGATCTTGAAAGTTGTTAAAGGTGCTCTTGTGATGATGAAAGAAGAAAAGACAATGCCAAATCTATACAGGCTTCAAGGAGATACGTTGCAAGAGGCAGATGCATCAGTTGCATCAGCAAGTCAAGAAGAAACGACAATGATGTGACACCGCAAACTAGGCCATATGTCAGAACATGGTTTAACGGTTCTTGCAGAACATAATCTCATTCCTGAGCTCAAATCAGTGAACTTACCATTCTGTGAGCGCTGTGTTACAAGCAAGCAGCATATATTGAAATTTGGTAAATCAACTACTCGGAGTAAGCACATTTTAGACTTGATTCATTCTGATGTGTGGGAGTCACCAGAAATGTCCTTAAGAGGACAAAATATTTTGTATCCTTCATTGATGATTACTCCAGGAGACTATGGGTGTATCCAATCAAGAAGAAGTCAAATGTGTTTCCAATCATAGTATTAAAAACCGGTTCGGACTGGCCGGTTCGACCGGAAAACCGATGAACTGGTCATGAAACCGGTCCGAGTTAGTATTTGGATCGATCCCGCATCAAAACCAGTGCGACCCGGTTTGACTCGGCCGATTTTGTATCAAAATCGGTGACTCGGCCGGTTGAACCGGGTTGGACTGATGGAGTTTCTTTTTTTGCTTTTTTATTTTTATTTTTATTTTTTCTTTTTTTTGCTTTGTTGTTCTAAATGATGACTTTTTCAAAAACCTTAAAAAAAAATCTAATTTGACTTATAGAAAAATGCAATAACTTTATTTGTATTGTCATAACTTATGAGTTTGTGATGGAACACTTTGTGAGTTTACTTGTATAATTATATTTTGAGTCAATTGTGATTATTGAATGTGAAATGTGAATAATATTTTAGAATTTATGTTATTTATTCATGCTTTTATATTTGGACCTTTTAAAGAGCATTAAATTGTTAATTAGTTGTCATTTCATTTTACTTTATTTAAAATTTTATATTTTTTTGTATAAATCCAGTTCAACCAGTGACCCACCGGTTGAACCAGTGACCCAGTGCCTCGACCGAGTCGATCGCCGATCCGAGTTTGAAAACTATGTTTCCAATATTCAAAGACTTCAAAGCAAGAATGGAACTTGAATCCGGGAAGAGGATCAAGTGTTTAAGGACAGACAATGGAGGAGAATATACAGATGGAGATTTTTTAGCATTTTGCAAGCATGAGGGTATTCAAAGGCAATTCACTGTTGCACATACACCTCAGCAAAGTGGTGTAGCAGAGCGGATGAATAGGACTCTCCTAGAAAAAATAAGAGCAATGTTGAGAACAAAAGGTTTAGCCAAGTCTTTCTAGGCGGAAGCAGTCAAAACTGCCTGTTACATAATTAATCGGTCGCCATCAACCGCAATTAGTTTAAAGACACCAATGGAGATATGGCATGGCAAGCCGGCAGATTATTCTTCTCTGAAAGTGTTCGAATGTCCTACATATGTGATGTACAACACCCAAGAAAGAACAAAGTTAGACCCAAAGTCTAGGAAATGTATATTCTTGGGTTATGCTGACAGTGTAAAGAGATATCGCTTGTGGGATCCCTCTGCCCACAAGGTTATTGTCAGCAGGGATGTTAAATTTGCAAAAAATGAATTGCATAATGAAGAAAGAAATGATAGCACTATCAAGGAGACAGCTACGGTTCAAATAGATGAGAAATCTAGAGAAAAAGATTCTGAAGTAGAACCAGAGCATGATGAACAAGTACCAGATAAGGCCAATGATACAGCAGTTAGGTGATCATCATGCCAGACACAACCACCAACATGGCATTCAGACTATGTTATGGCAAGTCATGATGCATTTTGTGTTCTAACGAAAAAGGGAGAGCCATCAACCTTTCAGGAGGCTTTGAGTAGTCCGAATGCATCTTTGTGGATAGTAGCAATGCAGGAAGAAATAGAGGTCTTACATAGGAACAAAATATGGGAACTTGTTGCACTTCCAAAAAGTCAGAAAGCCATTGGCAACAAATGGATCTATAAGATCAAATGAGATGGCAATAATTGAGTGGAACGATATCGCGCAAGACTAGTTGTAAAAGGATTTGCTCAGAAAGAAGTTATTGATTTCAATGAGATATTTTCTCCAGTTGTTAAACTTACCACTATCAGAGTAGTACTAGCTATGTATGCTGCATTTGATTTACATCTTAAGCAGTTAGATGTGAAAACTACGTTTCTTCACGGAGAACTTGAAGAGGAGATATATATGCTCCAACCAGAAGGCTTTGAGAAAAAAGGAAAAGAAAACTTGGTTTGTAGGTTGACCAAATCTCTGTGCGGTCTAAAGCAGGCGCTAAGTTGTTGGTACAAGAGATTTGATTCCTTCATAATTCGCCTCAAATACAACAGATTGGGTTCAGACCATTGTACATACTACAAGAAGTTTGGTAACAATGTTTTCATCATTCTGTTGTTGTACGTGGATGACATGTTGGTGATAGGCCCCAACAAAGATCAAGTCTAGGAGTTGAAGGCACAATTGGCTGGGGAGTTTCATATGAAGGACTTGGGACCTGCAAATAAGATTTTAGGGATGTAAATTCACCGAGATAGAAAGGACAAGAAGATCTGGCTTTCACTAAAGAATTATTTGATGAAAATCTTGCGGCGCTTCAACATGCAAGATTGCAAGCCAGTTTCAACCTTACTTCTTGTGAATCACAAATTATCCTCAAGTACGTATCTTAGCAGTGAAGCGGAGAGGATGAAAATGTCTCGAGTACCGTATGCATCAGCAGTGGGAAGCCTTATGTATGCCATAATTCGTATCAGGCCAGATATTGCTCAAGCAGTTGGGTTGGTCAATCGGTTTATGGTAGATCCAGGAAACGAGCATTGGAATGCTGTGAAGAGGATCCTGAGATACATTAAAGGAACCTCGAGTGCTGTGCTATGTTTTGGAAGCTCAAAGTTCATTGTCAGAGGATATGTTGATTCAGATTTTATAGGTGATTTTGATAAAAGGAAATCTACTATAGGCTATATGTTCACACTTGCAGGCAGAGTTGTGAGCTGGTTATCCAAGTTACAGACAGTTGTAGCTCTGTCTACTACAGAAGCTGAATATATGGCAGCTGCACAATCTTGCAAGGAAGCTATTTGGATTCAAAGGTTAATGGAGGAACTCGGGCACAAGCAGTCAAAGATTACTATGTATTGTGACAGTCAGAGTGTCTTGCACATTGCAAGGAATCCAGCCTTTCATTCCAGGACAAAGCACATAGGGGTTCAATATCATTCTATTCGAGAAGTAGTAGAAGAAGAAAACATGGACATGCAAAAAATTCACACAAAAGACAACCTAGCAGATGTCATGACAAAGCCAATCAACACTAAAAAGTTTAAATGGTATAGATCTTCCTATGGCCTATCAGAAACGTAGACGGCAGAGAATTGGCAAGATGAGAAAAGATTTTGAAAACTCACCAAAGGTGACTTTAAGTGGGAGATTATGAGTGGCTAAAGCCACCTTTGTTGAAAATTCAAATCATGCACAGTAGAATTTCTATTGTGCACGTGTTTGGTGCACCTATCAGATGAAGAATTTTGGCAAAAAAGGAGGAGGCTCTCTTCCTATAAATAGGAGCCTCCTCCTTCAGTTATTTCCATTCAATTCTAGAGAGAAAAATATATATAGTGTGTTCTGAGAGTTTCTCCTATTTTTATAGAGAGGTGTATTCTCCTAGTATAAGAGAGGGTATTATTGTTCTCTCCTTATATTTAGATAGAGGTGTAATTTTATCTTCCACATAGCGAAAATCTTTCTCGGTTTTACCCGTGATTTTTCCCTCGTCATTAGAGGGTTTCACACGTAAATATTTTATGTCAGTTCCTATTCTCTCAACTCCATTTTTAGTTGCGTTGATCTGTTTCTATAACTCTGATACCCAACATGTGACTCTTCAGTAAATTAAAAGGTAATTCAATTGTCTGTAGTTCTTACTTTCAAAAATCAAAACTATTGAGTTGTTTTCTTAATCCTTATGCCGGCCTTAAACGAATATTATTGTGGAATTGAAGGAGCAATAATTCAATATCATATTGTTTACACCAAAAATTTGAACCTCATTTTTTCTGACATTTAGAGACCTAAAGGAGAAAAGAGAGGAGTCGGAAATAGGAGTTATGTGTCATCCTGAATGTTGGATCTCTTATATTTTGTAGGATTCAAATAACATTGTTGTCAAACTAAAGTGGTTATATCGTTTCATTCGGTAATTATCTTGATTTTAAAAAGAAAAAAATTGACAAAAAGTGCAACATTGCTGAAAAATGTATTGGTCCTTAACTGTTGGTTAGATATCACTCCATAATTTTTGTACTATACTTTTTTACCTTCTCGTTGCACGAAATACAGTGAGTTTTGATTATTAATGAGTTTATTAATTACTTATGTGCATGTGTTATGAATAATGTATTATAAATATCAACCTTATTGTTTGTAAATAGTTTAGACATATATAGAAGTTATAAAAGTGTGTGAAGTCTGGTTAAAAAATATGTGGACAAGTTTGAGAAATTTTAAGCAGAAGCAGCAAGAAAAGTTATGCCTAAGCGATTGATATGAACTCTGTTACATATATGAAAACCTAGCCGGCGCCCTTTACAATTTTCTCCTCCCATAAAAATGAATACAAACAACCTCATTGATCATTCCCCACTACCCAGAAACAGCGAAACAAAAATATGGCAATTATTTGTCCAACCAAAACATGTGCTTTGATGCCCCCACAGAAAACACACACCCAAAATACAAAAGGATCAAAACACAAGATTAAACCAAAGAATAAAAAAGACAAAAATTCAAAGAACATATTTACACGACTGTGCTCCCTTGTGTAGTTTGATAGAGAGAGACTAATTTGGGAGATAATTGTACGTACAAAGTTAAGTTATAAAGATAAGTATTATTTTAACACTTAAAAAGTAAATATATTAAGGGATATCCATTTTTTAATTATGGGATATGATAAGTTAACAAAATAAGTGGAGATCATCTATCATATTTAATAATGGTAAAATGAGTATTTTAAAAAAAATTATTTTTTAAGTGTTGAAATAATATTTTTGAGATATAAATAATGCTTGTTAGCATGGACTTTTTTTTAATTCGTTTTTTTTTTCTTGGATCATGAACGGCCCATAAAAAACAAAGTATAAAGTAACATCCTTTTTGTTTTGTGCAAGACAACTCAATATTCTCTTCCACAACATAATCCAGCTCTGCATGTTGTACATCCAACAATGCCATCCCCAAGTAACCTGCACTTGTTCTGTATGTGGCATTCTCTCACATTCTCCCACACCTAGCTGTAGGGTAGGGGAAAGAAGTAGAACGGGAACCTATGGTAAAAGGCAAAGAAACAGAAACTGGGGTCTCTAGCTAGCTAGGGGAACTTTTACATAAGGGTATTCAAATGGCCTGTTTCCCTACAAGACAAACTTAATCGATTAAAGTCATGATATGCTTCCCTTGGCGCCCAAGAAATGATTGATTAACATGAAGATTCATGCGGAAAATACAAAATGTTTTATAAGTTACCTCGAAAGAATTGAAAGGCATGCAACAGAAATTGATACATTGATAATTAACTGTGTATAAACTGTTGAAACCAAATACTGTACATGAAATTAAACCAGAAAACTGTATATAAACTGTTCGATTGGGCGTATCAATATGATTTGCTGTACTTAAAGGCATGCTTAATTTTGATTTTTTTTATGAAATCGTTATTTTTTTAGATAAAGAATTAAAATGTTTTGTTGTAAATTATTTTCTATATTTTGAATTAAAATGAGCTAAGAATTTGAATGCAAAATAAAAATTTTAAAAAAATGTTGATCGCTAAGAATTGAAACGAAATCTTTCCTACAAAAAAAAAAGAATTAAAACAATATATTCATCGTAATGGGGGAAGCCTCTGGGAAATTATAATCATGTGCATTGATGAGATACTGGAAAAAATAATACTTACACGAGTTGATATATTTTCCTGTTCAAAATGACAAAAGAAAAAAGATGTGTTGGTTCATTTTTGGAACATAATAATTCAAATGGAAGCCTCAAGGAAATGAGAATCATTTGCCTTATATCCCAGAAAGACAAACAAGATTAATAGGAAAACAAAGAATATAATTGCAGAGCGTGTTACAAATTGGCATTGCATATTATAGCATATTAATTTTGTCATATTTATCTTGGCAGTCATTATTAATGAACAATTATTGAATTTAAAGGTCGGTTCATAATCACATGGGATGTCTTATTCGTGGGGCAAAAGTATCAACATATATAAGTTTAGGCCTAATACTGGAAACGTGTGTAAATCAAAGTAAGCAGAAAACCGGTCTCCACGTATAACAAAGGAATAATAAGTTCACATGAAAACCTATTAGTTAGGGGTATCATTCAACTATCTTTGAGTAATTACTTATTGAAATCGTGGCATGAGTCAATTTGATCCTTAAAATTTATAATTTATTTTTTAATCTCTTATTAATTTGTGTAAAATAGTTTTACTTTATTAGTATATAAAAATTAAACTAAAAAATGTTGTAATCCCGTAAGATTAATTATTAAAAGTAAAAATACAAGGAATAAGAATACAAATAGTACTTACACAATGTTACAGTAATATATACCCCCACTTCATATGATTAAGTTAAGAAAAAGGTTAATGGCATTTTGATCCCTGATGCTTATTCGAATGTTTAATTTGGTCCCCTATTTTTTTTTTTTTTAATTTGGTCTCTCAACTTTTTGTTAATCTCAATTTGATATCTCATGTTTCAAATCAGTATCAGTTTGGTCACAAGTCACTATTTCATCACATGATTGATAAAAAAAAAATACTAACAGAATATAATCCACATCATGTTTCAAATACTAACCTTTTGTTTATCTCAATGTGGTATGCTTGTACACCAATAATATATATATATATATATATATATATATACCAAAATAATATTTGTATTTATTTGTACTGAAACATTATATATACACACACACCAAAAGTGGAATTTTATCAGTATTATCTAAATAACAACAAAGTTATTTTTAATAAATGTTTTCACACATTAATGCATTTCCTCAAATGCATATGAAATTTTGGATTTAATTTGGATATATTGATTGTCATATAATTGCATCTTGCCACGTAAGTAAATTTATAGTTAACTCGAACATCTACTAATTAATGATCATATAAGAATTTGAATTTTTTTCCCCCAATAGTTTGATAAAATCTCTAAACTCTTTAGAGATAGAGGAGAATACAAGGCAAAATAGAGGACTAACATAGTGACTCAAAAAAAAAGCTGCTCAAAAACTCAATAATTAGCATCTCAAGAAACTTTGAAAACACACACGTAAACACAAAACTTGAACCAAATAGATCCCACAACACAACCAAACCATGCGTTCAAACGAGCTGCTAACATGACTGTCTGGCGCCCCTATAGCTACCCCATGCACGAAAACGTTTTCACTAACACCAATGTTCACACCCCTCATTTCCACAAATCTACATCTTGCCAGTCAACAAATTAAAATCTCAACCCAAGGAAGAAAAAAAAAAAAGGTAGCAAACCCAAAATTGGAACCCACCATTTTAACCCAACAGACTGCAAAACTCATCCTACTGAAAATGAGAATCCAAATGCAAAACTACAATATTATGAGAATATGAAAACCCGTCACGAACCCGATCACCAATAGCAATAGCAGAACATGGGGAGCAGATAGATTTGAGCTTAAGTTTTGAGTGATAACAAAATAAATTTTATGAAAATATATTGAAAAAAGAATTAATAGTTTGCATGAGTTTCATAAGTGACAAACAGAAAATTTCTCATAGTATATATAACAAATTTCATGACATATTTTTCCTACAATCATGATCTAACATAATATAAGACTCATTCATAGAGTTTAAAATTTTTAAAATATGAAGAATATCTCAGAAAGTAAGTTACAATATGTGAGAAAGTAAATCGAAGTATCAAAAGGTGTATCCGAGACATCAAAAACAACTATGATACATCAGAAAGTGATATGACAATATCAGAAGGTGCTTTCTCATGATCAAATCAAGCGCACCTCCATCAAATTTATTCGTGTGCACTAAATGAAGGATCAAATACTCTCTAGAGATCTACATACCTACTTAAGCACGAAACTGGATATGAACTAGAAGAGATTAGAAACTAACGAAGCATAATTAGAAACTGAAGAACGTATCATAAACTACATGAACACATCAGAAACTGAAGACCTTCTATGTTAAAGAGAAGATACAATCTCAAAAAGTGCTACTTGTGATATTCTTGCTTTCTACTTGAAGATCCCACATTGTTAATGATGTTTTTGTAAGCCGAGAAGTTCAAAACCAAACATCTCAATTTAAAAAAGCTTATGAAGTATCTACAGTACTTGTGGAACAATGGACAACCGTGTTTGTAATGTGACAGATGTCACTGGCACAAGCTAAGCTCAAGTCTCTAGAGGACTAATCCTAGGACACCAAAAATTTTATCAATACATGTTAAATGGAGATCAAATCAAGGACCAACAATCTCATTCAAATTTTAAGTATAAAAGCAACATCCATCAAGCTAGAACAATCTTTTGCGCTCAAACTTTTCAAAACAGTTTTATGCTTTATGAAGTCAAGTTCTCAATATTTTCCAGTTTCTAAAGTTAGAAATCTTCTTTCTAGAGCTAATTAGCAAGCATTCTCTTGTGAGCATTTAATAAGAAAGAATTCTCTCAAATATTTTCCTTACATTATATACACATCTAAGGAAACTTGAGTGAGATTTGAGTAAAACACCGAAACCTTCAACTTTTATTGTGCCTTGATTCAATAGTAATAATTTTGAATAGGTTGGAGAGAGGCTAGAGTAAAAGTACTTGTGAGTAAGGGTCGATTGTACTGACCGCTCACTAAGTTTAGCATGAGAAGGTTAGAGAAATACTATCTTGGTATTTTCTTACACAAGAAAAAAGTTTTAGTGGAACTATCAACAAGTTATGTTGACAAATGGATGTAGACGAAGTCTGGCCAAACCAGCATAAATTCTTTGAGTGATTCTCTTATCCCTTAACTCATATCACTTCAACAAAGATACTCTTTGGCAATGTTGGAAAAATGTGGCCTTTAATAGCAACAAATGTGGCCTTTGATAATAGGCCACGCTTTTCGTGGGGGTTAATCAAGCATTGTCATTGCTCTTTGGCCACGATTTTTGGATGCAAAGGTCATGGTATAGTCAAAGGGTGGCTTTTGATGATAAAAAGTTGTCTTTGGTTGAATAAAGGCCACACTTTCTGCTATACACATATAGCCATGGTTTTCAATAGTTGTCTATGTTATACGCTTCAAACCACACTTAAAAGGCATTATCTATACTCTACACCTAAGCCCACACTTCGAAGGGTGGTCTATTATGTAAACCTATGGCCATGCTTTTAAGCATGACATATTCACTATACTCAAAAGCATGGCATATTCAAATAACTTATTATTATTATTATTAATTAATTAATTAATAAAAATTTGAAACTCCAGTTATAAATATAAGTTTATATAAGAATATAACCACAAATGAAATCACAAAATTAGTGCTAACATAGAATACAAAGGTGAATTGGATTAATTTTTCAAAGTTTTTTTTTCTTCCTTGATAATTACGTAACACAGACTGTAGCCAAGAAAACATATGGCTAGAGGCAAGTACAAGAGAACACATATAAAACCATAATAGATACAATGATACATCACTACGCGAATTACATCAAGACATCTAAATTAGAAATAGAAAAATTCCATAATTCTTCTATCCAAAGTAAACATTAATAAGGAATCCCACCCACATTCCACAACTCAATTAGCATTCAATCTTCATATCAAATGTCACAACCATTTCATATAAAAATTGGCTCTGATTGATAGATATCAATGAGTTGCCCCACAAAATTCAACCTCATGGAGATACTTTTCTTCAAGCTTATTAAGCCACAACACCAAATAATAGCAGTTGAATGTGTCGAAATTGTCTATAAAATAGATTTATAATTATCTGATTAAGAAATAATTGATTGATAGGATATTTGTGTCAACTGATATGTTAATTGATTTTATTGGCTATGATAATATTACGTCATAATAAAATGATTTGATAAAATATGATAATAACAAACTAATAGGATGTTTATGCATGTAATTTTTTTAGGAAAATCAATCATGTGTTGAATTCTCATTGAAAGAAATTCATCATGTAGCAAAACTTTCTTTGTGATAGATTTCTAATTGTATCATTATTATAGGATATCATAGGATCAATAAAATTATAGGATATAGAATAGAACATGCATGAGGCTAGGCATAAGGGTGGGTTTGGTAGTGCTCTTTGAAGCAGTGTTGTAATACCTCAGGTTCATGTGTCCCTAGAGAAGCCTAGTACAGCCTTAGGGTCTCTCAAGACCTACCCATGTTGCTGGAAATGCCCAGAATGCTTGAAAGTTATTTCAGATAGAGAGTAGATTTTTATGACACTGCTATAGCGGTGGAAAAGGGCAAGGACACCATCCGTGCCAAGTTGGTGACCATTATAGTGGTCTAGGACCATTATGGTGGTTAGGTGCATGGATTTTGTGATTTTTGGTGTACAATCGAGTGCTATAGCTGTGCCGTTCGATGTAAGAACATTGTAAAATGATGCCATTTGGTTTAATGAGCCTCCACCCTTTTAAATACCCCAAACTTGGGCTCTTTCTCCCCAAATCTGAAACCTTCCTTCTTCCAAACCTTTTTCTATTCTCTTCCACTCAATCCTACTCAAATCCTTCTCCTTTCAAGATCAAAGGTAAGAGATTTTATGGGTTTTTGTCATTCCCTTCTTCCTTTTTTAGCGGTTATTTGGAATTATTTTTGTTTTTGTATTTTTAAAAATTATTTTGAATACCATTTTGGATAGCAATAAATGAAACTAACTAATTACAAATATACCATTGCATTCTTTCTTGTTTTAAAAACAAAATTCTAAAAATATCTTTCAGTTGTTTTCTAATTTTTTCTTTTAATAAAGCATAACCCGTTTTTTGTTTTAAAAATTAATCTAAAAAGAATCACTAACTAAACAAGTTTTTTTCATTTTTTGTTTTTAAAAACTAAAAATTGTTCTACAAAACACTTTTCAAATAGCCCTTTAATGTTCTAAGATTCGGGTTGTTATTGTTTTCCATTGTTGTCAAGTGAGGGGATGCTCTCTTAATGTTGTTAGAGTTAGATTAGAGCTATCTAGAGATTGTCAAAGATTAATCTAAAGTTTATTGCTTGTTATGGTAGACGTTACTGTCATCCTTGCTCCACAAAGCCCAGTTGTGTTGAGACCTCCTTTCCAGTTGAGTATGTTTGAATTCTATGATTCTTTTGTTGATCATTAGAACTATTTTCTTTAAAGTTTAGCATAAATGCATGCTTTAGAGACTATTTCAGAGAAATTAGAGATTGTTGTTGGTTTTATTAAGTTTATGAAACTATGATTTTACAAGAGCATGAAGTTTATGTTTTAATGCAAACTCATGGGACCTTTGTTGCTAAATAATTTTTTATAAAGAGCTAGAGCAGAGCATGGTCATGATTGTATATTTAGAGATTTTATGAATTCCATTATGATTTCAAGAGTAGAATATTTATATGATAGAGTTTTACACTAGAGAAGAGCTTAGTACAGAGTTTTAGAGAAAAAAATATTTATTTTTATGATTTATAGACTAGACGATAGCTACAGAGAAGTAGGCAGTGAGTTGACGACTGTAGTTATTATAAGTATTTTTTATGTATGACCATTATTAAACATGAAGTTAGAGATAAAAATATTTATGAACAAGATCTTGCGAGTTAGAGCAAAGTATGATTTAGCAATTTGAATATATATATATATTATAATTTTAGAGTTTTCATGATTTTGGGCCCTATTGATTTTAAATTATGACATTAGAATTATTTTGTTTATGAGAATATACTAGCTTGAGATACGATTTCAGTTAAAAGATTTTAGAGCACAAATCTTCATATGATTCATGACAGTTGGTGGTTATATACTCTGTAAGCTTCTAAAATCACAATGTTTATGAACGGGTGATCTCTTGGATATGATTTCGTACCCACAGTTATGCTAAAGCCAGTCTGTTAAAGTTATATGGAATTTAGTATTTAAAATTATTTTTGATTCAATTAATTTTATCAGTATAATATAATTGTAATATGTTTAGGAAGTCATTAACCTTGGTACATCTAATTGCCAAGGAGATGGTGTACCAAGCAGCCATGGAGACAGTCTTATGAGATGTTAACCTTGGTATACTAGTTGTCAAGGAGGCGGTATACCAAGCAGCTATGGAAGCAATCTCATAAGTTTTTAACCTTGTTGGCACATCTAGCTGCCATAGAAGTGGTATGTCAAGTGGCCATGGAGAAAGGCTTTTTCAAACATTAGAGAAAACGGGACCTAGTTAGGTGCCCACAACTTGTCTGCCAAGGATTGTAAGATTACAGATAGATGCTCATATTTGCTAGGAACCGAGCACTATTTTTCAGTTGCTAGAAATAATTATTATATTTATATATATAATTATCATGTTCAGAGTACTGGTACTGATAATGCAGATGGAAGAGGACCTTGTATTATTATTGTTGTTGTTGTTGTTGTTGTTGTTATTATTATTATTATTAATATTATTTCATGCATCCTGTTGTTGTCATCCCATAAAGGGGGTTACAGGTGAGAATTCACTCACTGAGTTTTAGATGAGACTCATCCTTCTCCTTTCTCCCATTACAGATATTGTAGTTGTTATGGTCCTTCCCAGTCACCTCCTCTCCAACAGTAGAGATATCACATGGCAAGCTTTACTTGGGTGAAGTATCTTTTGTTTTGTGGTATAAAGTGCTCTAATGTCAATACGGGCAGGGTCCCGGATCATAGAGATAGTTTGGCATTTTGCTTCCATGTCTCAGATAAATTTGTATTTACATGATTATAGTCTTCATGGTATATTTTGCATAATGAGCAACTTTATATATATTTTGGTATTACGAAGAAATATTCAGAGCTTGGTTATGAAGTGATCATTTATATATGATAATGTTGTTTTAAAGGAAAAGAGATTTATATTAGGGATAAATCAATATTTTAAAAATAGTTTTCCTAATTTATATTTGAGATAGAATTATGATTTAAGTGGTTTTCGTACTTAAATTATGCATGTAGAGAGACTCAGAGGTCATGAGGTTTATGTGAAGATGGGATTCCTCACGTGCCGGTCACGTTCCCAAGTTAGGTCGTGACAGGTATTGTGGCTAATGAAAAGTTTAACTTAATTTTTTTTGTTTGGTAAACTAAAAAGTTGGGATGCTTTTCAGATTACCTTATGAGGTGCTTTTTAAATTTGACTTTTGCTCTCTGAAATTCAAAAAAATCTCAAAGACCAATGTACGTAATCCTTAAATTTTAATAAAAATTCAACTTTATCCTTTTATTAATTAAGGGTTTTAATTTCTAATTCTTCCCTCAAAGACTCTCTATCCATTGTTTATATCCATTATAGTCATTTTAGATTTTGAGGACAACTTTACAATATATTTACCAAATACAACTTCTATGACTTCTGCTTATTGAAGAGCAACTTTTGCATTTATTTTACCAAACAGCACTATGATGACTTTGTGAGAGCCCAAAGAGATCAACAACTTTTTGATAATCAGATTGTAATACCAAACTAAACCATATATCTTGATCAAATAAATAGTTAGTGAGATAAGATAATTTTTTGTAAATCTAAGATTGAATGTTATTTTTACAAATTTCAAAAGAGGTGAGCATCATTTATCCTAAATAAAGTAAGTTTTAATTATTTTTTAAGATATCAAAACATAGATTTATGTAACTTTTTACTTCATTTAATATCTAATATGTTGGATAATTTATTAAAAAAAATTATATCATTACTCAAAACTTCTTTCAAAAATGGTCCGTCCGAAATTGTACAGAAGTTATATAGAGTGGGCCAAGGAATAATCAATCACGCACTATAAAAAGAAAGGGGGAATATAACCTGCAGGGCATTTTATAAAGTGAGATGCCTTTCCTCGTTTTGTGCCACATGATTACGCAAGGAGGAATGACAATGGGCTGTGCGGGAATCCGCTCCTCCCATACTCTCTTTAACTTTATGCATCGTTGATATTTTGGCTTGGTGTGGTATTAGTGCAGTTTTTTATGAGTTGTTAGGCTTTTTAGATTTTCAAAGAACTACTCATAAAAAGCTAGTAGGACGAGGCATCAGGACCTTTAAGCAAGATTCAGAGTTTGAATTCTAGAGTTATAAATGGATTAATCTGGGTTAGAATAATCATCTTGCAATGGATCTATATAGTATTTGGATTTGGATTTGTCAACTAGTGGGTAAGATAACGGATGATTTTACCAACAAAAATAAAATGTTGGAACCTTAGGACAAAAACACCTCAACTTTATTATTTACTAAAGAATTGACTTATACTTTTCATAAGTTTGAGCACCCCTTTAGAGATCATTACCAAACCAGCCTTAATGTAATTACATCCAGTGTGCTTTCTTTTTATTTGTAAATGTCAATAAAAGTGTTTGAGATTTACTAAAATTAAGCTAATCTCCACTATAGTTATTGATTTGTTAAGTGACAAAAAAATGGCATATATATAATTATTAATAACAATATTATCATATTTTGGTAATATTTGATATAATTAACTGAAATATGCTTCATTTTATCATAAATTATAATTATAAGTTTAATCTTCACATAATAAATTAAAAGAGAATATTGTAGTCTATTTATATGTTAAGTATTTTCAAAATGTTATAAATTTATCATTAATAGTTATGTACATGCCATATGTTTTGTGACATCTAAACTAACTGTCGTGACCCGACCTAGGTTAGTGACCGGCATGTGGGGAATCTTCATTCCCAAGTAAGTCTCGTGACCTCTGAGTCTCTCTATATGCATAAAATAGCATATTTTTCATTTTAAAATCATATTTTCATTTAAAACTCTATTTACTCTTTGTATCTGGAAATATAAAACCGAAATACTTGATATATAAAGCTCTGAAAACCTCTTAATCATACCCTGAAAATCCATTCAATGTGTGAACTGAATCATAAGTAAATCTCTAGTTTATTATATAAACTCTAATCAAATTCTATAATTTCAAATCCTCACTTGTGAATTAAAAACAGATACATAATTTTTCAAATATTGAAATCAAATACATAATCTGAAAATAATGCATAGTTCGGATCCTTCCTGCACAACTACTGGAGCACTCTACTCTAATAAGACTCACTGCTGAAAGTAATCGCGTCTACCAAACCAGAGTCTGGACTATATCTGTACCTGCAACTATGAGGAGGAAAGGAGACGGTGAGTCAACAGACTCAGTGAATGAGCTCTCACCCATCACCCACATGGGACAACCAAGAAAAAAATATACATAATGCAATATACATGTAACAAGCATAAACCATTTGATATTCATGTACATAATCTCATAGAAAAAAAATATCTCTGTGTTCATAAATTCATATACATGCAAATGTAGAAAAGATAACTCTATTTTCATAAATTCATAGAAAACATCTCTAAATTCTTACTCCAACAAGAAAATCACTTCTTTTATGCATAATGGCTCTTAAATCAAATATTCTCTTAAAAACATCAATAATTTTCAAAAGATATTCTTAACAGTACTCTAATAGAGAAACATAGATCTTTAGTTATGCCTTGCATAACGATACATTCTCTAGCTATGCATGTCAACCATGACAGCAATTTCTCCGCTCTATGATCCATCAAGGATCTAAATCGGACACCCAAATAGGTTCTATTCTCTGCTCTGTGAGATTGTCCTCTAGGGACAACTGGGTACCAAAGTTAATGATCGGTGTTCAGCCATTAACTCACTGTCTGTTTTTCTATAGCTACCGTCTAGTTTCTAATTCAATAAACATATTGTTTTCTCTAATTCTCTACTATACACTCTAATATGGGTATCAAACTCTTTCATACATAAATACTTTATTCCTTGGAATAATCGAGATAATTCATAAAATCTCTAGATACAATCATACTCATACGTTAGCTCTTTATAAAACTGTTTAAATATAAAAACTCTTGAAACTCTAAAAGATCTAGACTCATACAACTCTAGCAACCTGACTTTAGCATAACTGTGACTGTGAAATCATGCCCAAGGGATCACCTATTTGCAGCCATTCCAATTTCAAGCTCACAGAATATGTATCTAGCAGTCACTACGAGTCATATTGAATTCCATATTTTTGAAATATCACAAAATCGAATTTCTAAAATCTCATTTTTCAAGCTAATCTCTTTTCATAAACTAAGTATCTCTAGGTTCATACTTCAAGATCATGAAAACTCTAAAATTATAATATCATTTTTGTTTATGAAACTAAATCACACTTTGCTCAATATTTTTCAATACATCTCAATGAGATACACAAAGGACAAAATCTGAAATCTGAATTCTTGAAATCACAGCGATGTCATAAATCTATAATACATATTTAGCAATCGTTATAACTCTATTTAAATCATACATTTTCTCAATGATCATTCTAGTAGCACATGATATATTTTCATAACATGCATCAATCTAGATCATGGTCCCATGGTTTCCTAAATACATAATTCATGCTCTTTGAAAATCATACTCTTAGTCTAGCTTGCCATAATTGCAAAATCATACATATATAATCATACTTTCATCTCAAATGTCATATTTGACAAACATAATGCATAAAACATATTCATAGTGATAAAACTAAGGCTATGAGATCAAACCCACTCACCGTTTAGAGCTGGGAGTATGTGGGCACCACCAACTGGACCTCTGAAGCATGGAATGACACCAACAACTGCCATAGAGCAACATTGACTCAAGATTAGTCTCTGCTAATCTCTAAACAACTTTAATCTAGCTCTAACAACATTGGGGGAGCAACCCTACTTGACAACAATGGAGAAAAACAACAACTCATAACAAGAGGAAGGAAGAACACAAAGGAAACTAACATAAACCAACAACAAAACTCACCTTGAAGTTTGGAGGAAGTGAAATTGATGGAGGATGAGAGTGGAGGGGAGGAAGAGCTCCTAGGAAATGTTAGGGTTCAAATTTTGGGGGTGAAATCCGACTTTGGGGCATATAAAGGGGTTGGGGTCTCACTTACATGGAACGCTACATTTCATACTGTTTCTAGGATTTTGACACTGCTATTGCGGTCCTGCCCTCAAAAGCTCCCCTGGCCGCTTCACTTATGACCACTATAGCGGTCCCAAGAGGACAAAACATGGTGTTGCCACCAACTGTGACCACTATAGCGGTGACAGTTCACCATATTTGCTGTATAAGGGGTCTTTCATGTATCCTGGGACTTCTCGGCAACAAGGGTGGGTCGTGGGAGATCCCAAAGCAGTATGAAACTTGCCCAACGACACGTTTACTTGGAGTACCACACTAACAAATTATCAACTGGGGAGTCAGTGGAACTTTAATGAATCTTGGGAGTTTTTTGAGACAATTTTGTTAATAGAATGGTGCCTAATGTAATTGTATTAAACCTCCAAAAAGAGGTTCATGTAATTCTCTCATTAATTTTTAAAATTTGATTAGCAAGTAAATAATTTTATGATGAAATTAATTATAGGAAAAAATTGAGTATGCCTTTGAGTTATATTTTTAAGGTTATTCAAACACACCCTAAAATAGCTTTTCCTCCCAATTAATGGAGCCAAGTATTATACACAAAAATTAATGACGTGTTTAAATTAATTTTTATTTAAAATAATTTATGTTAAATTATATACAAAGATATTATTATACCTATTAACCATTACAAAATTAAAAATTTTTAGATATTATTATTTCTAAATATTTATGTTTTGTATTTATTTTTATGATAATATATATACGTGCAAAAAAATACTATATAGACCAACGATGATTGACTGATGAATAGAGACATGAATATAAGGGTATGTGTAGATTGTTGATAATTTATTTTAAATTTTAGTTGGCCCCATAATTTTTATGCATGCAGTTAATGTCATTATTAAAATTTATAAGTATGAAAAAAAGAACAAGAGATCAGAGAAAAAGTAAGGCCAGTTTGGATAGAGCAAATATTGGAGAGAATGTAATTTTTAGAAGGATTGAAAATTCAAAAAATATCTTATTTGGATATTTACTTAGAAGAAATTATAGAATTTAAGGGATTTTAAAGAGGAATTTTATCTACCTAAAATAGAGAATTTTGATTTCCTCCTATATAGAGGAAATTTTGGAAATCCCTACATGTACAAGTATGTATTTTTCTTATTTTGGTAACTCCCACTTTTATTATATTCTATTATAATTTCTTTATATTTATGAGATTTTTGTTTAATGTTATTTTTAATTCTTTTTTTTGCATTTTAAATTTTTTAATATTCAATATATATTACATTATGTTATATTTATGTATCATTCTATTTTATTTATATAAATATTAAATTTTATAATTCAAATTTAAAATACTTGTGAATAAAATTTAAGATAATTTATGAAATATGAACTTATTATAATCAGTTAAATTTTGATTATTAATGAAAAAAAGTTATTTTAAAAAATACATTATGTTTTTCAAATAATATATATTAAAATCAAGGTAATGTAATTACTTTACCTAAACAAAGTATTTTACAAATGAAAGAAATATAATTATCTATCCAAACAAAAAAATTTAAAAATTGAAGGGAATTTAGTTGAATCATTTTAATTTCTTAGCATTTTAAATTTCTTAGTATTTTAAAAATACTCCATCCAAACACATATTAAGGTTATTTTCATATCAAAATAGAGATCGTTACTTCCTTGATACTATAAAGAGATAAAGAGATCGATAGACTTTAATTTTGTTCGCACTCATAACTATCAAATATTTTTGTATTTTTTAATGATGCTATTGTTTATGCGTAAATAATATTCCCAAACCATAATCTCTAGTATAATTGGTATCTAACTCCTTAAACAAATAGTACATCAGGGTTTGATTCTTGGGGACATATATATGCAAAGGGTCTCATGGACTAGTCATCACTGTTGATGGTGTTTTAGGGGAAAACCAAAAAAAAAATATTATTATTATTTTATTTGAAAACCAAAAAACAACAACAATATTCCTCTAAGAGAAAAGACTATGTTAATAATTAAGTGATTATTACTACATTCAGCTTCACCTGTTTACTTCAAACATTATAACTTAGAAAACGAGAAAGAGCTGCTCTATCTCGGGGGCAAATTAAAGATTGATACTTATCCCCATTTTCATGATGTATTATTGATTTCTGGGATGGCTGCTCTTCCTATTTCCACCAACTTCCAAAGAACTCAATGCCACAGATTAGAGTATACATATATATACAAAAATAAAAAATAAATAAATAGAGAAGAATAACTATACATTCTTGCGGTAACTTCCTTTTCTATTGGGGTCTCTTTCATCTTTTCTCTCCATATGGAAATAATGAAGTGCTTACTTGGAAGCAAAGGCTTCTCAACCGTGTACATAGTCCCTGAGCAGTAAAGCTCCCTAGAGCAAGCAAACTGTACATAATGTAATAGCAGGTTTTCTGAAAATCTGAGAGCAATCGGTACTTTTTTGAGTTCAATAATGTTATTTTCCAGGGGCCATAGCACTTTTTATAGGACTTAGTACTGTTCAAGCCATCGAGCAGGTAGCTAGCTTGTTCAGTTGACCTATTAACAAGAACTGTATATGAATTATGAAAAGGAATTATATGATCTGATTCATGTGTAGTAGCTGTGTCTAGTTTGGAACCCTCAGAGAAATGATTCTGCTCGAATCAATGTCACGCTAAGTGAGCAGCAAAATTAGGGCGTGTTTGTGTTTAATTTGAAAAAATATTGAAGATTCTGAAAAATATAAAATATGGATTTCAATTTTCATTTCTTATTTTTAATTTTTTATAAAATTTTGAAAATAGAAAAACTAAAAATAAAAATAAAAAATCAATTTCTGATTAGCTTTTGTTTTTGTTTCCTCTTTTATTTTGTTTCGTATTTTTAGGGCTTTATAAAGAAAATGGTACAACTATCAAATGGAGATAGGAAACATTTTCATTTTTACTATTTTTTTCATAAAATTTTAAAAAATAGAAAATAGACTGACAAAGACTAAATAAATCTTCACCTCTTTAAAGTGGATTCTTCTGAATTTCTATGCCTTCCTTAATTGAACAAAAAATTCTCTATACTCAATTTACTTTTGCTTGAGAAACAAGCATCTAATTAAGAAGTTGGAAATACAGGTAAATGACATGGGGAGGTGCCTAGCATAAACATATGATGTATCAAAATCTGGTCTGATTAGTAAGTCTGCCAAATAATTTTCCATGATTAGCAGTTTGTACCAAATATTTTGGAAGAACTACGTACGTCACATCAAACTGAATCTTGTATATAATATAACTAAGACAGTGCTAGAAGCCTATGTGAGTAAAAAAAGACTACAATAGTCTGCATTGAAATCTGTACAAATCGGACAATCGATCGGTAAAAAAAAATGATCATTGAAGAGTAAGTAACACCAAACTTTGACTTTTACGTCAATTCAATCCCTTTGATTTCAAGTAAGTGATATTTTAGAACGTCCACAAAATTTGAGTAAAATTATTGAATTAGAGCCACTCAAGGTGTAAAAAACCTAGTAAGATTAATGAAGGGGTCTATAGCTAGCTTTATGACATTTCTTGTAGTTAAGAAAGAAAATGAGAATTAAAATTTGTTATATATAGATACTTCAAAACAATCAACGTACCCATATCGAATACACATCATATCAAATACCAATATGATGTTTTTGGATATTTTTAGTTATATTTTATATATTTTTAGTTTAATTTATCACACATCTTCGTATCATATTCATATTGAATATTCATATCAATATCCATGCAATATGACTTGAGATTAATTAGTACCATTTTTTAATAACCCATGGTTCCATATTATTCAGCTTAAATTAAGAACGAGTCAATATTCGCTTTAGTCCCTGACATTTCATAAATGAGTCATTTTAGTCCCTTACTTTTAAAATGAATCAATCTAGTCCCTCACATTTACAAACGTGAACCAATTCAGTCTCTCTGTTAACATCTATTAAATCACCGTTAGTTAAGAGCTAGTGCTGAGAGAGACAGAGCTCGACCGAGAGGAAATAGAGCTCCGTCAATAGGACAGAGCTCGGCAATTGAAAAATGATATCAGACGAACTCTATTTCCTATTGACCGAGTTCTATTTCTTATGGGCTAAGCTCTATTTTCTTGTGGTTAAGTTCTGTCTCCCTCATGTCGAGCTATATTCCACACAGGTACTATTTAACTAACGGTGATATAACAGAATGATTAAATTGATTCATTTTTATAAATGTAAGGGACCAAATTAATTTATTTTAGAAGTGAGGAACTAAAATGATTCATACATAAAATGTCAAGAACTAAAATGGGCATTAACTCATTAAGAAAATGACAGATGTTTCTTTCTTTCTTTTTGCTTTTAACAGGGATGAAACCTTCCAAATAGGGGAGCTGCAAGTGGAAAATAGCTTGGTTTGGTGAGATGAGATCATATATATCAAAGAGAGAAATTTAACTAGCAATAATATTCCTATTGGGTTGTAAAGATGGAATAAAGTGGAAGAGGGCCTACACTTTCAGGCATAGCATGTCTTGAATCCAAGTGAAGTAGTCATTCAGCCACCTCAATGGATCAAGGCTGAAAATTTCTTAAATCTTGTCTTCATGATATCTTCCATTAGTCTTATGATAAGCAAAAATATTAGGACCACTGATGAGAAAAAAAAAACTTAATATATAAGCCAGAAGTTAGACAGAAATAATATAAGAACACAAAAAGAGAGAAAGAGAGAGAGGAAAAGATCTCAGTTGAGTACTGTCATAAAAACCCCACATACAAGTCTCAACTACTGACCTCATCCTCTCCTATTTTATTAGTTACTGCACCGTTCAATTCAATCCCAGAAGGACATTACTTTGTTCTTAGTGCTCCCTTCGTAATGGTTTGTTGCAAGGGGTTTCATGTGATCTGTTTGTTGACGTTTATTACTTTGTTTTGGTTACTAAAATTAAGAAATTAAATTTATTCATTAAAATTGTAAAAAGCAACTCAAGTTAGTTCCTAAGATGACATTAGTAAGAATTGACTTAAATCACCATGAGAAAGAATTTCGTTCACATTTTTTTTGCAACTTCAATAATTAAATTATTAATTTCTTAATCTCAGCAGATAAAAAATAAGGCAAGCATAAAAACTTCAACCATCAAAATTAGCCTTCAATCCATCCCAAACCGTTTGTACTCTCTCTCTCTCACACACACATAGGCAGAAAGAAAAAGAGAAACTAAGATTCCATTCAGATAAAAATGAACGGACCCAATGATTGGTCTCTTTCCTGCAATTTTTAACCTTTCTTATCCATCACTCTCACTCCAACAACAAAAGATCCTTCACAAGGCACACAAAATTAATCCACTGCGTACTAGAAAATTTGGGAAGTTACATCCACAAAAGAACACGGTTAATTATACCAGCACATCACAATATCCCACCCAACGAATCCTCCAACAAGCTTCCTTGATTCTCTAGCAACTGGAAACTTCATAATTCTAATAATATCAATATATATTCCAGTATATAGGAATTAATAAGTACAATAACAAAACAACGATTAGTTTACCTGAGTAATTTTCTGTTTATGCATCGTCATAATATTCAAAATTGATTATCATATTTTCTTTATTGGTGAGTAATCTATAAGTATTTAGATAAGTATTCGAGAAACTCAAAAGCATGTATTAAATATGAATTAGGACGAGTTTTCATGTAGTTATACACTTTAGTTCATAAAAAAAAAAAATTAATACAATAACAATTATTAGCCTTGAGACATTGC
Organism: Dalbergia cochinchinensis; assembly: GCA_031216125.1. Lineage (NCBI taxonomy): Eukaryota > Viridiplantae > Streptophyta > Magnoliopsida > Fabales > Fabaceae > Dalbergia > Dalbergia cochinchinensis. The sequence goes on along the minus strand of CM062374.1, from coordinate 31,586,035 downwards.
CAAGTGGCTAAAGTTAGAGGCCATGTATCACATTCACCCCTCGTGGTTTAGTTTGCAAAAGGTAATGCCCCTCACAAGAGGTTGTATGGCAGATCCCCACCTCCCCATGTTACAACTCTCCCTCTCCTCTACCTGTCCCTACCTTCCCCACATTTTATAAAACCCCCCTCATCCCTCTCTTCCTTCCTCCTTCAGGCCCTCATCACAATCCTTCAATTTCCCTTCCCTTCCCCTCCTGATCATTGTGCCATTTGCCATCACATCTCTCTTAAGCACCTTATCCATTGGTCCTCTCCAGAACACAACACTTTCCAACACTTTCCAATTAAGCACAAAATATAGTAACAAAGAAAGACAGATAAAAAAAAAAGAGAAACAATGTGCAGCTCTAAGGCCAAAGTGACTGTTGGCATAGAAGCCACAGCCACAGCCACAACCACATCCAACATCACAGCAACACCTCCAGTGGCTAGAATCAATGGTAGGCCAGTCCTTCAACCAACATGTAACCGTGTTCCAACAAGCCTTGAGAGGAGGAACTCAATCAAGAAAGTGATGGTGCCAAAGTCACTCTCTCCACCATCACCACCACTTCCAAGCAAGGCATCACTGACACCACCAGTTTCTCCAAAGTCGAAGTCCCCTAGGCCTCCAGCAGTGAAGAGATCATCAGGGGGCAGTGACAACAATGGACTGAATTCAAGCTGTGAGAGGATTGCTGTGACACCAAGGAGCTCCATAAAGGCTGCTACTACTCCAACCCTGGAGAGGAAGAAGTCCAAGAGCTTCAAGGAAGGGTCATGTGGTGCAGCCCTTTCTTCTGTTGAGGCATCACTGAGTTACTCTTCCTCTTTGATCACTGACTCCCCTGGGAGCATAGCTGCTGTGAGGAGGGAGCAGGTGGCACTGCAGCAGGCACAAAGGAAGATGAGGATTGCACATTATGGTAGATCAAAGTCTGCAAAGTTTGAAAGAGTTGTTCCTCTTGATCCTTCCTCCACCACTCTTGCATCAAAGACAACTGAGGAGGAGAAAAGATGCAGCTTCATCACAGCCAATTCAGGTAAAATTATTTTAGAAAAATACTATATAACTAGTAAATTTGTCAAAATTTTATTTGCAGAATGATGTACTGCATTACTCAATACTTTAACTCAAATCCTTATATGTATTTTTTTTTTTTTATTATTTGGTGTAATTGTGCTTTATCTGTAAGCAAAATGTGCTAATCTTAATGCCCATTTTGATGAACAGATCCCATCTATATTGCTTATCATGATGAGGAATGGGGAGTTCCTGTTCATGATGACAAGTAAGCAACCAAATCTCTCTTTTTCTGTAACATATGCACACAATTCACACCAAACACAAATATGCATAGAGAAATGATGGTGACTGACAAGAACTCAATTTTTCACTCAGGATGTTGTTTGAACTTCTTGTTTTGAGTGGTGCTCAAGTTGGATCTGATTGGACCTCAACCTTGAAGAAACGCCAAGATTTCAGGTTGGATTCTGCTAAAGGCAATTTCATGAGCATAATTGCATATGCACTTATGCATGTACACATATTTTTTTTTCTTTGTCCCTTAAAGAAGGAAACTAATGATTTGAATTTATGTACAGGGCTGCATTTTCAGAATTTGATGCAGAAATTGTGGCCAACTTGACTGATAAGCAAATGATGTCTATTAGTTCGGAATATGGCATTGAAATAAGCAAAGTTCGAGGAGTTGTTGATAATGCTAGCCGAATTTTGGAGGTAAGCAAGAATTAAGCCTAAAAAACGGTGCGCTTTTCATCACTGTTTATCTTTCTTCTTGGTCTCTCTTCTTTTCATATCATGCCCACCACAAAAAACATTAGCTTGATCTGGTTTAAGTGAATATTCTATTAGGGGAAAAAAAAAGAATGGTTAAAGAGAATTAATGATTACTTGTTTTCAGATGCATCTTATTATTTTCTCTTTAACTCGACCATTGACAAGAAAGTTGCAGACCAACTAGTTCCAATAAGTTAGAAGTTTTAAATGTTTGGCCCCACATGAGCTGATTGTTCACTGTTGAATTTTTAAACCATATCAATCAATCTTGTCATATATGTTTACACAATTTCAGTTACTTTTGTCCAACACTATATGGCAATTAATTTTTTATACAAAATGTAAACATCTCTACTTAAGGATTTGCTAATACTTTGCTTTGCAAAATTGGTGTATTACAGGTTAAGAAAGACTTTGGCTCATTTGAGAAGTACATTTGGGGGTTTGTGAATCACAAGCCAATCTCCACTCAATACAAGTTTGGCCACAAGATCCCAGTGAAGACATCAAAATCAGAGAGCATAAGCAAAGACATGGTGAGGAGGGGCTTTAGGTTTGTTGGTCCAACAGTGGTTCATTCATTCATGCAGGCAGCTGGCCTCACCAATGACCACTTAATCACCTGCCACAGGCACTTGCAATGCACCCTGCTGGCAGCAACTCGCCCTCATTGTACCATAGAGCCCTCTCTATAGATCCAATTTCAACATGGAAATAAGGAGGAGGAGGAAGAAGAAGAAGAAGAGATTCATTGACCAAGAAAGAGCTCAAGACATTTAAAAAAGAAAAAAGAAAAAAGAGTTATGTATGCTGAAGAGCATATGTAATGTTGCTAACTATAGTTTGCTTTCAGTTAATTGTTGTGCATAATATTAGATATAGGATATTGAGAAAAGTTCTTTTCTGATTTGTGAGGTTGTTTGTGAGAACTTTTAATGACAGTTTGGAGTGTGCTTTTTTCAATGCATAGTTGAGATTTTAAGGGAGAAAAAAAAAATTGTATAATTATGGTTATTAAGGAGAAGAAAAAGGTTTAGGATGTTGTTATTAAGTGGTGGGAGGCTCAGGGAACAGTCAGCATGTGCATGTGCAATTGGGAGGCAAGGGCATGTGTGGTGTCAGTTTGCTTTTTTTTAGTCCATGTGACCCATCAGACTTTGCATTATTTGGTTCCCTTTAACAGCCTGTGTGGGATACTTGTAGAGACAGAGAGAGAGAGGAGTGTAGGACCACCTTTCCCTCCTCCTCCTCCTCCTGCTTTTTCTCTTCTTGTTTATGGGGTTGTTATCTTTCCTGTATTCTCTCTTCTCTAACTTTTTGGCTTGGGGGATACTATATACCCCTCCCAAAATATATGTTTTATTTTTTGGAGTTGGTGTGGATGTTTTGAGTGCCTTGAATACATTTGTCATGTGCTTCTCTGTACTATTAATTTGATTGCTAACGTATACTTTTCATAATGTTAACCAGATAAGATAAGTATGTCTCTCCCCATGTGCACACTTTCTCACAGTCTTCCTTTTCTTTCTTGCTTTCACACTCTTCTGATTGGTTGTTCAAAGATTAGAAACTTTTGTTAAATTCACGATTACTACCATGGCAGCATTTAACATAATAATATAGTTAATATTGTATTAACTTAATATTTTAACTATACTAATTAATAACAAAGCCCACTAATTTATATATTTATTATTTTTTTAATTCAGAAAAACTTTGTGAATTAGTCATAAATTCTATTATGTTGAAACTACATTGGTCACAATGAATTTAAATCTTGAATCTCAGGCATATTACCAAAACTCTTTATCACTAGACCCCATATAATCTAATGCCTTTATTATAAATTTTATTATTAATTATGCTTATAATACTATGTGAATGAATTAAACAACACCATATTTTTCTTTAACTGAAAATGAATACAATATTATAAATACATGAGAGACTCATAATAATTTACAGAGGCAGAGGGACATATAAATGCATGAAAGGTTACTGGCATAATAAGTGACTGACCCTAAGAGCCAGCCAAGTATAGCTTCCAAGACAAGAGAATATTTAAAAGAATAAATGGTAAATTAATGGAAGGTAGTTGACATTACCTGAAAAAAATGAAATAATAATCCACTGAAATATTAAGGAAGTCTCCCCCTTGTTGCAAGATATAAGCAACTTTGTGATCCATGCCAGCGAACAGAGAATGCCATCTGATTAATCCCAATAGCAAATACACATGTAAACAAGTAGTTGACTGTTCTCTCTCTATTTACCAAACACTCAAAATGAAAAGAAACTTTCATGTTATTTTATAATTTCTTTTTTATAATCATCAAATATTTGTATTTGAGAAATTAATAAATGATGTTAATTTTAATATACTGATCTAGTAAATTTTTTATACCATCAACTAACCATATTCTTTTACTAACTACAGTGGATTCAATTAGTTAAGATTCAACTCATACCCATTTGAAGACCTTATTAATGGAGCGATATGTATTCCTCCTGAAAATCTCCAAAAAGATCAAAGAGGTTAAGGGTATTCCCTAATCACAGTGGATAACAACAGAATTACCCCACCTAAACTTTCATTTACTAAAAAGTTCTAATCATATTCTTTTATTTATACAATCATTTAAATAGTAAAGGTAAAAATTAATGATATTAATTGATGTGGTAAATATATAATTGGTATAAAATTATTCTATATTCTCAACGTATCAAAACTAAAATCTTCGTAAATTGCATACATTTTCTTTCATACCATTCCCCTGCTTAATATACCTATTTATGATGTCACCGGCATTTCAATTCTTTCTAAACATGCTGGGATAATATTTACAGTCTGCAGAAAATGATAACGCCCATGCCCCTCACATTCTCTGCATTTCCCAGAAGTATCATTCTGCACCGTTGATCTTGATTATTCTTTATGACTTTTTTTTTTCTATCTCTGACGCGAAAGTCATCATATCAAAGCACCCTTGGTTTTCTCATTCAGTGACCGGATTGTTTGAAATTTTGGGCCTCTAGCTCCTTGAATGTACCAGAGAAAGGAAAAAGAACACATGCGAAAGATCTTGTGGCAGGCCAAGAATTTGATTTGCAACTCAGCATTGACAACTCAAGCCATAACAAATGAAGAGTAGGTTAGTTGCTTCAATTTTTTTTTGGTTACATATGAAAATAAACAACAAAGGCAAAAAACAAAACTATCCCTATATATACCCACTCTGTAATATATCTTCAGTAAGATGAGGTAATACAATGGGAGGGAGAGCTTGCCAAAACCTAATTATATTATCATATTGGTACTACCCAATTTAGCCAGCACAAGAATTGATCTCGCGAATCCCATGAGACAAACGAACAACCCAGTCTTTGTTCAAAATGTGAGACACCTCCGTGAGAATATCAGCACAAGAATGATGCTTAGTCCAAGAGTTGGATGTATGTAAATTGACAGCATGAAGAGAGTCACTTTCACACCACACTAACTGATAGCCTTTGTCCCATACTCTATTAAGGCCAACTCTGATGGCCATAAGCCCAGCAAATAAGACAGAGTGATCCCCAAGAAATCTAGAAAATCCCTTAATCCATGACCCATTGGAGTCTCTCAGGACCCTTCCAATTCCCGCACGAGTCCCATCAACAACCCAACAACGACTACCATCAGTGTTCAACTTAACTTCTCTTCCTGCAGCCTAATCCAGTGAACCACATGTGGAACCAAAGAATGATGCTGGTTAAAAGACAAATGCATTCGAATGGAATAAATGTCCACAAGAAGCAAAGATAAGACCTTATCCATCCTCCACAAGTTCGGCTCAAAAATTTGTTTATTATGCCAGCACCAAACCTACCAGAGCGCAACTGCAAAGAGCAGATTAAAGGAAAATCTCAAATGCACATTCACCCAATCAAGCAGAGGAAGGGTAAATAAGTGAGGATCCCGGCCAAAACCCAGTTGAAGCCAAAGAAGCCGAGAGTGATAACAATCTCGGAGGTAATTAAGAAGATCTTCCTCTCTAAGACCACACCTGTCACAAACTGGTGAAGGAACAATATGCCTCCTAAACCTAAATTTAGCAGTAGAGAGGGCTGAGTGATAAAGCTACCAGATCAAAAGTTTGAACTTCTCAGAACCCGAAGTTTCCAAGTCCATGTCCAGGACACCCAACCTCTTTAGAAGAATTATCCTGAAGTAACCATCGATATCCGCTTGTAGTAGAATATTCACCGTTCTCCTGCCCAAGCCAATGCCAAGCCTCATCAGACTCACCCCAATGTGGTAAAGAATGAGATGCTAGAAAGTACCGAATTTCTTTAGGTAAGGGTATATTTAGGATGTTAAAGTACCATCGGCTATCTCACCAAAGATCATGGATACGGAGCTCTGAATCTGAAATATGAACGAATTAACCATAGAAGCCACATGATTCGCATCCAACCAATTATCATACCATAAGGAGAGATTTCCCGAACCAAGAGAGAAGTAAAATCCCTCCTTTAGTCTCACCACAGCTTTATTAATCCCCTTCCATATATAGGAACACGCTCCTGGTGGAGTAGAGTGAAAGGCCGAGCCATGATTGAGATATTTTGCTGGAAGGATGTGAACCCAAATCTTTGATGAATTATTTTCAATTAGCCATACCAGCTTTCCAAGTAAGGCCATATTCATGTTACGAGCCCCCTAATTCCAAGGCCCCCACTACTCTTATGATGAGTTAAAACTTCCCAGGCGACAAGATGGAACCCACGGCGGTTTGGCTGATTTCCCCAGATAAAATCCCTCACAAATCTATCAATACGATCACATACCCCCTCCGGTAGCCACAAGGATTGCATAGTATAGCAGGAAGAGATGCCAAAACAGACTTGGCTAAACAAAGTCGCCCTGCTTTATTGAGTAAACATTTCTTCCAAGAAGCCAGCCTTTTCTCTACTTTCTCAAGAATAGTATGGAAAGTAGCTTTAGTTACATGCCCTTGAAAGATAGGAACACCCAAGTAATTACCCAAGTTGCCCGTAAATCTAACCGATGTAAGCCTTGACAAAGCATCTTTCTTCCTATTGGGAATTAGACGTGAGGCCATAGCTCTAGATTTATCGAAATTAACTTTCAGTCCTGACATGGTGCAAAATTTATGCATAATATCCATAACACCCCGAACCTGAGACTTTTTCCCCTTGCAAAAGAGAAGAACATCATCAGCAAAGAGTAAATGAGAAATTCCTGGCCCGCCCCTAGAAACATGAATAGGCTTCCATGTACCACTATTCACCGCCTCCTGGATCATAGTCTATAATTTTTCCATACAAAGGACAAACAAATAAAGGGACATGGGATCCCCTTGTCTCAACCCCTGCGAAGGCGTAAACGGGTCAAGTCTCCCTTTATTCCAAAGAATGGACAGTTGAGATGAAGAGACACAATGCATAATAAAATGAATAATAACTTGGGGGAAACCAAAATCCTCCAATGTCACCTTCAAGAAGTTCCACTCCACCCTATCATAGGCCTTTTCTAAATCAATTTTAAAGGCCACTTCACCTTTCTTTGTTCTTGGAAGACTGCTTCCAATGAAAAACTTCCTGAGCCAAGATAATATTATCCATTGTCCCTCTACCTGGAATAAAACTACCTTGAAGTGGACCAACAAGGTACTCAAGGAGAGGTCTAATCCGATTTACCAATACTTTAGTGATTATTTTGTAAATCACATTGCAAAGGCTCATCGGATGAAAATCCTTGAAGTAAGTAGGGTACTCCACCTTAGGAATTAACATGAGGAGAGTCTCAACCAGGTTCGGGTCAAACCACCCTATAGCAAAGGCCTCATGAACAAGATGAAATACCTTATATCGCACCACATGCCAATATAGCTTGAAGAAGACAGCCTGAAAGCCATCAGGCCCTGGAGCCTTATAAAAATGCATAGACAAAACCGCTCTTGTCACCTCCTCCATGGCTACAGGGGTCAAAAGACTAGCAACATCACCTTAACTGATAACTAGGACTTTCACCTGTTTACAAGTAGCAATATCCTGATCCCCTTCAGATGTAAAAAGCTTATTATAGGAGCGGTTAGCTGCTAGCTGAAAAGTCTCCTGGTCAGTACACCAAATTCCCCCATCCAAATGAAGACCATGAATTTTATTACGCTTCCTTCTAGTTATTATTTGGGCATGAAAAAACTTGGTGTTCTTATCCCCAAACTTGACTCTATCTTCTCTAAACTTTTAGAACCAAAGCATCTCTTCCTGATAGAGAACATCATCATACTCCTTGCACAAGGAAATTTCAAGATGTTTTAGTGATGAAAAATCACAAACCTCCAGCTCCTTCTAAACACCTGAAATCCTGACTTTAAGAATACACTTCCTTTTACCTATGTTCCCAAAGACTTCTCTATTGGAGAACTTAGAAGCTGCCTGAGTTTCTAGCAAGCAAACCCCTATATTACCACCCCGCCATCCAAGACTTGCACACAACCTACTCGTAGTCCTTATGCATTGCCCAAGCTGCCAAAAAATGAAAAAGCCATTCCCTCCTAGGCCCCCTTTTAGGCTTCATTCATAGCAAATAGGTGTATGGTCTGAATAAAGACAAGTTAGATTTTTTACATAAGCTTCCCCAAACATAGTTCTCTAGCTAGGATTAGCTAGGACACGATCTAACCTCTTAGCCATAGAATGAGCTCTAGCCATACGATGAAACCAAGTAAACCATTGATCAATGGCACCTAAGTTCATCAGACCATAATCATCCATAGTAGCAAGGAACATATAAGCTCTGGTAGTCAGGAAGTTCCCTCCCCTAACTTTAGAAGAATGAGTCACCTCATTATAATCACCCAAAAGCAACCACGGTCCTTGAATAATCTGAGCTAGATCCCACAAGTAAGCCTATAGCATCACCTAAGTAGCAGGAATAGGACTACCGTAAATAGCATTAGAACACCACCTAGTGTGAGAAGAAGAAAACTTAACCGTTACACATTGGGAATGAATATCAACAACTCTCGAGTTCTTAATGGATGAAGAAATCATCAACCAAATGCCACCAGGCTGACCTCTGGCCTCAGAAACAACTACCGCTGTGTAGCCAAGCTTCTCCCAAAAGGATTTAACATTATTATATTGGGTATGAGTTTCCAATGCAATAAAAACTTCTGGGTTAAACCTTTTAACTAACTCCCTAACATGACGTTTCCCTTTGATATTAGCTGCACCCCTCAAATTCCAAGACACTATCTTCCAATCTGAACAATCCAAGAGTAATAATAAAAAGAAAGAAAAAGAATACGGGAAGGTCATTGAAAACCACTATCATTGGATGGTAATGGTTTCTACTTTACCCTCCTCCTGTAACACCATAGTAATTAACCAGATACACCTAGGTTGAATCTGATTAATGACTAGACTTTACTCCTTGCTTTGGTTCTTTCTTCATAATTTGAAAATACTTAGTGAAATTACGAGCCATTTTTTTTTTAAACACATAATTGAAAACGTGAGCCGAGTACAACGTGAACGAGTAAGCGGAGTATAATAAGACGTTTAAGAATATATCACATCATATCACTTAGGCTCCAACATATAACATCCATAAGCACATTATAGCATATATTTACATACAATAACCTCACTCAAAGGGTGGGTTATGTTCATATATCATTATCTTATGCAAACCCATAAAAGAAAATATACATAAGGAAATACATGCCCCTAAACTAGATAACTCCATAAGCCGAAGGTTATCTCTAAAACTAGGTGCATGAACACACATAAATCTACTAAGAACCTTCTATGGCCACCGCCCGAAATGGGGAATAAATCCATCCACTCGATGAGCTCCTCTGGAGGGGACACACGAGATGCACCAGCCGGGTCGCATGGACGCCTTTCTCGCTAACCTCGAACAATCTGCTTACTCACTACCAATTTTTCTTACACGCAGGGAGTAGAGCAGAGCTCTCGCAATATACATGAGTAGAGTGTCCTCAAGGATCAGCTTAATATCTCTGCCTCGAGAACATACTGAAATTCCATGGACAGCAGATGAAGCTGATAAGAACGTAACATCCTTTCATCAAGTGGACGCGGCATGTTCGAAACCATTTCATCGCCATAGGGAGAAGTAGAGAAAATCGATAACTAGGGACAGATGTGCAAATGGACGACCTATGTAAATAAAAACACGAATCAAGACTCTTCCTTCAAAATGATACGAGCGATGCAATCGGATCATAAAGTGGAATTCCCAAGTAGGGGTATCAACGAACGACGAATGTCGCCATCCGACCTGGAGACAATGACGGAAATAAAGAAAAGGGAGTGAGAATCTTGCTAAAGAATTCTCAGTAGGGTACCTCCTTCTACAAAGGTCATCATCAAAGTCCCCAGGAACCTCGGGATTATTCTAAAATAGTGAGCATGCAAAGATTCATTTTAAGTTCTGACAAATACTTAACCGAGGTTCACAATTTTTAATCATGCTAGCCTTATAATGCATCTTATTCTTAACATGTCATATTTACAATGAACTTTTTCCTTTATCATTACATCATATTCTCATCATCATTATCAAAATAACATGCATAAAAGAATGTCATATAATATTAGCTACACATGGACACAAGGTACATATTTCATTTCTTTAGTGCCTTAGGTGACTTAAAATCTTATCATCATCATTATTTTCCCTTGGGCCACCCTATACTCCACCTTTTTGGGAGTAATTTAGGTTATGAGCTCATACTTTACTAGTCACTAGCATATACTTATCCCTTTTGATAAGCTAAAGTCCCGACTCTTACCCTTTGAGAGAACGGGTTAGGGGGCTAAAATCACCTTTTCACCACCTATAGTCTGATGGTTCCAAAGGATCATTTTCTTATAAGTTTAAGTCACCATTAAATATTTGCATGTTATATCATAATACAATTCATAAACATCATAACATTTTCTCATTTATAGTCTTAAGTTAGAATAATATATATCAATCAATCATGCATATGGGAGATTCCCCAGAGTAGAGGTAGTCACAATGGACACGCTTAAATACCAAGTCTTTCCTTAGCCAGAACCTTTCCAAATTACACTTTTACAATGATACACTTACTTTTACAATGATACACTTTCTTCTAGCAACAAAGGTAAATTTTACATAATAAAGAACATTTCATGTATAAGCATTCTCATTATTTGCAACTAAGAACTATAACATGCAAGCCAGGAAATCATTCAATGATATCAAGTACTTAATAAGCATCTAATCCTTACATAGAATTATCAATTATAGAACTAATTAATTACTAAACCAATTATGAATCATTCTCTTAACAATAAACCATAATTATCACAACTTCAATCATATCAAATCATTATCACACATTGATACTAAACTCATATCGCTGGGTTTAATCATGAACTCCTATGCAATTACATAGAATCATATTTTAAGTGCATATAAAATACTAGTTCCCCCAGAAAAATCCTTGCAAAGCCTTAAAACTCATTTAGAAACTAGTTCTTGTCTAATTTGGGAGGATCTTCACAATTAAAATTCTCACTTAAGATAAAAGGAGTAAGTCTTGAGCTTTAGAGATTTAGCTGACATCTTAGAATTATAAACATGCTATGCAACCTTATTTTTTTAATCTTATCTTTATAAGGTGATAGCTTGGAATTATAAACATGATATGCAATTCCATTTCTTTATCTTTAAGATTTAAGGTGATGACTTGAAAATTAAAATATGATGCAAGAACTTGAAATATAAACATGATACAAGAAATCGAGCAAGTGTAATCCGGCACAGACCAAGAGAGGGAGAAGAGAATATTAAGAAACCTGAGCTATGTAGTCCGTATAGACCAAAGAGAGGGAGAAGAGAATATTAAGAAACCGGAGCTATGTAGTCCGCACAGACCAAGAGAGACAGAGAAGAGAATTATTATTACATCTTTAAGCTCCAATCTCAAGACTTTTTAAAGAATAAATTCTTTAACTCCAATAATCATATTTCTTTGCTTGTGATACATGGGCAAGTCTTTGAGCTCTAGGATCTTTAGGTGATGACATAAAATAAACATGTCATGCTGATTCTTTTTAGCCATTATAAAATATATAGTGAGGGCATAAATTAAATATGAGATGCAACCTCTTTATTATCTTGAAAGATTAAGTGATGACTTGAAACATAAACATGAAATACAAGCTTGGAATTTAAACATGAGAAATGCAAGTTCATTTATTCATTCTGAAAATATAGTGATGACATAGAAGGTAAACATGGTTATGCAAAGCATAAACTTAATCATGGATGCAAATTCATTTTGTTTCTTTACTAGAGCTCCTTCAAGACTTTAAAAGAATTATAAATTCAACCCAATACATATCTTAACAAGAAATAAAACATAAAAGGAAAATACATCTTTCAAGTTCTAAACTAAAAATCTTTGTTTTAGCATCATAAAGCATTATTCTTTAAAGTTTTGCATCAAGTGGACTTTTTCAAGCTTTAGAGGCCTAACTTGTGATGGATTTACAATCCACCCTCAAGGTCCTCATCATCAAGCCATCATCTTAGTTCCACCTAGGCCATATGGTTGAATTGGTTAAAGAAAATTGAAGAGGAAAACCAAAATGAAAAGCTAAGGTAAGTTCATACTCATCATTTTGAGCTAAAAACACAAGTCCTCAAAGCATAGAAATAAATTTAGTAACTACTCCCTACCTAATCTGAGTTGAAGAAGAGGAAGAGAACTTGGTTTCTTGAAGTGAAATGAAACAAAATCTCTTTGAAAAAATTGAAGAAAGAATTCAGCCAAAGAGGAGGAAGAAAGAAAGTTTTTGGTGCTCTTAAAAACTAGTTATGAACCAAGCATTCCAAGACCACTCAAGCAAGCCTATTTATAGAAGATTTTGAGGCTTCTAATTGGCCAAAATGATGAGGTAGTGGATGGAATTTTTGCAGGAGAAATAAGGGAGGAAAATCATTTAGACAAAGTTGTATGAAATTAAGGAATTATGTCTCTTATGGTGACATTTTGGCATTTTGTTTTAGTGCAACTTTTGGCACATTCAGCTGCATAATGGCATCAATAATTTCTGTCCATTACAGCCCAAAGAAGTGAAATTTGTGTGTTCCATGCATTATTTAGGTGTAGGCAAGGTATTTATGTAATTTAGAGAATTTACTAAGCTAAGGGTTTAAGTGAATTAGTAAGCAATTTGGGTGTTTTTGAGCAATTTTGGGTTCTAATCAATCTAAATACATAATTTTGACTCTAGATTAATATTTAGAATTTAATAAGCTTTAATTTGAGCCTAATATTGCTTAGGTTTCGGGATACGAATCAAAAATCTCGAATTGCAAAACCGGCACAAAAACAAAAGGGCAAAATCGCATTTTCACTTAAAATTGCCCGAGGCCACCCGAAGCTAACTAATGGTTAATCATGGCTTAAAAACACATTTTAAAACATTTTAGTGAGGTTCGCTCAGCCGGCACAAGACATCTGAAAGTTAAACACCAATAGGGCTGCTTTGTCATTTTCTGCCTAACTCAAAATTGAGATCCTTCATTCTATTAACACACATAACACAAACAATCCCTTATTATCCTCAAAATATCCCCTTGAGAATAGGTGGGGCCCACGATCTTCATTTTCCGAGTAAAATAACTTCAGGGGCATTTTGGTCATTTTATACGCATGTAAATTCCTGGATTTGCGACTGCACGAATCGCTCCTAACCTCTCTTCTAATGTTATATTCCTTTATTGAGGATTGTTCGGCCTCAAATCTTATGTAATAATTACCTACGGTAATTCGGTAATTGAGTAATTTCTAATGACAGTAAAAATTACAGTAAAAATTGGGGCGTTACACCTCCCATTCCCTGTCAACTCTCTCACCCTTTAGCTGAAAAGCCACATTATCCAAAGCAGTCTTTTTTATGGATGATGACCCTACACGCTACTGTTTGGCTATTACCTTTGGCAGGCTAATTGTGTTCCCACCTGAATTAGATTGTAGCACTATGTTTTGGGGGGCCTGATAAGCTATCTTCTTAACCTCCTTCTTGCACGTGGTGCGAAAGACAATGGGTTCCTTATGCTGCTTGGGCTCACGAAAAACCAAGGGCCCATGTACGCTAGACTGAGCTAGGGGGTGTTTATAGTTGATACCTTTCCAGAGGATTCCCCACATTGCATCTATTTGCTCCTTCCAGGCAACCCAACATTAATAACTTCTTTGCCTTTATTAGAAATTTTGGAATCCCATGCAGATGTATTCTTTCTCAGTTGTCTTTGCTTTGAGTTCTTCTTTGGGCCCACCACTTGCCAATAGTTCAAAGTTTCCTTGACAGGCATATTTATTAACATCTCATCTCTAATGACTCCTTGATTCATTTGCATATGCTCTGGCATGTTATTTTCCTCTTTAGAATTTTTAATGTTCTCCTCTTGTTGCTTTTCAGGTGCCATCCCTCCTGGTGAACTCTCCTTTGGAACTACCTTGTTTACTTGTTGATTCCCTCCTTTGCAGTCTCTTCCTATATGCCCATAACAATGACACTAGTTACATATTAAATCCAGACTCTTATGAATAACCTCATAACAGAAACCATCAATCATGATCCGTTTCATCACTAGCAAAGTAAGATCTACCTCCACACAGGCCCTTGCAAATTTTTCTCTCTCCATCGATTGAGTTACCACATCCATCCTAATTGGCTTGCCCACCATGGAAGCTAACCTCCCGATCACTTTTTCATGATAATACCAAATGTTAAGACCTGTAAACCGAACCCAGACCATAGTTGATCCAAAAGACTTCTCCCTTGGCCTAAACTCTGGTGTTCACTATTTGACTGCCAGGTAACTCCCAGCAATTATCCATGGTCCTCCCATGATAACCTTCTCCCGGTCTTCGAGTAAATCAAATTTGACCATATAGTATCCAAAGCCTACACTCAAAACTTCATATACCCTATGCAGCTTCCAAACATTCCTCAATCGATTTGTAATCATAGTATAACCCATATTTTTTCCTAGGACTTGAATCACCAAAGCATCATGGTATGGTGATGAAAGTGCATTTCTCCCTGTATCTAGGAACGTTACTGTAGGTGGTGCAAAATCCTATTGTTTCCCCTCTACTACCGCCAACTTATCCCCATCCAGATCATCATCCAAAAGAAAAAGGTTTAGGTGTCTAAGAACGTAAAACCTCATCCCTAAATGATATCTTACCAATCCCACTCGTATTCCCCGCAACTCCATTTTTTGCACCTACAGCCAAGTCCTCCACATTCACCCTCCCCTCATTCCCCTCAACCTGACACTAGTTCGCATCATGTTTCCCATTTTCACTCATCTTTACGTGATTAAATATCTAGTAACCAGTTAACAACAAGAACTCAACAATATTCCAGCAATTGTAGTTCAGAATCAACAACAACTCAGAATCAGCATTTCAGCCAATACAATTCAACAAATCACAACCACCATCACGAATCCAAAATTAAATCCAACATCAACATTTCAGAACTCTTTATCAAAGAATGGGATCAACCATAAAATTCCACAGCATAAACACTCACATATGCAAATTAGGGGCCAGACACATCTGGGAGCAAGGGCGGCAATGCTTCTGGCAGGAAGAAATCACTGTTTCCCCTTTTCCTTATAGTTTCAGGCGGCGGCTCCCTCTGGAAAAGGAACTTTCTTATCACCTCAACCTAGTAGAAGAAGAAGCAGCGTCAAACGGAAAGGGGGGGAGCGTGCGAGGAAATCTGGTGGTCGCGAGCTAGAATGGCGAAGTGCTCATGGGTTGGTGTTGGTGTTGGTGTTGTAGCTTGGGGGCATGGATCGGACAGAAAGGAAGTAGATCGGCAGTGAGGCGGCAAGATCAAAGCATCCGGCGCGGTGGCTTCAAGCATGGCATACGAACGAGGCAGACTGGTGCTGCGCTAGCGGAGGAGGAGACGATGCTGTCGTCATGTCACCTCCGCTGCTTCTGTGGTCGCGTCATCCTCGCCTCAAACTAGTGCAAGAGTACTGGATAAACACCTGCACGTTAGTGAGTATGAATCCAACAGTTGCTTCAATTTTTGCAAACGTTACAATGCAGAAATAAAATTTTAAAAATAGATCATGTTTCATCATTGCATGAATTTCCTAACTTCATGCACAAGCAATTTGTATGTGAGTAGGTTAGTTACTTCTAAATATGTGCATATATATATATATATGGGGTGCACTTGTTGGGAGTAATACATAACACAAGCTAAGTTTGTATATTTAATTATATTGCACATCGAAAACTGTAAGTGACTTGTTCTTAATTTGTATGCTGAACAATTTTTTTTCCCCACTAATAAGAATGTAATTATAGTATACTTTTTGATAAAAAATTTACCGTATGATTAAATAATATATAATCATATTATTACATAATAGTATATAACCATTTTATTTAATAAATTTTTTACTTCATTTTGACTCATTAAACAGTATCATATCACAAAATTAAATGACCCGACTCTTGTGAATAAAAAAAGAAAAAAGAAAAAATTCTTATAAAGACAAACACTGTTTTGATCGGTTCCGTGCGAATGCATTTGATTGGTTACTTAATGTTTACATGTCAATAACTCAATTTTTTTTCTTCTTGTGTTTTCTTATCTTTCTCACCATTTAACCTTCATTAAATTGATTTTGTACAATTCTTCTCTTACCATATAGAATTGTTCATAAAAAATAGTGCTTAGAAAGCTTTATATTATAATGAACTCATCTTTCAGTTCGAGTCAGATTAATATGGAGTAGAGCAAACTCTAAATACTACTAATTTAGACTAGAATTAAACTAATTTATGAAATCCTTTACAGCTATAGAAATCAAGAAGATATAACATAGTATGGTCATTCATTCTATTAGGATTACATTTGAAGATAATCTTGGATATTTCTCCCCGAAATATTGCCGAGTTTTTTACATATATAAAATCAAAGAATATTTATATTATGTATTTGTCCCGTAGTGAAAAAAATTACACATATGTCTTGTTTTGGTTGAAATAGAAAGCAGGTTAAACCGATTTATGTGAAGTTACACGTTGTAAACACACAAATCTGCTTGAACTGATTTTGTTCTTGCTGTGTTACTGTTGATACAAATCGGTTGAAACTGATTTTGGAGTGAGCCAAAGGAAAATCTGCTTAAGCAGATTCTGCACCAAGTGTCAGCGCCTTTGCAAGAATGGCAGCGCACACAGTGCACAATCGGTGTAAACCGATTTGTGCACACTTCTTTCCTATAAATATAGATCGGCTGAAGCTTCATATTGAGATTTCAATTCGAGTTTTTTTGTGGCTAATATTGTGATGTGAGAGCGAAATTAGTGAAGTAAAAAATGGCGGATAAAAATATTTATCACTTAAATACAGTTGATCACATTGCAGGAAGATTAGCACACCAGGTTAGTAGATTACTTTACATAGTTTATTATGTCAAGAATGTAATTTATTTAGCTTAAATTTTGTAATATATTAATTGTTCAGTAGGCCTTGCAAGTATAAAATATTGTAATATATTTGAGTAAAATTTGAACATAATTTAACATGTGATCAGATATTTAGTATAATTTTTCTGTATAAATAAGTAGTTAGTGAATAGGTTGCACTTTGCCTTATAGTTTATGAGAATTTTACATGCTAGTATTTAACTGATTAAGATTAGAAGATTTAGTAAAATTTAGAGCTTGTTTGGGATTGTTTTAATGTTTTAGTTTTTCAAATTAGTTTTTAAAAGTATGCTTTATATTCATTTTTTAAAAATAAAGAAACAAGAAATCTGTTAGTTTGATTAAAAAGTTTTTAAACAATAAAAAAGAAATATATTGTTTGGAAAATAATTTTTAAATAAAAAAGTTTTAAAAGTAGTCAAACACATAATTTGATTGAGAATTGGTTTATAAAAAAATAGAAATAGATATAAATGCATTGAAGTAAGTGACATAAATAACGTAATATAACAGGATTGATTCATAGTATTAGACTGAGTACTACTTAATTTATTAAATTTGAACCAACAAATATAATAGTTAAAGAATTGATTATTCATTCTACCAAAGTATTGATGACAAGTGCTTTAAAGAATATACGGAAAATGTTATTGTTTGGTTGGTTTAGATTATTGGAATTTATGGAATTTATTTGTATAGAATAAATATTCTGAGATTTATAATTTAAATTTAATTAGTTTTATATAATATGAATATTATTAATTATTGACATTGGCAATATCTTTTATTTTTTTGCAGCCTACGAGAATTATAAAAAGTAGGCGTTATAATAAGATAGTGGAGCCACATCCTTTGATGAAGCCATATCTAAGGCAAGCAGGGTTTTGGTATGTTGCGCAGATGGTTCCCATTTTTTATTATGATAGAGCACTCATTAGTGCACTCGTTGAGCGATGGAGGCCTGAGTCACACACTTTTCACCTACCCTATGGAGAGTTTACCATCACGCTTCAGGATGTTGCATTCCAGCTAGGGTTGCGTGTTGACGGAAAGGCTGTGAGTGGCTGTATTAGTGCATGGGAGAAATTTTATGGGGGCCGTAATATTTGGACACTATGTCAGGAGTTGCTTGGTGTTATCCCGCCATAGGAGTACATCTTGGGATTTACTGTGAACCTACCTTGGTTCACAAGGACATTCCGTAATTTGAGAGATGATGTTGATGAGGCTACAGTTATCCGGTATACTCGAGCATATATTATGGTTCTACTTAGTGGGTTCCTGTTCCCGGATAAGTCAGGGTCTAGCGGTCAATTGAAGTGGCTCCCACTCTTAGAGAACTTTGCAGAGACAGGGCAATATAGTTGGGGGTCAGCAGTGCTTGTAGCACTTTACCGCTCTCTATGTCATGGTGTTAAATACAATGTCACCGAGATTGGAGGGTGTTTGGCATTATTGCAGTCCTAAGCATGGTACAGGATGCCTAAGTTATATATAGGACATGAGTGTCTGATCTGTTTTCCATTAGCTTTGAGGTACATTTATTTGATTGCATATTCTTTCGTCTTTTTTTTCCATGTACACCGTTGATAAATTTGTTTCTTTGCAGGTAGAGGGGTTTTACTTGCACAACTTACACAGATTCACAGCGACTATTAAGATATAGGGATCAGATTAATGCGATTGGTATTAACGGGGTAAGTCGCATTCAACCATGTTGTTGAGGTGTTCATTCAGTGGTTTTTATGTTTCAAATTGTAATATATTATTCTCCATTATTGCAGTTTCGGGGGATCCCATATAGCCGTGATGATGTTAGGGCGGTGACCCTTGCATTTATTTATGAGGAGGCTGCTGTTTGGACATCAGCCACAGCTTTCATACATTTTCCTGTGATTGAGTGGCACTGGGCTAATCGAGTTGTTCGTTAGTTTGGTGGAAGACAGCACATACCCAGTGCCCCGCTAAACATTGATCGGTTGCACGTGAAGGATGGGCGAGGGGATCTAGACGCATGGTGGCCTCAGTATCACGCACCATGGCATGCTGCATGGGATGGAAGTCGGGATCGATAGGTTCATTACCCGCTGGTGCATGATCATCGACCATCAGTTGAGTACTTCGAGTGGTACTTGTCTGTGGCGATTAGGTTTTTGTCAATTCACGGACCCCCTGATAACCCTGCACTCACGGAGTTGCCAGAGGGTGTAGCAGTGTAGGCCTCGCCAACACCAGATATCCCACAGCCACCAGATGTCCCAAATCGACGTGGTAGAGTGCGACGAGTGCGATCGGGTACACGTACAACACAGCCACAGTACGCTTCAGACCCAGATGATCTTGATGAGGGAGATATGGATGATTATGATCATGATCATGCAGACGATGCACAGCCTCCGCTCGACCCTACTCAACAGGGACAGGCAGACTCTAGCCGGCATACTCAGCCAGGCCACAACCGCCAGGTCCCACCAGGCCATAGCACCCATACCCAGCCAACATCAACTCGCCAGACCTAGCCACGACGCAGCCGACAGTCTCAGACAGTCCATAGCCACCATAGTCAGCCAGAGGCTAGCTGCCACAGTCAGCTATATCATAGCCACCATCCGCAGGGTTTTCAGGTATACCAGCCGTTCCCGATGTACCCACGAGCAGCCAGCCGTTCATGGGAGGTTTGGCCCAGCAGTTTATTGGAGGTTTGGCCTAGCAGTTTATTGGAGGTTTGGGTCAGTAGTTCATGGGAGGCGCTGGGTACCAGTTCATTGGAGGCCCTACATAGTAGTTGATGGGAGGTATGGGTCAGCAGTTCATGAGTGGCCCTACTCCCAACCCTACTCAACAATTTGTCGGAGGCCCCAGTTAGCAGTTCATGCCAGGGCCCCATTTTAACCCCTTGCAGCACTTCATGGCCGGGCCCAGCCATCAATACATGACAGGCTCCTTTTTGGACCCTACGCAATAGTTCATGACCGATCCCACGCACCAGTTCATCTCCGACCCATTGACTTAAGGTAGCCCCACACAGTAGTTTGTTATGGGTTTGTCCCAGAGTGACATAGGTTGGCAGCTATCATTTAGCCCCGTCAGCATCACATATAGTCAGTAATGGGCAACCTTGATTCAGACGAGGTATATCGCCCATTGATTGAGCAGAGGCATGACTCGATTTAGAATCAGGATCAGGAGTAGGATCCGGAGCAGGAGCAGGATCACGACCCGGTCTGGGGGCATGCTGAGGAACAGGGACAGCGTAGACCTAGGCGATAGATTATACGGAGGCGTTGTCACACAGGGAGTCACTTTGTCGCCCCTAGACGTACTGGACATGGGGATTAGTGAGCAGGATTAACTTGTGATTATGTACTTATGACGCTTGTGGACTTATGATACTTATGGACTTTATTTAATGTACTTCAGTTTAATAGTGATTATGGCTTTGCAGGCCGTGTCTTTTTTTTGTGCTGATTGGTAATTATGATTATGCGGATTACTTACTAATTTTAATTCAATTATATAAAGTAAGAGGTTGCATTTATATAAAGATCGATAACAACAAAGTTACCACAGAAGTTAATAAACAAAATGAGAAATACAAATAACCACTTCACAAGATATAGAGTCATGTGCATTCAATTTCAGTGCTTGTCAGGTTGTTCCAAAAATCAGTTTAAGTAGATTACTGTTCAGCGTCAGTGGGTGTCAGGTTGACCACGAAATCGGTTAAGCGATTTCAAATCGCTTAGCGATTTCTGTGTCAACCTGACGCTCAACAGTAATATACTTAAACTGATTTTTGTAAATCTTCTTCAACCGATTCTTGATCAACTTTGCGCGCCTAAGTGAGGAAAGTCAATAAAAAATCGGTTTAAACCGATTTCCATTACAATAAAAAGGTACAATCGTGTAATACTATTAATATCCGGGGATATATATAATATATGATTTTAATAGTTTTATATTAGTAAAATACTCAATATTGCCCATGCATTACGCTGCGTGTGACTAGAATTCTAATGCACATTTCAAAGTTTGACTTTTGGCGAATCTCGAGCTTGTGATAATAATGTAGTTCCATGACTAGTCCATTATCCTATTCCTGAAAAATTCTTCTATACTTCGGGAGGAAATCCATCCTTCCCCTACAATCTCATCTTTGCACTTGATTTTTTCCTTTCTTCCTTTTTTCTCTCATTCACCAAAGAATGATCAAGGGCTCACATGCAATGTGGAGTAAATCCACTCTTCCTCCAGGAGGAGGAAAGAATGACTCCCTATTCCTACCAGAAATTCCATGCTTGTTGGTGACCACAAAATGCCGAAGAAAAGATTTTTTGATCATTGACAAATTATAAGATGAACCTATGATATTTAGGTCATCATGGATACCCTATTTATTAGCTGCTGGATGATTATTTTTTTCTTAAATGGTTTAATTCATCAGTTAATAATAATAGATTTATATATGATGGATCAAAACGTTAGAGGTCTACTATAGAATCCACCTTTGAACATCAGCTCTAATAATCTATACAAGTATTAAATGCATAATTTTAATTATAATTTCTACGGGGGGAAAAAATCCTGAAGTAAGAATTTGATTATTATTGGCTGAATTGTCAAAAGTTTTCCAATTTTTTTCAATAATAGGAGGAAAACATCGTCACAGAAACTTATCTTTTGTTGATGATGGTATTTTAATAAGCTGAAAGTTTACAGGAAGACATCGTCACAAAAACATCGCTTATTTGCCTTTTTGTTCAACAACTTGCAGGAGAGCCCGTGCGGACGCATCTAAGTTTAATTAAAAAAAAAATTCATGTATAATAATAATATATGATAACAAACTTGTACCATTGTTATTTTTTTCTTCACTATTTCAATATTTTAATTCTGTTGGATCCACTTCCTTATTTTGTCTTCTTATACATCTATATTTATGATGTAATTTTGTCATAAATAAAGTTATACATCTAACGTCAGTCTTATTTTTTTATGATAAATTACACCATATTATTTTTAGATTTTATGAATTTCACCTGTTTGTACACCCATTTATTTGTAAAATATGTTCAATAATTAAGTTTCTGAATTTACAAAATAATTATGACACCGATTTTCCATAAATTTGTAAATTCATTACATTGTTCACCCATTTATTAAATGATAAATAATGGATTTAGGAGATGTCAATATCATCTTAACAAATAAAAGAAAATCAAGATTTCAGTAAACCTTATGAAGGTCAATATATATAGATATTATAGCAATATAAAAGTTTAAATATCACAATTTTACTTTTAAATAACAAACACATGACATCGATCCAACTCAAATATTACATAAATAAGCATGTAAATATCTATGATAATTTTGTCTTCCTTAGATTTAGTGCATGTTCGGTTTCAAAATCAATCCTAGGCTTTTGAATTTGATTATAGAATCAGTGAAATTATATTACTATATGTCAGAATCATCATTTTTAGAGAAATTATTAAATATAAATTATTTTATTTTAAAATTAATTCTAACTAAATCAATTATCATAGGGTTAATTATACCTAGAATCAATTATTCAAACACACCATAAAATTGGAAAAGAGTGAACTAGCAAAAGGGTTTGTCTGTTATTGGTGAACAAATTAAGCATGGGTTCTTATTCTGGAGTAATAAAATATTCAAATTTTAAATATGGTTTTAATCTTTATAAAAATAAGTCATTTGATTTAGGCTTGTTTAATTTTTAATTTTTGGTTTTCGATCCCTTATTTTTTGTTATTTTATGTTATGATTCCATATCATTTGTCAACATTGTTGAGTAGTGATATTTATAAAGACCAATAAATGATTTTTAAAATGTTCATATAATCAAGAACAAAATTTTTAATATTCGTAAGGACTATATATGTATACTCTAAAATACTTGTAGAGATCTAAATTGGACAGTAAAAACCAAAAAGGTAATATATAAGGGAAAAAGTTAAAACCAAAAGTATCTATATTTAAAATAATTAAAAAGATATTTAAGCCAATATTTAGCAATATCTTATATAACTTTGCTTTAGTGGAATTGAGTGAGTTTGCCACTAAAAATTGATGGAAGAATAATGTTTCACTATGTAACACCCTAGTTTCAAATAAAAAGGACTAGGAAAATTATTCTAAACCAGAATAGTTTCAGTTACCCTTATCTATCATTTTGAATCTTAAATTTTGCTTAGTCCAGACCCTACACGTCGTTAGAGGGCTATATAATAGAACCATTTTTTTAAAAAAATAAAGTCCTGGTAATTGTTTTCAAGACGAAGATAAGTTAAAGGGCAATTTTTATAAGAATTTAGGGAACTAGTAAACCTTTCATTTTTAGCCCACAAGTCTATAAAATCTTAAAAATTCCTAAATTTGAACTAAAACCCAAAAATTTGGATTTTGAATTATTGGAATTTTAATTTTTATGATATTTTATTTGAATATAAATAAAGGACATTTTCTTATTTATATTTATATTTTTAAGAAATGTAAATAAGTGATACAACACAAAACATCCTCTAATATAACCCAAATAAAGCCACAACTCTCCCCTCCCTTACTCACTAAAAACGTAACCATTTTCCTCTCTCCTTCTATTAACTCTCTTTCTCCCTCTCGGCCCAGCATGAACAACCACCACCACCACCTTCTCCCTTTTCCGCCACTGGCCACCAACATGTCGCCAACACAACCTGTGCCCTCTGGTGGTCACAGCTACAATGTCTTTCTCTTCCTTGACTGGTGTTGGAAGTTAAAACCTTGTAGGATCCAAGGAACCAACCACACTCGGCCACTTCTCTTTCCTCCTTCCATTAACTATCAAAGGTATATTAGAGTGCAATCTTACTCCTAATTTCATGGTTTGACTAGAAATGTGTTATAGGTTTAGGATTAGGGCTCTAATGTTTAAGACCTAGGGTTTGGAATTAGGGAATTCTAATGTTTAGACTAATAGTGTAGAAAATTTTGGTTCCAAGCACTAATTGTTGGTTGTTGGATGTTATGTGTAGCGTTAGATATTTCGGAGAGGCACCATGTCAACTCTACTACAACATAGGCTTGAAGTGTTGCTCTTATGGCATTGAGTTGTGAGTGAATGATATGTTTTTAGTTAATTGGTATTTAGTTCCATGTATTTAAATATTATTTTACTTATCTGATATTTATGTTACAATAGCAAGTAAAATGATTTTTCTTATTGCATTTATGTCTTGAAGTTGCATATATTAGTTCAATTACCCTTAAAATAGTTAGGTTTTAATTATATGGAATGAGATTTAATAACCATTATTGATATTGGGATAAGCACTCTATATGATTTGGTACAACTGATACAATGTTACATATTGTATATTGGAAATAGAGTATGGAGCAAATATATATGTTTTTTGGTTTTGGATAAAAGATCTCGTGACTGGATTTACTTAAGCTAGGTTAATTAAGAACTAAGCATAGTTTTAATTTATTCTTTTGTATTTGAAGCAAAATGGAAACAATTGCATACTTTATGTTTTACTTCATGATTGGTTTTCTTGAAAGGAAAATACATGATTGAAACTTGAGTTAATTGATGTGAAAAGTTGATTTTTGAAGGAGGTAACATTGATAGAAACCGTAGTTAACAGCAGTGGTGTTTGCCTTGGTGCAACTTGAAATAAACCTCGGCTAGTAGGGGTTGCTAGCCCGGTATGTTAGACCAGCATACTGGTATTATTAGGCACTGAAGATTGGTGTGAGGGCTACCAAGATGCTTATAACCACTCTAGGGATGGGTGTAAGGGCTGCCTAGAAGTGATGTGAACACACTGGGAAAGGGTGTGAGGACTGCCCAGTTGTTGGATTGATTTTGGACTTTATTCTAACATAGAGACCTCCTTGTTACTTTTTATGCATAAATGCCATAATTCTATTTTATCCTTATAAGAGATTTGTATGTTGATTTAATGCTCACTTAGGTTGAAGAATGATTTATAATTTGTATTAATTATTTTGACCATCCTATTTGTTTGGAACTCATTCGAGTTAACTGTAAATATATTACTCCTCACTAAATTTCATAACTCACC
The DNA here is from genome assembly GCA_031216125.1 of Dalbergia cochinchinensis. Taxonomy (NCBI): domain Eukaryota; kingdom Viridiplantae; phylum Streptophyta; class Magnoliopsida; order Fabales; family Fabaceae; genus Dalbergia; species Dalbergia cochinchinensis. The sequence continues at coordinate 31,560,567 of CM062374.1, read as the reverse complement.
CCGTGGTTGTTTCCTCTATTATAGATTCAAGTGTAGGTTCGAGTTCCACTCCTCCTGCTCAGTAGGATTGAGTGGTTACCTTTTTGGTGAGCCTAACAATGGTGTATGGGCCATTTTCTTATGGTCTTCCTGTCTTCTTTATTTCATGTGTCAAGTCATGTACACATAGGTGCTCTATTTTATCACAGGTAAGGATTTGACTAGTTGGGTTTAAGTCTATAATTATGCTTATAATTATGTGATGTTATGTATGAAATGATAGTATGTATGGAGACAAGCGAACTCCCTAATCATAGAACTATACATACATATAAATACCTACCTATTATCCTAGTTGGACTATGATTGTAACATGATATAGGTCTTATATTTGGGGAAATTCTGAAAAATAGAGAAAACCCTGTTCGTTTTTCTATTAAAGTATAAATGTTTAGGCTTGCAAGGGAGCATGTTGCCTACGTGTCGGTCATGGCTTGGGTTGTGACACACTCCCTTGTGATACTTGTTTTAAGGGTCTCCATTGAATTAGGTCAATTCTTGTATTTATAAGTTTTGATTGATTCTAACCCACAATATATGGGTTTGATTGGATTGACGTGATTGAGTTGGGTTGGAAAATCTCTAACCCTTAAGGTATGGGTTGGGTTGTAGGTTTGAACAATTTCAACCTATACACATCTATGAAATATGAAAATGCAATGGGCATTAGGTTAAGTTAGATCAAGGCTAGCACACCTAATCCCATGCAAGCCATAGGTTGGATTTTGAGTCAAACAATATTATTAAACTTGAGAGCTTAGGTAAACTTGCAAAGTTATAACAAATTTGAATCTGATAAACTTGTAAGAGTTTACATATATTTAAAAAATATTACTTAAAAAATATATATTAATAATTAAAAATAATTAAATAAAATTTTTATGATTAATTAATGGATCCATATTTTTAAATTTGATGTGAATTTTTTAAAATAATTAGTAATTGAAAAGTTAATTTAAATATATATAATTAAAATAATGTTAGAAATTCTTGAATAGTTTATATGTAGTGGTTGAAGTTATTGAATTTGGTTATGGTGTTTAAACTTATGTGTGTGGACGGACTTGAAAAAGAAATTCAACACAATTTAGAGAAATAAAAAAGTGGTTACTCAACACAACCCTCTTTATATAATAGTGTAGATATTGAAGAATTTTAACCTTATAGAAACAAATATCATAAAATACAATCAAATAACTATCTTAATTTTTGTACTATATATTTTATTCCATACGTGTAATATTTTGCAATTACCAATACATAATAAAACAACAGCAAATATACAAAATAAATTAGACCAAATAAAATCTATAAATATTACACAAAATAAACAAGTAAACTAATTTACCCCATAAAATAACAAATAATTTACATTTGGATAATAAATCTAAACTTATCTAAACTTGTAAACTCACTGGTAGAATCGAGAGTCGACGATTTGTTAGAGTTTACTAAAACATATATGAGTTTAACAAAAAAAAGAGATCTTGCAAGAGTAAACTTGAGAGTTTAATAACATTGGAGCCAAGTCTCTTTCTCTTCTCTTTTATTTTTTTAACTTCTCCAATTTCTTTTAGCTTCATAGCCCATGTGAAAAACCAATAGGTAAAGGTATAAGTTAGGGATGTGTGATTTTATACTTGATTTATGTGAGAAATGATAAATGAAGCCTGACAACCTCTTTTTGTTGATAGTTAGACTTGTAGCATTACTTAATGCAAAAGTGAGACGATGAACTTGTTTTTAATTTTCTTTGTTAGCATTTACTTTAAATTTATATTTTTTTCGAAGTCAAAAAGAGGGTTAAATGACCTAAAGTGGAGTAGCAATTATAGTGTTTGCAACTAGTATCATCTAAAAACAAGTGTTCATGCAATCAGGCTAGCTCAACCCAAAAGATAAGTTGTGTTATTTGTACTCATAGGGTTTGGGACACCATGTTAACTCATACTTCATCCACCATTGGATGAATATGGACCCCATTTAAATAGGATCCACATCCTATGCAATGATAAATGAGGTGTAAGTTGATATGGTATCCTATATCACATGAGTAAAAATAGCATTTTTCAACCCGAAATGGAACAGGCAGATTTGAGCAGGCCCAAATTAGGCTAAATTGAGTTGGGCTAAGCTTTAGGAGGCATTTGGGTGGGATTTTTGTTTTTTTTTGGTGAAAATCACTCTTTTTGCCTAAAAAAAATCAATTTTTGCATACTAAGATAATTTTTAAAATAATCAAATTCTCAAAAAAAAATTGGGAAAAACCAAGGAAAACTCTAGAAAAAATAATAACTTGAACATAGTTTATGATAGAGCTTTGTGGAGTCACTCAATCCATGTAGCTAATCCCTATTTAATGGGACAAGACTTAACTGTTGTGGTGAATCAAAATCTAAAAAATAAAATAAAAAATTCTAGTTCTTTTACTTAGAAGCTAAAAACTTCTAAAAATAAATTAACCTTCAGCATTTCAGTTATATATAAATTTAAGTTTCATAATATTTTTTTTAAAAGTTGAAATAAACGCACCGTTATTTTTACTTTAGTTTTGTAGCATAAGCCACACTTTTTTTTGGACTATTTGGCCCATTTTATGACTATCTAGCTTTTGAAACGCATTGTCATTTGATTGATCCACTGGAAACCTTACGGAAACAACACTGCACACAATTTTCCCACACAATAAGTTCAGTCCTATAAAACTTTGATTTTTTTACTTTTAAAATTACATTGATCACAATAAGGTTTGAATCTAGAGCCTTATACATGCTAGCTATCCAAATTCCTCACTTTTAGACCAATTCTTATGGCTTTGCAAAACTTTGCTTTGATACTAGATTTTGCACTGTTCGATGGACACTATTTTTCTTTAAACTAATGACTATTGAGTTTTAATTATTTGCTAATATTTGTTTATTAATTACTGATTTTTAGTATTTGACTCAAAATAATAATTTTATCTTCTATTGTGATTATTTTTTATATCCACAAAATATTCAAGGGCATAATCCCTACAACAATAGGAATATAATTTTACATGACAAATTAGAATTTATTTCACAAAATACTCATAAACAAAGAAAAATAATATAGAACATATAATTTTGCATGATCCATCTCTACCATATATATATATAGTTCAAAAAGTCTGAAGTGCAAAATATAGTAACAAATATGAACAAATATAGTAAGAGCTAAAGTAATAAAAGAATGGCAAAATACTATTTATTATTAATTATATTCACTAGTAATTAGTTCTAGGTCGAACAAAATGACCAACTATATTTGTCCAACATTTAGAATAGTAAATATAATTATTCTAAGTACCATATGGTATAAGTTCTATATATGAATTACTTCAAACACAACCAAAGATCAACAGTGATATTAAAACCATTCTTAGTTTCAATTTAAGTTACATATTCACAAAACACTTTGATGATGACAAATTGAGTATACGCTAGATAACTGAAGCTTCTCCAGTTTAGGCTTCTTCAAAGGTTGTTTTGAGGAAGAGGTTGAATCGATCTTAAACAGTTTAGTACATGCTTCAATTAAAATAGAATGTGATGTTTTTGCATGTTTTACATCACCACTATTGTGTCCTCCAATTGGATTGCAAATATTGTCACATTCAAGTTTCTGCACATGATATTATGTTATCAATTATCAATAAAGCATAATAATTTTTCCCAATAATTAAGAAAATATTACAGAACTTTAGAAAGCACTGAAAGAGTGGGTTCTATCTTAGTTATATTGAGAGCATTTGCTCTTGTCTATTTAGCTTCATGAATAAAATGTGAAAGTTTCTTCTCCTTCATCCTAGAATGACATCAAATAATTATCAGTCAAATTGTATCTATTTATTATATGACCAAATCAAGGCAAACTAAAATAAAAAAATAAACCATTAAACTGCATAAGGCATATCTCTCAATATGTTTTTGTTAGATTAAAAAGACCACATCATATTGCAAATATAGCTTGATCTTTATTCACCTATGCTACGTTGGATTTTTCACATATCACAGTAGCAGTCTCAAAATCTCCAATTTCTTCATCAAGACCTATCTAACACAATTTCGTTCACAAAAAATAACTCAATTACAAATTAAGTACATAATAAAACTAAATACTATAACACTAATCTTATTGAAAATTGTCTTAATGCCATAGAAATATAGAGAGCGTCTGTGTTTAATTTCTTTGCTTGTACTTATGTGAAGCTTGGTCTTCCTCATTTGATTTCTTCAATCAAATAAAACTTAAAATTTATACATTCAATAGATATTAACAAAAAACCCACCCAAGGGTTGTATAATAATCTCCTCTGCTTTTAGGAGAGTTTTTGTTGTTGACATTTTAGGATTTAAAATATCTAAACCATCAGGAGATGTCTCAACCATATCAACTAACTATATCTTAATTAAAGTAATAACAGGAGTCTCACAGTTTTCCCCAAGGACAGATCCATGAAAAGTATAAAGGAGGAGGGGCCAAAAAATTTGTATTAATGAATACAAAATTTGTCATAGAGCAAACATTTATATATTTGATAGACTTATTTAGAGTAAACAATTTTTTTGGTCCTAACATTTTCAATTTGATATAGATTTGATGATAACAAAATTTTCAACATCAATTTGATCCCAATAAAATTTTTTACATTAATTTACTCTTAACATTTTTATTTTCAAACAGCAATTTAGTGCTGATGTTTTTTAATATCGACATTAATTTAGTCATTATATCAAAATAAAAATCTAAAAAAATGATTTAATTGATTTCAAAATAAAAAATATTAAGACTAAATTGATAAAAAAATTTATTATAGCTAAATTGATGTCAAAGTGAAAATTTTAGGATTAAAAAGGTTATTTACTAATATATTTCTTGAAGTTGAGCATAATATTCTTTTAAATCATCAAAAAGGATTGTCTTTTAAGTAAGAATCTAATTACCATACACGAAAACTGTAAATAATCGTTACGGCCAATAGAAAAACTACCATATAAGGTATTATAAGATTATATCTAATTTAAATTTTAAGAAATTACACAAAATTAATGAGTTGTCAACCTTTTATTAGTTCACAATGTACAAATATATTGCACTATAAATGAGATAAGATTAGTAAGTGATTAGAACTTGAAAAAAGAAACTTTAATCAAGTTCTCTTTTTCGATTCCTCATTCCTACACACTTAAAATATAAATAAAAGCAAGTGAGTGCATTTGACTAAGAATTAATTGTTTCAAAAGAGAGAAATGACAAAAAATCAACTAGGGTCTAATGTTGAAGCGGATTAAATGGTGAGGGGTACAAAGAAGGTAAAGGCGAGAGATGAAGGTACATTGCGAAGGGTCGATCTTGATGTGATGGAAAAAACACCTAAAGGCGGAGGATCTGGTGTTAGAGGATGCTACTATTGAGGGTAAGTTACCAAAAAAGGTTGGAGACTTTGGGGGGCCAAATAACATGGAGAAAGGGATAAGGTCATATCATGACACTGTTCTCAATTTGTCAGATGAGGAACGAAAAGAGATGATATTAGACTTCATTGAAGAACAAACTAAGGAAAGCCTTTTGGAGGCTAGGAGTAATGATGGTGGAACCTCGCACGTTTCCTTTGATCCTTGTTTGATTGTGGACATTGCACTAGACGAATACGAGGAGTGGTGTCAGCCATGGAAGAACAATTTGATCATAAAAGTTCTGGGTAAGCGGTTCGGCTTTGGTTTTTGGAGTCTCGACTTCGATGACAGTGGAACTGCAAGAGTACATGGTGCTTAACAGATCTAAGTGATGACTACTATATGGTGCAGTTCACTTCAGATAAGGACTATACTCATGTCCTTTTTGAACGTCCTTGGATGATTGCGGACCATTATTTGATTGTTTAGAGGTGGCATCCAATGTTCGGTCTTCAGGATAATGAAATCAGGAAGGTGGCAATTTGGGTCAGAATCCCTCGTTTACCTATGGAGCTATGCAATAGTAAGTTCTTATGGAGGTTGGGGTCTAAACTTGGTTCTATGTTGAAAATGGACCATTGTACGTCGGTTCATTCGAGGGGGAAGTTCTCTCGGATTTGTGTTGAAGTTGACCCTTGTCAACCTCTGGTCCCCAGAGTCAAGGTGATCAATAAGGAATTTCAGGTGTTTTATGAGGGGCTTCATCAAATTTGTTTCAAATGTAGGAAGTATCGCCATAAGATTACTAACTGCGTTTCATGCTACGAACTTGTGGTTGATATTCTGATAGCTATGGAGACGAAGAAGGAGCAGGTGGTGGTGGCCCCTCGGAATGCCTCACAAGAGGGTAGGTCAGTGCTGGAAAATTCAGGGAGTATCGATACCAATGTGCGAATCTCATAAACAATATCGAAAATAGTTAATGTGACGGAGAAAATCTCAGAAGAAGGGGATTTGATTGGATCTGATTTTGATCCTTGGACGCTGGTCCAGAGTCCTGGTAGAAGGAAAACATCAACTGCTCCTAAGAATAAAATTGGGGATGGCCGCACTTCTAGGCAGAATTCGGCTATAAAGTTTCATAATCATAGAGGTTTGGAAGTTTCCCGTTTTGACATTCTTCTTAATGATGACCCTCTATTACGAGATAGCCAAGTGGAGGCCGCTAACGCTGGTTTCATGCAAAAAGAGGTGCAACCAACAGGTGTTGGGCCATCTAGCAATATTGGGCCCAAGAAACCACTAGGGACCAAAACTGGTGGCTCAAAGAGCACCTCAAGACATCAAGGAAACCATATCCAATGGGGTCTAGCTCAAAACCCAAAGCGCGGACAATCTCATGTGGATGGAAGAACTTTAAATGAGAATAAGGCCCATAACGAACGAAGCACCTCTATGGGTACTAGTAGGCAACACATAGACAAGGCGAAGTATAGGCCCTCAAAGAGTAAAGAGGTAACCCAGTTTTTTGATAACTTTTGCACCCTTGTGAGGTCCTCCCAGGATGCTCAGAGGGAGGCTTTAAATAAGTCAAAGGAGATTTTAGAGTCCCATACAGTGGATGATTCTTGGCTTAAAGAAGAGTGGGCCAAGAGACAAGCTGCCATAAGAATCCATGAACCTAAACCACTTGATCCCGTAGATACTTTAGAGGCTCAGGAGCCATCAATGGTAATTATGCACCAATCCCAAAGTGGACTAGTTAATCAGCCTGGAGGCGGTGGGGAGAATTTCCCTCTGGGTACTACTGGCCTGTACGGCCCCCTTGCAATCAATAGTTTATTATGAATATCATTTGTCGAAATTGTCGTGGCACAAATGCCCGTGGTTTTTTTGGTTTGGTATGTGACCTACGTCATAAGTATAATGTAAGTTTCATCATCCTACTGGAAACTCATTTGAGTGGAAGCAAGGCCCAGCATGTGATTAGGAGGACTGGCTTGGATGGTGCGAGTATTAGTGAAGCCTAAGGGCACTCAGGTGGTATTTGATGTCTCTGGGACACATCTATCTAGGCTGTTAATGTGGAATCTTCCTCAAGACAATTTGTGCACATGAGAGTTCGATGGAAGAATGACCTGTCTTAGTTGCTTACTGCGGTGTATGGTAGCCCTCAGCCTACTATGAGAAGACAACTTTGGCATTCCATCAGTTCTCTTGCGACTAATATTAATGGGCCCTGGTGTGTCATTGGTGATTTAAATACAATTCTTTTCGGAGCTGATAAGGTGGGCTCGACTAGATATTCCCTAACAGAAGGGTGCAGGGAGTTTAAGGAGTGCTTTCTGGATGCTAATCTCTTTGATTTGGTATTCAAGGGTGCTCACTTCACTTGGTTCAGAGGCCAGCTTAGAGAAAAGTTGGATAGAGGGGTGGGTAACATGCACTGGAGACTTCAATTTGCAAATTCTTCCATTTTCTATTTCCCTAAGTTCAATCCGATCATGTTCCCATTTGGCTTCAATTCCACCCTCCGGAGCTTCCGAATAACAGGCGTTATCCTTTCCGCTTCCTTGCTACCTGGTTGACCCACGATGGGTTTTCTAGCATGGTCCACCACAACTGGCAAAGTGATACCCCATGGGTGCAAAACATAAATAATCTTACTCGAGATTTGCAAACTCAGAACAAAAGCTGCTTAACAGACTTGATGGTATTGCCAAGTGTATGACAGATAGTTTTAACCCTCATTTAGAGAAGTTACAGCAGGAACTCTAGAAGGAGTATGATCAGGTTCTTTTGCAAGAAGAATTACTTTGGTTCTAGAAGTCTAGATGCAATTGATTGCTTTGGGGTGACAAAAATACCAAATACTTCCATGGTACTACAGTGGTTAGGAGGAAAAAGAATAGAGTTAAGGCTTTACAATCTGATTCTGGGGAGTGGGTTATTGACCAAGCCACCTTCCAGGAAATGGCTGTCTCTTTCTATCGGGAGCTTTACTGTGTTAATGAACCCACGTGCCCCTTCATTGTTGGTGGTCTTTTCCGTCTCTTGATAGCAGAGAGTTGGTTGGGAGCACTAGTGACTGTTTTGGAGGTCAGATCGGCTTTATTTAGCACGGGCAGCCTTAAGGCTTCGGGGTGGATGGTATTCAGGCTATTTATTACCAAAGTCAGTGGGATATTATGGGGACATCCTTGGGTAATCAGGTGCAAGATGTTTTTGCTGACCCAACGAAGGTTCGTGATATAAACCAAACTTTTATTACTCTCATCCCAAAGTTGATGCCCCGATTCATATGAAGCAGTTTAGACCAAGAAGCTTATGCAATGTTTCCTCTAAGGTGGTTACTAAATTAATAACGAACAGGTTGAGGGAGGTCATGAGCAAGTTAGTGGCTCCGATGCAATGCAGTTTTATCCCAGGTTGGCATAGCTCGGATAATATTATCATTATGCAGGAGGCCATCCATTCTATGCGGCATAAGAAAGGGGACAAGAGGTGGATGGCAATGAAGATTGATCTCGAGAAAGCCTATGATAGGATACACTGGGGTTTCTTAAAAGATACTTTTCTTGACATTGGGATTCTGGATAGTATTGTTAATGTCATTTGGAACTGTGTCTCCTCGCCTAGCATGAGGGTGCTTTGGAATGGAGATGTGACTGAAAAGTTCACCCCTTCCAGAGGTATTAGACAGGGGGACCCCCCATCCACCTACCTTTTTGTCCTTTGCATTGAGAGATTATCCCACCTGATTTACTTAGTAGTTGAGGCTGGTGAATGGAAGCCTATTCGTTGTGGTAGGAATGGGATTCCCATTTCCCATCTTGCCTTTGCTGATGACTTGGTCTTTTTCGCTAAAGACTCCTTAAGCCAAGTAGAAATTATTAAGGAAATCCCTAATCTGTTTTGTAGCAGCTGTGGTCAGAAAGTTAGTTTGGAATAATTGCGTATCTTCTCCAACAATGTCCATAATAGTAGAAGGCAAACCCTTAGTGAAGAATTGGGTTTTTTGAGGACTGCTAATTTGGGGAAGTATTTAGGAGTTCCGGTCCTCCATGGGCACCCCAAACGAAGTACATACCAGTCTATTTTAGATAAAATAACTCACCGTTTATCTGCATGGAAGTCGCGAACTCTGAGCCTAGTGGGAACGAGCACTTTGATCTTGTCGGTTCTTCAAGCTATGCCCAACTATGTCATGCAAACCACGATGTTGCCTAAGAGCATTTGTAGGGAGGTGCACAAAAGCTACAGGAGTTTTTTATGGGGTTTGTTAGCAGATAAGCGCCGCATGAGTTTAATTGGTTGGGACAAGGTCTGTCAACCCAAAGCCCATGGTGGCCTAGGGTTTCGCCATTCTGCTTTGGTCAACAGGGCTAACTTGATGAAGGTGGGCTGGGGTGTTGTTCAGGATCAGGATACCCTTTGGGTACAAGTTTTGCATAGGAAATATGGTTGTGGTAATGATATCATTCCTAAGATGCAATACCGGGGCAATGCTTCTAATTTATGGCAGGGGGTGCAGGTTCTAGAATTGCTTTTCTGAAAATTTAATCTGCCGTGTTGGTAATAGGGACAAGGCTGACTTCTAGTTTGATCACTGGGTACCGGGATCTAATCTTCTTCACCACTACACTCAAGGTGAAGTGCTCATTGATCTTCGTGGAGCACGGGTTAGAGATCTTATTTTGCCAAATAGGGATTAGAATTGGTTCCTTATTTGTCATTTGCTGCCAGACCAAGTAATTAACCATATTTCGGGTTTGTGCATTAATAGGAGGACTGATGATGAGGACTCCGTTGCATGGGGTCTATCCCCCTCAAGTGATTTTAACTTGAAGAGTGTGTATGATGCTCTGTTAGGCCTCTAGCAAGGGAACCGAAGTGGTTTGTTTAAAAGAATTTGGCACTGGCATGTACCCCAATGGATTTGAATTTTCTTATGGAAAGTGGCGCATGAAGCTCTTATGACCAATGAATTCAGAAGCCGGTATCATATGAGCCCGACTGATACTTGCCCAGTGTGTGGCCTCCAATCTGAGTCCCTGATGCATACTCTTAGGGATTGTGAAAGAGTCCTCGTTGTGTGGCAGAAGTTTGTGGATGATAGGAGGTGGCCCAGCTTTTATGATATGGAGAGTGTAGGGGAGTGGTTGGAGGTGTACTTACGAGAAGGTGGAAACTGCCCTAGCCATTTTTGGAGTCTACTTTTCCTAGTTGCATTGGACTCCATTTGGCATTGTAGGAACCTTTGGATCTTTGAAGGAAATTACATGACTTCGCAACAGGTTCATCAGGTTATTCTTCAATGGGTAACGGAACTTAGATGCTTGGAGAATTAATCCCTTACTTCCAGAAAACTTCAACTGAAGGAAAGTCAGATCCGCTAGATCTCCCCGCCAGAAGGCTGGGTTTCTATGAACACAGATGGGTCCGTTCACAATGCTGGTACCCAACCATCGTGTGGTGGGCTCATTCGCAATCATATGGGTGGTTGTGTTCATGCCTTCTCTTGCAACTTAGGGAGATGTTCTATCACCCATGAACTCTGGGGTGCACTCCATGGACTAAAGTTAGCTCGGGCTTTGGGTGCTCATCGTGTTATTCTTCAGCTTGACTCCAAGATCGCCCTTAATATGATCCAAATGGGTTATAATAGTTTGCATGGGGCCTATTCCTTAATTTTCCATATCCATACAGAAGTTATTCATTTTGACAAGATCGTTTGAAGGCATGTCTTCTGGGAAGCTAACAGCTGTGCAGATGCTTTAGCGAGCCATGGTCTCTCCCTTTCTCTAGGACTCCACGTCTTCGATGGCGTCCCTACTTTTTTATCTATTCTGTTGCTTTTTGACCAAGGGGGTCAGTTTCCCTTATCATGTAGCTAGTTAGTTTTTCTTTGTTTGGGCATTTAGCCCCCTATCCCCATCCAACAAAAAAAAAAAGATAAGATTAGTAAGTGAAAAGTGATTTGCATATCTCTTACTAATTTTTTTTTATCTAATTATATATATAAATTTACATGTTATACCCATTGAAAAAAAATTGCAAGTTTCCAGGGGACCATACCCCCTGGTCACCCCCTAGATTTGTCTCTAATTTTCCCTTTCATTTCCAATATTATTTGATACAATCTTATAGTCTTGAAAACAATCAAGTTGTAAATGATAATAATATGAAAATAGAAAGGCATGATATTTGAGATAATTAACTAATTAAACATAATTATACTGTCCTAAATCACATGAAATATATATAAAAAACAAATAAACAATTAAAAAATTGTGAAATAATTATGATCATTAAAAGTTTAAATATGTTTCTATCTAATTTTTGTACCTCAATTTTTGAAGCTTCTATGATGTTAATATCATTTGAGTTTGAATATTGGAGAGCTTAGCACAATCTTCAAGCACATTAACACAATTATTCTTATACATGGTATGTCCTTCAATGTCTGAGGTTGTATGTTCATCATGACCAATCTTAGGGACAATTCCCTACCGATTGAGATTTTGGTACGAAACCCCGTAGATATCGAAAACCTAGAAATCCCAACACACAATTGATATGGAAAATAGGATTGAAAACCAAATAAAATACTACAAAGGAATCATTCTACCTTGTAATCTCCTATTCAGCTTCCTAATGCAATAAGATAAAGGAATCAAACCTCACTTGTACGCACAAAGTTTCTGAAAAGAAACTAGAGAAATTTCATTCAAAATCAAAACTGAGTAACCAGTGATTGCCAAGTTTAGAGGTATTTATACCTCTTATTTAGGTTAAACTAATTTCCTAATCCTACTCGACTAGGCCCAAATTACTACCCTAACAATTGGGCTTAACAAACATAAAATAAAACAAGTCTAAAAATATTTTAAAATATAAACTAAATAAATCAAACTTGGCCCAATATGACCGAAATATATTGTCAATGCAAATTTACTAATAATAATATTTCTTTCTTCTTATGCTAAAATGTCCATTTTGCTTTCCTAAGCTCGTATCATTCCCTCCTTCCACAAAAAAGATTCGTCCTCGAATCTTGTAGTAATTTCTACTTGCCTTGCTAGCACCGAACATGCTCCAGGATCAAACACGGCATCTTCAAATTCTTACAACAAAGAGACAAAATGATATGGAAAATTTGGGTTAATTTCGGTGTCAGAGTGTGAAGGGTCCCTAAATCGAATCATAATCAAACCTCTCTTGCCTAAAAAAGCATTCTTTAGATTGCTCTCTTTTGCAGAAAAACACAATTTTCTTTTATCTGTCACTCTTCTCTTTTCTCTCATATTTTCCTTGTTTTTCACTCACCAGTGGGCCTTTCTCTTTACTCTTTTCACTCATGGCCTCTTGTCTCTCTAATTTTTCTATGGCCTCACTTCCCATACTTCCCAAATAAGTTTGTTGAAGCTTCACTTAATCAAGGTAGACCTCCTTAGGTGATAATGGTGCAAGAGTGATTCTGTGACCATTATGCTCAAATGAGTATCGATTTTTGAAGCCATCATGGAGCACCTACCGATCATATTGCCAAGGTCTCCCCAACAACATGTGACTGGCTTGCATAGGTGCTACATCACACAACACCTCATCAACATACTTCCCAATGGAGAAAGCGGCCTTCACTTGTCTATTGACCTTTAACTCACCACTATCATTCAACCACTGCAACCTATAGGGATTAGGATGCTGAACACATTTCAGCCCCAATTTCCCCACCATAACATTACTAGCAACATTAGTACAACTCCCTCCATCAATAATCAGACTGCACACCTTGCCACCAACTAGACATATAGTATGAAAGATGTTTTCCCTTTGCTCTAAGCTATCCTCCTGCACCTACAAATTTAAGGCACGCCTAGCAATAAGAGATTCACCCTGCACAGCATACTCCACATCACTATCAGAATAATCCTTCAAAGACGGCACTATCATAGTCAGAATCATCACCATGATCCGACTCAGACACAATATCACCTTCCCTAATAACCATCATTCGCTTGTTTGGGAAATCAACAGCATAATGACCCAAACCATGACACCAAAAACATTTAATATCTCTGTGTCTAGTAGTAGAAGAAGAGGAAGAGGAAGAAGAATGAAAAATATCTTTCTTCTTAGTTGAACCTGAAACCATCTCCTTGGAATTGGAGCCATCAGTTTTCTTTTTCTCATCATCATAAGACCATCTTGAACCCCATTTTGAGGTGAAATTCGAAAATGGCTTTGATACTCGCCATTTTTGTTGCCTTTCCACTTTCATAGCCATGCTTACCAAATCTTCCATCTCCACATAATAGTACAATTCAACCACATCAACTATCTCCCAATTAAGACCACCAAGAAACCTTGCCATAGTTACCTCTAGATCCTCCTCTATATTGGCCTTGATCATAAGCATCTCCATATCTTTATGGTAGTCTTCAACTGATTGGGAACCTTGAGTTAACTTGTGCAACCTGTGATGCATTTCCCTATAGTAATAAGAAGGCATAAATCGCTTCCGCATGACACATTTCATGACACTCCAAGTCTCAATAAGAGGCTCTCCATTCCTTTGCCTAGACTTCACTAGCTCTTCCACCAAATTAGAGCATAATCAAAAAATTCTACTGCAGCCAATCGAACTTTCTTCCCCTCAGAATAATTGTGGCATGCAAAAATCATCTCTATCTTCTTTTCCCACTGTAAATATGCTTCAACATTGTTCCTTCCCTTAAATAGTGGTATCTGCATCTTGATAGCATTCATGTTGTTGTCCAATTATCCTTTATTCCCAATCGTCATATTCCCAACTGAACCATCATCTTCAAACTCCTCCTCAGAATGCTCATGGTAAGAATCATTGCGACGATGTCGATGCATTGAAAAAAACTTGCCACCACCCTTGGATTTAGTTTGTGACACCTCATTCAGCTGTGTATCCATATCATCTAATCTATTTTGTATTTGCTGAAGGGCTTTCTGTAAGAGCTACATGTCAAATACTGTATTACCCTCAGTATCACTTTTCCATGTGTTGCGAGCCAAGTGAATAACCTACAAATTGATAATATAGAGACAACCTCACAAAGTACTCACTCACGTGTTTCACTCAAAGGTAGACACTCGTGTTTGCACTCAATATGGCTTTTACCCTCTTTTGGTACTCACCATTCTTGCCTTTTATCACTTTGGACCCCATATAAATGTTGCATTTCAGAAACCAAATAAACTCAAACAAGATAAGTCTCAAGTAATATTTAAATGGCATAAGGAATAACTAATGAATTGGAAAGAAATAATGAGACTAAAATAAAGAAAATAAAATAAAAAAATAAAATAATGACTTTGAATTTTTTTTGAGCACCTCTTTTTTTTTGTAAGCGCTGGTGCACTGCTTCTTTTTTTTAAAAAAAATTCTCGCCTGCGCATTCAAGCTTCTGATGCTTTGCGCCACTAAAACAAAGGAAAAGGTAGAGAATGGAAGGCAAGGAAAGGACGCACAATGTGAAAAGGGAACTTGGTTTTTTGTTTTTGGAAACTGAAACAAGACAAAATAGATAAAAGAAAACACAATCAACCAGAATGAAAAGGCAAAGAAGATGACGGAACGGACAAAGAAAATTAAGAATAGATAAATAAGAATTTATCTAATGCCTGAAACTAATACCAAATGATGCGGAACCCCGTGGATATCAACACCCAGAAACCCTAATACATAATTAATATGGAAAATAGGATTGAAAACCAAATAAAATATCACAAAGGAATCACTCTACCTTGTAATCTCCTATTCAGCATCCTGATGCAACAAGCTAAGGGAATCACTCAACCTCTCTTATACGTACAAAGTTTCGGAAAAGAAACTTAGAAAATTTCATTCAAAATCAAAAACTGAATAACTAGTGGCTGCCAAGTTTGGAGGTATTTATACCTCTTATTTAGGTTAAACTAATTTCCTAATCCTACTAGACTAGGCCCAAATTACTACTCTGACAATTAGGGCTTAACAAACATAAACTGAAATAAGTCTAGAAATATTTTAAAATATAAACTAAATAAATCAAACTTGGCTCAACATGACCGAAATATATTGTCAATGCAAATTCACTAATAATAATATTTCTTTCTTCTAATGCTAAAATGTCCATTTTGCTTTTCTAAGCTCATATCAGATTTGTTATTAGAAAGCAACTAAGAATTGTGGGTTACAAAGTACAATTTAATTAAACAATAAAGCATAATGAAATATGAACCTAAAATATAGCATGTGAGCTTGACTTCTTGATATGTTGAACAACTTCAAAATTATCTCGTTCATTAGCTTTCTAAAATAATAATGAAATTAATATTATATTATGCAAATGAAAAGGATTTGATAGTAAAATTGAATATCACCTAACTATATAAAAGTATAAATAATTAACTTTTTCAATTAAAAGAGAGCTAGAAATCCCAATAAATTGATTGAAGACCTTTTCATTTTCAGTCAATTTCCAAATTATGTTGTTGATTTCCTTAGTATGTTATATTCAAAAGAGACTTAAATCACAAATACAAATCTCTTGTTCACCAATATGTGCAAAGCCTCCGGAAATCCATACTTAACATACTATCCTTAAAATTCATTACAACAACAAACCCAACATTTCACATGTATAGGAATTGTACAATAGTAGTATAATAGTCAGTATTGTTTGAAAGATATTTGTTAATTTAAACTACCTTAATGATTTGTGCTTCCTTAAGTAATGTGCAATCTTCTTGAAAAGGTTAAAGGCATCCTTGTCAAATAAGCAAAGAATGTTATACCAGATTTGTTAACAACAGTGTAGTGTACCATATATCTGTGAGCTCCAAAACCCTTGAAAAAAACTCTTAGAGCTTAAGTTTTAAGTGACAACAAAGAAAATTTTCTTAAAATATTTTTTAAAAAGGACTATGGTTTACATGAGCCTCCTAAGTGTAAAACAAGAAACTTTCTGGTGTCATTTGTAACAAATTTTTTGAAATATAAATCATATTATCATGATTCAACATTATATAAAACTCATTCAAGGACTTTACATTTTTTAAAGTATAAATATAGCTTAGAAAGCAAGTTACTATGTCTAAAATACATAAGAAAGTAGAACTGAAGTGTCAAAAAGTAGTTGGAAACATAAAAAGTATCTCGAGGCATCAGAAAATGGCATGATAGCATAAGAATGTGGTTTTCCATGATCAAATCAAGTAGACCTCTACCGAACTCAATCGTGTTTACAAAATGAAGAATTCAACACAATCCAAAGACTCACATCTACTTCAAACAAACTCATCATGAGTTAGAGAGTTCAAAAACTGAAGAATGCATCAAAAACTGAAAATATTATGTCAAAGAGAAGCTATAGTCACAAAAAGTCATTGCTCGTGATATATTAGCATTTTACTTGGAAGAAATACATCCTTCTTGTTGGAAGAAGTACCTGAAGCATCCACAGTACAAAGGAACAAAGAACAACCGTTATTGTACTATTATAGCTTTCATTGTTACAAGCTCAGCAACAGTTTCCAGAAGACCAATCCTAGACACAACCAATGATCAATACGTGTATGATGGTAATGAAATCAACGACAAACAATCTCATTAATATTTCAAGTATGAAAACATCATTCATTCAAGCTTGGAAGGAACTTTTGTGTATTTAAATATTCAAGTACGCATCCAACTTTTTGAAGTTTGTTCTTTATCAAAATCCAATTTCTAAGGTCCAAAATCTTCTTTCTATAGCTAATACACTCAGGTGATAATCTACAAAAAAGTCTTTTTAAGTGTTTCCTTACCCTTGATACGTATCTTAGGAAACTTGAGTGAGTTTTGAGTGAAACACTAAAACCTTCATATTTTTTATACCTTGATCTAGTAATGATAATTTCTGATAACTTGCAGAGGCTAGAGAAAAGAATATTTGTGAGCAAGGGTCAATTGTATTGACTACTCATTGTATATAGCTTGAAAAGTCTATAGAAAGACTATCTTGGTGTTTTCTTGTACAAGAAAGAAGTTATAGTGGAACTCTCAACAAGTTTTGTTAAGGACTCGATGTAAACAAGCTTGACCGAACCATTATAAATCCGTTGTATGATCTTCTACATATGTTATTTCTCTCTATCTACTTAGCTTGTGTGTTATTATCTCCTTTATGTGTGATATTATAATTGTATTTATCACTTTTTGAACTTATTTACTTTTTTGAACAATTCGGAAAGTTACTTTCTGAAGCTAACTAATTGGTTTTTTCGCTACCTTCAAGTCTTATACTTGATAGAACTTTTTTAAGTTTTACAAAGCAAAAGTTTTTGAGTTGCATGATTCAACCCCCTTCTTATGCATCCTACACCTCACCTATATTTGGTATCAGAGCATGGCTTCTAAAGGGTTAAGCTTCCTAACAGTTGCTAAGGAAAAGAATCTTGGCAACATGGTCTGCAATGCTATGCACATTGCAGAAGGATACACCATAATTGGCCTCCATTCTTTGATTGTGGGAATTATGCACATTAAAGAGATAGAATGGAGCTCTTCATTAAGTACACAAATCTTAATTTGTGGGATATTATTCAAGTGGTGACTATGTCCCAATTGAAGAGCCTCTAGAAAATATATTTGTAGAAGATGAAGAAGGTGGACCCTCAACAGTAAGACAAATTCCAATGAATAGATAGACAGATCAACAAAAGGCTAAGCTTCAAATAAACACCAAAAGTATCTTCTTACTTGTACTTTGAGCAAAGTGAGTGTGATAACACTACAAGAAACACACGAGTTACCGATGAATTTCTCCTCTAGTATTAATGACAGATTTACCAATAGAAAATTAATGAGAAATCCGAGCAAAATTTTTTTTTTTGGGTTTTGCTCATTATCGACAGATTTTTCATCGGTAATTTGCCAGTAACTATGCGCCAAATTGTGAGAAATATAGCGCACAATTATCAGTGGATTTTTCATTGGTAATTTTTTAAAAAAAATTAAAAAAATTAATTTTATCGATGGAAAATCCATTGAAAATAATGTGAAAAATTTAATTCAGAATTTAATTTTACCGACTGAAAATCTGTCGGTAACCAATTCGAGTTGTCAATTTGAAAAAATTATTTTTACCGACGGATAATTTTTTAAAATTTTTTTAAAACATTTAATTTTATCAATGGAAAATTCGTCGGTAATAATGTGAAAATTTTAATTCAGAATTTAATTTTATCAACTGAAAATCCGACAGTAACCAATTCAAGTTATGGATTTGGAAAAAATTATTTTTACGGACGGAAAATCCGTCCGTAATTTTTTAAATTTTTTTCAAAATAAATTTTATCAACTAAAAATTCACCGATAATTTTTTTTAAAAAATTTCCTGTGCTTAAATTTACCAACTGATTTTTCATCGGTAATTTGAAAATCTATCGGTAATTTCTCAAATAAGATTTGTACCAGCTTCCTCTCCTTATTATACAACAACTCTCTTTGGAAAACTCTCTCTTCTCTCTTCTTTCTCTTCTCTGCCTTTGAAGGAGCATCGTCCCCACCCCCACTGCTAGCCACCGGACCTCGCGCTCGCTGCTGGCGCCCCGCCCTCGTTACTCATGCTCGAGCCCCGCTATTTGACGCTACTGGCCGCTTGCGCCCCACTACTCGCTCCAGCCACCTGTGCCCAACGCCCCACCTCCCAGAGCCCTACGCACTGCGCATAGCTCCCCGTCATCCAGCGCCCGACCAATGCCACTCTCTTTTCCGTTTGCATCAGTGAACATCTTTTCATTTTTTCTTTTTAGTGTTTAAGCTCCTATGGCATGCAGTAAGCATTAGTATGTATTTGATTTGCATTTCATTGGTTGAAATGTTATGTTACACTACTTTTCTTGTGATTGGAAGCTCCACCATATCCTCCTCTTCCATCCTTGCTTAATTTCAATTATGGACTTAGAAATCTCTCAATTTTGCTCTCTTTCTCTTGTAAATGAGATAAGAAATTTTACAAATTTACCTTATTTGCTAACCTATAACCAAAAAAAAATCAATCGTACAAAGTTGTTAGCTTTAAGTTTAATTGTATACCAAACACAACTTGGGAAACACGCTTAATTTTCAAGGAATAGCAAAATTTACAACTTTCCCCTTTTTTTTTTACCATGGTGGTCTTTGTTTATTTCTGAATGGAAAAAGATAAAAGCACAGATAAAAAGAGAGATTATTCAAAACTGGTGCAACTCTCCTTTAAGAATTATATAATCTACTCATGTGTACATGTATGAGAAATGTAGGTTATATTTGATGGATTTTTGATTAATTGATTTATTAATTTACATAATTAATTTTGTTATAGAATGTCGAATTCGGTTGGAGCATTTCTTTAGGGAGCATATATTTCTTTTGCTGACACTAAGGTAAGTAATTGTTTCTTCTCCTTATTTAATTATATTTTTGTTAGGATAAAGACTTATGATTTCTAAGATAGAGTTATAGGAAATTGGGATTGCATGACTGGGGGGAAGGGCATAAAGGTCCTTCCCCGACTTGTTTGTATTGTTTGCTGTGGAAATTGATTGTGTATGCGTAGAAAGTAGGAAATGCATGTTATGATGTTATAAGGGGATGTGCTCTAGAATGGTTTTAGGATTTTTAAATGGTTGTTTGATTGTTTGTGAACTTAATTTGATTGGTTTGATATATGTATATATTGAAATTGATTTCTTGGGATATCTTAGTTTAAGGGGAGGTTCTGCTATTTTTTTTTAAAAAAAACTTAAATAGTGGAATCTAGATTTAAGGGAGGTTTTGCAGAAATTTTGTGAAGTTAAAGACTACAATCTATTTACTTAAAAGACATTTACTTTCAGAAGATAGTCTGTTGAAAGATATTTATAATTAAATAAAATTTTAATTTCAGAAAGTACTTTCAGGTTTTTTTATTTTATTTTCATGTGTAGAGCCACTTCATCATCCATCCCAAAGATGAAGAGTCCATGTTTCAGTGCTTTAAATCCAAGGCAGCTCATAGGCTGCAAGACATGTACATCGACATTCGGGAGCGGTGGGATGAGAACCTCAGGTGGTTAACTCAGGCTAGCCTAGACTATTTGTGGCAATAATAAAGAAGTAAGAAGTTCAAAGCAAAGTCTTTGAAGGCTAAGGAGAGCAGAGCGTCATATAAGGGTGGCTTCCTTCATTGTGGTGGTTCTGCTAGCATCGAGTCTACGTGTCGCTGGATGGTTTAGTCATTATTTTAACATTTTTTAATTCCTCTTGTTAAATTTATATTTTATCATATTAATATTTTACGTGTTAATTTCACTCGAAATGCAGGCCAATGAGTTAAAGAAGCCACCCACACAGAGTGAGTTGTTCAAAAAGACTCACACGTGCAAGCTAGAGAAAATGTGGATTGATCCCCGCTTAGAAAGTGTTTAGGTAGTGCACTTATTGTCTGTATATATATTTAACTTATTATTTCATATATTTGACGGTCAATTTAATTAATTTTATTTTTTTATAGGTTATCTATAAGCAGCGCCACCAGGAGGCCATGACCGACTGAGAGCAGAAGATTGCAATTGGTGAGGACTGCCCGCTGGTTGATGAGGACAAGTTGTGGCAATAGGTAGTCAACGGTCCTTATAAGAACCACATCTATAGCATTGGGTCATTTTATGCCAGTAGTTTATCCTCTGCCTCTGTCACTGAGGCATATAAAGCACTGGATCCACCACTAATGACGATGAGGTCCGCGAGTAAGTTCACTTGCTCAATATGGAACTTTATCATATGCAAAAGAAAGATGTAGAGACTCAATAAGAGTAGCAGGAGGTGAAAAAGAATATGCAAGACAAGGAAAAAGGCCATATAGATGAGATTACGAAAGGAGATGAAGAAGGAGATGATCTCTTTCCGAAAGAAGATATAGGCAGGCACTTCTGCACCACCAGACACTGATGATGATGATGATGGTGACGATGGTGATGTTGGCGATGATGATGATGATGCTAATTTCTCCTAATTTGAGTTACTATTTTTTCTTTATTTGTTATATGCTGACTTCTTTATGTTTATGCTTGTAAACTTTGTTGTATTTGTATTTATGTAACATTTTGAATTTAAATTTGTTGCGTTTATTATTTATTGAGTATTTTTATGATTTGTTATTATTAAATATAGTTATATATTTATAATTAGCATTAAATAAAAAATGAGCTCTTAAATAATCAAATAACATACAAATTACTGCATATTTATTAAAAAAATAATAATCATTATCGACGAATTTTTCATCGGTAAAATGCAAAAAGAAAATTGAAAAATATACACTTTATCAATGGATTTTTCGTCGATAAATAAAAAAATTAAAATATTAAATAATAAAATTGAAAACATTACTTTTCGTCAGTAAAATAGAAAATGGGAAAATAAAATTTTAACTATTAAATATTACTAATGGATTTTTTTCCAGTAATAAAAAATAGAATAAAATATAAAATTTAATATTCATAATTACCGATAAAAAATCTATCAGTAAAATATTAAAAAAATAAAATTGGCAAATTACTAATAGAACTTCCGTCGATAAATTTTAAAAAACATAAATTAAATTAAAACTTTCCCGTCGGCAATCGAAACAAAATCCGTCAGTAAATATTTCTGCCGAGGAATTTGGTGACCATTATTTCAAGCTCGTTATCGACGGATATTACTATAGGTAAAAGAGTGCACGAGAAGGGGGTTGAAGTGCGCATTCCTTCTTTTCGCTTATTTGAAACTTTTAAACAGGGATACTATCAAGTATTAAACTTGTAGTACAACAGAAGCATAGTTAGTAGTTTCAGAGAGTAGATTTCTGAAGCTTTATCAAATAAACAGAAGACATAAATCACTGTTCAAGATTATGTTTAACTGTAAAGCACGTCTCAGAAAGAGAATAAATAAAGAAAACAATAGGAAATATAAAGACATTATACATTCCTTTGGAATATGTAAAATAAGAAAATATAACGAAGAGAAAATAAAGAAGATTAAAGAGAAGAAGATGTGACACCAAAGTTTTATATTGGCTCGACCAAAACTGACTATATCCAGTACTCAATAAAAGTTGAGGTTCCACTAAAATATGTTTCTCAACACAAGAAAGAACAAATGGATAATCTTTGCATTAGCCTTCCCAAACTCTTATTTGTGACCAACAGACAACCCCTGTTGCCATAAATTGAGTAGTGATTTAGTAGCCTCTCCAAGCTGAACCGAGTAGTTATTCATCAGCCTTTCCAAGCTGAACTGAGTAGTCTTGTATTAGTCTCTCCAAGCTAACACCTGTGACTAGTAGGCAACTCCATATTGTCACAAACTTGAGTAGTTATTCACTAACCTCTCCAAGCTGAACCAAGTAGTTTTTCACCAGCTTCTTCAAGCTGAACCTGTGACAAGTAAACCACTTATTACTATCATGTTGAAAGTAGTCCTTAACTAGCTTCTCCAGCTAAACCGTGATTAGCAAGAACACCTCACTATCGTGTTATAAGTAGTTTCATATTAGCCACTCTAAGCTATCTCACAGTGATCACTACCAGATCAAGGATACAAAGGTTTAATGTTTGGATTGCCACTCAAACTAACCTATACTCAAGTTTTCTTAACATATACATGAAAAAATCTTGGAAAAACTTCAATGACTTCCTTTTATCATTTCTTCCTAAGAAGAACATAAATATATTTAAGAATGAAGAAGGAAGATTTTTATAAGTAAGAAATCTGATTACATTATAATATGAACCTTAGTAGAGATGAAGAAAGATTTTTACAGAATTTCCTCTTTAAGCATGGAGTCTCTCACTTTAACATTAGAGTACAACATCTCTATTTGAAGAAGGTCTTCTTTATGATCGTTGCCTATGATTTGTTCTTCAAGGGACAGGTGTTGATCATCCATTTGTGTCTTGGAGAGATAGTCTAGAAGTGTAACACGTCTGTCTGTTAGATCATTTTGTAGAAGCCATTGTGGAATAGAGGTTTCTGATATCCCTCAGAAATTACTCTTTCTTTCTGAACTATGGTTTCTGAACTTTTTTTTCTAAGACTTGGGATAGTTGACATCAAAGGCAAAAGATATGATTGACCGATTTTGACACGGGATTTGACTCTTTCAAATTCAAATTCAAATTTCCTTCCATTTCCAATAACGTTCAGCGCTCCACTGTGAAATGAGCATTCTAATGTGCGGTAACAAATCTTTGATAATTTATTTACTTTCTGATCTTCAATCCAAGCTTTATGATGATGACTGATTTGCGATTGTGCTTATTGAAGATAATGTAATATCTAGTCTTTAGAGATTGCTTGGTATGTTCATTGTAGGCATACTTCCTGATGTTCAGTGCTACATTTTGAAATCTCAAGACTTGGTTTCTTGTAGAGTTTTTGGTTTCTTGTAGAGTTGATATCTTTTTTAGATCATTAGCTACCAATTGTTTGAGTAAGGATATAATTTCACTTCCATTTTAGTTCATATCTCGTAATATAAGAAAAATATATTGACACATGTAGAAGGAAATATATTCTCGTTTGAGTAAGCCTTACTCTTGCTAAATGATAGAAGCTTGTTATAATCTTATAAGAAATTCAAGACAAACATCAGTCATTCTTCAAAGTACTTTTTTTAAAGTTAACTTTGTTGTCATTCAAAACTAATTGGCGCATTTTGATAGGATTCTGAAGCTAACAATCTCCCCTTTTTTGATGATGACAAACCAATTTGAATTTTTTTTTTGAAGAGATATTGAAAGAAATATTATAGAAATATAAGCATGATATATTATATTCTTTCAACCCTATCACTAGGAGTGATTTTCAGGAAGTTCTTTTCTTAACGCATGATATAAATAAATCAAAAATGTTTTAGCCTTAAGTAACTTAAAACAAAAATGATATGATAGTTCATGAAATTTTTGAACTTACTCAGAGTACTTTCTAAAATGTATCAGAAACAGATGTGATCATTTAAATCTTTTTTACATAAACAACTTGATTTTTAGTTAAAAAAGGAAACTTTCTGAAGATCCTCATGCTTGAAAAGCTTAATAAGAAATGCTTGTGATATTTTATCTTGATTAGATTCATTTTCAGCACTTCTTTATCCAAAAGAATTTTTGAAAAGAATGCTCAAGGAAATATGATAAGCATATTAGAGCATTCATGATTTTGGAGGAAAAAACACACTGATGCTTATTTAGTTTTTGATGCTTAAAGAAACCTTAAAATGATAATATCAACATATTACTACGCGAGGTTTCTGAAGCTCATTAGGGTTTAATCCCATAATAAGCAAGGATGAGCTTTCTGCATTGAGCTGTGAAACTTTTCTCATAAGTATTAGAAGATGGAAAGATATTTGCAAAACAAAAGTATATGATCATTTAAAGGAAATTTTGTCTGATACATATGTGAAGTGCAAACATAACACATTTTGTGACATATAAAACAACACATTTCAAGAGAGTTCAAAAGCTTGTTACCTGATCTTAGTTGTACCAAGACATGTAAGTGTGAGTTTCTAAAAGCTTGTCAGAAACTATACACAATTATATTTTGATCAAGTTATACACAGCCTTTTAAAGACATCTCATACGTGTGTTAAAGATTATGTGTTCTATTAAAGCTAAAGAAAACCGATTAAGCACATCATACGTATTAAGGCTCAATAGATAAATATGAGTATCAGAGCAATAACTTGTGCTCTTAAAGATACTTGTCAAAGCTAATCATGAAATACATGTAAGCTAAATATCCCAGTGTGTTAAAGATTAAACAAGACAAAGCATACGCATAACAAATAAGAAACAGGCTTTTAATGGAAGATATATGATTAGCTGAGTATAAAAAGAGCATTGATATGAATCATAACTTAAAAAAATGTATCAGAGTTTAAATGAAACAGAGCATGAAACATGAATGGCATATATGCATATAAAAGATCAACAGATATAAGCATACACACACACACACACACACACACACACACATATATATATATATGATGATTTTCCATTTGTACATGATGATTTTCTTCAAAACTTTTCTTCTCCCCTTTTTGGCATCATCAAAAAGAGGTGTGCTTGGAAACAGATGCTGCAGAAATTGAAAAGTCTGAAGTTGTAAATCTTTCAATTGTCTGAGTTGAGCACCATGCTCTATAATAGTTGCCTTAAATCTATCTTGTCTGGAGGAATCTCCCTCAAATTTCTTAGGATGACCTGATAGCTTGCTAAAGACTCAGTTGAGGATAGAAGCAGCAAATTGATGGGAGCAACAACAACTTGAGGAGATGGCTCTAGAATGTTTAGCGATACAGTCTCTCCTGACTTTGGTGATTCAGCCCGAGTGTCACCTTATGCAAAAATTAAATGTGGAGAGAATGGTGCATGATCATTTGCAGATGTTGAGGTAGCGAAAGCAAAGACAACATGAGCAAAGGTAGATTCTGGGATAGCAGCAATAATATCAAGTATCGAAGCCAAGTAAGGAGCAGTAGAAGGAAGAACATTTTGAACCGATACAGAAGCAACAGTTTCTTGCACTATAGGTATTTCATCTTCAGATGTCCTAACCATTTCTTTCTCTACTGGGGTAATATAGATAGAAGAAGGGGGTTAAGGCACCATTAGAATGATTACTAACTATGGTGCCGAAACTTCTTCATCAGGCTGTTCTACAATTAGTTCCAGGTTGGAGAGGACCTCACTAACAAAGAAGTTTAAGCCATCCATACCCTTTTCTTTAGATTGGGGCCTTGGATCCTCAGAGTTTATCATGATGTCCAGTACTTAACTTACAGTCATAAAGTCCTCAGAATCATCAAAGACCATTTCATTAGGAGCAATAGGTGCTAGAAAAAAGGTATACCCAAATTGTTAAGACATGGATTTTGAAGGCTGCTCTTCAATAACTATAAAGTGTTCAGGAACAATATTGCCTCTTCTATTGCTTGTGCCCTGAATTCCCTTAGCTTCTTCCACTTTCATTGCTTCTTCAAGTCTCATTTTCTCCTGTAGGATTTGTTGCTCTTTAAGGATGAGGTCAGCTTCTTTTTCATCATCAGAGAGCTCGGGCTCCCTAGCTGCAGTTGTAGTCTACTCTGCTTCACTCATATCTTTTAGAATGAGTGCAACTCTAGGAAACCCTTTTGGCAAAGATTGATACTTTTCCTTTTGAATTTACTTCTGAATGGGGAGTTTGTCTAGGTTGCCTTGAGGTAGATCACCTTCTGATGACTCCATCTCTCTTTCAGAGGGCTTTGGACATTTTGTGAGCTTCTGTCTTTTGGTTGATTTCTCTTTATCTTTCTGAAGGAACTTGGACAGAGCCTCTTTAAACTCTTTTTCTTTAGATGTTTGTTCGTCTTCTTCTGAACTCTCTAAGCTACTTTCGGAATAGACAAATATCTTCTTAGATTTCCTTTTCTTCAGCTCTCCTATTTTCTTGTTGCCCCTTACAGCCTCCTTCTTTGCCTTGGTCTCATCAATTAGAAGGCTTATCTTTTTAGAGCTTGTTTTCATAGGAATAAACTGGGTTTTCTTCTTTGACCTGAAAGAATTGCTGGTATAGTCGGTACCCAAAGTAAATTCAAACCATTCTTCCATTAGAAGGTATCGGAAGTACTGGAAAATCTTTGTCAATAGCATCCCATAAGGAATTCAAGCAGTTCTTCTTTTCTCCTTTGTAATAGTATTGAGCATGTAGTCTTTTATTATCTTAGGCAGATTTACTTTTCGTTTGGTCATCAAACCAAAAAGTAGCATACAATTCATTCCTAGTAAAACATCTGTACTTCCTCACCTCGGAAGAATAGTGAACTAAGCCGCAGTAAACACTTTCCTTACTCTAGAACTAAGCAAGGCAGTAGTAATGTTACCATATTTGTATTTTGTAGAATCTGTGAGACATTTTGAAACTTCTTTAGCATTCATGCCGAGAGACCTGAACCATTCATCATTAGCTAAACAGTTGACTCCAGCAGCAGGAGCCGTAACCATAGTAGCTAAGTCAGACAACCCTATTTCCATGAAGGTATCCCTGATGGTGGTTGAGAGGGTGGTTTAGTTCTTTGACTCCAGAAAATAGTAAAACCAGTGACCATTCTTGGAAAAATTATATAAAAAATGTCCAGAAAGTATTCCCATCCTTGGAAGGTAAACACCTCCTTAAGTGTCTGAACTTGATTTAATAAGCAGTTGTTTATCCTTTTTCCAAGTGCTATAGTTCTGTGAGAAAATTCTTCCTCATAAATCTCCTGCATATGAGGTTCATTGAACATAGTGAAAGGTCCTCGTTTTGATAAAGAAATATCTATTTCTCTCTTTTCAGCCATCGGTGATGATAAAAGAACGAGACTTGGAGAAGACAAAAGGTAAGCAAGAATTAGGATTTAGCGAAAAAGGAGAGCTGATAGTTGATGTAAAGATGAGGATTTGTTAAGCGAAGGTTTGTTGATTCAGAAAAGAAGGGTAACCGGTTGATGTAGTGTGTTTAGAAAGACGAAGGTAAAGGTGATGTGTGAGGAGTAGGTTTTAAGTTATGTGCCGTGACTGAAGATGAAGTGATGTGGGAGAGAGAAACATGAAAAAGTGGGATTTATCCTGCCTTTTCATCCTTCTCTCAAAAAGAGAGCTTTCTGACAATTGATATTACTTTCTGAACATCACGATTTACTTTCTGACCCTCTGAAGACACTTCATAAACTTATCACAGACTCATCCTCCTACACTGGATACTATGCTCATATATTTTTCTCAGTTTCTAACCCTTATTTCATCTTTCTGACCTACCTATCTTCTTTCTGATCAATCTGTCTTTTTTCTAATCTTGCAAAATGCACTTATGATATTGTATCCTGACTTACTGATGTTTTGACCAATCAGCTGATAACATGGACTAAACTTCTACTGTTCTTGCAAACTAACAAATAATATCTTCAAGAGGATACTCTTTCTGATGACCTCTGAAGGATTGACTAGGTCTTCATATAGGAGTTATGAAGGGAGAATGCCCAGAGATGTTTTATGCATGCAAGCTTATGCATATGTGAAAACTTTTAAAGAAAAACTTTTTCAAAATAGAAAACTACACAAGAGATCTTTAGCAACGAATAAATATTTTTGACACAAGATCTTCAGTATTCACATCTATTTACTCAACATCTCCATTTTTGAACAAGAAAACAAATAAAAGGTTTTGCAACACGGGCTTGGACATAGAGTGCTGATAAGATTCTTGAGAATATAAATAACACTAGTATTATCTCAGAAGGTAGGAAAAATGAAATACCTTAAGAAAAGTCTTCCAGCTTGTTCCTTATTTGCAGCTTCTGAATACAACAAATTTCAGCATTATTTGTGCTTATTCTTTTGGCCCTTTCTCTGGAGAATTTAGCAGTAGCAAATAGTATTCTAGTGTAAAAGCCTCATCATAGTTGTTTTTTGTTGATCAGTATAACCTTGTGCAGCCATGCTTGTACTGATGATGTCAGCTTTATCCAAATGTCCTTAATTATCTACTTTGTACTGATGCTGATGTTTCAACATGTTGTGTAGACCTTACCTTTCTTTCGAACTTGGTCAGACATATAGTTTCCACCTAACTTTGATTACTCAAAGCCTTGGGAGTCACTCCATGAACTTAGACATTAGAAGACCATCATTAAATCAGAAACTCTTGTGTAGTTTCTGTTCATTGAGATTTGTTGGTTTCTATGACATCTTCATACTGCTCATTTTGTAGTCCAGAAAGGTTACTTTCTGATTATCTTGGAAGATCCTAGCATATTTTCTAAAGAGTTGAAGTTCTGGAGCTTAATTTCTGAAACTTTGGCTTTCATTTGCAAGATTTCTGGAACTTCCTTAAGATATATCTTCTTAGGACTTTTCACAAGATTATCAGCAAGATCTTTTTTAAGCTTGATCATCACTGTGCTTTAGAAGTACCAAGATATTATCCTTCAAGTTTTAGAGAAACTCTCAGGCTTAGAATAAGGTATCTGGAATGATCATCATATGTTTGCTTCTTGATACTGTACCAGAGAATCTTTTCAGATTTACCTACAGGAAAAGGATTTGATTTTGGTGCCCAGACTTTCTTGGATCCTTTTAGTTAGTTTTAGAGAAAGAGATTTTTTAACCTTTCTAACAGATTCTTTCTTAAGATTCGTTTGTTAGGCAGGTATCTCTTCTTACAACAGAGAGAGCAAGAAACAGGATATAGATATAATAGATAGGATGCATAGATTTTTCATCTTCTATTTCGTCTATATATCTCAGTCTAGTATTTTGAAACTACAGATTCTGAACATTTTCACAAAAACAAAGTTTTTGAAATATATCGAATGTTCCAGGTAAGATCTTTTAAAAGCCATGAAGTCCTCTCTAAGATTCAGAAATAATTTTATGATATTCTTCACATTTCTTTTGGAAGCTTCAGTTTTATAGAACTTGAGAAGAAGAAAATCTCCTTGAATATAACATACTTTCAGCTTTCCAGCTTCAGGCTTGATCTTCTCAAGTTTTCAGAGTAACCTTATGAGTTCCTAGAGTGATTTAAGATATATAAAAGAATATGTTTAAAACACTTCTAGCAACCCATCATATAAAGCAGTTATAACATGATATGAAAGGTAAAATGCAAATACATTTATGTGACTTATCTCTGTTGAAGTGTCCTTAGTCATGAAACATAGAATGACAGCATATTCTAGCTTATCATGACTTTCTGACTTGCTCTTTTCACTTTCAGAGATACTCTACGTAGCCAATACAATCTCTTTCTTGAAGATGAGATATTTCTGTGATGCTTTGGGCTTAGTCCTCCTAATACATGATGTCTCTTTTTAACTGCAATTAGCACGTTGTTTTCTCAAGATAATATTTGCCCTTTTGTCTTTCTTGAGATTGATGTCTCTTTGTTGTAGTCTTTACAGACTTTTGACATTTTCCACAGACTGAAATATCTCATTTCCATTTTTAATCTTTGATTTCGATATCAGATTTTTCCACTTTATATGAAGTTTTAGCAATTTCATTTGCTTTAGCATTGCAATGCATCTTATGTGACAACCTTAAGGATAAGAATATCTTAAAATGGTTTAGGATCTTCAAACTATCACGACCCGACTTGGATCATGATCGGTATGTGAGGAATCCCATCTCCACATAAGCCTCGTGACCTTTGAGTCTCTTTATATGCATAAAATATATGATGTTATCCTTAAAATACCATCTTTCTTCTAAATTATTATTATTTTCTCTAATTAAAACATAATATTTAAATTCATAAAAACTAAGGTATTTAGAGTACATAATTCTGAAAGCATCTTGATCAAAGCAATTATTCATAAAAGGGTAAACTGTTCTACCTTCTAATGACGATCATAAATTGAAAATCAATTTAAATTCTTGAAGGCTGAAACCATAACACATTTTTGATTCACTACATAAATCCTCAGGCATAGTCTACATTTCAAAATACATACTTGAACCTTGAAAACATATAAGGAAATACATAATCTTTGAAAATAACTACAGTATCTCAAAATAAATGCATGGCTCGAATCCTACCTACACATCTACTGGAGTCCTCTAAAACTAATAGAAGGCTAAACTAAGCCTAACAACAATGTAAAGCTCACCAAGGGATCACTGTGGCTACTGGGGCAATAAAGAGACTGGATCTGCATATACAACTATGAGAGGAAGAGAGGGGTGAGCCAACGGACTCAGTGAGTGAGTTCTTACCCATCACCCACATAGGACAACAAAAAGATACATAAAGCAGTATATATGCATTAATCATACACAATTTGATATTTATATATATAGCTATATAAGAAAACATTTTTCATCCCATAATTTCATAATAACATTTATTAATTCACAATCAATCACGAAACCATTTTAACTAAAGGTGTGTCAGAGTATCGAGAAACAGTATCTGCTGAGCTGAATAAATAAATATATAATAATAAAGTTGTGCGCCAGAGCATCGAGAAACAGTATTTGCTGAGCTAAATAAATACATATATAATAATAGAGCTGTAAATCGTAAACTGTGTCAGAACAAGCCGTAGGCACCTAACTAGATCTCGTTTCTATATATGTTGAGGGGCAATAATGTCCTCTAATAGATAACTTGGTACCAAGGTTAACAATCTCATACAGCTGTTAACTAACTGTCTGTTTCGTTATCTCTACCAGCTAAACTGGTTTATCAAAAACTATAACTAAAATAGGGGTACTCCGTCCCTCGTGAATGTGAGCCCTAAATTCTAAGTACTCTGAGAGTTCTGGGTTCATATAACTTTAACAATCTGACTTTAGCATAACTGTGACTGTGAAATCATGCCTAAGGGATCACCAATTTGTAGGCAACCCGATCTCAAGCCTACAAAATATGTATCTGGCAGTTGCTAAAAATCATACTGAATTCTGTACCTCTTTGTATCATAAATCTGAAGTTCTGAGTTCAAATCTTAAGCTAACTTAACTTTTCATATATTTGATAAATCTAAAATCATAGCTCAAAACACTGGGGCTCTAAATCATAAAACTTGGAAATCATATAACATATTTATTCGTAAAGCTAGGTCATACTCTTGTTTCACATTTCTCCAACATATATAAATATATTAAATGAATATTCTAAAAAAACATTGCTTGAAATCTTCAAAAAACTTGAAATCATAGTGATATCAAATAAATCCATAAATAAACATATTCGATAAGATAGTCATCTTGTTATGATACATATTTTCTTAATGAATTCTTTCTCAACCATATAAAACATTTTTCATATCACACAACATGACAATCATTGTCCCAATGTTTTGTAAAAATCATTTTTTCATGCTATTATTATAAATCATAATTTTGCTAGCTTGGCATAATTATGTAAAATCATATTCTATGCTTTTTCTCATCTCAAATTTCACAATTTGCAATTATCATGCATCAAACATAATCATAATGGCTAAAATAGGGTCATAACTTTGAACCCACTCACTGTTAAGAGCAGGGAATATGTAGGCACCACCAACTTGACCTAGAGAACTTAGGATGGCATAAACAACTACCATAGAGCAATCATAACTCTAAATTAATTTCTAATAACCTCTAAATAGCTCTAATATAACCCTAACAACATTGGGGGAGCACCCCCACTTGATAACAATGAAAGAACAACAAAGCCTATACCCAGAATGTGAAAGAGATGAGAGAAAGGAAGCATAACTCAACACCTAACTCACCTTGAAGCTTGGAGAAAAAAGATTTTATGGAGGATGAGAGTGGAAGGGAGGAAGAAGGGGATGGGATGATGTTTTAGGATAGGGGTTCAAAAATGGGGAGTAAAACCCGAGTTTTGGGGTATATAAATGGGGCGAGGGATCACTTAAGTGAAACGGCATCGTTTGACACTGTTTCTGCCTCTCTGACACTGCTGACTGCTATAGCGTCAAGCTCACTGGCCAGAAACACTTATGACGGCTATTGTGGTCAGACCCCAAAATTGCTCTGTCTCCAATACTGTGATCGCTATGGCAGTCCTTGACTGCAATAGCGGTGACAGTAAAACTGGTTCAGCACTTCTAGGTGCTCCTGACATCTGGATTGTCTTAGCACTCACTTATTTACATTTCTTAATTTAACTCTCCATTTTAGCACCTCTGGGTGCTCCTCTAGGTGCTCATGGCATCTGGCATCTGGGTGCTCCTCATTTATTTTACTTTCCATTAACTTTAAAATATAAATATAGATAAGAAAATGCCCCCATTTGGATTCAAATAAAATATCACAAAAATCAAAATCTCAACAAATCAAAATCCAAATTTTGGATTTTAGTTCAAATCTGGGAATATCCGAGATTTTCTATTTCTAAACTTGTAGGCTAAAAACGAAACGTTTAAAGGTTTTGTAAAATTAATTAAAAATCGCTCTTTAACTTATTTTCCTTCTAGGAACAATTACCAGAACTTTTGATCCCAAGAATGTAATACTAACAAATAGTCTTCCAAGAAGGTGTAGGATCCAAACTTAGCGAAATTCAGGACTCGACGGCATGGCTGGGTCCTACGGAACCCTGGGGCGTACGGAACTTGTCCACTACTTATGTACACCAAGTATTATACAAACATCATGCACATCCTATTCCATATAGCCTTTTATATGTCACAAGCAATACACATGTAACATATTCAACTTCAGCTTAGTGCACATATGAATAGGAGCTTGACTTAGTGAACAACTGAACTATTTCCTTTTTGTTGTTCTTTTCTACCAGTCTTTTGAAATCCATTTAAACATAGAGTGTGCTAAGAAAAATCCTGATACCTCATTAGCGAAAGATGGTCAAGTGATAGATTGATCTTGTATAGTGGATATATGCCATTATGTCCCTTAGATATTTGTCCTCTGAAGTCGTTGGATTGCTCAACCCCTCAGAGGCCTTGCTCTGATGCCACTTGTAGGTAAGAGTGTATGAGAAGGTGGGATTGAATCATGAATTCCTTCTTTTCTCTTATCTGAAACTTTTAAATAAGGATACTATCAAGTATGAAACTTATAGTGCAGTGGAAGCAAAGTTAGTAGCTTAGAAAGTAGGTTTCTGAAGCTTTATCAGATAAATAGAAAACATAAATCATTGTGCAAGATTATGTTTAACTGTGAAGCACATCTTAGAAAGAGAATTAATAAAGAAAACAATACGGAATATAAAGACATTATACATTCCTTTAGAATATGTAAAATAAGAAAAAATAACAAAGAGAAAATAAAGAAGATCAGGGAGAAGAAGATGTGACACTGGAGTTTTATACTGGTTCGGCAAAAACTGTCTACATCCAGTACTCAACAAAAGTTAAGGTTCTACTGAAACATCTTTCTCAACACAAGAAAAAGCAAATGGATAGTCTTTACATTAGCCTTTCCAAGCTAAACTGAGTAGTTATTCATCAGCATTTCCAAGCTGAACTAAGTAGTCTTGTTCTAGCCTCTCCAAGCTAATGCCTGTGACCAGTAGGTAACTTCATACTATCACAAACCTAAGTAGTTATTCACCAGCCTCTCCAAGCTGGATTAAGTAGTTTTCACGAGCCTCTTCAAGCTGAACTCGTGACAAGTAAACCACCGATTACTGTCACATTGAAAGTAGTCTTTAGCTAGCCTATCCAACTAAACCGTGATTAGCAAGAACACCTCGCTATCGCATTGCAAGTAGTTTTACATTAGTCTCTTCAAGCTATCTCACAATGATCACTACTGGATTGAGAATACAAAGGTTTAGTGTTTGGATTGCCACTCAAACTAACCTACACTCAAGTTTCCTTAACATATACATGCAAATAACCTGGGAAAACTTGAATGACTTTCTTCTATCATTTCTTCCTGGGAAAAACATAAATCTATTTAAGAATGAAGAAGGAAGATTTTTACAAGTAAGGAATCTGATTACATCATGATATGAACTTTACTAGAGATGAGGAGAGATTTTTGCATAATTTCCTTTTTAAGCGCGGAGTCTCTCACTTTAACATGAGAGCACAACATCTCTATTTAAAGAAGGTCTTCTTTGTGACTGTTGCCTATGATTCGTTCTTCCAGGGACACGTGTTGATCATTCATTTGTGTCTTGGAAAGATAGTCTAGAAGTGTAGCCTGTCTGCCTATCAGATCAGTTTACAAAAGTCATTGTGGAATAAAGGTTCTAATGTCCTTCAGAAATTACTGTTACTTTCTGAACCATGGTTTCTGAACTTTTTCTTCTAAGACTTGGGATAGTTAACTTTAAATGCAAAAGAGATGATTGATTAGATTTGACACCAGGATTTGACTCTTTCAGATTCAAATTCAAATTCAAATTTCCCTCCATTTCCAATAACGCTTAGCGCTCCATAGTGAAGTGAGCTTTCTGACGTGCGGTAACAGATCCTTGATGATTTCTTTACATTCTGATCTTTGATCCAAGCTTTACAATGATGACTGATTTGCGATTGTGCTTATTGAAGATAATGTAACATATGATCTTCAGAGATTACTTGATATCTTCATTGTAAGCATATTTTCTGATGTTCAGTGCTACTTTCTAAAGTCTTAAGACTTGGTTTCTTATAGCATTGATATCTTCTTCAAATCATTAGTTATCAGTTGCTTGAGTATGGGTATAATTTCACTTCTATTTCAGTTCATATCTCGTAACATGAGAAAAACATATTTACACATGCAGAGTGAAATATATTCTCATTTGAGTAAGCCTTGCTCTTGCTAAATGATAAAAACCCGTTATAGTCTTACAAGAAACTTAAGACAAACATCAGTCATTCTTCAAAGCATTTTCTCTTAATTGGCTTTGTTATCATTCAAAACAAATTAGCATATTTTGATAGGGTTCTGGAGCTAATAATTACCTGTTGACAGAATCCGTCGGTAAAATTTGTCAATAACAGCAGTTTTTCTAGTAGTGTAAGATCATAGATTGTGACACTGCTAAGGAAATCGGGGATAGATTGCAAATCATGAAGGAACAAATCAAGTCAAAGAAACTGAGATTAGTATGTTGGTTCACTAGTATGAAATGATCAAAATGACAGAACATGAGAATATTGATGAAATGATCACATGATTCATGCACATTATTAATCAGCTCGAAGGCTTAGGCAAGAAGTACACAAATGCTGAGATGGTTAGAAAAATCCCCAGAAGCCTTCCCTCAACGTGGCTTCCTAAAGTGACAGCCATAAAGAAAGCAAATGACCTCAAAAATCTTAGCTTGGATGCCCTTATAGACTCTTTGACAACTCATGAGGTAGCCTTGCTTGAAGCTCATGGTGAAATCATCAAAAGAAAGAAATCTATGACTATCAAAACTTTCCACAAAAAGCAAAATCATAGGAAAATTATTAGAGCCAAAGAAGTATCTAAATAAAAAGAAGAATTTAAAGAAGATGGAGATGAGATCTCCATGTTAGTCTAAAAAATGTCAAAAGCTTAAGGAAGCAAACTCAAGAAGAAGAAGGAATCAACCTTCAGAAAGGATAAGAAGAAAAAGGAAAGCTTAAAAAGGTAAACTGCTACCACTATAGAGAAAAAGGACATTTTAAGACAGATTGTCCAAGCTCAAAGACTCCCCAAAGAAGTTCATATCCAAGAAGAAATGCATGCTTGCAATTTGAAGTGATTCAAAAGATGATAAAGGGGTTTCTAAATCCTAAGATGGTTTAGAAGATGTTGCAAACCTATGCTTCATGGTAGATTATGTCTCTAAAGAAAAGATCGAGGTAAAAGATCTTTCTGAACCTAAGATTTCTTGTGATGGGCTATTGAAACTCTATTGTGAATTGCTAGAAAATTATCAAACTCTAACATCTCATTATCTTTCTCTTAAGAAAAACTATTAGAAAGTAACTTCAGAACTTGAAAATGCCATAGCAGATTGTGAGAATCTAAGGGTCAGTTTGAAAAGTGTTTTGCAAAATAGGTTTTGATTTTAAAAGTAATAAAATAAAAAGACCTGTTTAAGAAGTTACTTTTTGACACTACTTTTAAAATTTTAAAAACAAATTTTGTAGTTTGAAAATAGAAAAACAAAAATAGTTTAAACATGTTTTGCCTTTTCTGCCTTGAATTGAGATGAAAAACTTGGTGGCACTTTTGTAGTTTCCTTGTTTTCTTACTTTCAACCTTTTATTTGAAACCATCATGTTTTATTATTTTTTTCTCATTCTTATCAAATGAGTTTCTTAATTTTATTAATTTTAAAAATTTTTTTAACAATAATTGCTCAAACAAATTTTTATTTTTATTAATTTAAAAACTATTTTTAGAATATTATTGTCAAATGAATTCTTTTGTTCTTTCAATTTTAAAAATTGACTGTGGAATTGTTTTCTAAAATAGTTTTACAAAACTAAAAAATAAAAATAGATTCAAACAAGCTATAAGGCCTGAGAAAAAGGATTTTAAAGAAGAAATTGTGGTTTTAAATGCTAATGTTAAAGCCTTAGAAACTAAAGTTTCTAAAAAGGATTAGAAATTCTAAAAGGAAGTTTTTGAACTTGAAAAACTTCCAAACTTATCAAATATAATATTGAGAAACTGATAAATGGTTCCAAGTTTCTAGACATTATGCTTGGTGCTTAGAGATCATATTTTCAAAAACTAACATTGGAAATGAGAAAATTATGGATGAGAAAGTTGCAGCAAGTTCCTCTCAGAAAGTTAAAGTCAATTTTACTTGTGTTTTCTATTATAAAAGGTCTTCTACTTGATAAATGATCTATGTTAAATAAGGTAAAGAAACCAATTGGACACAACCCTATTAAAGTTTCTAACACAAAAGGATCCAAGAAGATGTAGGTAGCTAAAGTAAAAACAACTCATGATGTTGGTGTGTCTTAGGACACATGCTGAGAAAGATGATAAATGGTAGATGACAGTGGTTATTCAAGACACACGTATAGAAAGAGAAAGAGGTTCTAAAAGCTAAAATCAAAGAACTCTGGCTCAATAAAATTTACTGATGGTGGAAGGGCAAAAGTTACTAGCATTGGTAATGTTGATAAAGATAACTCTTACCAAATTTCTGATGTTCTTTTGGTTGATAGTTTGGCTCATAACCATTTAAGTATTAGTCAGTTTTGTGACCAAGGCTTTAATGTTTGGCTGAAGGCAAAGGTTGTCATGTATTAAATCCAGTTTCTGGCCAAGTTATACTTTTTGGTAAGAAGCTTGATAACACTATGTGTTATTCTTAGATGACCTCTTAGATTAACATGAAAAATGTCTAGCATCATTTGTCGATGATAAGCTACTATGGCATAAAAAATTAGGACATGTTCATATGAGATTAATTTCTAAATTATCTTATAAGGAGTTTGTTAAATGATTGCTTAAGATCAATTATGATAAGGATTCCACTTGTGATTTTTGTGAGAAAGGTAAGCAAACCAAAACATCTTTCCATAGTAATAATGTGGTTTCAACAACAAGACCATTTGAGCTTTTACATATGGATCTCTTTGGACCAGTTATGACTGTTAGTCTTGCCAGAAATAAATATGGCTTGGTCATGGTAGCTGATTTCATAAGATTTACATGGATTCCTTTTAGACTTCTAAGGATGAGATTTTTGAAAAATTCAAGGCTTTTGCGAAAAGAGTTCAAAATGAAAAAGGTGCTCAAATTGCTTCTATTAGATTAGATCATGGAGAAGAATTTGAAAACTAATTTTTTGAAAATTTATGTGAAAATCATGATATTTCTTTTGAATTCTCTTCTCCTACTACTCCTTAATAGAATGGGGTTGTAGAAAGGAAGAATATAAATTTACAAGAAACTGCGAAAACCATACTTTTAGAAAGTGACTTATCAAAATGTTTTTGGGTAGAAGTTGTTAAAACTTCTTGATGCGTTCAAAATAGTGTTCTCATTAGACAAATCTTCAAAAGAATACCTTATGAGCTATCAAAAGAAAGAAAACCCAACATATCTTATTTTTATGTGTTTGATTCAAATAGTTTTATACTTAACACAAGAGACAAACTTGCAAATTTGAATCCCAAATCTAATGATGGCATTTTCCTAAGATACTCTTCTATGTCAAAAGCTTATAGGATTTACAACAAAAGAACTCATTTCATCAAAGATATCATACATAGAGGTCATACCTGGCAGTATAAAAGCAAAGCTATATCTTAAAACTTATGTTCTGGTTTTCACTTAGCATACATGAGAACTGGAATATGGTCCTAAGGACAATGTCGAAGGTCACTCAAGGTCTTTTTGGGATATCTATACTCAAAGTATAACATAAAACTACTCTTAAGTGACTTGAGAAGGCTAGAGAAAGACTATCATGTGTAAGCTTGGAGAGGCTTGTACAAGAATATTCATTGTTAGTAAAGCTCTCAACTTTCAGAGTTGGGGGCTAGAGGCAATGGCTAGCCAAACCAGTATAAGTTTGTTTGTGTGTTCTTATATCCCTATCTCTTTTGTATGCCTACATTGTGCTTCTGGTTTATTATTTCAATTATGTTTTTATTACTTTCTAGAAAGTTTATCTTTCTGAACAAGAAACCTTGGTTCCGCTTCTATGAGTTCTAAGAGTTTTAAGAGTACTTGTTTAAAAGTTTTAAGAAAGCATTTTAGTTTGTAGGATTTAACCATCTTCTCGTGCCTTTAGCTTTCACTTACATTTAGCACTAGTGTTTGGTTCTCTAAAGGATAAGCAACTTAATAGTCATGGACTAAAAGATTCTTGGACAAATGGCTCAACAAACAATGCACATTGCTAAAGGTCACTCTATCAATTGTCCCTCATACTTCAGTAGAGAACTATCATTATTGGAAGGACAGAATGAAGTTGTTCATTCAGTTAACAAGTTCATTGGACATATAGGATATCATTCAAAATGGAGAATACACTCTAATAGAACAAGGTCATATACCCTCATCACAAGACACATTGTATGAAACTTAGATGGCATTGTAACATGAAGGAGCCATTAACCTCCACTAGTGAAAACTAGAAAGCACCGCCTTATATGATGGTTTTATAACTTGAGCATGGTGCGATGGTTATCTCTCTCATGAGATATCAGTGGATTCTTCACTTCTGTTATCTTTTGCTCCTTTTTTTTGAGAAAAGTGGGTAAATTTAGAATCGAAAACCGTTTTAGACCAGTTTAGTTCATCGATTTTTTCAGTTACTGGGAGGTTTGGGTTTTTTGGTGGTTTTTGAATGATTGGTTTTTGGAGCTCATCTGGATTGAACATCAACCAGTCTATTTCGATTTTTAGAACCATGGTTGAATCAACAAAAATACACAACATTATAATAATATATAATAATAATGCTAATATTAATATAATAGTATACAATAAAAATGAAATAATAATGGAATAACAATTATATTTGAAAAATGAGCGAAAAATTGGTTCTCGCAAGTATTTACCTTTCATAAAAAATTTTAAATAATAATAGCATTGGAGACATGTCAACTATGAAAATCACCCTGTCACGACCTGATTTGGATCATAATTGGAACGTGAAGAATCTTGTTTCCACATAAGCCTCGTAATTGCTAAGTCATACTATATGCTTGCTTTTATAAAAGAAATCCATTTCTAAACACACACACACACACATACATACATACATATATATATATATATATATATAAAACTTGCAAATCTCCAAATCATAGCAATGCTAATGCTTTCTAAATAACTCATTTCATACATCTATATAAAACTGTAGTTGTGATACAAAATACTACTAAATTGCTCTATTACAAAAGAACCATGAAAGTTATATCATTGTAGATACAAAAAGAATCATGATAAATCAAAAAGCTATATCATGCATGATTCGGGACCCTGCCCACACCATCACTGAAGCACTTTACCAAAAGACAAAACACTTCATGGCAATGTGAAACTCACCCAAACTAAAAGCTAATACCATTGAGGAGGACGTGGAGGATTTGAAGCTGCAACTATATATGTGAGGAAAAGGGAAAAGAGGGGTGAGTTTTATCATAAAACTCAGTGAGTGAATCCTCACTCGCAGTCATACATGGGACAAAAAAAAAGATACATAAAGAATAATGCAGCGTTCATAAACCATTTCTATTCATTTTACATAATAGCTATAAATCGTAATTTTGCTGGAAACATAAAACCATCTTTATTTTCTCAAGGATTACTAAGAGAACATACTATCCACAAACTGTAAGG
This sequence comes from Dalbergia cochinchinensis, assembly GCA_031216125.1. Classification (NCBI taxonomy): domain Eukaryota; kingdom Viridiplantae; phylum Streptophyta; class Magnoliopsida; order Fabales; family Fabaceae; genus Dalbergia; species Dalbergia cochinchinensis. The sequence continues at coordinate 31,519,312 of CM062374.1, read as the reverse complement.
TGATGCTCAGTCCCTCGCGAACAAAAGCACATAGCTGAGATCTTAACAGTCCCTCACGAACCGCATCCCTCGTAAACTAATCTAAATAAGGATGATAATAAGGTTGATTTGCCCCTCTCAAGCCTTGGTATACCAAGGTTAACGATTTAACTGTCGTTAACTCATAGCTATATTCCTCTCAGTAATTTCTGATTCTAAAATCATACTGTAGCTATGAAGGGGATGCCATAATTCTAGGTTCAACAACTCTTAATCCTCACAATTAAACATAATGTTTCAAATTTATTCTCATAATCATAATCAAGTCTGAAATCATGAAATAACTCATAATAATAATAATAATAATAATAATAATAATAATAATAATAATAATAATACTTTAAGTATGGTCCCATGCATTTTGATAATCATAGATTTTCATGAAATTCAAAGAAATACATCTTCTAATTCTGGAAAAATACATATAAATCTTGTTTCATGTCAAAGTTCAAATTCTAATTTGCTAAATACTCAAATATGCTAGACAACATATTCATAATGACCAAAATAGGGCTATGAGATCAAATCTATTCACCTAGAAGAGTGAAATGTAAAGGACCAATTCTAATCGAGCTCTAGAGTGTAAGGATGGCACCAAAGTACGCCATTAAAGCCACAAAGCTAAGGATTAATTTCTAAAAATATCTAGACAATCATAAAATAACTTTAAGAACATTGGGGGAGCACCCCCACTTAACAACAACTAAGAACATAAACAGCTCACACCCATGAACATGGAAGAAGGGAGAGAAAGATGACATAATGTATCAACAAATACATAACTTGAAGTTTGGGGAGGTAGATTTGAAAGGGGTTGACAGAGTGGATGGAGTGGAAAAGAGATTTGGGGGGTAAGAGTTTCGATTTTGCTGAGTTTCATGAGTGAAGGAGGGTTTTATAGGGTTGGAGGGGTCATTAAACAGAACGACATCATTCTCAGCACTGTTCATGCTCTAGGGCAGTGCTATAGCAGTCTATGATCGCTATAGTGGCAAGGCTCCTATAGCTCCACCCATGTACCCCATGGGACTGCTATAACGGTCAGCGGTCTTGGACTGCTATAGTAGTTGGCAGAGTGTCAAACTGTGCCAACTTCATCCTTTGACCGCTATAGCGGTCCTGAACCCCTATAACAGTGACAATAATTCCTGTTTTTGCACAAATGAATCATTCATGCTTATGGGGCCTTCTTGGCAATGTGAGTCCCCTGGAATTGTATAAAACTTGTCTATGGACAAGTATACTCGAGGTATTACACACCCGTGCTGGGTAAGGGCTTGTAGTGCCTCTCCTACTATCCCTGTCCCCGTCCCTATCCCCGATCCTCATCGTCGGGTTTTTTAATCTCATCCTGTTCCGTACTTGCCCACAGATCCCCAAACTTAATAAAAAAAATTATTTTTGTCTAACAACAACTACTTCCATAGATCAACAACAATAACACTTGTAGATTTTATACTTAAACGAAATGAACAAACAATAACAAGAGTAACACAATAGATGATTTCCTACAAAAGAAAAATAGAAAAGAAAAAAAAACTTAGAACAAGAAATCATGCACATGAGAGAGGAGCATGGATCTGAGGAGATGGTGGTGGTTCGGGGTCAATGTCATCAGAGATAGATTAGATGGCAGCTTCAATGATGCTGCAGGAAGAGGCAGCTTTGCAGTCACAGCTGGAGCTGGGTGGTGATGCTGTTTGTGACGAAGAAGTTTGGAATATGTGATCATGACAGAGAAAGCAGCCACGTTGGTGAGCTTTCACAGTCACAGGGTGTTGCTGCACTGAATCTCCTCCTCCATTTGTTTGTGCAATGCATAGGCTTTCAAATGTAGCAAAGTTAAAGTGAAAATGTGTAACTAGGATATGTTCTGGTTAGGCTTTATTTTGGGTAATCTGGGTTAAGTTTCTTTTCTTTTCTTTTTTTTTGAATTGAAGAATTCCTCTGGGTCATGAGCAAAATCTTGAGAATTAGAATTGTGTTTTCTTAAAATAAATCAAAGTACATGAAATGTGATAAAAGTAAAGGTTTATATATATCTCCAAAATATGTATAATGGAACGGTGTTTTAGTAATTTTATATATACATAGTCCTTGCAGGACGGGAAGAATGATCCCCATCTAATCCCCAAATCAACTACTGGGCTTTTTCGTCCCCATCCTTGCCCTATGGGGAAAATCCTTGAACTTGAGGCCCTACACAGGGTAGTCTACACGGGAATTCTCATCTAGTGGGATTTGTGCCACCCCTAATATAGACTTGCATTGCAATATTAGGAGTAAATACCCTATTTAGTCCTTTAAGATTTCTATATCGGACTATTTCGTCCTTCAAGAAAAGGAATTAATCTTGTGGTTCCTCAAGATTGAAAATAATGGACATATTAGTCCTTCTATTAATTTTTTTGTTAGTAGACTTACATATGTGACACGGTACAATGATGACATACCATTAAAACATTATAAGCAAGCTAAATGAAGCTATTTTGAAACACATTATACTCATTTTAGTGTCTAAAATTGTACAAAATGAATTATTTTGTGACTTATAATAGATATTTAAATTATTGATTTTGTAAATCTCAACTACCAAAATGAGACGTATTAAACTCTATTATACTTCAAATGATATATACATCACTTAACATCATATTAGCAGGTCAATGTGCAATTCTATTAGTGTTTTAAGAATCACTTAAAATCTTGATGGATCACGAGTTTAATTTCAGCTTTTGAAGGACTAAATAGTCTTGTAAATTTTCTTGAGGGACTACATGAATTATTTACTTTAATATTAATGTTTTGTTTATTTTAAAATATTTTTTTTTCACTTTTCGAGATTTTGCAAAGTTCAAATTTTGCATCACTTATTGGATCACTTCTACTTTACTTTGGTCAAGGTAGTGGATCCGACTTTTTGCATACTTCAAATTTTGCATCACTTTATAGCAACCTAAATTAAAATCCAGTATGGGCCTGGAAAGCTCATTCCTTAAAGCCCATTGACGACGCAAAAAGGAAAGAAAAGAAAAAGGGCGACGCCTTCAGCACTTCTCCACCCTTCCATTTTACTGCGTCTTTTTCAATAGGGACTCTCTCTCTCAGTATCGTGTCGTTTCGTTTCAATTCTCTTCAAAATTTCTCGCTTCCCTCTTTCACCTCACATTTCCCATTACACTCTCTCTTTCTCCTCAAAACCCTTTTCTCTTCCACTGTTCCCCCATTTCTCTCTCCATCTCCTTTTCCGATTAGGGCATCGCGATGCCCCTGTTCCTCTCCGATGAGGAGTTCGCGCGGTGCTCGGGCGACACCGCCGCTGTGGCCGCGAAGGCCGACGCCTACATCCGCGGCCTCCTCCACGAGCTCGACACCCTCCGCGCTCGCTCCCACGCTGCCGACATCAACGCCGAGCAGAACTGCTCCCTCGTCGAGCAGAAGTACCTCTCCCTCGCCGCCGACTTCTCCGCCCTCCAGTCACGCGCCGCGGACCTCCAATCCGACCTCGACCGCCACCTCCACGACCTCGAAGAGGCGCGATCGCAGAATCACCAATTCCAACTCCAATCGGTATCGCAAACCAAATAAAAAAAAATCAGAAACCGATGCTTCGAATACGTTTCGAAACACTAATCGCGTTATTTTGTTATGATTTGTTGTTATTTGATTGTGATTTTTGGTTTGGAATTGTAGGTTGAGAAGGATGGGGAGATAGAGAGGTTGAGGACGGAGGTTAGAGAGCTTCACAAGTCGAAGAGGCAGCTGATTGAATTGAACGGGCAGAAGGATTTGGAGATTAGTGAGAAGAATGCTACCATTAAGAGTTATCTTGACAAGATTGTGAGTTTTTTTTTTTAAATTATCTGAAATTTTAGGGCGTGTTTGGTGTCAGAAGATAGTTTCCAAGGTTTCGTTCACGAATCCTGAAAGATAGGAAACTAACCGATAAGAAATGCTGAAACAAAAAAGTAAATCAACTGGAAACAGGAAATGAGAAGTAAACTGTTTTCTGAAACCTGACGCAGGCTTAGGGTTTTTGTGGTTGTGGTGGTTGTTATTGTTGTTTGGTTTGGTTTGTTTGTTAGGATGAAGAATAATTGTGATGATTCTGTTTTGATGGTGTTGGGGTTGTTGTTGAAGGTTCATTTGACTGAAAATGCTGCTCAGAAGGAGGCCCGATTGAGTGAACTTGAGGCGGAGTTGGGGCGGTCCCAGGCTGCTTGTACTCGCCTCGAACAGGTCTTTTCCTTTTGGTTCTCTTTGACTATCATTTTGCTTTGATTCATGTTTGTTTTGTGTGCTTGTAGAGAATTCTAGTGGTACTGAATTCATTTACTCGGTTGTAATATACTAGTAGTTGCATGTAATGTGGCAGAACTGCTTTAGCCTTTAAGCATTTCAATTTGGCCAGTCTGCATTGCATTGTTGTTCTTTGAAGTTGCAAAATGTGCCTGAATGCTTTTCTGCTATTGTTGTGCAACGGGAATTTTCTTCTTTTGTCTGTAAGTGTATGGCTTGTTTGAGCAGGAGAAGGAGATTCTTGAGAGGCAGAATGCTTGGCTTAATGATGAGTTGACAGCTAAAGTTAACAGTTTTTTCGAGCTGCGAAGAAAACACACAGAATTGGATGCTGATTTGTCTTCAAAGCTTGCAGATGTAAGCAAGTTTAATGTTGAAGTTCAACATTCTTTTTATTGTATATTTCATTTTTGTCATTGCTTTGCTTTGATATTATTTGATGTTAGATCTCTTAATATTTGATGTTAAGGCTATATTAATTTCTGTAAGGATACACATTTCCTAAGGGGGGCTGTTGCTGTATACAGGCAATGGGTAAAGGATGCAACTTACTCTGCCGCTGTATGTGGGAAATGGGCAATGGGTTTTGTAACAAACTTTGCCACCTAGGCAGAGAATATTCTAATTGGTTAGGAGAGAGCTTATATAGGCAAGGGGAGGGATACCCGCGGGGGGTGGGGGTATCTTAGAATTGGAATTGGGACTTGGGAGAGCAGCCGAGTCTCCTTAATACCTAGCAACCCTTTATTTTTTTTCATTTTGTGATTAATACAAATACAATCTCAGATACAGATTACACAATATGTTTCCATTCTCTTTATTTGATACTATGATCCCTATAATTTGATTTATTGCATCACTTTCAGGTAGAAAGACAATTCAATGAATGCTCTAAATCTCTACAGTGGAATAAGGATAGAGTTAGGGAGTTAGAAATGAAGCTTCAATCCATGCAAGAGGTAAAAAATGTTCCATTCATTATCTTGAAATGTGATGCATGGATTGCTTTAATGTCAAATCTTTCCTGATTGATCCTTTTTCACCTTTGTAGGAATTAATTTCTTCTAAAGATGCTGCCGCAGCCAATGAACAGCAATTATCAGCGGAACTGTCAACTGTAAGTGCTATTACAAAACAAACTTCGGCTTATGTGGTCCTCCCTAATTCTTTGACTGTAAAATCTAATATTGTTAGGACTTAGGCGTTGTATATAGGCTATAGACTCGTCTACACTGCAAAGTTGTGGACTCTATTATAGATGAGGGGTTGAACAATAGAGACAGAGGTACTTAAATTGTAAGTTAAAACAGGTGTTTACAATGAGGGTAGCAGTGTAGAACATGAATGAGATTTATAGCATGAGGCTATGAGGCTAAGTTTCCATGTCAACTACTGCATGGCCCCCTATGTCCTGTATGTAAGATGTAAGATTTTAACCCTTATGTAAGATTATCAAAAGTGAGATTTCCCTCAAAAGCACTTGATGGTTTTGTAAAAGCATAGTGTAATACAAATGTTACATATTGTAAAAGTATTATTTACCCATAATATGTATACTTCTACTGATGTAATTTAACAATAATTCCTGTACTTGTACTGATGTAAGAATTTTAAGTCATATTTGAGTCATAAAATTGCACAAATTTATAACTCAGTATAGTGGCAACTTCAAGGTTCAACAGTAGCGTAAGTGCCTAATCTTGTGCACATTTTGGTGCCATTATTTTGATTAAAAAAAGTTATTTTTTTGGTTAAAAAGGATCTTTTCGTGTTTTTTTAGTATGTTTGGTAATTTTTTTTTGTACAGGTAAATTTTTTTAATTAAAAGCAAAATCATTAGAAAAAGTAAAAAGATTTTTCTGGAAGCTATTTGTATCATTTGGGAAAAGATGATTTTTTATGACATAAAAAAGATGTTGGATAATAAACAAATATCTTTTAGTATTACAACCAAACACAAATTAATGTTACATCCAAAATTGAAACAACTTTTCCTTTTTTAGAAGATCTTATTTAAAATATTGATTAAAAAAAGGATTTTTTTCCTGAACGATCATCCAAACCAGCCCCTCAGGTGGTCTACAATAATAAAAAGATTGACTCATATGGTTCACAAATCATAATAACAACAAAAAGATAAATTCGTTTCGTAGAAGTAAATCATCAAGTGTCACTTCATGTCCTCCATCATCTTAGATTCTTCACATTCATCCTCCAAGTTCTGTTTGCCTGCATCATCATCATTAGGATTGGAAGAAACATTCTCCAAATGTCTTGTTTCCCTCCTTCATGTGCATCCTGTGAATTTGTAATGGAAGATACAGCCTTTCAGTTGAGCAGCAAAGAGGTACAGGATGTAGAGTAGGGGGGCAGTTGAATGATTAGAGTGGGAGTGAGAGTCTAATTTAAACTAGGTTTTCATCTAAACTAAGTCAAATCACAAGTTGGTAAGAAAATTTGATTGAATCAACATTTTAATAGCTCATTTGGTATGTAAACACAAAACCTTAACTTTTATTATTAAAAATGGGCTTTCGCTGTTTTTAAGTGTGAAGTGTTTGCTTTTAGGTAGCGTCTAAAGTGTTTTTAGGTGTTGAAATTGTAGAAGGGTTCGCATTATAAAAGCAAGCTTTTAACAATATAGGCCTAAAGGATTTTTGTTTTTTGGATAGAGAGCACAAATTCATTCCAGAAAGAGATAGTAAGCACAAAAAGCTTTCCTGTATTTGATGAAACTCTTACGGAATAGCCATGAGTAAAGCAGCAAAGAGAAGCCAAAATACAAGTCATATCCTGTAGTAAATTCTGTTATTTTTTTTCCCCTTTTCTGCATAACAGCTACTTCATGTTGTGGTATACCTTCAATTACTTTGCTGCAACTGAAATGAACAATAAAGGGAATTTTTGGGCCCTCTTGCCCACCATCCCCATCCATGAAACCTTGACCTAGGTTCACCATTTACAATTGCAGAAACAGTAGCATTTGAGATATTCGAGAGAGGTTGTGTGATATGTACAGTAATGCATTCACTATTGTTGCTCTTCATATGGCCAATACTCATTCTTGTTTGAGGATAAAGTTGATTATTGGAATTAATTTTTGTTTGATAAAGGAAGAAATTTCATTAATAAGAGGAGATGAATAATAAATGGATCAAGAGGACAAGAAATCCTCAAAACCAAATGAATACACATAAAAAAAATATCAAAAATCAAAGCTTTCCAATCTTTTAGCACATCAGAGATGAAAATCCCTCTAAAAAGAACATGTGCCTTGCACCAAGTAGACACTAGATCTTATCTAAATGCCTGCGGTTAAAAATGTGAGAATTATGCTCTAACCAAGTACACTAAACAATTACAAAAACAGCACATTGCCCCAAGGATTTGGGTTCTCTTCCCTCCTCCCAAAGCCAACAAATCTAGTTAAAATGAACTGATCCAGTTCTCTAGGACACACCCAACATTCACCCAACTTATCAGAATGCCTGGAATAAACAATTATGCATGATGGTAAAAGGTTCATTTATTTAACTTATGGGTCACAGTCGTTCAGATATTTGCTGATATTTGTGAAAGTGTGTTTGGTTCTCAAGAAACCAAAGGCAAATAGAGAAAGTGGAACCGGAGAAAATGCCAAGTGCTTGAGTAGAGAGAGGAGGTCGAGGAAGGAGGGAATCTAAGAGAAGAGAATTACTTTTCTAAGATTTTATTAATCCGAATAAATGATTTCACTACAGGGATCACATATTTATGGAAGTGTATAAAAATCCTCTGTTGCTTATCCTGCAGTAAACCTGATTGTAGTCCCAGTTAATGGATCTTACAGTAGATCCTTGGATACAACTGTCACTTCTGTTTCAGAGTTCAACTACTACCAACAGCTACTGCTGAGTTCTGATAGGATGTTTTGAAACTGTATAAGATGCTAACTATGCTTTGCTATAAGCTGCTTTATCAAGCTGTGGAATTAAGCCTCTATTCTGCTACTCAGCTGTTTTACTCTAATAATATTGAGTGAAACTGTCCAGTAAAACAAGTATGGATTGTTTTTATTGCAGATTGCATTCAAAGACTGCCCAATGTTTGAGAGTATGATTTTTTGATAAAATAAATTTTATGGGAAAGACGAGAGGTGAATTACAATTATGATCTCGATAAGAAATCTCCTAAAACGAAGAAATCCATGTACAATAAGTTCTGGCAAAAAGTAAGGATGCTAAAATGCTGCTACCCACCTTAGCATATTCAAGATAGTAACCTTTTTTAAGCAGCCGTGAGCAGAATACCAGATCAAGATTAGTGGAAAAACAAGTGTATCCAAGACCCAAATAACGGTTGTGGGCACAGATGTGTGTTCTGTGGAAGTAAAATTGTCTTGGCATTATATCGACTTTTCAAGAAATTGAGCATTATTTTACTCTTTTTTGGTGTTTTATTATGTTTCAAATGTGTCCTGGTTTTAGGTTAATAAGCTTTGTGAGCTATATAAAGAACATTCTGAGGAATGGTCAGGAAAAGCTGCAGATCTAGAGGGAGTGATAAAATCAATAGAGGTGAAGTTTGATTGTAATTATGCTGTTTTCTAATGTTTGCACTTGGTTAAATTAGAATGTTTGGATCCTTTTTTTTTTTTTTTAACCTTCCTTCAAAATTGTCACTTCTGTTTAACAGTCTCGCTTACAGCAAGTTGAAGATGATTATAAAGAGAGACTTGAGAAGGAAGCATGTGCTAAAAAACAGGTTGAACAGGTATTTTGTTCTTCCTCATTCACTTGTTAATATTCAGTGTCTTACTTTCTCTTCTCCCTTTGATGTAGCGAGTTGTTGTTTTCGGAGAAATAATAAGGAACACAATCAAGCTACTTAAAAGTCAGATACTGTGGGTCTGCAAGCTGGGAAATGTTTTCGGTTTATTATAGTTATGCTTACAGATGGTGTATATGCTTACAGATGGTGTATACTGGTTGAGAATTGGTTCCTTTCATTTTATTTGTGTAGTAGATATCTAGTCAAAATATGTTTTGTGCTCAAATGTTCAAATAATAATTCATTCATTATAACTATTCGGGTACTTGTAGGAGGCTGCTGATTTGAAAGAAAAGCTCGAGAGGTGTGAAGCTGAAATTGAGGCTAGGAAGAAGACCAAAGAGCTCAGTGATCTTTCGCTCAGCAATTTTACTGCTGAACCGTATGCCTGTCACAACCTTTTTGCTCATTGGAATTACTGGATGTTACACAGTTTCCCATAATGTTCTTATATATACTTGTTTTAATGGCATAAGTTGTTGAAATTGTCTAACCTCTTACATGCATCATTGTACTCTTTGTGTGTGTGTGTGTGTGTGCATGTGCGCGTTGGCGCGTGGGCGTACTCACACACGTATATTATTTCATTCAAGTAACCCTTAATGTCTTCTGTGTTCCCTTCTATGTTCCTCAATATGTCATGCCCATTGTTTCATTGTGACTAAAAATGGGCTGAACTATGCAAACATCTTCCACTTCACTCAGATGCCAGAACTTTGGATTGAAGTTGTCAGTTGGTATTATGGTGGGGAACCATTCCATTCTGTTTTAGTATCTGCTGTTGGCATCACTTTAGCATGGGCATTGATTTACTTTTGGTGTTGGGGCGTTATTTTGCCATTACGTGTTGGGGTTGGATGGCTGAATGAAAATGAGATCATATTACTTTCTTAGTTGTGCAATTCTTTATTTGGACTTCGGAGGACAGTTCTCTTTTGGTTCGGTGATAAATGAAAATATAACTGAGCAAACACATTTGCAGTAATTGTGTTCATTCTCTCAAGTGAGAGGAATTTTTGTATTTTTGTTGGTGTCCAGCTGTGACGGCTGTAGTAAAGTAAGATAAGTGTAGTTTTCATTTTGTCATTGTGTGCAAAATCAGCACATGTAGTTTAATCTCTCTTTTTTTTTTGGGCATCTTTTTTCTAAGATATATTTTATCACAATATACTTGATGATGGCCATGATCAGAGATAACAGAGGACATTGTCTGTTCAATGTATTGTGTGATTGTCTGATGACACTCTGCATTGAAATCGTTATGTACTTAATTTCTCAAACTTGTCTTTTATCCATCATGCATCAATCAACCGAAAAAAGACTTTTTCTTAGTACCCTTTTATTTGTTGGTTATAGGTGGGTGGCATCAATTGAAGACGATAACGTGGTTGATGAAAATAGCTTGATAGTGCCAAAAATTCCATTTGGTGTTTCTGGAACAGCATTAGCTGCTTCACTCTTGCGAGATGGGTGGAGTGTGAGTTATCACAGTTCTACTTCTGGTATTGGTGTCATTTTCCGTTTTGATTTGTGCAAATAATTCTTCTTACCGTGCCTCTATTTGCTGAAGTTGGCCAAAATGTATGCAAAATACCAAGAGGCTGTTGATGCACTGAGGCATGAACAGTTGGGAAGGAAGGAGTCAGAGGCAATTTTGCAACGGGTATGGATGACATGATGCATCTTTTTTATTTATTTTTTGTTTTATCATAATCTCAAAGAAATGGTAATTTGTCAACTCTGTTTAAATGTATCTTTGTGTTGCCTGCTATTACTTCACAATATGGAGAAGTAGACTGCAATGCTTGAAAATATTTGTTAAATGTAAGAGATGTTAAGCAAGCATTGTGAAGGAATGTGTGCTTTTCACCATTCATTTTTGAGCAAACACCCTCTTGGGTTCTCCATAGATACAAGGGTCCTTAGTTTGGTCCACTTATGACAACTCCAAACTTCAATGTTATTTTTGTCATCTGGTTGGCATCACAAGATGGCGTTGAATGACCAATTGATGCCAACAATTGACATTGATGAGCTATTTTGATTTATTCATCATTGGAGTACCAAACTAATGGCACTTGTACTTTTGGAGTATTAGAAATGAGTGTCTTGACTCTTAAAGATGGTAAAATTGATTTGTATCTATTTAGTCTTTTAGCCTAGTGATCTGTCAATTGCATTCTGGAGGACCAACCAGATCTCGATAACAATAAATGTCTAACAAAAATATTAAGGGAATATGGTATTTTTCACTTCTTCTCCATACATTTCTGAGCAAACAGAGACTGTGGTTCTCCAGATATACTGGGGCCATCAGTTTGCCCTGCACTTATGAAAATTCCTAAGGGATTCTTCATTGCTACTTTAAGATCTGGTTGGTCCTCCAAGCACCAATTTATGTCTCTAAGTGGCATTGAGTATGAGTGGTCAACTTGATGTCAACAATTGACATGATGGGTCATTTGATGTATTTATCATTAGTGGGTCAAACTAATGTCGCTTGTATTTTTGGGGTATCAGAAATGGGTGTTTTGACTGTAATTGCATTTTGGTTGTTATGTTACTCTTTGTGATGATCTCTCTCGGTTTTGGAGATGATTTGATTTAGTACAACTATGTTCTGGTACTGTACAGTTCACAGATTATGTTTTATGAACATCTTGTGATATTCATTCAATTTGACCTTTTTTTTTTCTCGTGTCATTTGTCCATACTTGACTGATGAATAAAATGTTTTTAAACTTTGATTTCCTCTATACATATGATTTATCCAATACACATACACATGCATGTGTGTGTTGTGATAGATACACATATATTCTTGTCTAGTATGCTGAAGTTGATGTAATCTTCTGTCTACAGGTTCTGCATGAGTTAGAGGAGAGAGCAGAAGCCATTATAGATGAAAGAGGTATATATTTTCAGTGGGTTGAATGGGAGTTTACTAACTAAGCTGTGAACTAAGATTGAAACATCATTTAATCCTGATATGTCATTTTTGTCCTTAATGATGTACAATGAGTTCATGTAGGAAACAGAAAATTTTTATTAGTATCTTAATTCTGCTGCTTCATTTTTTGTTTGTATATGTGATGTAGATGGATTTAAATACCAATGGTTTTAACATGAATATGATATATGATTGAGTTCTATGGCATCACTTGATCCATGTAGCCGACGCCACTTAGTGGAACATGGCTTAGTTGTTGTTGTTGTTGTAGTTGTATATGTAATAGAGACGGATCAATAGTTGTGGTGGTTGTTCTTGTGCTTGCTCTTGTATGTCATGATGTTGTTGGTCATAGTCTCATCATCAAATTATTTTATGTGCACTGTCCTTTGGGATGAATATACTAGGGTTGGATAATTTAGGTTGGAGTTTTTAATGAGCTGTGTTAGTTGTTCTAATATTTTCACTATTCTAAATTGTTAAGCAAATCATTCCGATCTGATGTCACTGCAGAGTAAGTGCTATGTGTGCATGGTGATTGGTACATTGTATATAATCACAACTCACAGCTTTGGGTTTTCTACTGAAATTAAATATATTGGTCTTCTTGCAGCGGAACATGAAAAGATGGCTGATGCATACTCCTTGATGAACCAGAAATTGCAGAATTCCCTTACTGAGAATTCTTACTTGGAGAAATCCATTCTAGAACTAAAGGTTTACAGAATAAAGTACTGTTTTGTTTACATTTTTTTTTTCCCAGTTACATGTAGATTTGCTGAGGTGACTCTTTTTCAGGCGGACCTCAAAAGGCGTGATCGGGATTATAATCTTGCCCAGAAAGAAATTGTCGACCTTCAAAAACAGGTGAAGAGGAGAGCATCCTTTCTGCCCTAATGGATGACAATGTGTATTAATTGTGTTTCTTTTTTAAGGTTAAGCTCAGAATGGGGTCCTTGTTCATGTATGGGGAAGGCCCATAAAAGCCACAATGAGGGGAGTAGACGAGATGGAGGATAGTCTAATGGCTAGTGGTAGAGGAAGTCCTAGAAAAACTACAAAAGATATTTAAATGTTATTGGTTTGGCTTTTGACATTGTTTTTGATAAAATAGTATGACGTCATTTGACTCAATGTGGTTGACTCTGCTTGGTGGGGTACATCTTGGTTGAGAGAGCTGTTGCTATCATTCCTAGTTGTCAATGGTGGATGGTAGCTCATGGCGGTGAGCTGTCCGCCTTGGAAATATGGAAGAGGTGTTGGCGATATGGTGGACTGAAAAATATTTATATATATATACACAAGAATCTTCTAGATATGACAAATAATAGAACTAGTAACACATATCAAGAGCAAAGATTTTTTGAAATAAAAGAAGAAAAGAACGCAAGAAGAAATTGAGGAAAAGAAGAAGGAAAAAGGAGGAGGAAACAGAAGAAGGAAAGGAGACGAAGAACTAGAAGAAGAAACAGGACAGCAGAGAAGGAAGTAAGAGGAAAAAATAGAAGGGAAAAAAATAGAAGAAATGGGACAGGACAGAAGAAGGAAATATGAGGAAGCAGAGGAGTGATGTGATGTTGGCTGCTGGAATAGGCTGGTGCTGGTGGTGGGTTCACCGGAATAGGCCACCAGCTGTTGCTGACAGAAGAAGGAAATAACAGGATGCAAAGGAGTGGCCACTGTTCGCCACTGGATAAGGCCACCGCCGATGGTGAAGCTCTGGATGTGGGTGAATGAGATGAGAGAATCAGAAAAGGTGCAGGAGAGAAGGGGGTTATGGTTTTATTTTAAAACCAGAAATCCGAAAAGCACCCTAATTTTTTTGTTTTTTTTAAAATGGCTTCTGTCCACCATGTTCGCACCAGACTGCCATGGCGCCATGAGAATTGTGGCTGCCATAGGCCCACTACACCATTCCGCCGTGCCATGGTGGCAGCGGCACTTTGACAGCACTGTTGTCATTCCATTCCAGTCACATGGATGTGATCATGTAAGTGTGCATATGTGGAGGACCATGAACAACCCCAACAATTAAGTATATCTCACTAGTCACAACCATCTAGTTGTTCCTTTTTATCTCTGCTTATTTCTAACTCTGGTCAGAACTTTATTCTCTGTTATCAACTAGTTACTACAGCTATTGCTTTGGTTTCAAGTTTTTCATTTTTGTCGAGCTTTTTAGGTACTTAATGGTCACTCATTTTGCATGGAGCTTTTCCATTTCATACTCCTGACCTGAATTTTATGTTTTACACCTTTACAAAGCTCTCATATCTTTGCTTTGCACGTTGGATTCAAGATAGCTGAGCCATGCTACATGTGGTCTTCAGTCCCTTTTTTCTCTCAGAAATGTTGCAAACTCAAGCTTTATTGTACTTGCATTCATGTCTTAAATGTTGTATGGTTGCTGAGAAACTGAAAGGAGAAAGTATTAAGGGAGAGAGATAGATCAAACAGGGAGAGATCTAGAAACAGAGGTGGGGAGAATTTCAAACACTGAAGTGAACCCTCTACTTCATTCTATAATCAATTGTTACAAGTGTTTACAGATTTATGGATGTCTACAATGATCAGGTTTTATACTAAAACTTCCACTGAGTGCATTGACTTGGGGTGTGTTTGGAATAGTTGTGAAATTAAATTATTTCAATAATCGATTGCAAGCATAAGCAATTTTCTTTACAAAATAAATTGTGTTTGGATGTATACCCTAAAAAATGATTATAAGTTAGTGTGTTTAGTTTGGATTGTATCCAAAAAACTGCTCATGTTTTGTCAATTATTCAAAAGGGTATTAAATGATTGTGTATATATTATAATATTTGATATTTAGGGTTAATTTGATAAAAATATCTGAATTCCAAATTAATCTTCTTGTACTTATTATCAAAATGTGAAAAAATAATGCTTTTTGAGACAGGCTGTTTCTAGTATTGAAAAATGACCTAACAATTATATTTATCTGTATTAAAGGAACCCAAATTATTTTATCAATATGCTATATATGCTATTATGGTGTTGTTATGTACCAATTTTGTCTAGCGAGACAAGGCTTTGTTGTTTCTGTGCTATATGTGCTACTGTTTGGTGTATTTGGTTGGAGCATAATTTTTTCAACTTCAACTACATATTTTCAGACAGCCAAGTTTTGTGGCTTAAGATTTGTCATTGTGCTTCTATTTGGTGCATACTATATAATCTTTTTATGGGAATTTTCCTTTCTGATATGTTGAGAGCCCAGAAATCTCTATTTCGTTGATAGTTTGTTTCTTGTTTGTTCTCGTTCTTGTATACCTATCCTCCTATCCCTTTTTGTGCAGTTCAGTCACCAATTTTATTATATTGTTAAATTATTCATTAGCTGTTTATTGATTCTTTACAGGTAACAGTGCTTTTGAAGGAATGCCGAGACATACAACTTCGATGTGGGTCCATCGGTGATATGGTTGAGGATGCTGCAAATATTGCTTCATGGACAGGCGCAGAGATTGAAGCTGAAAAAGTCATCTCAGAGCACCTTGTAAGACCTTTTTGACTTTGTTGGAGGAAAAGTACATTGTCTTCTATTTCTCAAACTCATGCGTTTCATTGTCATGTGTTCGATTGAAATTTGGGTTGCAGTTAACCTTCAAGGACATCAATGGACTAGTTGAGCAGAATGTCCAACTTAGAAGCCTTGTACGCAGTCTTTCTGGTCAGATAGAAAATCAGGAGATGGAATTTAAGGTTGATTGGTGAAAAATACTTTCTCACTCTTTGGGCCGCTGTGTGCAAAAGTTCTTACTTAAGGTTGGGTTATTTTTTCTTGTACTGTTAAATTGTAGGAGAAGCTTGAAATGGAGCTGAAGAAACATACTGATGAAGCTGCTTCAAAAGTTGCAACTGTTCTGCAGAGAGCGGAGGAGCAAGGGCGCATGATTGAATCTCTCCATACATCTGTGAGCTTGAATTAAAGTGGATTTTCTAAAATTATTTCTTAGGTTATAGTAGGCTGTCTGCAACCAGAGTAGGGGGTTGTTTTTTCTTTTTGTTTTCTTTTTGGGTGAAGAAAAAATCAGTTTGGAGTTTCTTGCCGGATTCAAGAAGTGGATGTAGAGAACCCAAATTGTAAATGGCTGTATGTTGCTGTTTGTGGTAGTGATCTCTACTCGAGTCCAAGGTGGTGGATTTTGCTAGTGGTTGAGTGGCAGTCATCACTTTGTTTGTAGTATGGTGAACCCATTAGGTAAAAGAGGCAAAGGTTGCTATCTTGCTAAATATCTATAGTAGAAAAGGAACTTCAAATATTAGCAACAGTAGATGATGGACAGCCATATGGTTCTTCTGAAATTTTTAGAAAGGGAGTATTGTTCTGTGTTGATTTTGTTTTTGTTTTCCCATTTAATTGCAAGTGTTTTTCTGAGAGGACTAGGAGGGTTTTGTGAAGTGGTGGATGTTATCTCTTTCCCTTTTTTGTTTTGTAAAGTCCTACGGGGTGGTTTCTTTTGCGATTTCTTATGGAGGACACCTTCTCTTTAGTGATTTCCCCTTTTATTAAATAATATTTTTTCTAAAAAAAAAAAGTTGAGCATAACATCCTGATTTATGATGTTCCACCATTGTGTTAATCCCCTCTGAGTTGTTAGTATTGATACATCTGTAAGTTTGTTCTTAATATTGCTATTTGTTGTAGGTTGCGATGTACAAGAGGTTGTATGAGGAGGAGCATAGTCATTACTTATCTCATACGCATTCTTCAAAAGCTCTTGCAGGTTCAAGAAATATTTATTTGTCACTTTTCTTTTAATCTTTTAAAACTTTCTTTTAATCTTTCAATTTTTGTGAAAGAATCGTTAGCTTCACACCAAATGGAGGCTAAATGTCTCATCTCACAGGACTTGGTTGTTCGAAATTCTGTCATTAAGAATGTGACAATTGCGCTCCAACAAAATAAATACACCTAATAGTGGATAGATGCTTGGCACTTCCACTAGGATTTTGCTGTCTTCCTTTTCTTGAAGTCCACAAAGCAAAACTAGTCAATACGAATTGGTCCAAAGCTCTAGGATAAACCCAACACTCACCATAGATAGCAAACAATGTATTTCTCAAATATTCAGCCATTGAACAATGCAAAAACAGATTTGGAACAGATTTAGAGCATTCACTGCACATAATGCACATCAGGGGAGATAGCCTTGTATTGTCAACGAACTTGCAATTTAACACATCATTGGTGTTAATTCTGTCAAGCTTGCTGTTTAAATAAAAGGATTTAACTTTAGAGGCAGCTTTAGAGTTTCAAATAGGTTTCTTCCATAAGGGTTGGCTAATTGTTCTCCACATACTTTTTTCTTCCGAAAGGATCTCAAAGAGTCCCCAAGTTATTTCTATTATATTTCTTGCACTTGTGATGTAAACGTTGTTAATTTGGTGTTTTAGGTGGATCCTTGGACCAATGCTGGAGATTAGCATGCTTTTGAAGGGGGTTCACCCATAGGCCATGACGCATGGGTACTTCATTTTGTAAAAGTACTTGTACTGGGTACTTTCTGGGGACGGGTAGTGTCGATATGCCAGCCTATATACCTGATGACTATTTTTGGAAAAAAAAAAAGAAAAAATTTCCTCGTACAGCTCGGAACGTCCGGGGTACACTCCATGGAGCCGTAACCTTTCCGCTACCTAAATTTATTTTAAAAAAAAAATAGAATATAATATTGAATAATTATAACTTGTTTTATATTAAAATTTTAGTTTTCATTGTATGAAATCAATGAAATTTTAATATATATATATATGTATATGTATGTATATATAGGCGTACTCAGACTCTAGGTTTTTCCCAAAATTTTCGTACCTTGTACCCGGCACTGGTATCATACCCGTATCCATGCAACATAGCCCACAGGCCATGAACAGCCTTCATGGCATAATAGAAGGGATCCTGTTGTCAGACTTTGGAGAATGATAGGGTTAATAAAGTTTAGAGTAGAATTGTAATAGCATGCTGTAGCTGACTCTGAAAATGCTATAGTGGAATAGCTGCCACTCTGAAGCATATAGGAGAAACTATGTTATTTATACTACTCACATTTAAATGTTCAAAATAAAAAAGTACGCCAGATTAAACATGTTGTGGTTTAAAAACATCATGTGCATCTTCCAACATCTTAAGCTTTTAGGGAGAGAAGGTTCATGACACTATATTAGAGCCTCTATGACAAATGATCTAGAGTTCGATCTTTACTGTTTCTCATTCTTCTAAATAAATTTCAGCACAAGGTTAAGAAGGGCCTATGTCCATGCTTCAAGCCCAAAAAACCTTGTATGAGGAGGTATGTTAGAGTATAAAATCATTCATTTGCCTCTATCCAACGATGTTGCGATTTTGGGAGAGATGGTTCATGACAAAACACATTTATCATTAATAATTACAAGTCCTAGATGGTTCACGAGAACATGCTGTTACAAAAAATGTCTAGGCCTGGCTACCTGAGAAATAGAAAAGAAGAGTGAACCAGTGGAGGAGCCAAGAGATGAGCGAGGAGGTGGGGGTGGAGAAGAGAGGGAGGGTATTGTGTCCTCCGGCCTCTATCTTTACAACCACAGACTTAGGTGGAGCTAAGGTTGGATGCATTCTGATGGTGTTTAAATGGCCAATTGGTGGTTGCTTTGAAGCTGTGAACTTTACCTATGAGAATTGAGGTTTGATGGGATATCAAAAGAATTGGCCGAATGGGTCTCTATTAGAATTTTTCGAAGCGCTGTGTGTTTCTGTGTTATAATCGTGCCTCCTATGTTAGCTGACTATGTTGTCTTTCCTTTTGATATTATTTCCTCCAGTTGAAGGATAGAGAACATTGATAAATGTATGATTCCTCTCATTTTTCTGTGTTAATGTATTGTATTTGTGATTTGGATAAGATAAGATGGTGGCTTAGTTTTGTCAGACGTCAATTGAAAAGTTTGTTTATCGTTTCATGTATGTTGTGCTTGTTTGTTGCTGAGGAATATCTGTCGGGCAATTCTGTTCTATTTAATTTTTTTTTATTAGATTGATTGTGCATGTGCACTTCAGTATTATGTTGTGAAGAATGCCAATATGTTTGAATTATTGTATCTGAATGCATCTATTGGAGCTATAAACTATTTTTTAGTTAACTTCTGTCCCTGCCACCTAGACTGTTTGCACCTTTCATTTACTGGTTCTAAATTTTCCAGACGTAACAGATGTTGAGAGGCACAACCTTACAACTACAGTCAACAGTTCACAGGTAAAAATGATGATGGGAATGTTAGAAACAATCAATTCCAATTTCATAATTCTTGACAGGGTCCAAATTTCCCTAAAGTTTAAGCTATTAGGTGAAAGTCATAATATCATTATTGTTATTATTATTATTATTTTATCCATGTCAGGTTTTCTCATGAGCAAGCTTGTTTTACTAGATGTTAAAATTCACCTTTGTATAAGAAGATTAGCTTATGTTAATGGTGCAAGGATAATTTAGTCTTCTGCTTTTATAGGTATACCCGCACTGGGTATACGATAATCACTGCCTTATGGTTTTTTTTTTTTTTTAACTCATAATGTTGAAGAATGGGGTGAGAAGGATCTAAGTCTTGACCTCTTGGCCATAGAGGAATTGATATCATTTCAAGAACCAAATCTCTGAGATACTTGAGTGGTTCACTTGTGGCTTGTATCTAAGATTTGTAATATGTGTTGTTGTTTTCGTTTTCAAAGGAAGCTACAAAGAAGGCCCTGGAAAAAGCTGCAGAGCGTGTGAGATGCCTTGAGGATGATTTGGCAAAGGCTAGGTAAGTTGCTTACTTGCTATGAGATATTCCCTTTTGTGGTACATCATAATTGTGTTTTGTATATGGTTGCATGTAGTGATGACCTAATGCTCTGAAAATGCATTTCAGGAAGCATGTTGCCAAGTATAAATAGTTAGTTGCTCACTTGGCTCTGTTGTTGTTATGTGATGAATTAGTGTGCATCTATGTTGCATGGATACGGTTATGGTACCCGTACCCCATATGGATATGGGTAGGAGGTACAAAAATCTTGAAAAAAGTGGAGTACGGGTACATTTATATATATTAAAAAAAATATTGAAATTTGATAAATTTTGTGATGAAAACTAAAGTTTTAACATAAAACAGGTCAAAATTATTCAATATCATATTTCAATTTTTTTAAAAAAATAAATTTGGGTAGGGGAAAGGTTAGGGCTCAATGGAATTGGAAAAAAGAAGATAGAAAAAACAAAAAAAAAAATACAAAATTTCAGTAAACTGACGTACTCGGGCTTGGGTACATGTATCCCGGCATACCCCGCCGTACCCAAATTTATTTTTCAAAATTGAAGTCATCCGATACGTACCTATGCGTACCCAACGCACATCCATACACAGAAAGTACCTAGTATATGGAGTACTCATGCTTCATAGGCGTGCATGATAGGCTGGACTAAGAAGATTTAATGTTCAGAAAGCTGGATGCAACTGCTGTTGAATTTAATATTTTAAGTTGCCTTTTTTAATAAAGAGAAGCCTGTTGCTTAAGTTTGGATTCACTATGTGGCTGACATGACAGCAACTGTAACTTCTGTGTCTTGTATTAAAAAAAAAAAAAAAAATTTCCAACTTTTACATCATGGCTTACATTCTTGGTTGTTGAGTATAAAGTACCTTCAACTGTTCTTGATATCCTTTAGTCTGCTATCTTATGCTAGTTAAGGAGAAGTGATTTAAATCAAGTTCTTTGAACTCTCAAGTGGTTATATTTTGGCATGAGTAGTAGACATGACTTTGACTGTTGGAAACTGAAGTTATAGTTGCTTTTCTCCTGACAAAATCATCCTCTCTGTGTATAAACCTATAGATAATAATTCCCTTTTAACTTGATTCAAATTGTTCGCTTTTTATTTTTTAATGCAACTACAACCAATTAACTATTGGTTGATGAATGATCTTTTCTTTTATCCAAAAGAAATTGTTAGATGAATGATGTATGGTTAATTAAATAGTTTGAAGTGATCTTTTTACTAATCTCATCTCTTTTTTTCTATACAGCACAATTCATTTCATAGTCTAAACTTTTATATATCTTCAGGAGTGATATTATTGTATTACGATCTGATCGTGACAAGATGGAACTTGAAGCAAAATTTGCTGGAGAGAGACTTGATAGCTTTATGAAAGAGTTTGAACACCAGGTAATTAAATTTCTGTAACATTTTGTCTCTGCACGCATGTATTGCACTAATTCATGGATTTACGGTTTGCATTTTAGAAAGCTGAAGCCAAAGGCATTTTAGCAAGAAATGTGGAATTTTCTCAGCTAATTGTTGATTACCAAAGAAAACTGCGTGAAAGTGCTGAGTCCTTGAATGCTGCTGAAGAGCGCTCTCGGAAACTTTCTATGGAGGTTAAGATTTTATTCAAGTTAAATGTTGAGCTTTATAAAATTTATAATTCTATTGAGTAAGTATCTATTTTATGAACTCGTTACATGCTTTTATTTGTCAGATGTCTGTTTTAAAGCATGAGAAGGAAGTCCTATCAAATGCTGAAAAGCGTGCATCTGATGAGGTTCGTAGTTTATCCGAAAGGGTGCAGCGTCTGCAGGTGAGAATTGTTTCTTGAGATGTATTTCTTTGGTAAGGCCTAGGACCTGTCCTGCGGGCATGATTTGATGGAAGGGCTGGTAGTGAATCCCAGTGGTAATCCTATAATGAGGTGTGGTATTGGGAAAGGGTGATGAGGCTGAAAGCATTTGCAGGAATTGAACCCTGCTGTTTCTTCCTGTGTGTTTCCGGCTCTTTCTATCTGGGCTACCAATAAGGGATCAATACTTATTTTATGTATTCCGTATGTGGTGCTGATCTTTTGCTTAATGTTGCAGGCTAGTTTAGGCACCATACAGAGTGCTGAGGAAGTTCGGGAGGTAGTTTATTATTATCAATGCACATTTAGTTTTGATTTCATAATTTTTTCTTGGGAAGTTTCATTTGTTTTGAAAACTGTAGGAAGCAAGAACTGCAGAGCGGGTAAAACAGGAAGAATATATCAAGAAATTGGAGGTGTGTTTTCTTTGGTTCCTTATAAATTCTTAGATTAACAGGTGAATCCATTGTTTTCCATCTTGAAGAAGTGTGTTCAGTATTCATAATGTTATGGTCATCATGAATTGTACCCTTTCAGAGGGAATGGGCAGAGGCCAAGAAAGAATTACAGGACGAGCGGGAAAATATGCGGAGAATCACACTAGACCATGATCAAACAATCAAAAACTCCATGAGGCAGGTTGAAGATTTGAGCAAAGAGTTAGCTAATGCGTTGCGTGCAGTTGCATCTGCTGAATCTAGAGCTGCTGGTGCTGAGGTACCTTATTTTGATTGTACTCATCTATATGCATATTTCTTAAACAGTTGCAAAGACTGACTTTGTTCCATGTACACAGGCAAAGCTCTCTGGCCTTCAAAGAAAGATGGGCTCCACTGATGATAAGGTCTATTCTCTTCCATTGATTTTGTTAAATTTGTCAATTATGTTGCCGGTGGTTATGATTTTAAAATTTCTTTTAAATCCTTGGTGTGTAGAATTTATCTTTTGAATATCCTTTCTCAGTTGAATGTCATTGCAAGTTCATATAGCCCTTTTCTTATAGAAGAAATTAGCGGAAGAGGAAATTTATTAGATGAGATGTTGAAAGATGAAGGGTGTTATATATCATCTCTCTCAAAAATCTAAGTTGTTAGGTAGAGGCACATAAATGGTTTTATATCTAATAAAGGGGAAAGATGATTATCCTTGAAAGCAATAGCAGTGTAAGAGCACAGAATAAAATCCTGAAAAGCTAGACAGAAGATATCAATATTTGAGAGCTCTCTTGTCTGCATCTGTACAGTTATCCGTGGAATTCTGTACTGATTTAAGAATCAAGAGCATAATCTTAATTTTTCTTATGAAAAGAAAAGCATTAGCATAAAAAGAATCCTATTTTACGTGGTGTATAGTGTGCCCTGATATATAATTGCAGAACTGTTAGAGAAGTACATTTCGTATCCTTTTTAAGGAAGTTCAGTTTAGTGTATTGCTGGTACTTCTGTATTAATTGATGTTTAAATGGAGGTTTCTTGTACATATTTGTTCCTTGCCATGACGATATTGACTGTGAATTCTAATATATTGTATTATTGAATATAGCTTGTCGAGAAGGACGGCATGAGTGGATCTTCCATTTTGTCCAGTGACGAGGTTGGTGTAATCTTTAATATCTTAATTTGACCTATACTGTGATGCATCACCTTGTTTGTGTTACATGAGACATAACAAAGGTTACTCTAGATAATCCCAATAAATAAACCTTTTTTTTCCTTTTTGTTTTTGTATTTTTTTTGTTTGTGTTTTTTTTTTGGGGGGGAGGGGGGGTTGGGGGATTACCCCCTAATGCCAATGCCATTTGTCATTTTCTGCAAACTATGTATAGGTAAAATTAAATATTGATTTGTCTCCTCACTGTATGATCCAGAAAAATAGGGTTGTTACTTTGTGATAGAAAGTGATTGCAGTTCTAATGACTTAGAAGGCACTATTTTTGTGATGACACCATTATGCTCATATTGTTATCTAGAGCAGCATGAATCCTCCTAAAAGTGATGGAATTAGATCAATAGCAAAAAATCTATCTGCATGTGCACCCTTACTTCTTCCCGATTTTAGATTGAAGTTACTCTGCAATTGTTTGTTCATGCAGTGTTGGTGTTGCATTTGTGCATGACATCTTCTTTCTGTAACTTGATCTAGGTTGCTACTGAATTGCAATCAGCAAAGGAGGAGATTGAAAAATTGAAAGAGGAAGCACATGCTAACAAGGCTCACATGCTGCAGGTTTGGATTTTATTCTTTTTATTCTTATACAAAAATTATATTTTATTTGTACTATATGCTAATTTCATATTTACATTGAAGTATAAGAGCATTGCTGAGGTGAATGAAGATGCACTGAAGCAGATAGAATCTGCACATGAGAACTTCAAGTTAGAGGTATTGCTGTATAGTTGGATCTTTAAGTCTATTTTACATGCCATTTGTTATTTTGTTGTGTTAAGTAAATTGGTTGTTATCTTCATTACCGCATATAGGCTGAAAATGAAAAGAAAGCACTAGAAGCTGAACTTAATTCACTTAGAGAGAAGGTTTCAGAGCTTGAAAATGAATCTAGTTTGAAATCTGAAGAAGTGGCTTCTGCAACTGCCGGAAAAGAAGAGGCTCTTACATCTGCTTTGTCTGAAATAGCAAATCTGAAGGAAGAAATTTTAGCCAAATCGTAAGTTGCATTTTAGTTCTGCAATGTTAAATGTACAACTGGGTTGGTTTGATGTCACATGCATTTTTTCTGCTTGTAGTTCTCAAATCTCGGCAATGGAAATTCAGATATCTGGTTTAAATGAACACCTGGAGAAGGAGCATCAGAAATGGCGTGCAGCTCAAACCAATTATGAAAGACAGGTTGAAATATGGTTGTTTATGTTGTGCTATTTATTTATTTGATTTGATTGTTGTTTGTGATCATGCATTGGAATCTCGATCAAATGGAATTCTATGGGCTCACCAAATCATTCAATCCTCACGGCTTGTTAAAAGCAAACAACCCGAGGTTTGAAAAAGAACTTCAAAAAAGGTTTCCCAAATTAGTCATCATTCTATATAAAACAAAAACCCATTAACAATTAAGTACAGCAAGCATTGGGCCTAGGAAACAAATCATCCAATAATTGTGGTTCCATAACCAGTAATTTACTTCACACATATATTGCAATATGTCCATTATAACACGCACCTTTATTTGTTTTTTCATTGAATTTTATTTTTTTTCAATTTTTAAAGAAGGATAAGGCGTTCTACATGACCCTTTGTTTCATTGACTGGATTTGGATCTTAGTAGTTGGTAATGGTTAGTGATAGGAGTTAGTATAAAAAGAGAGGAAAATGTAGAATGAAGGGTATATAGGAATTGAGTCATTGAGTGTTAGGAGGGTTAGAGGGTCTCTCGAATATCCCTCTCTATCTTGTAGTTTCTTTGAGGAATAAGAGTTTCTTGAGTTTTCTTTGATAATATGAACCAGTTCTATCAGTTGGTATCATGGCTCTCGATTTGGGAGCCTGACATATCTGACATGGAGAATGGAAGGAGGGAGAAAATCCGGTTGGGGGGCAATGTGTATGGGTGGATAAACTGGTGGTAAAGTGTTCCTTGGCTCACTGCATACTAGAAGTGCTGTGGAAACGGGTAGCAACAGTGGCCATGAGGGGTTCTACCAGGAAATTGTACAAGAGGTGGGAGATGAACAACCAGCAAGCAACGTGGGACGAATCCATGCGAGCAGCATTCAACTGATTCTTATTCGGCCTAAAACATCATGGGGTCAATTATGAGGAGGCATATTTTCTTTATTATGATATACTGAGAGATCGGTGGTTGGAGGGGGTGGCAACCACACTTTATAGCCATGGAAACTGATGGTATTGGGGGTGGATAAGACGTAGACCAGATGCTAAATGGTGGCATTTGTTAGGGCCGTTTGTGAAGAAGAGGAAGTATGGGAATGTGCAAGAAGTCAACAAGACAAGAAAGAAGGCCAAGAGCCAACTGTTCTAGAAATTCATGTTCAAGATTAAGTAATGTGTGCAAGCAAAGACTAAAGGCAGTGAGAAGATGATGACAGACCAGGGGACACACGAGAGACAAAAGCAGTCTGGGCAGGAGTAAGGGTCTACAGTGGAGAACCAGTGGGGCCATTGTGATGGAACAAGAAATGAGAATACAAGGGTACACGAGTTGTGCGACGAGGACAATGGGGGATGGAACAACTTGATCGACGACGATTGAAACTCAACAATCCGCTGTGTAACCTTAGCCGAGGCGCAGACGGGGGCACCTGGGATACCACATCTATGTATAGGTGAGGACAATGGTGAGGAGGAGCCATTGGTAAGGTGCGGCGATTTCTTTGCTTGTAATGGTGGTCGTACTAGCTGCGAGTAGGAGAAACGATATCGGTTACAAGAAGAGGGTGGAGGACAACAATCGAGCTTGGGTGGTGGTCAAGGGCTCCATAGCAGTGTGACAGATGTAGGGAAGGACTGGGTAGCCGCCAACGATCAGCAACGGTCACTGGCAATGTTCTGAACTGAGTGACTGTGGCGGCCAGTATGATGACAATGGCAAAGATTCAGGAAGCTGCAAGGCCAGTTTCCATTGGAAGATTGCTAGAAGGAGGAGCAAGGCTGGAATTTCATTGCACGTCTCTCATTTGACTTGATTTGTCTGGCCCAAATCAAGAGGGTAGAAGGCTGACTTGCAACTCTATATTAGGTTCTGTTGTTGGTGGGCCAGCTTCACCCCAGTAAGAATTAGGATCTTATTCTCACATGAGGGCTTCACCTTTTGAGCTCAGTAAATGTAGCCCACCTGTGGAGGAATTGTCTTTTACCTGGAAAAGGCAAATACCAGTTCTTTGTAGCAAGGGATATCATTTCTGCGTATTTCCAGATATGGGAACTTGAGGGAACTAATTTTCAGTGTAGTAATAAGTTCTTGAACTTTACACCTTGGATTTGTTAAGAGGGAGGGGAGGGGGGAGTATTGATAGTATTTGGGCCTTAGCAATTGGCCTTAGTAGTCAGTAACTGTTACTGATAGGGATTAGTATAAATAGTGAGGAAAATGTAGAAGGAAGGGTGTCTAGGAATTAAGTCATTGAGTGTGAGGAGAGCTAGAGGGTCTCTCGAATGTCCCTCTCTATCTTGTAGTTTCTTTGATGAATAAGAATTTCTGAGTTTTCCTTTGATAATCGGAACCAGTCCCATTATTTAGATTTTTAATCTTTGGAGATGTGAATGTCTTTTGTTGCATGTTCATTTTATTGCATCTTTGTGATGTTCCTTAATCCTTGTTATGCAGGTTATTCTCCAATCTGAAACAATCCAGGAGTTGACAAAAACATCTGAAGCCTTAGCCTTGCTGCAAGAGGAAGCATCTGAATTACGGAAACAAGTTGATGCTCAGAAAATCGAAAATGTAAATGCCCTAGTTTCCATCTTAAGTTTTACTGTTTGTTTCTTTTTCAATACTTCAGTATGAATGAAGTTATTGTTGTTTGCCTGTTTATATTAGTGTCACGGTCCGATTTGGGAATGTGACTGGCACTCATTGATCTAGGAAGCAATACGACAGATGTGAAGTCCAATTAAATCTGCCAAGCCATATTAAAATGAAATAGTGGATTGTTTTGCAAACTAAACAAAAACACAGCACCTCAAAACTGTACAAAGCAGGTTCTCAACAGCATATTTATCGGCCTTCGATTCTTGAACCTCAGTTGGCTTTTTGAGATTTGGGGATTTAGGGTTGGTTTGTTTTTTATTTTTTGGTAAAGATTTAGGGTTTGCTTATGCTTAGTGAAGAGGAATGGCATAGAATAGAGGTGCATTTGTTTCAAATTTAAAAAAAATTATTATGAAATTTAAATTTTATGTTTAATTGAAAAATCTGAAAACTGATTTTTTTTCAGAAGCTACTCTTTTTAGCTTGTACAAGCAACTGAAAACTGATTTTTTTAAAAAATTATTCAAATATACGATAAGTAATTTTTTTTTTTTGGGTGGAAAAAGTGATTTTGGGGCTCCAGAATCCCAAACAAACGCACCCTAGAAATTGAACAAAATAGTGGGGTAAAGTAGTTATCTTATGGTTTTTTTCAGATTTTTTTTAAAAAAATAGAATTTAGAGATAAGGGAGGTTACCGTAATGACATAAAATAAGGGAGATGGATGTCAATTTAAAATCTTAGAGGGGGTAAGTGTATGTAATTTGCCTATTTTTAATTAGTTATAATCCAAAGAAATACCAGTTTATCAAAGCAAAATTTCCCACTAACTACAAGTCAGACTTCCATGAGATGAGCAAAAATAAGCCAGTCTAGGGTGAACAATTTACAATTGTGACTGGAAAATGGGAGTGGGAAATGGAGGTTTTCTGTGTGGCATTGGTTTATATTTAAAGTTTCAAACCTAACCTTCAAACTATGATGTAGCTGAATTTTTTAATGTCTTCTTGAACAAAAAGGGCTTTGCTAGTCTGGTCTATTATTTCCTCTGTCTGTTTGGCTTGAGGTTAGTTGGTCCGCAAACCTATACTCCTAACTGCCCACAGTTACTTGGCATACTTGTGTTGTGGGCCAGGCCTTCCTTGATAGTGATAATCCAACTAGGTATTTTATTTGTTCTTGCTTGAGGGTATCTCTGAGTTACATGTAGGTTGGCTTGTGCATTTGTCGTTTTTATTTCTACCATGTCTACTTAATATTTCACATCTGTTTCCCCTGTTTGTGTTAATTTTCGATTTGCTCCAATTTCATGTTTTGGATAGTCATTTGTTTTCATTTTATAAATAGAACTCCAGTAATTTTTAAATTTGTATATTCACCATATCTGCATATTGTGTTCTACAGAATGAACTGAAGGCTAAGTGGGAAGAGGAGAATTCAGTGCTGGAGAAATCTAGAAATGATGCTGAGAAGAAATACGATGAAATCAATGAACAGGTCATTGAGAATTTCCGTTTTTACTTATTTTTTTTTATGTGCTTTGGTACAGTAGGAATCTTTTCAGTTGAGGAATGTGTAATTGTGTTGCATACTTTTAATTTGTATTTGACTGGTGAGAAGAGGTAAGAAAGTGAAGGAAAATTGAAAAGTGGAGTTACGGCAGAGAACTCTAGTGAAATTGTACCAGACATTTTTATGGGTAGGTTTGTTTGTGCTGCTGAGTGCTAACATTGGAAAGTAATTTTTTTTCAAAATTTTTTGAAAACAAAATGTCCTTATAAAATTTTTATGTTAGAAATGATAGAAACCACTACAGAAATGATAGAAATATAGAGGTATGTGTATTATTCACGCTCCTAGACTAGAACCAGTCAGATTCTTGCTTTGGGAAGAAGAGAAAAACCAGAATAACAGCGAGCAAATCGAGAGAGAAAAGGTTCTCAGCACTAAGCAACTAAGTCTCTCCAAGCCTAGGTCCTAATCCTTGTCTAATCGCAACACTCAGCTGATATACCATCAGCTAACAAAATTCCCCCTAGCACCACCACATCACCCATGCCTACACCTGCAGACTCAGCAAGGTTGTTAGGCTGCACAATCCTTTTCCCCATTGGTTTGTCTAAAATACCCCTAGCTCTTTCTCTTTTATACATTGTTAACCCCGAGATACTTGGTCTCTTACATTTTGTTCAATAAGTTAGGTGTTTCACCTCATGATTTTGATCCCATCCCCCCCCCCCCTTCTCCTCGCGGGCCCAAAAAAAAAAAAACGTGTTGAAAAATTGGGAAGTTTTGCTTCATTGATAATTTCTTTATCTTGTTTGTTCTTATTATTATTGTAAAACGGATGTCTGTGTTCTCATTTTTCCTATATGAAAGAGGAAGATGCTTAGCTTATTTATAGAGATCATGATAATTTTTGCTTAAAATTATTTTTAAAAAAGACTTATATTTAAATAACTAGTCTATCGACATGGTTTATTATTGTATGCAATGGCGGCATTTGATCCTTGTAGTTATATCCCAACTAGTATGAAAAGGCTTTATTGTTTATATTTTACCCTTGTAGTTGCTGTAAAGTTATTTGTGGGAATGATATCTTCAACTTTCTTCAGAATAAAATACTTCATAGCCAACTTGAGGCTTTGCATATTCAGTGGGCTGAGAAGGAGCGTAATTCTGCTGGTATTTCCTCTGGAAGTAGTAGTGCTGATAGATTTGGTGATGCTGGTCTTCAAAGTGTGATTAATTATCTCCGGCGTTCAAAAGATATTGTAAATACCTTCATCATGCAAATTTTATTGTTCTTATGTTTGTATTTTCTTTTCGTCGTTATCAAATTATTTTTTTTTTTAACTTTCACAGGCAGAAACAGAAGTTTCATTGTTGAAACAGGAAAAGCTGCGATTACAGTCACAGGTAAACTTTCGTACACTATTTGCTGCGTGTTATGAAATGATGCGTTGATAATATTTTATCTTTGTTCCTATCTTATTATACAGTGAAAGATTAATTAGTGTCATGTACTCGTATTCTTAATATTTTATATTACATTGTTCTAATGTTGATATCTCAAGTTGTTACTTGAACTCAAATCCCGAAATCCTTTTGTTCTCTGGCAGAGAGTAATAGAGCAATTTGTATTTATGTTTGTTAATAGAACAATTTCTATTGTGGGTGAAGATTGTGTGTTTATTTTTGTGTTTATGAAGTTGTGGAAGAGGATAATAGAGTTGAGTTTAAGACGAGTGACCGGTATCTCGGAGAACTTGTTTAGTTTTATGTGTAGAAGGTCTATCAAAAGAATCTAGATATCGGAGAAATCAAAAGGATTTGCATATGGCCTTAATTGATTTGGAAAAGGCATATGATAGGGTGCCAAGGGAGGTTACATGGAAAACCTTGGAGGAAAAAAGAGTTTAGATAGCCTATATCCAAGCCCCCAAGATATGTATGATGGGATCACAACTAGCATAAGGACTTAAGATGGAGTAACAGAAGATTTTCCTAATTCCTATAGGGATCGGACTACACCAAGGGTCAATCTTGAGTCCATATCTTTTCACATGGTCTTGGATGTGCTTACGGAACATATTCAATACCTAGTTCTTTGGCGTATGTTGTTTGCAGACGATATAGTCGTGATAGCAGAATCAGGAGAAGAAATAAACAAAAAGTTAGAGTTGTGGAGAGAAGCTTTGGTGGTATATCGATTTCGTATAAGCAGAAGTAAGACGAAGTATATGGAGTGCAAGTTTGTCAAGAGACACGTTCTAACTTCAAAGTGAAACTTAGGGATGATTTAATACCTCAAGTCACAAAATTTAAATATTTGGTTTCTATCATTTATAGTGATGGAGAGATCGAGGGAGATGCTAACCATATGATCTATGTAGGATGGTCAAAATGGAGAGGCGCTTCAAGTTTCATTCATGATTAAAAAAGAACAAAGACCACTAAAGCTTAAGGGTAAATTCTACTGTACAATGGTAAGGTCAGCTTTACTGTATTGGACTGAATGTTGGGCAATGAAAGTTCAACATGAGAATAAGATACGTGTGGCAGAGATAAGAATGTTGTGACAGATGAGTGGATACACAAGGCATGATAGAATAAGAAATGAATGCAATAGAGAGAAAATTGGGGTGGCAACTATCATAGAGAAGATGGCAGAATATCGTCTTGTGATTTGGACATGTTTGGAGGAGACTTATAGCGGCCCAGTAAGGAGAGTGGATCATATGGAGAATAGGGATAGAGAAAGGCCGTGTAAAACTATAGGGAAAATAATTAAAAAAAAAAAATTGAAGTGTCAATGGTTTTAACATAAATATAATATATAATAGAGCTCTGAGACATCAACTACATGTGGAACAAGGTTAAGTTGTCTTTTTTCCAATTTTTACTGCGACTTTACGAGTATCTCATAGTTATGCTGGAGGAAGGTCCTTGTTCATGTGATTCTAAAACTAGAAGTATTGGTTTTTGTCTTCAGTTTCTGGCGACTTTCTGTGATACTTATATTTTGTGTATTTGATCACATTTTGTGTTCTCTGTAGCTTGATAGTGCTTTGAAGGCAGTGGAGTCTGCCCATGCATCACTAGAAGCTGAGCGTGCAAAATCAAAATCACACTTGTTTTCTGAAGAAGAATTCAAATCATTGCAGCTTCAGGTTGAGAATCCTACTTGCAGGGTCTACATTTTACTGTTATTTATGGCATGGGTCATGATGACATAGTGCTGATTTGCATCGGCTAATGTGTTTTCTGACGATGTATATAATAAATTAGGTGAAAACTATTTTGCAGGTCAGGGAAATGAACTTACTTCGTGAGAGCAACATGCAGCTCAGGGAAGAAAATAAGCATAATTTTGAGGAGTGCCAGGTACATGGATATGCAAAGTACCTTTATTCAGTTGTTCCCATTTGTTCTTTTAAAGTGATAATGTCATAAGAATTGTTGCTTGGTATTGCTGGTGAGCTTGAAACAAAATAGATTTAGCTTATTACAAAATTGTTTCTTCTCCTGACCTCTTTTTACTAACAAAATTTGTTGGACAAATTACCTTGATCACGTAGGGGAAAGTCTTTTGTTATTGTTGTATCACCATGATCTACTGGTATTTTAAAATAGCATTACTAATGAACTAAACTGGAATTCATGTTAGAAATTGCGTGACCTAGCACAGAAGGCAAGAGCTGAGACACAGAATCTAGAGAAACTTCTGAGGGAAAGGGAAATAGAGTTGGAAGGTCGGAAGAATGAGTTCGAAGCATTAAAA
Organism: Dalbergia cochinchinensis; assembly: GCA_031216125.1. Taxonomy (NCBI): domain Eukaryota; kingdom Viridiplantae; phylum Streptophyta; class Magnoliopsida; order Fabales; family Fabaceae; genus Dalbergia; species Dalbergia cochinchinensis. The sequence goes on along the minus strand of CM062374.1, from coordinate 31,486,827 downwards.
ATGGAGAAAGATCATCTCAATCACAGGGTTTCTGAGGTATTGCTTCTTGAACATTGAAATTAACTACTTACTACTGTACTTTGTTTTAATACTTTTCTAATTTTTCTTTCCTTTTCTGTTCGCTCTCCAGTTGCTTGAAAAGAGTAAAAATGTTGATGTGGAGGACTATGATCGAGTGAAGAAGCTTGTTAGAGATTTGCAGGTTTTGTTTTTGTTACCGTTTTATATTACGTCATAATTGGGGCACCTCTCAGCCTTGTAGTCGTCTTACCATTGATCTATTACATTTAACTTATGTTCCTCCTTTAGTTTTCTGTGTTCATTATCAGTGTGCAAATTATGTTGCTCTTGTTATGTGTTTTTTTTTTTTTTTAAATGCTGTTGCGAGTGCTCTAGTTTCAGTGTCGTGTTATGACTCTTCGACATCTTGGTAAATATGATGGGGTTTTAATCGATATCCACTTATTTTGGATATTTGGACTTGAACCGAGATTGAAACTGTTCCCAAACATCTGTTTCTCTCTGTTCAGTCTACTTTCCCTCTTTTGTTCTCTACTCTTACTGTGTTAATGGTTGAAGCACATTTTGGTTATCCTTTTATCTCCTTTTTTTTTTTTCGAGTTAAATTTTCAGTTGTTACCCTCATAACTGTTGAACAGCATGAAGAAGTGTTAAAAATGCCAAAATTATGAAAGACTTGAGAATAATGATGGGGAATATTTGAGATACGACTAGAGAATGTTTGTTGAAAATCGCTTGCCTGTATTACTTGGCAGTAGCCTGTTTATACGTCACAATGATTATTTACAATAGATGAGAATGTTTATTTCCTATACATATCTAGTTCCTATGTACATGCATTCTAGAGATACAGTATTATAGCAGGCAAAACAGACTTATTTGTCCCTTACCCTCACTCAATTTTTTTATTTGATCCCTTACCTTCTATCTTTCTCAATTTGGTCCCATATGTTTCAAATCATTTTGAATTAGATCTCAAAACGTTTTGAATTAGATCTCAAATCATTGTTCCATCACATAACTGTTGGAAATGCTGACGTGGCATGAATGGTGCCAACATGGCAAACGCATTGAAATGTGCCATGTCAGTATGTGACAGAAAAGTGAGTTGGGACCAAATTGAGAACATTTGAAACACAAGGAACTAAATTGAGAAAAATAAAAGGTTATTGACCAAAATTGAAAAATCGAGTAAAGGTAATGTACCAAAATACATATTTTGCCTATTAAATACTGTTCTTTTTTTCCAACAGATAGAAATAGCGCGGAAGCAAAATTCATCTGCACGGAAATCAAACTTGTTGGATTTTCTATTTTACTCTGTGAAGTGACATGTCATCTTCATTTCTAATATTTATTTTTTCATTTTATCTTGTCAGGATAAACTGAGAGATAGGGATGCTCAAATAGAGGAAATTGGTAAAATTCTTTCAGCAAAGCAGGATTTAGTTTCACGTCTAGAGCAAGACCTTTCAAACTGCAGATTGGAACTTACTGAGAGAGAGAAGAGAATTAATGATATTTTGCATGTTGAGGTGCGGGTCATATTCTCTTTCTTAAAAGTTCAGAGAATTCTCTTTGTTGTTTCTAAAGGTTTGTGTTGTTATGGTTAATTTAACAGGCTAACATAAAACTGGATGTGGAGAAGCATAGGAAACTGCTGGCTCAGTTTAAGGTGTACACAAGTTCTTGTTCCAAAAATTGAATAGTATTTCCTATTTTTTTTAATTTACTCCTGATCTTTCTCGTTTGATAATATTGGTTCCTCCTAGTCCTTTTTCACACTGTGTTTCCTTGTCCATCATTACAGAAGAAGATAGACCTTTTGTCAAAGGAGAAGGAAGACCTTGGGAAAGAGAATCAGCAACTTTCAAGACAATTAGATGAAATAAAACAAGGTTATTGTTTCCCTCAAATCTGCCCTCCCCTTCCTTTTCCTAGTACCTTCTCTCTTTTGTGGCTGATATATATATTTTTATTATTGGTGCATATCAGCTAAAAGATCTAGTGATACAACTGGTGATCAAGCAATGAAAGAAGAAAAGGACACCAGAATACAGGTTCATATGAAAGTGGTTTTATTTTTCTTTTTCGCTGTTACCTTTTGAGGAATTTTGATCCACTGTGTCTTATTTTTGTTTATTTTCTGTTCTCTAGATTCTTGAGAAACATCTGGAGAGACTGCGAGAAGAGTTAAAGAAGGAGAAGGAAGAAAATCGTGCAGAGAGAAGCCGACGGTTGAAGACTGAAAAGGCAATAAAGGATTCTTACAGCAATGTAGAGCAGGTATTTTCCTCCTTGCTGAATTGCTTTTGATTAATTACTTATAGTAATTCATTATACCAACTACTTGCTGTACTAACATGGTTAAAGGAGACAATGAATTTACACCCTTGCTATGCTAGTTTCCTTTGGTGCAAATATTTATTGAATATGGCATTGTTTAAATATCTTGCTCTGGGAAAAGTTGATTTTTCAGTCTAACTGAGTGATTGCATTATTTAGTCCATATAGCTACCTCTTGTGGGATAAGGTTTGGTGGTTGTTGGTATGGTTAAGTTAGGGATGACAAATGTGGATAAGCTAATAAATATTTTATATGGAAAAATCTGTCTGTTGCTGCTTAATTAGTCTGCCAATGAGATAGGTTCCTTGTGCTTAGTTTGAACTGAAATCTTGGGAGGCTTGATGTAATACTGCCTAGTGCTCTGATTTCAAGGTAGAAATGATATTAGTAAGTAAGACTGATCATTTGAATGGACTTTTTTTTTTTCCTTTTGTTGAAAATTTGACTGCATGGGTTGCTTGTGTATTATAATTTCCATTTATCTTTTGGTTTACACGCTTGCCAATTCATGTTTATGCAGATTGTTGCATCTGAAGAGCTTATATGCAAATCAAGCTATATTTTGCTTTGTAGTAACATTATTGGAATGTGTTACTTTCTATTTTTTATTGTGTGCTGCATAGTGATTCCTCTTTGGTGAATTTTGAATTATCTTGATATACATCATTGCCATTGAGAGGTCCTTTGCTTATCTTCCTTTTTTTTTATCCAATTTTGTTTCATCCAAATTTGTGGTTTCCCACTGTTGCTGATAATTAACTGATGTCAGCACACTTGAGGGGAAACTATTAGCTTATTGTATTTTCCTTAATTTCTGGGCTAGTTCTCTCGGCGATACTTAATATATTTATGCTCGTTTACTTTTATTTATTAATTCATTTACTTTCAGGAAAAAACAAAATTTATTAATGAACTTGAGAGGCATAAAGAGGCTGTGAAACGTTTGTTCAATGAAGTTGAAAAGCTTAAGATTGTTGTTGGCAATCTTCCAGAGGTATTGATATAAACATAGTGGTTTATTGTGCATACAAAAGTTGAGTTGATAGACATGCTTTAGTATGCTGAGATTATGTGTTGCTTGCTTTTTAATCAATTATTTTAAGCAAAGCTGTCTCAATTCTGCTACTGATTTTTTCAAAAAAAAAAAAAAGTTGGTATAACACTTTTTTTTTTTTTTGGTAGGGAACAAATGTGGCTCAACTCCTCTCTGGATCCAATGTTGATGACTTTTCTGCTCCTTATATATCTGCTGTTGAAAACTTTGAAAAGGAAGCTCATTCAGTATTTTCTGAGATTGGAGGTCGTGGCAATCTTGGAGATGCAACAGTTACTGATACTCCTGCCACTACAGGTCTTTGTCTCTTAATTTAAAATGTGATGAACACTAAGATTGCTTAAGAACAAGAGTTTTAGGAAGGGTCTGACAGAATGTGTGGCAGAGAAGGAACATTGTTATCAATAATTATTTAAAATAGACTTCTCATCATAAGTTAATCCCATACCCCTCTGTTTATACTAATGGAACGTCAAAACATGGCAGGTTCTGTGGTACATGCACAATCCCCTATGTCATTGCCAGGCCCTGCAGCAAGCAGTTTACCACCTAAAGCTGCCACGGATAGTGATAGAAGACTTCCATTGTCCAGGGCTAGTGTTGAACCCCGTAAAACTGGTGGTAGGAGATTGGTTAGGCCTCGTCTGGTGAAACCTGATGAGTTACAAGGTGACACAGAAATGTCTGATGCTGAAGGTTCAGGAGGCAAGCCTGGGCCTTCTGGTGACACAGAAACTCAGAGCAGTTTTCCTCCATCTCAACCTTTGGTTCGTAAGCGTGTTGCTCCTACCTCTACTTCTGAATTGCGCGAAGAATCGGTCACAACTGGAGAAAAGAGTTCTGATGTGGTTGCCCCTGTATTGAAGAAATCAAAAGGATCAGAGTCCCCTGAAGATAGTACTGAGGAACAACCAGCCACAACCCCAGAATTTACAGGAACTCATCTGACCACTGAAGAATCTTTTGATAGTGGTGAGGTTCCACAAGGCCAAAATGAGGATGTCAGTGAAGCTCAAAATGAAGATGGTGAGATTGCTCTTGGGAAGGATGAGGAATCCAAGGATCCACAAGATGGTACGAGTCAAGAGGAATTGCAAGATGACAAAACTGTCATCTTAGAAGAGAATCTTGATCAACCGGGTGAAATGAAAGCAGTGTCAGATGATGCACCGAGGGACCAGGGGGAGCCAGACAACCAGCAGCAGTCAACATTGGCACGCACTGGTGACAGAGAAGAGGGAGAATTGTTGCCTGAGACTGGAGATCTTGAGGGTGGTAATGATACTGTGGAAAACCAAGATTCTCGGGAAGGTCAGTCTGAGCCTGCTGGAACCCCTGAACCTTCCCCTGCTAGAATCGATGATGAAGCTCTGGAGGCTGGTGAGATCAATTCTCCTGAGCTTTCAGGTGATGATAAGAATGATGAGGGTGACTTGGTTGATGAGGCTGCTGATGCTTTTGACAAGTCAGCTGATGGTAACGAATCAGTGGCAGTTGAGAGCGATCAGGTGGCTGAACCTTCTCCTGTTGCAAGTGAGGGTACTTTGACTACTAGTGGTGCAGAAACTAATGTAACTACCAGTGGTGCAGAAACTACTGTGGCTACTAGTAGTGCAGAAACTAGTTCCTCAAGAATGAACTTACCTGTTACAAGGCAAGGGACTACAAGTGTCACCTCTGAAACCGAAGAGGTAAAGCAGGCGTCCCCCATCAGCAGTACATCAACCACCATAAATTTGTCAGAGCGAGCACGAGAGAGGGCTCAATTGAGACAGGCTGGGGTGGTTTCTACCCTTGGTAGAGGCCGTGGAAGAGCTCCGCGTGGTCGAGGAGCTGTTCGAGGTCGTGGTGGACGCAGGCCTCCATCTGGTGAAGCTTGAATCAACGAAGTCACTGTAATGGTTAAATTATTCGACTTGGCATTGGTCATAAAACTAGCCCTAGTCTGATGATGACAGTTTATATAAATTAGTGGTTAGTTGTAAATGGGCGATCAGTTTCATGTAAATGCAATTTTGTTTTGCACGCTACTCTCCTTTGTCCCCAATTTCTCTCTCTCGGTTTTGTAACGTCTTACCTGAATTCGGAACTAGTATGGTCGGATTTTCATAGCGGTTGACTTGAAAGGGTAACATTTTTTCACCATCAATGATAGATATCGAAAATCCATGTTCTACCAAAAATTTCCAAGAACGTGAGATTCTTACGTTTGCCGTAAGAAAATATATATTTAATTTTGATGTGCAAGTTCTGCCCGTTATGTATTTGTTGCATCTAATTGCTTCAAGGAACATACAAGTGCATGTGATTGGTTGATGCAGTAAAATATTCTATACAGACAAAACAATAAATTTATTTTAAAGTTAATGCATAGATTGTTGATTGCATGGTTTAGTTAAAAAAGTGCGGTAACCTTCTCCCCGTGTGTGTGTGTGACATTAAGATGTTTGTAATTTGGTTTCGGGAGGCTTTTAATCTGTTGTTATAAAATTGTTTGGATCCAATGATATGGTGATCTCTCTCTCCGACTCAGTACATATATAATCATAGTTTTTAGAATCGGCTAGGTGATCGAGTTGGTCAAATCAATGGATTATTGGTCGAACTAGTTGAACTGGATATATATATATAAAAACTTAAATAATTTATAATAAAATTGACAATGAATTAATAATTTGATACTTTTTAAGCGGTTCAAATATAAAAAATATAAATAAATAATTTAAATTGTTAAATATTGTTCACATTTCACAATTATAAATTACAATTAACAAATTTAAAACATAATTATATAAGCAAAATGATAACGTTTTACATCATAAACTTATAAGTCATGATAATACAAATAAAATTATTATATTTTTTCATAAGTCAAATTAAAATTTTTTTTAAGGTTTTAAAAAAGACATCATTTAGCAAAATTACAAAAAAAAAAGAAAAGTAAAAACAAAAAAAACTCGACCTGGTCCAGTCCTTGAAAACAGGCCACTAGTTTTCATAGAAACCCGATCAAGTGTCATCCAGTCTCATCGGTTTTTATGCGTGGCCGATCCAAACAGAGACTCAAATCAATTTTTATTATTGATTTTTTGATCAAATCGGTCGGTCTGAGCTAGGTTTCAATACTATGTATATAAATGCATAATTATTTCTTAGTACATTTCGTTTTATCATGACCAAAGACTCCAAAAATATGGGGAATTGATCAAATGTTTTTAAAAAGTTTAGGAACTAACAAAGTGATTTAACCTAATAATTTGAGGACAATTTTTATGCTATTTTTCACTATCTATGAGTTGAAATTTATGAAAATAATTTCAATAAAATGCTTAAAAACAATAAATAAAAATGATATATGACTCAAAAACTATGAAATTTTGATGAATCAATAATAAACATTCATTTAAATTTGTATAAACAACACAAACGACCATTGATTATTTAAATTACTTTGTGGCGTGGGTTTACTTGAGAAGATGATTCGCAGCAAGTATAAAGCTAGAGGATGTTGGTCTCCAAAGCGATTCTGACGCATAGGATGGGTACTTGCAAAGACTCTGATGCTTAAGTCAGTAAGAATCCAAAGAGGTTATACTTAAATAAGTGAAATAAGATCACATACTTTTTAAGGAAAATAACTATTTCTGTTAAGTCAACAGTCTTTCAGAATATTCTAGAATATGTGGGAATCTTTGAATCGCACGAGGTCGGAATTCCACAGTCGCCCCTTATTCATGACCTCTTTCCATGCACCGCGTTTACGACGTCGTGTTATGGGTCAATTTTCTTCCAATCTCTAGGCCAGGGGAAAATCCGTAATACTTCTAATTATTTAAAAACAAATAATCAATGGTCCGCGTGTATTGTCTGTTTCGTGTGATTGTGATTCGTATTTGTACTGCATATATAGTGCATCTCAATGATAAGACCAAGTTTACTGTACGTATTACTCGTTTTAGTTATTTCTTAAGCAACGCTGCTATATAGTATGAAATTAGATTCCATACACATGCAGTGAATCCTTACTAACCAATCACAGCTGGATTATGGTGAGATAAGAGGAGAGAGAAATTTTACTTTTACGTAAAACGCAAACTCATTATTTTTGCTTTACAAATTCCTTAGTTATTTCACGAATTTCAATTTGCATCGCTCAACATTTTTCTTTCTCAAATGAGTTATGCTCAATTGCTCGAATAAAAACTGACAAATGCAGTGCGAAATGTATTTCAATCAATCAGAATCTATGCTTTGTGGAAATCGCGAGAAGAAGGAGAAAGAAAAGAGAAGAAAAAGTTGTTCCTACATTTCTGTTGGCATGTTTTGACCCATCAACATTTGAGCCACAAAGCATATTTCTTCTTAAAAACGGTACGCGTTCAATTTTTTATTAAAAAAAATTACGTTTCCATTTTTTGCCATATCATTTGTTTAGTCAAAAGATGTTTTTGATTTTCATTTTCGTGGAGTTTAACAGTTTTGACTAACCATATATAGACATTCATACTTTTTTATTGTTACAATCTACATTCGTATTTACAATAAATACATACAAATATTAAATTTTCATTTGCTAGCCGTCTAAAGTTAGTCTCATTTCATTATTTGGTGTGAACAATGTAGTATGTAAATTTTTTCATCAAAGTATAAATTAAAAGTCTTATTCTATCAGACATGTCAAATGAGACTAAGAGATTTTATACCATTTTATAACTTGAGACACATATTAAAAAAATCAAATATTTTTTGTGAGTGCAAGACGATATATGATTGAAAATGTAAAAGCCTTGCATAAGGATCTAAACACGAGGATGTGGAGTGGAACACTGAGATCTTGAGTGAATGTGCTACAAACCGAGTGTGATAACTGATGTGGTAGCAGGTACAATCATATTGAGGAGACGAAGGAGGAGGCGAGGACCAAACGGCGGTTCTAAACTCATGAATTTTGAGGGAAACACTGAGAAAATGTTGAGTGACAAGGAGTTTGCGAGGGAGAGTTATACACAGTGAGAAAAATGGTAATTGCTTGAGTGACGTGAGATTCTGCCAACAAGAGTGGAGTGATACACTGTGAGAGATATTGTGCATCTTCTGATATTGGCTGTATTGTGTGTATGGTTGGTGTACTGTTGGTTTTACACCATGATGACCTTGAAGGCAATGTCGAAGGGGTCAGATTAGTGTGAAGTCAATGAAAAAACTTGTCATATTATATGGTACTAAAATGGGACAAGGATGTTCTTTGTAATGCTTGAAGTGTCTCATAAGTTTCAAAGATATTCAGTTGGCTATTTGCATTTAAAATTTTTGGGGTTACATGAACATATAAGGCGTGATTCTAGGTTCAGATGGATACAGTATTTATTAAGTAGCCTGTGTCATACAGAGGGGGAAGAAAGGTGTTTGCAATTATACCTGGACTGCTGGTTAGCTTTGGAACAAGTTGATGTTAAGGTTTCTGTTTTGTTGGCTTATGGATCATAAAAGTGATGATAAATATGCGTGTGAACTTCTTAATTCGTGTGTTTAAGTATTTCACGTCTCAGTCATAAAGATAATAACACCCAAATGAGAATGTCTCCCATGACATTAGGAGACTTCCAAGATTGTCAGCATTGGACAACTTAATAACTAGTTGATATGGCAGCAGCATATTAACGGAAACAAATGATATATTCTGAGAAGAAGAATCTACATTTGGAAATATCAAATCATGCATAAGAAAGGATATTCTTGATAGGTCACCCATTATAAGGAAAGAGAAAAAGGGACGAGAAATGGATGGGGATAAATGGATAATAGAACACAGAAATTATCACTGTAGAAGGCATATTTTTGTGAGCCTTTGTTTGAGAGAGAAAAGCCATTTGTTTTGAGATTTGGTTTAGGAATAAGGTTACTTTGATTGTGATGAATGGAGAATTCTGTTGTAACTCACACTTGGGTTAGTGTGAAGCTTTGTCCAATTGTATTTGTCTTACAAGACTTTGATTTTAGTGGAAAAGCTCACTTGCCAGTAAGGAATGGATGTAGATTCCAATGTTAGGAATCGAACTGATATAAATACCTCACGCAAACTTCTCTTCCCTTATCTTTACTTACTCATATCTACTGTAATTTTTCTTAGATCACTTCAATATGTTTTTCTCTCATACTTATTTTCTTCTTCAAATTAATAGACAGCTATTAAAAAGTCTGTGTTTTTTATATCAGTCTTGTGCGGGAACTTTGAAAAATGGGCACTTGATTCAACCCCTTCTCAAGTGCTCTGGTACCATCATGTTTCTCTTCTGCAAATATTTGCATCTGATGTGTTTGTTTCTACTAGACGTTTTGGTAAATAATCAAATGGCTTACATGTGGTCGCTGCAAGGAAGCTGGTTTATGGTATACAATTCCTGGATGGGGCTGTTACATGTTCTACATTTGTGTTTTGCTGCTTTATATGTACACATGCTGCATGTCTTGTTCATGTGTCCATCCAATCTGCACACAAGGTGCAGTAAAATCCAAGCAATGCAGACATGAATTTCAGATTGATATGCAGCATTGAGCAGGACACTTGTGTTTGGTTGACTCAAACAAAAAGAATGGAAAAAGGTTCAATCCAATTGCCAAGAAAAGCGAAATATTTGCCTGGTTGGTTCCGGTTTTCAATTTTTAATTTTTATTTTTATCTTTTAAAATTTTGTGAAGGAAGTACTAAAAATTGAAATTTGTAGTTTTGAGAATTTTCAGTATTTTCTTCACAAAATATGAAATACTAGAAAGCTGAAAATGAAAACTGAAAACGCAAACCAAATAGGCCCAGACTTGATTGGTTTGAGTTTTCAATTTTTCAGATTTTAGTTTTCATTTTTAATTTTCAGTATTTTCTTCACAAATTTTAAGAATTAAAACTGAAAACTGAAACCACAAAGAGCCTTAGTTTGTATTGGCAATGGCATAGTTGGAATTTTGTCCAGGAGGAAATTGCAAGCGGATGCTGAGGCTCTATATTTTCTTCTAGTGACCAGGAAATTATATGCACCATGAGGTTCATATACATGCTTTCAAATGGAGGATGAATTTGTGCAAGAAAGTGACATCACGATTTGCAAGTCAATCGGCATGCAAAGAATGTCAGTGTAGGGCAACTAAGCTGAAATGGTAGCTAGGAGCAGGTGCTGTTCTCGGTGTACTAATTGGAATATTAGTACCCCCTTCCAAGTTTAACACATGGTATGTTACATGACTTTGTAACATTTTAAAAAGCTGAGTAACGTTACGAATTTGAGTTAGCATTGCTGCGGACATTTATATTGACATCTTGCCCGGACTATTCTCCTTGCTAGAGCGTACAAAGAAAAACAAACCTTGAAAGTCATTTAAAAGCCGAGATATGGTTGTTTGACTATATAAAATCATATACCGACAATATATTATTATTAAGGGTATTCAAGTCCAATACAACTCAATAGAACCACAAAAAATTGGATTGTATTGAATCTTGTTTTTTTACAAACCACTTGATTGAATTGGATTTTGAATCTGATTTTCATAACTGATCCAATCCAATCTAAATACAATTTTTTTTTTAATTTTATACTTCTACGAAATAACTTTTTAATATATTATATAATTTGTCCCCTAATAAAATTAATTTTATACATTCTTTTTTTGTTAAATGGGTTATTTTTTATGTTTATTTATTTATTTTATTAACTTAAGTTATTTATACTTTATAATAGTTTAAATAAAAATTTTATTTTGTCAAAAATCACTAACCAATCCAATCCAAACAAATAAAAATTGGATCAGGTTGGATTAAATTTAAAATTAAAATCAAACCAATCTAAAAAATCGATCCAAACCACAGCATAAACACTCCTAATTATAACTAATCTCGAACTTATAGTTGTTTCATCATAAAACTGAAATTAATGGTAGAAAAGCGATACTTATATAGAGTATTATACATGAAAAAAATGAGTGAGAGAGAGAGAAGTAATGTTTAGGTAACACTACACCATAATTAATTCGAATAGTTAATTCGGGTCGAACTACTTTTAAAAGCTTTATGACATAAATAATTCGACTCCAAGCTTCTTAGTTAAACATGTTAAATACTTCGAACACCATACTAACAAAATCTATTAGCGGAATGGCCATTTCAATATAAATTGTATTCTGTTTAAAAAAGCACAAAATGCCACACGATAGCGCTAACATTTACCCAATGATTTCGAAATATAACCCTATCTCTTAATCAGATTTTCTAAAAAGGTCAACATCAATTGATAGAGCGAGAAGGTATCGATACAATGTAAGTTGGAGTTTGAATACATCAATATCCGTCACTTCAGAACTCAGAAGGTCTTTCGCCAAAAATCTAGATACAATGTCTACTTTTGGCATTTCATTTTTGTTTTCTTAATGTTTTTTCCCCTTTCGATTATCCAAGGGAAGGATTAAGGGTTGTTTGAATAACAAATTTTATGAGTTTTTTTTTTAACTTTTGAGAAGCCAAATATTATTTCGTAAATTTTTGTCCCTTCTGATTGTACGATTTATTACTTGTCAAGAAAATTTCAATGCTCTTCAAAAAGTTATAATATTTGACTTATTAAGAAGTATTTTTAAACTACTTGAAATAAAATAGAAGGACCAAGGTGAGATGGTAAGGACTCTATCCTTCCTTAATCAAGTGTTGAGGGTTTAATCCTTGCCTTGGGAATAGAACAACTATGAAATCTGTGGAGATCTACTTTCAGCCCAAATGAGAACTACGATCTGAATGGATTAGCCACTGCGTCCAATAGTGAATATCCTAAGGAACCAATATCATAATTATCAAAAATCATTCTGATCGGTTCGGATCGAAAACTAATGAACTGGCCATTGTTTGGTTTGGTTCTTTAATCAAGACGAACCTGCACTTAAACCAATCATCATTGATCAAATTCGAAGCAAACTGGCCGAGCAACCGTCGAACCGACCTGTGTCAATACTTGTTCTTCATTCGTCAAATGTTCCACAATGGAATGGTGAATGAGCCAAGACCCTATTTCACTCCCAATGGGGACTATTCATTTGGGACTAGAAGAGCAATTGGGGTGTCTGAATTTGATGAGTATTTTAGAAGGGAACCATTTGCTGATGAGGAAACAAACCAAAGGTTACTTGAGGAAGCGGCAAGTGACATGAAGTGTTCATGCAACTTGGCGAGGAAACAATTGGGGAGGATTCAAAGGCTCAGGAATGTTAAGAGATGGAAGATTCATCGATTAGATGCCACACCAGTTTTTCAAAAGCATGGCCAAGAAGCAAATAAGGCATGGAAGAAACTTGTGGCAGAGCCTAGTGCTATGATTGTTGCCAAGTTTCTCTACAACTCAACTAGTACTAGTGGTTCTAATAATGTTGCTTCTGGTTTTAGAGTGCCATCAGCTTCTGAGTGTAGTTGCTGCAGCAACATGCTGATCATACAATACAACATGGTTTTGTGACGATCATTTTGTTTCAACCCAGAAAGTTTTTTGCATTTCGGGGAAATTAAAGGACTTAGTCACAGCTGAAAGAGGAGAGTCTAATGAAAATAATATAATAAGAAAAAAGTTACCATTCTAAAGTAATAATAAATGAATATCGCGTGTTTAGTGGTTAAGTACAATGGGATTATGGATCTACTTTCAAACAGCTGGGCTATTGTCATTACAATTTCCCTTTTCATTCTATTTGTCAATTTTTTTTTACTATTTTATTTTATCAAAATATTTATTCATTTATCGTATCAATGAACTATTTTTTTTTCAATATTGTCATTACTTTTAATTTATTGTGTCAGTTTTTTTTTTCCCAAAAGCATTGTAATCGAGATTTTTTTTATGCAATAGGATAATACACTATAAGTACAATGGGATTATGGATCTACTTTCAAACAGCTGGGCTATTGTCATTAAAATTTCCCTTTTCTATTTGTCAATTTTTTTTTTTACTATTTTATTTTATCAAAATATTTATTCATTTATCATATCAATGAACTATTTTTTTTCAATATTGTCATTACTTTTAATTTATTGTGTCATCAGTTTTTTTTTATTCATTTATTATTTAATAGGATAATATAGTTCACTTATATAATTTATTAAATCTATTAATGTTCATTTAGTATTTTTTTTAACAGACGTGTTTTTCTATTTTTTCACGGATAGATAGAGTGAAAGAGGTGGTAATATTAAACACTCCATGGCTTCAAGTAAATATACTTGAAACAATGCAAGGGTCAGAGACTTTCCAATTCCAATAATTTTCCACTATCCTCCATTTGGAACCCATCATTTTCAACACATTACCGGTGAGCTGTCCTAATCATAGCGTTTATCACTGTCAAATTCAATAACTACACAAAGGAAAAACATAAAAAAAGAAAGAAAATACCAAGAACACGAACCAAACTGAACATGTATGTGCAAAACAAGAAGGGGGAAAAAAAAAAAGATAAGATAAAAAGATAAAAAGGAAGTAAATGAACAATGCCTTCATAGCACCTTGCAAAAATAGAAATCAGCCGGTCCATACATCCACTTCCAATAAACTCCTTTTTCCTTTTGTAATTTTGTACAATTTTGGAATATGCAGCCATCATTTTCCCTTTGATGAATTATTTCTCCCTTTTTTTTTTCTTTTACTTCAAAAGCATCACCAAGAATTTTGTTTTTTTGTTTTTTTTTTTTTCTAAGAACCTCAACAACCTGTGTTTCCTTTACAGTCCAGGTGGCAGTGTCAAACTGCAACTGCTGCACTGTAGCAATCTCAACCAGCACATGCCGACATGGTGGGGTCCCCAAGGAAGAGCATCACTGCCCCCAACATTTGCTTCAGTCCTTCACTTTCTCAACCAACTTGGGATCCTCCTTGTTCTTCACAGCTGATAGGTCTACTGACCCTATTGCAGTGGTTAATTCATCTATCTGCTGCATAGACGAAGTTACACACATCAAAAAAATAAAAAATAAATAGATAAGTGGAGAGATAAAAGCATAGCACCAAAAAATATGATGATATATGTTTTTAGTCTATGTATTTATATAAGAAATTTTAGCTTTGGTCCCTTATTTTGTTCTCATTTTAATCCATGTTTTAAACCGAAATGGTGCCACATGTCAAGACTGAGATGGATTGCCATTTGACAAGCCATCCATTGATCTCGTCTAACGGCGGTCTAAAATCAAAACTCTCGAAAAATGAGGGACTAAAACAAAAATTGCCGATATTTACAGGGACCAAAAGTATATATGAGATTTTGAGCCTACCCTAAAAAAAAAAAAAAAATTAAAGGCATCAAAGCATCGCAGAGGAACATTATTGCACACAAACTTAAGTAATGAACACAGAATATATTAGAATTAATAAATTGGGAAATGCTAAAGCCAAGAATAGCATAACATGCTCCAAAGTCTAATAAGAGCTATAATTTAAAGAGAAATTCCCACTCCAAATTATTCTGCAAAGATTAGAGAGTATAAACTTCTAAGCTCTTTCACCAATATCACTTATTGCAAGAGAATCCCTGCAGCTTCAAATGCAATTATGCCAATGTGGTCCCACTATCGCATGCACTCAACCAGAGATGCCAATACTAATATGATATAAAATAGTTAAGGTGGGAAATAGTGTGTACTATGTAATTGGTAAGAATCCTGGAAAAATGTAGAGGCCAAAAAGCACACCTGCATATTGGTATGAGGCACAGATTGCCTAGTTTTCTTCTCCTGCATGACCTTCTGGCGACTTTCATAAAATTCAAAGTCATCCAATATAGATGTTCTTGCCGCATAGTTGTTAAAAATGTTGAGCATTTCGATACCTTGCGGAAAACTCACCTGGAAACAAACAAGACAACAGTAAGCATACACAAGAAAGTAACTAGAACATTTTCAGTAAACAGTTGCTTCACTCAAGCATGAACAAGGCCATACCTCTTGTGTGTCTCTACTATTTGTTACAGGCTTGTGATCATTGTTCTCTAGAATTATATGTCGTAGCTGAGGATTTGGAACATCCTTTATAATGTGCCATTTGACAGGGAAATACCCATTCCATTTATCTTGTTGCCAGAAATCCATACTTCTGTTGAAATCAACTCGCCCAATCATCTCGGCTACTCCACAAAATTGACCACTAGCATTGACCTGATGTCAAACAATTACGAGAAAATAATTGAGGGATACTATTATCAATTTGAAAGTAATTAAATAAATAAAACATGGATGGGAGGAATCTTAAGTTTCTAAAACAATCAAGATTGAACTCTACAGCATACCGAAAAGAAAAGGAACACAGGGCACTTGCTTCCTTTCTCCTCCATCCGCTTCTGTGCATCTTGAAATGCACTGTCCAGCCTCTTATTCCCATTAGGAGTACTGGCCCACACATTGTACTTGATGCTCTTATGGATATCATCTTCACTGTATGATTTGATGACAAAGAAAAGTGCATGATCATATTTGGTCAGAAAATCAGGAAGATTATATTGATCTGTCCTGATTTTGCTGCTACCAGTTCCTGCAGAATTACCTCCAGGCACTGATGCACCTTTTGCATTTGCTGTTCTGGGACCCTGGTTCTGCTCATTAAGTGAACCATTAACCTTGCCTCTCAGTTTCAACTTGTCAGTACTAACCCAAGCCTTTGTATTTGCTTTCACAGTAAGCAAGTTGTTTGGATAGAGGAATCCACTCTTCCCTTGATTGTATGTGGGGAACTTGGAGACAGGTAAGCAACCCTTTGCCATTGCATCCGAATGGAGGACTGAACCACAAATTGGTGTCTGAAACACATTACAAGCTCATTAGAATAGTGTAAAACCATAGATAAACTACAAGGCAGATTGAAGGACCAAGATTACCTTGTTAACTTGTTTTGGCTGGTTACGCTTACCATGAGTTGAGGAGACATCTAATGATGGTGTGGAACCCTTCACTTCTGATTGATTGCTGAAGTTAGGTGGAGGTGCTGACTTTGACACAATGCTGCCTGCATGACTCTGTGAAGACAAATTAGATCTACCACTTGGTTTCCCAGCAAACTCATTATAAGCATTTCCTTGTGACCCATCTTGTGTGGTTAGAGATGAATCCCATGAGTACGTTGATGGCAGAAACTCCCCAAAAGGTAGAGAAGATGGAAAATACCCAGGTGAACCAATTGGTTGTTGAAACATGGAGCCAGGGGAATAAACATGATGGCTAACATACTGTCCATCAACACCAGGTGTATTCAGAGGGAAGTATGAATAGCCACCAGTCTGATATCCTGGCATGAGATACACATAAGATCCATTATCTGCTTGCATGACCTAAATAAAGCAACAAAAAGAAAAATAAAATATGTATTGAGACATTTATTAAACAACACAGCACTAAATTAATTATCTGCTTGAATGATCAAAAACTAAGAAGGCAAAAACACCTAAGCATAGATTGAAGGAAACCACATTTACTGGCCAACATTTTCTCTGAACCCAAAAAGGGTTCTTTAGGAAGGATGTCACTATACCACACATAAGCACTAGTTTAGAATTTTAAGTGTTTCCATGTTTAATAAGTGTCCCACCTCCCCCATTTGAACCCCATATGCACCCAAAAAATAAACAAATAAACATAGCAAATCAAGTTGCCAATAACTAAATTATTGTTATTACAATATTCCTTTCTACCCTTTCTTAATAATATGATTCCAGGAGACAGTGGTAACTAGAGAAAGTGGAAACGCTGATAGATGAACATAAGCATCATCTTTTTCCCCCTTTCTTCTCATACCTTGCCTAACACAAGACAAATGATCAAATTCAAGTAGAATATTAATTGATTTACAGAGGCATCACAAACATGACTTTAATGTAACAAGTCAACCACATAGAAAGACCTCAACAATCACACCAATAACAATTCATCCTAAGAGACTTACAGGATACTGAAGATCAACTGCATCAGCACCAACATAGTATCCTTGGCTGTCTTGCTCTCCAAAGAAACCACCATAACCTGTGATTATTCTAACGTAAGAAGAGAAAGAAAACATAAATATACAATCAATCAAAACGAATAGGGGAACCAGGTGAGGGAGGAAGGGTTCTTTGACCAGCAGCAGCAGGCTAACCTGGATAATAGTATCCATAATAGCCACCACCAGGATAAGGAACACCCTGATCTGTGGACAGGTAGTCATGACCCACATCCCCTTCTTTAACACTACCAGAAGCATCCCCTACAGATGATACACATGATCTTGCATCAGATGGGGAGCTTCCACCCTTTGAAGGAACCTGAACACACAACACACGTCCAGATGCACACTCAGAAAAACATATGATTTGCTATGTCTCTTACAAAACCAATGAAACAGTTACTTTCAAAAGAAACAACAGGCAAAAAAAAAAATACATTAGAATAAAAATAAAGTTTCAGAAATACAAAGCCAAATTGATGCTTTACATATCACATGCAATAGATAGATAGAAAGAGATGTTGGAGGGTCGGGGGTTGAAATGGGAATTTTACCATATTGGAATTGTTGAGATCAGCAGTTGAAGAATCAACATGAAGCTTCTTCCTAACCACTTCATCAGCAGCTGTAAAAAGCAGACAAATCAACCCAGTCAAAAATCTCTCCTTTTTCATTTCATTCTTTTCATTTAACTTTGCACAAACATAACGAAAAGAAAATGGGGGAAAAAAACAAATTTAAACGATGCACAGCACCCAGAAACGCGAAAACAAAAACAAAACAAAACAAAAACGAAAAAAAAAAAGAGAGTAGACAAGAAGAGGGAATACGTTTTTGCAATTGAGCAGCCATGGGAGTACCACTTCACCAGAAGAAACTCTCAGCTATAAAACTTCACCCCAAAATCACCAAACTCAAAACCCCTTAAACAAATCAACTAGACACAGCAAAACACAGATCCTCAAAGACACCCCAAAAAAAAAACACCCTTATATGTTTTCAGCTTGATATGATGTCTTGTTCAACACTGAAGGTGAGAAATGGAAAGGAACAAAAAAAGTATTTTTTTATGAAAAAAAAAGCCAACAAAATAGACAAACCCCACAAGATATTTCAGACAAAGAAATTCTGGGTATGGATTATTTTTGCTGCTCTGTGTCTCTCTCTCTTTCTCTAGATTTCTGGGGGCAAAAAAAAAAATGGGGTTTGGGTGAGAAATGAGAGAATGGTTAAAGGAGAAAAAGGATGAGAAGCACGGTGTGGATTTGTTTGCTGTGTGTATCCTCAAAAAAAGATAATATATTTTTGTGTTTTTTGGTTGGAAGATATGGTTTTGAATAGGGAACCTATTTAAAGGTGTGTTTCTGAAATGAATGGAGGAAGGAGAATCTTCACAGACACGAGAGAGAAAGAGAGAATGAAGCAAATGAAGAGGAAATGTGGCATCTCATAAAATAGGAATAAGGGACGGTGGAGAAAGAGCCACGTCATCTTCTTTTTTTTCCCCCAAAAAAATGAATAAAATTTAAAGAATGAGTGAAGAAAACATTTGAATTGTGTTTTCTGTACAGCTTTTTGAGGTTGCCACCTTCGGGTCTGTTTCCTTATTACTGTCTGTACTGTGTGCCCTGTGTCCCGCACATTAACCGCGTGAATTCAAAATGTTGAAACTTAATGGTTAAGTATTTCAAAAAAGTTTAATTTGTATATGATATAAAATAATTTTATATATTATAATTAAAATTTGGTGAGCTCACATTCTAGCAATAGATAGATATTTCAATGAGTTATGAAAGATCACAAGTTTAACTTTTATTTACATATTTTATCTCATAATATCTTAGTTAAAAAAATAAAATTTTGATCAAAATGATAAATTATAGTGTTTGTAAATTAAATTTATTTTTTAACTAAAATGTTTGCGGATAGGGAGTGGGATAAAAGTCGAACTCGTGACCTCCTCCCTCATTGAGATATGTAAGAGTCTATTATTAAATTACAGACTCACATTAAATTTAAATGAACTATTTATTATTTTTTGATAAATTATTTTGTATTGTTAATCAATGACATATTAATTTAGAGATTACATCAGAAGGCAATGTCAATTACTTTTGATAGTATTAAATAGACAATTAAATAAATATATAAAAAAATTAGTAACAACAACTTAAAAGTAACTTAAAATTAGTTTGACTAGATTTATTTCATAATTTATATTATTAAAATATATTATATTATTTCTTGTTATTATATTAATATAATATTGTATGGCCTGACTTTTGTAATTGTGAGGAGAAATAATTATTCAAGGAATGGCTTTGGCAAGAAAAAGTGAAATAGCATTACTTCAGACTGTAGCATATATTACAGTTCAAGACACTTCTTCTAAGAGTTCATTGGAAGAATTAGCCTGAGCTCCCTGCAGATTTAGGGCGTTTATATTTGACACTTTTTTATTTTTTACAATTATTCATAGAGGTTTTAAAGTTTGCTAAAATTATATTGATCTTCCTTATAATTACTAATTATTAATTAATTTATTTAAGTTATAAAAAATAATATATGATCATATATGTGATTATTAATAATAAAATTAAAATATTTTAACAACATTTGATATATAGATAGACCGAAATTATCCATTTTATCATGTGAGGAGAGTTATGATTATAACTTATGAATAAAAAATGTTATGTTAGTCTATTCATATATCAAATATTATAAAAAAAATTATAATTTTAGATTAATAATCATATATATATCATTTTTTTATCATTGGAATTAACGAGCCAATTATTACAAAAGAGATTAATATAATTTTAGTGAACTTCAAAAACCTATAGTAACAATTTTATAAATAAAAGAGTCTCACATGTAATTGCATAAAATTTCAACGAAATTGAGTGGAATTTTGCCTTTACTTTATTTTGATGAATTTTCCTTTACTTTAGTTATTTTCTAGAAGAAGAGAATATAAAGTTTGTGAATTGCCAAACCAGTGTCCAGCGACGATGGCGTATTTATTTGTTATCATTACTACAGCCGTGGTAGTGGCCATGCAATTTTATTTGATATGAAAATGATTTTGCACAGATTTGAAAACAAATTTAATTCCATGAATCAAGTGCTGTTATATAAATTTGTAATTGAATAATTTATTTTTCGAAAACTATGTTGACCATAATAATTACTTTGCTTTCAGCGAATAATCATTTTTCTCCCTACTCCACCTGTATCTTGTTCATAGTCTGAAGTAAGCCAAACCTCTCATAATCAACCCCTTTTGTTCCCAATTAGGATGCAAATATTAAAACTACTATTTTAGGAATATGAAAGCTTCTCATATTAACCTTCTGATAATGGCAAGTATACTGGTAAACACCACGTACATGGATGATCAATTAAGGGGGTATTCGAAAGTATTAATTGAAAATAGTTTTAGTCAACTAATAAAAAATAAATCTGTCAAAACTTATTATTCATGCATAAATATATATATATATATTTAGGTTATTTATTTTACTATTATATATATTTCAAAAGAAAAAAAAGAGGATGTCTCAAGGTTTTTTTCTCGAGACAGTTGAAACATGAAGAATAATTAGCCGAAGCAATTTTTATTGAACACAATGATAACTAACTAAATATTCTGGATGTAATTGGTCCTTCAATAATTGGTGGGGCGTCCTGGAAAATAGACCATCCTCTCAAGCTGCTATGATTGTATTTTCAAGGGCTTGACGCGATGTTAAGTTTGAAAAAACAAAAATACTATTCTAAAACAAAAAAAAGAAATGAGTGTTTATTAGGATACACTCATTTAATAATCATTGGATGTAATGATGAATCCTACACATTTCATATATCACATCACATCCAATAATTATTAAATAGATATTTAAATAAATATCTACTTTTTAGGTATTTGAATAGTACTATTCTTAAAAAAAAAATCAACTTGAAGATAAATGGTTTTGTTTGATGGCATGTAAAAAACATTCATTTAAAGCATGGACTCTCTCTCTTCCTGAGCAAGAAAAAAAAAGCGGAAGTTTCCCATGCAATTTCCCTTCATTATTTTAGCGTTCCACGTTATCTATTGTCATAAATTAAGTGAAGGAATAAAATGCTAGGTACCGGCCGAAAAACTATGCTATTAAGCAACACGTATTCAACTTTCATAACTATTTTTAATATTTTCATATATACATGGCATTCGCGGCATTCCCTATCAAAGTTTGGTGAAGACAAGCACGTTGTTCCTTGCATATCTCTTCCCTCATGTTGCCGGGATTTAGTGTTACTTTTCCTGATTAGTCAAGCAAGGAAGAGACTTAAGTGGTGACCGATGAGTTTGGTATTGTTATAGATAGAGTGGAGCGCACCTAGTATGAGGAACGAGAACATTGTTGATCTACCTCCTCCTCCTCCAGGCTCTAAGACCCGCCAGGGATAGGGTATCTGCAAAGGGACTCCAACATCCAAGTCAGCGATCATTGAGATGAAAGGGGAACAGATCATTAGAATGAATAATTTACCTACAATGGAAGAAGCACACAACATAACAGCCACAAAAGAAGAAAAGCATCCTTAATTGACTCTGCACATTCGAACAACCCCAAATAAAAGTGTGTTTGCTTATGTGAGAGAAAGAGAGAGATGGATGAAACAAATCTTCATGAAAAATGCTCAGATCTGAACTTTTTTGGGTAGACTTAGAATCTTAAAAGTCAAAATTGGTAAAAATAAGAACTTGATACATGTTTGTTAATCATTCCCTACAAAGTTTTGGTAAATATTACTACCATCACCATCACAATTTTGAGGCAACAATCTTTGGAATTGTGAGAGGAAAGGGTAGGGCATGTGGTTAGAGACTCAAAGGGCAGGGCTATGGTGGCAACTATGGCAAAAGGACGGCAATGAGAAGAGGAGTGTCACGACCCGATTTGAATTGTGACGGGCACGTGAGGAATTTCGTCCCACGTAAGTCTTGTGATAATTGAGTCGTACTATATACATATTTTACAAAAGTAATCCATTTCAAATCATAAATCAATTTGCATATTCAATCCATAATAGTCATAAAATAGCCTTTTTCCATAATTTAAATATGAAACTGTAGTTGTAATATAAAATATGTTGAGTTGCTTATTTACAAAAGAACCATGAATGCTATATCATATAAATACAAAAAGAATCATGTTATACAAGATATGAAAGTAATGTGCATGGTTCGGGACCCTACCAGTCCTGTCATTAGAGCACTCTACAAAATAATAAAAACTTCACACCAAGGTAAAGCTCACCCAAACTAAAGATGTACTACTGCTATGGGGGTAGATGTAGAGGATCCAAAGCTACAGCAGTATCTATGAGAAGGAAAGGGAAAGAGCAGTGCATTTTATCTTAAAACTCAATAAGTGGATCCTCGTCTACAAACATACATGAGACAAGAAGAAGGTACATAAATAATAATGCAACATTTGTAAATCATTTCAATTATAATACACTATAGCTATACAATTTCTAATATGCTAAATTATTTTTATTTCTCAAGAAATTACAAAAGAGAACAAACTATCCATAAACTGTAAGGTGGTGCTCAATCTCTTGCAAACAAGAGCACCTAGCTGAGATCTTAACAGTCACTCACAAATACGTTCCTTGCGGACTAATCTAAAATAAGGATAATTGCCCTTTACAGGCCTTGGTATACCAAGGTTAATGATTTAACTATCATTAACTCACAGCACTGTTCTTCTCAGCAATTCCCTAATCTAAAACCATACTAAAGTCATAAAAAGTGGTTCTATGATTCTAAGTTAATATCTCATAAATCTTGTGAATAAACATAAAGCTTTACGTCTATTTTTCATCAACCATAGCTAATTTCCATCGCCATAATCATGTCAAAATCATGAACTAATTCATATAAAAGCATTTATAAGGCAAATATGGTCTCATGCCTTTCTAAAATCATAGATTTTCATGAAAAACTTCAAAGGAAGCATTTTGGGCTATTTCACATTTTTATGTAAAACTCATATCATGTGAAAACTCAACTTACAAATCTCTAAATACTTCATAATGCTAGAAAATAGCAATGCAATGACCAAAATAAGCCCATAGGATTGAACCTACTCATCTGAAGGGGTGGAATGTGAAGAATCAACACCACCTGAGCTCTGGGAGTAGAGATGGCACCAATGCCTGCCATAACAACGATGAAACTCATCAATGATTTATGGGTACCTCTAGATTACCCTAAACCAACTCAAACAATATTGGCATAGCACCCCCACTTGACAACGATGAAAGAACAATGACATCTACTACCTAAGAGAGGAAGAAAATAAAGAAATCTAACATAAACCAATATTAAACACATACCTTGAAAGCTTTAGGAGAGCTAGATTGGAGTGGGATTAAGTGAGGAAGGGTTGGAGAGTGTTTGGGAGTGAGAGGGTTCAGGAATGGGGAGTGGAGCCCGAGTTTGGGGGTATATAAAGAGTAGGGGTGTCACTTAATGAAACTGCCTTGTTTTACACTATTCACAACTCGAGGGTATCACTAGTGGTCCTCAATCGCTATAGCAGTCTAGGGACCAAAATACCCCATTGTTGAAAATATGCGACCGCTATAGCAGTCTTGTCATGACCCAATTTAGGAACATCATCGGCACGTGAGAAATCTCATTTACACGTATGCCTCATAACCTGTTTTTCTCTATATGAACAATTAATCAAAAAATCATCTAAAGTAGTCTCTTTTTCTACATACAATTCACTTGTTCTCTGAAATCAATAAAATCATAACTGAGGTTTTATGTTCAATATCTAAAGTCTAAAAACGTGATATCATCTATATAGACATAAATACCAAGTTACTCTTATCCAAAATATCTATAAATATTCAGTCTTTAGATACAAATCAGAATATGATCATAGTATGCAAAATGCGAAACAATCTATATATAACTCAAGACTCTTCCTGCAATGACACTAGAGCATTCTAAGCTAAATCAAAGATGCTTCATTTGAGCAAAGCTCACTAATCTGGAACTCTACTGCTACTGGAAAGAAGGTAGCTGTGAAGGCCCATGGGAACTGTTGTATCTGTAAATAGGAGAGAAAGGAGAAGGTGAGTTTTTATACAAAAACTCAGTGAGTGAATTCTCACCTGAAACCCTCTTCATGGGACACCAAAGAAATAATCTAGTATCATAATGGCAATAATAATATAAGGCTATAAAACATTTCATACTTATAACCATATTATCAAAACCATAGTTCTCTTTAAATCAACCCAAAAATATCCTAATAGAGAAACAGAAATCTCTACATAATAATCTATGGTTACATCCAAGTGGTACGTATTGTTGTCCCTAGTGTAACAATAAATTATTTGATTTTCCCCAATGTAACAATAAATTTTTTGATTTTGAGTCTCATGTCATATTTGAGATTACGTATCGCCATCCCTAGTGTGACAATAATTTCTCTATTTTCTCTGGCCCTAGGCTACTTGGTACTCAGGTTAACAGATTTACTATCATTAACACATAGCATATTTTCCTATAGTTACTATCTAGCTCAACTAGAATATAAATCTTTTCTCTGTATCTCATACAGTCCTCTACCTTGGGGCTTCATAGCTCCATCATATAAACAAACAGTTCTAGAAATCATATGATCATTATAACATCTCTGAACAATCATAAATCAAAATCCAGTTTTTTATAAACTCATTTTAACAACAATAATCCCATGGTTTTCATAAAATCATATGGTTCAGAGATGTTAAATCATGGGATTATTGCTGTTAAAATGAGTTTATAAAGAAATCAACAGAAATCTAGTTTGTTAAAATGAGTTTCTAAAACCACATTTTCATAGTTTGTTCAATCAACAGAAATCTCAAATCTCTTTACGAAAGTCTCTAAAATCACAATACAACCATGTTTTCATGAAAATAGCTCTAATGCACAATATAGAAATCACAGGTTTTAACCCACTCACCTGAAACGGGGGAGAATGAAGGTTCAACACCAATAGGACCCTAGGAGGCAAGAACAGCACCAGCATTTGACATAACAGCTATAATACATTAGATTTACCTATGATGATCCCTAAATAGCTCAAATCTATGCTCAATACACTAAGAGAACTTCCTTCCCGTTGACAACATGAAGAACCACCATACCACCCCAAGAACAAAGAGAGATTTAAGGTAGTAGGAAGTAAAACTAGTAGAATCTTTTAACTTTAAGCTTTAGAAGTGAAAGATCGAAGTTACATTGATGAAAATGGGATGAGAAAGGGGTAGAATGGTGTAAGGAGATGAGTTCTTTGTGTTTGGGGGTGTAGGGGTCGTGTTTGGTCGTACGATTCCTGAAAATGGGGTTTTTATAAAACTTTAAGTGTTGAGGCGCTCATGACGAACATTTTAGAGAAGCACTGCCTTACCGCTGGACCACTGCAGTGCTCAGCTTGATTTCCCTATCTTTGCCCTAAACCTTCCATGATCACTGTAGTGCTTTCTAGAACACTTTTTCTCTCAATCTCAAGCTAAAATTCAAGTAGGACCTACCAACATCCTGAGTGGGTCCCGAGGAACCCTGTGGTGGTACTGGATTTGCCTAAGGATATGTGTACTACTCTAAACTCTCTAGGAAACAATATACCTAAGGTATTATAGGTCATGGACCACTACAGTCATTGGCAGAACCCCCAATTTTGCTAGCCCTTCCCTACAACCGCTGTAGAGATGACAGTACATCAGTTTCTGCATTTTTAGGTTATCTTGGCATTTGAGGCATTCCCGGCAACACGGATGAATCCTGAGAGACCCTACTCTAGAGACATGTGTACTTGAGATATTTCAAGGAAATATGACAAGATGAAGGAAAGGAGGGAGGAAAAAAGTTTTAAGGAAAAAATGAAACAAAGGTTAAAAATGACATTTTTCATTTCTTATCTATTATAAAATTACCAATCACCACATGGTTACAAACTTAAATGGAACCACATATGACACCGCCAGTCAAACAATAATCCATGCCAGGAAAGGGGAAAAAATTAATTACACTTATTTCTTAGTTTTCATTTTTCATTTTGACAAGATGTTTCTTGGTTAACGAAATCAACATATATAGAGAAAGATTTGAATATCATACATATAATCTTACAAATGAGTCATGTAGCAATGGAAGATATGGTACGTTGAAAATGTGGGAGGATGACGACAGATTTTTCTACCCTTCAATCTATTGGACTCACTCATCATAGCAAGTGGAATACAAGAGGTGTGATGTCCAAGGCCCAAGAAGTGTGTTTGCACCCAAATCTAACATTATAATAGTGCAAATTGCAAATTTTAAATTTAAATAAGGTAATGAGAAGAATACTGAAAAATTAACATCGACTACAATTAATACGCATTCTTGTCCTTCAATCATATTTTAAAAAGATATATAATAATAATAACTTTTTTAGGTAGAAAATTATCATATCATTGCTAATACACATATTTTTTCTCAATGCAGGGGATTGTACATAATGTTTTGTATAGTAAGATTTTACACTTCAACAATGGAATTATTTTTCTGAACTTCAGTTACACTATAAAAATTTTGTTAAAAAGTTATAACGGCAAAACTGAAGAATGCACAAAAAATATAGCATACAGGAAAATATTTGAGAATATTATTTGAAACAAATTGTATAATTAAGTTTTCTATATTATAATTATCTTTGTTTCCTTAGTGTCTCATTCCTGCAATGTATAACTCATACATAGTTTACTATTACAAATAAATATATAAGCATAATTCATGTAGTACAAAAGCTAATTTTACACATTCAAGTTCAAAATAAGAATATAAAGAATAACAAAATATCTACTTTACAACCATGCTTTCTAAGACACATTCAACATTTTTGGATTTGTATTGTTAAAA
This sequence comes from Dalbergia cochinchinensis, assembly GCA_031216125.1. Taxonomy (NCBI): domain Eukaryota; kingdom Viridiplantae; phylum Streptophyta; class Magnoliopsida; order Fabales; family Fabaceae; genus Dalbergia; species Dalbergia cochinchinensis. Next base: position 31,459,449 of record CM062374.1, on the reverse strand, counting down.
TTTCAGTGCATAGCACGGGTTGGTACACTACTTCTAAATCAAAGATGATTGTAAAATAAGAAAGTGAATAATTAATGGTGTATTTGGTTTCATAAAACAATTTTCAATTTTCATTTCCTACTTTAAGCTAGTTTCCTATTTTTTCAGGATTTTATGAAAGAAACTGTGAAAATTATAAAATTCAATTTTTATTTTTTTTATTTTTAGTTTTCATTATTTCCTTTATAAAATCCTAAAAACAGGAAATATATTGAAAAAAAATAAATTAAAAATTATTTTCCAAAACCAAATGCATTTAAACATCCTTAGATTAATAACTTATATTGTATGTGAGTCCCACCAAATTATCTAAGAGCATTTGCTATTATTCCATTTTTCAGCCTCATTTCCCGAGATTAACATCATAACCTAATCAACACATCATAAAAAGCAAAATGAATTAAAATTGAATAGGAACTATTTTCTCCAATGAAACAGACCAATTTTAATTTCACATCATTTTTAAATTAGAGAATAAAAAATCAATGCATTTACCACATAGTTTGTATTTAATGCTTTTAATAAGCAATTTTATTTTTAGATTGGATTAAAATATAAATATATTGCCAGTAAGAGTTTTGAGCTTAAGTACAAATCCAAATACACAATGCCTATAAGTATAAGATTTCATGCGCTCAAATACAAATTCCATGTATTCGAATACATGATGTCATGAACTTGAGTACAAACTCCATATATTCAAATACAAGTTGCCATGTACTCCATATGGATTCTCGATACTCAAATACAACATATCTTATGAAATTCATACTCTAGTATAGAGAAAATATCACATAATTAATAACAATATTATTGTATAATTTTAAAAGCTACATTATGAAATGCATACTATATGGCCATCAATATATTACATTATTAAAACATTGCATCAAAATGTTACCTAATGGGCACATTGGGATTGAAAGGGAAAATATGGCGTACTTGTATTCCTAGCTGACAGGTTAAAGATATTAGGAAGTGAAAATTGAAATATTTGCTGATTTTGATTCTATTGGAAAAAGAATTTGAAATTTGGAAGAAACTTGAATATTTGAATAAACTTGAAAATTTGGATTTTGGAAATTAGAATTTTGATGTTAAGGGTTTGAAGATTGAGAATTTTAAATATTTAGATTCCGAGGGAAGTTGGCATTTTGAAGTAATTAAGAAAAGAATTTAAATTTAATTGATTTTGATTCTTTTCTTTGGTGGAAGAATTGAGGAGAAGAATTTGGGTAGAAAAAAAATTGAAAAATGTTAGGAGTGATTGAAAATTAATGTGAAGAAATAAGTTGGAGAGTATTGATATTTGTTAATATGTAAATCCATTATTTAATGATATTTAAAAAAAAAAAAGTCCCTAAAAAACCAAAATTTTATAAAGAAAAATTTTAACATTCACACTACCTCCTTCCAATTTCGCTCACTACAACTCGCCATTCTGACGAATTCTCTGACCACATTCTGGCAAGTGAGATGTGGAGTAATGGGTCTGTAACACATATAGTTTCAACTCATAGGAAATTTTTTTATATATTTTATTTTTTAATTTAACATTATAGGGTGAAGATCCTATTCTTTAGGTAGTATTTGGTAACTGTCTCTAGACAATGGAGATAGAGACAATGGAGACGAAGATATAAAAAATATTGCTACTTAAGGGGTATTATTGGAAGAAAAAAAATAAATTTCTGTCTTCATATTTTGTCGACACAGACCCCACATTTTAGAGTGATAGGATACAGAAAATTTTTATTTTAGGGAAAGAAAATTTTTCTGCCTTCGTATCTCCACCACCAAACATCTTTCCTATTCCTACTATCTCTATATTTCTTGTCCCAAGGTAGTAAACAAACACAGCCTTAGTGATGACATTCTTCAACAAAGGTTCAAGCAAAAGGTATAAATCATTATTGATGCTCACCATGAACTATCCACCTTCAATGCCACCTTCGTTAGTGAATGCGGTCTACAACATTATTTCAGTACGTTCATGATATCTTGATAGACCACTGCTCCAAGTGGTCACCAAATATGTGTGTCACTAACCTTGTGCTGCTGATCTAAAAGCACTCATACATGGTGTAGGAGCTACAAATAAACCCCTTCAACTAGTTGCAACTCTTCTCCAAATTCCAAAATGACAATAGGAAGAAATGGAGATTGTGCATTTTTTAAAGTTGCGAAGTCTCAAAATGTGACTAAAGAAGTCGTTGGAATGGTGAGTTGCTGGGAAAGAAAGCAGAAGGAAGAAAGGAGGGAGAGTGGGGGATTGTGGGTGTTGGAATTTTCCTTTAATTAAAATTTCATAAAATATCATTAAACATTAAATGCACATGTTTGCAACCCATTGGATACTCAAAATCTGCACCATCTTCACCCATTGTCAGGAATGGATCTATTCATATAAAAGTATGGGCTTATGGCCCCTTCTAAATTTGAGAAATTTTTTAGATGTATACAAGTGTATATATTGCGTCCTTGTTATGTCATTAAGCTTGACTTCACATTGGGATAAAAATTAAACGAAACTTTATCTTATGTTTATGTACTTGTTTTGTCCTATTACTAAAATTTTTTATTCATTTGCACATGAGAACTCACATTTCACTTGAATTATTGATGCCTATTATCAATGGGTTTTAATGTGATTGGTATTGCTATCGAGTTTTATGATGACAAATGAGATTTGCAGCTAAAAAATTAGGGAAAATAAAAATTTTTGATTACATATTGGTAACCAAATAATTAACATGTGGTGTCAATTCTTGTCACTTTGTTAGCCAATTTAGAAAACTAGCTCCAACAAGTATATTGGATTACAAGCAATAAGAGAATAAGTATGGGGTTGTAGTTCCGATGAGGACTAAGAACACGTAACAATTCATTTGGGTATGTCACTAGTCAGGTAGAAAAAATGTAAATGGAATAACTAAGCAATTTAAATTAAAAATACAAACAACTAATCAAATTAAAAATGAAATAAAAACTATAAAGCTAAAGGACATATTTTAGGGATTGATTTCATCAAAGTTTCCTGATTTTACATTACCTATAATTGTTATTTTCTTTTCCTAATAATATTATTCTCGATATAATTTTGTATTAATAATAGTTGTGGCACGGTCTCTCGACACTATAATATGCTTAAGATAAACCAGATAGTCGATCTCTTACAATATTTTAAATCTATGTTAAGGATGAATAACAAAAATTCTCAAAGATAGCATACATAAGCACTTCTCTCTACCTAATTTAACCCATGTTAAATTTAAGCTTGGCTTATTTTATAAAGTGAAATCTCTTTTGACATTATAAAACCATACATCATTAAGAGTGCTAGAAAATAAGAAATATATTACAAGGAATTTCAATAACAAAAAAGATATAAAACTAGTTCCCTAAGAATCCATCTCCATAACACTTAAGAAACTTAGCAAATGAAAAAAATGAAATGATAAACTTTTGAGTCATGCTCATTTGAATGAGCATCAATCTTTAACCTATGTTTCTCTAAACCTTTGGCTCCCTATTCTTTAGAACTATTCTCTATTTAAAGAAAACATATTATAAAACTGGATTTAATCTTCCATGATTTTCTCTTAGATTCTGGACTAATCTTCTTATCATTGTGCATCTCAAGTTTGATCCAAATCTTTTCTTCAAATCATTAACTTATTTTGCTATCTTTTTGTTCTGCAATAAAAACACAATATGTAAGAATATATACACCAATTAAAACCAAAAATCTAATCAACTACAAATCAAATGATAATAGCACTAATAGCAAAAAATATCCCCAATTTATCAACAAAATTAGAAGATTTAGGACAAAGATATGAATTAATTAATAAATAAATGTAAGAAAAATAAGATTGTAACACAATTATCACACTTGATGTGCAATTATTCCCAACAGTTTCGGTTTAATTAATTCCTAATAGTCAATAAACCTATTGAGAATATGTGGTGTCAATTCCAACCAAATGCCGCATGTCAGCTATTGACAGGCTTACTAACAAGTACCTTTATTCCTGATGGTTGTGTTGTAGTTAATAATTAACTATTTAATTTTCAATTTAGTTTTGTCCATTATATACCAACTGGTTTACTGATGGGCTACCTTTTTTAAATATTAAAATTATTACCAATTGATAAGGGTGGTCAATAATAATATAATATATAGTTTCCTAATAATACCGATGGGTTTACCAATTGCACTTTCAATTTTAGCACATTGGTGTGTGTCTCTTTGAATTCTACTATACAGTTGATGAACCCATCTATAATAATTGAAGAATAGAATGGATCTTTTCATTTAATCATTATCGATTGGTGTTGCCCGTCAATAACCCAGAATAATGCATAAACCAAGATGTTTCATTGCTTTTGCAACATCTTTCTCTCTCTATACTATGCCTCCTCCGCCGACCACCACCATGGACCATCTCTGAAGAATCCATTCACTAAATCGAGACAACCATTGTGATCTAGGTACGTTTATGAGCATTTTAATTTGATTAGATGTTTTGTTTTGCTTAACTTTATCATTCATTTTTTTTTGCTTGAAGTTTTTAGTTTTGGAACATTGGAGAGTAGTTTTAATTGCTATTTTGTTGCTTTATGAGAGCTATTAGAGCACCACAAAGATTGTTTGGCACTTTGATTGGGTCGATTTTTTTATTTTTTATTTATTTATGTTTTTTTCAAAGTTTGTATGTTAATAACAATGAAAATTAAATGTGTTTGCTATTTTGTTAAATCAATTGTAAGATTGGAGCATTGGTTGGGACTATCACTATGGTTTCATATATTTTTTCAGCTAAATACATTAGTAAGTAAGAAAAATTTATTTGTTTATTTGCCAATTGTTTAACTCCACAACATGCAACCATACAAAAACAAACAATATTTGTATCTAGGATAGAGACTTATGTTTTCAAGGATAGAATTGTCGGAAATTAGAAATGTATGATTGGGGGGAAGGCATAGAGCTCTTTCCCATGTTTGCTGGAATTGTTTGTTTATATATGGTTGCACGTTGTGGAGTTAAAAAAGGGTGTGTTTTCAAATGGTTGTTAGGATTATTTGAATTATATGTGAAAGTTTGTGAATGTTTAAATGATTATTAAGCAATGATTGAATGTCTATGATTGTTGAATTAATTAAATAAGGGTAATAATATTTTGACACCAAAAAGTGGCTGTTTATTCAGACACCCACTTAATAATCATTGGATGTGATAGTGTCACGACCCGACCTGGGCACATGACCGGCACATGAGGAATCCTCATTCCCACGTAAGCCTCGTGATCTCTGAGTCCCTCTATATGCATAATTTAATATAAAATCCTTTTCCAAAACATAAATTCATCTCTGATATAAACGTCTAACTCTTTGAAAAAACAAATCATCATAAATATTTTCATAATCAAGCTCTGGTAAATATCTCTGATACAAAACACACGAGTTGCTCTTAATACAAAATAAACCATAGAACTTGTAATCATGAAAATACAAAATATTCATGATAAAAACATGTCAGTCTATTTTTATGGTCCGGGATCCTGCCCGTCATGCACACTAGAGCACTCTATCTCTAAACAGAATACCAAAAGTACTTCACTCACAAAGTAAAGCTCACCAACTGGGAAATCTCTACTGCGAGTCTACTGCACCTGTAATGGAGGAAGGGAGAGGGGTGAGTTTCATCTAAAACTCAGTGAGTAAGTCCTCACCCATAACCCTCTCATGGGACAGTCAAGGGAAATAAATAATATATATATATATATATATATATATTCATCAAACCAGTTAATGCAATAACTCTGAAGTTCATATTCGTAGGAATAACAAATAGTTCTAAAATCATTACTCTGTAGAAATCATAAACCATAGTATGCTAATAAAGAAACAGGAATCTCTGGTTATGCCCAATTCATGTGACATAACAAATCTCTGATTATGCATAGCATAACAAAGTCTCTAATCTCTGGGGCACCTAAATAGGTCCCGTTCATTATTTCTCTGGCCCGAAGGCGACTTGGTATACCAAGGTTAACGGAATAATTGCCGTTAACTCACAGTCTGTTTCTCTATAGCTACTGCTTAGTTCAATCAGAAATCTAAATTTTTTCTCTATATCCCATAAGTCTTCTACCCTAGAGTTTACAAGCTCTAGCATGTAAATCAACAGTTCTGAAATTCATAAAATTATTTAAATATGAAAACTCTTGAAACTCGAAAGTTCTGGTCACATATAACTCTAACAATCTGACTTTAGCATAACTGTGACCATGAAATCATGCCCAAGGGATCACCTAATTGTAGGCATTCTGATTTCAAGCCTACAGAATATGTATCTGGCAGTTGTTACAAATCATATTGAATTTCATACTTCTGAGAATCATAAAAACACTTATTTTCTCAAAAACTCTGTCATATACATATTCTCTACTATGGAAATCATCATAATGTTCCATAAATCTTTAAATATATACTCTAGCTCTTTGATAAAAATCACTTTATCAATAAGGTCCCATGAGTTTTCAGAAAAACATATATATCTCATGCTATAGTTTACTGAAATTAACTCTAATGATCAACATAAGGATCATAGGATTTGAACCCACTCACAGTTTAAAGCCGGGAGTATGTGGGCCCCACTAACTTGACCTGAAGAGCTTGGAATGGCACCAACAACTGCCATGGAACAACCATAACTCTAGATTAACATCTAAAAATCTCTAGAGAGCTCTATTTTAACTCTACTAAAACTGGGGAAACACCCTCACTTGACAAAAATGAGAAAAATAATCGGTCCAAATCCAAGATCATGGAGAAATAAAGACATAATCTAGTAACATGAACTTACCTTGAAGCTTGGAATGATGGATTGGAGAGAATTTAAGAGAAAGAGAGAAAAAATGGAGGAGAATGGTGAGTTTCGCGTTTCTGCTTCTCTTTTGTCCGATTTGGGGGTTTTTAAACTTCACACCAGCTATGGCGGTATATGGCCGCTATAAGCGATCGGCGATCCTTGCCAAGCTATAAGCGGTACCTCGATCATTGCAACACTCAAACAAGTGCTGGTGACCGCTATAGCGATTTCTGAACCCGCTATAGCGGTGACGAAACTCCCAACCGTGTTTTTGATCATTCCAGCATCTGGGTTGTTCCAACACTCAGTTATTTACATTTACTAATTTAAAGTTAATGTCCTCATTTATTTTACTCTCCATTAACTTTAAAATATAAATATAAATAAGGAAATACCCCCCATTTAGATTCAAATAAAATATCACAAAAAATCAAAACTCCATTATATCAGAATCCAAATTTTGGGTTTTAGTTCAAATCCAGGAATTTTCGAGATTTTCTAAACTTGTGGGCTAACAACGAAACATTTGGAGGCTTCATAAAATTCCTTAAAAATCACCCTTTAACTTGTTTTCCCTCAAGGAACAATTACCGGGACTTTTGATCCCAAGAATATGGTTCTATCATATAGCCCTCCAAGGAGGTATAGGATCCAGACTTAGTAAAATTTTGGACCCGACGGTGGTTCCCAGGGAATCCTTGAGGTTATACAGAACCTTACTGCTGACCCGTGTACCTCAGGTATCACAGATGGTGATCTCCACTTATTCTTAACATCCGTCACATCCAATGGTTATACAGTAGGTGTCTACCCACTTTTTGAGTGTTAAAATATCATTACTCATTGAATAATTACAAGGGAGACACCAAATTTAAATGAAGATTTTGTTGAAATTTCATTAACTTTTTAAAAAGTACTTGGATAAATAATACATGGGAGATTCCTAATTTGAGAGGAGACTCTGTCAAAATTTCAAAACATAAAGGAAAATTACATTTTACCCTTTCAACTATAGGCTTTGTGCACTTTAACCCCTCAAAACTTAAAAACATGTGCAAATCAACCGCCTAACAGTTTCTTAATGTGAAAGTCAACCCTTCTGTCAATTTTTTTAATCTATTATTGACAAAACAATGCACATTCAATAAAGTTTATGATATCAAGTCGCACGTTATTTGTTAGTTTAGGGTGTTGGATTACACCATACCTAAAATTGAGGGGATATAGTGCATCTACTTTTCAATATCAATAACAAAAAAAAATGATAAAGGGGCTAAAGTGCACATTCAGAAAACATTGGGTTGTTGATTAGCATAGTTTCAAATTAAAGTTTTAGGGGGTAAAGTGCACAAATGTCACAACCTGATTAGGAATGTGATTGGCACGTAAGGGACTGGGTCCCCATGTAAGTATTTTGGGTAATGTGACTCACTAAATGCATGAATTATCGTGATAATAATTCTGAAAACGTAATTCCATCTAAATCATCATCCAATTCTTTAATCAAAACATGATATCCGAATTCATAAGATTAAAATATTTTAACATACGAAGCTCTGAATACATTTTAATCATAATATGAAAATTCGTTTAACACTTGAAAACTGAATCATGAGTATGTGTCTGGTTCATTATATAAATTTCTAATCACAATCTACATTTCAAACCCATACATTATGAGTTCTGAAAATAAACATATATAATCTTAAAATAGGATTCATTGTTCGAATCCTACCTGAACAATTATTAGAGTACTCTAATCTAATATGCCTTAGACTAAACCTTCCTATAGAGTAAAGCTCACTACTCGAGTAGCTGCGTCTACTGAAATGGCAACTGAGCAAATACTAGACTTGTAACTGTGTGGAGAGAAGGAGAGGGTTGAGTTAATAGACTCAGTGAGTAGATTCTCACTTATCACCTACATATGACAACCAATAGGATATGTATGCAATATAGATGCATAACAAAACCATTTGATATTTACATACTTAGCTACGCTGGGAAAGCACCTTTAAACTTATGGATTCATAAGAAAGCTTTTCTAAAATTTATAGTCTATCATGAAATCATTTTAAACTTGTGGTGCAATAAATATTAGAGAAACATGAATCTCTGCAAATATGCATACACAATAATAATCTCTGAAATTACTCTGATCTTTATGGGTCCTCATAAGGCTCTGTATTGGATATATAACTAGGTTCCATCTTTGATTTCTCTGATATGGGGAGATTGTCCTTTAGTGGACAATTTGGTACTAAGGTTAACGATCTCTCATAGCCATTAAGTCACTGTTTGCTTCTTTATTGTTATCGTCTAAACTAGTTTGTACATAAAGTGAATAACTTTAGGGAAAAAAACTCTTAAATCTCTTAAAACTTTGAAATCTCTAAAAACTTTAGATTTATATAACTCTAACAATCTAACTTTAGCATAACTATATATATGAAATCATGCCCAAGGGATTACCATGTTATAGGTATTACAATTTCAAAAGCCCACAGAATATGTATCTAACAATTGTTATAAATCATACTGAGTTCCATACTTTTGAATATCATAAAACTGAAATTCTAAAATCTCATTTCAAGTTGACACACTTTCATAACTTGATACTTTTAGAACTATTTTTCACAAATATAAGAACTCTAAAATCATGATATCTTATTTGTCCACCAAGATAAACCATACTCTGTTCAACATTCTTTTCCAATACAACTTAACTTGATATTCTGAAAGTATAACTCGAAATTCCTAACTCTTAAAAATGTGGTAATCTATTAAATCAATAAAAACATGCTTGATCACTTCAGTAACTTGTTAACTCATGTATTTTTCACTAAATCTCTTCAAGAAGATATAAAACATTTTCATGGTACATAACAATCCAAATTATGGTTCCATGGTTTACTTAAAAAATCATTTCTTTCATGCTATCATCATAAATCATAAGTTTTACTAGCTTGCCATAACGTGTAAAATCACATTCTATACATATTTTCATCTCTAATTTTATGTTGAACAATCATAATAAATAAACATACTTATAATGACTAAAAATAAGGTTATGAGTTCAAACCTACTCACTATTCGAAGCTAAGAGTGTGTAGGTGTTATGACTCGATTTGGGAATGTAACCAGCACGTAAGGAATCTCATCTCCATGTAAGCCTCATGGTAACGTGACTATACTGAATGTGTGTACTATCATGACTTTCATTCTTAAAACATAGTTAAGTATAACATGTTATCCAATTATCTCTTAAAAACATAATGTTTGATTTCATAAAGTTTAAATATTTTGACATACATTGCTCCAGAAGCATCTTTGACAAATCTATTATTTGTGAAAGCATAAACTGTTTTGTTTTGGTTAACTTGGTGGCAATCTGAAAATCAATTTAGTTCTAGAAATTAAATCATAAATGCATGTTTAGCTTGCTCCATAAATCCTTAAACATAACTACATATCAAATTCATGTTCAAATTCTGAAAACTTATAAAAAGATACATAAATTATGAAAATAGCTATAATATCTCAAAATAGATTGCACGGTTCGGATCCTGCCTGCATATTTACTAGAGCAGACTAACTTTAATATAACCTAACTAAGCCTTATTGCAAAATAAAGCTCATAATTGAAAACAACTGCATTTATTGGAGTAGCGTCTGAACAAATACTGGATCTGCAACTGTAAGGAGGAAGGGAGAGGGGTGAGTCATCGAACTAAGTGAGTGGATTCACACCCACAACCTATATGGGACATCCAAGGAATATACATGCATCAAGCATAAATCATTTGATATTTACATATATAGCTAGTTAGGAAAATTCTTTTCATTCCATAGATTCACTCCTTGACATATTGCTTTGTCGTTGTGCGCTTGCCTATCATTACAGGTCACCTCATCATGCTCTTGCATGTCATCATTTGTCATTGTCATCAAGCTGTTGTATGCTTGCTTGTGGTTATTGATCAATCCATTATAGTTTTGTGTATGTGCTTGTGCGTCATGCTACTATGCATTTGTGCTGCTCTGTTCTCTACTTGTCTGCTTGGTGGTCTCCATTTTCAAATACTCAATTTTTTTCATCTTCTTCTTCTGGTGGTGAGTTTTTTATTCTTTCCCGTTTCATATACATTTACAAGATTATGTTGCATGTATTATGTAGTGTAGTTCTTATTGATAATCTTTGTAGCTTTAAGAATCATCTTCCATTTTTTTTCTAGCATTTTTCAATTTCTTTTTGGTTATTTGGTAAGGCAATTTTGAGTGGAGTTATATCACTTTATAAAAAAATTAACTAGCAATTTTGAGTGGAGTTATATCACTTTATAAGAAAGGATAATTTTCTTATCGATATATTAGATATGAGAGTGAGGCAACTTGTTAGTAGTTAGATTTAGATATTTATACGATAAAACATATACCAAAATTATAACTTCAGAGTAAGTTTTTCTTAATTAATTTATATTTTGTTCCTCTGGATATTGTGAGTAAGAAAAAAATATGTAATATTATTGTTATAAATTATCTATTATAGGAACTTCTTTAAATTATGGGAAAGTTGAAAACTATTGACACGTTCTTAAAAGAAGTCATCAAAATAATGAAGATGTTTTACCCATAACTATATCAACCCCATCTCATTCAATAGTTGAGCGATCAAATATCAATGCTTCAACTTTTAAACAGGGTAGCTCGAAGCACCTACAACTTAGTCCTCAACAAATGGATGCTTTTCATTTGGAAAGAGACTCTGGAATTTGACCAATGATTTAGAAGTGTTCTATAAATCAAAAAGATGAATTTTTTCAAACTTATTTGAAAGCTGGGCCAAATCAACAATCACTTGATCATTATCCAATTTCTAGTGATAAAAATCATCATTATTACTTTTGAACTTCTTGATTTGAATTGTACCCTTCTTGATTGAAGTATTCTATAAAAGGCAATGCTATATATTGTTTACCATGATATCTTTTTGGTAAGGAATCCTCAAACAACATGGGCTCAAATTCCTTTATTTAAAATGATTTTAGGAATTGGAAAAAATAAATAACAGAAAAGATTTTCCTCTCCTGAACACACATTGGCAAAGCTCCTAATTCATTCCATCATAACGCAATGAAATTTTGAAGCCCAAGTTTAAGCAATAGCGGAAACTTTATTGAAATTTTGAAGTTTTTGGGGTCTGATAATAATAGAGTTCAAAAGCTTGGTTTAGAAAATGCTCCAAGGGTTGCCAAGTATACTTCAAAGGATGTCCAAAAGGAAGTTTTACATATTTGTGCTACTAAGGTGAGGAATTCAATTATATAAAATATAAGAGATGCCAAATTGTGTATCATTGTAGATGAAGCTATAGATGAATCTAAAAAGGAGCAAATGACTATTGTGTTGAGATTTGTTACCTTAGATGGTTTTATCTAAAAGAGATTCTTTGATCTTATATATGTTGGTGACACTAGTACAATAACTTTAAAGAAAGAATTGATGTCTATCATTTCTTATTACAGTCTCAAAATTGAAAATATTTGAGATCAAAAGATGATGGTGCTAGCAATATGAGAGGTGAATGAAATGGTTTTCGAGCTTTGTTTCTTAGTGATTCTCCATAAAAATATTTTGTCCATTGATTTGCTCATAGATTGTAATTGGCACTAGTGGCAACTTCAAGAGAAGTGCAACTTCACAAACTTTTTACATAGTTGGATGTTATTGTCAATATTGTTGGTGCTTCTTGCAAACGACATGATCAATTACAAGTAGCTCAAGCAAATGAGATTGCAAACATGCTTGCCTATGATGGGGAAATATATTCAATGGTGTTCTTGCTTTAATTCTATTTGCAACTTGATAAAAATGTTTGCTAATTCTTGCACTTTTCTTAATAATATTATTGCTGAAGGAGCAACTTATGCAAAAGAGGTAAGGCTTATGGTGTTAACAGGGTATTATCATCATTTGGATTTGTTTCTACCTCACACTTGATGAAGGAAATTATGAAAATTACTAATGTTCTTTGTCAAGCCTTTTAACAACAATCTCAAGATATTTTCATTGTAATGCATCTTATTTCTTTATCAAAATTACTTCTTTAACAATTAAGAGATGGTGGATGGAACTTGCTTGAAAATGTTAAAGAATTCTATGAAAAGCATGAAATTGAGGTTCCCAATATGAGTGCACACATTTTGGAAGAGATTGATTTTGTTAACCAAATGCAACGGTTGACCATCATTATCAAGTAGATGTATTCTTGCCAGCAATTGACTCTCAAATACAAGAGTTAAATAGTAGATTTAATAAGCAACCAATGGAGCTTTTGACTTTGAGCTTTGCTTTTGATCCTAGGGACAATTTCAAATTATTTCATAATGAAAAGATATGCAAGTTAGCACAAAAATTTTATCCTAATGGCTTCTCTAAACATGAAAGAATTCTTTTTAAGTCTGATTTGCAACATTATGGACTTACACATCATTTCAATGATATAGGGGCACCTTATGAGTTTTGACAAAAAGTTGTAAGTAATTGTAGTTGTAAATTATATAAGTTTTGGTATTTGGTGTTATTGTTTTTATTCTTTTGACTTGCATGAGTTATGATATATTTTGCTAATTACTTATAAAGATACACCATCTTATAATCTCGCATGAAAATCTTGACTAGCACTCAAGCATTGCAAATGCAATTTGAATTTCTTAGGTTAGTTCATATAAACATTTTACTTGATTAGATCGATATTTAAGTACTGTGATAGGCAATATGTTGTGCATATATATATGGTTTTTTGAGTTTTGATAATGGAATGTATATTTGTTTTTCTATTATGACTTTAAAAGAAAAATATGTTAAGTTAAAAGATTTATATTATTATTTAGTACTTTTCGGTCTGGCCCCTTGTGAGAATTGTTTAGCTCCGCCCCTAGATGTGTACCTTCAACCGTTAAATGATTAATTAAATGAGTTGTGTATGGGAGTATTCTTGCTTGTGATTTTTTAACAAAGAAAAATTTCACAATAATGACGATATTATTGTGGACCATCAACAACTTTTCATCTTATGGAATGTTGTTCGGATGGATAACACAAGAAAATTGGCACATCCAATTTACATGGAAGATACGAAGACATTCATTTTGAGGCATGGAGGAAAGAAATTGTGATTTGATTGTCATAAAGGTTCTTAGATGCTAATCATCTATATTGGCAAAGTAAATATAACTTTATAAAGAATTGTTATGAATATGATGAGTCTCTTGTTACAATTAAATGGTCATCAAACATGAAATAAAGTTAAGAATTTCCCAGAAATAGTTAGCCCTAACAACCATCACTCAATAAGGGGTGAATTGAGTAATAAAAAAATCTATTTGAACTTTTATAAATTTCTTTGAGTAAAATACAATCCCTTCTCTTGAGAGAAAACTTTATTATACTCTCTCCCCCTCTATTTTTAGAATATACACTCTTTTCCTCTATATATTTAAGAGTATAATATAATCTCTTCTCTTGAAAGACAGTATTATTACACTCCCTGTAACACCCCGAAATTATTCAAAAATTAATTTGAACTTTATTAATAAGAATTTTAATATTCTGACAAATTTAGTGATGCTGAGGATGGCCCAATAGATAGTAGAAAAAAAATCTAGGCCATGCATGAATAGTAACTTTCTCGGCTCGAGATGAATAGTAACTCTAAAACTGAGGATAAGGGTGTCAAGGGCCAAGGAAACTTAGACATGGAAGTTGGAATAGAGTACTGGGCCCAGGGCCCGAGTAAAAGATATTTTAAGTTATCGGTATAGATATTTTACCCATTTAGTGAAGTTTCGATGTACGATTTTTAACACAGTAAATATGACTTTGTGGCCAAGTAATCACTGCAAACCATATTTTTCCAAGTGGATGGCATGGATTAAAACTTGGAAAGCAAGTTTTAATCCTCGCCTTTCATTGTTTTTTATTTCACCCAAGTGCTAATGTCTCATTCATTCGATAAAATTTCGATGCGTGATTTCTTATAATGCATGAAGCTTAGAGAGCAAGTTTCTTGACAAGTGTATGGTAAAGAAAATAGCCACGCTATCTAACTTTATCGAGATCAAATCATAACCACATAAATTCTATTTTAATTTTCCATTACAAAAAAAAATTATATTTTTGTGAAATTAATTTCACACATCTATAAAATTAACATCATCACTCATTTTTTCATTCTTCTCTCTCTAAATTTTGGTTCTCTCTTCTCCCTTGCAGCCTTCATGCCCAAAAACACAAAAACCTAAGAGACCAAATTCAAAAACTCCATTTCTATTAGTTCCAAGCTCAAATCCTTCAACACAAAGCTTAATGTACTTATTTACACCTCCAATTCTAACCTAGAAAAAAATCATCATCCCACCTCAACACTAGGAAGAAACCATTGCCTCAAGTTGAAAGAAGGATTTTTTACTGATCTTGATTGGTTTTGGTAGAAGAACATTTGAAGAATCATCGCAAGTGGGAAAGCTTGCTGACTAAGTGTTAGGATTTCTTGAAAACCTCTTTTAATCTAGCTTTTGTTTTCTGAAAATTTTCAAAGAAATATGCTAGGTTTGGTTTTGTAATCACATTTTAGAGCTTGAATATTGATAAACATGCATGATTGGGGTATTATATGTTGCTAGGAAGCCTTCTTGATCAAATGATAACTTGGTTTAGCATGCTGAAAACTCAGATTTTAAGTCTAGCAAAAAGTTTGTATGATTTTTAAAATACAATTGGAGACATATTTTTTAGCTAGATTTTTTTTATATTGAAGCTAACATATGGAAACACTTTTATGAATTTTTCTAGGTTCATTAATAAACATTTACTATTTTTAAAAATTATAAAGCCAAGACTAAACCATGTTCTATCCAGATGATTTATTTCTGACTACTAAATTTGTCTATTTTTGTTTTCTATCAAATAATGAAACTTTATGTTGAAATTTTTATATTTTATTATGGAAATCTTGAAATGTTTCCTTTTTCAAAGATTTTTAGGTCTATTTACTATTTTTTTAAAATTTATGAAATCTAACTAATTTCTTGCCCGAGTAGATTCTGGACACTAATTTTATATAATTTTGTTTAGCCTAGCCAGAAATGTCTTTTTGAGTCAAAGTTTTTATAGAATAATCTAGATATGTTGAATACCTCTGTGATTTATTTCGGCCGATTATCATGTTGTTTGATTAATTAACTAAAATGTTTTATAACTGAAATTTAGGATAGGTGTTGTATGAGCTAGAACTATGATTGTGATTAATATGCTAGTGATTCTGTGCATTGTACACTATGTAATTTAGTCATTGATGCTAGTTATTATATGATAATGATGCTTGTGCATATGACATGGAGCATGAAACATGAGTTGTTAAAGTATTTTAGAATGAATAAGAGATTCCCTTCGGCACTGAGTTAGGAAAAATAAATCTGGCTAGGAATAGTACTGTGTGAGAGTCGAAGAAAGTAAATTCGATAATCATGTATAAGCAAAAGCTCAGTCCTGATAACCAGTTTATTACCCTAGAGTGATCAAGGCCACTTATGTCAAGGACACGTGAGGTTGAGAAAGATACCAAAGTAAAGGAAAGTAAATAAAGTTAATTAAAAAAGTGAATAAAGTCATTGCATTTATCATATGTATACTCATATTTTTCTGAATTATTTACCTATAATGATTTACTATGAGTTTGATCATTACGACATATGAGAATTAAGTGATTGAATTTTAAAAGAAACCCACTTCTGAAGGATGATTTTGAATTTTAAAATGAATCTTTGTTATGTAATGCATGAACGCATTTTTTTTAAATTAAACTGAAGTGGCTAAGACGATGACGATGACGTTAATTATTGTGTATTTGGGGATACCCTACTAACAATTTCATAATTCCCACTCATATATTTGTGTGTTTCTGTATTGTCTCTAGATTGCTCAAGAGAACAATGAAGCTACAATCATGGAAGTGCCTGATTTATAGTAGCTTGATGACTGAAGACCATTATCAGTTTGCTTTTTGCTATATATATGTTTGTAAATGTTTAAGAAGACATATGTATGTTAAGGCTCATATAAGAGCTTTTTCATGTATTCGAACATGCATTGTCTGACTACTCTATTTTTCTTTTGTATATTTAAGTAGAACTAGGAAATAGTTACAGCATAACTCGCTCGAATATGTTGTAAATACGTAAACAATGCCTGCTAATTTATGAGTAACAACTCCTAAGTTTGATGTCATGGCTTAAGAATGATGTTGTATTTAGAAGAGTGTTACATTCTTTTTCCCTCTATTTTTAAAATATACACTATCATCCCTTATAAATTTCAGATAAGCTACACTATAATCCATTTTTAAATTTTTTATTAATTCTTTATTTTCTCATGCTTATTATTTTGTTGTTAACTAAAATATCCTTTATTAACTTATATATATAAATTTCTAATAAAATAAAATATAAGTGATTTATAATAATATAAATATTGAGTTATATATATGAATTTTAAATTATTATTTGTATTAAGAAAATATATAAGTAGAAGTAAAAATTAATTAATAGTAACAATAATTTAATAACTATTTTAAACATAAAATTATATATTTTTCAACTATTAAGTTACAATATTAATATATATTTTTATAGTAACATCACAAAATTTTTCTTTTATGTTTTTAGTGACTTATCTTTATATATAAAATTAATAAATACTTTAAATATTTTATGGATATATTAAGACTAAAAATAAACATAAAAAATGTATATTTTTATTTTTTGTAAAACAATTATTATAAATTATTGTTACTATCTATAATTTGTCTATAATTTATTCTCATAATATGGTAAAATTTTAAGAATTGAATTAAATACATGTATATAAAAATACATCAATATTTTGTATTTTTGTGTACACATATATTTTAATTTATAAAAAGAATATCTATATATACATATATATATATATAACTATTGAAAAAGTATATTTTGGTCAAAAAATAATAAGTATAAAAATGGAAAAATAAAAAAAAATAAAAATGTAATATTTCTCAATTTTTTTTAGGAAGGGGAGTGTATGGTTCATAAAGAGAAGGGAGGGTGTATATTTTAAAAATAGAGGGGAGGAGGGCGTAATTAAGTCTTCTCTTAAGGAAGGGTGTTGTAGTTTACCCATTTTCTTTGTGCCATGCACTTAAAATATACACGCAATGGAATAACTCTAAGAAAGATCCAAATATTTTGGATCACTCAAATATAATTTGTGGAGAAATTTAAATAGTCACTTGCATTGAGAAGAATGGTTAATAAATTAAACTTGCAAATATATAAAAGAAAGAGAGTAGGAAAGAGAGATTCAAACTCAATTGTACCCAAATTCGGTCATCTCATATGACCTACATCCAATCTCTAAGAAAAAGCTTGAGATTTTTCACTATTCATCATCTTCAAGGTATTTGGAAATATTGACATCACTTGAGTGCTCAATCTTACATCTTTGAAATCTCTTACAATTGTATTTGAGTCACTCAAGAAAAACTACGACGTCTCACCCTTTCTTTTTGAGGAATGTCTCATCCTCTTACACTTTTTGAAGTGAATGCAAGAAAAATAAACTCTCTCAAAGAGTAAATGATACAAGTTGAAGAACTAGGAAGTTTTTCTATAGATGATGAATTTTTTACCACAAAACTTGCTCAAGAATTTGGAATGAAAACAAATTATTGAATGTAGTTTATACTTAGTTTTCTTTTGCTCAAAAATCTGTCATTTGATGGTTTTTTATAAACCCAAAAATCGTGTAGGTTGTTAGGGGTTTAATACCAAAAGTTGCTTCTTCAAAATAAATCCGTTTGTAGATTTTTTGCATTGTAACTGCTTACAACACCATAAAATCATTTATATTAAGCAAAATTTGAATCTAGGTTGAATTTATGAACGTGTAACCGCTTATATTCCCTTGAAAGCGCTTACTTGATTCCTAGAATTCACCAAAGACCCTTCAAACACATTGTAAGTGATTACTTGACCTTAAGAGCACGTATATATAAACATGCTTCAAACAATTCCTTTTGAATTAAACTCATGTTTACTTAAATTCAATCCAAATATTTCATTGGAAAAAACAATTAACTCATTCTTTCCTTTAAAATCAAAACTTATCAATCACGTTTGAAGGAAAACTTGTTTAAAATTGATTTTGAAACCAAATTACAAAGGTAACCAAGATAGTGGCCAATGAAGCTTTACCAAAAGAAAACTTTTAACAAAAAGAACTTAAGTCCTAAGAATGTAACCATGTTGAGCTTGGATTTGGTCTTCTTCAAGTGATCTCATCCCTTGGCTTCAACCATGAATAATCTTTCTTGGACTCTGTCTTCTTCAAGTAATCCCATCCTCTGGCTTCAACTATGAATTATCTTTCTTGTTCAAAGCTCATTTCTTGTAATTAAAAAATATAGTGATAAGTTTTATTAATTATTTAAATATAACTTTAAAATATATATTATTATTTAAAATTTCAATTTATATTTAATGTTATTTATTATTTATTTTAATACTTTACAACTATTTATTATTTCAAGAAATTATAAAATGTAAAAATACTCTCTTTCTTTCATATAATGTTATATTTTTCTATTATTTTTATCATAATTATTTAAATTTAAGTTTGATGATAAATATTAAATTAATTTTTTCTTAATCCTTACTTTGATATATCACATATTATTTGTTATTTATTTGTATATTTAATTGTATATAATTTATAATTAATTTTTATATTAAATATTACTTTATTTATTATAAAATATTCTATTTTTTAACTATTATTTATTAAAAATATTATTATTTATTTCATTTATTAAAAATATTTCTGTTAACTATTATTTTAATTCTTTTATTTAATAATTATTTTATTTATTAAATTATTTATTATTATTTAATTAAATATGAAAAACAAACATTATACATTAAGCTAATCAGCCTCATCCTACCTCTCTAAGCATTATGAAGTTATCCATTATTTTAATGTATAAAGAAAGTTTAATCAATTAGTTTATACAATACGTTACTTGCATAAAAAAAATAATAAAGATATTACATATTGTATAATCTTATCCTATTATATCTTATATGGTGTGTCACACTGATCATCAAAATAAGTTTATTAATATTGCTATGAAGGTTACTATCTATTTTCTTTATCTCTTTATAAAATTCTCACTTTAGAGGATTTACATCCTATAGAAAATATTGATGAAGAAACTGATTTTTCCCATTTTACAATTTAATTTTTTAAAAATAAAATCTCAGTTATTGGCAGGGAATATGAATAAATTGAATGTAGATAATGCCATTACATAAAGAATTGATCCTATACCAATTTCAATTTTTTTAATCAGAAAAATATAAATATAAATTAAATTTTTTTATTCATCAATTATTTTCCTATCTTTCTTTCTTTTTTAATTTTTTTTCATTCGATGCTCATACATATCAGTCCGTGCTTAAACTTTTTAACAATTTTATATTAAGATTTGTTTATTAGGTCATCAAAGTAACGATTGATTTGGGAAACAGGACACAAAATACAGAGACAGTAAAAGATAGAAAAGTGTTTGAAAGTGGAGACAAGAATATAAGACACAAAATTTTTTTGTCTCCAGAACAAAAAAATATAAATTTTTTATACCTCCAGAAAGTAGGTACAGAATACAGAAATAAAAATTTAATATTTTTTTTCAATAATAATACCCTTATATATATTTATTATTTTTATCTCAATCTCCACTGTTCCTATATTTCTGAGCAAGTCCCTCTATCAAACACTACCAATAGAACATTATTCTTCTATGTATTGACTATAAATCTATAATGCTAAGCCGATGCCGGTACCTAACGCATCAAAATGTGTTAGATTTAACATTATAATATGAGTATAACTATTTCTTTTATAAGACAAATTAATAACTCTTATATCATAAATATTTTTGTCTCTTTATTTCTTATTTTGCCCTTCTCGTTTTATGATTAGTATATTGGCTTATGTGAAGGTTTTTTTTTTCAAAAATTATTTATTTAAAACAAACATTACCAGTTTCGCACATTGGGTTTCAATCATTGACGCAAGGGAGCAAGGATCGTGGGGTACTTGTACAACTTCAAACAACATTGTCAATTTCAATCCTTAATTTGTTTTTCTTTATAGTTCAGAAGCCGTGTTGCTGTTGGCTTAGTGACATTAGTATTATATATTTTGGATATTTCAAAGAGGACAAAGGGGATTAGGAATCCACTAGAAGGTGGAAAAGGGGGACAGCGGAAAAATAAAGGGGGAGAGAATGAATAAGAAACTGAATTTAATTTTTCTTTAATTTGTTGTCTTAGTTTCTCTGGCATTGATTGTCAAAGTGCTTGGCTTAAGGGCTAAGGAATCATTCCGTGGGGAATTCGTGTGGTGTGGTCATCACTCATCAACCCCCATCTCTTTATTTTTCTATTTTGATCTATTTTAATTTATAATGGTACATACTCAACCTGATTTTTGTTTCATATTTTTACTATTGTTGTTATGAATAAAGAGAGCCCTTTGAGTTGCCACGTTTTGGTTTCGACATCGTGTGCACGTGTACAGCTTACTTGACACTGAAATGCATAAGCAGATGATTTGAGTTGATTACTTAATTCCCGTCGTTCGCTAGAAATCACAATATATATAGTTAATTACTTCTAATTTTTTTTTGGTAAAGATAAAGAAACAAATTTGATATTCTCTACTATACTTCTTACTTTGGCCACAGAGAATCAAATTATCACTATATTTATTTCTTTTTTTACTACTTTTTCTTCCAAGTATAGGATAACCCAAGGAGTTGCGGGTTTAGTTCTGTATTTATAGAATTAATCTTGATATAAAATAATTTATGTTTGATAGTTTAATCTAAAAAATAATTTTGACAAAGATTACAAGAATAAAAATCTAGAAGTAACAATTTTTCACTTCTACTATAATTGATTTTGAAGCTAAAATCAATTCTAAAATTGCACTTCACCGGCAAACGAAACAAATTAAAAAGTGGACAAAATTGGTTTTTGCACCTCCCAAATCGATTTTGATGGTTTTCCAAACATGGTGATATGCTTAAATTTCGGAATGCTGTTTATAAATTAGCACTTTTTTAAAGTGCACCTTATATTTTGGATAACGAAGTATATTATCATATCTATTGATGAGAAAAGTAAGGGTTAAGAAGTTTGTAACACACAAGAACTCATAGGAAAAATGATACATGTATAATAATGAAAATGTTAAGAATCGGGAATTTTTAACCAAAATTGAGTTTAAGAATGACGTGACATGTTATTTTCTTTGTAAACATGTTCCTTCTAGTTGAACAGGTTGTTCATCGATTATCCTTCTATTAAGCCATATCATGCAATCATCACCAATAACCACCTCAGTGTTAATATTTTCCTCCTCATTCATCATTTTTTTTCCTCTTCCTTGAATTAAAAAGTGTGTGACATTGCTTATATCTGGAACTATTTACTGTTGAGACAACTATAACTCTTTTTTTTTTACATTACTTAATGCTTATATCCTCTATGCTCTTCTCTGGTGGACACCAGGGTCCAAGACCAAAAAATATAGTAAAAGGTCTAATAATTCTTGACTTGGCCAATCAAGATGTATCTTTGACTATTTTTCACATAATACAGTTATTAACCTTACTACTCTTGACCAAATGGCGTCAAAATGTCATTTTGAATGGAAAAAAGTAAATTGTTTGAATTTGATTGGTTTTTCAATTTTTTTAAGGCAACAGACCAGGCGCATTTGAGGCTTGCATAAAGCCGGCTTTTGAAGAACCTATTTAATGTCTTAGCTTATGGGCCTACTAAACATAGTAATTTGTAAGGTCAAACTTTTGAATATGTTAAGTTAGGCTTAGAAACAGCTCATAGTAGATCATAGGCCCTAGACCAAAAACAAGGATGGTAAATCATAGGCCCGGCGTGCGCAGGTAGAGGGTTTGCAAGTTGCAACACAGGCCTAACTTTTTAGAAAAATATTTATTATACAATAAAATTACATAATAAATACACACTATATACCTTATCATTGTTAAATATGATGAGTGATTCTTACACATCTCACTTATTCATCACATCTAATGATGATAATGTGTGTGGTGTGTAATTTTATTGTTCACCTAACACTACTTAACTTTTTATAAGTGAAACTTGATCTGTTTCTATTCACATTCAAAGGTTAGGTGAGTTCTTAAATGGGGATGATGAGTTTGTGATCATATGATCACTGAATCTCATCCATTGAAAATATTGATTTGACAGCTATGATGAATTGCTTGACAAAAGTCTTTAATATTACACAAGTTACCCAAGAGAAGTTAAAAATAAAAAGTGGAGAATTATATATTGGCTCAAGTTGATTTTAAACATCGCTTGTTGAATTATTAACAAGAGATAAATGAGATTAAAAACAAATCCAATGTATTGGTGATGATTGATTTCACTTCTTCCCCCAGCATTCATTGAAATTGGCCAACAAATGACCCTCGGTGCATGAACATCAGTAAATCCATCACATCAATTGGGTATAATGATTTCAGATTAGTAAAGCTCTGCGCAAACATCCTTTGTTCCATCACGTTAATGACAGAGCCAAGCGAAGCTAGGCACCGTGCATGGTGGACCAAGGGCTTACTAGCACGCCTCCGATGGTGGTTGTCATATATTGTGTCTCTGCTTGGTTAGTCTTGAAGGAGCTTTGGTTGTCACAACCATCAATGATATTGAACATCCATAAAAAAGGAGGCCTACAAAAATTGGGATTAGGGATTTGGACAAATATAGAATAGGAGAGAGATCAGATTGGGAATGGTCTTCTTCAACAAATAAAATTTTTTGTATTTCCCCTTCTTCCTGCTTCTTAGCAATGTTCCAGTGTCCTCACACCATTCCTAATGACCACAATTCCTGGCCATTTTCTCTGCTAACTCTATGGCTCCATTGTAGCACCTAGGGAGACTGGGTTTGAAAAAACCTTACTGCTAATCTAACTACATTTGAAAGAAGAATCTCAAGTGGAGAATGGCGACATATTAATGTTTAGATGTTTGAGAGTAAACAAGCCAACATACAATGTCAACAAATGATTAAGATTTGGGTTTTACTAAGTTTTAAAATCATAAATGTGCCCCACACTTTTATTGTATTGCCATACCCAGCCACAGACCACATAAGAACTCGCTTCAAAGGTACTAATTTTTCAAATAAACACATGTTATTAAATGTCAGAAACAATGACCAATCTAGACTCAAATACATGAGTTTTGTTTCTGGCCATGAGAACTTCTCCATATACAGTATTAGGAATTGGACCATTAACTAGATACTTAAGGAACTAAGCTACCTAGCAACTATGTTAGGTCTCATGTTTCTATTCAAAGATAATTTAGATATGTATTAGATATTTGATTCTTAAACCGAAATCTATTCTTTCCTTCTTCTTTTTTGGTTTTATATTAGTGGTGCTTTTGCATTTTTTTCACTAAGCAAAATAGTAATATACTAGAAAAACTAAGTTTGTGTAACTGTTCAAACAAACTTTACAAAAAAAAAATAATTTTCTGCTTTTTAAAATTTTATTCGAAGCTACTTCTGCGATTTATTTTTAAATATTGTCTTAACGAATTTTGGTACACACTTACGGAAATTTTTAAAAAAATTACGGAAATGTTAGCTTCGATAATATTTTTAATTACGTTTAAGTATTATTTTGGTTTTTATAATTTTACTAGAAATTCAAATAATTTTTTATAATTTAATAATTTATAATCAAATTTTATAGATATAATATTTTTTTGAATTAAGTCATTTGACTAACCTACCGATATAACAATTTCAAATAGATTTGATTTTTCATACAATATGTTTCATACAATGTGTGAATTTTTCATACAATATGATCAATAGATTTTATTACTCGCTAATTCTTTATAGTTTCACACAAAATTTAAATAGATTCTCATAGTAATAATAATTTTACAATCAGATTCTTGAATCATTACACAAATCAGTAAATACAATAGTAACGATAGGTTGGTTTAAAACCTCATTGCAAAATCATCATCACAAAGACTCAGCAACCAATTTATAAACTATAATTGTTTTTTAAAAAATTTATATAAAATTAAAAGGAAGTACATAACGATTAAATTCTTTAAAACTTTTTATTAATTAAACTTGGAGATTAATTTTAATTCATATCAAAGTAATTTTTATTGTTGTGATAGTACACGATACAATATATGTATAGAAATTTTTTACACTAACAGTGTATTAATATTAAATTTTCATTTATTTCCCCTCTTTTTTTCCCAATTATTTTAGCAAGAAAGTCGTTCGGACCGAAAAAGTTTGCATACTATTATAATAATATATGATTCGATATTTATCACAAAACATAACTATCAAGACACCGACTTTCAAAAGAGGAGGCATAAGTAATAATTCCCATATTAGAGAGACCACTTTGAAAAGAAAGATCTTATATAGATTTGGGCTCTTCCATTCCAATAGTTAATTTTTGGGATGTAATTTTTCTAAGGATTTACATGGTGACAAACTTTATTATGTTAGTGTAAGACTATGAGATCAAACTTTATATCTTTGATGTGATAAAAAGAAATTATTTTCACCCGGGAGCAGTTTTTGTGGGTTCGATTGACCTTTTTTTTTCTTTTAATCCTAACATTTTAAATTTGACATCAATTTTTCCTTAAAAAAATTTTCAATATCAATTTCTCTTAATATTTTTAGTCTTAACATCAATTTAGTTATTTTATTAGATCTCCATTTTCATATAATGACTAAAATGATATCAGAATAAAAAATGATAGGACTAAATAGATGTCGAAAACAAAAAAAATTATGACTGAATTGATTTTAAAATTTTTTTATTATGATCAAATTGATGTAAAATTGAAAATATTATCGCCACAAATATTATTTTCTATTGTTATTATTTTCTTGGGTCTCAGATTGACTTTTCTTTTCTGGTGGAAATGCTGGAACTTCGAAAGAAAATATATGGGAAGTATTCCCTAGGGCCCATGGGCCATGATATTTATTCAGGAGCTTATGTCTGAACTCTGAAGAGATCACATATAATATATGCTTCATTCCGTTGGCCCGTAACTAAAGGGTCTATTCCTTTCACCATTGTCAAATCTAATCCGTTATCTTCAACCCAAATGCTGAAGAGATCACATATAATATATGCTGGACATTTTTCTAACCTCGTGACGCATAGAATTAGATACTATGCTGGACTCGTGAAGAATAGGATACCATGTTGGGCCCATGAGCCAAATGTGTGGAAAGCTGTCAATGTAATGTTCCTCCCCGACATCCAATGTTCTTCCCGGACATGAAAATTTTAAAATAGAGTAAGAAAAGAAGATTTGCTTTATATTATTTATTATTTGACATGTCAATTATTATACATAATATATTAGAAGAATAAGAGACTTTTTCTTTTCTTACTCTATTTAAAAGTTTCATGTGGGAAAGAACATTGGATGTGTTATCCCTCGTAGAAGAATAATGTGGTGTGTTATCTCTTCTGGTATGTTTGGTTATAGGGTAAAAATATGATGAAATTTTTAGATATAAGTTACATATGTAATTTTTTTTTTCTGGTGTGAGTTACATATGGAAAATTATGAATGAAGTTCATCCACAAAAATTCTCACCAAAAGTTATAGATGCATAAATAGATGTTGAAGGGTATGTTTGGTAGCTGCTAGTCCAAGAGGAATGAGTTTAAATTTTTCAAGTTTGATGTTTTGGGTTTGATCACAAAATTCATGTGTATGAAAAGGAAAATACCATTAAAAGATGTTTTCATTTATTGTTGGCATCCGTCAATATGGAATTAGAGTTTGGAATTAAAATTATACGGTCCAATTCCAATTTTCTTGCTTGGAATAACTTATATATATATATATATATATATAAAATTGGAATTATAATTTCATGATCCAATTTCACGGAATTAATTAAGAAAAAACTAAAATAGACTCTTTTTAATTTCTAACATATATTTTATGAATTGTCATGAATTGTCAATTCAAAACTTAATAAATATCTCTCTTCTCATTAAATCTATATAATTTTTTTTTCTCTTTCTCATTTATATTCTAATAATCATAATACTATTCTTTAGTTGACCCAAACATAAAATTTAAGATTCTAATTCCAATTCCAACATAAAAAAAGGTCGGATCATATTCTTGAAAGATTAATATCTCAAATAAAGTGCTCAAGAAAAAAAAATTTAAATAAATACCTTTATAGTTGCTCCCTATCCATATAAAAACACTCCCTTCCCATGATCATTTATCATGCAAACCACTTAAAAATAGGCATGTGGAATTTTAGAAGTTAGAGAGGATAAAATTGATATATAGATCAAACAAAACTATTTCTTACAAATATATTATTTTCCACATAATAATTTTTTTTTTATCTGAAACATTGCTTATTATTTGTAATAACCAAAATTAAAGATTTAGGCTGCATTTGGTGCATGAAATTGGAATTGTAGGTCAAAATTGTAAATTCAATTAGAATTATAACATAATTGGAATTAGCTCAAAATTTTAGATTTTATGTTTGACTCTTACAAATAGTTAGGATCCAAAATTATAATTATAAATTCAATTTCATTTCTATTGATTGGATATGTGATCTATAACTTTAAAATATTTTCACTAAATTATATATGTGATATGTGGGCAACTAGCAATAGATGGGAGGACACTAGCGACTGATGCCAGAATTCGCCACAGTGGGCGATTGGTCACAGCTGACAGGTGACCAGTGACGGGCAGTGAGAAGCGGTCATAGTTGGAAAATAATAAAAATTATAAGACATGGAATTAGCAATTTTTAAGGTATAACTTAAAAATTAGAAATGGCTTGAGCTTGTTATTTTTCAATTCTATGGAATTATTATATGAAATTATGATTCTAATTCTAAAAGAGCTGCCAAGTATAAAATTTGGAATTATTGGGACGTTCAATTTCAACCCAAGCTCCAATTCCATACTCAATTTCACACGTCAAATAGGCACTTATAATAGTAGTCCCTAATTCAATGTAAGCCTCTCATTAACATATTCTTTATCCACTCATTTGGGTAAGTAGAGGATAAGCAATATCGAGGGAGGGGAAGTGGATGAAGACTGAACCTAGTGTGATTATTATTATTATTACTACTACTACTACTACTAGTTTTTCTTTTTTCTTTTTTGTTAGGGTGTGGGGGGCCCAATATATTTATGGAGAGACAAGGGAGCTCAACTCCAAGGACTCGAACTCGGCTCCTTGGTCCTAATGCTCCTTTTGCAAAGCTGGACTTAACCACCTTATTATTGCCTGGCGTGATTATTTTTGAGACCTAAATCAAATTGCAAAATCTATGTCGATATGATTAATTTTTAGGTACAATTTTTGCGATTTGAGTTAGGTCTTGGCCACAACCCCCCTTTTTCTAATTCATCTTCAATTTTTCTCCTCAGAGGGTAAGGACGAACATATCTTTGTGAACTAGGAATCAAACATAATTCCTTTTTCTCGAATACACTTTTACAACAATTATGTTATTTGCACACCACTTTCTCCCACACCTATGTTTCCACCGTATTAGATAAGGGGAAAAGGACAAAATAATAGTATGATACAAACACTACCACTATTCTCAAAGAAAATATTTTTGAAAAAATCAAACACAAACACATTTCTCTCTCTCCCTTTTTGTCTCCCGCTCAACAACAAAACCTATTCTCTCTTCTTTTCTCTCTTGCATGCAAGAGACCACCACTACCATTGCCATTACCACCACCACCGATGTCACTTGTCGGCTATTTTCCTATCTCACAGCAAGAAAAACAATCCTTAAGGAGTGTAACTCCTTTACCCATATAAGAACATTAACAACTATATATATATATATATATATATATATATATATATATATATATATATATCTTTCAGTTTTTGGAAACAATAATCTTCTTCGTAAAGTATGCGAGTTCCTGATTTACACTTCTCTTAAGATGGGTCTTTGATATTTCTCCCAACACTTGGACTATTTGACTATAATGATGGGTGGATGCTTTGAGCTAAATGTGATTATTAAATTAAGAATAAATGATTTAATAAACTTGTAAACTGGTGCTAAAACTCAAAATAATGCTAAAAATAGTTTACAAGTCTTTTGTCATTGGTTTACAAGTTTTTTGCATTTTGTTTATAGGTTTTAAACATAGGTTTACAATTCATATAAATGAAGTGCAAAAAACTTGCTAAACTAAGAATTACTTAAAACTTATAAATCAGGTGCCAAAAACTTATAAACTGATGGCAACAAACTTATAAACTCATACTTAAGACTTATGAGTCAAGTGCACTAAGCTTGTAAACTAAGTATTTAGTACAAAGTGGTGTTGCAAAGTTTTGACCTAGTTATAAACACTTGGACTCCGATTCTAAATATTATGAAATTGGTGGTAAAAAAGTTGATACCTAGTGTAAAATACTTATAAATCAGTGGTAAAAACTTATAAAGTGGTTTAAGAAACATGTAAACCGGTGCTAAAACTTATAAAATAATGTTAAATACTTAGAAGAATGTTACCTAAATTAAGTAGTTTTTATTATTGTTATTTTATTATTCTATTTTCTTGAGAATAATAATGGTTGTCTGTTCTTTTACAATTTGTTAGCAGCAATTTATAGCTTTATAGCACGGATTTACAAGTTTTTTAATTGGTTTTTAAGTTTTCAACTCTAATTTACAAGTTTTTTGCACTTGTTTTTATAAGTTTTAAGTACAAGTTTTCAAAAGTTTTTAACTTGCACTTGATTTACAAGTTTTCAGCAAGGTTTCATAAGTTTTTTGCACTGGGTTAACAAATTTTCAGCAGGGGCTTATAAATTTTTTACAATTGGTTTATAAGTTTTCAACACAAGTTAACATGTTTTATTCACTGATTTACAAGTTTTTTCACAGGTTTGTAAATTATATTTTGGTTTAGCACAAATTTGGTAGTAGATTACTTTGGTTTTTTTTACTTGAAATTGGTTATCGTGTTAAATTATAGATATTATTCAATGTAGATGAGACATGAACTCATTTGTATCTTTTTTTTTGTACTAGATACATGAACAAATGACGCCTTCAAACGTAAAGAACATAAAACAAATGGAAAAGAAGACAAGACCCTAAGAAGGCAATAAGAGACATGAACGTGATCGGATGAATGTGGACAAAGGCATTGGTAGTGCCAAGGACTTATTTTAAAATAATACATTAGTTAGTGATAATAGTGAATCAATAGATAAAAGTATAACATAAAGTTATAAATAATGATGATAGAAAGACTGAGCTTTTCATTGGTTGCAATAAACTTGAACTGTATGAATTAATTAGTTTAGCTTTTAATGCACGATTCCCTCCCATGAGCACATGCAAGTATTTTGTAATTGAGTTTTCTATCCAACCTCTTCCTTGGATTTTTTATTTTAAACCCAAAATCCTTGTTGTTTGAGAAATTTTTGTAGAATGATTTCACTTCTTCTTCTGAATTAAATATCATCTCAATAGCAAGTATCATCATCTTAAATTACCTTCACAGTCATCCATATCAAGTTCAACATGAAAATATATGTCAACGTTCAGTGAATCCTCTATACTTTACCTATGGAGTATAATACAAAACATGCAACAAAAGTAAACACAAAAATATCGAAAAATATATTTGTGATAGAAAACCTACAACAAAAACAAACTCCAAAAAATTATAATATAGTTGTGATACAAAGCCTGCAACAAACCCAACTCAACAAGGAAGCATATACTACACATACAATATTTAGCATTTGGTTACAAGTTTTTAGAACCAATTTCAAAGAATTAACAACCAGGTGTAAAAAACTTATAAATCTATGTTGAAAACTTATGAATCAAGAGTAAAAAACTTGAAAACTCATGCTTAAAACTTATAAACTAAGTGTAAAAAACTTATAAATTAAAGCTAAAAACTTAAAAACCAATTAAAAAAACTTATAAACCTATGCTAAAAAATTCTAAACTGCTACTAACAAGTTGTAAAAGAGTAGAAAACCATTTTTCTAAAAAAAAAATAGAATAGTAAAAGAACAATAGTAAAAAGTAATTAATTAATTTGACATTCTTCTAAGTTTTTAGAATTATTTTACGAGTTTTAGTAGTAGCTTACAAGCCTTTAAGATGTGCTCATTACAAGTTTTTACTACCAGTTTACAAATATTTTATACCAGGTATCAACTTTTTACCACTAATTTCACAATACTTAGAATCAGATTACAAATACTTACAACTTGTTTAGAATTTTGTAGCACCACTTTTTGCAAAAAATGTGGTTTACAAGCTTATTACACTTGATTTGTAAGTTTTAAGTACCGGTTTACAAGTTTTCTATCATTGCTTTACAAGTTTTTCTACACTTGATTCACAAGTTTTAAGCAATACTTAGTTTAACAAGTTTTTGGCACTTGATTTACAAGATTTATAAACTCTTGCTTAAAACTTATAAGCCAATAGTAAAAAACTTGTAAATAGGTTTTTAGCATTATTTTATGAGTTTTAACGCCAATTTATAAGTTTATTAAATCATTTATTCTCAGTTCAATAATCAAATTTAGTTCAAAGTGTTCATCCACCATTACAATCAAATAATTTGAGTGTTGTGAGAAATATTACATACTCACCAAAAGAGAAGTACAAATGAGGAATCCACGTACCTTATAAAGAATATTGTTGCAAAAATATAAAAGAGATGAATATATGTTGTTAATGTTCTTTTGTGAGTAAGGGAGTTACGCTCCTCAAAGTTTGTTGTTCTTGCTATAAGATGAGCTAATAGACGATAAGTGACGGTGGCAGCAGTGGTGGCAGTGGCAGTCTCTTGCACGCGAGAGAGAAAAGAAGAGAGAGTGGGTTTCTGTTATTGCGTAGAACAGAGAGAAATGTGTTTGTATTTTACTTTTTCAAAAATATTTTCTTTAAGAATAGTGTGGTATTTGTATCATACTATTATTTTGTCCTTTTCCCCTTTTCCAATATCGTCGAACCATAGACATATGGGGAAATGGTGTGCTAATAACATAATTGCTTTTACAAAGGTTTCTCTTACCACTTAAGCCAACCTGCATGTTGCCATCTTCGTGTTTTGTCCACACACTCTTTTCCTATTTCGGTTTCTTTATGGCTATATAGGCTCGTGTTCCAAGTTTTGAGAGAACTAACTAGTGTTGAGCAAGAAGAGTATTCATTTTAACAACAGTTTAGAGTACAACGTCCTAAAACCATTATTATAGTCATATTGGAGAAGATCACAAGAGCAAGCTAGCAAGTGGCCGCGTGGGGTGCTGCATGTGACAATTACAATTATAAATTATGAATTGAGCTTAGATTATGGCCAGGAGTGGAACATGCACATGAACTTGGGAAAATGCAAATCGACTTTATTCTTGTTCTCTCGGGAAAAGGATAATGATATTTTGACACTAAAAAGAGTGGGTGTCTATTCAGACATCCACTTTATAATCATTGGATATGATGGTAGTTTTTATTTATCCTTAACATTCATCATATCTAATGATTATAAAATGAGTATCTGAATAAGCACTAACTTTTAAGTATCAAAATATCATTATTCTCAGAAAAAATAATCCAAAGTCTTATATTTGATCTCTTTGGAAAAAACTTCCCTGCCAATATTATGTTGAGTGCCAAAAGCCAAATGCATTAAACAAATAGGTAGAAAAGAAAGGCACGTACATACAAAGAGTACGAGGAGGAGTGGTTCGATAATATATGGCTACAGCCGGGTAATGCGCCTTGATTGATGTGAAATCTATACACACCAATGATTGAATGATGTTTAATTGGATGCAGTCTGCCAAATGTGAATTACTCCTCATCCTTTTATGCTGATATTTCGTTTACTATATCATGCACTCTTTTTTAGTTTCAAACTTTTACGATTGTCAATTATGATATAATAATTTGAAGTGTCTAGTAAAGTTACATTTATTCATTTATAATTGGTGATGTTTCACTAGATATATATATTAGATCTTAGTTGTCCCTTTTGAACTACTACCTTTGATTACTATTTCTTATGCCAGATAATATATATATATATATATATATATATATATATATATATATATATATATATATATATATATATATATATATATGCAAATCATGTATTCTATCATCTTTTGAACATCATAACAAATGTGCTTACCAAATTTAAGTAAAATATATCTTTTTTTTTTCAAAGTTAAAAAGTAGTAGTATATTGTTTAATCAATATTGCAACAAACTGTTGAAGCCACATATAATAGCAGCTTTATAATAGGATGTATATGTAATATATAGATGAATTTCCTCTGCCAATTCGCACATGGGGCATATCATAATGCTTGCTAACCAAGTTGCTTGTTATTGGGAACGTGTCTAACACATGAAAAGTTGGAATTTGTGCGAAACACATGAAGTTCCAAACTTGCCTAAAAAACCCTTTGATTTTGGGATGCTTTCAAGTTAAAAAGCTACTTTAATTTGTATTCAGTATGTATATGTTCTGTGTAAGGCAGTGGACTTGTTTTGTCATGTGTGTTGAATCTACTCAATTATATTCTCATAATCTTCTTTTGTGAGAAATAATTAGTGCAGATAGATTAAGGAGAATATTCATTTTAATTCACAATTAAGACATTCTTCTAAATTTACATAAAATGTTTATAGAAATATTTATAACCGGAAAAACTCTAACAAGTGAAAAAAATGGGAAATAAATGGAACCCAAATTATAGTAAAACATGAAGAAAGACCAACTAGTTTACCCAAGTTCCATTTTCACCTTTTATTAGCACATTCCTTGGTGAAGATTTGTCAATGATCAATGTCGCTTGTATTCCAAGTGCCTATTCCGTATATAGTGAGATGTGAAGCCAATCCTGAAGATTCATCCAAGTATGAATCATGTGATATTTTGAAGGCAATGAAATCATGGATCCATGGGTTGTATCAATTGTATATATGTGCATTATATATATTGACCGTTGAATATTTTATTTTCTATCTTTAGTCGTCCTTGAAAGCATTTTTTCGTCTCACAATACACCCCAATAAATCAAAGAACAATTTGGATAATAACTCTTGCTACTTGTAAAAATCGAACAAGAAGAGGATAACTTGATGAAATTGCTTATTTAAGTGCTTATATACATGTAAATTCTAAAAAGTAGCTTGTGAATATAAGTTATTTTGTATTTGAATACATATAGTAATAAATAGTTGTTTTAAGTGATTTAAAATGTATTTTTAACTTCTTAAAAAATTATAAAAATGATTTTTATGGAAGTTATAAGTTATAAAGTCAAACAGGAAAAAAAGTTGAAAATATGACTTTTAACTTCTAAAAAGTTGTAAAAAATCATAAGTAGTGTTATCTAAATGGATCCTTAATTTCTATTACCTCCTCCATTCAACTAAGTGGTATCTTTACAAAGCCTCTCCATTCTACTCCCTTACATTCTAGCTCTTTTCACTATGCTATGCAGATTGATAATCATGTCTCAAGGGGAGAGGACATAATATATTACTTCTTAGGGTATGTTTGGTTAGGGAGTAAAAATAAGAGGTAAATTTTTATGGATGAATTTTATTTGTAAAATTACACATAAAACTCATCTATGAAAACTAAACTTACTCTCCATTTTTTCACCTTAACCAAACATCCCCTTAGTTTTAACTAACTTAATGAATTATTGTTAGTTAGTTAGCAACATTTAGGCTAATTGTTTAGGATACCAGCATTGATCTCACATCAAAACTCTAATTGTATGTATATTGGTAGTCTTTGTTGTTTTGAATCACCTTTTGCATAATCCATACGATTTGTGATAAAGTTGAGTAACGCTAGCTAGATAGCCAAAAGATATTATTAGAATCTTTAACAAAAATTAATTATAGTGACTATTTGATGAACTTAATTGATATGATTCATTTATCCATTCAAGAGTCAATTATTATTACATGTCATTCGAGCAAGCAAACTCTGATAAAATTTTTGATTGTGTGGTATTTTTCTAAAGTTTTTGCCTTCTCTTCTAAAATTATTTACCTTTGGAAGTGATCATGGCCTCCTTATTCAACACTACTAGAATAAAAAAATAAAGTTTAAGACCCAAGATCCTTTTTCTTTTAAATGTCAGTAAATTGTCGGCGAAACAATTCCGTCGGTAACGGGCGTGCCAAATTTGGTACTAGATAGTGCAAATATTACCAACATATATATATATATATATATTTCAATAATGGCATTCCAAGAAAAGAAACTCCATTATTCCTTCATTTTCTATCGGTAAATCAGCTAGTGATATCATTGGAAAAAAAAGACTTTAAAATCCACCAGTAACTCATGCTTTTTTCGATAGTTCGAAGTTTAAATCATGCATACATTAGTAGATCAAAACATAGATAGTGAAAAGAATAATTTAATTTCTATGCACTGATAGTGTAAAAAAATTTTACACTATCATGCAATTAAATCATCTTATCTACATGAGTTTTTAAGTATTGAATGTGAAACTTAACCACTTACATGATTAGATGCCAATGCAAAAAAGTTTTACACATGTATTGAAATTAAACTCTCAAAAGAAATAATAATAAGGGATAAATGTATTTTACCCTCCTGAATTTTAGTTCATATACAATTTACACCTTCACTTTTTAAAATGTGCATTGTGAGTTTGTGATACCCTGAACTTTTCAAATTGTGTAAAATACCGCTGAGTATAATTTTAATAATTAATGAATGTAAGATTTATGTACACTTAACTCCTAGATATTTCTTATTTATGCAACTCAACACTTTATTTGTGAATACTATATGCAATAATCCTCTTGATTTTTTTATTGTGTGCAACTCAATGCCTCACTATGACTTAAAATTTTGTACTGTCTAAAAAGTAGGATTTTTTACACAGTTGAAAAATTTCAAGGTGTCATAATGCATATTTTAAAAATTTAGGATGTAAATTACACATGATTTAAAATTCAGGAGGTAAAATGCTTTTAATCCTAATAATAATTATAACTAAAAAATAATAATATTAATGGTGTGATTAGGTTATTCTACATATTATGTTTCTAGTAAATTAATATATTATTTTCAAATGCGCATTGTCTTTCTTTGATCGGTTACTGATTTGAAGATGAAAATTGTAACAATATAATTAAGCAAGTATCTTTACTGTTATTAGTACTTCAATCTTTTTTTATATGCATATGCAAATTTAGGTTTCAGAAAAAATAAAATTATAAAATGTTGAACAAACAAATTAATTTTTTTAATTTTGATATATAATTATAATTAAATGCATGCAAGAAGACCGGTAAGCATAATCATGACTTTAAAAGACAATTGGCATAGAAGAATGCAATTAGATCAAAGAATCGGCTCTATTGTAGTGTTAAATTACGATTGAGGGAACATAAAATAATTTTTGTGATTGAAAAGAGAGACAATTTACCTAATTGTTAAATTTTTATGTTGTTCCTCAGTTTCAATGCCCTCTTGGTGTGGAGAGAGGATGGCTGCTCTCTGTTACTGTGCTCATGTTTATATTGCAGAATTTTTCTTCATAACAAGTAATATGTGATCTTAGATCAAAAAGATGTAAACATGTAAGATATAAAAGATAAGAGATGTCATTATGAAAACTAGGAAATGATTTTTTGTATATATATTAGTTTAAAACTTTTTTTAATAAAATAAAAAAGGAATATTTTTTTTATGTTTTTTCTAATTGTTTTAAAAATTAGCTAAATATGTTAAAAATATAGATAAAAAAATTTACCCTTTTTATAAAGAAATTTTGAATCAAAATAATGACACTTAAATAGTCTCTACGTTTCATAACATTTTATCTATTTTTTCAATATCCTGTTACATTTAACAAATGTAAAACAAAGAGGTTGTTGAAGCTCCTATTCAATTATTCATGTTATTAGGTGATGCAGGTGCCATTATTCTACAGCCTCCCAACGTTGCACGTGATGATTAGGTTTCATGTTCTACACAGAGGAAGAAAAAATAACAAAGCTGAATGAAAGCAAAAAATAAATAAAGAGAAAGGAAAGATTAAATTTCATATGCTTCTTTGTCATGACATACAGCACAAACTCCAAACCGTAACCTGCTACGGGTAATTTGTCTTATTGACGATTAAAATATTTTAATCAATCACGTAATGCTATACAAAATGATAACTATGTACATATCTATAAAGTCATTGGCTTAGTTGTCAGACATGATCTAAAATGAGTGGTACGTGTTATTCAACTACGTTTTCACTTTAATCAAATGGTTTTCTTTTATTTTCTTAATGCTATGATAAAATTTAATTATCATCATCAACCATGGTTTTTCTTCGTTCTTACATGATAGGCGTGCATGTCAATGATTGGAGTGGCACCCTTTGATTACACACATGCTTCGTATTATTGCCGCTTCATGAATATTCTTCTGCCTCAATCTACTAAACCCATGCTGAATTTTTCAAGGTATGACTTTGCTAACACGAAAGCAAACTAATTTAGAGACACATTTGATGATTTAACAAGCCCCCCCATATGTGTTGTTGATAAGGAAGGCTACTTTAAATCCAATTGATACTTGCTCACTCTATATTTACATATATATATATATATTACGTGTTAGTATATTGTAATACTCTATACATATTATATCAAATGATTTAGACGTAATGCTTATCTCTTCATCAAAATTGAGTTTAATTATATCTCCAATATACATAGATGTGATATCCTATTGTCCAATTTTGTGACAGGTATTCCTATTGACGTAGGGAAATTCGTTGATAAAGAAGGATTAATCTGTTATTTCAGTTGGAGAAATCTTCACGATTGAGCTATTATAGGAGAAACCATAGTTGCTATTCTGTCTTGATTGTTTAATCATCCTGATGTGAAAAAGAAGGCTGAAAAAGAATATTTTCTTGGCCTAGATTCAATGTTTTGGACGTGGTTTTGTGAACTGTGATATAAGGGCTCCAACATATGCTTTAATTAGGGTATCGCGTATTCTCTGTCATCCCTTCCAGGCAAAATAAAAAGATACAAAAGCATATAATTTGTCACGACATAGTATATATGTATGATGTAGACGCTAGTTACCTTTAATCGTTTCGCACAAACCGTAAATTAGCACTTGATTGTGACATCTCTCCATTTCTCAAAGCTACAACTAATGCTTGTTGGGCACGAGGCATGCCGAGTTTATTAGAAAAGCAATAATTCAGTCTTCTATGGCAATATATACGTAAATAATTAAGTAGAAAAGATTATTATTTTAATATCTAAAAATAAGTGTTTAAGTGAAATATTTACTTTATTATTATTGAATGTGATGAATAAATAAAAATAATAAAGACTACCATTCCAATCAATGATAATAAAATAGATATTTCACTTAAATACTAATTTTTAAGTATTAAAATAGTATTAAAACTAAGTCCACGTAGCTTATAAAAAGTTAAGGAAAATAAACAAGATATATTGTTCTCTATATTTACAAAGTAGTTAATTCACTTGCAGAGTTTGTACTTATGTATGTTAATTTCTCACTACTTGATTTTTCTAAGAGTCGGTCTTAACTGTAAGATAGATTCAAAATTTTTGTTTGACTTGATTTTGCTAGAAAACAAATAATAATTAGAGGGAGATAAAAGAAGAAAGTGCGGATGCAAGATATGGTCCTGGCACGTTTCATAAACATCTTAACAACTTCAATTAGATTATGATACACATGTTTACATGTAAAGCTTTACAAAGCAAATGGAAGTAAAAACAAAACAAGAAGAAAAGAGAAAATCAAAGAATAATAATCAAATTCAAGCAAAACAAGCATGAAATGTGACTTGTTTTGTTTCCTTAAGGAAATGGGGGGGTCCAAAACAAAAAAACAAAAAATAAAAGAAAAAAGAAAATACACAAGAATAACTATTAGTTGCAGGTAGAAGGAGCAAACCCCAGACTGTTATGAGACAAGTCAAACTCCCAAAGATGGTTTTGTTGCATGATATTTCCTATGACACTGGTACCAGGCCCAGTTGTTTCAACAATTCCTATGCACTTCACTTGAGGTGCCGCATCAATGATGTAGCTC
Source organism: Dalbergia cochinchinensis (assembly GCA_031216125.1). Classification (NCBI taxonomy): domain Eukaryota; kingdom Viridiplantae; phylum Streptophyta; class Magnoliopsida; order Fabales; family Fabaceae; genus Dalbergia; species Dalbergia cochinchinensis. The sequence goes on along the minus strand of CM062374.1, from coordinate 31,420,144 downwards.
TTCACTGGTGGCTCAAACCTTGCTCCCCCATCAAAATGGAACACCAACCTTGGCACCACACTCTCATCAAACCCTTCACCATCAAAGCAGAATTCCAACACTTCTCCAGGCACCATCTTGACATTGGTTAGGGACTTGTTCAAGGCCTCAAGCACTGGACCATAGGCTTGATCAACTAGTTGTGTCAAGGTTGTCCCTGAGTCAATTATGGTGCCTCCTTGTGCATTGAAATCCCAAACCTGAGGTGGGATTTTCAGCATTTGGCCTCCAACTGAGATTCCAACCACATTCACACCATACAATGGTGGAACCAAAAGGAGTTCTGTCCTCCTGATTTCACTCAACAGTTTGACATTTTGGCTGCTACCAAAAGTTAGATAACTTGAGACATTTTTGTGGCTCAAATGGTCAACAAGACAATAGGAGAACTTGCCACCATATTGCAGAGCTGCTTTGTCAACAAATGAGTCCTTAGCATAGCCTAGACCCAATATACCACCCGTGTTTTCATTGAAGGTTACTCCATTAAGCATGGATCTTGTGCATCCGATTGTTAGATTCTGAAGTTTTCCCTTCTTTCCATTTGTGAGGTCTAGTGTGATTGTGTCAGTGCCAAAGAATCCCTTTGCAGATGAACCATCAACATAGCTGTCAATGATAAGATCAGAGGAAAAAGTCAATAATTGAACATGGTGGACATATGGAAATTCATGTTCTTTAAAGTGGGTGGTTTAGCTCTGATTGGAAAAATTAATGTGAAGACTATGCAGAAGGGTTTTTCTTTTTATTATTATTATTACTATTATTTTTTCCTAGTTGAACTTGGTAAAAGGATGGCCTATTTGAAGGCAGTGAGTAACCAAGGGCTTGTCTTCCGGCATCATGCCTTGGATGCACAAATGTAGGTCATGTGATGCTCACCTACTAACATTAATTCTCATTTATAACCATGGTTGGATGCTAGAAAGAATGGTTGCTGGGTCACCAGCAGGTGCAATGACACCTTTTGTGCTTGTGTCTGTGTGTGAGGTGTACCTTTTTGTTATTTAGTCCCCACATGGCATTTTTTTAATAATATACCAAGCATATAGTAGATCTTTGATTATGATGGCCATAAGCAGGCTTATTATAAATACACTCACTCCTTCAGAACTTTAAATGCTTTGCAGGACTAGAAAATGTTCTGTATTTTTTAATTACACCTTAAAGGGCCTGTAAACCTTTAGCTTGTGATGTCAATAGGATAATTCTAGGCACAACATTGAGCAATCTGTTCATATTTATAGCCACTAATATCAATTGAATCTTAATCAACTATAACTAAATCATCAAATGTGATTCAATTTATATAACCTGAGCCATTATGTTGGCGAATCTTGTACATAAATGTGTTAGGACACCTTGTGACGTAGGAAAAAAATACACACATCTGGAACAGAACTCAATCCCCACCTTTCTTTCAAATTAAAGAGACATGTTGCAAATATTTTTGGCTAGCTTTTAAAATGGAGCTTGACTAGTTATTATTGTTTTCAGAAAGGACATGCTCCCTCGCCCACAAAAGAGAGAAACTAAAAATTTTGAGGTCCAAAATCTCTCTCTCTCTCTCTCTCTCTGGTTTTTCACAACCAATTTATTACCAACACTTGTTGCCAGAGGGAAGGTGAAAAAAAATAAAAATAGAAAGGACTTTAATTAGCTGGCTTCAATGCTTCTCTGCAAACTCTCTTTCTTTTTCTCTCTTATACAAAATTCTGCTGATGCTCCCTTCTCTCACAACAACCCCATTGATCAATTTTCAACACCCCCCCACCCCGGTCCAAAAAAAAAAAAAAAACTAAAATCAACAATCAAACCAAAATTTTTCCACCCCAAAAAAATTAAATTAAATAAAAAAACACACACACACAGAGACACAGATAAACAAAACAAAAGAAATTTAAAAGACAGATTAAAGAATCAAGAGGAACAAATTTAACCAATACCTGATATCATACAGGCATGGATCAGAAGGCCTAGGACAATAACTGAGTGAGAAAAGGTCGCTGAGATCAACCTTGCACTTGTGTGATGAACATGTAACTGCTTGAAAAGAACGGGACCTTTGAGGACAAAACACACCATTGTCATTGCCAGCCTTGGACCTGCTTGTCCTTCTCCTTCTCCTTCCCCTTGTTCTCCTGGACTTGTTCCTTGACTTCCTCTTATGCCTCTTGTTACGCCCCCCACCAACACCACCAGTGCGGTTCTTATGCAAACAATTGAACCATGTCAGCTCGTTCCCTGAGTCAGCAACAAGCCAGAACTCCTGCCCCGGGGTCCCAACCTCAACCTGAACAAAGTACTCCCCAAGGCCATAGTCCCTCCCCGCGTGCATTGGCATCTGGAAAGTTTCATAGTCCTTCCTTCTGGTATTGTGGTGATGGTGGTGATTTGTGAGACCCCATCTTTGGTTCATCCTCTGGCGCCTAATGGTGTCCCTCCTGATGAACCCCTTGATTGCTTCAAGCTCATCCAAGGCGCCATTGTCACCAAGGAAGCGTGGGTGGTGCCTGTGCACAAGCTCAAGCCTCATTTTTTGGCCTGGTGGTGGTGACTCATTTTTTTTGTCCTCATTCTCATCCTCCTCCTCCTCATTGATGAAGCCATTAGCAATTATGGGAATCAACAACAGGAGGAGGGAGATGATGAGGATTGTTGAACTACAACTCCATTGCATCCTCCTCCTCCTCATCTGCAACATATATATATATATATAGATAAAATTACTAATTAGATATATATTTATATGTGTGTGTGTACAGAATGTGTTATGTAATTGTTATGTATGTGTACAATATATGGTTTTGATTAAAATGGGGGGTTTTTTTTTTGGGGTGGGGAGAACTGCAAGGGGAAAAGAAGAGGAACAAGAGAGAGAGAGAGAGAGAGAGAATAAGGTGCTAGAAACAAGAAGGTGCTTGAGCTGGTTTTGTTGCAAATGGGTCCATTCTCTCTAACTAGGAAAAACAATAAAGAAGAGAGAAGGGAAAGCAGCCAACAAAGATATGAAGATTTTGAGAGGTACAGAAAAGGGTAGGGCCTTTGTTTTCGCCTTTCAAGTAAGTTTAAGCCCTTGCTCTTTCCTATATATATATATATAACAAAAAAAAAAAGTTATATTGTTTTTTCTTTTCTGGTAATTGATTAACTTTGTCTTTGTGTTTGTTGGGATGTGCCTCCCCCTCCTCTCTTCCTCACTCGTGGCCTCATCCTCTACGTCCTATTTGTGTTTTTTTTTTAAGATTTGCTTTCACACACTATTTTAGTATTTTGTTTTACATTACCCATTTTTTGCTCTTAATTATCGGTACTTAATATATACTAATTGCTGCATAGTATATGTTAGTTACAACTTACAATGTAAAGCTTTGCTTTCACGCACTATTTAAGTATTTCTTTACGAGAAATTATTTCTTAGATGTTCTAAATGAGGGGAAAAAATTACTCTATTCTATTTATTATTCCATACATAAATTATTATATTAAAAATATAAAACTCTCAAATCAGTTCATTTAAAATTTCATATTGAACTAGTTAATTCATCTAAAAAAAATTGATCAAAATAATTCCTCCATATACAAATAAATTTGACATTTGACGTGATTTTTGAGGGACTAAGGCCTATTTGATTTTATTTTTTAATTTTTAATTTTTTAGATTTTATGAAGAAAATATTAAAATTTTAAAAATTATAAAATTTTATTTTTAATTTTTATTTCTTATTTTTAATATTTTTTTTATAAAATTCTGAAAACTAAAATTAAATATGGCCTTAATTTATTCCTTTTTTTTGGAGAAAGCAATTTGTGTGATGTTTTAAATGGCCAGAGAGTTCTTTAGATAATTATCTTTTGAAACCAGTTGTCTGATGCAAGATTCAAGAGTGACGGGTTTGGTCTAAAATGTTAAAAAGAAAAATAAAAGAAAATATTGACCCAAAAAATTAATATATTAAATAATAAATAATTTAAACAAATATTTCTTTTAACTCTTGGGGCCTCTATTTCTTTGTTTACATGCCATTTTTCATTCTTGTTAGAATATAAAATTACTTAGAAGCTCTTCATAAGAGAAAATATTTATTCTATTTTATTTATTAATTAACACATTAACTATTCTAATTAATAAATTGAGCATAGCAAATATTTTTTCTTATCCTCAGATCACGTAAATTTTTTTCCATTAGGACATTTTTTCACGTGATTATTAGTGCTTAATACATATTAGTTACTGAATTTATAGTATTATTATATTAACAACGTATATATTAATACGTATGAGTTGCTGAATTTATTAGTACTTAATATTCTAGATCTCGTATATCAACAACGTAAATATGACGTAAAACTTTTATGGGGTAACATCTTGTTTTTAATTCTTTTTCCATATTTGTCTTGCCTAAAATTGTTACACAGTATTCACTTTACTATTTCGGATGCTTGCTTTGTAGCCCACCACACTTGATATTATTTTATGTGGGGATTTTGCTTTTTCGTGCTGGCTTTTTAGCTTGTTTGTTCTCTTGTTATGACAAATATCTTTCTCTATCGTGATTTTACTTTACCTGCTGTGTTATTTGGATTGGATTCAGTTAGAATTGATTTTATTTATTTTTTAACACACTGATCTGTATCATTTAATTTTATAATAATAAAAAGTTGCTTTAATACATTTTGTTCTTATAGAAAAATTATTTTAATTCAATTTTTCAATCTAATTTCAATTTATATTGTTTTAATTTTGATCCCTAAAAATATTTAAGAATATGTATATATTTAGTATTTATAAATATTGAAATTTTGGAATGTGATCCTTCCTAGAGATGGTAATGGAAACTAATCATGGAGATCCCTAGATTCAGATCCCTATCTTTGGGTTTTTCCCATCAAGGTAGGGATAAGAACAAAAGCTCCCTTGTGATTAGTTTGGGAGATGAATACTTTTCCCCTATGCACCCTTGCTCTAGTAGATTGTCACCCCTAATCCTTGTAAATATTTTAAAAACACTATTTCATTTCTTATAAATAACATTATTTAACAAGTAGGTTAACATAATTGAGACGAGAACCATTTAAAAAAATAGATAAAAAAACCCAAAAAACAAATTATATGGATTAAAACTTAAATTCAATATATTTATAAATATTACAAATATATTTAAGCCTAAAAAGTAATAATAACAAAACGAATCAAAGAGTATTAAAACTCAAAACTTGAATATCATTTTATTTATATCTTAAAAATTGTTCACGCAAGTTTTTTATGGTAAAAAAAATTCATGAAGAAGTCAGCAACATTTGCAAATTGAAGGAGATACATTAAATCCATATTGAATAAAAAATAAATATATTTCATACTTTGGACTAACTAATAATCGGTAGCTTTACTTCTAACCTGAAGATTGATAGTGGATGTCTATGTATACATCATTTACATCGGAAACCAAATTACTCATAAAAAGGAGAACAAAAATACATATAGAGGAACATGAAAACATGCACAAAAGGATAGTGAAAACAAAACATAAAATACAACACCCTAATAAATGGAAAGAAAAAGAAGCAAAATATTTTTTATTTACTACCTTAATTAAATCATTGTAAATTTGGTGAAATCATGTTTATATATATATAACTTCTATCACATATATATGTATAACTTCTATGTGATAGATACAAAATGTTTTCTATGATGATGTTAAAAGTTCAATCATCGATCAAGTTAGAAATATTCATAAAAATTCCATTAAGTGGAAAAAAAAAATTCATCCATTGAAAAATGAAATGATGAAAAGAGATAGAGAGGTGAAAATCATATTTAAATCATGGCTTGTTAAGTATTGCTCCCTGCGATCATAAAATCAAGATATAGAGGTGAAAAGTACATCATCTCTCTCTCTCTCTCTCTCTCTTCTTTTATTGAACATCCAAAGTATAGACAGCAGAACAGCATATAGTTTGACTTGCCAAAGAGTGCCAGTTGGCTGATTGTGAATGGTGACATACGCGTTAATCAGAACGGTTTGTATTGAGCGTTTTGATTAAGGGAGGAACACATATAAATAAAAACTTTAATTTTCTATCAAATAAACAATTTGGATTACCGATTTGATCTTAATTTATGATTAGACAAGGCATATTGAAATTCTCGATGTGCAGATTTTCGGGTAATTTAGAAGAGAAATGATATTTTGATATCTATATGGATATAGATATTTATATGGGTTTTATATAATGTGATAGGAATCATAGAGAAAGAATAAGTTGGAAAAAAAAAGTAAGTGATGGAACCCATATATATTTTGAGTGAGATATTTAGGTGTTTAAAAAAATAGAATGTTGAAATAGTAAAATCCAATTTAAAATATGTCCACCTGGGAAGTCTACGCCTTGTAGATTAATATTATATTTATATACACATTAATATTAAATTAAATTTATATATATTTGTGCAGAGAACGTGGGAGCACTAATATGTTGCGACATGCTTGTAATGCTAAAATCAATGAGTTTGCATTAAAAAAAAAATCGATAGAAAGTAACAATCTTTTTTGGCTTACAAGGAACAAAAAAGTAACAATTTCCAAAATATTTTCTCATGCTTAGCATATTTTTCATCGGATGAGTTCGTCATCACTAATCTTGCACCTTCCTTATTTCATTAAGCATTTTGTTACGCAATATTTTCTATTGAAGAATTTCATTACTTTTTCTTTCTTTTATCCCCTGATATATATATAGTTAGGATTATATACACCTTAATAAACATATGCATGCAAATTACAGAAAAATAATAAATATACTAATCAAGACGAAAGAAACTAAGGAGAAGACTATGGGAAAAAAAATGTGCGGTTATTTTTTTTACATTAGTTTCATTGAAATACACTAATAAAATCATATATTTAAGTAATTTATTAAGAACCCATGTTTAAAACAATCTTTTATTCTAAAATTTAATATTAAAATGAAGATAAAATACTCTGTCCACAAAAGTACTGTTAACAATTTATAAAAAATTAAATTATAAAAGAGATCATCATATCCATTAAACACTAATCAAGTCGTCTATCCTCTTTAGATTTTATTTATTTATCCATCATTTTGAGGTATAAGAATAGTTATATGATAAATGTTACATGTACCAAACAATAAATATATAAGCAAGAGCATAACAATAGTGTTAGTTTATCCTATCATTTTTAATGTATCATGTCAAAGACACTTCAGTAAAATGAGGTGGAGTGTGTAGATTTTGTAATAGCATTTCAACATACACAACGGAGGTCGAACTAAAGTTGAGCCGGATTTTATATATACGTATATGTATAGGAATATATTAAATAAATTATATTCATAAGCTAATCAATTATATAACTAAAATTATATTTTAAGATATTAAAATGCAACATTAAGAAATTGACAAATATCATATGCTAACCTTACTACTTTCCTTTTCTACCATATACTAAATAAAATTAAAGTTCCACGTGTAACGATAAATTAAAATGAAGAACTGAGAATTCACACATTTTATACTAATTCCATATATTGAATAAGTTATAAGAGAGTTGCTAAGTTAAGTTTTTGCTGTAACAAAAAACAAAATGTAGTTAGTGTTAAAATTTGAGTTTAGTTTCCATGCATCACTGTGGAATCATGGCCTATTTGATTTGAGCAATGATATTTGTATCCACCATTTATAGGATAGTATGTCAATATATTCTTATTTATCATTGAATAAAGTTTAGATCTCACTTAATTTAAAACTCATATTTTATTAATAGTAAATGAGAATGTGTTCCAAAATGAATGAATACAAATAACCTTCCTCTTTTAGTTTTGGTCCGTTGTTGATTTGACTGGTTCCAAAATCAGTTTTTGATTTTAAGGCTTTTAGAAGTTGATTGGACTAACCTTTCTCGGATCCATTGGCAGGTTTGGTCCGGACCTCACACCTGAATGTCTTACAATATTACTTCATAACTGAGAATTCAGAGTCATAATCATTCATTATTGACTTATGCGCTGCACCAAGAGAAAACCTAAGTTTTTTCTTGTGCAAATGAGAAATGACCATTATATTTATGATGAATATAAGGGAGGTGAATCAAGTTAGTCTTTGCCTAAAAAGTCACGCTTGTTTAGAGTGCGTTTGTTTGTGATAATTTTGACAAATAATCATCTTTTTTCGCCCAAAAAATCACTTTCATATATTTAGATAATTTTAAAAAATAATTAAAATTTAAAAAAAATCAGTTTTTAACTTTTTTATAGAAACCAAAATTAGTAGTTTATGAAAAAAATAATTTTTAGCTTTAATTTTTCAGTTATATATAAAATTTAATTTTCATAATCATATTTTTTAAAATCTAAAACAAACGCACTCTTATGAACTATCAGCTTGAGCTTATTTGGGAGGCTGCTTAAATATGTTTTTACAAATTTTGGTTTTAGTGGTAGTTTTAGAAATGTTTGAATTGAAATAAAAAAAAATATAGGACTCAAAGCTAACATTCACTTTTTTCCAAGAGTAACCAACAAAGTTTATGTACTAATATTTTTATATTATCATCAATCATATCTTACTACATTGGCAAAAGTGGTTGAGTTTCACACATCATTATTTAAAAAATTATACAAATACGATGATTTAATTGGATAACAGCGTAAAAAAAATTATATCATAGATGTATAGAAATTAAACTTTAAATAACATATTAAAAAACCATATTAAACCACCAAGAGGGTTACAATTTTATAGAAGCCTTAACCACAAGGTCTAGTACAGTTATCGACCATGGATGCTTTGGGAAAAGAAAATAAAATTTATAAAGGCCTTTAAATTGGCTATGAATAAATTTATTTATTCTTTTTGTCATACTTGCTAGCTAGCTAGCCAGCTTGTACAAAACAGTTAACCATTTGTGGTTGCCGACTCTTGCTCATTTTTATACTGCAACTAGATGATATTTTCAATAACAGACCCAACAGAATAGCGAACTTTGATCTAGGAAACATTCTAGCTACATCAAATTTTGAACCGCGTTATGCAGAAACATATATATGCAAAGTCAAAAAGAACCAAGATCTCTACCCCACTAATTTAGGGATACACGTTCAATGCATCCTAGTTAGGTTCTAGCATTACAAGAACAAAGTTTGTTTCAAAGAAAATTCTTACGTGAGATATAAAATTCGTCATAGGCATCGATACAGCTATGATGTTAGAAGATGAGTGGTAGCTAAGATAGAGAATTTTGATTTGTGTATTGAATTATGTATAATACTTTATCAGATATCAAAATCGTTTTTCAAATGCACTTCCTTTTTGTCTGAAATAAAATACCTTAGAGATCATTTACTATTAATAGATGAGAGAAAAATTACACCGACAGAATATCATTTATCGGTTGTCTCAAGTGGTTTGATTTTTGTTCTCCTTGAATAAAGTTTTGGTTTCGAGCTCTGTGAACGAAAAATTAGTACTGAAAACTTCATCTCATAATAGGATTACCCGTTTCAAACTAAATTAGTTGAAATTTAACAAACTTCATATACTAATAATTTATATCATAAAAGAATTACACCAAGAGAAATCAAGAAAAAAGTAAAAGTAAAAAGGTAAATTGTATTGATTTTTCTTGAGATTTGATGAAATTTACTTTAATTTTTTCGTCTATTTATAAAATTTGCCCAGAAATGCCTTTGAGCTTGGGGAATTATTACATTGACTTCCTCCTATAAGCTTATAAAATTATTACAATGTCCTTCCTCCATTACATATTGCACATTACAAGTTAATGTCAGCTAGAGAAATAAAAATGAGTTTAGCAAAAAATCGATGTAATTTGGCCAACATAAAATAAAACAAATAATATTACCCTCATTTTAGGATGTGTGTATGAGTCCGAATTTTAGAAAGATAGTTATTATAGTCTTACAGTGTTATATTCTAAACCCTTTTAACTCCCTTTCCCTATGATATGAAACACACTGTTACTTGTAACTCATTCCTACTAAATATAAAGTTCCTTACCTTTACCACGTGGGGCGAACTTTCCTCCTTATAGAGACTTCTTAACTACTTCAAATTACTCTATGTATATAGCAGGACTTTCTACCTTGCACATCTGTTCAATTTGATTTTTCCAAGTTAATCTAGTATGATATTAATCAAAGGGGAGACACATGATCTGGAAACCAATAGTGATGATGTTGTCTCTATGCCTATGTCACTATCCACAAATATCTCACAAAGTTCATACCAATTAAATAAAAGAGTAATTAGGTTTAGGTAATGATATGGACCAATAATTTTAACATACTTTGGATAAATATTTTAAACTCACCAATCCGGACCACTTCTTCAAGTTGATCTAACAAAATTATACTTTATAGTTATTTTTTTTCAATATCTAATTATACGAGTTTAGTTTTGATATATAGATAATATAACTTTTTTTAAGACATTATCCAATTATATATTGTTATAATAGTAAAAGAAGTTGACTCGCTTATTACTTTAAAAGTCATGTAGGATTTGATTGAATGCACAATTAGGGCATTATTTCCATTAAATATGTATTTATATGTAGTAGTTTATACTTTATTTTGTTGTAGTGATATGTAGTTAAAAGTTAAACTAAACAACGGAGGAGTGGGACCTATCTTGAGCTGTCGTCGGCATAAAACATATGCAAAAGGCATTTTTCTGTGAAATTGTGCAATTTGGTTTCATCCAACTGCCATGATATGAAATTATGCCTGCACAAAAGGTGAAAGGAGTGGTTTGTGGAAGACAACGGTGTTATTATGAGAATTTTATTGTCTAATTGACTCAAAACACCGAAGTTATTAAATAATTAAATTTCATGGAAAATGATAGTGCAAATAACACGCGTAGCTTGTTCTATTAGATATGTAGTAACCGATTGACTTTGGCATGGCCTGGGGGCAAATGAGATTAAAATGTTCAATCTTAAATGGTGTCTCATCGCTTGTCCCCAAATTATATATCAACATAAGAATGTAAATTATATATTTAGTAATTTATAAAGTTTTAAATATGTTTTGATTTTTATCCTTTTATGTAAGTAGCAAATAAATAATTTATAGAAACAGGGAATGAGACACCATTATTTAAGATTTCTATCCGGGGCAAATGATGCGGTGCCCCATGACTGTGAACTGATCAACTCTAAATTAAGCTTAATCATTACATGAATCCAACAACGATGTGATCTTATACCTCGCTTCTCACTGTAGCTTGCACGTTTTTAGCAACCAATTAACTAGACAGAATCTATAAGTAATGTTACATAGAGAAAAGTATTGCAATTTTTTTATAAATATTATTATAATTGTTAAATGAAATAAAATGAAAAATGGTATGACCCGCTTATTTGTTTAAATACTAATAATTATATTGCATAATTATTTTCAATAAAAAAATTATATCACATCATTCTAAAAATAAAATTTTAACAAAATTTCTACTTGTGCAGTATTTATTTATTTTTCTTTTGAATCTATATGCATTGCCTAAAATTATTCTACTCTGAGTGTTGATATTTGTGGGGTTAGTTGGGCGCTTCGCATGCGCATATTGAGACATATTGATAGTGAATGTAATGTTTAACAATATACCATAATCACAACTCACAAGTGTGAGATTAAACGAATATTACTGCATCTATATGTCTTCAATCAATAAAATCTAAAGAAAATGAATAAAAAGCTGTTTGGTTTTTTTTTTTCTTTTGGGGGGCTTCATGCGTCCCCTCTCGTTGTTTTACGATAGGGTAAATTATACTTACCTCCCTTAAGGTTTATGGAAATACAACTCACACTCCCTCTAATTGTCCACCTTACACTCACACTTCCTTTACTCGTCAAATTTTAAGTATTTATGTTATAGTTACACTCTTCATTCACAGAATATCATTTAATAAACTTAACAGAATTACATTTTTATGATATTAATTATTGTTAATTAATAAAATTATAAAAATACCTTTGTTCACTCCGTTAATTTTAAGGGTACTTTTATAATTTTATTAAGTAGGAACAGTTAATATAACAAAAATATTATTCTGTTAAGTTTACTAATAATATTCTGTGAATAAGGAGTGTAACTATAATATAAATACATAAAATTTGACGAGCAGAAGGGGTGTGCGAGTGTAAGGTGAATAACTAGAGGGGTGTGAGTTGTATTTTCACAAACCTCGGGAGTGATGAGTGTAATTTATCTTTTATAATATGAAAATTTATAGTCTATATTATTTTATATTATCATAGTTATTTTCTACTATGGTCATTATGATAGGTTTTAAACTTATATATATTTTGAATCCCTAAAAAATAAGTGAGTTATTGTATTTTATTGTCCCTAATTTTTTTTTTCAATCCAGATACTTTCAAGTTAAATTGTCTGGTTTTTGGGTTCCTATGGTTAGTACTGAGCTAATTAATAGAAAATCATATTATTCAATCATATATACCAGTCATTAGTCATATGTGAAATATCATAACCATATATATCTATAAAATGAGTTGTTCCATCCAGAAAGTTGAGTTCACATGTTGAGTCTAATGAGTTATTGGGTATGGATTTTGACATATACGTAAGATCATAATGTACCACATTAAACTACTGGCTATTATATAGGATTAAATAGTGTGGTAGCTTTATGTTTTCCAACTCAACATTTAACAAAGATAGACTAAGTTGTAGGGGCTAAAATAAAACAGTTTTAGAAATATTTGAATCAAAAGTAAATTAATCTTTTTTGGGACTAAAACCAAAATTCACTTATTTTTAGGTACTAAAAATATAGTTAACCCCTAATTTCTATTATTTTAGAACAGATTGCGATTTTGACTATGTTTACAATTATAATCAACAAGCGAAGGTTGCATATTTTAAAAGATATATATGTATGCAAAAAAAAAAATATGTATATTTGAAATATAAAACAGTATTAGATGTCAATGACATATGTGTAGGTTTGACATTTTCGCAACACCTTTCTAGTATTAAATCTCAATGATTGAACTTAATCTACTTTATTTTTTATTTTTATTAAATTGTTCATCTAGATGATCGACATTAACCTAATTTATTAATTAAGAAAGAAGAATAAATGTTTTATTTTATAGATTTGGTTGCAATATCTGGGGGGTATATATGCATATAAAAATTAAATGAAGTGGCACACAGCAACATTGCGAGTTGGCCCCGGGAAAATAGTGAGAGCACATGGGTGCGTGCAGGCACGAACATGGTCCCATGACATATAATCTCAGATGTGATTGGTCAATACTCAATACCCCCATTTGTTGCAAGTGCGACCCTTCAAAGTAATAAATTCAACTTGTTCCTACTCCAAAGCAACTACGTTCAACAACATTGCACCCATGTTGCCATCGGCAGAGGATTACTCACTTGATCAGCTTTCAATCGGGGATTATCGTGATTTGAGTTTGATTATTATGTTTCTTTTATTAATCGATAAGCTATAAATGATTCTATAAGCATTTCGTAAACACAGAAACATGCCCTGATTTTGGACAGGACGAGCATTATACTTGATTTAAATTTTTCTCTTGGATGGAAAAAAAAACCAAAAAATATTGCGCCCATATCCTTAAGGATCAATGGAGAATGGCGTGTAAGTCAAGGATATCTAGCAAAGCAACAATCCAAATTTTGCAGAAGCATTCTTGATCTTGAACAACTTTAATAAAGAATACGAATATTAATGATGATAAGGCCCAGAATTTCAGATATGGCTAGAGACCTGGATAAAAAGAACCCCTATTTTTTGTTGCTTGTCTCAGTTATACAGCCATATGAATTAGGCAACATAGCTTGTTCAAGAAAACTCTATTAATAGACAATAATTTTCTCTCGTTAGGCATCTTTTTTTTTTTTCGCTTAGTTATAAAGAAAGGTATCCAGTATTGATCAATGAAAGCAGCATATATAGATTTGGCGATAAGTATTTGGTAAGTTTGTTGAAAATGGAGAAAAAAAAATTAGTAACTTATAAATTATTCTCTCTTTTCCAGAATAATTGTCATTTTTTTCAAACATTTTATACTTTAAAATATTTATCCATTTTTAATATCTAGATAGCATTAATTTTTTCCTTTTTATTTATACCCTTAGTATAAATATATTAGTTAAGTAATTAACATATTTATCAAGATAGACAATAATAAGTATACAAGGATAATTTAATTAACTCATATAATTTTTTATATTTATCAATATGGTTTTTTTGTTTTCCTTAGCATGTGTGTTATTTGGCTTTTGACAATTATTCCAAAATGGATTATATAACTAATAAGATGGGTTGAGTGGACTAAATGAAGGGTGAACGACTGTTTTTAATAATTGTTTGTAAATTTTATTAATTAGTTCAAATAAAACAAAGATTTATGAGGATTCGTTATTGATATAATTCAATTTGTGGTTTACATTTGTTCATTAATTATCTTAAAACTCAGCACATTCTTTTTTGGTTTTTTTTTTTAAGTATGGGAGCGACGATATATTGTCCCAATAATATGGATCACATGGAATTTGAATCCTCCAAAGTGAATATCTTACTTTAGAGAGTAAAGTGATAAATTTCACCTTTAGATTAATAGAGTAAATAGACCTCTTTTAAGTTTATTGATTCAAAGATAAAGTTTTATCACTTTCTTAGAAGATTCAAATCCAATCTTATATAGGTAATAATATATAGCATGTGTGAGACCTAAAATGGGAAAATAGAAGCCAACCCAACAGATTCTTTGAAAAATTTCGATCTTTTTTTAAGTAAAATACAATGCCCTCTCCTGAAAAATTGAGAAAAAACTGTACTTTACTTCATTTTCAAACTTTTTATTATTTTCTATTCTTCCATACTTATTGTTTTATTTTTAACCAAAATATCATTTATTAACAGTTATGTATATTAATCTTTTTTACAAATTAAAATATGTGACTTATAATAGTATAAAGTTTTGATATATTTTTATATACAAATATTAAGTTTAATTTTTAAAATTTTCCCATATCAAGTGAATCCATTATTAATAGTAACAACAATTTATATTAATTATTTTTAAAAAATAAAATATACATTTTATTTGGTGATTAACTTTAGAAAATTAATATATATATAAATAAAAATTATTTTTCATTTTTGTATATGAAGATGAATCATGTAGAAGATAATAGAGGAATTTTATGATACTATAAAAATATACATTAATATTCTAAAATATAAAATTATAGTTGAGAAAATACATTATTTTATTTTTGAAAATAATTATTAAAAATTATTATTATTAATATTTTTTAATATAATAATAATTTAAATATTAAATTATGTATATCAACAGTTAATATTTGTATAAGCAATACAAACTTTATTTTATTAAAAATAATACGTATAACTAGTAATAAATGATACTACAGTTAAAATATAACATGAGAAAATAAAAAATTACTAAAAATTTTCAAAATGTGTTAACATTTAACTTATTTCTATAGGTAGGGGAATATATCCTATAAAAATGGAGGAAATGAGAGAATAAGTGCGTAATAATACCACCTTTCAAGAGAGAATTGTATTTTTCTCTTTTTATTTAATTATTTTTATTCTCCTTTGAAAAAAGCAACCCGATTAGTCATTGTGTAGTAGGAGATTTCTCTCGTGACTTATGAAAGATGATCACAAATGGGAGAGTCAAACCCATATACATACAAGCATATAAAGTGCATGATCATAAGCATAATCATATTAAGGTACTTTTAATGTGGTTATTAAAAGTTTGTAACCATGGGTGATCATAACTTTATATCCAGTGATCATGTATAAAACTCAGATCAATGAATGAGATCGTTTACTTGCTATCTCTTTGACTGTTTTAGTGAAAAAATGTAATAAATTGATAATTTCATATTGAACCTGCTATATTTATAAATTCATAATTTAAAATCCTTTATTATTGATTTGAAGAGTAAAATAAAAAATTTTATCCTTAGATCAATAAAATAAAAAAAAATTCATTTTTAATTTTATTAATTCAAAAATAAAATTCTCTCACTTTTCCATTTAAAGTGAGAGTGATTTCAAATCCTAAATCCCTTTAGCATGTAAACACAATGATCGCATTGATTTAAATTCAGTGTTACACTAGGGAGCTGAAAACTTTTTGCGTCTTAATACCGACCTTGGTAATTGGCATGGATGTGTATGTGTCCTTCTCGAGTTGCCGATAACTAAGACACTGACAAAATCAAACAAGCCCCTGTAACGTGACAGGGCAAGCAGGCAATGAACATTTTCAATCCATACCTCAAACAAGTATCAACAAACTGTAGAATTGGACATCTAGGGATAGCTCAATAACAATCATTGGATAGGCTTTGATAGCATCTTAGAATTGAGTTGACTTAACTCAACTTTAAAAATTAGCTCATGAGAGAAACGTTGTCCAAATTCTTATAAAGACTACATAGGCTATGTTACATAAATAATTGTACAAGTATCCGATACGATACGAGTAAAATATGAAGATGCATTACAAATTAAACTAGAAACATATAAAATATAACTAAAGGTATCTAAAAGTATCATATCAGTATCTGATACGATACGTATCCGATAAGGTACGTCTACTATTTTAAAATATGTGTTCATCATAGCTAGGCCATATTCTTAAACAATGTTGGACTCTAATAAGGCTGAGATAAGAAAGTATCGATAAAGGATGTTGATGACGAAGAGGATGTGTATGTAGTGCGAAGATTGATGCAGCCTCCTAAATGGATCAGAAGGATTACCATAAGAGAAAGACATTAATATTAGAATTTATTTGGCACGCCTGATAGAATAAGAACTGATAATATAAGACTTGAGAAGATAAGGTCTGATATTATAAGGGCCGATAAATTCTTAATATTATACAGTGTTTAGTGTCACACTATGTAAGATATTATCTTTTATATTTTATAATATTGTCATTTATTTATAAATAATTCTAATATTATAATTGTTAAATAAAATAAAATAAGAAATTTCTATTAATAATTTAAATATAATTTTCAAATATTATATTTATATAAATATTTAATAATTAAAATTGAATTTATGAAATATTATTATTTATTGCAATATTTTATAATTATTTATCATTTCAATAAACTATATAAATATAAGATATCCTTTATTATATATTTTAATATTTTCTATTTTTAATCACAATTATTTAAATTTAATTTAACAGTAAATATTAACTCAAAATATTTTTATTATTAATCCTTAATATTACAAATTATTTACTTATATATTTTGCTAATTAATAAATTATAATTTTTATATTATATTATTTATTATTTATTTTAAATATTTATTTGTTATTAACTATTTATAATTTTTTATTTCTTATTGATTAACTATAGCTATTTTTATTTTTATTATATACAGCTAAATTGCTATCATTTTTTAACAGTATTTATTTATTATGACATGATTTTAGTAAAACTTATTTATTTATAAATTTTAATTATTATTATTTATAAGAAATATTTATTTCAATAAAATATTAAAAATTAAAAGTGACCTTATACATTAAAAGCTAATTATGCTTAATCCGGTCTCCCCATACTATATTAGTTTATACAGCATTTTGACATATGATAGGGTTATGATGGATAAACTTATGAAATACTTTGTCTGCACCAAACAAAGGATTAAAGTATAATATATGCTTATACTATTACAACATAGCAAACATATCCTTACAGTATTAGCTAATACTATCAAATCTTATACTATGTATCAAAGTTGCCCAAGTGTAATGCTACAATTATAACAATCCAAAGTCACCCTACTAGGTAGATCACCTGACACAATAGCTCTAACAAACCAGTCATTCGACCACCAAATTAGACCCTAATAGCATTCATCAAATCAATCAAGAAACTAACCTGAATTCTAGCATAACCAAATGCAAGAAAGCGCCTTTATCAGCTCCACCCGGTGACTAGGACAGCCACACTGCAGTCATCATAATTCAGTAACTCCCAAAACTGTTCAGCAAACAATTGTCCATATATTTAGACTCCCATTGGCCTTGACAATCCAAATACAAGCAACCAAAACCCTTATCTGCAAGACTCGTTTCAGCCGCCACTTCCTACTGCCAATGCATTGCATCAAAGACCAACAAACAGACAATCACAGAAGCTTACCTTCATCACAAGATACATTCTGATTCCTCCACCACATATTTGCATCCCAATTCTCAGCATGTTTGGACCTCTGCATCCCAATTCCGTTTGAATGTATCAAACTGTAACAGACCATAGCTTGGGTTTGGGCCCCAGTCGCGATGTTAGTAATGAGGCCCAAACTAGGATTAAGTATAAGCCCACTTATGATAAGGTTTACACTAGAAAGGGGCCGTTGGGTAAACCTACATAACTATTAGGTTAAGTAGCTATTATATAAGGATTAGTAGTAGACTGATTAGGTATTCTGACAATTAGCTAAAAAGAATCAGTAGGAAAGTTGACGACCTCTCGAAGTGCTACCACCACTCATTGTTAGGAACACTAATCCCAATTTGGGAGTTATTTCTTTATTATTCTTTTCGTATTCAGCAATAAACACCTATTTCCCTCCATCTCTCTTGATTATTACTGGTGCCATTACACAAACATAACAAAGGGGAGGAGATACAGTTTGTGGCATAGCATAAACCAAAAACCAGCCTATACTACTCATTGGTTTAAAAAGAAAAGGTAACAGATTGCTCTTAAAAACAATCCTAGAACTACCCCAAAACTGAGAAAACAAGGAAACTGAGGATTAACACCTCTATTGATTGCTTCTAGATCAAGACTGATAACAGTAACATACATAGAATCTTTAACCCATTCACAGCCGAACACCAGGGCAATAACCATTTCCCTTAATCTGTCCTTTTATTTCTCATAAAGAATGCACATATCCCTGATTTTTTAAACTGACCATATATTAGCAAAGAAAGCAATAATCCATAATTTCCTCCTCTTGCCCCACATCTTTATAGTTTATTCCAATCCATGACTCGAAAGAAGGGCGACCTCTACAGATCCCTAGACACAATATTCCATTTTTGATAGTTGAAAGTTTAAGCTTCCCTCATGAAGGTGCAAGGAAACATGTTACACAAACATCAAAACCAAAGGCAATCGCAACACATAGGTCTCTCTTAGGACTGAAATTGACTCTTATGTGTTTATTGATGGGAACCCATGGTATGGTAATGCACCAAGAATCCCTAAAGATGATACAAGTATGAATCCTAGGAGAGTATAGAGTCTTCAATCTATTTAAATAGTTACAAATGAATTGACTAGACACCTTAACTGACATCCACTTCTTTTTATTTGTACTCACTAATCCCCTAACTAACTAACTTCCCTAACTAATCTCTAACTGATGGATCTTACAGTCTCACCCACCTTAAAACCAGAAACCTCTTACCCATTGGCCTGAGCTCCCACTTCTTTGCTATCTCCAAATTCTGCAGTGGAAAATCAGCAGAAAACGAGGACCCCTGCCACCGCCCCTTATCCATGACTTGAAATAACCATGCACTCAGTAGTTTATAATACATGATATTTTAGAGATTCCATTATTTGGATTTCAAAATTGAAAATTCAAATGTGGACTACTCCTTGCTTAAAATCAGGAGCGGATATGGTTTGGTTCATTATGATAACCAGACAAACTGAACTGAACTGGAAATCCCGTTTGAAACTGTACCCTACTGGATGAAGAATGCCCGAACTGGTTCAAAACTGATTCACAACTGATTGAACCGGTTTTGAGCTAGTGAACTGGTTTAGTAATACAGAACCGGTTCAAAACTGTTTCAAAAATGGTTATCCAGTTCAAAACCAATTTGAAATCGGTGAACCAGTTCAAAAGAAGTTTTAAACCAGTGAACCAGTTCAAAACTGCTTTTGAGCTAGTTTAAACCAGTTTTTATTAAATTTAAAATTGGATTTTGAACCAACAATGCTGAACACAATGTTAAAACAAAATACCATTGTATGTAAACAAAATTGATATTTATAAACACAATGTTGACAAAAAATTTTGAAATGTTGCATAATTATCAACATGCTTTCAAGGAGAACAGGTTGAAGCTTCTCATATCCTAAGTACACAGTAACTAGTGCAGTGCTCATGACACACGGAAAAGTGCAGTATATCCATGTAGACCATGATTTTGCCAGCTCAAATATCAGTTACAATTTTTGGGTCTTCAGTGGTTTGACATACTCTGGTATTTGACTAAAATGCATTTAAAGAAAATTATAGAACTCAATCACTTAAGGTTTGTTTGGAAGTGTTTTTGTTCTTAAATTTTTTAAAACTGTTTTAGAAAACAAGTTTAAGTTCAATTTCTAAAAACAAAAACAAAAAAACTTGTTTGGCAATTTAACTTCAAAAACAGTTTTATAATGGTAAAAAATAGAAAACTTGTTTGGATAATTTTTTTTAAAAAACAACTTTTAAAACTAATAAAACCAAAAACTGTTTGGCAAAATAACCAATCTCACTCCCAAGCTCTAGCTTTCACAGCAACCACAACCATCACTCTCAACCATAAACCATCATCACTCCAAAACACATCATTCCAACCCAACAAACAAACCATCCCAACATCCAATCCAACCATAACAGCAACAGCACCAACAATCCATCTAAACACAGCAAACCCACATCACTTTCATAATTTTTCCAAGCATAATAAAATCACTTCCATCCCATTTTGTTTCATGTTCAAGCCCAACCAAACCCCTTGAAATTTTACAAAAGATGATGAAGATAAAACTGAAGCAGAAATAAAAGAAGAGGAAAAAGAAAGAAGCCGCGGCTGGTCCCTCCTCCATGGCCAACCTTCGCAACGCCACAGTGGCTGGCCGGCCCTCCACCACGTGTTGGTTGGCATCTTCTCCGCCTCTGCATATGCTCTCACCTCCTCCGCCATGAACCCGTGGCCACCTCCCTTTTCCCCTTCTTCACCGTGCTCCTCCTTCTCATGCCCACTTCCCCTTCTCCGCCTAGCTCCACCACGCACCCTACCCACAGCCACGCCCCGATCTCCCCTTTTACGGCCACCCCACCGCCGCACCGGCTTTCCTTCACCTTCCCTTCTCTTCTCTCCCTCCACCTTTGGCCACCGGTTCCCGCTTCCCTCCTCCGCCGCCCAAAAAAAAATGGCCATCCCAGGCAACCTCAACTCCGCCACCGTTGCAGCCTAGATCAAAGCGAGCAAAGGGTTTCAAAAATGATAACAAAAAGAGGGCTTCAGGGGTCGCGGTCACTCGCCAGGGCTGGTTTGCGAAGCTTCAGGGGTTGCGGTGTCACTCGCCGGAATGGGAGCTGGTTTCGCAAAGCTTCATAGGTTGCGGTGCCACTCACCAGAATGGGCTTCACAGGTCGCGGGTAACACACTGGAATGGGGTGAGAAAGAAGGCTGAATGGCAAGTGTTTCATGAAGGTGACTAGTGTGAATGAAGGTGAATGATATGGTTCATGAAAGTGAACGAAGCTGAACAAAAGAAAAAAGAGAGAAATGGGTGACAACAGGATTGAAGTGGGCCAAAAACACAAAGTTCCACTTATTCACAAATTTGCCACCGCGTTTTTCATCATTTTTAAAACAAGAAAACCGAAAAACATCTCAAATCTGTTTTTGGTTTTCAGTTTTTAAAGCAAGGTTGTAGTTTTTTCATTTTTTAAAAACAACTTTTGTAAAACAAGCATCCAAACAAGTATGTTTAGTCTTTTACTTTTAAAAACTAAAAACAGTTTTTAAAACTCCTTGCCAAAAAGCCACTTAGATTCTTTAGGTATCTGGCTAATTCTGGTAGCTGGCCCCAGAAGAGATGTTTTCTCTGTCAAATAAATCTAATTTCAGTGGGACTATACTGTATTTTGTGCTCTTCATTTGAAAATATCGCCAAGTTTCTTATTGATTTCAAGAAATACTTTCACATTACACTTTTCAGCAAAATTTTGCATGCCTTATTTTTTGTTGATATGTTGTTTAGTTGTTATACACTTTCTGAACCACAGGAAACTCAAAGGGAAGTGTTCCAATCTTTGGAAGTAATCTACCTCCAATTTAGCACACAACTCACTAACAAAAGCTCACACCATAACCAAGCTAGCCATATTAATTCCTTCGTGAGCTCAAAGCTCACACAATTACACTCAATTGTCTATACAAAACAGCAAACTCAGAACCATTAAACAGAGAAAATATATAAATCATGAAATAGACCAGTTCAATGAACAGGATTTGTTGAAGAACCATTAAGTATAGTGAAACAACAAACTTGAGCCAAACCTGATTTTTTGACTGAAGATTGAAGTCATTGAGGCAGGAACTTAGAGCCAAAGAACACGAGTAGAAATTGAAGTCACTGAGGACTGAAGACTATGATCAAAGTCGAACAGGTCGAAGTCAAATCTGAAAGCAGAGCCAAAGAAGATCAGTTTGCTATGGAATCAGCAATGGTGAGCACATATTAGATTGGAGAAAAGTTGCAAATGCACTGCAAAACAATTCATTTGGAGGGAAAAAAAAAGGTGGATTAGGCAATCAAGCATGATAGTAAATCCTGATAATAATGTAAAAACAAAGTGACAACTAGCGCAGGATACAAAGGGAGATTGACGCAAGGCATGTTGATGATAGATGCAACTGGTATCTACAAACGCACAAATTGAATGAAAATCTTGTATATTAATGAAGAAGCTGCAATTCCAGTGACGAATTCAGCTTCAAAAGCAAGTATACAGGTGTAGAAAAGATGAAAGCAAGAAAGAAAGCCTGGGCACTTACCAGGGAGCATGCTTTGGCGGGGATTGAGATCACTGTGTGGAGGATGGGAAAGAGAAGATGGAAAAGTCAAAGTGCCTCCTTTTAATTTGCTTTTTTTTTTTTAATAAAATATTTGAATCTGGTAAAAATCTTCACCTTTGAAATTTTGAAAGGTTTGGATAAACTTAATTTACCCTCAAGTCTAAAGTCAGTAGACTTGCTTTAGAGGATCTAGATCCCAAAAAACATGTCTCATGTGGAAACTAACTGAGAGTTCTAAGCAAATTGAAAAGCAAAAGAAAATGAGAAAAACAGTCTCATGATGAATTGTTCTACATGCAATAAATGTTTAACAACCAAAGCACAAAAGTAATGGAAACAAGAAATAACCATATATCTTGCTATTTGACTCATTTAGATTTTAGATATTCCATTATTCATGTTTTCAAATGTGGACTAGTATTTGCTTGAGCACTATATCAAATATGAATGGGATCATTATGCAAAAACGATTTCTTTACTCTCAATTATTCCTACATGGTGAACTCCTAGCCATGAGTTCATATGTATCCAAAAATTCCAAATGCATACACTGCAAAGCAACTCCTTTAGTAGAAAAGAGGAGGGTAAGGCAATCAAGCATGAAAACAAATTCAGATAACAATTTAAAAACAAAGTCACAACTAGTGCAGGATACAAGTCACGTTGATGGCTCATGCTATAACAGCTTCTTTAGATGAAGCATTGAAGCTCATCCAAAGAATATTGCTGATGAGAAACCATATGTGACAGATTGAACCACACAACAAAAATCTAATGATGAAAGTCATGAAGCAGCATTGCAGAGGATCAAGTTATAACACCGAAGACCTAATAGCAAACTTTACCAAATGAAAATTTTCTGTTTGAATATTATGTACTGTTTATACTGCCGTAGTGATTCAAATATGAATATCCTTTTCTCCATGTTTTAACCAAGAAACTTCTGCACAAGCTGTTTATGAAAATCTGACAATCTATAACTAGTCACTTGCTAAGATTTCTTCAGGCAGATTTTAAACTGGCTTTCAAATTTCAGGATCAAATTACTTTGAGGTCACAGCAAGCAATGACAAGATGAGGAAAAAAATAGAAAGCAAAATTCAATTCAGAACTGAAACAATAAATTAGTAAGAACTTGATAACAGCAATCAGCTATGTGAAAAAAGGAAGATGAAGATGTGAGGGATTCCTAGGCCTGGCAGCATGGATTGTAGAAATCAGAGTGTGGTGCCAAGCAGGCCGACTTGGGTTCAGGGATCATTAACAAAAACAGAGCATATTGATTCAGGAGTTTTTTATAAACACTCAGGGAAGAACTTGGCATACAGTTAGGAGATAATCAATTGAAACCGTAAGCTGTAATTGTTGTGAACCATATATCAGTTACGCATATCAGTAAATGCTTCACATGTTCAACTTATGTAAATTACAAGGCGCATTTCTAATGAGCACCACCCAAGAAGAAGTTGTGCAGTAGTAAAAACAGATAAGAACCTATCCCTTGAATATAGCTTTGAAAACCCTCAAAGAAGAACAAAACAAAGAACCATGGAAGCCGCACTGTCACCTAAACAAGTTACACAAAATATGACACTTCATTTTTTCATAGTGTTGAGTGCTTTCTCTTCTTCAGTGACAAGCAACTTTCCCTCAACAAAGTCACAGCATGCTATCGGAACTCCAAGCTGCTTCTCCATTTTCTTAACAACAAACACTTCTGGCTCCTCACATATGGTCAGGACGGTACCCTCCCTACCGAGTCGACCGGTCCGGCCAGCCCGGTGTGCGTAGTGAATCGAATCCGTAGGCAAGTCCAGATTAACCACAAGATCACATTCCGCCACATCCAAACCCCTCGCTGACAATTCATTCGTCACCAAAACTCTCACCTCACCATTCTTGAATTTCTTAAGAGTTGTTGACCTGGCAAGCTTCCCAAGATCCCCATGTAGCTCTGCAGCCTCCACCCCGCGGGCCTCCAGCTTGAAGACAACATCCTTTAGCTGCTTAGTATTGTTCATGAAAACAATTACAATCTTGGCATCCAGGGCATGAACACACCTTCTCAAGCTATCCACTTTGTGCTGCAACCTTGCCACGCAGTAATAGTGTTTCAATGCAGGAGGCAGACTCTCTGCTGATGCCTGAGACGGCATGGATTGGTTAGGAGCAGAGCCTGATGAAGGCCTAGACAAACTGACAGGTTCAGAAGGCGAAACGGCATCGAGTGGGACAACTTTCTTTGCCTGGACAAGAAGCGGATCACTGCCCCAGCTCCTAGCTGCCCTCACAACAGAAAACGGCACAGTTGCAGAGACCATGATTAACCGGCGCTCAGCCCTCCCAACATTCGGGTTCGGGTCTGCACCTGATCTCCTCCCCACATGCTCCAATATCCGGTGCATGTCCTCCCGGAAATTGAAGGACAGGAGCTCATCAACTTCATCCAACACCAAATATCGGCAGCCATGCGTGCGAAGCTTCCCGGATGCGCTGAGCTCCGCTATCCTACCAGGCGTGCCGACAACAATGGCGGGCTTATTCTTCTTGAGAGCTTCTTCCTGCCTAGTCCTGTTCGCGCCCCCCACAAGCTGCTGAACAACTTTCCTGTTCTCCACTCCTAGTATCTTCTCAAACTCCCTCACTATCTGCATCCCGAGCTCCCTAGAGGGAGCAACAACCACTGCTTCTATTCCCATTTTCCTCCCAGCATCACCCCCACCATCGCCGTTGCCGTTGCCGTCGCCGTCGCCGTCCGTAATCTTATTCCTCAATGGACCGATAGAAGATAATATAGGAAGCAGATAAGCCAACGTCTTCCCGGAACCCGTGTAAGACTGAATTATAGCATCATGGTTATTCAGAATGGTTGGAACTGCAGCAGACTGAACATCAGTTGGAACGTTAAACCCCTCGTTTTCTAGCCTCTCAATCAGCACATGCGGCAATCCAAGTTCGGAAAATGACTTTGCAGCAAATGGGGCAGCCTCAATTTGCTTCTTCTTCTTCTTCTTCTCATGGATTCCAAAAGGTTGCTCCTTCCCTTTGCTCTTGAGGGACTCAGAGGAGGAGGAGGAGGAACCAAATGGCTTGATCTTGCTTGAATTGGTCTTTTTAATTGGTTCAGTTTCAGTTTGGAAACCAACGCTTGAAAGGGTGAGGGAGCCATGGTGGGGTTGTTCCACTTGGCTCATGCAATGGACACCTGTTGTGTGCAACAAAGCAGTCCTAGAAGCGCCTAAAGCCCTTCTAATGGGTAATGACTCCCCAACAAGAAGAAGAAACCTAGCCGACATCAAAGCTGGCATCTTTCTAACCAAATAACAAAAGATAAACAAAAAGGCAAGACAATATTGAGGGCTGCTAAAACCCTTTCAGGGAAAAACCTTAAAATCTGCTACAGATGGGAACAAGAATAATAATTGAAAAAAAAAAAAGAGTAAAACCACGGGGGAAAAGTTGAGAACTTTTTATGGTTGTGGGTGTGTGAGAGGAGATTGGACATAGATACTCTGTTCTGTTTGCTGTGGGAGTGCGGCGTCCTTGTACCGGGAACGATACCATCGGGCATTATCTTATATTTTCTTTTCTTTCTATTTATTTTTTTATGAAAGGAAAAGTTTAGTCAGAAAAAAAATCGCTTCGTGACCCATTAGTACTGTATCCTATCCTTTTATAATTATTTTGAAAGATTTAAAAAAAAAAACACGTGACTAAAGAAAAAAAAACAAAAAGGGTTTTTAAAAGTTACAAATAATTTGAAATTACATTTGGAGAGAGTACTCTTAAATTTTAAAAAATTTAAAATATAAGAAATTTTAATTACTTCAATTGAATTTCTCATATTTTTAATTTTTTTTATTCAGATAACATAACTGTACGATATTATTTGTAAAATACTTTGCTAGTGTAATGAAATTATATCAGATTCTTTATAAGTAATAGTAGATGATGGTAGTGAGTATAAAGAAAATGTCATAACTAGAAGCAAAACTCATATCTATGAGCTCTACGCCTCAAGGAAAATAACCACTATTTTTTACAGTAGATACCCTTGGTTCATGTAACAAAAAAAAAAAAAGGAATACACGATAGGCTAATCAATGGTGAGCTACTAGTAGTTGATGAATAATAGTAGTCTTGGGAGAGTAAGAGCTATGAGACAAAGATGAAAGGAAATTTTACAATTCTCTCAATGAAGATGAAATTTGAAATCTACTATTTTCATATGTTTAAATATCTCACAAAAATAATTGGAATTTTGAGATTCTTTTATGTTAATATCCAAACAAAGAATTTTATTCTAAGTCATTTGAAATCGTATGAAAATAATACATTAACGAACAACGAATGATTAAACATAACCTCCATAGCATAAATAAATGAGTTAATATTCATTTGAATCCCTAACTTTATGTTTGTTAGTCATTTTAGTTGTGGACTTTTAAAATGAGTCAAATTAATCCATAATATTGTAAAACGTGAGCTATGTTGGTCCCTCGGGCCGCTTTTATTTAACATTGCATCAATTAAATGATGATGTGTAATGTTAAATGATACTTTAACATATGTTATTTGATGTATAATTAAGTTTAAAATGAGTCATTTGGATATCTAAAATTACACAAAATGATCACTTAAATATCTTTTTCATTATATGATTTTAAACATCAAAATGAATCATTTTAAACTTTATCATACTTTGCATGACACATCATATGTCAAGTTATCACTTAATGTTACACATCTTCATTTAATTGATAAAATGTTAAATAAAAATGGGCTAAGAGATTAATTTGACTTATGCTTTCCAATATTATGGATTAATTTAATTCATTTTAAAAGTTATGGACTAAAATGATTCATGAGTATAAAATCAGAGACGAAAATGAATATTAACTCATAAATAAATCTAAAAAATAAGTGTTATATGTTAAATAGAACTTAACAAAGCCACTATGATATGTCTAATAGTGAAGAGTTTGGATAGTATGCATGAGATCTTAGGTTCAAATCTTATTATAATCAATGTAATTTCCAAAGTCACAAAAAAAAAAAGATAGAGCTTAACAAAAATATATCCAAATACAAGTGTTATATATTAAATAGAATCATCTTTCATCTCAAACTCTTTATCATACAAAAAAACAAAGTACAACTATCAATCATACAATGCTTTCATTGCCTTTGATAACTTCCCTACATTTGATTTGCTATTGGTTTTTCGAACTTGTGTCATTTGATTTGCTTGAGTGGCATCAATATTATTAACACCTTGTCAGCCAAACCTTAAGCCTTGTTCATCTATAGTCAAGTCTTCTACATAGTACTGGCCAATAGAAAGTTTAGCTATTCTATGTTGCAATCCAATAAAATTATGTATAGTACAACAAGCATTTGGAATTAGCTTTGGTCTTCTAATAGGATATTTTGGTATCAACATTAAAATCGAAAACCTTGCTTTCAATTCTCGTGCTCGTCCTCCTTCACAAAAATCATGCAAATGATATCTTTCCTTCTAGTATGGAGCAAGATAACAAGACATATTAGGAAATCCAGAGTTAACATGATAAAATTGATTGGTAAAGTATTTGAAACACTTATTGAATTAGTTATAATATGTGTGTGTGTGTGTGTGTGTGTATCTATGTATGTGTGTATGTATATTGCTACAAGAAGAAAGCATATCTCCATGAGGCTTTGGAAAATTATTTTCAAGAGTTAAAGCATCTAGAAACACCCTTGAATCATTTGATGTTCCTTCCTAGCCCGAATAAAAAAAACATGAATATTATGTCAAAATCACAAATTGGCAATATATTTTGTGTTGTCAAAACCTTTCTCCCTGCGAAAGGCATTTTGTTTCAATGCGAGAGCCCAAGCTTATACATTTGTGTCATCAGTGTCACCGATGAAATTCTACATTTGAAATATGAATAATAATTTAGTACAAAATAATTATAATTTGTTAACTGATAGAGATACATTAAAAAATTTACCTGAAAATAAGGAAAAACCTTTTGGTTGCCCATGATGTATGCATGAGTCATCGTCTTGGTTGAATAATTCTACTACCCAGCTTACAAGCTCCTTTTAAAACTATGTTAGAAACCACTTGCTAACAGAATATAAGGAATGTTGAAAGTGCATAAAAACAATTTGAAGCGCATATTATAACACAAAATTATTAAAAAATTGCAACTTTTTTTTCCTTTCCAACATCCTTTAAAGTGTTGAAAAAAAATCATAAATACATATTTCTCTGTTCTAAAACTCTTATAGCACTTAGTTTCGTGACCAACCAAGAACTCAAGAGTATAAATCTTCCCGGTCAACATAGAAGTCCTACATGGTATCTTACTAATAAAACTTCCATATTTCTTGATTTGTGAAACCATAATTAAATCTCCCAAATTATTATCCAAGTCACTTCGGTCCATGCTATTGTCACTACTTGAACCATATGTGGATTCATATTCACAACACCCATAACATTCCAATAAATAATTTTCCAGTCCAAACTATCCATAAACACAACCTAGAATGATGACTGTGCATAACACCCACTAGTTAGGGCCCTCGGGTCAATGTTAGACCTCATGATAACCTATCTCACCTTCCTCCCTCATAGTACAAGAAGCCTATGTTGTTGGATATCCTATGTATGTGAACTGGCATAAATCATTTTTGTTATAATTTTAATTGACAGCAGATTAATTAGATGCCAAAAAATATTAAACCATGTTATTTAGCCCATTTTCTGATTAATTATTGTATTGGACTTATCTGTTATAATTTTATTATTAATGGATATAGGTTTTCGTTATTATTATTGGGCTGAGGTATAATGGGCAGGTTTGGCCCATTTCATTACTAATTAGAAAGGCCCATTGTCACGACCTGATCTAGTGATGTGACCGGCACGTGAGAAATCTCATTCTCACGTAACACTTTTGATCTATTAACTGTTTTTATATGCATGCTCTGTTCATAAATATCATGAAAACCAGAAAATTTCTCTTTTTCTACATATAAATCACCTATTCTTTAAGTTCAAAATATTCAAATTGATCAAAATAATCATGTCTATAATTTCATAATCTGTCGTTCAGATCTGAGGTCATAATATCTCACATAAAAACATAAATTTCTCTATTTCAAAGGTCCATTAGAGTAATACAAATATGTCTTTAAATACAAAATATGATTATACCACCACAGTATGCTAGATGCAAAATATGATCTAAGGTCAGGGATCCTACATGCATTTACACTGGAGCACTCTAAATCAAAATGATAGCAAGGCTCACCAATTGAAGTCTAGTGCTGCTGGGAGAAAGGGGGTTGAGAGGAATCCGCAGCAGCTGCCTTATCTGAAAAAATAGAAGAAAAAGAGAAGAGTAAGTTTTGTTGCTAAAACTCAGTGAGCGAGTCCTCACCTGGATACCCCAGTTATTGGACACCATAGGGAGACATATAACACTATAAAACAACACTAGTAATATTATCTCAAAAACATTTCAAGTTTAAAATCATGTATTCTAAAATCATAACTTTTTGTAGACTGACCCAACAGTACCCTGATAGAGAAATAGAAGTCTCTGCTCTGGTTACGCACAATATCTGTGACGTAACAAAACTCTGAATATAAATCTCTGGTTATATCTGGGCGTTACATATCCAAGGCCAATAAACCTAATCCATACCATGGTGGTGCCAGTAGATTTCTCACTTGGCCAAAATAAGGGTGTCTATTCCTTCACCACTAGGTAATTTGCTGCAATCATCCAAGGCCTACCATTGATCACCTTCTTCTAAACTTCCTATAAGTCAAACTTCACTAAGAAATATCCAAAACCCCTATCCATGAGATCATAGTCCCCTTGCAATTTCCATATAAGCTTCAGCTAGGTTGTTAAAATTGAGTACAATAATTTTTCCTTAAGATTTTGACCACTATAGCGTCATGGTATGGTGCAGAAAGCGAGTTCATACCTTCCATTGAGAAATGGACGGAAGGTGAAGCCATATCTTCTTGCTTTTCCTTAACCATAGCAAGGTGATCATCGTCTAGGCTATCATCAAGAACTAAAGGTTTAGGCGTGGAATAGCCAAACACTTTATCATGGAAGGATACTTTCCAAGGACCAATCTTCTTTCCTTTATTCCCTTCCCCCTCTACCTTTTCACTTGACGCAGATTGTAGTACCCTAGGTACACATGTCCATAGTCAAGTTCTGTACAGCCTTAGAGTCCTTGGAACCCACTTGTAAAGATGGGAAAGCCTTGGAAACCAGAAACTATGCTTGCAACCAAGTTCTATAGAATTCTGTAGAACAGGCTCGCTGCAATGAATTTTGGTTGCTAAGGCGAGTTTATACAAAACAAGTTTGCTACAGCAAGTCTTGTTCGATGTACCGAGCGGTCTGATAACAAAATGACACAATTTCGAGTTATAATAGCACCATCCCTTTAAAACCCCTCAAACTCGGGTTTTACTTCCAGAATTCTAAAACCTAGCCTCCTAACTCCATTCCTCTCTCATTTACTCAATCTAGCTTTATTCTTCTTCTTCCAACTCAAAGGTAAGCTGAGTTTAGTGATTTTGCTTCCTTTTTTAACCATTTCTCATGCCCTTGGAGATTGGCATTGTTGTCCTTCATATCATGCAAGCTTTGGTGCACTCCATTGTTATTAGGGATAAATTTGAGTGATCTAGAGATTAATATAGAGTTTTGTTACTCCAGTGGCAGATATTAGTGTTATTCTTGCTGCAATGAGCTCTGTTAGTATTGATCCTACGCTGTTCACCACTCTAGGTGAGTGTGTTCAAACATGTGATCTCTATATAGTGCATTAGAGCTATTTTCATAAAATGTGGTTTATAATATGATTTAGAGATTTATGTAAAGAGATTAGAGAATTCTGCTGATTATTTCAGCTTATGAGAATGTGATTTTCAAATTGCATGAACTCTATGTTTTGTGTAAAACCATGGGACCATTGTTGATAAAAATGAGTTTACATAGAACTAGATCTTGATTTATGGCTGTTTAGGGATGATGAAATGATTATATGAGTTTCAAAATTATTGATTATATGATAGAGTTCTTGAACCCTAGGGTAGATGACTCTATGAAATACAGAGAAAAAATTTAGATTTTCTAGTTAAACTGGACAGTAGCTATAGAGAAACAGGTTGTGTGTTAACGGTAGTTAATCTATTGACCTTGGTACCAAGTAGCCCAGCGCTAGAGTACACAGAGAAATCATTACCACACTGGGAACGGCGATACAAAATGCCCAGACATGACTCGAGATTCATAGTATGAGAATTTAAGAATACATTAGGGATAACAAAATGTAACACCTAGATGTAATCATAGAATATTCTACAGAGATTTCTATTTCTTTACTAGGATACTATTGGATTGATATATAGAGAACTGTGATTTTGATTATATGACTATAAGTATGAAATGTTTTAGAACCTTATTGTTATTATTATTGTTATCATTGTAAAATCCCCTACTGCTTTATAGATTGACAACTGTCCCCACAAATCAATACGAGTCTTTTTAGCATGCTTTGTCTTTACTCACACGATTCCTGGAAAACTTCCCAGGAGGTCACCCATCCCAAAATTGCTCCAAGTCAAGCATGCTTAACTATGGAGTTCTTAAGTGATAGGCTATCAAAAAGAAGATGCATCTTGTTGGTATAGATAGTACAAATCAATTCATATAAACCCTCCTCAACTATATAGTCCCATACCTATACAGTCTCAGGATCCCTCTCATTTGGGTGTGTAATTGGTTCATTCATGTACCTCTCCGCTTTCGAAGTCTGCCAGGAGCCGCTCCTTGTCCGTGCCTCCTTGCATCGGCGATCATTCCCTGACTTCGCAATCCCTGAGCATTACATGCCCACCAGCTTCTGCTTGGTTCGTCCCCGAACTACACCGTACTGGGAGAAGTGCAGACTCTGATACCATTTGTAACATCCATTATTGCTTTATAGATTGATGACCGTCCCCACAAACCAACACCGGTCTTTTCAGCGTACTTTGTCCTCACTCACATGCTTCCTGGGAAAAATCAATTCATAAAGCAGCAGGGATGTTACAACCATGACCTTATTGCATTGCTTTCTTGATGTCCCCTGAAGGGGGTTCCAGATGAGAATTCACTTACTAAGTTTTTGTACAAAAACTCACCCATCTCTTTTCTCTCCTATTTACAGATATAATAGCTACTGTGGGTCCTCCTCAGCCTTCTTCTTCCTAGTAGCAATATAGATTCGATTGGTGAGCTTCACTTTAATGAAACATTCTTTGTACAGTTTAGAGTGCTTTAGTGTCACTACAAGTAAGAGTCCTGATTCATATAGAGATTATTTTTACATTTTGCATACTTTGTCATGTTTTGATTTGTATTAAAAAGATTTGGACTATTATGGATATTTTGAATGAAAGTATTTAATATGGACTTCGAGATTTCAAACATTGATTATGAAATTCCAGTTATGATTATCTTGATTTCAGAGAACAAGTGTTTTGTTTATAGAAATAATATTATATTTTAATGGATTTTATGTATTAAATTATGCATGTAGAAGAATCCATAGGCGTAGAGATTTACGTAGGGGCGAGATTAACCCGTGTGTGGAGTCGCGTCTTGTATCGGGTCATGACACAAATCCTCCAACACCTTCCCCTAAACCTCCCTCGTTCTTATCAAAATCCTCACCAAATTTTCTCTCTCTCACCCCTTTTCCAACTATGCTTAGTTATAAAAAATGGAACTAACAATTATAGTTGGTGGTTTCAATTTTCATTCCTACATTCTTATAAATAATTTCATATTCACATAAGATGATGATTTTAATCTTTGAACACATATAAATAAACCGCTAACTTTTTTTTTCCTTTTATAAAATTGCATTAATTTCAAATTTTATCTTATAGAAAAGTGACCCTTTTCAAATAAAAAAAATCAATTTTTCATAAAAGCAATTAATATTAATTCATACTTAAAAGTTAAAAATAAATGATTTTGAGACGTGTTTATCTTTTGATTAGAAGCTGATATGAATAATTTAAATAAAAATTGATTGTTTTTAATTAAAATTTTTTGAAAAAGAGACTAATTAATATGCGCTTACGATGTAAACCTATTTTATACTATTAATCAATTACAACTTGATATATCAATTAATTGGTGAGAAAAATTTGAAGGAAGTGATGCAGTTACTAAGATTATAATGATATGTCAAGTTTTAATTGGTTGACAATGTAAAATGGATTTATGTCATTTGTACATATCAATTAATTTCTTAAAAAAATTCTCTCTCTCTTTCTTTTTTTTGGAAAAAAAAATCAGGAACGAGCGCAGCTTGAGTAAAAAAAAATAAAAAAAGGAAATATCGAAGGTAAAAGAGCAAGGAAAAATCAAATTTTTGTTGGGTCAAGAAAATGAACAAATTCAAGAGCTGAATCAGAAAATCCAAGGCCCAAAAAGCAAGCAGTAGCAGCACTAGGGTTTTCAATCTCCATTGGAAAAGAACGCTTTTAAAAAGCCCTATTTCGCTGGAAAGCAGCTGCTCCTTTCCTTCACACTGCCCCTTCCGAACTCCGGCCTCTCAAGTCTTCAGAAGGCATATCACCGCCGCCACCATGGCCACTCCAGCCACCGCCACGACCGCCGCAGCGCCGCGACAGCTGTCGCAGAAGGAGCAGGATATCCAGATGATGCTCGCCGCCGAGGTTCACCTCGGAACCAAAAACTGCGACTTCCAGATGGATCGCTACGTCTTCAAACGCCGGAATGACGGTAATGTCACTTTCTGCACTCTGATCTTCGGTTTTTTCTTTTTGAATTTTAACCATTATTTGTTTTTGTTATGACTCTTTATTTTTTTATTTTTTTTTAAATTCTGTGTTTCATGTTTTAAAAAAGTGCGTTTGGGGGGTACTGTTGGTGATCTGGAAAGAATTTTAATGTTGTAATGTTATGCTTCGCTGCCTCAGTTTTTTTTTTCCTTTCTTGTGGTATATTTCATATTGGCGCAAAATAAAAGAAAAAAAATGGATGGATATTTCTATTTTAGATAATCAAGCAAATTTGCTGCCATCATTGTGCTAATGATAATAGTCGTTCGTGGTTTAGGGCTTGAAAACTGATGCAAAGACCAAAGATCTGTAATGTTTTATAATAGTTCAGAAAATTACTGTTCTTTATATTGGTATTTGATTTGATTTGATTTTGCATATATTTTTGTTTGTGTGTACTAATTTTTTTAATTTTTGTTTATTTTTTAAGTTGGAATGAAAATAAGAGGGGAAGGCATGGCCCTGATATGTGTTATGAGCTAGTGGTGTTTTGATTTCTCTTGGCATGAGATTTGTTGCGATTCGATGGGTCAGTTTAGTTGTTAGTCAGAATTTTGATGTGTACCATAGAGCTTCTGACAAAACAGCCATTTCTCTTCTGAAATTTGTTGATACCAAACACGCATGTATTCTTTCTGATACTTGACTCTGCTGATTTTGCAAAGATTTCTTGCCGTTGAAATGGACCATTTTAGAGTTTTGTTGATTTTAGTATTTCTTGTGACCAGGTATTTATATAATTAACCTTGGCAAGACATGGGAGAAGCTCCAACTCGCAGCTAGGATAATTGTTGCCATTGAGAACCCTCAGGATATCATTGTTCAGTCTGCCAGGCCTTATGGTCAGAGAGCTGTACTCAAGTTTGCTCAATACACTGGCACTAATGCAATTGCAGGAAGGCACACTCCTGGAACATTCACCAATCAGATGCAAACATCCTATAATGAGCCTCGCCTTCTCATTCTAACTGATCCAAGAACTGATCATCAGGTTATTACCACTTTCGAAATTAGAAGTTGGAACTACTGGACAGTACTACTGTTGTATTGAGGGAGTATAGTGTTTCTAACTGTTAACTGCCATTGCCAAAGATGTTTTTATTCGGTTATGGGTTCGAATTGATCTCACTGTTTTTTCTTCCCTCTCTTGCCAGACTTTTTTCTTATGCTATTTAATTGCATGCAGCCCATCAAGGAAGGTGCTCTTGGAAATATACCAGTTATTGCCTTTTGTGACACTGATTCACCAATGCGGTATGTTGACGTTGGTATTCCTGCCAATAATAAGGGGAAGCACAGTATCGGTTGCCTCTTTTGGCTTTTAGCAAGGATGGTTCTGCAGATGCGGGGCACTATTCGGCCAGGGCATAAGTGGGATATAATGGTAAAACATTTGCTGACTTCATGAATTGAATGGTTGTTGTTTTATAGCTATTGTAGATTCATTGCGTTGCTAGATGTCTGAATTGCAAACGCCTTATTTCATTTGCTATTTAGTCGGAACAATTCTCTTTCGATGCAATTCCCTGTGCGAGTGCCTTGAATTTTGTTTTTCCTTGGAAGAAATTAGTCTTATTTTGGGGTGTCCTTCAAGTTCTTCAATAAGTGGATTTTATTTTTTGCTTCTTTGGTATTGTATAGGTGGATTTATTCTTCTATAGAGAACCTGAGGAGGCCAAGCAACAAGAGGAGGAAGAAGCTCCAGCTGCCCCAGAATATGCCATTGCAGACTTCAATGCTGCTGGTATTTCTAGTTTCCCTACTGATGGTGAATGGCCTGCTGCAGTTGAACAACCCTGGCCTGAGACAGTTCCACAACCTATCCCAGCAGCTTCTGCGAACTGGGCCCCAGAAGCTGGTAAGAATTATTGAATTAACTTTGGATGTGTGATAATGCTAGTCATATGTGTGATTCTTCTTGCAATGTAATAGGTACATAGCCATTCAAGAGAGAAACAGATTGGAATGCTAAAACAATCCACTAAAGAAGATGAATGTGTATACAGAAAATGCAAAATAACCCAGAGTATTAGAGAGACTCTGAAACTCTCCCAGCCCAATCCTAACCTTTTTCATGCCCCCTCTCATGATACCCTCCCTCTTTTATTAGCTATATTCTCTAGAATTTCCCTCCAATTCCTCACATGCTCTCTTTCTATGCCAACTCAGCACAATTAGTTACGTAAGAGTCACCCATTCCTCCTCTCTCAACTCTCATTTTAGTAATTATAATAAAGCCCAATTGTCACTAACTTGGTCCCTAACACAATGTTGGACTAAGTTCAGCTTTATCATTCAAACCGTTTATTGGTCTTACAAATCTTGGCATTTTTTCCCTCTTTCTTTTTATAAATTGCCTGCAAAATTGTCACTGGCATCCAATTTTGACAATGTTCTAGCAGTCATTTGCCTTTGCATTTTGCAATGCAACGGTTGTCTCTCTCCCATCCTGGCCAACAAAGATGGGTGAATCTCTCATGTTGTGATCATATTATGAGGCGCTCTATATAGATCCTGGCTTCTTGTTCAAATATATGTAATCTGTGTTTGACCAAAATTCCTCTGGCAGGTGATTGGGGAGAGCCTGTTGCAGCTCCACAACCACAAGCTCCACAACCACAAGTTTCTGTGCCTGCACCTGGAAGTGTCACCGCAACAGGCTGGGAACAGCTTTGAACAAGAGATTTTTTATTCTGCGATGTCTGATCCGTAGTTTTTCTCTTTCCTGGGAATTTCCCTTCCCAGATTATTTGCTAGGAAAGAAACATCTTTTACTTATAGTCTGATATTGAGTCTTCAGTTAAATTTTGTTTGTTGACATGTTGATGGAAAGTATATCAGATTCAGTATTTTAAGTTGTTTTGCAATTGGTCTTTTGGCAGTTTACTTGAATTGTGCATTCGACATGCCAATGAGTTAATCTTATGATATTGCTCTCGGATGACTGAAAAATAGCTTAGTATGAATTGAATGTTCAATTTTAATTGTTTATGCGTCATAAAATAAAAAATCAGTCGTTTATAAGACTATTGAGGATTTAAAATTTTATAAGGAAATATTATTGTGGTAAATTATACATATTCGATAATCTGTAACATCGATCATTTTATCTATGTTTGATGGATTGTGTGCGTCAGTCTGGTTTTGGTTAAGCTTATGAAAAGGGCTTAAACAATATAGATATAATTTTTCAGATGTGTTTTATCCACTTTAAAATTAACATATTGGCTTGTTCTTTCCTATGGGGTAATAACGCCATGGCCAAGATTCACCACATGACCTTTACTTGCTCAAAAGGGTTTGAGCAAACTCTAGGCTGTCGGGTAAAAGAGTGAACAGAATAATTTGTAATACAATGAGATATCAGAAGAGGTTAAGGGAATGATTAGTTTAGATTTTGGTAGAATTGGTTTTAAAATAATTGATGTTGAAAAAATTGATTTTAAAAATTAATTTATATTTTGGAAAGATGTTAGAAAAGTGAGTTTAGAAGAATTGATGTGAAATGAAAAAGTAAAAAACTAATATTTTTCACTTTTATTAGAATTAATTTTATTGAAAGTAAAACATTTTTATAAAAGGTAAAATATCAAATCAAACCATTTTAATTTTTTCGAACACACTTTTTCAACTCAACGTGTTAAATTCAAGTGTCCAAACAAGTTGTAAGGTGGTGTTTGATATGTAAAAATATTTTCTATTTTTATTTTCTGAAAAGGGTTTCCATATTTAGATTTTTAAAATTAAGAAAATGCTTTGGTTTATAAAAGTATATTTTATTTTCAATTGGGAAATGAATGAAAATATGTTTGGTATGTTTATTTTTAAAGTGTAGCTTTTAGAATCAAATTTAAAATGATAAAGTTATATTTGATACTAAATAATGAAAAATACATAGTTGATTTGTATTGGTTTATCTACTAAAAGAATTTATAAAATATTTCCTTAAATTGCTCTCTTTTGAGTTATTTTTATTATAATTATCAATTATCATGACGTATTTGTACGTGGATAAAGATTTAAATGATATGGTGAATATTATTTTATTCCTTATTTAAAAAGTTGCTGGAATTTTTTTCTATATTTTTTGTTATGATAATATTAATTAAATATTGTAAAGGAAACTTCCATTGCAATAATTACATGTAATATATATATATATATATATATATATATATATATATATATTAAATATATTTGATTTTTGAGTAAATTATTGTTTTGTATATAATTCACCTATTAAGCGTGTGGTATTATTTTTTAATTGATAGAAAAATCAATTTTGTAATTTGTTAGAGATTGAAAGACAAAGCAATAATATAATTTTAAAGGGGCACTTTTAATAGCCTACAAAATCACTTTAAAGACAATTAGGGAATGACTTAGGATGAAAAAAATACCCGCAAAGATGGATACCCATGGGGACTACCTATGATGAGAATGGGTACAGGGACTAGTTTGACAGGGATAGGGTTCCTGTTTATTAAACGGGACAAGGGCGCAGGTTAAGGTTCCATTCCATGGAGACCCGTTAAATCTCCATAAGTATAAGTTTACGGTAATAGGGTTCTCGTTTATTAAACGGGACGAGGGCAAAGGTTAAGGTCCACATTTCATGGAGACCCGTTAAATCTCCATAAGTATAAATTTACGTAAGTGCCTTTATATATATATATAATATCCCAACTTTCATATTCCTAATTGTTTTAAACTAGATCTACATAATGTATTTTATTTTTAATTTTGACCTTGGTAGATAATGATCAATAGATTATGAATATTTATGAGTGTCTTATTCATGTTCAAGAGTATTCTTTAGACATTTTTCTCCTTTTTATATTATTTTTAATTATTTATAATAAATTTGCGGATACACACATGAATTTGAATCTCCACAAAGAGTGAGGAATGGGGACTCGATATGGGGATAGGGATAGAGACGAGAGACGGGCATATCTCGTTCCCACCATTGTCATATCTAGATATGACCTGTGCTCTTGTTGCTAAAGTGTGCTCTTGAAAGGAAAAGAAGGTGCCTTTGTCTCAGTTTGTTTTGAAAAAAAAAAGAGTTGAAACAAATGCATCCAAAATTTTATTTTGAAGGGTCTGGGGAGGTGCATCTAGCTAGACATGGACCAGATTTTTCTGATCCAAATTCTGCGGGTCATCAATTGGAGATATGAATCCAATCAACATGTTACACAAGAGGATGTTGAAGTAGGAATGGATTGTGAATATTTCTCATAGTTGCCGGGAGGGGAACCAAGGTGTTGATAGAAATTTGGATGATACACATCAGATCTTATTTTCAACGTTTGGATGAGCCTCTGGTCAGTCTAGGCTAATTTTGCAGTTTTCAAGATATTACCATATTAATTGCACATGTTACGTTTGTGATTTGATAGATCTTCTCAAATACCACAAATAGTTCCACTAAACAATATCTTTGTCAAAAAATAAGGTCAAGCCAAGCTTTCATTGTGCTAATGTTGAGTTCCCACCTAGCGGGACAAACCATGATTAGTGTAGAACTTTTCTACTAAGATTAGGGGTTAAAGTAAGCCACGCCGTTCATTGAAGGCCTTCAGTGTGCCTGCATTCGGTTTAATTTGGTCTAACCTATTTAACAAATAAGTTAGGTTTAAGTTTTTAAAATATTTTTTTAATTCTACATACCAGACTCCAGATAATAAAAATAATCGATCAAGCCTAACAACTTGGTCAATATTATAATTTAAAAATACAATGATAATAAAAATATTTTAATCTATTTAAAATTATACTTTTATATTTAATTAATAAGCCTTTAGTTAATTTAAAAATATTTTTTATATATTTAGAAGTCCTTTGATTTATTTGAGAGTTAAACATTTTGGATTTTTCAAAAATGTTGGGTACATTACTTGACCTCCCTTGAGGTGAGGTGAAATTGACCTAACTCCCTTGAATTTGTAAAATCATTGCACTGATATCCTTTTTATCGTATACTGAATAATACATTTATGGGAGATCAGTATTAACTGGACAAATAGAGGAGAGTTAGGTGAATTTCACTAAACCATAGAGGAGATAAGTATAATTGCCTACACATTTTATAATCAAATAGACTTTGAAATAGGTTTTCAGGTCAG
The DNA here is from genome assembly GCA_031216125.1 of Dalbergia cochinchinensis. Classification (NCBI taxonomy): domain Eukaryota; kingdom Viridiplantae; phylum Streptophyta; class Magnoliopsida; order Fabales; family Fabaceae; genus Dalbergia; species Dalbergia cochinchinensis. Next base: position 31,379,143 of record CM062374.1, on the reverse strand, counting down.
AGTAGGCATTCAAGAAGGCCAGTTAAGGCCACGAAAAAGGCCTATATCAAGTAACAGCCCAAGCTCAGCCTATCTTTTAACAATATAGGCTAGGTCTACTTAAATCAAAGCCCAGCCTAGTCTACTCTGTTTCCACCCCTAACTAAGACAATTCTAGGCTTATGTGTAAGAATAATAATACACTTAAGAATCATCTTTCACAGTTCCATCATTCTGGTTTTGTTCTGAACACCACATCTAAGGATGCATTTCTTTGTTCACTTTTCCCAAAATGCAATGTGTTATATTATTTCATCAAATTGGAGACAATGTAATAGGAATAGATATAACACTCAGAAAATCAGAACCAAAGGACAAAATGAGAATGTGAAAGCTATAATTCAGACAAAAACATTAAGGTACGGTACAAGGAGTATTATAGTAATGTATTTCATTTAGTAGAACAAGACATAATTGTTATTATTATTGTTGTCTCTAGGAGTGTTCATGACCTGGCTCGCCCTGCTAACAAAACCCGAAGCATTTTGGTTGGGTTTGGATCCTTAAGTTTGACCTAGTACACTTTTTGGACTGAATTTGGGTCATATTTTGAGTTGGTCCAATCTGGTCCAAAGTCAAATAATCATTTTAAAGTTATTTTTTCTAATAATTACTAATAAATTATAAGATTTTATACTTCAAATAATACATTTTAAATAATTTGATATAATTTTTGTAATCATATAGTTTATTTTGAAATATATATTGTAAAATATCTCATGAATTTTGTTTTACTAGTAAAATTTTATAATGTCAAAATTTTATAATATTACTATGTATAATATCAAAATAGATTATTCAGACTTGGGTCAACCTGGTTTGACGCGGTCATTAATCAGGTCGTTGTCAAGTTGATCTTGGGCTCTACAAAATGGCTCAGTCTAAAAGTCAGGCCATGTTTGAATTTGATCAAACTTGAATCGACCCGTCCTTTGTGCATCATTGGTTGTACGCTAATTACTTTGTACAATATACAAAAGTTAGCCAATAATAAAATACGTGGAAAAACTTTGCCAATAATGTATTTTTTATATTTTTAGTTATATAAACATTTTATACATATGTTTTATTTTTTTAAAAAAAGAAAAACATTTGAGGAAAGGAGGCAAGCCCCTACTTACCCCTCTTGTATTGATCCTGGAATAAATCTTTAATTCATTTTAAATGTATTTATGGATAAAATAAATTATCAAAATAAATATTATAAAAATCCTCAATATAATCTCTATTCGCATCCTTATAGACATTAAAACTTAAGAAAGTATTATTATAATGTTTGACATTTATGGCTTTTAGGTGGCGTTTGGTAATTCTCTTTGGACAGTAGAGACAGATACAATAAAGGCAGTGGAAATAGAAATATAAAAAATATTGTCTCTGTATCATGTTTGGTTGTGAAGTACAAGATATGATAATTGTCTCCGCATTTTATTTGGTAACACGGGAATAATATAATAAATACATGATAAAAGACATATGGACCTCTGCTGAACCGTTGATGATTGACGTTGACCGCCACTTTCCGGCAGCCTGACCATTGTCAGAGGTTGTTACCTAAGGGGTGTTATTGAAAAAAATAAATAAATTTCTGTCTCCGTATCCTATCCCTACTTTTTGAAGGGATAAAAATACAGAAAATTTTTCTATCCCCGTACCCTATCTCCACCATCAAACATCTTTCTATCCCTACTGTCCTTGTATTTCCTGTCCTAGAATAGTAAACAAACACTACTTTGAAAATCACGAGAAGAGTTTATTTTCTCAGCCAAAGGAAAGAAAAGACATTAAAAAGATAATTTGTACCAAATTACAAATTTAAATGTAGAAATATTGTTATAACCCGACTTGAGAACATGACCAGTACGTGGGGGTTTAAGTCCTCACATAAGCCTCCAGAGTAGCGTATCCCTCTAAATACATGAAACAGCATAATTTTTATTTTTAAAACATAAACAATTCTAACTCATTATCAATTTCTCTATTCAAAACATAATATCTGAACTTGTAAAATTGATGTATTTTCATAATATATAACTCTGGAATTTGGTTTAATACTTGAAAATTGAATCATAAGTACATGTCTAACTCGTTACATAAATTTTAATCACAATCTACAATTCTAAACCATTACTTGAACTTTGCAAATCTCTCTCTCTCTCTCTCTCTCTCTCTATATATATATATATATATATGTATATGTATATATTACACACTCATAACTCTAAAAGTAAATACATAATCTTAAAACAAAATGCATGACTCAAATCTTGCCTGCATATCTATTGGAGCACTCTAATTATAACATAAACCTAACCTAAGCCTTACTATAAAGTAAAGCTCACCATTGGAAATGGCCGTGTCTACTAAAGCAGAAACTAAGTACAAACTGAACCTGCAACTGTGAGGAGGAAGGGAAATAGGTGAGTCAATAGACGCATTGAGTGAATTCTCATCTATCACCCACATGAGACAACAACAGCCATACATATTGTAAACATGCAATTGGCCAAAAACATTTTCACTATTATGGACGTAGCTATACTAGGAAAGAGATTTACAATTTCATAATTAGCAAATCATGTAATCCTAAAAAGCGATATAAATTATTCTAAGGGAGTTAAGGAAGAAATAGAATTCTAAGCAAATTATAAAAGGTGATACTTAGTGCCTCACAAACATGAGCATCTCTCTGATAGCAAATGGTCCCTCATGAACCACGTCCTTCTTGGACAAGCTATGGGCACCTTACTACATCCCATCTCTATACTTTGGAAAAAGGGTGATTGCCCTTTATAGGCAATATGGTATACCAAGATTAACAAGATAACTGCCATGAACTCACAGTTTTGTTTCTCTCTAATTCATATTTCAAAACTAACTTGCAATTAAACTAAATAAATCTGAAAGCTTTTAAAACTCTTAAAATTTTGAAAGCTCTAGATTCACATAATTCTAATAATCTAACTTTAGTATAACTGTGGCTATACAATCATGCACAAGGGATCACTAGCTTGTAGGCATCGTAATTTCAAAAGTGAATATGATATGTATCTAACAATTATTTTGAATCATACTGAATTATGTACTTTTAATATCATAAAAACTTGAAATTCTAAGTCATATCTCAAGCTATCATACTTTCATAAACTTGAGAACTCTAATATCATATTTCAAAACAATGAGATTCATAATGGTGATAACTCTGAAATCATAATAACATATGTATTCATAAAGCTAAATCATACTCTGTTCAATATTTTTCCAATATATCTTAACTAGATATTTGGAAAACATAGTCTGAAATTCCAAATCTTGAAAACAAAGTAATATCATAAATTCATAAAAACCTATTTCACTCTTGAAAACAAAGTAATATCATAAATTCATAAAAACCTATTTCACAACTTTGGCAAACTTACTAAATCATATATTTTCCAATAAATCCTTTCATGAGCATATAAAACATTTTTATGGCATACAATAATTCAAATCATAGTCTCATAGTTTTCTAAAACATATTTTTCATGTTATAGTAAAAAATTATGAGTCTCGCTAGCTTAACACAACATATAAAATCATATCCTATACATATTTTCATCTTTAATTTCATGTTTAACAATCACAAAATGTAAAAAATAATCATAATGATTGAAAATAAAGTCATGAGTTTGAATTCACCATTTAGGGCTGGGAGTGTATGTGTATTGTCAACTTGACCTTGAAAGCTTGGAATGATACCAACAACTGCCATAGAGCTACATTGACATATGAATAATCTATAACAACTTTAATATAACTCTATGAACAATGGGAGAGCACCCAAACTTGGCAACATGTAAGAAATAAGAACATCCATAGCATAGAGGAGGAAAAAAGCAGAAGTATCTAACATAAATCATAGCTAAATCCTTACCTTGTAGCTTGGAGAAGATAGGATTGAATGAGGTTGAGAGTGGGGAGGTAGAAGAGAGAGTTGGGGTTTAGAGTTTCTATTTTGGAGGTTGAAACCTTGGTAAGGGAGGTTTTAAAAGGGTTGGGGCCTCTGAAATCGAAACTATGTTTATTTGGCACTATTCTAGCATCAAAGATCCTTGCCAGACGAGCTTGTGAGCCTCACTTGGCGAGCTCACCAAGTTCCAAAATCCCCCCCAGAAAAACAGCCTTTGCTAGGCGAGACCTCCAGCTCTAGAATTACCCATAGTAAAACATGCTTCAACAGGTGAGCTTATGGTCCTTACTTGGTGAGAGCACCAAATTTTAGAGAAAAATCTTGCATGTAGGGCTCACCTGGCAAGGGAGCTAGCTAGCCTAGTGAGCACGCTGACAGCAGCAGGCCTGTTTTTGCAGTTTTCATGACTTTAGTGGTTTTGGTAACTTTCTAGCAATATGGGTAGGTCATGTGGACCCTAAGGCCATACTAGACTTATCTAGTGACACGTGGATCGAGGTATTACAATTAGTGCCAGTTAGTAGCAATGAAGGATTAGAAGACAGGGAGGCAGAACATGTTACCCGAGTTCAAAGGAATAGGTCACATTCCTAAGCCTAGCCTATGCTTCAAGATCGGCCTAGTCACTATTCATCATTGAATCCGGAAGTGATGCATCCAACAGATTTTGAAGGTACCGGTGATGATTTAGGTGCTGTATCTGGTAGCATGGAATTTGAATGGTAAATAGAGTTTCATGTTGAGCAGCTATTTCATGACAAAGATGCTATAACATTTGCTATTAAAAACTACAACATTTGAAGATTTTATGAGTTTAGAGTTCAGGAGTCGAACCATGAAATTTATTATGGCAGGTGTGTGTAGTTTGGCGTTGGGTGTAAATGGGCTAAACAAGTGTCATATAGTCAAAGAAAGAAAATATGGATTGTTTAGAAGTATAATGGGCCACACACATATGCCTTTGCTTTATAATTGCAACACCATCACCAATTGGATAGTAATGTCATGTGCCACTGCATACTCGCCATGGTGAAAGCAAATGCGACAATATCCATAAAGGTATTGCAAAGGGACATGGCAAAACTCTACACTTAAACCTAGGCACTACTCCATTTTTAAATTTAAAAATAAAAAATATACCCTATCAATAAGGATGGCATCAATGAGTGACCTCATATGCAGTAATCAAGCTTTATCTAGATTGTCTTCTTCAATAGTCCTGACCACCTGAGCACGTAGGAACTTGTAACTTATATATAATGTGCAAGAACAGATCTAACATAAAAATAAAGATATAACATAGTAAATTACCTCCTAGCTAGGGACTATCTGACCTCATAATGTCTGGTTGTTCAGAGTGTCGGGATCTGGTAATAAGCCCATGACAATAGTAACCCGGTACAACCTCCAAGTTCCATCACCTCATGATAGCTCTCTCAACACAAATAGCGGTATGAGGTCGTCAACACTGTAGAGCCCCATCTCGCCAACACTGTAGAGCCCTATCTATGTCTCTTGCATGAGTGAAAATCTCTCAAGTGTTGCAGCTGCTTTATGTGAACTTGGGAGCTAGATTTGTCAGTCATCAAAAGCCAACCAATTAGCTGGATTATGTAGGTCCGAGTGTGCTGCTACATAACTAAATCAGATTGCCTAGACAAATCATAATCCTTCTGAAATGCATGCTCAAACCATGATAGGTTACTCTAGAACTTGATCTTTGTCTAGGGTGGTGTAGATCCTCGAAGCTCTTCACACGAAGCCGATATATCTATCCTTTGAAGAGTCCACTACATAATTATACAGCCAGTAACTAGTAACCCATCCACTCAAAGCCTTAGATTAAACGCGGCATCCTCTAGCATAATGGTGCACTCTCTATAGGGAAGGTGGAAGGTATGTGACTCCAAGCTCCATCTCTCAATAAGTGCACTACACATGGCACTATCATACCCGAAGTGCCCAATGTGGCAAGCCTCCAAAAACCCAGCTAACTCCAAATATGGCTGCATGCGGGGACATGGAGGCGCCACAGGCCCAACATACCTAGGCTTTAACACTCGATCAAGTTGTATTAATTTGCTAAAAAAATAAAATACTAATTTATAATGCTAAATAATTATTAAGGTAATGTAAATTAGATTATCAACTTTAATAATAATTAAACACTAACATAGACTAACAGAGATAAATATTTAGGTCCCTGAACAAAATAGATTAATTAATTAATCATCCTCTAATTACAACTTTTAATGTACAATTATTATCTAATTACAAATCCTATTAATCCTAAATTGCTTCCAATTATTACTTAGTTACTTAATTACAAACCCTAACCAAACTCTAAGTCCTATTGCCAACTCTAAATTGCAAACCTACCTGTGATACCTGAGGTACACGTGTCAGTAGATTTCTTTTTTCATACAGCCTTAGGGTCTCCCGAAACCCACCCATGTTGTTGGGTCCTGAATTTTGCTAAATCTGGATCCTACACCTCATTGGAGGGCTATATGTTAGAGCCACTTTCTTGGGATCAAAAGTCTCAGTAATGGTTCCAAGAGGAAAATAAGTTAAAGAGTGATTTTTAATGGATTTTATGAAGCTTTTAAATGTTTCATTTTTATCTTATAAGTTTAGAAAATCCTAGCGATTTTTGGATTTGAACTAAAATCCAAAATTTGGTTCTTGATTTGTTGCGATTCTAATTTTTTTAATGATATTTATTTGAATCCAAATGGAGGGTATTTCCTTATTTATATTTATGTTTTAAAGTTAACAGAGAGTAAAATAAATGAGAACATCAACTTAAATAAGTGAATATTGAGACAAGCCAGATGCCAGGAGCATCCAAAGGTTCTGAACCAATTTTACTGTGACCACTATAGCTGTCATAGTGTGGGAAATAGGGCAGTTTTAGGATCTAAAGACCGCTATAACTGTCGTAAGTGTGTTAACGGGGCCATGGGGAATGCTTAGACCTCTATAACGGTGTCAGTGAGGTAGAAATAGTGCCAAAATAGTGTTGTTCTACTTGTGGATCCCTCCCCTTTTATATGAAGCCTTCTTCCCTTCGGGTTTCATTCAGAAACTGTGAACCCTTCTCCTCTTCCATTTATTTTTCTCTCTTTCTCTTAAATTCACTACAATACATCATTCCCAATCATTAAGGTATGATTAAGTTGATAGATTTTATCTTCGTTCTTCCTATTCTTCCATGTTCTTAGTATGGATTATTATTTTCTCTCATTGTTGTCAAGTGGGGGTGCTCTCCCAATGTTATTAGAGTTATATTAGAGCTATCTAGAGGTTATTATAGATTAATATAGAGTTTATGGTTGTTCTATAGCAGTTACTAGTGTCATTCCAACTCTCCAAGTCAAGTTGGTGGTGCCCATATACTCCTGGCTCCAAACGGTGAGTGGATTCAAACTCATGACCTTATTATAGCCATTATGACTATATCCAAACTTATGATAACTGTGCAATGTGAAATTTGAGATGAGAAAAAGTATAAAATCTGATTTTACATAATTATGTTGTCACAACATTCTCGGAGGACACCGCGATGAAGATGACAACCGATTTTAAAAATAAAATAAAATGGGAGTTGCCACCAACTTTTATTATGTCTAAAATTGGAAAACTTTATGATTTGCAAATTGATCTTTTGAAAAGATTTGAGTCTGGGAGTCTAATGATGATTAGGAATGGTGAAAACTTAATCTCACTGCATCCCTAATACATCCATATAAATACGGTTATTCTAGAACTCATTATGCAAATTAATTATAATTTTAATAGTTATTTTTCCCCAAAAATTGTAACAATTATACAAGAACAGAATAAAAGAAAAGAAAATTAAATTAAAAGAGAACACAATTTGAAAAATTAATTTTAGCTTTATAGTTGTTGGCTACGCCGATGTATCCTTTGGTGCAATGAGAAACTCAAAGCCACATTGTTATTGTAGAAAATGATTCTGTGTAGATATATTTTAATTATGAAAGAGAAAAAAAATTTGTTAATTGATTTTATTTGTGAAAAGGCTTTTAATTGGATAAAAAAAAATAAAGACAATCTTTTTTATGTCTTTTTTTTAAGCAAAATCCTAAAATCTAGACAAATTAAAAAACTTTTCTTTTTCATATTTTTTTTAGATTTTTAAATCAAGACATAAAACCCGAAAACCAAAAAAATAAAATAAAAGTTTTGACTTAAAACTGAGCTAGCCCAATAAGCCAAAAGGAAAAACGAAACTGTTCAACAAAATAATAAAATAGAAAGCCGACAACCCAAAGAGGCATTACAAATTAAATCAAAACAAACTAATAAAAATAAAAATAAAAATAAAAATAAAAAAATGAAACTGACCAGGAAAACAAAAATAATAAAGCCAAGCTAGCCCAATAAGCCCAAAAATGAAACTAACTAAAAAAAATAAAAAAATAAAATAGAAGCCCATAACCCACAGAAACACTAAAAAAAACAAAACTAATTAACACATCCCTAACCACACATGTCCTTCACTCTCACTACCACACACATACACACATGTGTCTCTCATCCTCATCAACACACACACACACACACACACACACACACACACACACACACACACACACACACACTCAGAACACTTCTTCGCTCTCACTAACATATACACTCAAACACAAACATAAACAAGAAAAAGAGAGAAAGGGAACGAAACGGGGAGAGAGAATGAGAGAGTATCGCGGAAGGGAGGACCACAGCGATGGCGGGTTTCAGGGCGATGTGGTCCTGGCTTTCGTGGGGAAGTAGGGGCATGGCAATGCTGGGTAGAGCGAGGCTCATTGTGGAGGGAGGTTAGCTCGCGAGGATGATGGCAAGCGAAAAAAGTGCCGGCAGCCCTAGGTCCAAGGGGGAAACTTCGTGGCCGTTCCAGAGGCAGGTGGGTAGTAGAGATTGCGGCCAATAGAGAGAGGGGGCGGCGAAGATACATGCAAGGGTGACAATGGTGGTTGACGCTCTGGCAGAAGTTGGTTCAGTGTTCACGGGGAGGGGAGGTTGTTGGTGGCTATGGCAGTCATGTGTTGTTGATGATGATAAGGCTGCGGTGGTGGTGGGATGGGAAGACCGTCGCGACCTCTTTCCTCTTTTCTTTTTATTTTTTTATTTTTTATTTTTTTTATGATGATGATGATACTATTGCTGCTGCTATTACCTTGTTCTTTCCTATTTGGTGCTGGATTGAATTGTTGATTTCTACTTGAGTCCTCCCTGCTGGTTTGTTGATTTCTCTCTCTGTGTGTCTTGATGAATTGGACAATGTATTGTTATTGGATTTTGCATCCTCTTTTGTTGGTTGTTGCCAATGAGTATATATAGCTGTATGTGACAAATTCTTTTATTGATTTTTACTTCGTCCCCCATCTTTTCACAGCTTGGCAACTAAGGGAGCCCATCTATTGCAATCAGTAAAGGGCAGCAGCGCATTGCACTTGTTACTGACTTGATCTGATCTGCATCAAGCATTTTTACTTTTTATCATTGTTTTTCCTTTTTGATCAAATGGGTGTATACTTTCTGTCATTTCCATTTTCACATTGCTCGTGTGTGTAGCTTAGCAGGGAATGAATAATATATTTTTGTCCCGAATCATTACTCTTCTGTTAATGATGGAAGCATGGTTCCTCAGCCTTTTGATTTGTTTTTATTATCTCCATATTGATGTACTATCATTTCTGTCTGTCCAACTTTTATTATTATTTTTTTTAACGGATCAACAAAATATGAGCTATAACAAAATAAAATTTGTTGGGCTGGTTAAATTTTTTGTTTTTTATTTTTTATTTTTGAATCGAGGAATAGGTTGAAAAAGAATTAAAACAGGCTAGTTAAACATTTTTTATTCTTGAACATAAAGAACAAAAATATCCAGACAATATATGGTGTTCACATATGTTAAGCTAGAAAAATTTTGATTTTGATGATAACCTGAAAGAATGAGTTTTATAAAACCATGGGATCATGATTGCTATGTTGTGTGTTATGGAAAATGTTTTACATGGTTGAGAAAGGATTGATTAAGAAGTATGTTTTGTAGTATGTTTGCTATTTTACCAAATATGTTTTATAAGCTTATGATATCACTATATTTATTTTATAAGATATTGGATTTTAGACTATGTTTTTAGAATGTTAAGTTTAATTATTATGTTTTAAGATTTCAAGTTATGCTCATAGGATGCTCAAAATCAGATGTTCATATAAATGGAGCTATGTTGAGTAAAGTATGATTTATCTTTATGAAGAAATATGTTATGACAGTTTTAGAGCTTTCATGGTTTAGAACCCCAGTGCCTTAGATTATGATTTTAGAATTATCAAGTATATAAAAATAGGCTAGTTTATAAAATGAATTTAGAACTTCAGTTTTATGGTTTACCAAAAGATACAGACTTCAGTATAATTCTTAACAGCTACCAGATATATATTCTATGGGCTTGAGGTTGGGTTGCCTACAATAGGTAATTCCTTGGGCACAATTTCATAGTTATAGTGTCACGACCTGATTTAGATCGTGACCGACACGTGAGGGAAACTGGTCCCCACGTAAGTCTCGTGATTTCTGTAACATCCCTAAATTCATAAATAAGATAAATATCGATTAATGCTAATTAGCAATTAGATAAAATAGGGCAAAAACCAAGAGAAGGACGGTCAGCTTTATGAAACATAACAAATATTATTAGAATATTCAAGTATTTCTAGAGAAAAATGCAAAGAATTACAAAAATGCCATCATTTAATAGAAATAACGAAAATACCCTTGCTATGTAAAGGAAATTACCAAACTACCCTTGCTTTATTAGTAAATGACAAAGATACCCTTACTCTGTAAATAGAATTACAAAAATACCATTGTCATTGTATAATTACAAAAGTATCCTTGTCTTAGTTAAAGAAATTACTACAATGCCAATTACAACAATGCCATTGCACAAATCCCTAGATTTGCCTTTAGGCAATAATGAATCTAAGCCATTGAATTAAGATGACAATACAATAATTCAACCACATACATCATACCCATTCTTAATCACATACATGCACATAGATAATCTCATGCTAAAAAAAAAATAAATTAAAAACACTTATTAAAGCATAAGATCACATATGTAAATCTATGATGCATACATACATTAAAGGTTAGAAATTTTCCACTAACAACATTTTTTGCATAAAACATGGAACATGTTTGCATAAAACATGGAGCATTTTCATCCCAAAATTAAGCTAACATGTTTGCATAAAACATGGAGTGTTTTCATCCAAAGTTTGGCCAACATGTTTCCATAAATCATGCTCCAAGAATTAATTCTCTAAATGTTTCTTGTCTTGATCCTTCCACTATAAATACTCTTCAAACTCTTTTCCATTCCTTACATTTCCAAAACACAAAGAGGCCTTACCATGCTTTGCAAGAGATACATTCTCTAGCTCTTGTAAAATACATATACTTTTACTAGTTTCCAAGCCTTAGAAACTCCTAAGTGCTCTTTCTTTCTTATTTCTTTTCTACCATTCTTCTTATGTTCTCCTCTTCAAAGATTTCTCTTAATCCTCTAAACCTTATTTAAACACTTAAATTCTAAACTCAAACCTTCACTAGCTCTCATAAGAGTTACAATCTTTAACTCTGGTGAGAAATATTTTCTTAAGCACTCAAGTTCAAGTCAAGATTCAAGGAGGGTCATCCACTCCAAGGACTCTTGCATAAGCTCAAGAAAGAAGAGAAGGACTCTTTTTAGACCCTACATAAGGAGGTAGGAGTTTCTTCTTTATTTGTTCAATCATTATTGGCTTCTAACCATGGATAGAATGCCTCAACCTTGATTATTGTCAAAAGTTTTGAATGATTATTTGTAAAATATATTTTTAGATAGCACAATATATTCTATTATGTTCTTACTTGCCTATGATGTTATCATACTCAAATATAACATAAAAAGATAGTATGTGAAACTTGATTTTTTAATAAAATTACTAAAGACATAAAAATGGTAGGTGCTTTGGAATTTCTGGTTGATTCTGGCAGCAGGCACTTCGGAATGTAATGATCATAAAATATGAAGTATCCCAGAAATAAAAACATTTTTATCATAAACTAGACTCATTATAGAAGACTCTCCAAAAGAATCACCCAAAGCGGAGTTCTCTAGCTCAAGATATAAATTTTCAAAGCTAAGCCAAAAAGCGAAACTCTACATACGACCTTGCATAGTAAAATAAGTGTAACTCACTATATAAAAATCCAAATGGACTGATTTCAACTCCTTAGGAAAGCTAACACATAGAGAAACACATCTATGTATGTTATACATAATGCTTGCACCGTAAATATAGAATGAGAAATAAATTTTAAGGACACTGTCTTTGTGAGAGTGTAGTTTGGAGCCAGTTACGCTAAGGAAAGACTTGGTATTTAAAGCGTGTCCATTGTGACTACCTCTCTTTCTGGGAACCCTCCTGTACACGGATTACGTTGAATTACACTAAAACTTAATGAATTAGGAATCTAAAACTACCTTTTCTAGTGAGATAACAAGTATATAGAGCTACAAATTTTTTCTCCTAAAAGATGTTAGAAACTGAAATAGAAGATTCAAGTCTTGTAAGAAAACTTAAATATTTAAGTAGTAATAATCTTCAAGAGGAAATATATATATATATAAAAAAGTCATAGGGGAGCTTTAAAATATGTAAAGAATATTTAATAATATTTTAAAGTGCATTAATGTATTACTAAAAATTAAGTGTACAAAGAAGACTAAGAGATTCTATATAAGATCTTATATAAGTCTATCTGCTAAATACACCTTAACATGAATACTATTTTACCATGAGACTTAGTATGAAATGTCTACTATTTGATATAAGATTGTGTATGAAATGTTTCTATGATATCCAAGCTGATATATAGTATTATGAATATATATTGATGAGTTATGAAATGATAAGAATGGATGATTGATTGTACCATGATTTATTTATGATTGCATGATTATTTTCACTCAATGAGAATAAAAGTAAAGCCTGAAAAAGTAGCAATGATAGTCTGCAAAAGTGGACTTCAGCTAAGCTCACGGCTTAACCCCCTATACCGTTGAGATCACGACGCGGAGAAAACCAAAAGGTTATGGCGACGGCCCGCGGTATGAGCTCATTACCCTTTAGGGTGGTCTAAGGCATTGATGTATTCATCCGTGAGTAATTATGAGACATGTCAATAAAAGAGGATAAAGTGTCATGCATGAATACTACTAGTAGAAATGCTTGTATGATTACAAAAAGGATGCATGAAATCATTAAGTGATGTGTTGACTTGTAATTGATGAGTTAAGTTAGATATGTATGACTATGCTAATAAGAATAGTTTAAAGTAACTCTACCTCATTAATCACGTTTACGAATCTTGATAAATGAACCTTTTTGTCCATCACTTTGTAAACAAACCAGTATTTGGAGTGACAATGATGACACGATCGATACCAAGTTGAAATTCCCTCTTGAGAAATCCATTTCTCACTCTATGTATGTTTCCGTTGTCACCACCGGATCTTGATGGATCCCAACTATTCGAGAAGGGGGAAGTCTCGCTTCCCTGAGTAAAGATGCACGGAGTCTAGGGAGCTAGAGAGAAAAACCACTACTAGGCTAGCCTCAGATTAGACATCTGATAGGTTAAGAACCACTACCACCACCTCTGTAGTAATCTATGCTAGAGATTTTTACTTTTCCCTTGTTGCTATTAAGTATCTTTGTATTTTCTTCTATGTACTATTTTATGAGATGTATCAAAAGCCAGTAATGTATTTACTCATGTAGGTGCTACTATGTAAACTCATGTTGGTAACAATGATATTACTGCTCAGTAAACTTCAATGTTAGAAATTATATTAAATCGGAACTATGGCGCACATATTATTCACATTTCAGGCTTAATTTTTAAAAGTAGATTTGTATAAAAAAAAATTACCCCTATCTTCTTATCATTAATTTAAAAATAAAATTGATTAAAGAATATAGGTAACAGCTAATAGAGTCCGGGTCTATTAGGGTGTTACAATTTCTGTACCGTACTATATGCTTACTATAATTCATAAAACATGATTTGATAATTTTTCAGATTAATTATAAATCCTTACTATTGGTAAAATAGACTTTTTCCTCATAAGTAAATAGCATAATTGTTGCTATAATATACATCTCAACTGAGTAATCATATACAAAATATCTATGGGTGATATGCTGTGAAATACAAGAATCATGGTAAAAATCAAAATGCAAAATAAACTATATACCGTCCGGGATCTTGCCCGTCACAACACTGGAGCACATCTACCATGAACAAAAGTACTAATGCTTTGCGCCAAAGCACAACTCACCCAAACTGAAGAAAACTACTGCTGAAAAGGTGGAAGAGGAGGATCCTGAGCTACGTCTGTATCTGTGGAAAATGAAGAGGAAATGGGTGAGTTTTGAAATCAAAACTCAGTGAGTGGATCCTCACTCATAACCGTACATGGGACATGAAAAACATAATACATAAATGATGGTAAAATACAACATTTATAAACAGTTCTATTTACTTTACATATTAATTATAATCATTAAAATTTCAAGAATTACGCAAGAGAACAGAGTGCTCATCAACTATAGAGAGGGTGCTAAGTCCCTGGCGGACAAAACCCCTAGCTAATGTGATCTTTTCGGTCCCTGGCGAACCATGTCTCTGGTGGATAGATCTAACTCAAGATAAATTGCCCCTGGCGGGCCTTGGTATACCAAGGTTAACGGAATAACTGCCTTTAACTCACAGTTCTGTTCCTCTCAGTGACTCTTTCTATACTAAAAGCTCTGAATATCAAAAGGGGAGTTCTATGTTTCTAGTTCAACACTTATCATTTCTAGCATTTGTAAATTCTTAAATCTCAACTCGTAAATCATAGCAATTCTCATCTATTTATAATCAAATCAATTTTACGAATTTAATCATATGAAGCTTTTTATAAAATATATATGGTCCCATGCGGTTCTAAAATCATATTTTCATGCATAAGTTCAAACAAAGCTTTTCTAGTGATATATATATATTTTTCATGAAGTCATATCATAGTAAAATCCATTTTAAATCCCCTAAATGCTTCGTAATGCTAGAAAATAATAATGTAATGACCAAACTAAGGCTATGAGCTCAAACTTACTCACCTGGAGGGGTAGAATGTGAACCGCCAACTCCCCGGAGACTCCGAAGAGGAGGAATGACACCAACGTTTGCCATTAAAGCCATAAAACTCTAAATTAGTCTCCGTTAGCCTCTAGATTACTCAATACAACTCTAACAATATTGGGGGAGTACCCCTGCTTAACAAAAATGGAGACAAACCACAACCCAATCACCAAGATATGAAATGGGAAGGAAAGGAACAATAAATGCCCATAAATCTTACCTTTGATCTCTTGGGAGGGAAAGAAATGGAGTGGATTTGTGAGAAAGGAGTGGGAGAGGGAGTTTGGAGAGGTAGGGCTCGAAAATAGGGGAAAATTTCCGAGTTGGGGTGTTTAAATAGGGGTTGAGAGTCTCACCAACGCGAAACGACGCGTTTTGTACTCTTCGGGCACTGTTCACACCGCTATAGTAGTGTATGACCGCTATAGCGGTCCTGCCATCACCTATGACTGCTATAGCGGTCTCCAGGGAGTGAAACAACGCTGCTACCCCCATACATGACCGCTATAGCGGCCCAAAACCGTTATAGCGGTCTCCAACACCCTCAAAACCTTCTCATGACCGCTATAGCGATCCCCCGGAGCCAAGAACGCACCATCACCCCTCTGTGACCACTATAGTGGTCTTGGACCGCTATAGCAGTGACAGTTCACACATCAGTTGTGTTAAGGGTCCTCCGGGCATCCCGAGGCTTTTTCGACAACACGGGTGGGTAGCAGGGGATGCCGGGGCAAAACAGAACTTATCCACTGCCACGTATATACTGGGTATCACATTCTCCCCCCTCCCCCGAAAGAGATTTGGTCCCCAAATCAAAAACTTACCTTGAGGAGGGAAAAGATGCAGGTACTTGATCCTCATGGCTTCCTCAGCTTCCCAGGTGGCTTCCTCGCTAGAATGGTTCCTCCAGATAACCTTCACTGATGTCACTTCCTTTAAGCGAAGCTTTTTGATCTGTCTATCCATAATGGCGACCGGTTCTTCCTCATATGACCGGCTCTCATCAACTTAAACAGTTTGCGGTGTGAGTGCATGAGACTGATCTGGCATGTGCTTCCTGAGCATACTGACGTGAAAGACTGGATGGATAGCTGATAGACTAGGAGGTAGTGCCAATCTGTAGGCCACTGCTCCAAATCTCTCTAAAATCTCAAAAGGGCCGATATAGTGAGGATTTAGCTTTCCTCGCTTACCAAACCTCACCACGCCTTTCATCGGCGATACTCGTAAGAACACGTGGTCACCAACCGCGAACTCCAAGTCTTGACGCCGGTAGTCAGCATAGGACTTCTGCCTAGACTGAGTTGCCAACAACCGTTCTCTGATCAGCTGGACCTTCTCCAGAATCTCTTGCACTAAGTCCGGGCCTAGGGCCTTAGCTTCTCCAAGCTCAAACCAACCAACGGAAAATCTACACCGCCTTCCATACAGTGCTTCGAATGGTGCCATCTGGATACTTGCTTGATAGCTGTTATTGTAAGAGAACTCTATTAATGGCAAGTGGTCACACCATCTCCCACCAAAATCTAAAACACAAGCTCGGAACATATCCTCTAGAGTCTGGATTGTTCTCTGACTGGCCATTTGTCTGTGGGTGAAAAGCGATGGTCAAGTCCACCCGAGTCCCAAGAGCTTCTTGGAATGCTCTCCAGAATCATGAGGTGAACTGGCACCCTTTATCTGATATAATAGACACTGGCACTTTATGGAGTCTGACAATCTTATCTATATAGAGCTGAGCATACTGAGTTGCACTGAAGGTCATCTTGACTGGTAGGAAGTGGGCTGACTTGGTCATTCTATCCACTATCACCCAAATGGAATCAAGCCCCTTGATGGTCCAAGGCAACCTAACTACAAAGTCCATGGTTATCCTCTCCTACTTCCACTCGAGGATCTCTATCTGCTGTAGTAAGCCTGCGATCTTTGGTGCTCAGCCTTGACTTGCTGACACACCAAGCACCGTGCTACGAAGTCACCTACATCTCTCTTCATGCCTTCCTACCAGTGTAGCTATCTAAGGTCTTGATACATCTTAGCTGAACCGGGGTGGACAAAGTATGCTGCATTATGGGACTCCTCCATCACTTTCCTCCTTAGTTCATCTACATCAGGTACGCATAAACGGTCCCCAAAATGCAACACGCCCTCCACACCAATAAAAAACTCACGATTCTCTCCTTCGCGCACATCCTCCATAAGCTTCACTAGCTTGGGGTCCTTCCCTTGCTGTGCCTTAATCTGCTCAACTTCGGTTGATTGGGCCCTAATATGAGCTAGAAAGGCTCCCAACTTACCCATGCCAAACTGGACTCTGTCTGCCTCTAACTCATGAATGTTCTCTACCAGAGATTGCCTCAAGGGTGCTATGTGGGCCAAACTGCCCATGGACTTCCTACTCAGAGCATCCGCTACAACGTTGGCCTTGCCTGGGTGATAGGAGATCGTGCAATCATAGTCCTTCAACAACTCTAGCCATCTACTCTGCCTGAGATTCAGATCCTTTTGCTAGAAGATATACTTCAAGCTCTTGTGATCCATGAAGATCTCACAAGTCTCTCCGTATAGGTAGTGCCTCCAAATCTTCAGGGCAAATACCACAGTTGCCATCTCTAAATCTTGGGTAGGGTAGTTTTGCTCATGCCTCTTGAGCTGTCTAGAAGCATAAACCACAACTCGGCCGTGCTGCATAAGGACACAACCAAGTCCAACTCTAGAGGCATCACAATATACTGAAAAACCACCCGTGCCATAGGGCAAAACTAAGACTGGGGCTATAGTCAAACAAGTCTTGAGCTTCTGAAAACTCTCCTCACATGCTTCCGACCACTGAAACGTAACCCCTTTCTGAGTTAGCTTGGTCAAAGGCGCTGCTATCCTTGAGAAGTCCTTGACAAACCTCCGATAGTAACATGCTAGTCCTAGGAAACTCCGGATCTCAGAAACTATAGAAGGCCTTGGCCATTGTTGAACCGCTTCAACTTTCTTTGGGTCCACTAGAATACTATCCTTGGACACTATATGCCTAAGAAATGCCACTTGCTCAAGCCAAAACTCGCACTTAGAGAATTTGGCATACAATTGATTTTCTCTCAAAGTCTACTAGATAATCTTCAAGTGTTGCTTATGCTCCTCCTCGCTTCTAGAATACACTAGGATGTCATCAATGAAGACAATCACAAAGTGATCTAGAAACGGCCTAAAATCTTTGTTCATTAGGTCCATGAAAGCTGCAGGGACATTGGTTAATTCAAAGGACATCACTAAGAACTCATAATGTCCATAGTGCGTTCTAAAGGCTATCTCGGGCACATCATTGCCCTTAATCTTCAACTGGTGGTAGCCCGACCTCAGGTCTATCTTGGAAAAGCACCTAGCCCCTTGGAGCTAATCAAACAGGTCATCTATGTGTGGCAAGGGGTACCGGTTCTTAACTGTCACTTTGTTCAACTGTCGGTAGTCTATGCACATCCTCATAGACCCATCATTCTTTTTCACAAACAACACCAGAGCACCCCGAGGTAAGGTACTCGGTCGGATGAACCCCTTATCAAGCATCTCTTGCAACTGCTCCTTTAGCTTCTTCAACTCTGCAGGAGCCATCCGATATGGAGGAATAGAGATGGGCTTCACTCCGGGCTCAAGCTCTATCCCAAACTCCACCTCTCTATCCGGTGGCATACTTGGTAACTCCTCCGGGAACATGTCTGGGAACTCACATACCACTGGGACCGACTCCAAACTCGGCACTGATACATCCACATCTCTAACTGAGGCTAAGAACCCACTACTACCCTTATCCATGAGCCGCATGGCACCCAAAGCTGAGATCAAACTGGAAGGAACCAAACAATTAATACCCTTGAACTCATAGACCCTATCTCCTGGAATCTCAAACTTCACTACCTTGTGGTAACAGTCTACCATAGCATGGCAGGAGGCTAACCAAGCCATGCCTAGGATGACGTCAAAGTCGGACATATCTAACACGTGTAGATCCGCTATTGTCTCCATATCACCGACCTTGACTTCACAACCCTTATATACAGATTGGACGTAGAGGGGATCTCCAGAAGGTACCCCAACGTAGAAGGGCTTCTCTAAACTAGTAGGAGATCTCCCGAATTGCATAGCAAAGAAACGGGACACATAGGAGTACGAGGACCCCGAGTCAATCAAACACAAGGCCTCAAAAGAACACACTGTCATAATACCTGTGATAACTGCATTGGATGCCACCGTATCCTGACGTGTCAAGGCAAACAAGCGGGGCTGTCCTCCTGAACTCTAGCCTCTGCCTCTTGATCCTCTGCTTCCCTGACCTTGGTATCCAGGGCCTCTACCTCCAGCTCCCCTGCCATCGAGGCCCGCAGAACCCTCCCGTAGCCGATCGTAAGATGGTCTTTGGGCGATGGGGTTCGCCTACCCCTGGCTAGAAGCTCTCCCTAAGAGCGGGCAATTCCTCCTGATATGGCCCTGCTGACCACAACCATAGCATCTCGAAGACCCCATCATGCACTGACCAGAATGCCTCTTTCCGCAATACTGACACCCTGGGATAGAATGCTGGGTGCTATGCTAACTAGGCTGACTGCCTCTCCTGCTTTGACTAAGAGAGGTAGTAGGCCGAGTCTGCATAGACTCCGAGAAGGTTGCTCTACTCTGCTATGCTCTATGTGGGCCCTGCTGGCCCTGTCCCTAGCTTGGTCCGGCTCCACCAGAAAAAGAGCCATGGGTCTTGGCCCTCTTGGCCTCAGCTGTACCTCTCCTCTCTACCAAACCACCCTTTAAACCAACTGCCATGTCTACCACCTGGGCATAATCTATAGTCCCCACATGAGGCTGTAAACTCAGGAATATCTTCTCGGGCAACCCCTAAACGAACCGCCTTAC
This sequence comes from Dalbergia cochinchinensis, assembly GCA_031216125.1. NCBI lineage: Eukaryota > Viridiplantae > Streptophyta > Magnoliopsida > Fabales > Fabaceae > Dalbergia > Dalbergia cochinchinensis. Next base: position 31,358,987 of record CM062374.1, on the reverse strand, counting down.
TCTGTCAGTCTCTGACATAAGCAACCGTGATGCTGCCTAGCTCAGCTAGGTGACCTTCTCGTCATACTCTGCCACTGACATACCCGGAGTCATCCGAAGCCATAGGAACTCATCAAGCATCTGGGCTCGCCGACTCTCAGAAAGGAATCTCCTCAAGAATGCTGCCCGGAACTCCTCCCAGGTGGGTGGCTCTGAGTCACCACGTCCCTGGAGGAACTCCTCATACCATAAACCAGCTTGGCCTTCCAGCTGGAAGCCAGCCAACTCCGTTGCCCTCTCTGATGAGCAGTGAAGGACTCTAATGATCTTCTCTACCTCTCGGAGGAACTCATGCGGATCCTCTATCGTCAAACACCCGTGAAAGGTGGGGGGATCCATCCTCCTGAACCGCTCTAGTGCCGAATCATCCAGATCTCTAACCGGTGGCTGGAGCACAGGCTGGGTTGGCTGAACCACAGGCTAGACTGGCTGACTCACAGGTGGGGTCGGCTGGGCCCCACCCTCAGCCTGTCTGGCCACTATATCTGAAAGCGTGGCCAAGGCCTGCTCCAAGGCTCTGAAGCGGGCCTTTGAGCTGGAAGAGTTGCTGCTACGACGGCGACGAGAGGAATGGTGGCGTAGGGGAGGCATACTGAATCCTGAGAAACATAGATCGGCCGGATAAGGAACTGATCATAAAAGAATGGACAAGACTCCTCATCTAAACCTAGACAAGACTGACCGTCCTAACAGGCCTCAAGTAACACTTCGTTAATGCAAATGGGCGCGCTTCCATTTACAAAAACGCCGTGCTACCTATGGACACTTGCTCCAGTGACATATAGCGAAACCTATGGCTCTGATACCACTTTGTCACGACCCGATTTGGATCGTGACCGGCACATGAGGGAAACCGGTCCCCACGTAAGCCTCGTGATTTCTGTACCGTACTATATGCTTACTTTAATTCATAAAACATGATTTGATAATTTTTCAGATTAATTATAAATCCTTACTATTGGTAAAATAGATCTCTTCCTCATAAATAAATAGCATAACTGTTGCTATAATATACATCTCAACTAAGTAATCATATATAAAATATTTATGGGTGATATGCTGTGAAATACAAGAATCATAGTGAAAATCAAAATGCAAAATAAACTATATGCAGTCCGGAATCCTGCCCGTCACATCACTGGAGCACATCTACCATGAACAAAAGTACTAATGCTTCACACCAAAGCGCAGCTCACCCAAACTGAAGAAAACTACTGCTGAAGAGGTGGAAGAGGAGGATCCTGAGCTACGTCTGTATCTATGGAAAATGAAGAGGAAATGGGTTAGTTTTGAAATCAAAACACAGTGAGTAGATCCTCACTTATAACCATACATGGCACATGAAAAACATAATACATAAATGATGGTAAAATGCAACATTTATAAACAATTCTATTTACTTTACATATTAATTATAATCATTAAAATTTCAAGAATTACGCAAGAGAACAGAGTGCTCATCAACTATAAAGAGGGTGCTAAGTCCCTGGCGGACAAAACCCCTAGCTAATGTGATCTTTTCGGTCCTTGGCGAACCATGTCCCTGGTGGACAGATCTAACTCAAGATGAATTGCCCCTAGCGGGCCTTGGTACACCAAGGTTAACAAAATAACTGTCGTTAACTCACAGTTCTGTTGCTCTCAGTGACTCTCTCTATACTAAAAGCTCTGAATATCAAAAGGGGAGTTCTATGTGTCTAGTTCAACACTTATCATTTCTAGTATTTGTAAATTCTTAAATCTCAACTCATAAATCATAGCAATTCTCATCTATTTATAATCAAATCAATTTTACGAATTTAATCATATGAAACTTTTTATAAAATAAATATGGTCCCATGCGGTTCTAAAATTATATTTTTATGCATAAGTTCAAACGGAGCTTTTCTAGCGAAATATATATATTTTTCATGAAGTCATATTGTAGTAAAATCCATTTTAAATCCTCTAAATACTCCATAATGCTAGAAAATAATAATGTAATGACCAAACTAAGGCCATGAGCTCAAACCCATTTACCTAGAGGGGTAGAATGTGAACTGCCAACTCCGTGGGGACTCCGAAGAGGAGGAATGGCACCAACATATGCCATTAAAGCCTTAAAACTCTAAATTAGTCTCCGTTAGCCTCTAGATTACTCAATACAACTCTAACAATATTGGGGGAGTACCCCCGCTTAACAAAAATGGAGACAAATCGCAACCCAATCACCAAGATATGAAATGGGAAGGAAAGGAACAATAAATGCCCATAAATCATACCTTTGATCTCTTGGGAGGGAAAGAAATGGAGTGGATTTGTGAGAAAGGAGTGGGAGAAGGAGTTTGGAGAGGTAGGGCTCGGAAATGGGGGAAAATTTCCGAGTTGGGGTGTTTAAATAGGGGTTGAGGGTCTCACTAACGTGAAATGACGCGTTTTGTACTATTTGGGGCACTGTTCACACCGCTATAGCGGTGTATGACTGCTATAGTGGTCCTGCCATCACTTATGACCGCTATAGCAGTCTCCAGGGAGTGAAACAACACTGCTGCCCCCATGCATGACCGCTATAGTGGTCTCCAGCACCCCCAAAACCTTCTTGTGACTGCTATAGCGATCCTAGACCGCTATAGGGGTCCCCTGCAGCCTAGAACGCATCATCACCCCTTTGTGACCGCTATAGCGGTCCTGGACCGCTATAGTAGTGATAGTTCACACGTCAGTTGTGTTAAGGGTCCTCCGGGCATCCCGGGGCTTTTCTGACAACACGGGTGGGTCCCAGGGGACCTCGGGACAAAACAGAACTTATCCACTGTCACGTATATACTAGGTATCACATACAGTTATGCTAAAGTTAGATAGTTAGAGTTATACAAATCCAAAACTCTTGGAGTATTTAGAATTTAGGGGCTCGCATTCAGATGGACAGATTAGCCCATTTTTCAATTATGGTTTCTAACAAACTAGTTTAGCTGGTTGAGATAAGGAATTAGACAGCTAGTTAATAGCTATATGAAATCATTAACCTTGGTACCAAGTTGCTTGTCAAAGGATAATATCGCCCTTCAGCATGTACAGAAATGGTACCTAGTTTGGTGTCCACGGCTTGTTTTGATAGAGTTTATGGTTTACAGCTTTATTATTATATATGTATTTATTCAGCTCAACAGATACTATTTCTTGATACTCTACCGCATCCTTAGTTAAAATGGTTTCATGATTGATTATGAATTATTAAATGTTGTTAGGAAATTATGAGATGAAAAATGTTTTCTTATATAGCTATGTATGTAAATATCAAATTGTTTATGACTGATGCATATATACTGCTTTATGTATCTTCTTGTTGTCCTATGTGGGTGATGGGTGAGAACTCACTCACTAAATCCGTTGACTTATCCCTCTCCCTTCCTCTTATAGTTGTAGGTACATACATTGTTCAGTCTCTGGTTCAGTAGCTGTAACGATCCCTTGGTGAGCTTTACATTGTTGTAAGCTTAGTTTAGGCTTATGTTAGTTTTAGAGGACTTCAGTAAATATGCAGGCAGGATTTGAGCCATGCATTCATCTTGAGATTCTATATTTATTTTCAATGATTACGTATTTCCTTATATGTTTTCAAGGTTTAAGTATGTATTTTGAAATGTAGACTGTGCCTAAGGATTTATGTAGTGAATCAAAAATGTATTAGTGTTTCAGCTTTCAAGAATTTAAATCTTTAGTGTTTCAGCTTTCAAGAATTTAAATCGATTTTCAGTTTATGACCATGATTAGAAAGCGATGCAGTTTACCTTTTTATGAATAGCAGATTTGATCAAGATGTTTTTAGAATTATGTATTCTAAATAACTCAGATTTTATGAATTTAAATATTATACTTTAAGTAAAGAAAATGATAACGATTTAGAAGAAATATCATATTTTAAGTATAATATTATTATATTTTATGCATTTAAGGACACATCACCTAGTAGGCTTATATGGAGATGAGATTCCTCATGTACCAGTCACGTTTTCAAATCAAGTCATGACACTACACTACACTAAGTAAAAATAAATAAATAAATCAAATTTGCATAAATTTTTCACAAATATATATCTTGGACTAAATCCAATTAATTACTAATTACAACTTTTCAACATACAAATACCAAATTCTACTAATCCTAAAACGTTATTAATTATTACTTAATTATAAAAAACCCTAAACAAACTCTAAGTCTTAAGTCGTAGTAATTATAAACAATTATAAACATTAACGGAAACTACAAGTATAAATAAATATCCATAAAGAAATAAATAAAATTTTGCATAAATTAAATAAAAAATATTGTATATAAATAAGGATAAAAAATTATCCTTTCCTATAGTTTTCCTGCAATGTGATTTAGGTCATCAAGTTAGTAAACTCTATTTCTTGCCATTTTAATCGATCACCAACACTTTAAGATTCCATAGTGAATGAAAAAAGGCAAGTTCTAGAAATGATCATTGTGTGATCCACCACTTCCACTTATTTCCTTTATATAGGCTTCAAAAGCCATGAAATCGTTGTAAGTGGTAGCGATTTTATGGCTAAAACATAATCGTTATAACTTTCAGCAATTTCCCCTATAAAATGCACGGTCACAAATCCGCTATTAAAAATGGGGGTTGGTATTTTCGCAATTAATATATTTATTTATTTTGTTAGTGTGAAAAACTCGTAACCATTGTCTTAGAAAAGCTTCAAAAAAATAATTCAATATATATTGGTATTTTATCCTTCAATGATCATATCATTTAAAAAGTATTAAAAAATATATGATATTATGATTTTTTATCGATCACTTATTTTTATTTTCATAAAATATTTGCTATTATATTGTTTAAGTAACTATTATCTTAAGAAAGCTTTGAAAAAATAATTCAAACCACAAATATCAATTATTATATTAAATGTGTTAATGTTAAATACTTGAAATATTTAGTGGCTATATTACTATTAAGTTTTTTTAATTAATTAAGATATTTTTTAATATATGAATTAACCATAATAACATTTTAAATTATTATAATAATTAGTAAATAATTCATGTTAACTGGGCATTCTTTTAGTTAAAATATAAAAGGGACATTTTGGTAAAGTTTAATGGTAACAAGGAGTGTTAGTGGAAGTGATAACAAACAAAAGGAATGACATTAATTACTCCGAATTAAAGAAGGGTGAGAAGGTTCTTTAGAAATTATAGTATAAATTTCATTCATAAATTCCTCAATGTGTATAGAAAATACGTTATTGAAGCTATACACCCTTTTAGTTTTAGAATGGCAAAACAAGGAACTAAAACAGGGAACTAAGTTAAAAATTGAAAATTTCATTCACCTTTGTCCAGATGCTAAAGAAGAAACAACCTTCAAGACAATGAAAAAAAAAGTATTAAACTAAAAAATTTAATTGTAGCACATAAGGATATTGCTTTTAGCTAAACAAAATTCCATGAATTTATACCTTAGGCTGTATTTGAAGTTTCTTCCACTACAATGCCATACTATATGTAATGACCCATTTTTTTATTTCAAAATATATATCTATTTTTTGAATTAAAAATCTTGACAACCCTATCTTTTGTTCTCCCTCCCATCTTTCAATTTTCCCATTCTCTCCAATTTCCCCCCTCTCTATAACTACCCACTATGTTCCTTCTCATTTTCATATTTCTAAGCCACTCACATCTTGTACCAAAGTCACCTCAAGACACAGGAAAAAGAAAGTTTCATTCCTTTTTCTAATCCCTAGATATATTATCTTCTGTTTCTTCACCAAAATTCTTATTGTTCTTTTCTATTCTATGACATTCTCCTCAATTGATTAATACATTAAGGGGTAATCATTCCTCTTTGCAGAGTGGAAGCAAAGTTCTTGGTAGAGTACATATTTAGAAAATCCTTGTCCCTTGCCCTTCGTGATAATTTGCTCCTCGTTCAATTAGATATCTTATTTTATATGACTTTTCAAGTAGTGAAGTTGAAAAATAACCATATTTGGTGATGTAGCATTACATGATTGGATGAATGTATAAAACTTTTTTACACTGTCAATATATTCCAAATAAATCCTTACATAATTTGCATTTTTTCTTACATTATTTGCATTTCTTTATATATGTGCAACACACTGGTCACAATAATAATATTTTTATTTTATATAAAAAATTGAACTAGCTATTGTAATTGGTGCATTCAATTTTCAATCCATGTTCCTATAAGTAGTTTCATATTGTCATATCTTGATAATTTTTGTCCCTAAACCTACATAAAAAAGAGTAATACTCAACATTCAGAAAAAAATAATATTATGATACTTTAGGTTCATGTGCCCTTAGACAAGTTTAATATGGTCTTAGGGTCCCTTGGGGAGATCTAAATGCATGAAAAAACAACAAAAGTGCAAAACCTACTTTCTTGCGACTGCTATAGTGGTTATAGAATACCATAGTTGTCAGGTTGATCGGTCAGTGGTGCTTCAGTCACTAGGGAATGCTATAACAGTCAAAGTGTAGGTGCACCTCATTGTTTTACTCTATTAATCGCTATAGCGGTGGCACCAATGTCAGAACACGTCCAAAATAACATAGTTTCATTAAATGACCTTCTTACCTTATAAATACCTTTCCCTCACACATTTTTAACCCCAAATTCGAATCCTAACATCTCCCAACTCCTTTTCCACCCTTTCACTCGCTTCCTCCTTCAATGCTAACTCCTTTAAGCTTCAAGATAAGGATTATTCATGGTTTATATTTGGTTTCCTCTCCTTTCCTCCATGTTTATGAGTTAGGCAGTTTATGTTCTTAATTGTTGTCAGATTTGGGTGCTTTCCTAATGTTCATAGAGTTGTTCTAGCATGGTTACAGTTTGTTCATGGGTTTTTTTTTTATTGCTTCTATGGCAAATATTGGTGTTATTCCCACACCCTTGAGCTCCATTGGTGTTGACACCACAAGCTCCACTTACAAGGTGAGTGGGTTTGAGTTCATGACCTTATTTTCAATCATTATGATTATGTTTTTAGTATTATGATTATTAGACATGAATCTACAAGTAGAACTATGTCATGAATATGATTTTACAAAATATGCCAAGTTTGGAAGACTTGCGAACCTTTGAATAAATCACAATCATAAGACCATGTTGATATGTTATATGCCATGAAAATGTTTCATTTGCTTATGAAATGATTTATTGGCAAAGTATGAGACTTAGTATAAGTTTGCCAAAATTGTTAGACAATATTACAGATTGATGAATTTACCATGTTTTCAAGATTCTAGATTTCCTGATTACACTTTCATAACCTTAGGTTACATTTTATTGGAAAAATGAAATGTTGAGTATGATTACATCTATTGACAGATATGTTATTATGATTTACGAGTTTCCATGTTTATAAAATTATCTCAGCTTGAAATATGGTTTCAGAATTTCAATTTTATATTATTGAGAGTATTGAACTCAGAATGATTCATAAAATGGACCAGAGACATATTCTGTGGATTTTTGAAATCATCAGGTCTATTAGTTGGTGATCCCTTTGGCATGAGTTTAAAACCTCAGTTATGCTTGATAGTCAACTTATTAGAACTATATGAATTCAGAGTTTTCAGATATATTCAGTTTATGTGTAAATTAGTTTTAGACAATAACTATAGAGTAATAGACAGTGAGTTAATGGTGGTAAGATCATTAGTCTTGATACCAAGTTATCCGCTAAAGGACATTCTTACCCGTTTGAAGTATTCATAGAATAGAACCTTACTAAGTGTCTGTCCGATGGGACCTTGTTAGGTGCCCTTTTAGAATTTAGAGATTAGAGTTATCATCATCATCATCATCATCATGTACATATTTATCATGTTCAGAGATTCCTGTTTATCTAGTAATTACCGCACCGTGAATTTAGAAATGGTTTTCTATGTAATTATGCATGTAAATATCAAAATAATTTTTTTGCTTAATGCATGTTTATCATGCATATAATGTTGGTTGTCCCATGTGAGTGGTTAGTGAAAATCAACTCATTCAGTTCAACGAGTCATCCTTTTCCCTTCCTTCTTACCATCGCAAATCTAGTTATCACTCAGTCACCGATTCAATACTCTACAGCTGTAGTTGTAAGTTTTACTTTGTAGTAAGGGTTAGTCTAGCATTATATTAGATTAAAGTACTCCAGTAGATATGCAGACAAGATCCGAATTATGCATTTTATTTTAAGATTTTATATTTATTTTTAGAATTTATGATCATCCTTATATATTTTCAAAATTTAAGTATGGATTTCAAATATAGACTATAATTAAATTATGTAACCAACCAGTTATATATTCATGATACAGTTTTCAAGTATTGAACCAATTTATGTTTTATGACTATGTTTATGCGACAAACCAGTTTACGTTAATACATTTTACCGAGGCTTGAGTTCAGTTGGGAAAATTGATTTTATAATTATGAAGGTTGTGGTGTTTCTGTTCTAGGGAACAAAGATCATGATAATCTATGTATTTATTAAGTCACACTATCTAGTCCCTCAAATACTGATCACGTTCTCAAATTGAGTTATGACAAATATCTTTAATAAAAATCACAATAATTATTGAATAAAATAAAATAAAAATTTAGCTAAAATTAAAGGTCACATAGCATTTTCCTATAAATTTTTTTTAACTTTCTGTTGTAAATATAATAAAAAGGGAAAATAAACAAATTTAAGTCGGGATGCAAGCTAAAAGTCCAAAAGACCTCCAAAGGCCCAAAAAGCAAACAACATACTGGAGGGGCAAAGAAGTCATTTTAGCAAAATTAGGGTTTTCATCTCCATTGAAAGAGAACCCTTTAAAAACCCTAGTTCTCCGCAAACCTGCTTTCTTTTCTGACACTGCCCCTTCCCAGCGCGCAGCTTCTCAAGTCTTCAGAGGGCATACTACCTCCGCCGCCGCCAACATGGCCACCGCCGCCCCCGCCACAACCGCCGCGCCTCCGCGACAGCTGTCGCAGAAGGAGCAGGACATACAAATGATGCTTGCCGCCGAGGTCCACCTCGGAACCAAAAACTGCGACTTCCAGATGGAGCGCTACGTCTTCAAGCGCCGCAATGACGGTCATTTTTCTATTTTGAATGTTACCATTTTTGTTATGAATGATTCTTTTTTTTTTTCCTGAATTCTGTGTAGTCATGTCCGTGATGTGGAAAAAAATTGCATTTTTTTGGATACCTTTTGGATTGTGAATGAGAATGTGGTTAAATTCCTTTTGATGAATTGGAGGGCATTTTAATGCTGTAATGTTATGCTTTCCTGTCTCAACATTTTTCCGTGATGTATTCATGATATTCATACTAGTACTTTTTATTTTTATTTTTTTAAAAAAAATGGTGGATACTAGATAATCACGCAAATATGCTCATGGTAATGGCCATTTGTGGTTTATGAGTTGTTAGGTCTTGAAAACTGAAGAAAACGCCTAAGATCTGTGGCTTTTATTGATTTTTATTACTTTTCAATTTTTTATAAATTCTTTCCTCCTTTTTTTTTTGTGTTTGATTAAATGTTCTGTTTTATGCTTTGTAGTAGTTGCAATGGAAAAATGAAAGGATGTAGGCAAGGCATAGCTCTGATGTAGTTGTCATTCTGGTGTTTAGATGTGTCTGCATTTAGACGGTCAATTTAATTACTTATCAGAATTCAGAAATTTTATAAAGGTATTTTGTGTTTGAATTCACTCATTTTGTGTTTTAATTGAAGCTAAGCGCGCCTGTAGTCTTTCTGATTGTTGCTTTTGTTTACTGCTATCACAAAGATTTCCTGCTGCGGAAATAGAACATTTAGAGTTTTGTTGACTCTAGTATTTCTGGTTGCCAGGTATTTATATAATTAACCTTGGCAAGACATGGGAGAAGCTCCAACTCGCTGCCAGGATTATCGTTGCCATTGAGAATCCTCAGGATATCATTGTTCAGTCTGCCAGGCCTTATGGGCAGAGAGCTGTACTCAAGTTTGCTCAATACACTGGCGCTAATGCAATTGCAGGAAGGCACACCCCTGGAACATTCACTAATCAGATGCAAACATCCTATAATGAGCCTCGCCTTCTCATTCTTACTGATCCGAGAACAGATCATCAGGTTATTACCTCTTTCGAAATTAGAAGTTGGAACTACTGGAGAGTACTGCTGTTGTATTGAGGGTGAATAGTGTTTCTAACTGTTAACTGCCATTGCCAAAGATTTTTTATTTGGTTATGGGTTCGAATTGATGTCATTGTTATTTATTCCCTCTCTTGCCAGACTTTTTCTTATGATATTTAATTGCGTGCAGCCCATCAAGGAAGGTGCTCTTGGAAATATACCAGTTATTGCCTTTTGTGACACTGATTCTCCAATGCGGTATGTTGATGTTGGTATTCCTGCCAATAATAAGGGGAAGCACAGTATCGGTTGCCTCTTTTGGCTTTTAGCAAGGATGGTTCTGCAGATGCGGGGCACTATTCGTCCAGGGCATAAGTGGGACATAATGGTAAAACATTTGCTGACTTCATGAATTGAATGGTTGTTGTTTTGTAGCTATTGTAGATTCATTGCATTGCTAGATGTCTGTATTGCAAACGCCTTATTTCATTTGCGATTTAGTCAGAACAAGTTCTTTTTGGATGCAATTCCCTGTGCGAGTGTCTTGAATTTTTCTTCTCCTTGGAAGAAATTAGTCTTATTTTGGGGTGTCCTTCAAGTTCTTCAATAAGTGGATTTTATTTTTTGCTTTATTGGTATTGTATAGGTGGATTTATTCTTCTATAGAGAACCTGAGGAGGCCAAGCAACAAGAGGAGGAAGAAGCTCCAGCTGCTCCAGAATATGCCATTGCAGACTTCAATGCTGCTGGTATTTCTAGTTTCCCTGCTGATGGTGAATGGCCTGCTGCAGTTGAACAACCCTGGCCTGAGGCAGTTCCACAGCCTATACCGGCAGCTCCTGTTAACTGGGCCCCAGAAGCTGGTAAGAATTATTGAATTAACTTTGGTTATGTGATAATGTTAGTCATATGTGTGATTCTTTTTGTAATGTTGGACTAAGTTCAGCTTTATCATTCAGACCGTATATTGGTCTTACAAATCTTGGCCTTTTTTTTCCCGTTCTTTTTATAACTTGCCTGCAAAATTGTCACCGGTATCCAATTTTGATAATGTTCTAGCAGTTATTTCCCTTTGTTCTTGCGATGCAACGGTTGTCTCTCCCATCCTGGCCAACAAAGATGGGAGAATCTCTCATGTTGTGATAAGATTATGAGGCAGTTTAAATAGATCTTGGCTTCTTGTTCAAATATATGTAATCTCAATGTGTTTGACCGAAATTCCTCTGGCAGGTGCAGGTGATTGGGGAGAGCCTGTTGCAGCTCCACAACCACAAGTTTCTGTGCCTGCACCTGGAAGTGTCGCCCCAACAGGCTGGGACTAGCTTTGAACAAGAGATTTTTTATTCTGCGATGTCCAATCCGTAGCTTTTCTCCCTTCCCTGGGAATTTTCCTTCCCAGATTATTTGTTAGGAAAGAAACATCTTTTACTTATAGTCTGATATTGAGTCTTCAGTTAAATTTTGTTTGTTGACATATTGATGGAAACTATATCAGATTCAGTATTTTAAATTGTTTTGCAATTGGTTTGTTGGCAGTTTACTAGAATTGTGCATTCGACATGCCAATGATTTGATCTTATAATATTGCTCTTGGATGAATGAAAAATAGCCTAGTATGAATTGAATGTTCAATTTTAATTGTTTATACGTCATAAAATAAAAAATCAGTCGTTTATAAGAATATTGAGGATTTAAAATTTTATAAGGAAATATTATTGTGTTAAATTATACATATTCGATAATCTGTACCATCGATCATTTTGTCAATGTTTGATGGATTGTGTACTTCAGTGGTTAAGCTTATGAAAAGTGCTTAAACGATATAGATTTTTTTTAGAAGTGTTTTATCCACTTTAAATTAACATATGGGTATTGTTCCAGCATTGGGACCGTCATCTGGCAAGCTCAAAAGCCTTGCCTGTTGAGCTCAACTAGTTCCAAAACCAATTTGGGAGGCCCTCGTCTGGCAAGCTCATAAGCCTTGCCTGGTGAGCTCAACTAGTTCCAGTACAAATCTAGGAGAAAATAGCTTTGCCTGGCAAGCCCTCAATCTCGCTTGGCAAGCTCACTGAGTTCTAGAACCCTACTAGAAGAAAAGGGTTCGCCTGACAAGCTTGTGAGCCTCCCCTGGCGAGATCACTAAACTCCAGGGAGCCAATCTTGCGTGTGGAGCTTGCCTGGTGAGGGAGCTAGCTCGCTTGGCAAGCATGTTGACAGCAGAAGCCTTATTCTGCATTTTTCATGATTTCGGTGGTTCTGGAGTCTTTCCGGCAACATGAGTGGATTCTAGGCGACCCTAAGGTCATACTAAACCTGACTAGAGACACATGAGCCAGATGTATTACAGTTTATTTGTTTCTGTTTGTGAGTCAAGACATAATAGAATAAAAAATGATATGCATTAGAGAGGAAATAGGAATAGTGCCTACTATAGAGAAGATAATAGAATATCGCCTCAAGGAGTGAAGGTTCACTTTGACTCCTGAAATTGTATGCGTGATTCATTTTAATTCCTGAAATTTCAAAAAGTGATTCTATTTAGCCATTTTGGTGATTCAAGTTAGTTCTCAGGAACGGTAGTATAAGGACTAATTTGAATCACTTTTTGAAATTTTAGGGACTAAAGTGCTACTTTATTAATTTTATGGACTAAAATGAATCACGCATACAATCTCAGGGACCAAAGTGAACATTTACTCTTTGAATATGTTTGGAGGAGATCTGTAGAGGTCGCAGTAAAGAGGGTAAACCAAATGGAGAATAACACTATAAAAAGAGAGAAAGGAAGACTGAGGAAAACTCTTGAGGAAATAATCGAAAGAAATTTAAATGTCAATAGTTTTAATGTGAATATAGTTTATGATAGAGATTTATGACGTCATTTGATCCATGTAACCAACTCTACTTTGGTTTGATTTGGTATTGCTGATTTGCTATGGCTTTCAAAAAGCTACTATGCTCCTTGGGCTCCGAAAAGGCCACATTAGCTTCGTTTAGTAAAAGAATGAAAAGTTGTTCTTAATAAGTAGAAGTCAAGATAATAGCATTTGGCAAATATGCTCCAAATATTCAAAATGGCAATAACGGATATCGATATTAAAGAGTGTGATTTCTATATTTATTATCAATAATTAAAGTATAGTCATATTAGTCTTTCTAATTTTAGAGAGTAGAAACCAGTTTTGAAAAACACCCCGTTAAGTGCTCTTAAAAGCCCCATTGACTTTTAAAAGTTAGGAGCAAAAGCACCTTAGCTTTTTGGTTTACCAAACATCAAAAGTTGGCTTATGTTTTTCATAAGCCAAAGCACTCCTTTGAAAAACTTTACCAAACCCACCCTTAGACTTAATTTGGTATTACTGTAGCTTTCAAAAAACTTTTGAACTCTTGTCCTCTCAAAAAGTCATAGTAGCATTGTTTGATAAAAGAATACAAAAATTACTCTTAATAAACAAAAGTGAAGATAGTAGCATTTAATAAATGTGCTTTAAGTATTCAAAATTACAATAATGGATATAAATATTAAAGAATGTGATTTCTATACTTAATATTATTAATTAGAGTATGACCATATTAGTCTTTTTAATTTTAAAAAGCCAAAGTCGACGTTGAAAAGCACTTTATGAGATGCTCTCAAAAGCATCTGTAATTTTCAAAAGTTGAGAGCAAAAACACCTCAATTTTTTAGTTTACCAAATATAAAAAGTCGGCATAAGCCAGAAGACCCCTCTAAAAAGCCTTACCAAATCCATCCTTTGTGGAATATGGGTCAGTTGTTGTTGTCGTTTTGGGATTTAGATCCTCTAAAGTGAGATTATTAATTTTTAGAGATTAAAATAAGGTGTTTCACCCTTAGATTAATATAATGAAAATGATTGTACTTTTAATTTTATTGATCTATAAGTAAAATTTTCAAACTTTATTTTTAAGGTTAGATCCTCATTTTAGAGTATCTTTATCCGTTGTTTTAGATTGTGAGTAAGTACTATATAAAATAATTACGTAACAAGAAATAATACTCTTCGGTTCCTAAAGTATTGGTCTTCTCAAGGAAGGCAGAGTTCAATTTTTAAGCTATTGATTTTCTTTAGTTGAATTAATTTCCCAAAATTGTATGTTCAGTTTACTTCAAATACACACATTTTTTTTATGCCAATAATTTACGCAAGTATCATTTACTATTTAAAATCGTTTATGACGAGAAACCTAAATACTAGTAGGGATTTTAAGAGTAATTTTTTATTAAGCAGTATTTATCATAAGAACTCTAATATTAAATTCCTATGAAGTTGTAAACTTATGTTAACAATGGCACAACCTCTAAGAAATATATTTATGTATGTGAACTAATAAATAGATTTATTGTCAGATTATAGCTCCTTAGAATAGTATAACAAGTATGAGATAGGCCTAATTAGGATAATTACCTTAGTTGGTAGTAAATAACATAAATAAGGACTTTGGGTGACATAATGAATAACTAATATGTGAAATAAATTGTGATTTTTCTCTGTGATATTCTCTTTTTCCTCTATGATATTCTCTCATCTCTCTCTGATTCTCTTAATCTATTCCCTTATTTGATTCAAATAGCTTGTCAGCATGTGATTAATTATATGCCAAACAGTGTGTGCCTTTTAAACTAAACACTTAATTGTCTATGGATTTGTACAACTTCATTAGCTTTTGTTGCCCTCGCGGGCACTACATATAATGAATGCACTGCCAAAATTGTGGTCCATGTGCATGATATGCAAGAACACTTGTTGCCTTTTGTCTAGGGAAACAAGTCTAATCACTTTTTGGAGGACACCAACTTCCAGTCACATTCTGGCTTCGGTGGCCGCATCAAAATGTGTCAATGCCCTTTAATATTGTGGGACCAACCGTAATTAATGGGAAAATTATATATAGATATCAAGAGATTGCATAAATACTTAGGTATATTAAGAATGAGATATAACACTTATTCTGATTAATTTATTAATTGATAAATAAGTTTTATGGGCCTTTATTGTCTCCTATCTCTTCTATATTTTTAATACAATAGTTAATTTATCAATAATTAAATGAAACAAAATAAATATAATGTCTTACTTTAAAAATATCTAAGAATTTCTCCGGATTGAAGTGAAGTGCATGTCTTCAGTTGGTATATATACTAATTACACCCCAAGTTGTATACTAATTGTCTTGAAAGCATGTATTGATCTTATAAGACAATCACAAACACCGCAAAACAAACAATAAAATACCGTAAATTTGAACCAGCAAATGGCTGCTCTATCAAAAAAAGCAACACCAAGCTTTTGTGTTGTATTGATACACTCCAATTTTACCTGGAAACTGCCAAAACTGGTAATTCCTTTTCTTAATAATTGGCTTCTGGGATTTGGTAAACAAATTGGCCAAGCTTTATAACACTTCTCTAAGCACGAAATGTAGGATGGAGTGCCCATATCACACAGCAAGTTGAAATGGGGGCAAGCACCAGGAAATTCTCAATGACAGGCATATATCATCTAGCTGTTTGTCATGTGAAAATCTCTCATCAATTGCTTTCTCAATTGAAAAATGAAATTTATAAAAAAAAAAATCTTTTGTATCAAATCATATCTATAAACCACATACATTGACATGGATACAGGACACAATACGGACACAGAGACGCACAAAACTCAAAAAATTATAGGACAAGGATACTGCATATATATATTTATAATTTTTTTTATTTTGTTGTATAATAAAATAAAATAATCCAACAACACAGGTCCAACTAAATAAATAGGGTTAATTTTGGGCTTATGTTTGTATTAAAATTTGAACAAAAATAAAGAAACCAAGTTAGACGTGTCTGTGGGGTGTCTAAGCTGCGTCCACAGTGAATTAGAGCAGTGTTTAGACGTGTTTAGTGTGTGTCTGACCTAAAAAAATTATTTTTTTTAATTGGATGCATACGGACGCGTGTCCAACACGTGTCGCATGGATATTGTGTAGGTGTCAAACACTGACATGTGTCTGACACACAGGCATGCCACCAAGTCGGTGTGTCCGTACTTCTTAAAATCATACCCAGGTCATGAAATGCTCCGAAGGCTATAGCTATGTTAAATCATCATACTGTAGGAATTTTAAAATACTAATAAATACATATACTTGCAAAAGAAATTTACTATTAGAGTGTGTTTGATGAGTGAGTAAAAAATAGGAGAAGTATATTTTTATGGATGAACTTTATATGTAAAGCTACACATGGAGCTCATCTATAAAAACTTACCCACTTGCTCCGCTCAACCAAACACATCTTTAAACATACTTTTAACTCTAATTATGATATGTATTATTATTATTATTATTGTTGTTGTTGTTGTTTTGTTGTTATTATTGTTCTTATTCTTCTTAAGAATAATTAAAAAAATATTTTAATTCTTCAACAGAAAAAGCTCCAAAAGATTCGGTAACAATAAAAGATTTGAAAGATGCAAATGCAACAATTTGAAAAGAAAGGTTTATAGCAGCTTTACTAAGACTATTTGTAGTAAAAGTAATCCAAAAATTACAATTACATTTTGGTACACAAATACCCTATGAGCAATTAACTTTTGGACAAATCCATAATACTATAGTAGAAATAAGGATAGAAATTTATATAGACTCGAAATTACAAGATAGGATGAAAAAAGAAAAAATGAATAGTTAGAAAGAATTAGGTACGTTACATTATGCCAAAAATATGGAATTCGACCCTTAAGAGCCCCTAGTAGTCAACATAAAAGGCAAATAAGGAAACAAACTAAGATAATAAGAGCTACTCATCCTAAGAAATATTATAGAAAACAAAATTATAAACCCTCACAAAATCATCAAAGCAGACCACTATATGAAAAATCTAAATACAAGAAGACACCTAAAAAAGAAAATGTGTGCCGGAAAATGTAGGAAGCTTGGATAATATGCTAAAAATAGTAGAATGCAGCAAAAGATAAACGAATTCATTAACGAAGATTTGAAATAAATGTTATTTATGATATTAATTAATTCTAAACCCCGAATCTCAATAAGAAGAAGAAGAAATTATTAGGGAAGAAGATGTCAGAAAAATATAAAATTAAGAAAGATAAGAAATAAATTCACATAATATAAACCATCCGTCACAAAAATTATAAAACTAAATATAACAAGTAAATAATAGAATTAAAATATAAATTAGAGTGAATGAAGTTGCTTATTAATTATTGGTTGAGGGGTGTCAGGAACTAAGCTTAAGAGTATTTTGGCACCACGAATTAATCACTCGAGGTAAATGGTCTTTATGACTAATACTCCCTAGGATACAATAGTCAACAGCCATTTCTACTAACTCTGCACATGAAATAGTAGGGTCATAGAAACAACTTTTTTAGATTGCTCATGGCAAAAATAATATAATAGATCAATTTTATTTTTTAATCCTGAAAAATGCACTCAGACTCTTTTTCCCTCATCCCCCCAAGATACATATGACCTGTGCTGTTTATACTGATGGGAAAATAAATATAATGTGCTATCTAGCATTCCAAAAGCAATATTCAAAATATAATGACTCGTTACATGTACTCCCAACATTCACACCCCCAACGTTTAGAAACGTCCCTTATATCTTGATGGAATGATAGCTAAGTATTTAAATAATAAATTAATTCAATATAATTTTTAAAACCTTTCCTACAAACCTGGGACAATATCACGAGATTGGAAGGAAATATTTTAATGTAAACAATGCAACAGACGCTTTTAATTCTAATAGAATATTCACATATTAATAGATTAGAAACAAACATAAATATTATTAACTTTGAAATAATATAATTATTAACAAAATACATCAGAAGAAGAAGTGCCAGATAATCAAATCTATCAGTTGGATAGAAACTTACCCAAAAAATTAGAATTAAAAGAAGAAAATTATTATTTAGAACCAAGTCTATATAATTGTGAAAACTGTAAAAAAAAAAAAACACTAAATATCATAACCCGAGAATAAACTTCAACATTAACATCAATCATAGATAAACTAAAGATTCACCAATGAGTTTCTGTAACAATTAAATGAATTAATTACCAAAGACGAACGAAGTCAACAAGTAATTAAACCAATAGAAATAAAAGAAAAAAATTTAATAGTAATATCCAGATCAAAACCTAAGCCTCTCCCATAACTTAGGCTCTGATATTAGAGTTGAGGATCGTTATGGAGACATAAAAATAACCATAAGTTAAACTACTAGTACGATAAGTTTTTCCTTAAGTTTATTGAGCTTAAATTCAATTGAAGAGAGTATAGAATATAGATCATTTAGAATTATAATATTTTGAAAACTAAAATGATCTTCTTATTCTAATTCAAAAATATTTTTTTAAAACGTTTGTTTGAAGTCTATCAAGTTTTCTTATTACAAGCCTAATCAAATATAAAGGAACCATAAAACTTACAAATATTGCTGAGAACTTGAAGCTTTTGAAAATTTTTATTGAATGCTGGAGATTTAATTTGTACAACTGAAGAGATTGGTAGAGATACAAGGATTTTCTCCGAGAGTGAAGGCCAATATTTTCTGAATGCCTCTCCACTCTTGCACTCTCGCTTACATAGCGTGCCTAAAACTATTACAATTATTGCTGATATACAAAACAAGCTTGATTAATTCCACCTTCTCTAAAGCTGATTGCTTTTATTGTTGACGGACTCTACCGACACTAGCTTTTTCTATTCTGGGATACTGCCAATAATGCTGCTTTTATTTATGATTTTTTATTTGCTTTTACTGTTTTATTAGGCTGCTGACACTTATTTTTATTATTGAGGCTTTGTTTTCTTTTGCTTTTATTTCTAAGCATGCTTAAAAGTCATATTGGTCTTTGGTGTCATCAAAATAATAACCTAGGTTGGAATTGACATCTTCATCATCTTTTGCCTTGGATGATAGGGCTCTTAGTTGTTCTTGGATTTCTTCTTTCAAGGTGGCTACTGCTAAGGCTGATAATAATTATTTTTTTTTGGATTAAAAATTGAGTCTCTTTCTTGTATTTTTTTTTTAATTGAATGCACTTGTAGAGGTACAGCTATCTAGGAGACTAGGTGTCTTGTTTTGTGAATAAGCCATCCCCTTCATCGATGGCCTTTTTGCTAATTCTGTTCATATCATAATTTCCTCACCATCTGACCTTAGTGTTTCTTATTAGATATTGGAGGCTCGAATCTTCTATTAGTTTTGCTGAATCATAGTCATGATCCAACATACTCCCATGGCTACTATGAATTTTATGAACTTATATTATGCTAGGAATAGATCTTACCTTTAAAATATTCACAACTCATGGAGGCTTCTCTCGGGAAAATGGTAGCTCCTGGATCAAAGTCTAGAAACCACTTCATAAACCACATAGGGAATTATAAAGATATTCCCTTACGGAACCAAAAGAACCATGAGTGTGAGCTTGGACTTAAGAACATAATGTGATGCTATCCATCCATGTAATCATAATAATTATAATATTGAGGCTTAGATTTTTCTGCTAAAAACCTCGATTTCATAGAGACTTTTATTCCAATCTTTTATTGATAGAACTTTTAAAATCTTGAGTTTTGAATGATTGGTTTGTTTGGTGAGTGGATCAGGTATGTGTGTTAATTCTATAGACTTAGTGTCTACTAGAATAAACTCATAAAAGGTTTAAGTTTTTTTGTAGGTGAATTGATACATAATGAAAGCGTTTGGGAAAGATATGTATGTACATGATTTTTCTGGCAAGTTTGAACCATTCTTTTTTCTATTGGGATTACTAGTAATGATTCTGAGTTTTCAATGAAAGGATATTCTTCTTTTATATTAGGCTTGGTTATGAACAAATCTAAGGGTTTTAATGGTGTGAATCTGTTCTAAGTAGATATTGATGGGGTGTTTTAATGTATTACCAATGATTCAATGCTCTTAATTACTTGTGACATTGTTAGAGGCTTTGATGATGGTGATGCTTTTAATGATTGCTTATTATGTTCTAAAGGTAGACCATAATCATCACTTGTACTTGGTTTCTTACTCATTCTCGGTTGAGCCCTACAAAAATTCTCTCATGAGCAAGTCTGGTAGTATATGTTTATCGCATTTTATATGTACAATCTCAAAATCAAAACATGAGAAGAGACCTTGTTATCTTGCAAAAATATGTTTCTAAGCAAGATTTTTAACATCATTTTGTAAGACATCAGGAGTTGTCTTACAATCAATTTTTACTAAAAATCTTCTATTAAATAAATCATTCTAAAATTTTGTAATACATAGTACTATAGCTAAAATTTCTTTTTTAACTATTGAATATTTCTACTGAGCTGAATGCCAAATACCATAATGATATTAATGACCTATTCTTTTATGGAATTTGGCAAAACTTGTTTAACGACACCACCATAACCTATATCAAAGGCATCAGTCTCAACTATTGTAGATTCAGAAGGGTTTAGTATCCATAAACATAGAAGGCTTTTAACTATACTTTTGACTTTCATAGCTGTTTGACTCATCTCTTCATCCTTTTCTAAGACATTATACAAGGGAGTACAAATAGTTCTTATATTAGGGATGAAATCTGCAACATAATTCAAACATCCTAAAAATGTTTGTAATTGTTTTCTATCTTTTATTTCATTTGAAAATTTTTGTGTGAATTCTATTAGTCTTTTATTCGGAATGATTGTTCCTTGATAAATTTCATACCCTAAGAATCTTACTTTGGCTTGTAATATTTTCATTTTCTTGGTTGATACAATAAGTCCATTTTCTTTTATCATTGCTATGAATTTTTCTAAATGTTTTATATGTTGATTAATTCCTTTTGAGAATATTAAAATATCTTCTAAATATATGATGCAAAATTTCATATGCGGATAAAAGATATTATTTATAATTTATTGAAATTCACTCGGGGCATTTTTAAGTTCTTGTAGCATAACATTCCATTCATAATACCCAAAAGAAACTTCAACTGTAGTTTTATATCTATCTTCTTCTTTTACAGATATCTGATAATATCTTGATTTTATATCAAATTTTGAAAATATTGTAGTATGATTCAATCTTTTAATTAAATCATTCTTATTAGGTAAATGGTACCTTATCCATTTTAGAACTTTATTTAATGGCATGTAGTTAATTAAAAGTTTGGGTGCTCCTTTTCTAATTTGGATGCTTTCATTACATAGAATCTTGAACAACTTCAAGGGGATTTTGAAAGTCTTGTTAATCCTTTACCCAAATATTCTTATATTTCTTTTCTAAAATATCTTAAATATTCTTTATTCATTTGTATTGGTTTTACTTTTGTGGGTATGTCTTTTTCATTAAACCCTTCTTCATGAGGTAAAAATACCTTATGAAGAAGGATCTAATAAAAAAGATAAAGATTGCTTTTTCTATGAATAAGTGCTTTTGACTCATTATGACACTAACCATATGATCTTAATAAACAATGTTGCATTTCAAAATTAAAAGAAAAGGCTATTGGTCATTGTGGATAGGATTACATTGACATGGATCAATGGTCATTCGGCTCTTCTACTATTTTCTCATCTATTATTGATAAAAATAATATATGTTCAAAAAAGTTTAGGATATTAAGTTGCACATCATTTATTAGTTTAGGGTATCAGATTGCACCTAACCTAAAGTTTGAGGGATATAATCTATACCTATTTGTTAATAACAATAAGAAAAAATTTGACAAAAGAGATAAATTGCAATTTAGAAAACATTAGAGTGCTGATTTACATCGTTTTAAAGTTTTGACATGCATATGGCTTATAGTCTACAGGGTGAAGTGCAGTTTTTTCTTTTAAAATGACGAAAAATGTTTATTCCACAATGCTTCAAATAAGGGGAAATGATTTTCATCTATTGTCTAGACAACATAAAATAAACAAAATAAACGTACCAGGAAAAAAAAAAAGGAGTTTTACTAACCAGTACCCTAAAGATTTTTTAAGTCGTAGGTTTTCATTGGAAATATGTAATTTTTTAAGTTTCAAGATATAAGGTCTAGTTCCAAATTTATATATTTACTCTTATTGGAAACCTTAATCAGTGTCCTACGTGCAATGATTAAATAAAAAAAAGTAGCATAAATATTAGTAATTGTTTATATAAGTGTTTGAAAAAAACAGACTTTTCAAAACTGATATTCACGCCAAACACAAGCTAATTGTTCGAATTTTGACCAATTATATTTTCCCCAATCATATACCCTCTTTATTCTTTTCCCTTTTCTAAATCCGTCAGTATCCTAATCGCCAAAGTATTGAATATACTATATGTTTTGATTTATTTTAAATATTGGGAGTATATTAATTATTTTAAGAATGTAATACAAATATACTAACAATCATCCAACTATATATTGCTATAACACTAAAATAAGTTTGACCCTCACTATATTTTTAAATGTCATGCATCAAAATAATTTTAATTAGATAATTATGTAAAAAAAATTATGAAATTAGTGAATTGAAATTAAACTTTTATCTATATATATATATATATATGTGTGTGTGTGTGTGTGTGTAAACTTCACTGTAAAAGCTATTTATTGACATAACTAAACACTACATGGTTAATAAAGTTGGCTAATAGAATATAAAGTAAATCACTAATTAGGATTTTATGCTCTACTATTTTCTAATATTATATATGTAATCAATGTGAGATGCATAAAAAATACTATTTATATTTATATAATAATATTTCCTTTGAAGTTGCTATGAATTATTTTCTAATAAAATTCAATTAAATGGTTTCAGAATAAAAATATTTTGTCTAATCTTAAAATAAATTTATTTTTAATTTTAAAAAATTAAGATAATTAATTATAAACATTCAAATGATAAAATAAATTCATAACAATTTTTTTGTGATTCTAAAAAGTAAAAGACAAATTACACTCAAAGAGTCTCAACCCCTAACATTTCAGCTAAAATATTATTTAAAAGTCATAATAATCTAAAATATTAATTTTATTATTCAAATTTAACCTGATGAAATTCAAAAATATAAAATTAAAATTATTATGTTTTACTATATAAAGTGTCATAAAAAAATATTTTTTTTAGGATATCAGGATCATATTCCTTTAAACTTGGTTATTGAATAATTCAAAAGTCAAAATATTTTCATTCTACCTTAAAAATTAATTTTAAATATTATGAAAATTAATTTAAAAATGAAAAACAATAGGTTGAGCTAACACATTAGCATAATTATTTAAATTATTATGAAATTTATATATATATATATATCAATCATCAATATTCTTTGTATATGTAAACTTCACTGCATTTAGTATTTAATGCAAAACTGCATTTAGTATTTAATGCAATGCGTAGTCAAAATAATATATATATATATATATATATATATATATATATATATATCACTTATTATGCATAAAAAACCCAATGGTTATTGCTCTTTGAAACAGACGAGATATTGATATTTGAAATATGAACCATTAATAGACGGTTCTATACTCATTGTAATAACACATCTATATTATTCGTATAATAATAATTTAGACCGAAACTGAAATCCAATAAGCAATTACCCAATTCAATGCAATTTAGTACTAATAATCTCATCATTACTAAGGAGTTACATTTGTATTGATAACGCAATCTAATTTTATCTTGATAATAAGGAATAGACTTTTGAGTAATCCTTTTGGTGTTCAGGATATATATATATATATATATATATGCTCCTTCGGATCTGTTCTGCAATGCTACTTGCAAGAAAATCCAACTTATGAACAGTGAGTTCGCGGCTAATGAATATCAAAGTATTTATAAGCACTTGATGCATTGAATTAAAGGGTTATAAACTCTTTTTAGAATCAATCCAATAAACTCTAATTTATAGATTTAAAAGAAATTAAAGAACAACACAATTACAATTGATTTTTGAACAAAAACTCTCTTAAAATAGTATAATGAATCTAATAATATTTTGCATACATTAAAAAATAAAAAATAATATGATGTATAAATCCAAAATAATAATAAAATCAGTAATAAATAATTTACAAATGATATTTACTATGTCATATTTGTGCTCAGTAATAACAATATTTTTTAAAATTATTGTATATTAAACATATCTAAAATATATACTTTCGTTTAAAATTCCTTTTCATTTTTTGAGAATATAATAATTATCATAAAAATTTATTTAGTTTTACTTTATATTTTTAATTATAATTTAATCAATTATATTAATTTCTATTACTATATAAGTTAACTTGATTAGAACAATTATCATAAATTTATTTTACTTTATTTCATCAATTATATTGATTTCTACTAGTATGCATATTTTATTAAAATATTCCTTCAATATTATGTTTTAGTCTCTACTGTCTAACTTTCACATACACGTACGTGAATAATTTGAGATGTTTTGTGTTGTTCTTTCTTAAGAAACACCTAATGCTTTAAAATAAATATTCCATAACATCTATCCCTCTCTTTTTTTTTTATGCATTCCATTTTAGTTGTACCAAAAAATCTATTCGATTTTTATGAATTCAATTTCATATGCTAAATAACATGTGTTCTATAAAAACCTCCTTATTCTGCACATTTACCCCCAACCTATGTGTCTCCGCTATATATACATATGTATATCTTTTCACTGCCTCGGCTATCATGGTTTTCAATATCAATCCATAATAAAATTAAATCAAATTTATTTATGAAATTTAACGATTTAGAGCATTGGTTCATCATTTAAGTTCTTTCTCGATTTCCAAACTCACCCCCAACAAAAAAAAATCTATTTTGGGAATATGCTTAAATTGATAAAGCTTTTAGAAAATTTGGTTATGGTTTAAGGAGCATTATGTTTTATGATTATCCAAATGAGAATTATTATGGAAATAAATTCCAAGAGAATGACAGTACGTGGTTGCTTCACCTAATATTGGAAGAAACTTTGTGTTACAGACTTAATAAATGAATTTCATATAACTTTTGAGATATTCATCTATAGCCCACCACCACTCATGAGTTACATATGGCATATTAATTGTCGAGGAATGAGATTAAGAAACTTTTAAAAGTTAGGTGAAGTTTAAGGAGGCGTCAGGTGTTTATCATTTCATTTTACATAAGTTATATTTTATAATTAATTATTTATAAAATACTTTTATAAGCCACTAATAGGATAGTGAAGCACTCCAAAAGATTACCACCAACATTAAATAAACATAATTGAAGTTTTATAATGATGGGAGAATGTTGTAGCAAACTTTTCATTTTATCAAATTTATTAAAAATGTTAATATAAATGTGTTGTAATAGAGATTATTAATTTATATTAACATTGTTGGAATCATTGTGTGCGCTTGAATTAGAATTCCCACGGAGAACAAATTAATTAATTTATATTGCATATATTATACAATGGTACTTTTCAATATGCCAGTATTAAATCATGAATTTACTGACTATAAATAAATCAAATTACTATAAAGTCGATAAACACCTATAGTTTTAAATGTAAAATGATTTATTAGTTTTGAAACTGAAATATAGTATATTTTATGTAAATTAATAATATTATTTAGTATTTCAGTTTACCCTGCTAACAATATTTGAGTTACCAAGTGAATGAGTTTCAAAATAGTATAGTTATAAATTTAGCAATCACTTGAACATACTTACAGTTCATTTATATATTTTTATATGATCATAATTATATTGCTCGGGAACATAAATCCCATATTAAGAGTGTGCAATAAAAGACTTCTTATCAACATATTCTTAATAACATGTTTCTTTAAAAAAAAATTTAAAATGTTAATAAATCTGTACAACGCACGGGCATAATTTCTACTTCTAATGAAAGTTCACATTACATTTCATTATTTAAAATAAGAAAATCACGGTGTCATTGTTTAGTGAAAGCTTTAATTTGAAAATTATTTGTTGTCTATTTGATGTGCACGTGGTTACTACTTTCCATGCGACTGCGTACGGAGTCTTCAAAAATATTTTGTCTCTATTTGTCCGACGTGTATAGTTTTATACATATAAGAAATTATATTTGTTGTAAGAGCTATCTCAACACGCTTTTATTTATATTTAAATTTAGATTTCATTTCATTTAAATCTTATATCTCATCCAAAAATATAAGAAAGTGTGTTAACATGACCTCACATATTTTGAGTAAATAATGCATAATAATGTATCTTGCCAAACAAAAGATATATATACTGTAACTCATTATTAAAAAAAAAAAACACCGGCTAGAATAGTTATCTACCTAGCAATTAACATCACTTTTTTGATCAATGTTAGCAGAAAAAAATTAATGAGTTGTAACTGTCTCCTACTGGCTTGATCTTCCTATAATAGTTATCAAGGCAACGTGTTCTAAAATTATTTCTTAAGTTTATATATATATATATTTCAATTAAAAAATATTCTCTCTTACAAAAATTCAAACAAATAAACCTTAAATGAGATGAGCCAATAGAAATACTTCGTAATGGCACAAATAAACAATTTTTATTATAAAATTAATCTAAAATAAATGGAACAATTATTTCAATAAAAAAATAAAAATTGTGCAGAAAAAAAAGAGTGTCTCGAACTTTTATTATTCTTTATAATCAGAAATATAATACATACCTATCAAACATATAAAATTAATTTTAAAATAATTTATATCATGTTAAAAAAATTATAGCAGAAAAATTAAATTGAATAAAATTAAAATAAGCTTGTCATAATAGCACTAAAATACTGAATATGCATACTTTACGTCCATATGAAAAGAGTACTTTAAAATAAAAGAAATGATGAGAAATAAGCACACTATTATTATTATTATTATTAAACTCGAGCTGTAGTTTTCTATCTAATTAAATATCATATTAAAATGTCGTTCAATTTTGTACATCGCCCCCATTGTCCCTTGTGAAGCCCGAGTTATTATTATAGTAATAAGTGAACCTATATTATAACACCGTTGATATTTTAATACTCAAAAATAAATATTTAATTAAAATATTTACTCTATTAGTTTTAAATTTGATGAATAAATGGAGAAAGTTAAGGTTATAATTACATTTAATGATGATGAAGTGGTATATCAAATGGATTCTCACTTTTAGATGTTAGCAATTTTAAATGAGTAATGCTAGTTTAATACTTAAAAAATGAGTGTCTGTTCAGACACCCACTTTATAATCATTAAATATAATAAATATTAAAGATAAGTGAAAAATACTATTACATCTAATATCCAGACACCAAACTTTTGAGTGCTAAAATATCATTACCCATTTCAAATGTTAGAATAGCAATTTTAATATTATATTACCTAACCTATCCCTCGTGTTTCTCCTTGTTTTTGTTCTTTCTCCAAAGCTACCTATATCTACCATGGTTTCACCAACACAAACTCACATCATATCACCAGCCTCTGCATTGGATCTACCAGCCTCACTATAACGGTAACTGCATTCCTCTCTCTTCAACATGTTCCATTTTTCTCATGTTCAATGTCCTTAACTCATTATTTTTGTGTAACAATACGGTTTTAATTGGAATTGTGAGGTCCTTGAAGCTGATTTGATCTGGGTTTTGATTGGTTTATTCCTTGAAGGGAAGGTGAGTTTTTTTGGGTTCGTGAAGTTATTCCAAAGTTTAGGAAGCAATAATGGCACGCAAGAAGATCAGAGAGTATAACTCTAAGAGGTTGTTGAAGGAGCACTTCAAGAGACTCTCTGGCCAGGACTTGCCCATCAAGTCTGCACAAGTAAGCAATTCTCACCATACAGCTCTTGTGTTGGCTTGTCTGTGAATTTTGTACCTTCCAATTTTGTTGGGTTTAATTTAAAACTATAGGCCCATTGAATTTAGTTACGCTTTGAAGTGTTGTCAGCTTCTGTTGGATAGAACCCCATTTTTTTTTATTTGATGCCAATGTAATATTTAAAATTGTTGTTCTAGATCATAGTAGTTAGCTAGTAATCTGGTGCATTTGCATGCCTCAAGGGACCTATCACCTCATTGCACCACAGTAGTCAGATAACAAAATTCAAATTTTGCAGCTGGGCTTATTTTATTTTACCAACAAAATTCAAGAACTTGGCTTGTCTCTTGGATGAGTAACTGTTAACATGTCATAAGATTAAGTCATGATTTGCATATTATGCACATAAGGACTAAGGTTATGCCTGAAAATGTTTGATCTGACCTTTGGTTAATTAGAATTTGTTAATCCAGTCAATATAGTCTCGCTTCAATATGACAATTTATTAGTATATTGAGCTGTGTTGATCTGTAATGTATATAGACGTGGAAAAGTTCACTTTTCCATATTGATAAGCTACACCATTTACATGTTAGTCAGTGTAGCACAATGTTTATTAAATTTAAATAACAATTTTTTTTTGTGTGTTTTTATTTCTTAGATTACTGAGTCCACCGATTTCAAAGAGCTAGCAGAGAAGGAGCCCTGGCTTTCATCTTCAAAGCTGGTTGTGAAACCTGACATGCTGTTTGGAAAGCGTGGCAAAAGTGGTTTGGTTGCCTTAAACTTGGATTTGGCACAAGTTGCTTCCTTTGTTAAAGAGCGTCTTGGCAAAGAGGTGCTTTTATTCCCCTTGGTCCCTCCAAACATTTATCAAACTATTTCCCCCCCTTTTTTAGTAATCATTCTTTTTGTTATAGCACTTTCTTTATACCCTTTGAATGTTTGGTCATATCTGTATCTAAAATTTAGGTTGAGATGAGCGGATGCAAAGGACCTATAACAACTTTCATTGTTGAACCTTTCATCCCACACATTGAAGAGTTCTACCTTAACATTGTCTCAGAGAGACTAGGGAACAGCATAAGCTTTTCAGAGTGTGGAGGAATTGAAATTGAAGAGAACTGGGATAAGGTACTAACATGAGGAATTTCTAACCATATTACTCACTATTAGTTTTTCTCATATCTAACCCTTACAATCCCATGAGCTACAAAGTGGTTTGTTCATATTTCAGGTCAAGACTGTATTTGTTCCAACAGGAGTGTCTTTTACATCAGAGACTATTGCCCCACTTGTTGCAACTCTTCCCTTGGAGGTATATAATATATTGACTTTACTTAATAATTTCTTACTTTATGAATAGGTCTAACTGTTTTTTACTTCTTTTTTTTTTTTGTTAACATATTTTTCAACTTTCCATATTGATTCTTGATGGCTCTTACTCTTCGGTTGGTAGACACTTTTGTTTCCTTTTAATTTCTTATAAGTACATTGCTTATGCTTGCAGATCAAGGGAGAAATTGAGGAATTTCTCAAGGTTATTTTCAATCTATTTCAAGGTATATTACAAGATATATATATACATACCATTAGATGGGTTTGTGAACTTGGAAGACATCTTCATTGACATTTAGGTTTAAATTTTAACCCATTTTTTATTATGGTGTTAGACCTGGATTTCACTTTCTTAGAGATGAATCCTTTCACTTTGGTCAATGCAAAGCCTTATCCTTTGGATATGAGGGGCGAGCTAGATGACACTGCTGCATTCAAGAACTTCAAGAAGTGGGTTACTTCCCTCTAAAAGAATATCATCTGTTATCTGAAAATTGAATACCATATCTCTAATTCGTCATGTAGAGCTGAATAATATTGCATGTTTTTATTATCTACAGATGGGGAAGCATTGCATTTCCAATGCCATTTGGAAGGGTTATGAGCACTACAGAGGCTTTCATTCATGGACTAGATGAAAAGGTGAACTCACACATACATTTAATCTGTATCTACAAGCTGATTCAATTCAGTTATAGCTTCATCCATATGCTGCAGATCTTATAATTGTTGATTCTTTCTAATTACTATTAACACCTGTCTGAATCTCAGGGTCAGTTAAATTTCTTTTACTAATCAATCATCGATAATGCTATTGCTTCTAGCTATCACAGTGCTATAAACTTTTTACTCTGAAAAACTAACATTGTTTGCTTGCTTATTTTCTGCTTCTAGACTAGTGCATCTTTGAAATTCACTGTGTTAAATCCAAAGGGCCGAATTTGGACAATGGTAGCTGGGGGAGGTGCTAGTGTCATCTATGCTGATACGGTTTGTTTCTCTAGTGCCATTCTAACTTCAAAACTAAAATTTCTGTACACTTCTCTAGTACCATTAAGCAACCCAATTCTTATATCCTAATTTATCAAAACAGGTAGGAGATCTTGGTTATGCACCTGAACTTGGGAACTATGCAGAATATAGTGGTGCACCCAAGGAAGATGAGGTCTTGCAGTATGCCAGAGTTGTAATTGATGTAATTAATTCTTGTCTCAAACATTGATTTTGGTATACTTACCAATTTACAAACTCAACATTGCTGCTTCACATGACCAGGCATTACTTGTTTGGGATGTCTAAAATAGCTTATCAAATGCATGCAAAACACTGAATTGAAACTATAGTGATTATGTGTCTCTATGATAATCTCTTTGCAGTGTGCAACTTCAAATCCTGATGGCCAAAAGAAAGCCCTTGTGATAGGAGGAGGAATAGCTAACTTTACAGATGTTGGTGCTACATTCAGCGGCATAATTCGAGCTCTAAAGGAGAAGGTAACCCTATGATCATGAAGCTTTGCACAAGTCCATCACAATAATTTGCTTGTAGCAAAACTTAATTAATTGTTGAGAGCTATTGCAAAACAGGAGCAAAAGCTAAAAGAAGCAAAAATGCACATCTATGTGAGGAGAGGAGGTCCTAATTACCAAAAGGGTCTTGCGAAAATGCGAGCACTTGGAGAGGAGATTGGCATCCCCATTGAGGTTGGTTATATGACTTATGCCTTTATTATCTCCATAAACAAACGATCAGAAAAATTGTTTTGAGGAACTTTCTCTGATCTATTTTGGTCTCTTTTTACAGGTTTATGGACCTGAAGCAACAATGACTGGTATATGCAAACAGGCAATCCGGTGCATCACTGCTGCTGCTTAAATTATACGGTTTTAGGCCAATGCCCTTTTTTTTCATGTATTCTCATACCATGTTTGAAATAACTGTTGATTCATAATTCCCTTTCCACCGCTCATAATCGGAAAATTTGGCGAGTTAGAGCACAGGTTGTCACAAATCTAGTCATCTAGAACAGTGGTCCAAAGTGTGCTTTCATTCATGTAGAATTCTGAGACAAAATAAGATGATCAACTGATCATGTAATTCATAATGTTTTAAGTCAAGCTGCAATTTCATGATTCTCAGATCTGCGTTCATTCAGTAAATCGGTCTCCTTTCCCCTTTTTCTGAAGACTTTTAAATTTCTGTTAAAAAGAGTCCCTTAATAAACTTGTTTATATATAATATATGGCAACTGCAAATTCAGTTGCTTTCGGGAAAATTCTTTGCCTGTTTGGTACACAGCCAAATGATGCAAATTCGTAGTTGTGCAGAATGAATATGTTATAGTCTTTTAAATTTATGTAAACACATTAAGAGTCAGGATCACTTCCAAGGGACATTTCATCATGCATCCAAAATGAAAAATACAAAATTCATTATAAATGCAACATCAAAGTATGTAACAATTAGCATAGAGTCAATAATTGCAGGAAAAGGAAATTTACTAACAAGGCCATCAAGCAAAACCATACATCACAATTCACAACCAAGACAACATAGTTTATATTCAAAGGGAGGAAACAAGCTTTAATATTGAAGTTCCAGAATTGCAAGTTATGGAAAGGAAAAAATTTTGGACCATTTCTTTCATTAACATGAAATAAAGCTAGGACTGAATTGATCTCCAAGGCCACATTAATCTAATTTCCTGCCTAATTTTGGAGTTGACCAATCAATATTATGATTGTTTGCACAATGACTATGAAAATAACTGGAATACGAGTTCAGAACATAAGGGATCAAATTGATATCTAAAATTTTTAGAGGACTAATTCGATATTCTGTATATCTTTGGAGGACAAATCCTATTGTTTACTAGACTTTTTCACTATAAGTCTTTTTCTCTTCTCTAAC
Source organism: Dalbergia cochinchinensis (assembly GCA_031216125.1). Lineage (NCBI taxonomy): Eukaryota > Viridiplantae > Streptophyta > Magnoliopsida > Fabales > Fabaceae > Dalbergia > Dalbergia cochinchinensis. The sequence goes on along the minus strand of CM062374.1, from coordinate 31,326,713 downwards.
ATTCAAACTTATAAATATACCCTAAAAGAAAGGAAAATAAATCCTTTCAAGAAGACCTAGAGAAACAAAAAATCTCTAGTTTTGGATGTTACACCGATCTCCCATGGCGGGATCTCTTCACTTGTGCAGAAATTTGTAAGGGGGGTGTGTGAGCACCCAAATAAACAATCTACAACGTAATATTATAAATTGTTTCCGCATATTTTCTGTCGATAACTTAAAAAAAAAAACCTACAATGTAATATTCTAAATTGTTTCTGCATGTTTTTCTGGGGAGTCTTCATTTTTTTTATAACATTTGACATTCTAGATCAACCACAAAAGAATATAGGACAGAAAGCAATTCCTGTGCTCAATGTTCATTACTCATTATTACCAGTGAGAAATTTTTGCGCACTCAAAGTTATGATTTTTAGGGCTTAAAAAGAGATGTTTGAAAGATACAGCATCCACCAAACAGCAAAACGAAACCAAATTGACATTAATCAAGAAGTAGCAAAATTAGAACATGTGGGACTTGTGCATGTAGTGCTTCTTCTTCTTGTTATTAAGGCTTCTGTCTGTGTATGTTCCGAATAATAATATTTTTAAAATTAGAACAATGAATAAAAAAATATTGTTAGAGATCAAAGTAAATCAAGTCAGGTTGTGAGTTGTTGCTAACTCAATTTGTTAGTAACTAAGTTAAATTCATGAACATGAATTGAGCTCATGTTAAGAGCTCAAACTCATTTACTAAATGAGTCATGGTTGAATCTTCTTGTATTCGATTTGAAAAATCTAAAATATTATTACTATTATTGTTATTATTAAATGTTCAAACTTATTAATTGTAGAAGACTTAATTTATACTTAACTCAAGCTAGCTCATGAAGCTTTTTTTTCGAGATTTGAGTGAGTTAAACACGCATTAAAAATCAAATTCACTTCTTATCAAAGTCTAGCTCAAGTCAAGCATGGTATCATCAATCAAAGCTTGAGCTATGTTGAGCTAACTTGATTCACTTTCAACCCCCAGCGAAGATAGTGTTAATGTTGCACAAGTTTGATAGTGGTCAAACTGTCATTGAAATTAAATATGCAAATTTTAGTATTGTACAATTAGATGTAAATTTTAATATTATACAATTAGAAACACAATGTTTCCTGCCAGGCAGCTTCCAACAAAATTAAATCATGTCATGTTCATCAAAATATTAGGCCTTGAAAACCTTGGATACAAGATTTTGTGACTTATCAGAAACAAAGCCAGGTTACAGGCTGCAAAAGAGCTCATTTGCCATTTAACAGAAAAACACTAGGGTGGCCTAAATTTCTGTTAAAGAAAAGATAATGGCGCTGCGTCCTTCTGCTAGCAATCGCGGAAGATGTTCGCTTCAGAGCTTCTTCAGTGCTGCTTTCAAGTGTGGTTGAAGAGTTATTGTGTTGGTAGCCATCTGAACGTCATAGCGGAGAGTGTCATCAACCATCTGAAAACATCTTCTTATCTCTTTAACCTGTATAGAGAGCACAAAACACTTTAACTACGAACATCATAGAAAGAAAAGCAAAAAAGTTGTGAAAATTACAAAATTCAGTTTTCAGTTTTCATTTTAAGTTTTCTAGGTTTTCAGATTTTGTAGAAAAAATACTGAAAATCATGAAAACTACAAAATCCAATTTTCAGTTTTCAATATTTCTTTCACAATCCTAAAAAACTGAAAATTGAAATGAGCCTATTTGATTTCAGTTTTAAATTTTCATTTTTAGTTTTTCAGTTTTCAGGAGTTTGTAAAGGAAATAATGAAAACTGAAAATTGGAATTCCTGTTTGGTTCGAGTTTCCAGTTTTCATTTTCAGTTTTTCAGGTTTTGTGAAGGAAATACTGAAAATTTTGAAAACTGAGACAATCCACTTTCAATCCCCCAACTTTCTCCAATCAGCATAGGAAAGCTGGTGGCAGGTGCTTGTTTGATTTAGAGAGCATTTGTTTTATTTCTCATACACTATTCATCTTAGCTTCTACTCAAAAACTAAAAAAATCTGTTTTCAGCTTTTGAGTAGAAGCTGATAAGGTAGCTTTTATGAAAAGTAATTTTTTTAACTTTTTCTGTAAAAGAAAGCTGAAACAAACACACCCTAATTTATTTATCTAATTTGCATTCCCATTGGGGTATGAGTTAAGGCAGAGCCAGTATTTCTTATTGTAGACTAAATCTATTATTGAGAGAAGCCTCAGATCAATGAAAAGAAAATGCATGGTTAAATGTATGGATATTTTCTTGTAACTGCCTGGATGCATGACGGAAGAAGAGAGGAGTGAGGAAAGTGTGAATTCTGCTAGGACGTTTAACAATAGAGAGTGGAAGACAATGAAGGGGTGCAGGATTGTGTGGAGAGTGGTATTGGGTGCAGTCGACTGTCTGCAAGGTTGAGACTCCACCTTGGAGTCCCTCTATTCTGCATTTTTCATTTGTGTTTGTTTTCCAATTCCAGAATTAATTTCTGTTTTCTGGCGTAAGGAGCTAGTATTAGTATGCACTTTTCTTACAGTAAAATCAGCTTGTCTCATGATTAATCACACCGGAAGCCCCTTTTCTTTGAAATGCAACCTAAAGATAGTCATTCAATTACTAGTAGAATGTACAAGGACAATGCCTGTATAGACACTAACATTAGTATCAGCAGTTGGGAATGACCAATTTGAATTACCTTAGAAGCATTCCCCACCATTTCACTCTGAAGCTGTATCACTTTCTCTTCGGTGCTATATGTCCCTTTCTGGATACAGCATGTTAGAATCATGCCAGAAAAAGAAAAAAAGCAGCAGAAGGGAAAGAAAAACAAGAAAAAGATATCTTTCGTCTAGGACCTAGGAACAAATAAATAATAAAGTTTTTTACGCCAAAACAATTTAAGAATATATAGTAGAATCCACGCAATTGGTGACATGAGCAAGATATAGATATCCATTACTTACTGTAGCAATTGACATTCCAAATTTGCAAACGATATACTCTCATGAACAACTGACAACAATGGGTTGCATGCTCAATGCAGGGAATTGTGACTTACAAATGTAGGAAGGCCCCTTTTTTTACTTTTAAGCAATAGGAGCTTATTTGTGGCAAAGTGAAAAGAACAAGGGTGCACTTGTATATTTTGACAAGCTAGGAACAGAATAAATTCAAGGATTTAGAAATGGTCAATTGGGCAAAATCTTTATCAACCTCAAATCAGGGCATGAATTCTGTTTGTTATTATTCAACTTGTGTTGTTTCCAAATGAACACTTGGAGTTTGCTAATTAAGAGTTCATATTCAAATATATATTTTTTCTCCTTTTTGTTTGGTGTTATAAAGTTGAAGGGGAGACAGGGAGTGTAAGTTGTCTCGTGCCAACGTCAAGGCATCCCACAAGCCTCAAAAATGAACTGGAATTGAATACAGAACTAGACACTAGCAGGTGGCTCAATAACAACCACAGGATAGCCTTTGATACCATCTTAGAATTGGGCTCAGCTAACTTAACCCCAAAAGCTAGCCATGGAAAGAGGGTTGCCCAAACTCTTATAAAGGCATAGGTCATATCCTTAACCAATACGAGACTCTAATAGAATCAACAATCTTTGATTTTACCGACCCTCCTTGGCCAAATTCACCATTTCTATCATACATAGTATGGATACAAAAGTGAGAACCGATGCAGACAAATTTTCAGCACAAAAGCAAGTGCAAAAACTCAAACAAGGTCAAACAATTATAAGGCAATGAACAAGTACCTAGGATATAACAGCTTATCTATTAATCGAGAATGACATAAGCTGGTAGAAAAATAATAGTACCTGAACTTCAACAAGTCCAGTGCTTTGAGCAATGACAACTTCAATGGTGCCATCAGGTCTAGGACGCCAGTATCCACTCTCAGCATGCATTGGCTCTCCAGAGCTCAGCTTCCATGTCTTCTGACTATACCCTATCACAGGCTACACCCATTTCACACAAAACACACCAAACAAATAAACCAAATCAATGCACCGAGACAAGAAACAGAAATTAAAAAAAAAAAATTAGAAACTTTATGAGAAAATTTGAAGTTCACTCCTCAACACATATAACCAATGGTTAAAAACCAAAACCCAGTAATAAAAAACAGAACTTTGAGAGACCCAGATGGTGTTTATACAGAAAGGGAAAGAGAGAGTGAATAACCTTGTTGGGAGAATGAGAGAAGTGAAGCTCTTCACCATAGGAGAAGGAATTGATGGTGGGGTACCCTCCTTCTCCTTGGCCTCTCCATGTCCCCAAAAGATAGGAGAGCGGTGCCACAGCCGGATGCACTACCGGCGGCGATGCCTCCTGCCCCAGCGCCGGTGCCGGAGAGTCCTTGTTTGCGTCCATTTTTATTTTTCGGTTTTCTTCTTCTCTTGGAAAATAAAATGTTGTGAGCTCAGCGCAAACTTCACTCTGGATATGTTGTGTTTCTCCTTCTTATTCTTGTGGGAACTGGTAACCTTCTGAGTTTACAAAGATGAAAATGGCTCTTGTGTTGGCTATTGCCAAGAAGCGCTTGGCTGCTATCTACGGTGCATTTTAATGATCTTTTATTCTGTTTTTATTTAATATTTTATTAATTAAATAATAATATTTAAAATAATTTATTTTAATATCTAAACTTACTCAAAATATTATTTTATAATTTTAAAAAATTTTAAATGACTCATTTTATATAATTTTAAATATAAAAATAAATTATTTTAAATTTAATTATATTTTAAATGATATAAAATATATTAAAATATTACTTAACATTATATATAATTATTTAATCAAAAAATATCAAGTGAAAGTTAGTTGAGAAACTAACATGATTTATGTTTTGCAATGACACAAATATAAATACAGTGACAATGAAATAATAAACCTATTTGAAAGTGGATAAAAAAAAAATTAGGTTTTGATCAGATTTTGTTCTTTGGAGTAATGTTATGTGATTATGGCCGCTGGTTGTTTACTTTTGTATTTTCTCGTTTTAGTATTTCGGTTTTAGTCAAGAAAGAAAGAAAAACTGAAAATTTCATGCTATTACTAGTTTATCGTCAGTGAAAAAAAAAAGAAAAAAAAGCCAACCTGGCAACCCGCCAAAATTTGTAACCGATGTTATAATCACCGTATTTACATAATATACTTATATACAATTAAAAGTTATAAATTAATATATATAAAATTATAAATCATAAAAAATTATAAATAAAAATATAAAATTATTTTACACATTAATTTATAATATTTTATATATTAATTTATAACTTTTAATTTGATATAAATACATGATGTAATTATGGTGGTACACATTTATCTTTTCCCTTTTAACCCACCGCGCCAGTTTTAAGGCCAACCCGCGACCCGTCTCGCCCCGTTTGCCACCCTTAAGTGGAGTGACACTGCCAGTGCAAGACTTGCGAGGAGGAAGGGCTGCACAGCGCAAAGTCACCGTAGAAGTGGATCTCCATCACCGCCGTTTCTCGGTTTCCGGTGTCGTCACATGGTAAACCTTTCATCCTTTCCCCTTCCCCCTTTCTTAAGTAACCCTACTGCATCCGTTTAAAGCTCAGGTTTCGCTCAAAGATCCTTTTTTTTTCTCCTTTATTTCTAAAGTTCTTCACTGTTGTTCCTTTCCTCTTCTTTTGTGATGTATAAGATAAGTTGCCTTTGGATGGAAGGGAGAGAACACATACTTTGTATTGTTAAAAAAAAAAACCCTAAGAACTGTGCAGAATGGGCGAAACAGGGTTTGGGCAACACGAATTGCATGACCAACAGGAAGGGACGGCGGCTGAGGCCAGCTGACGCCGTTGCAGCGGCGGATATGAGCTGTTGCGGTGGCGACGGCGGCCTGGAGGCAACACAGATGGCTGGGACTGATTTTTGCCATTTTAATGAATTCGAGGGTCATATTTTTTTTTTTAATAAATTTTTTTTCTTGGGGTGAAATTTATAATTATTGAAACTTTCTCCTTCATTAATCTGAACCATTGGATCAATCTTCAATGGTTGTGATTCAGTGACCTCCATGGTCACTAACTCACAATCCTCATGATAGAAGCCAGCCGAAGTTCTATGATCTTATAAAATATTGTATGATAATTTATTATTTTTTTCTTTTTTAATTTTGAAAAATTGAATTACATCAATTTTTGTTTTCAAAATAAAAAATTTAGCTGCAAAAATTTTGATTGGTTTTAACCAAGATGTCATGTTGAGAGTGTTCTTTTTCTTCCAAAACCCTTCTCCCCATAATATCTTCAAGGTTTAGGGTTGTTTTCTAAACTTTTTTTTTTTAGTTGTTGCGCCCCGGGGCTTTATGAATTTGTTGTTCATGCTTAACTAAATCTTGGAAGAGTGTGTGTGCGTGCGTGTGTGCAGGTGAGAGTGGAGAAGGAAAATGAATAAAGGTGGGCCAGCAGCTGGAGGAGGGTTGGGGGGCACTGGTGGTGGTGCTGGGAGTGGGCCTACTGCGGCGGCAGCTGCAGCTGCTGCTCAGAAGCAGAAGACCTTGCTGCAAAGGGTGGAAGGTGACATTGCCAACATTGTGGACAATTTCAGCCACCTTGTCAATGTTGCCAGGGTATGTTTAAATTCCATGCTGCATTTTGATATAGCTTGTGATTGTCAATGTATAAATATATCATAAGTGGTACACTGTCACTTTTGGACTCTATTGTTTTAGCAAGTGATAACCTAGGTACATTGTGTAAATGTCATTTTGATTGCATTTTTTCAGATGGAACAATATGAACTTTGACACCATATGATTAGTAACAATTCAGTTAGTTTACCGAGCTAGGGCTTAGTTTCAGGTTAACAAGAGGTGAGTTGGTCTAATGCAGTTCCTAAACAATTCTATCTCTGTCCCTCTTAGCCACTCAGGTTTAGGTTTCTGGTTTAAGGCTCTGTGTTTTATGTGTTCGACATTGTTTCTTCTAGATTCATATGTAGATTGGAACTGTCACAAATTTTATGGGGCTGGAGTTTGGCTCTTTCGCTCTTTTACCTGTGCCTGGGAGATGAGTGCAGCACCCTATACTGAAACCCAATCAAACTTTTCACCCATGATCGCTTCCAAGTTCATTCAGTGGATCTAGTGGCTCTCTTTGGTAAGGTTGATACATTTGATTTTTTTTTTTTTTTTTAATATAAGAAAATTTGAGCTGTTCTTTTTCTTTCGTTTTTTTATAGGAGTATGAAATTTGCAGAATAGATTTGCTGAAATTAAATACGTAACTACCGAGTGGTAATTCAGGCAGCCTCCTTGATACGATTAAATGACAAGAGAGGTGTTTAACTGCTCATAAATTGAATTCTTTTGCTCTTCAGATTTGCTGAGATTTTCTCTGAAGCTGGTCTAGTAAGCTCAAGTACATCTTTTTTAATATAACTTTCTCTGAAAATGAGATTCAGGAAAATATTTATCACCAAATTAATATAAAATTAATTTATTTTATTTGAAAGGAATTTTTAATTAAAATTGATACTTGAATTGTCTAAATCATTTTATTAGAAACTAGTTCTAATTTTTATGTAATTGAATTTGCTTCTGATAGAAAGGTGCTAATCCAAAAAACAAGTAATGTTCATAATAAATTGCTCATTAAAAAATTCAAGAATGAATCCAGGGCTAACATTATTTTGTCTTATAAGATTGTAAGTAGAACAAAAGATTTTAACAACATAGTTCAAAATAGGTCTTCAACCTGGACAGATTTTGGGTAATTATTGCTTCTCTACAATTGCAATATTCAGAGGAGTGATTGATTAGCTGCAGGGAGATTGAGGATGCTCTGGATTGATTCGGAATTAAATATTGATCCCATCAGGTCATTTTAAATGATACGGATAGCTGGTTTGCGGTTATGGAGCAGAAGATTAAGGTCTGATTGCAAAAGTTATTTTGGAGACTAGTTGGCTTTTAATGAGGTGATCTGTTATGTTGTTGTATACAGGTGATCTGTTATGGTGTTGTATACAGGGTAAAGGAAAGAATCTTCTGTTTTGTTTTGATCTTGTGGATGCTGTTGCAGTTTCTAATTTCCCGTGATCCTTGGTGTATTTAATTTCACTTTTCACTGATCCCCCACTATGGTGCTTGGTGGGTTGAGTTATGATTTTGTGTTTTTCTGAAAAAAATGTTGAAAACTAAATACAGATTTAGGAAGTTGGATTTGATTGTGGATGGTGATGGAAGGCTTGCCTTCTGTGGTTAATAGGAGGATTTTTTTGAACTTTGTTTAGGAGGAATATAAAGAGAAATGCAAGAGATTGGTATTATGGCATTGTGTTGAACCCAAACTAGCAGAATATAGGTGGTTGAAGCTATTGCAATTATGCAGATGAATGGAAGTTACAGCTGTTGTTATTGAGACTATCAGGTTAAGATAGTTGCTGCAGGTGATACAATACAGTATCAGGAGTTCACACATTTACTAATTTCTGCCTTCTGTTTTGTGCTGTCGTGATTTCAATTTCTGTGGCTAGACTTTTTGTAACTGCTGCTGCTCTCATTTACTGGGAGTCTAGTTTTCCCCCGTGTTAGTCGTTGTACGTTCTTAGTCACATTTTGATACCATATGGATTCTATGGTATTAATAAATGATAATCCCGGTATCTTGTGTAGTTGAACCTTGCGGATTGGTATTTTAATTGTATATTCATGTGGAAGCAAATATGAACTATGCCACCATATGGTGAATGATCTTTAATTAATATGAAATTCCGTTGTGTCAGTTATTGTAACTTGTGTTTCTACCCAAATCTAAAGATGGTCATTTGAGCACACGATGCATTTTCAGTCTCATTTATGCCTATTTTCCTGTCAGGTTGGCTGGTCTTATCATCATACATTGTCAATGCCGTGCCTGCACTACACACATGCAACTTTGTAATCACTCGCAAAGCAAATTATATATTGCTCTTAAAAGGAATATAACTCTCTACTTTCAATTATCTCATGCAACATATAGCACTTGCATTGTTTTGGAGTAAAGAAAAGAGTGAGAGAGGACACAAGAATGCATGACATGTTTTGTTGTATAGAGCCAATCATGGTGAAAAATTGCATTAAACGTTTTTGGTCACTATTATCTTATTAGAGGCATAAACAATTAGAGGCTAAGGTTTAGACAAGATGCAAGGATCACGACTACATGATGGAAGACGCACCTGCAAAGGAAATCATTTTAAAAGGAATCATTTTAAAATAATGTGGACGATGCAATTTCCAATTTGCATTGAAGATATGATATTATTTTATCCTTTTAAGGTCTAATAGCATAGTAGCCTTCTCAGGATATGAGGGAGCTTGGGACCAAGGTTTGGAGATGAAAATGAAAAAGAAGATGATATATTAAGAGATGTCTTGTTTGTTCTTGAACAAGAGTTGTAGTTTGAAATTTATGCCATTTCCTTGCATGTCAAAGTTTATGCGCATATTGTTACTCGTTCACTTCAACAACCTTGCATTCTTGCAGGTAAATGATCTACCTGTTAGAAATTCACAAGAAGCTTTTATGATGGAGACGCGAGCTGCGAGGATGGTAAGACTGCAGTTTTGCTTATTCTTATGTATTTGTGCAAGCATGCTTGCAAAGACATCATATCATGTCTGTTGTGTTTTGAGTTTTAGACATCGATGGTATGTGGGTAACTATGGAGAGAAGTACACGTTATAAGTATCTTACCACATTTGGAGTGATGGATGGATTTGTGTCTGAGAACACTTTGAAATTTTCACATTTTGCAATCAGTTCTTTAACATGGCATATTTTAATCCATGCCGGCAGATATAATTATATTATGATTTATTTGTTTTCATTTTTCATTCATACTAAGTTATTTCATTAAAAGCTTGAAATAGTATTGTCTCTGTTGTTGGTTCTGTCTTGTTTAGCATGGTCAATTTGAAGTTAAGTGTTGGCTTTTAATGGTTATTGAGATCTTTTCTTTATCTTATTTTTACTTTTTTGTTTTAATGTTTTTTATATTGATCAATAACACAGGTCCAGGCAGCTGATTCTCTGCTTAAGCTGGTGTCGGAGCTGAAGCAGACTGCAATATTTTCTGGATTTGCTTCTCTCAATGACCATGTAGAACAAAGAAGGGTTGAATTTAACCAACTGGGAGAAAAAACTGACCGCTTGTTGTCTAGAATTGGAGAGGAATCTGCTGCGAGCCTTAAAGAACTTGAAACTCATTATTCTTCTTCTGCACAGAAGAATATTCAAAACCTTCAACCATAGTTGAGAATCTATTAATGCTGCTCGCAGCTGCCACTTGATGAAGGATATTTTATGATGTAAAATAGATTAATTCTGTTTTATGAATTTGGATGGCTTTAATTTAGGACTAGGAAGTAGAAATTGTTATTCAATTACCGAGTAAATAGGGAAGCATTATATACCCTTGTTCATTTTCAATGCATGCAATGTATGGTAATACTTTTTTGCATATGGGATGATGAATTATTTTGTAAAATGTGAGCAATCTCAAATGCACATATCAAGGCCTTGGCTGTGCTAAATTATTTGGCCAGGAGTGGCCTATTCTTGATATCATGAAGCTGTGTGGCCAGTTATAGTATATCTTTCATGCATGTGGTACATGATAAAATATGGTTACTTGCAGATTAGTGATTGACATAGAAGAATATAAATGATTATTCAGGGTACCTCAGGTTTGACATAATCTTCATTAGATGACAAGAGAACGGAGGTTATGTGATCTCCAAGTTACACTTGATTTCGTGATATTCGAACTTGTTCTTTATTGGAAAGAAAAAATTAATAAAATGTAGCTTTCTGATTTGAACTATCTCAGAATGTTGCCCATTGGATCCTCAGGCAAACAAGTTTATACTGAATGCCATATAAATCTACCCTAATCTCCGTGACACAGATTATATCACTGTCTAATAGAAACTAGAAAGAAAAATTCTCTTTACAATTCTGCTCACTGATTTTGTTTTAATCTATCTACTAATAAAAATGAGTTTAACTTGTTTCTACCAATTTCCTTTTTTGGCATATGTATCCTCTATTATTGGAGACAATTTTGATTGAGGCACATTTTGATACTAATGGTGTCCTTGGCTAGAGGATAAAATAGGGAGGAAGGCTTTTATAGATGAGTTTTGTATATAAAAATTTATATATAATTTATTCATGAAGATTTTTCCTCTATTTTTACCTTCAACCAAACATAATACAAAAGTAGAGTACTCTCCTATGGCCACTTTCATTAGACCTCACCAATGTTGGTTTAAATTTATTATATTAGACCATATAATTTATGAATATTCAACAATGCAACCACATTAATTATCCTTTTTCTTTCCCAGGTATATATTATAAAAGGCCATTGTAGCAACTCCAATCCAAAATACCATGAGAAAGCAAGAATGGAGAAGAAAAAAGAGAGAGAGATAGATAAATGAATTTTGTTACGTGGGAGCTAAGCAATGGTGGTGGCAAACATAACGTGATTTTGATGTCAATTTTAAGGACACTGTTGGAGTGGGCAGAGAGGAAAGGGAGGCAGTTAAACCACCATTTTCCATTTCACAGAGAGAATATAACGCCTATCCATTCGGCTTCTTAGCTGTGACCATTTCCTCTCTCTCTCTATCATTCTTTTCTGTGAAAGCATTGTCCTTCTTAATAAGATCACATTGGATCATCAACATAGTTTTCATTTGCCATTTTTTTTTGCTATATATAACTATGGTCTCTTCCTAAATGTGGTTATGTTGCTATCTTTCTACCCATTTTTTGTTCCACAATTTCCTCTCAAGATATCCTAGTGTTTATGATGATGGATGGTGGTCCAATTAAGAACCAGCTCGTTCTCAATTCACACACGTCATTTCCTATCTAGTTAGACTAACAACCTTCTCCTTCTCTCCCATACATAACATTTCTCTCTTTCTTCAAAGGTGAAAGAGTTGTTATATTCATTGATCATGCAGGAGAAACGTTATGGTTAGTTCTTGATAACTCTCAGATAGACCTGAGGAGTTATCAGCATTGATGCCATTTTCTTAGTTTTCAGGTTATTGTCCTGAATTCCCTGAAATCTATCCTCCAAAGGGTACTCTTTTCTCTTTTTTATCTTGTCACATCAATGTTCAATAGATATGCCATAACGGTTTTTGTTAATCTTTCATATATATATATATATGATGGTTTGGTTTCTGACAAGTTTAAATATAATTATGTGTATGCATTCTGACTTTGACCATGTCTCATTTGTCTGCATCACCTTCCATTACGTGGATACCATGAATTTGGTTTTCGTTTTTGTGGTGACAACGTTTACATTATGGGGTCGTGCATGTTCAACAATCAGGATTTGTTTTCTTCATTGATTTGTGCATACATGCTCACAAGAAGAAATTAAATCACATTTGAAGATTGTGCATACAGGTCTAACAACAGAGGCAGTGAAAAAAAAAAAAAAGTGCATACATGGTTCAACATTTGAGGCAGTGAAAAAAATAAAAATAAAAAAAGTGAGTGCATTTAGTTTCTTATAATATGGGAGTACCTACAAATGCAAATATAATTTTTTTGAGGGACTAAGTTCCTATTTTTCCTTCCTTGTTAATATCATCAATCCATTATCTTATGTTGATTTACCTCTATAGTGCAATTACATATCCCTTTAGCTAGCTAACTTTTTTTCATGTGCTTTTGGCAGAAATTCCTCTTGAGGGGTGTTATTGTGTTGCCCATTGATGGCGTCAAAGCCTGTCAACATGACTGACTTACCTGAGGTAGGAGCTTACTTAGTCATAGTTGTTTGTTTCTATACATCCACAATTCTCTGCCAAAAGCAATCACAATTCAGAAATGCATACATGGTTTCTGAAGCAAATCTGACATGGATCCCGTGGCAATGAACTGTGCGAAAATTATCTATGATGGTTTGGGTGAGAATTGCTAATATGATTTATAACAAAACACTATGACATTATCTGATCTATGTAGCCAACCCTTCCTTGTGAGACCAGATTTAATCGTCATTGTAGATTATGTAAAATTTGACCAAAACTTCTGTTTCATCCATAAATGCAGATGAGTAGCAGTTTAGGAGAACTTCTTAAGACAGATCATAGTGATCAAAGTAGTGAAAATTCAGGAAACAATTCGCCAACTCATCCCATAAAGGCGAATCAAGCGGCAAAAGATGCCACCACAACTGACAATTCAACAAGTGGAGACCAGATTTCTAAAACCAATGCAAAGTTAACAAGTAAATCTAGACCTCAGATGTTAGCACCAACAAGCAGAAACATTTCCGAATTCAATACTCAGCGCCAAAGTCCAAACACAAAGATGAACTCAAATTTGGACCCTGCAGCTAGCTCACCAGGGCTGCCAACAGGAGCAACAAAGGGAATGTCCCCAAATACAAAAACCAGCAGCAACCAAGGCCCAGGGAGCGGCACTAGCTCTCGCAGCGACAGTTTAGAGAGCACAAGTGCACACCTTAGACCACACACTGGTGGTGATGTGAGGTGGGAAGCAATTAACATGGCTTCGAAAGGAGGCTCTCTAAATCTCAGCAATTTCAGGCTTCTAAAGCGCATTGGTTATGGAGACATTGGAAGTGTGTATCTTGTGGAACTTAAGGGAACTAAGGCACACTTTGCCATGAAAGTAATGGACAAGGCTGCACTAATTAGCAGGAATAAGCTTCTGAGAGCACAAACAGAAAGAGAGATTCTTGGACACCTTGATCACCCCTTCTTGCCAACATTGTATTCTTACTTTGAAACAGATAAGTTCTACTGTTTGATCATGGAGTTCTGTAGTGGAGGCGATCTTCATTCTCTTCGACAGAAGCAACCTAACAAGTGTTTCACTGAAGAGGCTGCAAGGTTAGTGACCTGCAATTGATATCTTTTATCTTTTCCATCTTCTGTATTTTCAGTTAAATGGTGTACTTAATAATGCACTAGGATTCCACCGGATTGGTGAACATATATAAGTTGTTTGGCACCTTAGCTAGACAAGGCCTATATTGTTGAGAGGTGCAGTTTGTTTTGAAACATTTTTGTATGAAAGATGAAATTATATGTCTAAAGGTGTTTGGAAAAGAAGTGGAGGTCATGCATGCGTAAGGGTATATTTGGTCTGGGGTGAAAATGAGATGTAAATTTTTATGAATGAATTCTATGTGTAAAATTACAAATGAATCTTATTTATCGAAAATTTACTTTTATTTTTTACTCCCCAACCAAAAAGTATCCTGACTGCTAGAAGAAAAATGCTATTTAGCATGAAAATCAATTTCATACTCTTTTTAGTAGAAAAGTTATATATCACTAAATTTCAATCACTTCTTATTTTCTTTCTTCTCCCTTTGCTTTTACCTTCTTCTGATTATTTTCACCAATTGACTTCATGCCTGCACTGATTTGTAAAATAAGCGCTGCGGATCATTCATATCCATTTCATACAAGAGATTTTTGTACTAAAGAGAGTATTAGTCTTCATTGTTATATTATCTTCAATTTGAATCTTAGCATTAGCGGATTTCATTGATGGTTTTCTACCGTGGTCCCATAATAAAATCAGTATAAGGGTAAATGGAAAGAAATGATAAGATGGAGTTACTTCATTGTTCCTCTAATGTGAAACAAGAAGTCCAAGATTTTCGCTAAAGCTGGTTCACTTCAATTGTTTGTGACATTGTTCTCTCTTTAGGTTAGCTTATAAACCTTCATTAATGCAAGAGGCTCCATAGCATATTTTTATCACCTGGTTCCGGTGGAATCTGTTTGCAGCATTTCCTTCACTGCTCTTCCATGTTTCTAGATAATTTTCACAAGAAACTCAGAAACAACAGCAACTTGATACAATTTGATCAAATGTGTTTGTCCTCACATTTTCATGACTGATTGAACTTGATGATAAGCGTTTAACATTCCATACGGAAACATATTTAAACCCTTTCTTCATTTAACAATGAGTGACATGTATATTTGTCATGAATCATCTCTCTCAAAAGCTTAAACTATCGGATAGAGACACAAATGGTTTTCTATCTACACAGTATTTATGCTTTCCTTTTTGTTTTTCTTCTTAATTGTATGACTTCTGTTAACCATTTGATTCCACCTTTCTTATTTCAGCTTTGAGATCAATTTAAGAATTGTATATTCAAATTTGTCTCTTGTGATAGGTTTTATGCTTCAGAAGTTTTGTTAGCTCTTGAGTACCTGCACATGCTTGGCATTGTATATAGAGACTTGAAGCCTGAGAATCTTCTAGTTAGAGATGAAGGGCACATCATGCTCTCAGATTTCGACTTATCGCTTCGCTGCTCAGTCAACCCAACACTTGTCAAGTCATCATCTGCCCATGCAAACAATGGTGGCAGTACTAGTGACTCAGGGAACATGCTGAGTGATGAACAAGCACCAACGCAAAGTAGTGTGTCGTCAACATTTTTCCCACGCATTTTGCCTTCAAGGAAGAACAGGAAGGCAAAGTCAGATTTTGGCCTCTTGGTTGGCGGAAACCGCCTTCCTGAACTCATGGCAGAACCAACCAATGTGCGCTCAATGTCATTTGTAGGGACACATGAATACCTTGCTCCTGAGATCATCAGAGGAGAAGGGCATGGTAGTGCAGTAGATTGGTGGACTTTTGGGATATTCTTGTATGAGCTTTTGCATGGAACAACACCTTTTAAAGGACAAGGATATAAGGCCACACTATTCAATGTTGTTGGGCAGCCGCTGAAGTTCCCTGAAACACCTCAAGTCAGTGCTGTGGCACGTGACCTCATAAGAGGATTGTTGGTGAAGGAACCTCAGAAGAGAATTGCATACAAAAGGGGTGCCACAGAAATAAAGCAACACCCTTTTTTTGAGGGAGTGAATTGGGCTCTAGTTAGAAGTGCCACACCTCCCAATATACCAGAACCTATAGACTTCTCCAAGTATGCTAGCAAAGACACAACACCACCACCACCACCAGCAGCTGAGAAGAAGACGGCAGATATTGCTAGTGATAAAAACAACAGCAGCAGCAACAGTGCTGCTGATTCTTCTTATATAGATTTTGAATATTTTTAGCCGTAAAAATCCTATTTTATTTGGATACAAGTTTACCTCTGATTAAAAATTCTGTACAAAGTTTCACCTCCTCTTCACCAAAACGATAAAGTGAAGACGTCTCTGAGAAGTAAGCAACTGTACACAAGACATGTAAATTCATTTTTTGATAAAAAAAAAAATCCTTTTTGCCTTCTGGCTTTCTTTTGTTTTCGGTATCTTTAATATTATCATGAGTGGGGCCTAATTAGTAATTTTCATGGAAGATTTTGTTAGTATATGTTTTGACAGCAACAAGATTGTATTTAGGCATGAACAATTATCAGGTGAAGATTGTGGTACATGGCAAGAAATTCTTGAGCTGCAGGAACCTCTTTCCCTCTTCTCTTTTTTCAAAGATTTATGTTATTTGCATTTATATTGCATGTGACACCGCGCTGAGTCAAAACCCATTTATCATTGGTGGGTTGTGTATCCTACTCGAATATGATCACTTCATCTAATAGTAGATGATATGTGAGATGACATGATGACTTGTGCAATAGGCATACACATGACATTTTTCTTTTTCGAATGGTGTCCAAACATTGGTCATTGTGTTTTAAGATATATACTCAATAGAATTTGCCCCAAAGAAAAGAAAATCAAAAGAACTGCAGAACACACCATTAAGTCTTTTTCCAATGTACCTGAGTCCTGTTTACTTCCACAAACAAAAGTTAAGACATTAGAAAGGTTGGAGGTAGGTTAGGTTACAAGGCAGTGGTTAATTGCAGGAGGTGGAAGATTATTGTGGGTGGTGAATTAAAGCTATTAAATCTTGCATGAAATTGCTTACAGCTAACACAAATTTTAATAGCTGAACTTTATATTATAATTCTGACCACATGGCTAAGATAACCACTTGATAAGATATAAAGTATGTGTTTGATTATGCTTTCATAAAATTAATTCTCAATATTCTTGATTTTAGTAAAATTAATTTTGATTTAAATTTATTGTCAAATAAAGTAATTTATGTTCGATACTTTGACTTGAAAAGTGATCTAACCAAATTATTGCTGAAACAGTGTCAAATGGAAGAACAAGAATTTTTGCTATGGATCAAACCTTGGTTGTGAGGCAGCATTACTTTTAATTGAGTGGCGAACAACAAAACCAAACATTACGAAATAAAAGCAAATTATGATGCTACCATGTTTGTTTTGAACATAACCATGTTAAGAGAAACACACAAGTACTTAAAATGGGTTCTATAGATTCCAAAGGAGTCCACTTATTTAAATTGATTATGTCTATTTTTATCTTAACATGTTCAAAACAAACATAAGCAAATCATAATCCCAAAAGTAAAATCAATTCTATGTTCATACACCCTCGTACGATGTCTTCTACCATGTTACCAAACACCAAAGTGATTTAGAGTTCTATCTTTACAAAGTAGGCAAGTTTATGCATTGTCCATGCTCCAAATCCTAAGGGCAGCTGTGCAAGCAAGTGTATATAAGACACAATGAAAATGTTTATTAAGATATAAAATCATTTATTTATCCCTACCTAACAATTAAAATTTTTGGAAGAGATGGCTTAAGACACTGCCGTTTCACTAGATACATACATGTATACTCACTGAACTATTTGATTTCCCAAATAAACTGAACTATCAGTCACTAATCTGTCCATGCACCAGTTAAGACAAAACTATGATTATTCCATAGTTGAACCCAAGATATAGATAAAAGAAAATGGAAGAAGGCATTAGCCATAAATAAGGTGAAACATTGGAGGTGAAAGTTTATTGCAAGTCACATAGCCCACATAATTCTTGACCTTTATAGCTTTGCCTGTGTCGATAATCTAGTTTTCAGCTCCTCTGCTACTGCATCAATGAACTCTTCAGTATTCAAATACTGGGACCTAGAAGCCCTACCAAATAAAAAAAAAAAAAGAGGAAATAATACACATCTGTCATGCATAATAATCAGACAGAATATCTAGCATTGTTAAAGAACTATCTTAGTGCCAGGAATTACTTAGGCCCATGGACAAGAAGTGCAAGATCCTTTGTCATCTTTCCCATTTCCACTGTTTTAATGCAAGCTGCTTCCAGTTTCTCAGTGAAGTCTAACAATCTAGCATTTCCATCCAACTTTGCCCTGCAAAAAGTAATCTACTTAGCCTTCCATCATTGCTGTGAACTGTAATGGGAAAAAGAAAAAATGTCCATGAATTTTGAACGTTCATTTACCTATGCGCAAGCCCACGAGACCAGGCAAAAATCGATGCTATACTGTTTGTGCTGGTTTCACCACCCTTTTGATGAACCCGATAATGGCGAGTAACAGTGCCATGGGCTGCCTCTGCTTCCATGGTTTTCCCATCTGGGCAAAGCTGTTACAAAATTTAGCTTGAACATCCATGCTATAAAGGAAGAAGGAAAAGAAAAAAAAAAAAAAAAAAACATAATTTCATCCCTAAAAAGTTTGGGGGGTAACAAATTCGTTCTACCTAAATTCGATGAGTTATAATACATCTAATTTGATCCCTGACTTTGAAAGAATTGCCTTCTAACTGGACTAATTTGTTCTAACGTGATTAAATTTAGGGGCCAAATTGTATGTTTTCTATTTCAAGAACGAATTTTACACCTTGAATTGTTTAGGGACACAATTGTAATTTTTCTCTTCTACAAATATAACCAAAGGAAAAATGTCAGAGAGAAAGAAAGAAACAATATACAACAAAAGAAAGAAAATGTGAAAGGGATTAGAAAAGCAAATACCAGTACTGATGTCATCAACCCAAGAGAACCAAATCCTGTTTCAATGAAAAAAAAAAAATTGTTCATATCATATTAAGCATAAGGCACACTGGTGAAGAGTTTTCAAAAACCCTTGCATGTCCACTTTCTTAACAAAAGCAACAAAGCTTTCACGAATTAAAAATTATGTTAAGGTCACAAGAGCATATTGATAATCCACCTTGAGCTAAGAAATCACTCTGCACATCCCCATCATAGTTCTTGCAGGCCCATACATACCCTCCATCACTTTTAAGAGCATAGGCAACCATATCATCTATGAGACGGTGTTCATACCTAAGAAACCATGCATGTGAATTAGCAATATATTTAAGTAGAGGCAACAGTTTTGATTAGCATGAGAACCAATTCAATCTAACCATATCCCGGCAGCTTTGAACTTGGGACTCCATTGAGTGTCATAAACTTCCTGAAAAATGTCTTTGAATCTTCACAAAAGCAAAGAATAAGAAAGGTGCTTGAGAGTTTGATTAGCTACAGTTACAATAGATCCCAATTAGACTTACAGAGAAATAAAAATACAAAGGTAGATAAACACAAATATGTTGCTATACCTTCCATCATATTTCTTTAGAATGGTATTTTTAGTGCTAAGATAGAGAGGCCATCTTTTCTGGTAAGCAATGTTCAACGATGCCTCAGCAAAAGCTCGAATGGACTGTCTCCAAATCAAATACATCATATTACTATTATAGCCAACACAACTATAAATTCTTTCTGGGAAGAATGATTAAAAAAGAAGTGTCATCCAAATGCAAACCTCATCAGTATTATACATTGACAAAGCTATGCCTCCAGCACCAGTAAAGTTATAGACCTCTAGATCTTTAATTTCTTCATGTCCATTGGGTACTGTAAAATGCACAACTCGGATTCATAAGATACTTTAATTTTATAGAGCATTCGTGATTTGATCTATTGTGAATTTACACTAGTGAAGTTTTATAAGCTTCAATCGAGCAGTTTTGCAACTTCATCAAGATTGTACTTGTAGACTATTTGAGTCACGAGAAGTTGACTGTATAGTGAATTTACCAAACACCAGTTTCAGCTTTCCTGGGCCTTTGATGACTGTATCAGTTGCCCTATATTGGTCTCCAAAAGCATGCCTTCCAATGCATATTGGCTTTGTCCAGCCTAAACAATAGCCAAATAATAATTAACACTGGATATCACAAAATAAAATTCAATTATCACAGAAGTTTTAGTTTTATGAACCTGAAACAAGACGCGGAATGTTTTTACAGATGATTGGCTCTCTAAAAACTGTACCTGTAGAACATAGAGATTGAATTGCCCCCTGGATGTCAGCTAAGAAATTCAGAACACAGCAAGTTATGAAAACCAATAGAAAGTTCAATTACCATTTAAAATGTTACGGATCGTCCCATTTGGGCTCTTCCACATTTGTCTTAAGTTGAACTCTTTGACACGAGCTTCATCTATGAAGAAGAGAACCTTTGCATGTGATTTTTAGTTATAATGCATGCTCAACATGGGAGACAAGCATAAAAGTTAATATAACAATGGAAGGATGAGCATGATGCCAAATTTGAACAATAATGAATACCTGGAGTTATGGTAGCACATTTGATTGCTACATTATACCTGCAAAAAAAAAAAAACAAAAAAAACAAAAAAAAGAGAGGCCTCAGCTGGTGAGAGAAGTTTAACACAAACCAAAACAAGGAAAAGCTTCTCTATTCTCCATGGGATTTCAAAATAAGAGAACATCCAAAAAATAAATTACTTCAGTTGATTTAGGTTTGTAATATTTAAAACAAAATCATTCACATTCAGAACCCATAATGGTCTTTCCAGTCTATATAAACCCATCTAGCTATTGTTGTGCATTCTTTTGTTCCTTCTAACCATGCTTCTTTTGAAATTCAGTCTTATACAATGTTGTATTTACCGTCTTGAGCATATATTGGTAGGATTTTCCTTTTAAAAGTACTGAAATAGTCGATCTTAACAACAATTGAAGAAAAGGCAGAAAGAGTGACACTGACAGCAACAATAGAGAAGTGAAGATGTGCAAAGAAGCCTTCAAGGCAAAATCAGAGCACATACTTGAGTGTAGCTTCAGCACTTTCAATGGTAACTCTATCATTAGTGGCATCTCGATGAGGAAGGCCAAGGTCAAAATACTTGGTATCCAGCTCCAAATAAGGGAAAATGAGCTACAAAAATAAAAAAACACAGAAGATATCAAATGCCCATAATGTCTAGGGAAAAAAAAAATGCACACCTGTTTAAGATGACACAAGACATAACTACCTTATCTTTTATCATTTTCCAAATTACTCGAGTCATTTCATCTCCTACATGTGCAGAAAGAAATATTATTCAGATAAAGAAAGTAGAGTCAATAGAAAATGGAAGTCAATGATGTTTTCTAATACCTAGTAGTAATAAGTGTCTCAAGTCTAAGAAATCCATAATTCAACTCAAGTACAGTAAACATCAAACGATTAAGGTGATAAACTTATTAACATCAATATGCACTGTTAAAACGTGTTACTTAAAGGCAAGTTTAGCACAAAACACCACTTCCCACATAGAAGCAAACCAATGATTCAGTTTGCTCTCCTCATAATTTTCAAATCAGCATGTTGAATAAAACATCATTGCAACATATGCAGACTGCATCAGCAGTTTCATGTTCAGTATACTTGAATAATTCTTGGTGCACATCAGCTCATACAACAATACAACAACAAACAAAACCTTTTCAAGTAAATGGGATCATCTACTTAAATCAACAACATTATTGCATCCTATCTCAAACCATATCTATTGACAAGCCATTAAAATCTCCCTCTCCTTCCCAATTATTTTGTTTATTTGCTTTTCTTGGTCTCCCTCTCCCTCTAATTATTGGGCTACACCGCTACACTCCATATGGTCTATTCCTTTTACTAGGCCTTCTATAGGTTTTCTCCTCTTATGACAAAACCTATCTGGAGTAAGATCCTACTATATTTTCCAAAATAAATACTACCTCAACTCTCTGATACATTCATTCTTAATCCAATACTGTCTACTATCTCGACTGACCCATATCAACATACACATCTCCACAACACTGAATTTATTCTCATGTTGGTTTTTCACTACCTAACATTTAGTTATGAGATAAAATTTTCTTTTAAACTTAAGTGTACCCCAAAAAAGAAAACTTGAGTGACACTTTTTTCCATTTCAAATAACACTCAAAGCAGTAATCAAATGGTAAATGAAAAAACCGTGCAGACTTGAAGGTGTGTGCAAGTAAGTGGGTTAAAATTATTCAGAAAACCATTTGTTCTGTGTGCTTGAAAATGGAGGTGATTTTACAGGCATGCATTCTCCAACCATAATTTGGCCAGCTCTTTTGCGGATTCCCCAAGTTCTCATTAATCTCATGATATTTCAAGTATCTAAAACTATGCCTTACATATTTTACTTACTAAAATTACAAATTACTTGCTACAGCAATTGGCATCATCATGTTAACTAGCCAGACAAAGAAAATTCACAATTCGCACCCATTTGGCTTTGGGAATGATCCATGTCATAAAGCTTTGACAAAGTAATGATAGGACACTATACTATAGCGTCGTATGATCCATGAAGTCGAATCGGAGAAGACTAGTTGTTAATGATGAGATCCAATATAAGCATAATCCTCAACGACAACGACACACACACACACACACACACACACAAAAACAGAGAATAATAACTATAATTATAATAAATGAATATGATTTAACATCAAGCATAGGAAAGGATGAGACCCCATTTTAGCACAGTTTCCCTATAATGCTCAAAGCAGAATCAAGCTTTCAAAAAAGGATGATTGTGATCAAGAACCCAGTTGAAGAAGGTGGGTCCCTATCACGCTTAAAGCAGAAACTATGATAGAAATCATGAAAGGGGATGCAGTTCTGATAATACCGTCCATTTCGACGATGGGGTTGTCAACCCGTATCTTCTGAAACCCCATTTGTTGCTGGGTTTGGTTAGGAACTCAGAGAGAGGAACAACAAGCACACACGCTAAGAGAGAGAGAGAGAGAGAGAGAGAGAGAGAGAGAGAGAGATGTGTTGAGGTTGTAAAAAGAAAAGAAGATTTGTAGAAGTAGAATCAGCGAATGTTCGGTTTATGGACTCCCAATGAAGACAGACAGGGACAGTGAGGTTGGCTTAGTTATCAACGACCGGACTTCACCTACGATCTCGGCAGAAAATAAATGATGTTCTGTTCGTTGTTCCACCACTTGTGCGTCTTCCACCCTGTTCTCGGGGGTTCAAATTCCATCACCAAAAATAAATTTGAGTATAGTCCCTTAGTTATGTTTTTTGTGCTGCTGAGTCAGGCTCATATCTTATCGATTAATCATTATTACACAGAGTGTAAATTATATTTAAATAGATGTCTCATATATTATGAATACAAATAATATCTTTTATAGTATCTCAAGATTTTTTCTTGGATTATTTACTACTTGAAATTAAAGTTATGACCCCTCTTGGACTGAAAAATGTTATTTGTATGGGATACGATATCAATTCACATCTCATCCATCATTGAATTGGATATGGATCCCACTTGAATAGGATCCACACCTCATCCAATAGTGGATGAGATATGAATCGATACAATATCTCATGTATAGTGAGTACAAATAACATAACTTGTTTGAATTAAAAGTAATAGATGTCTTAGTCTCTTATTAGTTTTCCGTGAGGAAAATTCCACGTGAGATATTGTAATGATAATATACTATTAAAATATTTTGTACAAGTAAAACGACACCATTTAAGAACATGAGTAATGATATTTTGACACCTAAAATGTGGGTATTTGTTCAGACATCTACTTTATAACCATTGAATATGATGGTGGTCTTCACTTGTCCTTAATATTCATCACATCCAATAGTTATAAAGTGGGTATCTGAACAGACACCTACTTTTTGGGTATCAAACTAGCATTACTTTTAAGAACATAGTACACTCATTTTAATATCTAAAAATACATAAAATGTCATTTTTGACTTTTAATAAATATTTAAATAACTCATTTTGAATAATTTTAATCACTAAAATAAGTTATTTTAAATTTTATTCTATTTATCACTTAACGTCATGTTAACAGGGTTATGTGTGAAATTTCATTAACCACCAAAATAAATTATTTTAAACTATATTCTATATCTCACTTAACATTGTGATAACAGAGTTACGTGTAAAATTTCATTAGTGTTTAAATAATCAAATATATATAGGAACCAAACTATCTTATTATTAAAATCTTAAGATTATGAGTTTAGTTCCAATTTTGAGGGGATTAAATTATATCGTAAAATTTTCTTTGAGGATTAGCTACGATATTTACTGCAATTTTTTTTTTGTTTGTCTTTTTAATATTTCGTATTTTCTAAGAACATGATTAAGGATATAAAAAAAGGCAAGTTATTAAAAGTCATCTTAGCAAGAAATAAATTGAGAAACGATATTTTGACCCATAATTTAGACGTATATGTACAGATGGGGAGAAGCCTATTGTGGCCTATCAATTTTGAGGCCGTATGCTGGGGTGGATATATTAATGCAAATTAAAAAAAATCATAAAAGAATGATAAAAAAAATAAAGGTGAATTAACTAAGATAAAAATGCTATTTACGTACCAAAAATATGGATATCTATTGGGACACTCACTTAATAATTATTGGATGTAATTTGGATCCTATACATTTTATTCATTACATCACATTTGATAATTATTAAATAGATGTCCTAATAAACATTCACTTTTTAAGTGTTTAAATAGTATTACTCTAACTAAAATGCAGGAAGAGTTACATATTAAGAGTATGTTTGGTTAGGGGATAAAAATAAATTGTAAATTTTTATGAATGAGTTATGTTTGGTTAGAGAATGAAAATAAGTTATAAATTTTTATGAATGAGTTTTATATATAAAATTATATATGAATCTCATTCAAGTAAAATTTACCCTTCTTTTTACTCTCAAACTAAAATAGTGCAAGATGAATATTTGCAAGGTGATCCCAACAGAGGAAACACTTCTGCCGAAAAGGAAGTTGCATGCTTCTTTTGGCGGCAGGTTAGCATACCAATGCCATTCTTCTTGTTTTATGCAATATTGTAACATAATTAACCAAATGGACAAGTAGTTGATTATTAGTCAGTGTCTCAACAACGTGGAGCTACTCTTCAATATTAATTTGATGTTTATTGCTACGTTTCAATCCACTTATTTCCCCGTATCATTTTAAAACCAAATAACCCTTATTCATCTACTTGTTAATATTCACAAAAAAAAAGGGCTCAGCGGCTGTCCACATAAGCATAAACGCCCTAAAATTGATACAGCATTATTTTCCTATTAAACAATAATTACGTTAATTAGTGTTAACAAATTTCACTTTGATTTGGATTAAATTAGATGAGAGATTGGAAAAAGTTTTCCATGCTTTATCAGTTCGGTCATGTAACATGGGTGACAATGGCAATATTCAAGAATCAATAATTACTTTGTTTTTCTTTACCTTGAGGCTTAATATTGAAAGCAATGGCAAATTAACATGGGTGACAATGGCAATATCCTAGTTCCTGGCTTCATGTTGTTTAATGAAATAATCTTGGATTCAAGCAAGTGACATAGACATTAAAAAATATATTGAAAGCAGCAGGAAGGCAAAATCACAGACTATAGGAGACTAAAGAAATCAAGAGAAAGGGGCTTTGTGAGCTTCTTTCATGCTATTTTTGGAATAGCCTTGGCTGTTTATTTGTATAGTTTTGTTTATGCCCAGGTACATACATTTGGTACCCTTCCTTTTATGCTGTACATTATGTTGGTGGTTCTATTTTGATTTGTTTAGTGATAGGGGATGTATAACCCCACTGTACTTTGTAAATTGCAGAGGCCTCTAGCAGTAGTTCCTATTTCCATGGCGGTTTGGAGGCTTATACATGAAGTCTTGATGACTTGGTTTTGAGGATTATCAAAATGGAAATGACACGATTTGCCTTTATGCTGTTGCTTCTGTTGTTGCTGATTTCTTGTTTTCTTTTTTTTCTTTATAATCAAATATTATGTGCACAATATTGAGAATTAGAGACTCTGTGGCTATTGGACACGTTTCATGGGATGACAGTTGTAGTTTGCCCTTGTCTATATAAGGGCAATTCTGCCCTAGTTTTATGTAATTGAAGCATTTTGATATTAACATTATAATGATGCTATAAATGTTATATTTGGTTAAATAGGTTGTAATAGAATTTTATGCATTTGAGTTGGGCATCTATTGTTACGTAGCCTATCTCTGGCTCATTTCAATTGGTAATGAGGAGAGAAATGACTCTTTATAATTAAGTGGTAAAACAAAAAAGAAAAAAGAGGAGTGCATTAAATCAACATAATCAATAAGGAGAAAGAAATTATTTTAGTTAAGTGATGATAGTAATAGATGTAGCTATGATTTTGTTTTGCATGAAAATAAATTCATCTCCTACCTTTAAATTGTTATGAACAGGTGAAAATAATGTGTATATGTTGAACACTAACTTCATTTTTTTCCTTTTTTTTTCCCTATTTCTTTAATTTCATACTCTATTCTCCTACTTTCACTTTCTGATATTCACTCACTCACATCAGCCACTCACTTTGTAAGACACGTTATAACGTATACCCATAAAATAAATTACTCTTCTACTTACCTTTAAATTATTGTTGATAGATGAAAATAATATGTACACTCTCATCTGGCACTCACTTTTTAAAACAAGTTATAGTGTGCACGCACACACACTTTTTCTTTCTCTTTCTTTCACGCTTTCTTTTCTTTCTTCTCTCACTTTCATTCTCATTCACTTTTTAAAGAGGTTTGTTATTTTAATGCACAAAGTTGAAGCATTCTTGGACTCACTAGGGGAGAAGGTGAGGGAAAAAACAAAATAAAATGAAATAAAAAGAGAAAAAGCAAGAGAGAGAAAGGAAGAATCATAGAGGGGTCCTTGTGTGCGTCCACTGCTATGCGTACAAAGATTATTTCCCCTTTTTAAAACATGTTACAGCTCTCACTCACTTTTTAAAACGCGTTACAATACACACAGGGGATGAGCTAGACAATTTAGATAGGAAGGCCAATACTTAATAATTAATTTCATATAAAAATATATATCATATAATTTTGATTGTTATTAAAAAAAATTTTAAAAAAAATCCTTCATATATAGAAGAAATAAATGTTTTATAATCAAAATTAGAAAGAAACATACACTTACACACACACACATATGTATATACATATTATCTATTATAATATTTAAACATCTAGTTAAATAAAAGAAATATAAGAATCAACCAAATAAAATACTTTAAAGGGGGCAAATTTGGAAAATTAAAAAATATACAAACAAATTAAAAAGTTTAGGGGGCTTATTGCCTCCTTAGTCTATATAAGGCTCCACCTCTGTGCATGTATGCCTTATTTCTCTTTCTTTCATGCTTTCTTCTCTCACTTTTACACTCTAACACTCATCCACTCACCTTTTAAAACAAGTTACAACACACACACACACACTCTCTTCTCTCGTCTCAGTTTCACTCTATGACACTCACTCACTCACTTTTTAAAACACATTACAACATACACACACACACCCACACACCCTCTTTCTCTTTCTTTTACACTCTCTTCTCTCACTCTCACTCTCTAACCCTCAACCACTCATTTTTTCATTACATGTTACAATACGAGTGCATACACATACAAACTTACACACACATTTTTACTTTCACATATGCACATCTCCTTATATAGTGTTCAAAACACATACATACATACACACACACACGCACTCATTCTCTCTCTCTCTCTCTCTCTTACTTTCACATATGCACATGTCTTTATATAGCCTTCAAAAGGCACTTATCATTTATTACTTGGTGATAAATTATTTTTTATTCTTAACTTCTATAATTACTTATTTTATTTAATTGTGTAAAATTATACATCTTACTCTTATCATTTAATTTAATATTCTTTCTATATTTTATTAAATTTTATTCCTAACATACTTTGTGTAACATCCCTTTTTTGATAAAATAATTATTATGATATTTAATTTCTGTATCTAACTTAAAAATTTTATTTGTCTTACTTGATAATTTTACATCAATCTCTGTTTTAAAGATTAGACTAAAAAGCTAAAATATAGATATTAACTGTTTAAAATAAGACTATAAATTTGTAAGGGTAAATTCAATATACTATATACTAAGTTAAGAATAAATTTTACTAAAAGTAATGAGTAGTATTAAGTTGAGTATAAATAACTAGGTGTATAATTTTATACTAAAAGAATAAAAAAAAAAGAAGAAACCTACAACTCCCTTAGCGGTGCTAAAATGCATCGCCAACTCCACTACACCTATATTATCATCTATAAAAAGGGGAGAAGGTGAGAGTGTGTGTGTGCACCGTGAAAAGAGAAATGGAGAGAGAGAGAATGTGAAAAAGTGAGAGAGTAGGTAGATGTGAGTGTGTGCTACTATATAAAAAAGAGAGAGAGATGTGAAAGCAAAGGAAAAAAATTAAAAGGGGAAGGACAAATAGAAACATGCAATGTAAAATTATTGCAATATAGACACATCATTTTTGTGTCAATTCAAAGGTAGAAAATGAATTTATTTTATGTAAAATAAAATTATAGCTATAGTTATTATTATTACTATTTATTTTATATGCTGTCATTTTATATTACAGATGTTCATTGTTAATTTATCATTCTTTTATAGTTATTGATGATTATGGACTTAAATATTGATTAAAATAATACTAACTACTTAATTAAGATGATCATCTTCTCTTCTCATTGGTCTAGTGCGAACTATCGCAGCTCCAATTTCTTGTTTTTATTTTATTACTTGATTATAAAAAGAGACTATTCTCTCTCCACTGCTCTTGTACGGACTATCGCCGCTTCAGTTTCTTTCTTTTTTTTAATGTTTCTTTATATTTATGTGATTCATTATATAATTCAAGTTAGTTAAATGTTCCTTTTTATTTATGTTGTTATCTATTGCATATTAATTTATCATTCAATTCTATTTTAGAATTTATCATATTGTTGATATAATATTCTATTAATTTGAGTGGTCAATGTTTATAGTAATTTCTATAATGGAACTAAATTAGAGGTAAAATATAATTAAAATCTAATACTAAGAATAAATGAAGGATATTGTACATGAATTTGAAATATTAAACTTATTATGACCTTATGATGACAAAGACTAACTCACGGACTTTGATAAGATGACAAGAGAAAATTTAATAAGAATTTTCTTAATATTAGTCCCTTTTGAAATTAATATTTAGATTGGCAACTCTATGATTTAATATATTTTATTGAGGTATTAATCTATTTAGTTTAAGCTTATACCATTTTGGTCCAATTCATTTATGCATGAACTTATAAATTTTGTGCATTTATTTTAGTTTATGTTTCACTATTTAAACTGTTGATTATTAATTTATAAGCTTTTATTTATGCTTTATTTATGGATTAAGTGTATGAATCCCTTATTGTGAATTTATACACTAATTATTAATTAATTTAAAAAGAATATGATCGATTAAAATTTACTGCTAACCACTAATAAGGCAGAGAGATACATATAAGATCCTTTTATGATACATGCCTCGGTTAGAATGGCGTAAAAGTTTTGTTTTATCGTCATGATGTCAAGAACAAAATGAAAGAATGAGAATTCCTTAAGATAGGGTCCTCAACTATATTTGAGACAAGCAAACAAATGAAAGTAAAACAAATCATAATTTTAATAAGATATGCATGACATGCTTTGTATGATATATTTTATTTATAATTTGAGAACTGATTATATTTATATAACGTTACTGTGGCCTTGAGTATTTTCTGTGCAGACACGACTGAAACCAACCATAGTTCAAATATTTAAAACCATTCATTTGTACTGAGAATTTATTTTAAATTATCATTTTTATTTATTTTTTTATTTCTGGTGGTTTCAAATTAGTCGGGTAACATCGACTGGAAGGCAGCTGCTAGAAACTCATGGACTTGTGTTTATTTAATGTGTGATTTTTTTATTGCGAATTCTAGAAATATTAAGTTTGTAATTAATGACATTAAATAGTCATGGCAGAACCTTTTGCTTATAATCTTTTTATTTAATGTTATCCATTGTGCTTTATGTATAAATTCATCTTATTAGTTTCTATATGAATGGGTGTTACAGTTTTGGTATCAGAGCCCTGTTTTCTAGCTTTTGTAGAAATTATATGTAGGTTGAGTCCCTTTTATTTGCATATCCTGGACTTAGTTCCTCTCTACATGCCTTACAGTATTCTCAAGGTACTAAGTATATAATATTGAGCCTGATTAACTCAATATTGTGTTGTTTATACACCTGTAGGAATATATGGCATCAGGAGATTAAGGAATCCCAGAAAATCAAGGTGCACCAAATGTCGCTCTGTCAAGAATGATAGGGGCCATGATGAATCTGGCTGAAGCTGTCAAGGCCTAGACAGAATCAAATAGAATGATTTTTCAACAAATGCAAGAAACTCAACATAGGAATGACAACCATAATGGGGAAAATAGTGGAAACTTTGCTGGGGGAGCACTTGTGACTAATCACAATTACCAAGGGCTATTAAAGTTTAAGAAAGCTGCACTACCTTCATTCCATGGGGAATATGACCCAATTCTTGCTGAAAAATGGTTCATGCAACTAGACAAAAATTTTATTATTTTAGGGTGTACAGATGCACAAAAGGTGGTCTTTGCCACCTATATATTAGAAAAGAATGCAGAACATTGGTGGAGGGGTACTAAAAGTTTATTAGAGTCTAGCAGAATTGAAATTTGTAACATCCTAATTTTTAACCCAATACTCTAGAACATATTTAGGTTAATCATTAGTCTGTTACTTCATAGTTCTCATTTAACTTTGAATTACTTAGCGAAAAATACGAGTAATTTTTTTTTTTTGAAATAAAAGTGAGAGCCGCGTGATGCGATAAGCGGTACACCATGTAAAGTGAAACAATTATCTCACAACATCATAACATGAGGGACAACATGAACATCACTGAATATCATCTCATATATATATAGCTTGCCCACTTATAAGTATGGGTCTTAATTTAGTACAAGGGAAATGCATAAAAGAAAGTACAACTTAAGCATAAACATAATCTACTCCCCTACCCGAGTGCATCTAATGGGAAACCTTTAAACAAAAGAAGGTTTATCCCCATCTAAGTGGTGTGTGCTCTAACTCGCCATCTCGGCCTCCCATCGCGACTATCTCGGGATCGAGCGGATATCCTGAAACCGGAGAGCTCCTCGCGTGAAGAGGCGGAGCGGGGATCAGTGTGAGCCCCGGGGTATGGCGCATCTCCGGTCATCGTGCACGCCTCGGCCGAGTCACGGTGGGCTCGCTATCTCTCCAAAGTCCATAGGTATGGAAGGGGAAGATCCTCGAGGAGTGCCTGGTTGCGAATCCTCGGAAGGATCCGCTCTCAGCGAAGGACGACGAACGGGCAACGGGCACATCTTTGAGGGTAGTCTCGGCGGCGGACGTGGATGATGGGAGTCTGACGTCTCTCCTCTAGGGGGCGTGCGCTCGAACACCAAGTCATCGCCAAAAAGGTGAGACGGGGAGAAACAATGGGAATGTGCAGGGAGTGAAGCGGTCGACTCCATGAACATAAATACTCTAACTGTGCATCGGCCCACAAAATGGAATGACCCGTGGTCCAGTCATGGTGCACTTCCCATACTCGGCGTGTCCACGAACACCACGACGCCGCCATCTCAAGACGTGGCGGAAGGAAAGAGATAGAGGAGTGAGAATCTTGCTAAAGAATCTCGATGTAGGGCCTCCTACTACCTAGGTGTCATCATCTACGCCCTCAGGAACCTTGGGTTTATTTATTCAAAGTGACTGAGCATGTATTCGGTTCATTTAAACTTTAAAATATATTTTAGCCAAGGTCCATTCATTTTAGGATGATCTTAATGTCATGGATGCAACATAATAGAAAAATGTATGCATGGCACTACCTAATGCACATACATAAAGCATAACATCAAGCATCATCATTCTTGGTCGCATAAAGTCGCAATAGTAACATTCATATGGGACAAAACTTAGTGACATAATCATAATCATGAAACTTCTCTTCCTCATGGGCCACCCTAAAAGACAATCGAATCTGGGTGCTCGGTCAACCGTGTCACCTGCAACGTGTCATACATCTAGGTTATGAGCTCATACCTTAACTAGCCATCACTAGTTCTTACTTACCACTTAACGATAAGCGTATCATAAATCATAAATCCCGACTATCCAGCACGGGTTAGGGCAAAACTCTTAGGGTGCTCATAAGCCGACGGTGTCACCTAAGAGTATAAATGGTACCAATGTCACATGAGTTCTATGGAGGTGCTCAGTAACCGTGTCATCCTAGAACCCATCTTAGTGCCTTAATTTTTTCAAAATCTCTTCAGTCCCTTAAATTTGTTTGAAATTGGCACAATCGGTCATTACAATCAATTTCCTTCCAAATTTGCTTTATGCCACATAAACATATAACCTCATAAATTCCTCATATGAATAACATCATCATCATTAGCATACTTCATGCATCATCATAAAACATCCAAACGCTTACCCTCACGGTAGCTTATGTTTTGACCCTTACGGGTCTTAATCTTGAAATATAGTTCTCTACATCCGTCGTTCATATTTTAAGCACCTAAGGCTCATAATTAAACATCATTCATAATCCTCTCATTTTACTTTTAAATCTGAATGGCATAGGGTGGAAATCCTAACATGTGAATACTGGTTCTAGAACTTACGTTTTTAGACCCTTTCTTGGTTCCGCTTTTACGTAGCTATATATTAAATCTAAATCAATTATGAGGCATTCCTATGCTTAAGGACTAATTATTGATCATGTTTACCATGTTGTAAGGGTGCTGGACAGAATCCAGAAAATTAAATGTTCTAAGAGTTCTACATTTGCATTTTTACGGTTTTCTAGTTACTAGTTTCCCCATAGGTGCTAGAATTCAATTCTAACTCAAATGATACCAAGTTTTTCATGTCTAAACAATATAAATCTGATTATGTCCCCATTAAAACAGTTTGGATTAGTTCCATAAACAAATGGGTCAAAACTATGTTAAATTCTAGCTTTACGGTATTTCTAGTTAGCTAGTTTCTTACCTATCATGCATAGGTTCGCTTCTACATCATCACATGATATTTTCACACATTCCAACATATCAAAACATCATCATACAGCATCACACTCATCACATCAGAACCGAAAAAATTTAACTTAAATGAGAGAGTTAAGTTGACATTTCTAGGTACATAAGTTAACTAGTTTCTCTTGGAATCATTCTAGAACTTCTAAAACTCTTTGCAAAACATTTTAATTCATCAAGAGGCTAAGTGAAGCCTTAGGTCACTGACCAAAACATATTCCATCCCCTAAAAGATAATAAAATCACAACTTGTGATGACATAACCTTATCAAGATTTGTAAAGCTTTAAGGAAAACTTAAAACATAGACTATTGGTCCTAGTAGCTAGATGAAAACTCATTGCAAGTCCATCATCACTACTTGGCCAAAATTATGCATTCAAGGAATACATTCACATTTAACTTTATCTTGGAATGAAATGGGCAAGTCTTTGAGCTCTAGGTTCTTAAGTTATGACATAAACTAAACGTGCTCATGCTTTTCGTTT
This sequence comes from Dalbergia cochinchinensis, assembly GCA_031216125.1. NCBI lineage: Eukaryota > Viridiplantae > Streptophyta > Magnoliopsida > Fabales > Fabaceae > Dalbergia > Dalbergia cochinchinensis. The sequence continues at coordinate 31,292,956 of CM062374.1, read as the reverse complement.
TTAATCTTGCTTACAAAGTAAAGTGATAACTTAAAATTAAATATGCAAGGCATAACTTAAACGTGCAAGCTCGAAAGTAAATATGCGAGGCGTAAACTTAGACGTGCAAGCTTGAAGGTAAATATGCATGGTTCAATTCTTTATTTTAGTGCTCTTGGCCCAACAACAATCGACTTTAAGGCCGAAATAGATAGGCATTCGAGAAATTAATTAGGTGGTGATGCAAGTTCAATTCTTTATTTTAGTGCTCTAGGCCCAACAACAATCGACTTTAGGGCCGAAATAGAAAGGCTTCGAGAATTAAATTATGTGATGATACAAGTTCCATTTTAATCTTTATGTTCTTAAGTGATAGCTAGAAAGTAAAGGTGCATAACAAGAATGTAAACATGAGTGCAAGCATAAGATAAATTATGCAAGTTCATTTTATCTCTCTAGAGCTCTTAACAAGACTTTAAAGGAATTTAAACCATAACCCAAACTCATCCAAACAAGGTAAAGTCAAGCTTAGAGTTCTTTAAAACTTAACATAATATTTTTAGGAAATCAAACCATGAAGCTTAGAAAATTTAAGGAAATGGCCGAAATCTTCAAGAAGAAAAAGGAACATTTTAAAACTACAGTTCATGATCTTGATGATATATTAACACCAACATCATGAGTCCTCATCATTGAGTTCATAGAGCCATTTTAAAACATCATTAAAGCTAAAGTTCTTAAGAGTTCAAGAAAAGAAAAACTAAAAATATTTTTGCTTAAGAACAAAGATCAAGCTCTAGAGTTTGTTTTAAGTGATGAACCTCATCATGAAACTCTCATCATCAAGCTCTCATTCCTTTGTTCTCCAAGGCCTATGGCCGAAAATGAAAAGGAAAAAGGAGTGGAAATGAAGTTCTAAAGAGAAACAAGAGAAACTATGAACATCAAGCTTGAAACAAGAACTTTAAAGAAAAGAATACATGAAAGAAAATCCCTACTTGGTGTGATGAACTTGAAGATGGAAGAAGAAGATGAAGATGATGAAGAACTTTGAAGAGCTTGAAGAACTTGAAGAACACTAGAACTTTGAGAGAAAAGAAAAGCTTTGAGTGTTTCCTAAACTTAGCAAATGATCCAAAAGTGGTGCAAGCTCCTCAAGGCATTCTATTTATAGAGAAATGAAACAAATGGAGGGTGTGAAGGCTGATGAAGGCTTCGGCCATATGAGGTGCAGATTGGAGGGTTCCATGTGTTCCATGAGGTGAGATAATGTGTTCTTGAGGTATGGTGAGGTATGGTTCAAGGTATGGCCTCAAGCATGGTTCTTTGAGTGAGAAAATAATTAAACATGTGGTCAATGGGGAAGAGAATTTCGCCATGTGCATCAGATTTGGGAGAGGATTAGTTGCATTTTAATTGTGCTTTACACTTGTGTTTACGTCTATCTTTGATTAGGATTAAGATTAGAATTTGTAAGAAAGTGTTTAGGTAAGGTAAATGGGTAATTAAGGTGGTCTAGACATAATTAAGGAGTGGTCTTGCACCATTAGTGAGTTAAATCCTCAATTTAGAGTCTAAACAACTCTAGACACATTTCCTTGATTTAAGGAATTGGAGAGAGAAAACACTATTCAAGATTCCAAGACTAGGAGTCTTGAGTTCTAAAAAGGGATTTAATGTTTAATCTAAGCAATTTTAGGTTCTAATTAACTTTAATAAATTATTTTGACTCTAGATTAATTAGGGAAATAAATTAATCTTCGTTTAGAGCCTAATATTGCTTAGGTTTGCTTGTACCACGTCATTGCCTCAAAAACACTATTTCTAGGGCAAAATCGCACTTTGCACTAAAACCGCTCGGGACCACCGGGACTTGAACAGAGACCTCTAGACACATGAAAACATGTTTTTAAACCTCGAGGAAAGTTCCTGCTCAAAGCACCTTTACCCGCAGAAAAACACTATAGGGAGTATTTTGGTCATTTTGACTAAACCTGAAACGAGATTTTAGTTTCAGGAAGCATTCAAAAGTCATTCAATCCCCATCAAACATTGAGTTGACCTTCGAGGCACTGAGGTTGGTTACCCTCGAAGTTGGTCGTGAAAATGACCCAGAGCGATTTTGGTCATTTCCCTCGGACAGAGAAATCGGGGTGTTACAAAATTATCTGTGAGGTATTCTTGACCACTTTCTTTGATAAATATTTCTCGGATAATATTAAGGATGTGAAAGAAGTTGAGTTTATTCAACTCAAGCAAGGGAATATGACCATAGGTCAGTATGTGGCTAGGTACGAGGAACTTTCCAAATTTTCTTCTTATCTAAAAAGTAACTCGGATAGGTGTTGGAAGGCAACAAAATTTGAGTTGGGTTTAAGGCTTGAGATTAGAGACAAGGTGTCCACCATAGAGATTGAAGACTATGCCACTCTAGTCAATAAATTTAGGATAGCCAAAAAGAGATATCTAGATCTAGAATTGGAAAAAGAAAGACAAAATTTTCTCAAAAGAAAAAGGTGATGTAGGCTCAAAAGAAAAATAATTTTAAAAGTGAAGTGAACCTTGGGAAGGGGAAACAATTTCCAACCAGGGAACCTTTACCCATATGTAATAAGTGTAGAAAATCTCATGGATCCAAACTTTGCCTTTTTGGACAAAATGTTTATTACCGATGCGGAAAGCCAGGACACTATATTAAAGACTGCACCAATAGAAAACCATTGAACAATCTTACACCAAGACCACAAACTAAAGGGGGAATATTTACTCTTAATGGATAAGAGGTAACTCATTCTCCTAACATGATCAAAGGTACATGCTTCATAAAAAATTATCCCTTAATTGCATTGTTTGACTTAGGAGCTATGCATTCCTTTATATCTATTGACTGTGTAAAGAAGTTAAAATTGTCTTTATCTTATTTTCCTTTTAATCTGTTAGTCTCTACTCCCGCAAGAGAAAAAGTTTCTTCCTTTTATGCCTATTTGAACTGTCCCATTTTAATTAAAGGAAAACCTTTTATTATTGACCTTATTTGTTTACCTTTGTCTGGTGTTAATATCATAATTGGAATGGACTAGATGTCTTCTAATAGTATCCTTCTAATTGTCCTAGAAAACTTGCTTTCTTTTTATGACCCAAACAAAAAACAAAAATCCTTTGACACCATTTCCCTAAATGCCATTCAAGTAGAGAAATGTCTCTTAAATGAAGTTCAAGGGGTTCTCCTTTATTCTTTAAATTCTGAGGTTGAATAACATATAATACCTTCAGTAGGAGATTTTCCGGAAGTGTTTCCTAAGGATATAGTGAACCTACCACCAGAAAGAGAAGTTGAGTTTTTTATTGATCTAATACCAGGAATAGGACCTCTATCCTTTGCACCCTATAGAATATCCCCTCTAGAGCTTAATAAACTTAATAAACAAATTGAGGATTTGTTTTCCAAAGGATTCATTAGGCCTAGTATATCACATGGGGTGCACCAGTTTTGTAGGTCAAGAAAAAAGATGGGAGCATGAGGTTGTATATGGATTATAGGCAATTGAATAAAGTCACAATTAAAAATAAGTACCCACTCCCCAGAATAGATGAACTGTTAGATCAATTAGTAGGAGCATCATTTTTCTTAAAAATTGACTTAAGATCAAGATATCATCAAATAAGAGTAAAATAAGAAAATATATCTAAGACAACTTTTAGGACTAGATATGCTCATCATGAATATTTTGCGATACTTGTTAGACTCACCAATGCTCCTATAGAATTCATGAATTACATGAATAGGATCTTTAGGCCTTACCTTGACAAATTTATGGTAGTCTTTATATATGATATTCTTATCTATTCAAAGACTAAGGAGGAATATGAACAATATCTTAGAATAATGTTACAAACTTTGAAGGACAAACAGTTGTATTCTAAGCTAGAAAAATGTGAGTTTGGCCTGCAGGAAGTAAAGTTTTTAGGCCATGTGATTACTCAAGGAGTGCTGGCTGTAAATCCAAGTAAAGTTGAAGTCGTAGTTCATTGGAAAAGGTGAAAGATAGTCACTGAGATTAGGAGTTTTTTTGAATTAGCTAGTTATTATAAAAGGTTCATTAAAGGATTTTCCCAACTAGTTTTACCATTAACAAGGTTAACTAGGAAAAATCAGGCTTTTGAATGGAACTTGACTTGTGAAACCAATTTTCAAGAGTTAAAATATAGGCTTACCTCTACCCTAGTGTTAATAATTCCTGACCCTAGGAAAAACCTTGTAGTGTATTGCGATGTGTCTAAGAAGGGACTAGATTATGTTTTGATGCAAGAAGGGAGAGTTGTAGCTTATGCTTCTGGGCAACTTAGGTCTCATGAAGAGAACTACCCAACCCATGATCTAGAATTAACTACTGTAATATTTGCCTCGAAAATTTGGAGACATTATTTGTATGGGGTAAAGTTTGAGGTTTACAGTGACCATAAGAGTTTAAAATGTATTTTTGATCAGAAAGAATTAAATATGTGACAAAGAAGATGGATGGAATTTTTAAAGGACTATGATTTCAAATTAAAATATCATGCTGGCAAAGCTAGTATTGTGGCTAATACCTTCAGCAGAAAGTCCTTGCACATATATCTAATGATGGTAGAGAAGCATAAGTTATTGGAGGAATTTATGGATTTGAAAATTTCAGTGTCCTTAAAACCCCATTGCTTATATACTAATGAACTTAGAATAGAATATGATTTGAATGACCAAGTAAGAAATCCCCAAGACAGGGATGAGTTTCTAAAGTCCCTCGAGAGCAAGTTTCAAGTAAAGCAACTTGAACATTTCCAACTTGATGAAAAGGGTGTTGTAATGTATGAGGGAAGGATATGTGTGCCTAATAACAAAGAATTCAGGAATGAGATTTTTGCCGAGGCACATTATAGTAAATTCACCATGCATCTGGGAACAACAAAGATGTATCAGGACCTCAAGAAGTGGTTTTGGTGGAATGGCATGAAAAGAGATATAGCTAATTTTGTAGCTAAGTGTCTTAATTGTCAAAAGTTTAAGATAGAGCAGCAAAAATCTGTGGGATTATTACAACCTATGTATATTCCTTAGTGGAAATAGGATAGCATATCGATAGATTTTGTTGTAGGATTACCAAGAACTCCTTCAGGCTATGATGCTACATGGGTAATTGTCGATAGATTAACCAAGTCCACTTATATCTAGTCAATAAAGATTAGTTGACCATTGTATAGGTTGGCTCAGAGCTACATCCAGGAAATTGTAAGGTTACATAGGGTACCAACTAGCATAGTCTCAGACAAAGATCCTAGATTTACCCTAAAGTTTTGGGTATCCTTACAAGATGCCTTAGGTACTAAACTTCGTTTTAGTACAACTTACCACTTTCAAATAGATGGTCAGATAGAGAGAACTATCCAGACATTGGAAGACATGCTTAGAGCCCATGTGCTAAAGTTGTAAGGAAGTTAGGATACTCATCTACCATTGACAAAGTTTACCCACAATAATAGTTATCATTCAAGTATAGGCATGGTACCATTTGAGCTCTATATAGTAGAAAGTACAAGTCACCCTTATGTCGGTTTGAAGTGGGAGAAAAAAGTTTATTAGGACCAAACATGGTGCAACAAACCACAAAGAAGATCAAGTTTATTAGGGAAAAGCTATTCAATGCACAGAGTAGACAGAAAAGTTATGCTGATAAAAGACAGAGACCTTTAGTATTTAAAGAAAGGGACCGTGTTGTTAACTGCAGAACCCTATGTGCTTAATGACAACAAAATCAATTTAAAGGAAATGCTTTGAAGAACGATTGATGCCTCTATTGAGTTTCTTATAAGATTATAATAGGTTTCTATCGTTTAGCAAGAGCAAGGTTTACTCAAATGAGAATATATTTCAGAATGCATGTGTAAATATGTCTATCTAATATTACGAGATCTGAAATGAAATAGAAGTGAAATTATATCTCTATTCAAGTATTTGATAACTAACGATTAGAAGAAGAGTCCAACGCTACAAGAAACCAAGTCCTGAGACTTCAAAAAGTAGCATGGGACATCAGAAAGTACACTCAAGATGAAGAAATCAACTCATGTCCAAAAGCAACATGTTACTTAATCTTCATTCATCATAATCGCAAAGAAATCATCGGCAAAGAAGATTGCATTGAAGATTAGAAAGTGAAGAATTCTTCAAGGAATTGATTACACACATCAAAAAGCTCGCTTCACTGTGGAGCACAGAATGCTACAGGAAAATGCGATAAGTTTGGATTTTGAATTTTAAATATTCAAGTCAAACTTAGTTTTAAACTGACACATCATCTATTCTGCCTAATTGATCAACCACCCTGACTTTACGAAGGAGGAGTTCAGAAAGTATAAAAGTAGTTTCTAAAGGAAGATCAGAAAACTCAACATTACAATAGCTTCTGCAACTGATATGACAAATCTGTCAACTTCTCTTCTAGCTGTTTCTTTCAAGACACAACTGATGATCAACACGTGTCACTTGGAGAATTGATCAAGGGCAACGGTCACAAAGGAAGACAACTATAAATGGAGATGCTATGCTTAAAGGCTATGGAGAGTTTTTGAGATTCAAGAGAGGAAACTCTATAAAAATCTCTTTTCACTTCCTGAAAGATTCAATATATCATGTAATTAGTTTTTATCCTTAAAGTGTAAGAAAATCTTCCTTTTACATTCTTAATTAGATTTATGCTCTTCCAAGGGAAGAAGTGATAGAAGGAAGTCATTCAAGTTTTCCTAGAAATTTTTCATGTATATGTTAAGGAAACTTGAGTGTAGGTTAGTTTGAGTGGCAACCCAAACACTAAACCTTTGTATCCTTGATTCGAAAGTAATCAGTGTGAGATAGCCTAGAGAGGCTATTATAAAACTACTTGCAACGCGATGGTAAGATGTTCTTATTAATCACAGTTTAGCTTGGAGAGGCTAGTCAAAGACTACTTGCAACTTGGAAAGGTTGGGGAAACACTACTTGTAGCTTGGAGAGGCTGGAGTAAGACTACTTGCAACTTGGAGAGGCTGGTACAAGATTACTTTTAATCTGACAGTAGAGGTTGCTAGTGGTCATGGGTTAGGCTTAGAGAGGCCAATGTCAAGACTATTCGGTTAGGCTTGGAGAGGCCAATGTCAATACTACTCAGATGTGCTTGGAGAAGCTAGTACAATACTACCTGAGTTAGCTTGGAGAGATTAGTACAATACTACTCATGTTAGCTTGGAGAGGCTAGTACAATACTACTCAGTTTAGCCTGGAGAGACTAGTAAATGAATACTCGATTTGTGACAGTTTATGAGTTTGTCTGCTGGCATAAGTGAGAGCTTGGGAAGGTTAATATAAAGACTATCTAGTTTACTTTCTCATGTTTAGAAGTTGTTTTAGTGGAACCTCAACAGTTGTTGACTACTGGATGTAGGCATTTTGGTTGACCCAGTATAAAACCTTTGTGTCTTTTCCTTCTCTTTCTTTCTGATTTCCTTCATTTTTATCTGTTGCGTTTTTATTATTCATATGATGATATATCTTTCTTTCCTTTCTATTATTCATTTTAATAATGAACGTTTTATTTAACAAGCTTTAGAAATCTACCTCTTGAACCTACTAACTATGTTTTCGCTGCACTACAAGTTTTACACTTGGTAGTACTTGTTTTCAAATGTTTCAAAAAATGCAAAAAGAAGTTATGCACAATTCAACCCCATCTTCTTATGCACATTTCCACCTGCACATGTCTTCCTTAGAGTCACTCCTACTATTGGAGTTGGCAAAGCCCTTAAATCCAAAAAGTTAAGTCCAAAATCCATTGGTCCATTCTAAATTCTTAAAAGAGTAGGATTAGTTGCATATCAAATTGCACTTCCACCCAATCTTTCAAATCTTCATAATGCCTTTTATGTTTCTCAGCTCAGAAAGTACTGTTTTGACCCTTCACATATCATAGAGTATGAGATAATGCAACCAAGAGATGATTTATCCTATGAAACCAAACTAGTTCGAATCATTGATAAATATGTTAAAAACTTAAGAGGAAAAGAAATTTCTTTAGTCAAATTGGTTTGAAAAGGGTTGTCATCTGAAGAGGCAACATGGGACCTAGAAGATGAGATTAAGAGGTCCTATCCAAAATTATACCAAACAGGTTAGCAAATTTTGGGGGCAAAATTCCTAAAAGGAGAGGAGAATTGTAACACCCCCCCTTTTTCATAAAATAATTATTATGATATTTAATTTTTGTATCTAACTTAAATATTTTATTTTTCTTACTTGATAATTTTACATCAATCTCTATTTTAAAGATTAGACCAAGAAATTAAAATATAGATATTAATTGTTTAAATAAATAAGACCACAAATTTGTAAGGATAAATTCAATATACTAAATACTAAGTTAAGAATGGATTTTATTAAAAGTAATGAGTAGTATTAAGTTGAGTACAAATAACTAGGTGTATAATTTTACACTAAAAGAATAAAAAAAATAAAAAGAAACCTACGACTACCCAAGTGGTGCTAAAATGCACCGCCAACCCCATTACACCCATATCATCATCTATAAAAAGGGAAGAGTATGAGAGTGTGTGTGTGCACCGTGAAAAGAGAAATGGAGAGAGAGAGAGAGAGAGAGAGAGAGAGAGTAAGTAGTTGTGAGTGTGTGCTAGTGTTAGTGGAAAGCGAAGTTGAAGAAAAAAAGAAGAAAAAGAGAGAGACGTGAAAGCAGAGGAAAAAATAAAAGAGGGAGGACAAATCGAAACACGAAATGTAAAATCATTGCGGTATAGACACATCATTTTTGTGTCAATTCAAAGGTAGAAAATGAATTTATTTTATGTAAAATAAAACCATAACTACAGTTATTATTATTACTACTCATTTTATATACTGTCATTTTATATTACAGATGCTTATTGTTAATTTATCATTGTCATTTTATTTTGTCATTCTTTTATATTTATTGATAATTATGGACTTGAATATTGATTAAAATAATATTAACTATTTAATTAAGATGATTCCCTTCTCTTCTCATTGGTCAAGTGTGGATTACCACCGCTTCAGTTTCTTCTTTTTATTTTATTACTTAATTATAAAAAGAGACTATTCTTTCTCCACCAGTCTAGTGTGGACTATCGCCGCTCCAATTTCTTTCTTTCCTTTTTTTAATGTTTCTTTATATTTACGAGATTCATTATATAATTCAAGTTAGTTAAATATTCTTTTTTATTTATGTTGTTGTCTATTGTATATTAATTTATCATTCAATTCTATTTTAGAACTTATCATATTGTTTATATAATATTCTATTAATTTAAATTGTCAACATTTATAGTAATTTCTATAAAGGAATGAAATTAGAGATAAATTAAATTAAAATCTAATACTAAGAATAAATGAAAGATATTGTACATGAATTTGAAATATTAAAATTATTATGACCTTATGATGACAAAGGCCAACTCATGGACTTTGTTCAGATGACAAGAGAAAATTTAATAAGAATTTTTTTAATATTAGTCCCTTTTGAAATTAATATTTAGATTGGCAACTTTGTGATTTAATAAATTTTATTGTGGTATTAATCTATTTAGTTTAAGCTTATACTATTTTGGTCCAATTCATTTATGCATGAACTTATAAATTTTGTGCATTTATTTTAGTTTATGTTTCACTATTTAAACTGTTGATTAATTTATACACTTTTATTTATGCTTTATTTATGGACTAAGTGTATGAATCCCTTATTGTGAATTTATACACAATAACTATTAATTAATTTAAAAAGAATATGATTGATTAAATTTGCTGCTAACCACTAACAAGGCAAAAGGATACATATAAAATCCTTTTATGATATCTGCCTCAGTTAAAATGGTATAAAAGTCTTACTTTGTCGCCATGATGTCAAGAACAAAATGAAAGAATGAGAATTCCCTAGGATAAGGTCATCGACTGTGAGTGAGTCAAGCAAATAAATAAAAGTAAAACTAAAGTAAAAGAAATCATAATTTTGATAAGATATGCAAGATATGTTTCATATGACATATTTTATTTATAATAGGAGAACTGAATTATGTTCTTATAATGTTATTGTAGCCCCATGTATTTTCCATGTAGACATAACTGAAAACCAACTATAGTTCAAATATTAAAACCATTCATTTTTTACTGAGAATTTATTTTAAATTCTCATTTTTCTTTATTTTTTATTTCTAGTAATTTTAGATTAGCCAAGTAACTTGAAATAGAAGGCAGTTGCTAGGAATTTACAAACTTTTTTTTAATTAATGTGTAATTTTATATTGTGAATTCTAGAAATATTAAGTTTGTAATTAACAATATTAAGTAATCGTACCAGAACCTTTTACTTGTCATCTTTTTATTTAATGTTAATCATTGTGCTTCATATGTAAATTCATATTATTAATTTCTGTATAAATTGGTGTTACACTTTGAACTTGTCTTTACCGATTTATGACCGTATTTTAAACAATTAATGTCGTTATTAGATATTGATTCAAAATTATCAAGCAAGACAAATAAAATATTTAAGTAAAAGTGTTAAAATTGCTGATACACAAATCTTTTAATAAAAAGGGGATGTTATAAACACAACATCATGGAGATTAAAACCCAATACTACTGTCAAGTTATCTCTGGAACACATCATGGTAGGCTTGTATACTTTTATTATTGGAGAAGAAATTAATTCACTTAAGTCTCAAAAAATATTAATATGCAGTTGTTACCAACTTCTTTATCACGCATGCACCCGGCTGTCAGAAGGAATCACGAAAAGTTGTCTTTCATCTCACTTTTTTCCAATAATGGTAGTTTAGTGGAGTGATTTGATTACAAAATTTTATTTATTATAAAGATTTAATTATAAATTTTTAACCTATAAAGATTTAATTAAAAATTTATTAAAATTATAGGGACCACAAAATAATTAAATATAGTCATTTGCCTTGATATATTATCAAATGTAATGTTTGTATACTTATATTATTATTATTATTATATGTGTAGTTAAAATACTTAAAAAAATTAAGAATTTTATATTATCATCGGGATTAAAATTTAAAATAATTCATTATTTAAATGAAACAATAACATGCCAAATCGATTGAGATACATGAGAAAACTAAGAGAGATTTATTTAAAAATACTTATAATTTTAGATACTCAATCAAGAGATCAATAAAAAATAACACAAAACCAAAGCCACTAGTATAGTGGGCTAATAATGAGAAGTTTGAATAGTTTGCGTAAGATTATAGGTTCAAATCTTAACTTATGTATTGAAAAAAGAAAAAGAGAACAAAAACTAGATATATTTTATCGGTATGAACATGTATTTTGTCTTGGTCTTTTGTATATAAGAAAAAATTGAAAATAAAAAAGAATAAATCCTTTTCTTTTTTTTTCCATTTTTTAATTTTTTTAAAATTTAGCATCAGTCAAATTTTTCAGTTCAATCAGCTTTTTATTTTTATTTTTTATCAGTGTAGTGTCAGTTATAATCTCAATCAAATCTTTTTTAAATTTCAATCAAAGTCCTAACTAAATCTCAACTAAATTTGATCAGTTTCATTTTTAAATCATTCCCAATCAGGTAGATGAAAATTTTATAAATAGGCAACTAATCATAGATACAGCAGGGAATGATAATAGTCACAGAAATACACAATGGTGGCACAACCTTTAGACCAGTACTCATCCTTCACAGCTAGTAACATTTTCAACCGCAATCCTCACACGCTCCATCACCATTCATGAGCTACCACTATCATCCTTCATTATCTCTTTCATAACAACCCTCCACCACCACCACTACAAACTAATGGAACCCTCAACATCACAATAACACAACCTTCTTCCTCACCATCACCATCGTCAACCACCATAACTCCTCACTATGGCCAAAACTTGTTTTTTCCTGCAAATGTCATGTTTTTTTATAAATAATTCACAACTAAAATCAACCAACATACTTTTTTTTCTTTTAATTAAAATCTATCCAACACACACTTATTTTCTACACGAACAATATGGTTTTGAGTTCGTTATTGTATTAGAGGATATGTCGCGTAGCCAACAACTATCAACCCAAAATTAATTTTTTTTTAATTTTTAATTTATTTATTTCATTTTTGTACATGACTGTGATTATTTTTGGACAAAAATAAATATTTTTAAAGTTATAAATTTATTTGTATAATAAGCTCTAGGGTAATCATATTTATATAGATGTATTAGAGGTGTAATGAAATTAAGTTTCCACCCTTTTAAAATGAATTTTTGTTGTTGTTTTGTTATGACACCTTCCAGGGATATTGTGACAATTGAAATAGATAAAATCAACATGTGATGTCTTCCTCAATTACTAAAACAAACTTAGATAATTTGCATGGGCATATATATTCAAAAGTCATTAGTTATAAATTCTAATGTATAAAAAAAGAAATCAAAAGACTGTAAAAGTACATAAGAAATAATGTAAGAATCTATGTAACATATAATATGTGTTATATGGTCTTTATAATTTGAGCGATGTTGGTCATTAAACCTTTTTTTTAAAATGTTTTAATTAGTCCAAATATGTATAAATCATTTGGTTCTAGCCATGTGTTGTTATTTGTTAATCTATTTCTATTCATTGTTGAGTTGGCTAATAGAAGACCGTGTTATCGAATTTTAAATGGCAGTCACTAATATCATATCATACTCCTACATACATGTCAAAACATACTATTGGTAATTGGATCGCGTAAGATGAGTTTATTGAGTTAGATGTAATGGTATTAAGTGAGAGTTTTGACGTAGAAATATGATATGTCAAGCCTGATTACTTGCTTACCATGTAAGATTGGATACATGGCATTTAGAAGGCATGATGGAAAATAGAGACAGAGAAAAATATATTGTATTAACAAGTTGTGTTATATGATATATAATGAGGTAATCCTATTTATATAATTATCAAATCAATCTAAATTAATCTAAAATATTAGATGAAATATTCTAAGAAATAATGAAGATATTCCTAAATATATATATTTTTATTTCTAACACTCTCCCTCAAGTTAAAGCTTAATAAGGTTTAAACTTGTTACAGTTAAATAGGAATTGACAGGGGAGGCAAGAGCTGCAAGGGACTTAGGTGGACCTAGGAAAACTCTGGAAACATAACTAGGAAATGCTTAGGTGCTAGGACAGAACCAAGAAACAAGTTGGAGGACCTAGATGAAACCAGAAAACACACTAGAGTGGCCTGGGCACTAAACTCTAGGATGGATGCCATAACTTTGATATCATGTTAGAAGGCGTGATGGAAAATAAAGATAGAGTATATTGAGATAAACCTATTTATAAGACAAAATTAATATCAAAACATAACGATAAAATTAATCTAAAATCAACATAAATTAATTTAAGTTATAATATGAAATATTCTAAGAGATAATGAACATATTCCTAAATATTTTCTTATTTAAATTTTATATTTATATTTTATACAACTAGCAAATTTACACTCACTTATGTGCAAGTCAATTTGTATTTTTTATTTTTCTAAAATACTTAACAATGGAATAATAAATTAAAAATTAATTTAAAATATGAGAAGTTAGAGGAGCTATTATAAATGTTAGTTATTCTTAAAGTATTTAAAGGATATTTTTGAAATTTAAAAAGTTGTGCAGCAAAGATAGTTATTATGGAAAATCCTCTTCATATATGTATATAGATACATGCTTGGATGTATAGATTAACAATAATTAAAAGAAAAATAATTTTTAACCAATGTATTGAATGCATGATTAAGGAAATTAAAATGTGCAAGTTTTTCCACTCACTTATACTTTTTAGGAATACATTTTCCAATGGGAAAAAAAAAAAAAACGTTCCTTCATGATTCTTTAACCTGTACTGGCCACTCGTTACAACTTACACCCCTAACAAAGAAAAACAGTAATCTGGTTTTGCTTCTTTCTCAGACACTGTTCTGTCCCTGCAGCACCTCAATAGAACGTGCTTCATGGTTGACTGAGAGTGGTGCAGAACAAACAAGATTGATAAACCAATACAATGATAACGTTGCAGCACCCCACCTTCTGTCCCATTCTTCCCTCTCTCTTCACCCAACCACTCAGAAAAAGGAACCCATTTTTCCACCACCACAACCAACAACACTTCCCAAAGTCCAAAGCCTTCAGAATCTTTTCTTTTAGTCGTGCTGATTCATTCCATGACATCGTTCAAATTGCTCATAACAAGGTTCCCCATCTCGATATTTATAGTTTATATGTTCCAACAAATTCTGGGTTGCTCTCAAGTTTTGATTTTTTTTGGTTCTAATTTTGGTGTATTGTATGCTGAATTTGTGTTTTGTTTTATTGGTTAAGGTTCTTATTGCAGCTGGTACTTCTGTGTTGATTGGGCAGCTTTCTAAGCCTTTTACTTCTTTGTTACTTTATGGCAAACAATTTGATATCAAGGCTGTTATTCAGGCTGGGGGGTTCCCATCATCACACTCTTCTGTATGGTTCTTTGCAACTCTTTAATCTGCTTAATCCTATTCTCACCTGTGAGAACTTGAATTGTTGGTTTTTCTGGGTTTTGTTTTTCACTGTGTTTCTCATAAATTTGTTTGCATCTTTTTATGGATAGGCAACAGTGGCTTGTGCTACATTCCTTGGCCTTGAGAGGTAAGATAATTTGGTTGTGTTATCTTGGTGTTTGGTTCATTGCAATTCTCTCTCTAAGTCTATCATCTTGAAACTTCAATAGTGCGTTTTTTTTTTCTAATTTAATTAATCCTTCTTGTGTTGTTTGTAATTGTATAATTTTTAAATGCAGGGGCTTCTCCGATCCCATTTTTGGTCTTTCTGTAGTCTATGCTGGTCTCATTATGTATGATGCTCAGGTATGATACTCTTCTATCAGTTCAAATGTAATGCTTTCATCTAGTCTTTTGTTATGTCCTTATAAGTTTTAACCAAGTTAGATTTAGACTGCACATAAGATAAACCCACAATTTGTGAGGTCTATTTGACAAATCCCATGTTGGTCCATAGGCTGTTTCAAAATTCATGGAGGAGTCTTAGGCATGACCAAAATTAAGGCCTATCAAGATTCAAGATGTTGAGTATTGTTGCTATGTGATTGTCTCCAATGAATGATTAAACTATTTGTGAAAATTCTTACTATAGTGGTAAACAGGAACAAAGTATATTCTTACTTCCACTTATATATTTTTGTAACGATCTATGATGTTGCTGTTTATCAACAACACGCGCATTTGAAAATACGGGGAGGAGAAAGTCATTGGGTGAATTAGAGAAAAACTTTGACCAATGAAGATTTCAAAGGAGTAGTCGCTCAACACCGAAACTCTAATTATAAAGCGACCTGCATTCTCTTTGAAAGATGTTATAAGATAAGATGACTTTAGTACTAAATTACTTGGATAATATAAAGGTCCACACTGTGGGATGGTGCTATCACATTATCTCCAAGAAAAATCCTTGTTTTGTCACACTCACACTGCAGGTTTGTCAGGTTCGTTTACATGTCATTGTCAACACTCAACACACAAAGCTCATAATCCAAATGTAATTATAAACTTTGATCATGAACTTTTTAGGTTTCTAGCCTCCATGCAATGGTAGCTTTAAGAGCAGCCTACAAGCACCGAAAATCTTTGACTTTGCCTTTGGGATTGAAACTTGTTTTTGAAATTTGGATTGAGTTATTAAAACAATGGACCTATTAGATGTAGAGTGGTTACTTAAGATTGAAAATGTAGAATTTTATCAAAACAAAATTTTGTGTAAGTAGCAGTTTGATATACTAGGCTTTGAATCTGGTTCATAAGGATTAATCAGACTGGAGTCAGGAAGAAATTATTCTTTTGAATAGTTGTATGAGAAAGGTTGTTATTTGGATTTTGCAACTGAACAAAGACAATGGTAACCATATATGAATTCAGGGGATTGCTATTGAAGGGAACTAGCTGCAGCTTTGAAGGCTTGAGACTTGAATCATGCTTAGATAAAAAGAAAATTAGGTCACCTTGCTTTTAAAGACTGTCTCACTGTCCAAACTAAGGAATTCCTATGTTTGCATTGATAGGAAAATGATTAAATATTTTGTTTAGTTGGACATTGCTTGTCCCCCCTTTTTGATGGTGTATAAACAATCTTGGTAATTCATTCGGTGTGAGTGCTAAGATTTAGATTGGTACTTGCTTTTATGAGGTAATTATTTGGTTACCCTGTATATAGGCTTCTCTGCTTCAATGAATATAGGTTCTATAAGGAGACTAAGCAAAGGATGTAATATGGGTTTGCTATTGAGAGAGAAACTATGAACAGAAGTTTGTTGTCAACTTGTCTCCAAATAAAGAGGGTTGCTAAGATGCAGCCTGCAAGTGTATCCATTTGTCACTGTCTTATGCCTTTGAGAAAGATGATTCTGTTCCATATTATAGCTGTTCTCTAATTGCCCTCATTTAGCACCCATTCATTGCAATCAAGTTGTGCTTTTTCAATTATAATCTGATTAATCACCTATAATGGACTATCCTGTAATCAAGCCTCAACTATCCTTATGATGGGCATTGATCATATTCTAGCCATGTTCTGTATTCGTAATTGCATGAGGATATATTGCAAGTGTGCACATGAAAAACAGCAGTGCAATCTAGTATGAGAGACATGGTGGAACGTTGATACCAGTTGGTACATAGTTGGGAAAACCTCACCCCAAAAGCTAGTTATTGCAATTGGAGAGCCTAAGGCCGGGGCCATGTGGAGCCCACACTAGAAGCCCATACTTCTGATGTGGGACACATATCCTATATTTTGCTAGTGGATCCTAACAAACCCTCTTAATTATCATCCCTTAGGTTATGTTTGTGAATTTGAATTTCGGAGAGAAAGGGAAAGGGAAAGGGAGGGCTTTTAGTGTAAAATTTTAAAATCTTATACTACAAGTTCTTCCTTCTCCTCCAAAATCTAAACTTACAAATGCACCCTTAGATAAAACGTTGGCTGTAGTTGGCTGCTTAGGCCCAGTAGAAAGAATGTTACACCCAAAGTAGTCTATTAGTTTGTTAGTAGTATTAGGAGTAAGTTACTTAGGCTATAAATTAGAGGATGGACTTTGTAAACATATTGGGGAATAATCAAATAGTGAATTCTTGTGGAATTCTTAGAGTTTGGGAACAAGACTCGAATGTAGTTCTATGAAAGAACATTTCTACAAGCTAATTGCTGATACTAGTGAAGATAGTAAACCCGTTCATGTATAACATCAATGTCCAGATTCTTTTCCTTTTGCCATTATGTCCAGCACTTGGTTGTTTTGGTTATCAGTGTGACCTTTTTAAATACAACTAAGAGTGTGGCTTCTTTGATTTTCAGGGTGTAAGAAGAGAGGTAGGAATTCATGCTAGGACACTTAACAAACTAATTCTCCAGATGCATGTCAACTCTTTACATTCTAAAGATGAAGATGGTTTGATTAACTCCAAACCAGGATTTTCAACACCTCTAAATGTAGAAGGTCTTGAGAAGTCCCGTTTGTCCAAAGAAGCCAATTCTTTGGACCAAAAACAGGCTAATAATAATGCACGCCTATTAATTAAACCAGGAAACAAAACAAGCCAAACTGATGGGGAGCTACTATCCTCAGGCTTCTCACCAGATGCAGAAGAAATCTCAAAGTTGGTTGCTGATGGTCAATTGCCATTAAAAGAATCCATTGGCCATACTGAGGTTGAAGTCATAGCTGGGGCTTTACTAGGCATTTTAGTTGGTTTGGCAGTGCATAATTTCATGTGAAACATTGATTTTTGGCTGAATAGTTTCATATTTTATGTTCACATAAAATTGATTAAATTGAAAAGTGGGAATCACCTGGAGAGGATTCAAGTTAGTGAGAGGTTTTGGTTTCTCAAATATAGGAATAGTATTTACTTGGTTCAATTATACAGAACAATAATTCGAATCGGAGTAATGCATCAAATTACACTCGTTCCTGAAGTTTGGAATTCTCTTGTGAGGTCATTGAAGTACCAAGGACGTTAGGGACTAATTTGACCGGTGTCGAGATTAATTTGATCAATTTTTATCAATTTCATACATATATGGAGAAAACATTTAAAACATCACGGTTGAGTTTGACCTTGGCTGCCAACTTTGAAGATTAATTTGATAGTTAACTCACTAGACATGTATAAAAGAAAATCATATGTAATGTAAAATATGCAGTACGAATTTATGGTTCAACCAACAACTAGAGAAAAAAAACAAAACAAAATTACTACAGCACAGATCACTCCAAACAGACCCTTTCCAAGATTTTTAAATTTAAAATGAGGTTGCAAATACCTGGCAGAAGGT
Organism: Dalbergia cochinchinensis; assembly: GCA_031216125.1. Classification (NCBI taxonomy): domain Eukaryota; kingdom Viridiplantae; phylum Streptophyta; class Magnoliopsida; order Fabales; family Fabaceae; genus Dalbergia; species Dalbergia cochinchinensis. Next base: position 31,274,536 of record CM062374.1, on the reverse strand, counting down.
TAGAGCACAAGTTCCACGTGGCACAAGTTGACACACGTGTAAGTTCCTGGACATACTATTATCCCACGTGGCAAATGTTGGCCTGGTTGCATTGCCCCCCCCCCCCCCCCCACTATTGTAACCGTTTCACTTGCCCTCTCTATATATATTGGTAAGATGTAGTGTTATGGCACGATAGCAAAGGACTATAGTCACATGCTGGGAGGAGCAAAAGTGAGAACAAAGGAAGGTTCATCAATAAATTCAAATAGGTAACAATAGGATGTCAGGGGCACAAGGAGCACAGCCAAAAGAAGCAAAAACAGCAACCATATATGAGTCAGTAGAAGGAGGAGAGAATAGAACAAGAACTGACCTGCGTTCAAGGGAGGATCAAGGCAGCATTCAGGTGGATAAGATGCAGGAGAAGGTCAGTGATGCTGCTGGCAAAGGTGGTCCTGTCTTTGGTGCTGGCAAAGATGACAACAAGCAAGATCTTGGGGTTACAGGCACTGGCTAACCCAAATACCATGCCAAAAACAATCTAGTCTTTTTCTTTCTTTCTTTCTCTTTTTTTTTTCATGTTTCTTCATGGTGTGCTTGTTCAAAATCTAGGCAGTGTGTTTCTCCTGTTTTTGTCTTTTGTCTTTATTTTGTCGTAGGATTTTGTGAATGAATCTTCCTAGTCGCGTATGTATACCGGTGAGATGTTAAGCAATAAAAAAAGATAAGAGTAAATTATACTTACTTCTTAACAATACTGCGCATAATATATCATTTCACACGATATCATTTGATTTATCATCCTCCACTGACATTTTTCAAATCAAAACTATATATATATATAAATAAGGTGTTCGGTTTAACATACAATTCAGTTTGCCGTTGTATGAAAAATCAGAAAGTGTTGATTATATTTGTCCCTAATTTTATTTTAGAATTTAATTGAAATATATTTACGGTGTGAAAAAATTTTATACATTCATAACACATTAGGGGCATGTTATTTTATAATTCCTAGCTTGCGTTTATAATTTTACAAATGAAGGGGTATCTCTGACTAATTTTAGAGTAGTTTGAAGGTTGTAAGTGTAATTTTTGTAAAGGATGATGATGCATTTGTCATTGACTTGATGCAAGGTCTTCACTTGTTTGATCATTAAGGAGTGATACACGGTCACTATTATATTTATATCATATATTTACATCAAGTTAAAAGTTATAAACTAGTATGTAAAAGTTATAAAGCAAGATGCAAAAAATTATAAATTAATATGTAAAATTTTTTTGCATATTAGTTTATAATTTTTTACATACTAATTTATAACTTTTTAATATTAATTTATAACTTTTAACTTAATATAATATAATATAATATAAATGTATGTGTAAGTGTATTGGGAGATATTTATTATTTCTTGCGATCATTTCTTCACAAAAAGCGGCAACAACACTCTTCTAGTCCTACCAAACTGTTGGTGACAGGTGACAACATTAGTGAAGGCAGGAGGAAATCTTTCCAAGTAATCTGTCATATAAAACTGAAGTTTGATTATGCAAACATGATCGGCATGATCTTTGGGTTTGTATCTTTTAAAACAAAGATGTTACGATAGAGAATAAAATAGTAAGAGGTTTTATTTTTGGATTAGTAAAATTAGAAATAAGACTTTTTTTATTCTATCAATTTAAGAGTAAAATTTCTTACTCTTTAAAGTGATAAATTCACTTTAACGCATCCAAGATCTTTTGGCAGAATCGAACCAATTTGAGATAAAACATTTGTCTTACACTTCGACTAATCACGTAAAAATCCAGTGCAAAAGTCCAAGTATATAGCATAGTCAGTTTTGCAATATCCACTGTGAAGCTGTTATTTCGTAAGTCGAAACAAAAATCTGGTTCCGGAAACATAATCGCAGCAACATAGATGGAAGCATCATAAAATTTTTACAATAATATATTGAAACATTAATCACGACAAAAACAGTCACGTTCTTCAACTCTATCAAGAACTACCAAAAATAAATTATATCATATCTAGCAAAACTTGGTCTCCTAGAAAAAGGGTTATTTTCAAACTCATCTATTAATTTCAATATTCTTTGTTGTTTCTTTACTTTTCTTAAGCCAGTTTTGATGATATAAAGAGGAATAGTAAAACAAGATCAAAAGTTTGCAGAATAGTTGAAGTACTTAAAGATATTGAAAAAGTTCTTCAATATATATTGAAATGAGGCAGAGGATACAAAAGCACACTAAAATTTTGGAAGAGGAAATTTTATAATAATGAGTAAGCACTTAAAACTTTCAGCTAAACTCTCAATGTCTTGCAACTTTAGTCTTGTGTCTATTTATAAAGAGATTTTCAACTGTGGAGAATTATTGATGAGTGAGTTGTCTTCCATGATTAGTTTTGTTACTTTAATAATTTCCTATAGAATCTTTAATAAAGTGAGCATTATTGAGACTTCTTTATTAAAATTGTCTGCTAGATATTATTAAAGTTTATCTACAAGGTCTTCTCTTTCTATTGACACCAGCATGTTGTTGACACGTCAAAAGTATTTCTGTTGATACTTAATGTCGTCTTGTATTAGTTGGTGGAGCAGAGTATCTATTCGAAAGTGAATAGGACAGATTTGTTGGAATCTTAAACAAGACGAGCAACTTTCTTTTAGTAGAAAAGTTATTCGTTTTTGGACAGGTCAATTCCGAGACGATCATTTTAGTTGGAGGAACCCACTTTGTCTTCTTCTTGTTTAACTGTTTGACCACTTTTATTCATGGCTTGATTAAGTCTTCTGAAGAATTCATGATGAGATCCAGCTGTAGCTAATTCAGCCATTATTTGGGATTTTTCTGTTAGGAACTAAGAGTCTTTTTCCTCCTTTTGAACTGTCTTCATATATTTTAGATTTCTGTGGAACTAGTTATGGAGCCTTTATGTGGAAACATATTTCATGTCATTTTTTTCCCACCATTTTGATCTTACTGATCGGGATAACCACCTAAGCTTAAACTTATCTCCTTCTTTGAGGGCATAAATATAATCCCAAGAAATTATCTAACTTACTACAAAGGTGACTAAAAATGAGAGGTTTCTTGATCCTACAGGGAAAGTATTGTGGTCCTTGAATTCTTGAATAGTAGTTACTCATACTTCTAGAAATATTTCTAGATGGAGTCCAAAGAATTGAAACCAATTAATGAATCATTTTGGGAATTTAAGAGGCATTTGCCTTTGAAACCATAAGAACCAGGAATGGGAAAAAGATCTTAAATATAGTATATTATACCAAGCTTCTATATAATCAAAGTAAGTAAAAGTATTAGGTTTCAAAGCTTTATTGGAAAATTCTTTTGGTTGATGAAGAGGGGCTTTCTAGTCTGAGGGAGACAAGATCTTTTTAATTAGGATTGTTGAATGAGAGATTTCATCTTTTTCATAGTAGTGAACAAGTTCTATTGACTCATTATCTACTAAAATATATTCATAGAAAGTTCTTGTTTTTAGAGGATGCATAGGCTGATATTTAAAGTTAAGAGGAAATATCTTTGGAGCAGTTTGGTGAGAGAATTCAGATAGCAATTCGTCTTTTATAAGATAGATAGCTATAACATCAGGGTTTTCAAAATGTTTATATGGGTTGTATTGATCGGTTTTGGTAGTTATGGTGGCTAGAGCATTTGGCCTTATTGAAATAGGCTTAGGTTTTGAACTAGATAGAAGGGTGCTTATTGCTTATTGATAGGTCAAAGGTTGATACGTGTTGGGATTAGAAAGAGGAGGAGATCGTCTTATTGTATTTAGAGGGGTATGAGGACTAATACCAGGCCCTATTGATCCCATTGGAGGATATTGAACCATTAATTCTTGATCTGGAGATCTGTAAGGAACAAGCCTTTTGAATCCACTTGATGATCCGGTACCAGTGGGGGTTATCCCATATTGATCTTTTGTTATCTTTCTACTCATGGTGTTTACCATATAAAAACTCTTCTATAAGAAAGTCTAGAAGTGCATTGTGCTTTCCATCAATATGCTGAATCTCAAAATCAAAGTAAGAAAGTACAGATTTATTACCATCTAACAAAAATTTGTTTTGAAACTAAATTTTTAACATATTTTTCTAAAACAGGTTTTGCTACCTAGTAATAAGTTCTTAATGAAAATCTTTTGAAAAATAAATTATCTTCAAATTTCATGATGCATAGAACTATTGAAAGTACTTCTTTTTTAATAGTACTATATTTTTCTTGAGGTCCTATCCATATCCCTATGTGAAACCTTATTATTTGTTCTTTGTTTGAGCCATTCTTAATTTGTTTTAAAACACTTCCATATCCTAGATTAGAAGCATCAGTTTCAACTATCATGAAAGCATTAAGATTAGGGAATCCTAAACATGGGAGCTTTTTAACCATTTCTTTTAATTTCTTAACACTAGTTGTCATTTCTTTCATCCATTGTGGTGAGTTCTTTCTAAGCCTTTTGGATAAAGGTTTATAAATTGTCCTAAGATTAGGTATAAAGTCAGAAACATAATTTATACATCCTAAAAATCTTTGTAGTTGATTTTTATTTTTAATTATGTCTGGAAATTTATTCGCAAATTCTATAGATCTACTTATTGGGGTTATTGTTCCCTGATATACTTCAAATCCTAAAAACCTTGTTTTGATTTGAAATAGTTTCACTTTTCTTGCTGAAACTACTAATCCATTTTCTTTTATGATTTCATGAAATTTATTGAGAAGTTCAAAATGTTGATTTATAGATTTAGAATAAACAAACACATCATCTAAATATACTATAGTAAAATCAGAGAATTGATTAAAGATTTCATTTATTATATTTTGAAATTCATTTGGAACATTTTTTAATCCTTGTGGCATTACATTCCATTCATAATGTCCAAATAGAACGACAAAAGCTGTTTTGTATCTCTTTGATTCTTTTAATTGTATTTGGTAATATCCTAATTTCATGTCATATTTTGAAAATATTACAACATTATTTATTCTTCCTATTAAGTATTTTTTATTTGGTGATGGATATCTAATCCGTTTTAATATTTTGTTTAATGGTTTATAATTAATAACTAATTTTGGAGCATCTCTTTCTTTTTTTGAATCATTCATGACATGGAAACCTACACCACTCTATAGAGACTTGCTAGTTCTGATTAATCATTTATCTAAATATTCTTGTATTTCCTTTTTACAATAATTTAGATATTATTGATTCATTTGGATAGGTCTTGCCTTTGTCAAAATATTTTGTTCATTAAATCCTTCTTTCTATGGTAGAGAAATCATATGTTTCTTCCTATCCCAAAAGGCATTAGGAAGTTCAACACATATTTCCTTTTCAAATTTTTCTTGTAATTCTTTTATTTTATTTTTTATGTTCTTATTATCAAGTTGTTCGTCTATTCTTTTATACCTAATTTCTTCATTTAACATATTTATTTACTTTTGTTTAATTGATATTAAGTTTACTGAATGGGTGAGTTCATCTTGAACTAAATTTAAGATTTTGATTTGTGGAGGGTCTAAAAAGTCAAACCTAACCTTAGTCTTAATACTTTTTTTATTTTGACATCAATTTAACAATTCCATCTAACTTTACATCTAACAAAACAACTAAATTGATGTCAAAATTAAAAAATATTAAAACTAAATTGATGTAAAAGATTTTGTTAGGACCATATTGACATTGAATTGAAACTATTATGGCCAAAAATGTTATTTACTCTATATTTCAATATTTTCTTGTACTTTTTATCATAATTTTTAAACTTACATTTATAAATAAATATTAAATTAATATAGTTATTTATTTTCTTACTCTAAAATTGGTTACTTTCAATATATATAACTAGTTTTATATTAAATATTGTTTATTTTTTATTCATATATTTCAATAGTTAGTAATTTATAATTTTTTATATTATTGAGTATTTATTTTTGTATTAAATGTTATTTATTTTAAATATTTTTATTATTTATTGTTATTTCATAAGAAACTAAAAGAAATTTTATATGCTAAAAGCTGATAAGACTTTATCTTATCTCCTAGACTTGACTGAGTTATACATCATTGTGATGTATAAGAGATGTTTTGTTGATAAATTTATACAATATATTACTCGCATAAATCAATTAATAAAGTTATCATATATCGTATTAATTTATCCTATCATATCCTTTATAGTGTGTCAAATGGGTTGATATAGCATTACCCAAAAAAAAAAGTTGGTACAAAGAATAAGCAAAAGCGATAAATTTGAGAAATGCTGGATAATATGAAATTTATATTCATTAATGTAAAATAGAAAAATTGCCAGTTTTTTTTAATGTAAAATACCATTTTATTCCGCATTAAGAAATTTATTTATCAAAATGAAATTTTAAACAGTACTCTGTCGGTAATTATTTCTTGTCTAATCTCACTTTTTTTCTTTAAAGTTTCTAAATTTGAATTATTTTATTAAAAATTAATTCCTTCATTAAAAATTAAATTTCATCTTATAGAGATAAAGTAATTCTTGTGTAAATCATAATGGATTTGGACAATTTATTATAAGATTATAAATTTAAGTGTAAACCTCCAAGTCGGTCGCTAACAATTTTAGCATCGAATAAACTGGTCCCTGACAATTAAAATGTCAAAAGTCTAACACTTACTAGTCACTGGACAGAAAATATTAACGGTGCTAATGACAATTTCATTATCAGATAAATTGATCCCTAATGTCATTTACACACAAAAAATTATCATTTCACATCCCCTTCCTTCTTCCATCCTCTTCATCACCACCATCACCACCTCCAAATATCAAACCATTGTCCATCATACACAAAACTAGCACTATTTTTCTTCCTTGGCCCAGACAAAACACATTCTTTTGAGAACCCCACAGACCTGCATAGAGCCAAAATTCATTCATAAGTTTTTTTTTCATCATTACTGCACCTGTTCCATAAAATTCCATTCTTCAACAACCATGAAAATCCTTATCTTTTTCAAGCCATTAAAACTTCCATAAACACTAACTACAAGCAAAGAACACAAGAAGAAGAAGAAGACATCAGAAACAGCAACAACATTCCCAACCTCTGTCGCGAACACCACTCCCAACCCCTTCTCTCCTTCACCGCTCGCCCCTTTGCTGTCGAGCCATTGCACCGCGAGAAAAGCTTAATGCATGAAATCCTGGAACAAGATGGAGGTCAAGTGCGTGGCATGACTACAGGCGGCTGAGGCAGCAGTGTGGATGGTGGTTCACGGTGCTAGACAATGCAGCCGTGGTGAAAAAGAGAAAGATTGGTGATAGGGATAAAAAGAATGGATGATGTAATGCTGGTAAAGATAGGTTTGAGTGAAGAGAGGTTAAAAGGTTAAGGGATCTTGTCCTTTTAGTGGTTGTTGTAATTTTTATTTTTTACAATGGTGGTGGTGGTGAGGATGGAAAAGATGGAAAAAGGAAAAGGACGTGGAATGATGATGATATATATATATATATAACTTTAGGGATCAATTTATCTAGTAATAAAATTATCATTAGCATCATTAATGTTTTTCGTCCAGAGATTAATAAGCGTCTAATTTTTTATATTATTTGAGATCAAATTGATATTTTTCTGTTGTCAAGAACTAACTTGGAGTTAACTCTAAATTTAAACTTCATTTCCAATGTATTCAAACATAGAAAAAGTCCAACGACATACAAGTTTGTACTCAGTATTTCAACAGCCACCCCAAGTCAAATCACAAAGAAAAACGACTGACAAAGATACCATTGAAACTCTTGTCAAATTGACTTGACTCAGCGCCGTGAATACCGGGCCAATTTTCTTCTATGATTTGGGCCAGTTTGATAAAAAAAAGAAAAAGCTTCATCTATTTTCCCTGTATCTTATTTTAGAAGCAAAAATTTCATTAGATCAAGGACAACCAAAGATTAACTACAACACAACTTGAGCATCGAATGATAAAAATTATGGTGTTACATATACAAGTTATTTACCAGCATAAAAATGACGTTGTGCACGCAATGTTAGTATGCAGGATTGCATGAAGGGCAGGACCCCCTCTATGTCGGTCATGACTAGATAGGTTATGATACCCATGAGTTAGCCTTCACCCACTTGCTCCGCACGGATTTTTTGGGCCGTATGATTTTTTACAAGTGTCGGCTTTATATCTTTGTGGATTCTTTTGGTCTTAGCCACATGGATTCTAACCCATGTGGAGGCTAGGGAATAATAGATGCAGTCCAATCCATTTAGCTCATAAGATACAGTAGTATAAGCTTGATAAATTTTTAATAATATAAATTTTTAAGATTATATGAAATAATATCATCCTCTACACATAAATAATTCTAATTGCCAGCAAATATTTGAAAAAATAATTTTTATTAAATTTATCGTTAAAATTCCAGTTTATATTAAATTTATTGTTAAAATTCCAGTTTATATTAAATGTAAAATTTTCAATATTTCTTTTAACACTTTATAACTATTTATTATTTAAATAAATTATAAAATGTAAAATATTATCTTTCTTTATATATTTTAAGTAAACAAATTTTTAATCCTAAAATTTTTAATTTGACATCAATTGAATTCCAATTTTTTCACACCAATCTAATCCTAACAAATTTTTTTTATATCAATTTAATTTATCTTAATATTTTTAGTTTTGACATCAAATTAGTCTTAATATTTTTTTATTTTGATATCAATTTAAAAATTTCATCAAAGTTTACATCCACCAAATTAAAATAAATAAATTGATGTCAAAACTAAAAAAATATTAGGACTAAATTGATATAAAAGATTTTGTTAGTACCACATTGACATTGACTTGAAACTATTAGGGCCAAAAAAGTTATTTACTCTATATTTTAGTATTTTCTTGTACTTTTTATCATGAATATTAAATTTAAATTTATAAATGCATATTAAATTAATATAGTTGTTTATTTTCTTACTCTAAAATTGGTTACTTTCAATATATATAACTAATTTTATATTAAATATTGTTTATTATTTATTCATATATTTCAATAGTTAGTAATTTATAGTTTTTATATTATTGAGTATTTATTTTTGTATTAAATGTTATTTATTTTAAATATTTTTATTATTTATTACTATTTCAACAAAAATTAAAAGAAATTTTATATGCTAAAAGCTAATGAGACCTTATCTTATCTCCTAGATTTGACTGGGTTATCTATCATTGTGATGTATAAGAGATGTTTAGTTGATAAGTTTATACAATATATTGCTCATATAAATCAGTTAATAAAGTCATCATATATTATGTTAATTTATCTTATCATATTTTTTATGGTGTGTCAAATGGGTTGGTAAAGAGAATAAGCAAAAGCGATAATAAACTCAAGCTTATATATTTGAGAAATGCTGGATAATATGAAATTTATATTCATTAATGTAAAATAGAAAAGTTGCGATTTTTTTTCCCTAAAAAAATGAACATGATACAACTACACCGGCGTTTGCAATCAAATGTGAAACTTTCGTGCGGATATAAATATTCAATAATCTTACTATGTGTCCGGGCTAGTTTTCATATTTCGATGCCAACACTACGAATTCTTACGACATTGATGATTTGGCTGACCTTATGATGATGAGAACTTTTTTAAACTACACAATTTTTTTTCCGCCGTAAGAAGTTTATTTATCAAAATGAAATTTTAAACAGTACTCTCTAGGTAATTATTTCTTGTCTAGTCTCACTTTTTTTTTTCTTTAAAAGTTTCTAAAATTGAATTATTTTATTAAAAATTAATTTCCTCATTAAAAATTAAAATTCATCTTATACAGATAAAGTAATTCTTATATAAGTCACTAGAATTGAACTAGTGATAATGAATTTGGACAATTTATTTATTATAAAATCATAAGTTTAAACTTCATTTCCTATTTATCAAACGAGTAGTATTATTTTGACTCACATTTTATGCGATACTGTCTCGGTACACTCATTAATTTTTGGATTAGATGTGGATCCTATTTAGTTTGGGTCTCATACCCTATTCAATAATGGATATGAATATGTCGACACAGTATCTTATAAAATGTGAATGAAAATAACATTTCTCTTACCAAAACAAAGAAAAAGCCCACCGACGTACAAGTGTGTACTCAATATTTCAACAACCACTCCAAATCAAATCACAACGAAAAACGACTCATGAAGATACAATTGAAACTCTTAGTCGAATTGACTTGACTCAGTGACATGAGTAACAGGCTAATTTTCTTCTATGATTTGGGTGTCAATAAATGTAGCCATTGCATTTCATAGGGCCAAAAAAAAACAAAAACAAAAAAATTGCAGCTCAAAACTATACCAGGCATTGAGAGTTGTTGATCTTCAAATTCCTCTTTTGATATGGAGTGGCCATGCAAGAAGCCGTGGCTGCTGTTGGTGGGAACAATAACAATAGTGTTGGTTCAAGAGTTTGGCAGAAGCAGTGGTTGCTTCCCAGAAGAGAAGGTGTCACTGCTGGATATATGTCAAGGCTGCTTATGCCAATGAGACTCTGCTTCCTTCGTGGGTGGATCACCCAAACAGCACTTGCTGTGACTGGGAGCGTGTCACTTGTGATAATTCCTCTTCGGGCCATGTTATCCATCTCTCTCTCTCTCGAATTTGAAAAGGATTCGCGGAAGCTGTCTAGACTCCTCAGCAGCAACCTTAAACTGGTCATTGTTCCTGTCCTTCAAGGAATTGAGAAGCCTTAACTTGTCCGATAACTGTTTTCATGACTTCATTTGGAAGGGAGGTACACTCGAATCTGATCCCATGTATTTGTTTGTTGTTATTAGGGCGGACCTCAAATGTTTGGGTTCATTATGGACCCTCTATTTATTGATCATTGAATCAAACCATCTAATAAAAATAGTATTCATGTAATGGCTAATAATAGGGGATTCATAGTAGACTTAAACATATGAGGTCCACCTTATAATTTGTCTATTATTATTATTATTATTATTATTATTATTATTTATACATAGTAAGAACGCTCAACCACCCAATGACGCGAGGGGAGCAAAGAGTTCAACATAAGGTAGCAAAAATGACAAGCACACAGTTCCACACATGACAAAAGGATAATAATATATCTCTATTTCTGCTTTTGATTATTTTTTTCTTTATAATTACTGATATAATTAATTTGACAACATACTAGCTCTTGGTGTGAAGAAATGACTATGCAATATAATTAAGGAAATAATTAGTTACAAATTTTCAATAAAAAAGTTACTTACAATTTCATTTCAAATTTTATTTATGGTTGCATACGGTTGGAAAGATGGTCTTGCGGTGAGAGAAAACACACAAAATATCAACACAATATTTTTAAGGATTATTTTGTCACAATTCAAAAGCTCCCTGAGGTATAGCATACTTTTATGGATGGGTCAACATCACAAGAACTGCAAAGCGAAAATAATCATATGTAACTCAAGAATACAACATGAAGAAAAGTGAGCAGAGAGGAAATCAAGAAGTGCATGAGAAAGGCTACATGTTGGGCAATGAAAATAATAGAAATACAAAAATATATCTGAGACAAAACACACAAACTTTAGGATGGTTTAGTTTTCACTGCCTACATTCACGACTTCACAAATCTTTTACTATGTGTAACTTTAACGACTTAAGTTGCAAATTATCATTATAAATCTTTTATTATATTGACAGCTCCTAAAAACTATCCATGCAATAGATTACTTCACTATTGGATATATAGGCCAAAACACTTGTAAGACTTCTAATTCCACTCATTTTGAAATTTTAGGTTAAATCCCAACGCTATGCAATATGCTTTACTTGCCTATTCTAAAATAATTCTCAAATAGATATAAACCATTAACACTTGAAATAACCAAAACTAAATGGGAGGTAATAACGTGATCAATTTTGAATATTTTGTATGTAATATCTCAGGTCCACGTATCCCTAGACAAGTCTAACACAGTCTTAGGATCTCCCGAGACCCACCATATTGACGAAAAGGCCCTAGAACCACCAAAGTCATAAAAAGTGCAGGATTGTGTTGCTGCTGTCAAGCATGCTCGCCAAACGAGCATTTCTCCTCATTAGGTGAGGCCTTTACGCTATAATTGCTCTCTAGAACTTGCTAAGCTCATTAGGCGAGGTCCCTTACGTGTGATCTTGCCAGGCGATCTCATGGCCTATGAGCTCGCCTGGTGAAGCCATTTCTTTTAAAATGGTTATAAAGCTCAATGAGCTCGCTTGGTGAGGGTCCTCGATGCTAGAATAGTATTAAAATGACATATCTTTTTATTTTTGACACCTTAACCCCTTTAAAACTCTCACAACTCAGGTTTTCACCCCCCAAAAATAGAAACCCTTGTATCCCAACACCCTTTCCTATCTTTCTCTCTCAATGCCACTCAAATTTACTATTTTCAAGCTCTAAGGTAAGGATTTTCCCATGTTTTATATTAGATTCCTCCCCCTTCTTCTTCCTCTACGTTAGAGTTGTCTAGAAGTTAGTAGAGGTTAATCTTTGGTCTTATTATTTCAATAGTAGGCATTGGGGCCGCCCTTTCTACATGGAGCTCCTTGGTTTTTGACACCACTAGTTCTCTCCCTCCAGATGAGTGAGTTTAAACTCATGACCTTATTTTCATCATTATGAGTATGTTTTATGCATTATGATTGCTAAACATGAATTTAAAAGTGAAAATCTATATAGAAATTGAATTTTCAAGTTTTGCCAAGCTAGCAAACATTGTGACTTTGGGCTATAGCATGAAAAAAAAATATGTTTTACAAAATTGTGGGACCATAATTGATGGGTTGTGTGCTATGGAAAGGTTTTATGTACTCATGAAAAGATTTATTGGAAAATATGATTTAGCAAACTTACCAAAATCATTAGACATGCACTATGAGTTGATGAAATTACTCTGTTTTCAAGATTTTAGAATCTGTTATTAAGCTTCTGGAGCATGCAATTATGTTTTATTAAAAATATTGAGTTAAGTATGGTTTATCTCCATTGACACACATGATACTATGATTTTATGAGTTCCAAATTTATGTAGTTATGTTAGCAGACTAGGGGGTCATACTTGATACATCCCTCCCTGGAAAGTATTTATGTTTATGAAATTTCAGTAATTATGTTGTAAAACCATAAGCTTGAAATATATTGTTTCAATGCCAATTTATGTTGATAGACAAAATACTAGAGTTTATGAGCTTTAGAAACTTTGTCTTTCTCAATTAAAATTTTATGGCAGATTTAGAATAAGAAATTAGTAAGAGAAATAGAACTGTGAGTTAACAGCATTAGAGGGATCGTTAACCTTGGTATACCATATTGCCCACGAGGGGTAATATCCTGATTATTCAGATTTTAATGTATCCACAAGGGACCCATTTAATGTTCACATAGTCGTCCACAAGGGACATGGTTTGCAAGGGAATGATATCATCTAACTAAATGGCATGACATATTTTGTTTCTTTACTAATTGCTATAATTAATAATAAAACAGTTTTTGAAAAAGATGTATAAATTCTCTATCAGCAGATTATGTATGTATATGTATATTTATATGAAATGTTTTTGCTTGTTGCGTGTGTATGTGTGTGTGTGTATCTTGTTGGTTGTTCCATGTGGGTGGTGGGTGAAAATCCTTTTACTGAGTCCAATGACTCATCCTCCCCCTTCCTCCTTACAGTTGCAAGTCCAGTTGTTACCTGGTCATCAATTTAGTAGCCTGTAACTGTCCAGTGGTGAGCTCTACATTGCAATAAGGCTTAGTTAGGCTTACATTAGAGTTAGGGTGCTCTAGTAGATGCGTATGCAGGATCCGAACTATGCATCCTATTTTAAGATTATGTATTTATTTTCAGAGTTTAAGTATGAATTTGAAATGTAGGGTGTGATTAAAATTTATGTAATGTGCTAGGCATGTATTCATGATTCTGTTTTCAAGTATTAAATTAGTTTTTAGATTTCGATTAAGATCATAAAAAGAGATGGTTTGAGTTTTCACAAATGGCAGATTTGATTAAGATGTTTTTAGACCTATGGACATTAAAATATTTTAGTTTTATGAGCTCCAGTATTATGTGTTGAACATAGAATTTGATGACGGGTTAGATTTAATTATGCTCGAAGAATGAAAATCATGTTATCTCATGCATTTAATAAGTAGCGTTACCCAGGAGGCTTACGTGAGGACCGGTCCCACACATACCAGTCGTGTTCTCAAATTGGATTGTGACATTGTAAAAGGTATAGAACATTCACCTTTTAATTAAAGAGATGTGGAAAATATGAGATGATGACCTTTTCAAATATTTTAGAACAATCTCCTACATATTTCAGAAGATTTGAAAAATTGATAGTAAAAGAAGTGAAAAGAATATGGGTTATATGAATGCAAACATTTTGAATTCGGTGTCTTTTAAACTATGAACTAGCCTTAGATAGACATAACCTTAAATTACAATGTACTGATGAAGTTTCAACTTCCAAGAACCAAACACTTTTTTTATTTGACCTAGAGTCCTATTTTGTCATAATATTTACCCTCTTCACTCTTTCCTTCTTATTCAGGTTATTTTACATTTTTCAGCCATGTGCATGCCTGATAGTTCTTTAGTAATCTAGAGACTTAGCCATAATATCCTAGGAGTAGCCCTACTTTACACATATATAGGTGATTTTATCAAGTGTGTAATTTACTTTATATACCACTCATAAGGGCTATGAAATTTCAACATAAAAGCATTCAGCTTGCCTACATAAATGCAATCTAGCACGGCTCCTTACACCATAGAAAGGGACCCATAATGTTCTAGCAAGAACTAGAGACTTGCTAATTTTAAATTAGCTTGAGTCTTATTCCTTTAATTAATATGGAAGTTAGAAAGTTCCTCTCAAGAGGCTTAGTAAGAGGAACCAAAAGATTCAGTCCTATTTTCACTTACCCAATGGATATAACTTCTTCTTTCAAATGTTGCTTTATTACCTCATATCTCAATCTAATGTCG
Source organism: Dalbergia cochinchinensis (assembly GCA_031216125.1). NCBI lineage: Eukaryota > Viridiplantae > Streptophyta > Magnoliopsida > Fabales > Fabaceae > Dalbergia > Dalbergia cochinchinensis. Next base: position 31,259,464 of record CM062374.1, on the reverse strand, counting down.
ACTTTGAAGGTCTTTCATGTTGGAGGTGTTTGTTGTTTTCCTTCTTAAGCTTGTGTTTGTAGTAGGCATTGAACAACTTTTAAGGAAATAAGGAAAATAACTATAGTTTGGGAAAAATAAAGTTTTGTTGAGTTTTAGAAAACATTTTTCATTTTGCTTTCAATTTGATTTTTAGTTTTTATGATTTCATAGAGAAACCAATGAAAACCTTAAAATCCAATTTTTTAGTATTTGTTTCAAGTTTTCACTATTTCCTTCAGTAAAAACCTAGAAAACAAGAAACCAACTAAAAATAGAAAATTAAATTGTTTTTTAGTCCCAAACACACCCTAAGATATTCAAATGTATGAAGAGATTTCCCCTTCTACAATAGCAACATTTTCATCATTGATGCTAATGGCCATATTGGCAATTGTACTTTTAAGGTCTATTTTGAAAAGACCCTAGCTTTGATTTAGGATTATTTTTTTAGTGATTTTTCTTGGGTGTAGATTATTCTTGTCATTTGAAGTGTACGCAATGGAAATGAAGAAGGTTGTACATGTGTTTGCAAGGTTACTTTACTCATCATAAGATATCTCCCTATAATAGTAAGTAGACAGCTAAGCGTTAGATACTCCTTCCTACGTTATGATTTTTGAGGACATGGTTAGAGTATATATCCATTTATTCCTTACCCCCAATAGTAGGGAAGGAAGACATTATTTGTGATTTATAAAATTATTTATGAGGATAAGATTTGCTGTACAAGGACATATGACCATATGCACTTTATGTTCCTATACATAAGCTTCTTTACAAAGTTGGCGTGCGTCCAATTTTCTAGATTGAACTACTTTAGTATATGAAGCTCTAGCCTACATAGTTGCATCCAAATGATTAGACCATAATTTGATATTATGAATTCTTATTGTAGCACCATCCCTATTTGAGAATATTCTCTTATTTATTTTCATTGATATATACACATTTGAAATGGAGGAACCACATATGGATAATTGAACCCATAGGCTCATGTGGACACAATTTTTTTTTTTGGTCTTCTAGGATTGCTACAAGGATTTTAAGATCTATTACTTCTTTATGGAAGTTGCCCTTCGAACTCATCTTTTCTTTTATATAATGTAGAGCAATCAAAGATTCCACTAGTGGGAATTTTTATTCCTTAGGGAGTGGCATGCTCATGTTTTAAACATCTTTATCATTTTGTTGATGCCCTCCAACAATTTCTTGTTAAGGGATATAGTGGGACATCAAGATGAGTCCTATGATAATGGTGAGTATCACCTCCGCTGTAGGTGGAAATGTGCAAGAGAAGGAATGATTGAATCGTGCATAGCTTCTTTTTGCATTTTCTAAAATACTTGAAAACAAGTACTATCAAATGTAAAACTTATAGTGCAGTGGAAACATAATTAGCAACTTCAGAAAGTAGATCTTTGAAGTATTATAAATAAACTGGTATTGATAAAAAGGATAATTGAATGGTAAGAACCAGAAACAGCTTATGACTGACTAAAAGATACAACAGAGAAAAATAAAGGAGATCAGAGAGATAAAGAATAGACATAAAAGATCTTATATTGGTTCAACCAAACTGCCTACATCTAGTACTCAACAACTGTTAAGGTTCCACTAAAAAACATCTTTCTCTATGAAGCACAGACATGGACATGGAACACGGAGACACACCATATATATATATATATATAATTTTTTTATTTTTTGTGTGATTCTTTTTTTTCTAGATTTTTTTGGTCATGTTTATATAATTTTTTTATCTAATTAATTCTTATTTTTTATAATCAATTGAAGAATTTTTAAAATGAAATGACCCAACAGTACAGATCCAACTAAACAACTAGAGTTGGTTTTTGGCTCATGTTGATATTAAAAATTAAAAAAAAACTAACTTTGGCATGTCCACAGTGAACTAGAGCCATGTCTGACGCGTATCTGGTCGTGTTCAGTGCGTATCCAATCGTGTCCAGTGCCTGTTCGAGCTTAGAAAAATTATTTTTTAATTCTACAAATATGGACGCATATCGGATACGTGTCGTGTGGGTGTCATGTGGGTGTCGGTGTCTGACACGTGTTTGACACGTGGACATATCACCAACTTAGCGTGTCCATGCTTCTTAGATCTTTCTCAACCTGAGAAAGAGTAAATGGATAGTCTTTACATTAGCTTTCTCAAGCTCTCATCTATGGCTTTCAGAAATCACCTGCTACCATAGATTGAGTAGTTCTTCACCAGCCTCTTCAAGCTGAACTGAGTAGTATTGACACTGGTCTCTGCAAGCCCAACCAAGTAGTATTGATACTAGCCTCTCCAAGCCAAAACCCATGATTAGTAGCAACCTCTACTGTCACGTTGAAAGTAGTCTCACTCTAGCCTCTCCAAGATAAACCGTGATCAGTAAGAACACTTTATTGTCGCGTAATAGCTTCTCCAAGCTATCACACGGCGATCACTATTGGATCGGGGATACAAAGGTTAAGTGTTTGAATTGCTACTAAAATTTACCAATACTCAAGTTTCCTTAACATATACATGAAAAGTTCCTGGAAAAACTTGAATGACTTCCTTCTAATACTTCTTCCCTAGGAATAGCATAAATCTAATTAATAATGTAAAAAGAATATTTTCTTCCATTTCAAGGGTAAAAACTGATTACATGATATATTGAATCTTCCAAGAAGTGGGAAGAGATTTTTACAGAGTTTCCTCTTTTGAAAAACAAATCTCTTGTCGGCTCTTAAGCAAGGCATCTCCATATATAGTGGTCTTTCCCTTATGGCTGTTGCCATTGATCAGTTCTTTAAGTGACACATGTAGATCATCCATTTGTGTCTTGGAAAGATAATCTAGAAGCTGTTGTATAGTTAAGGTTTTTGAAGCTCCCTCAGAAAACACTTTTTCACTTCCTGATCATGGTTTCTGAACTCTTCCTTCTAAAAGCTCGAGTGGTTCATCAATTAGGCAGAAAAGATGACGTACCAGTTTGAAACTGGATTTGACTTAAAGATTCGTAATTTAAAATTCAAATTTTCCTCCTTTTCCTAAAGCATTCTGTGCTCCATTATGAAGCGAGCTTTCTGACATGCGTAATCAGTTCCTTGATGACAAACTTCACTTTCTGAACTTCAATCCAATCATTTTGATGATGATTGATTACGATTGTGTTGATTGAAGATAATGTAACATCTGATCTTTAAAGAATACTTGATATCTTCATTTAAGCATACTTTCTGATGTCCAATGCTACTTTCTAAAGTCTTAGGACTTGGTTTCTTATAGCGTTGAAGACTTCTTCTTCGTTAGCTATCAATTGTTTGGATAATGATATAATTTTACTTCTATTTCAATTCAAATCTCATAACATGAGATAAACATGTTTATACATGCATAGTGAACTATATTCTCATTTGAGTAAGTCTTATTCTTGCTAAACGATAGAAACCTGTTATGATCTTCTAAGAAACTCGAGAGAAATATCAGTCATTTTTTAAAACAATTTTTTTAAATTGGTTTTGTTGTCATTCAAAATAAATAAGCGCATAGGGTTCTGGAGCAAACAATCTCCTTTTTTTTTATGATGATAAACCAATTTGAAGAAAATTTTTTAAAAAGAAATTGAAAGAAATATTATAGAAATATAAGCATGATATATTACATTCTTCCAATTTTATCTCAAAAAGTGATTTTTAGGAAGTCCTTTTTTTTAAGGCATGATATGGATCATATAAAAATATTTTTGGCCGTATGTAACTTTTAATCATAGCTGTTGTTGTTTCGCTTGAAGCATAAAATAAGCTTAACACACTTTCTGAAACAATATCAGAGCATATGTCAAAGAAAAAGACGTTTAAGCTATGGATATACAACCAACTTGATCATTTGTTAAAGGAAAGGAACTTTCTGAAGATCTTCATGCTAGAAAACTTAACAAGTAACACTTGTGATATTTTATCTTAATAAGATCCATTTTCAGCATGTCTTTATCCAAAAGAGATTTTGAAAGGAATGCTCAAGGATACGATGAACGTGAAAGAGCATTCGTGATTTTGGAGAGAACAACATATTGATGCTTATGTAGTTTCTGATGCTCAAAAAAACCTTAAGAGAATAAGATCAACATATTGTTATGCAAGGTTTCTGAAGTTCATTAGGGACTAATCCCTGAATTAGTGAGGATGAGCTTTTGCATTTAAGCAATGAAACTTTTCCCATAAGGATCAGATCATGAAAAGATGTTTTCAAAACAAAGATATATTATCTTTTAAAAGGAATTTTTGTTAAACAGAAACACATGTTGACCTATTAACACAATACACTTTGAGAGAGTTATGAAGCTTGTTAACTTATCTTCGTTTATTCAAAACATGTAAGCGCGAGTTTCTGAAGATATGTTAGAAACTATTTACAACTATACTCTGATCAAGTTATACATAATTCTTTTAGAAATATCTCATATGTTTGTCAAAGATGATATGTTCTATTAAAACTTTTAAAGAAAGACAATTAAACTCATCATACATATCAAAGCTCAGTATATCAATTCGAGTATCAGAACAACAAACAACTTATGCTCCTAAAGATACTTGGCTATAGCTTAATCATAAAACACATGTAAGTTAATATCCTCTATATATATGAATAGATAGATTAAAGCATATGCATAAGTGAGAAGGAACAAACATCTAACAAAGAGATATATGATAATAGATAATTATTTTTATAATTTATCACTTTAATGAATTAATTACTCATTAAACGGTATATATAAATGAAATTCATATAATTTTTTATATTATTTTTTAAATATTTAATTGAAGCGTCGTTAATTGAATCAATTCCTATAACCTTCTGTCATTTGTATTCTATTTTATCTTTCTACATTCCCCCATTACTGCTTTTAATTTTAATTTACTTAACTATTTTAGGTGATTTTAAAATTAAACATATTTTTTATTTATACCTTTTATATTTTCATTTATTCTCAAATATTAATGATAATTTTTTTTATAGTAAGGCGTAGCAATAACATTGTAAAATATTCTTACATGGTAATATAATTCTTCGTAAAACTATAAATAAGTAGTATTTTCAAATCATTTATTAAATAATTACACTACTGATTATTTCAAATAGCATAAAATAAGTACAATCCATATTATGTTAAAAAAAATTTGTACCTCAAATAAAATTAAGACAACTTTGTTTCAAAAATGAATGTTTTGCAATTTTATGTATTATTTTAGACTCGTGCTGCTTTCATAATATTGTGATATGGTGATATTTTGTGTTAATCTGAGCAAACTTTAACTAACGTATGTCAGCGATGATATGATAAAAGACAAATACAAAATACTTTCCTATCAAGATTATAAATATTTACATATGAAGATAATTCTTATATTCTAATATCAAGTAATTCGTATAACTCTATTATTATTTTTTCCTGAATAGATCGGAGTGTAATTATTTCAAAATATATGAATCCTTTTTTGGTAAGAAATTAAAATGAAGCTATATTTATGTTTTTTAAAAAATCAAATACATTAATCAACATCTACTAGTTTAACAAATTATTACTTAGAACTTTATGCCAATATATATTAATATAAATTATCAAAATTATATTTTATTCAATATTTTTAATCATATTATTAAAATCCATCATTGCCAAAAAAAATATTGATTAAAATATATAGGAATTCAATTCGATAATTAAAAGATTTAAAATCTTTCAAGAATATTAAATTCTTATATATTGTTATAAAATTCTTAAACTACGTTATTTATCCCTCATCGGATCTTTCCCAAGTCAAGGAGGGAATATATATGCATATTGATAGATTTGATAGCCTTAATTAACAAGTGTTGTGTTCTAAGTATGTTAACGATGAATTTTAAATCCAGGTTTATGTAACCTTAAGCAAATTGAAGAACTATATTTGATATATAATAATTTTGGAGGAGCTTTGGATCCATGCCTTAACAATTTGACATCACTTCGAGTTCTTGATCTTGCTAATAACTCCTTGAGTGGGAGCATTCCAGAACCTTTGATTGCTAGCCTTACTTCATTGGAGTATCTTTCCCTTAATCGAAACGAATTTGAAGGCTTATTCTCATTAAACATCTTGGCAAACCATTCTCAGCTAAAGGGCTTACAACTTGGATACATGGATTCCAAAACGTTTCAAGTAGAGACTGAAAATCCCCCTTGGAATGCATCATTTCAGTTGGAACACCTACAAATTCCCTCTTGTAAGGTTAACTCACCTACAAAATCAATTCCCACTTTCCTTTCATCCCAAAGCAGCTTGAAATATATTGATCTATCTGGCAACAATCTGGTTGGTATGTTTCCCAGTTGGTTGATTTTGAACAACTCAAAACTGGAGGAAGTGTACTTGAACGATAACTCTCTCACTGGACCTTTTCAGCTACCCTTTGATCCAAATCATCGCCTGGATCAAGTACAAAAGTTGGACATATCAAACAACAAGATCCAGGATGAGCTCCCTGAGACCATAGGACTCATCTTCCCACATTTAGTGTGGTTGCTTCTCTCTAGCAATAAGTTTGATGGTCAAATTCCTGCCTCAATTGGAGAGATGTCACACTTGGTAATATTGGATTTGGCAAACAATAACTTTTCTGGCAAAGTACCTGAGCACATTCTGGACAGATGCATTTGGCTTTGGGATTTGTTTCTGGATAATAACCAGCTCAATGGAACACGTCCAAGTTTCGCTGGAAATCCCATTCTTTACTCCCTAACTGCATCAAGGAACAACTTTGAAGGTCCAATAACAAAAGAGATTTGCCAGCTTAACCTTGACATTATAGACCTGTCTCACAATAGACTCTCTAGTGCACTACCCTCTTGCCTCAACATGCCAGCTATGAGAGTCATTAACTTGCAGGGAAATAGCCTTACTGGAACAATACCTGAAGCATTATTCACTAGCTCAACTAGTGTGGCCTTCATTGATTTGAGTGACAACAACTTTTCAGGAACTATCCCAGAGAACATCTACGGGCTTGAGTCTCTGTCATTTCTTTTATTGGCTGGTAATAGGCTGCAAGGCAAGCTTTCCACTCAGATATGTCAGTTAAGATATCTTCAGATCTTGGACCTCTCGCGCAATAACTTCACTGGCTCTATACCCTCCTGCCTCAATAAAATTTCATTCCCATCAGGAAAATGGCTATTTACCAGTTATAATGAAGAAGTGCAATTCATAATAAAGGGTTTGCCCCGTTCTTATAAAAGTTATATGCTTGATATTATGTCAGCATTAGATTTCTCATCTAATCAGTTGACAGGAGAGATTCCACACCAGTTAGGGTATTTAACTCTCCTCCTTGCACTCAACTTATCCCACAACCATCTGAATGGATCGATTCCAGGGAGCTTCCACATGCTACAAAGCATAGAGAGCTTGGATCTTTCAAATAACAGCTTGAGTGGACAAATCCCTCTTCAGTTACAGGACTTGAACTATTTAGCTGTCTTCAATGTGTCATACAACAATCTGTCAGGTGCAGCACCTAACAAGGGACAATTTGGTACTTTTGATTCGAGCAGCTATGAAGGAAATCCATGTCTATATTTGAATAACAGTAATAGAGGCAGCATTGCAGTACCGCCACCATCTCCTACTCCATTGGATGAGGGAAAGAGAGATGTTTCTGCAATTGATTTCACTTCCTTCTCTTGGAGCTTTGCTGCTTCCTATGTCACGGTGATCATAGTGTTGGTGACAATCCTTTGGATCAATCCCTATTGGCGGAGAGTATGGTTTTATTGTGTCCAGAGGTGTCTCCTTCAATGTTTTGGCCAATTTCTTGAAGGTGCATTCTAAAAAGAATCCATGCTTTCCATAATATCATCTGGGGAGTACAAAGTTTGCTTCGGACTTTCACTTTAGTATTTATTAAGTCACTTGTGTTCTACAAATTAAGTAAAGACCTACTCTCCGCAAGGTAGAATTATTGGAGTCCTTCAATACCAAAAGTAAAAGGTGATAAGATTATTTTCAAGAAAGATAAGTAGTTTGTCTTCTGGCCATTATTGTAATAGTTGAATACGTTGAATAAATCATCTGTAAATATAGTATTGTTAACAGAAGAGAGACAATCGAGAAAATACTGACCTCGACTCACTATCAGAAAAACCTTGTATCTCTCTCTATTTATATAATTCCTTGCATTCAATAAAATCTTCTAAGTTTTAAAGTTTTCAAGCAAAATGTTTGTAAGTTTTCTATACTTAAAAGTTGTCTATGATTTATACATGTATACATGGCCGGGATCATGACGGGGACCAATGAAAAGAATTTCAGTTTTAAAAGTAATGGAGTCGCCACCAAGTTTATTAAAATTTGGAAAAACATGGAAAAACCCATTCATTTTGCAAATGGTCTTTGAGACCAAATTTGAGTTTGGGAGTCGGTTATGCATAGGGAAGGGTAAGAACCTAATCCTACGTCACTGTCATCCGTCGTGGCAGTCTGCATAAATTAATTTGTGCAAATTATCAATAGCCTTTTGAAATATTTACCTTTCTATTTTTTTAAGAAAATTAAAAGAACTTTGTTGTTTGTTTTTTTTTTTAAAAAAAAAGAATTTTTAGAGCACCAAACTGTCACAGTTCAGGTGTCCTAAAAATGAGTTAACAAGCCGTCACGACTAAGTTAACCTTTTTTATTTGAAACGAAGCATTTGTCAATAAGCATATAATTTAAAAAGAATTCTTTTAAATAATAAATATTTGCAAATGGAATCTAAAAAAAAGCGAAGACTTATTTTTTGTATTTTTGTAAGAGAAAATATAAAAAACTTTACGAGAGATATTTAGAACATCAAGTTGTCACAACTCAAATGTCCCAATATCAAGTTAACAAGCCGTTACGGCTAAATTAACCTCATTATTTGAAATAAAAAAAAATTAATAGATAAATGAATAAATTTAAATTGAAAATAAAATTATAAATTATAAATATTTACAAATAAGATAAAAAGGAATTTATTTTTTTATATTTTTATAAAAAGAAACAAATATAAAAGAAAAACAAATATTTTTTGGAGAAATTTTCAGGTCATTAAGTTGTCACAACTCAAATGCCCGAAATTTGAAGTTAATAAGCCGTCACGGCTAAACTAACACCTTTATCTAAAATTTCCCACATAAATGAATATTAAATAAAATATTCTAAAAAGAGGAAAATATTTGTAAATATAACAAAATACAAAATTTTCATAAAAAAAACAAGTAAAAAAGTATTAAAAATTTACAAATAAAATGAATTATGAAAAGTTAATTTTGATTTGACAGGGATCGGAATCGCCTGCTCCTACGTATCCCCTGGTGCAATAAGGAATTCAAAGTCACGTAGTTCTATAAAGAAAAGTGATATTGTTTAATCTTATTTTGAAAAAAGATATTTAGAATATTAAGCTGTCACAGTTAAAATATTCTAAAATATAAAGTTAACAAACCGTCGCAGTTAAATTAACTCTATTTTTGAAATGAAATTTTGAATACCAAGCTGTCACAGCTAAAATATTCCAGGACATAGAATTAACAAACCGTCACGGTTAAATTAATCCTATTTTACAGAAAAAGATTAATTAACTCAAAAATTCTTTTAAAGTAAATTTATTCAATTATTTATTTTAAACCTAAAATTCATAAAAAGCATTTTAATATTTTTTTTAACTGAAATTAGCAAAATTATATTAACAACCGTTACACAACTAATTTAAGCAAAACACCTAAACATATAAAATAATTAAACTAAACTAAAAAAACAATTACACAAATAATTTGAACAAAACACAAAAACTAAAATAAATTGCAAACATAATCTTATAATTAAACAAAATATATAAGATAATTAAGTAAACAAATGAGGGTCCTAATTACCATCTCTTTTTTAATTCTTTTTAAAAAAACTAGCACTGAAATACCCAAAAATCAAAGAATATATTAAAACACTCTTTTTTTATTTATTTAATTTCATTCAAATAAGAAAGAACATATTGCAAATTAAATGGAAGAAAAAAAAATTACTTTTGAATCAAATAAAACCCCTTAGTTTATTTCATATCAGAATAAACTCAAACCCGACAAATGAACCCAAGAAAAACATATAAGATATAATTCAACAAAATAGATATAACTTTAACAAAATAACAATAACAATAAATAACACCCCAATTAATCTACCATCACCACACACACACACGTACCTACTCATTCTCAGACACTCCACGCGGTTCACACACTTACTGATTCACACTTAAAAAAATAAGGAAAAAAAGCACAATAGAGAGGGATCTGGAGAATGAGAGAATTGAGAGTAAGGGTGAGCCAGAGAGAGAGAGCATGAGAGAAATGAGGTGAGAGAGAGAGAGAGATCCGGCCGAGAGATCAGGGCTGAGAGCACGGTGGAGGCAACGACGGTTGGCGCGGCGGCTGGGCTTGGTTTCGCGAGATGTTGCTCGCGGCTTCGTGGTGCTGGGACGAGCGACGGTGATGGAGACGGAGCGAGAGATGTTGGCACCGATCTGGTCGGTGTAGAGGGAGACGGTGCGCCACCAGCTCGCGACGGAGGAGGATCTGGCGGCCGCTCGGTTGGTATGGGGGTCCTGACGGTGGGAGCTTTAACGGTTGGGGTGCTGACAAGAAACTCGGCGCGGCGAGCGGCGGTTCTGGCAGAGGAGGAGGTGGTTGTCCATGGAGGTGTGGTTGTAATGGTGTTGATGATGAGGAAGACTGGGAGGTAATGGAAAGGGAAGAAAATGATGGTGCTGGAGAGGGGGGGCCACGGCGTGGGAGCGAGGAGGGCGCGGCCTGTGTTTTTTATTTTTTTTTTTGTTTTTGATGATAAAGATGTGTACCTGTTTCTGTTTTATCTTTCTGCTGGATTGTATAGCTGGATTCTCCTTGCAGGTTTCTCTTGGATTTGATCTCTGTTTATGGGTTACATATGTTTTGATGATTTTCTTTATTTTTCTTGCTGAATTCTTCGAAAGTTTCCTGATAATCTAAAAAATTTTCTCGAGTTGGTGTCTCAGTGTCTTTTTTTTTAAAAAAATCTCCCCTATTGCTCTCCCCCCCCCCTCAATATGTAAAAAAAATGTTCTTCGGATGCCTCCCGTTCCGCCAAAAGAAAGATCAACCTTTCAGGGACAACATCATTCCCGTTTCTTATTTTTCATGCTTTCACTTATCCCCATTTTACTATTAGCTCAATGCATGTCTCGGGGGGTGGAGGAGAGGAGAAAACAAGAGTCCGTGAACTCTTCTCCCAATTTATTTTTATTTTGTATTTTATTTATTTATTTTAAGAAGTGAAAATGGGTTGAAACGGGTTAGGCCTTTATATGGGCTGAACAATAACGGGCTGAGAAGAATATACAAAATACAAATGGACTTAAAACCAAATTGGGTATCAGGTTGATAAAGACTGGACCGAAATAAAATGAGATGGGCTTTTTTTATTTTGCAAATACAAAAACAAACAGCAAATCTTTTTTTATTTTTCAAAAGAAACAATCAATGAAACTATAATAAAATAAAAAAGGTAAATTAAGTGCAAATTTTTGGGTTTTATTGTTAAAAGATCGGACAAAATCAGGTGTTCACAGTTGCCCCTCTTTACTTATTTCTTATAAGAGAATATGAAAAATATAAGTTTTGCATATTATCTTCATAAGAAATGAGTAAAGACATGAGCATTGATTTTGTTCGACAATGTATAAAATGCAAATGCAAGAAAAAACAAGTTCTAACATTAAAAGAAACTAGATATCCAAGAAAAGTTGCCTGCAATTCAGAAACTAACTGTATGAATTTTGCAAAGAAACTAAGTTGACACAAATCCACAAATGACCAGAATGCAAAAACCAATGGGACTGATTGGAAATCCACAAGCTGGTGAGTCTGACAGGAAATTAAAAAAAAAACTTGTGATCAACTGGATACAGGTCAACAAGTGGCCGAAAATTAAAAACTGATAGGGAATAACAGAGACTTACAAGCTAACAAGATTGACAAGATTTTACAAGCCTGACAAACCTTGCGACCCACTAGATAAGTCAATAAGTGACAAGTAAATAAATGCGTAAAGACATGAACATTGATTTTGTTCGACAAATACATGAAATCTAAATATCAAGGTGACATGCTCATGTAAGAAAATCAAATGTAAATACACAAGCTGATAAAACCTGAAGTGGACGGTGCTGACTAGAAGTCGACAAGTGGTTAACTGGGAATTAAAAAAATGAAAATCTGAGGTCAATTAGAAATTAAAATTAACAACTAAAGCCGACTAAAAAGTAATGCAATCTGAGGCCGATTAAAGATCAAACTGGCAAAGATACCAACTGAAGAGTAAATTGAAAAGAAAATTGACAAGGATACCGATTGAGAATGTAAACCGGCAAGGAGGCCGATTGAAAATTAAATCGGCAAGGATACCGACTGACTGAAAATTAAATCGGCGAGGATGTTGACTGAAGAGTAAGTTAAAAAGTAAACTAGCAAGGATATCGACTGACTGAAAAATAAACCGGCAAAGATACAATCTGAAAAAGAAATTGGCAAGGATATCGTCTGAAAAAGAAATCGGCAAGGATATCGTCTAAAAAAGTAAATCGGCAAGGATACCGTTTGAAAAGAAATCGGCAAGGATACCATTTGAAAAGAAATCGGCAAGGATACCGTCTGAAAAAGAAATCAGCAAGGATACCGTCTGAAAAAGTAATCGGCAAGGATACCGTCTGAAAAAGTAATCGGCAAGGATATCGTCTGAAAAAGTAAATCGGCAAGGATACCATTTGAAAAAAATCGGCAAGGATACCGTCTGAAAAAGAAATCAGCAAGGATACTGACTGAAAAAGAAATCGGCAAGGATACCGTCTGAAAACGTAAACCGGCAAGGATACCGTCTGAAAAGGTAAATCGACAAGGATATCCTCTGAAAAAGAAATTGGCAAGGATATCCTCTGAAAAAGTAAATCGGCAAGGATACCGTCTGAAAAAGTAAATCGGTAAGGATACCGTCTGAAAAGAAATCGGCAATTTGAGGCTAATTGGAAATTAAAAGCTAACAACTTTCACAGTCTCTTCTCTCTCTTTTTGTTTTTTTTTTGTTTTTCAAAGTTATATGCAAAAAACATGAACTTCAACTTATTTCAGACACATTCTTGAAAAACTGACCACAACCAAATCGAGCAATCCTCCAGGAAACTTTAACTGATCAAACTCATAATTCTTTCATTGGACCTTCTGGCACAACAAAGATTTGTTCACTTCTTTTGTTCTTCTTTTCCTTTTTCCATTTTTAGAATGATGGATACTCCTCTACCAAACTTAATTGCAACTTCTGGATTGTGATACCAGTCATTGATGTATTGTTGTAAACATTGTTAGATCGCATAATTGAAGCTTAAATTTATCCTACTTGAGACATCATAAATGAACATGCACTCAAAGAGAAGGTGAAAGTATCAACTGACTGAACATCTTCATTGCTTGGTATATTTGATGACAAAATGTTTGGAAAAAAGGTGACAACACAAGAACAAAATACAAGAATTGTGAAGGACACGAAATTTTGCCCCAATTTAGGTCCTTTGTGTTTCAATCAAATGACTTCTTGCCGCAAGTTGAACAACATAGCCATGATATCCGATGACTTTCTTCAAAATTGCCCCAGTTTCAGACTTTGAGTTATTGAATTTGCTGGATAAATTCAAAAATTGCCCCAGTTTTAGTCTTTGATTTGCTTGATTTATTGGACCAATTTAACACCAAAACTTGCCCCAGTGTAGCTACTGGAAATGATGCATATTTTCTCTGCTCTAATTTTGCCTAGGCCTACTCTTTCGAGTTTTAACCTAGCGAGCCCTCTTCTTCTTTTTTCTTTTATCTTTTTCTTTCTCCTTTTGTTTTGCCCTAACTTTTGCTTAGATCGATCTTTCGAGTTTTCAACCTAACGGGCTTTTGAGCATCTTTTCATGCATAAAATCTTTTCACTGCATCACTGTTGGTAGTTTTAGGCAATTCCTGGCCATCCATGTCTTGTAAAATCAATGCCCCACCTGAGAATGTTTGCTTGACAATGTAAGGCCCTTCATAACTCGGAGCCCATTTACCCCGCGCATCCTCTTGATTAGGGAGAATTTTCTTCAGAACCAAATCTCCTGGATGAAAATCTCTAGGGCGGACTTTCTTGTTAAAAGCCCTAGCCGTTCTGCTTTGGTGCAACTGGCCATGACAAATAGCCGTAAGTCTCTTTTCCTCGATCATGTTCAATTGCTCATGTCGAGCTCTTACCCATTCAGATTCTTCCAGCTCAGCCTCCATTAAAACTCTGAGTGATGGGATTTCCACTTCTATAGGAGATACGGCTTCCATTCCATATACCAATGAGAAAGGAGTTGCCCCTGTGCTTGATCGTATGTTGGTACGATACGCATGCAAGGCATATGGCAGTATTTCATGCCAATCTTTGTAATTCACCACCATTTTGGCGATGATTTTCTTGATATTCTTATTTGCAGCTTCAACCGCTCCATTCATTTGAGGTCTATAAGGAGCTGAATTGTGATGTTTGATCTTGCATGTCTCAAAGAATTTCTGGACCTCGGCACTATTGAGATTAGGAGCATTGTCTGTGACAATCCTCTCTGGAATTCCATACCTGCAGATGATGTTTCTTTTGATGAATCTGAGAAAAACCTTCTGTGTAATGTTAGTGTATGAAGCAGTTTCCACCCATTTAGTGAAATAATCTATTGCCACCAAGATGAAACGATGACCATTGGATGCTTTAGGATTAATTTGACCAATAACATCCATACCCCACAGCGAGAAAGGCCAAGGAGATACCATGCTATGCAACTGAACTGGAGGAGCATTGATTCGGTCTGCATATATTTGGCATTTGTGGCACTTCCGAACGTAATTGATACAGTCATTCTCCATGGTGGACCAGTAATAACCACTCCTTAGGATCTTGCGTGCCATCATATGCCCATTAGTATGAGTTCCACAGATCCCTTCATGGACTTCAGTCATGATTATTCAAGCTTCGTGAGCATCTACACATCTAAGGAGAGTGGTATCATAATTCCTTTTGTAAAGGACTTCACCATTTAGGAAGAAAGCCATGGCCAGTCTTCGAATTGTCTTTTTATCCACCTCATTTGCATCTGCTGGGTATTCTCCTTTTTGAATATACTGCTTGATATCATGATACCATGGTTGTCCGTCTGGTTCAATCTCCACATTGTCATAATATACCGGTTCATTTTGCACTTCAACATGGATGGGTTGGACATTAGCATGTACCTCCAAATTAGTCATCACGGCCAAAGTCGTCAAAGCATCCGCAAACTGGTTCTTGTCTTGAGTTAAGTGGGAGAACGATATATCCTCAAAGCGCTCAATTAATTGAGACAAATGCTTCTGATAAGGTACCAACTTTGGGTCTTTTGTGCGTCATTCTCCATTAACTTGATAGATTATGAGCGCGGAGTCTCCAAAGACCTTTAGTTCTTTGATTCCCAAGTCAATCGCAACTTGCAAACCATTTGCACATGCTTCATATTCTGCCATGTTGTTGGTACATTCAAAGTCTAGTTTGATAGAAACCGGGTACTGTTTCCCAGCTAGTGAGATTATTACAGCTCCTATTCCACATCCATTCATATTGGCGGCCCCATCAAAATACATCTTCCACACATCCTCTTCTTCCATTTCTTCTTTCTCTACTGTCAATACCTCACTATCAGGGAATTCAGGTATGGTAGGTTGTCTACTCTCCAGAGGGTTTTCAGCTAGATGATCAGCAATTGCACCTCCCTTAATGGACTTTTGGGTTACATACTTGATATCAAATTCTGAAAGTATCGCTTGCCACTTTGACATTCTCAATGAAACATGAGGACTATCAAATATGTATTTTAATGGATCCATTCGAGAAATCAAGCAAGTGGTGTAGTATAGCATGTACTGCCTCAACCTCTTGGAAGTCCATACTAATGCACAGCAGGTCTTTTCAATCGCCAGATAGCGAGATTCACATTCATTAAACTTCTTGCTCAAATAATAGATGGCCTGCTCCTTTTTTCCAGATTCATCATATTGTCCTAACATTGCCCCAAGTGAAGTGGGTAATACTGTAAGATACAGTATTAAAGGATGGCCTGGTGTAGGGGGAATCAAAACTGGAGGTTTCATTAGATAAGTCTTTATTTTGTCAAAGGCTTCTTGGCATTCTTCATTCCATTCTCCAGGTTGATGTTTTCGCAGCAACTTGAATATAGGCTCACAAGTACTGGTCAAATTGGCGATGAATCTAGCAATGTAGTTAAGCCTCCCAAGAAAACTTCTTACTTCCTTTTCAGTTCGGGGAGCTGGCATTTCTTGTATCGCCTTTACCTTGTCCGGATCTACCTTTATCCCTTTTCTATTGACAATGAACCCGAGCAATTTCCCTGTAAAAGCTCCGAAAATGCATTTATTCGGGTTCAGCCGCAACTTGTATTTTCTGAGTCTTTCAAACAGTTTCCGCAGGACTGCCACATGGCTTTCTCTTTCTTTAGACTTAGCGACTATGTCATCTACATATACTTCAATTTCCTTGTGCATCATGTCATGGAATAGTGCAACCATTGCACGTTGGTAAGTGGCACTGGCATTCTTCAACCCGAATGGCATGACTGTGTAACAAAACGTTCCCCACGGAGTTATGAATGTAGTTTTTCCCTTGTCATGAACATCCATGAGGATCTGATTATATCCGGAGTATCCGTCCATGAATGAAAATTGGTGATTCTTGGCTGTATTATCAACAAGGACATCAATGTGGGGAAGTGGAAAATCATCCTTCGGGCTAGCTTTATTCAGGTTCCAATAATCTACACACATCCTGACCTTCCCGTCCTTTTTAGGCACAGGCACAATGTTGGCCACCCAATCAGTGTGTCTTGATACTTCCAAAAATCCAGCCTCTAGTTGTTTAGTCACTTCTTCTTTTATCTTTAGTGACATGTCAGGCCGCATTCTTCTCAACTTTTGCTTCTTCGGCTCAGCTTCTGGATACAAAGGGATCTTGTGTAAAGCGATCTCTGGATCCAATCCCGGCATATCATGATAAGACCATGCAAAAACATCCAGGTATTCTTCAAATAACGCAATCATTTCTATTCGTTTAGAGTTTTCCACTATTTTCAGCTCCTCCTTCTCTTCTTCAGTGCCCATGTTAATCACTTCAACCACCTCGTTGTCTAAGTCAAACCCCTTTTCTGCATGTTTCAACAGATTTGAAAATTGCCCAATAGCTTCTTCATCCTCTTCGGATTCATAGTTATCGCAATCAGGTGCAGAAAGAGAATCAATTGATAAGCACCCAAAGTCATTTTCACGTGGCAAAATTTCTATATTTAAATCCCTGGAAAGTAATTGCGATGGGTTGGAATGCCAAGACGCATAATGGGTAAAACATGAATAACTCAGAAAAGGCACAAATTAACGGGCTGAGGAAACGATGCTAAAGATAAAAAGAAAGTAAAAGAATAGCGGATGAAAATAAAATGAATGAAAGGGATGAAGAAGTACAAGGTGTAATAATAAAGGAAAATTACGGGATAAACATGCAAGTTCATTCAAATGATGTCTCAAAGTAGCATACAAGAAAGCAACGACAATTAATACAATCCCAAATGATTACTTTGAAGCAATAACATCAACTATTGGTTCAGCTGTCCAATTCATCAGCATCTCATTGTGGTTGGTAGCATCAGCATTGTTGTATTCTTCAGGCTTCTCAACATCCAGAGTATTGATGGTGGAAAAATAACTGGAGGTGCAACCTTCTTCAGCCACAATCACTTTAGCCGGGTGAGGAAATGTCTCTTTCAGATGAGGGATCTGCTCCATTTTCTCTTTTGATTTCTTTTGTTCAAGAGTCATTGTCTTGACTTGATTCTCCAATGATGCCTCATATCCTAAACCGAATCGGTTTCGCTTCTCTAAGATAGTCAACGGCATCCTGATACCTTGCAATTGTGATCCTAGCCCTTTGCCATGCAGATAACCATTTTTAGTCATGATATGAGACACTACCTGACTGACATCTTGCCTTAGAGACTCATTCTGTTCTTGTTTTAGTCCTACAACCTCCAGACTGTGCCATAAACTGTTTTCCACTAACTCCACATTTTCAACATATGGAAGTGTAACTGGTTTGGATACTATGATCTCCTTCTCTCCGTGGATGGTAATAACCGAGTCATTCTCGATATATTTAACCTTTTGATGCAAAGTGGAAGGAACAACACCAACATTGTTAATCCATGGTCTTCCCAGCAGCATATTGTAATCACACTCAATCTCCATTACTTGGAATAACACCTCAAATCGGCTTGGACCGATTTCCAATAACAACACCATTTCCCCAAGGATACTTTTCTTTGCTCCATCAAAAGCTTTCACAATCATTACTTGTGGTGAAATACTATCCTTGTTTATTGAAGAGTAGCTCAAGGTTGACACCGGTAAAACGTTTAGTCCCGACCCTCCATCAATGAGAACTTTCGGCACTATATAACCTTTACATTTGAGAGTTATATACAGTGCTCGTGGGTTAGCCTGTGACACAACTTCTTCATCTGAGAAAGTGATCATGTTGACACGTTTTACCGGATCCACCATATTCACCATACTCACCAATGAGACATCCGGTTTCACATAAGCATCTTTCAAGACTTTTAGCAATGCTTTTTGGTGAGATTCGGATGACACGATTAATGACAGCAAGCAGATTCTGGCGGGAGTTTTGTTCAATTGCTCCAGTATGTCATACTCAATTTGCTTCATGATCTTTAGGAACTCCTCTTCTTCATCTTCTTCCTTTCCTTTTCTTTCCGTACCAGAACCTTTTTCGATATTCTCTTCTTCAACAAGTTTTCCTTTTTCCAGCTCTCCGGGTCCATAAACTCTTCCGCTTCTTGTTATTCCTTTTACCTCCGCTGCTAATTCACTTGTTTGGATTTCTGAGGCTTCCCCTGTGTCTCTATTTGTCTCCACATTGGTTTCATATTTCCAAGGTACAGCATGTGTATCCTCATAACCAAAGGATATCGGTTTTTTCACAGTGATCACCACTTTTTCTGGTTTTGGAGTCAGATTAAGTGATGGTATTCGAAGCACAAAGCGATCAATCACATTCACTTCTTCTTGGAAACCTAGCCTCTTTTTTGCTTGAACCACCCCTAAATTGAGCAATCCCTGTACACGAGCTTTGAAATCCCAACAATTTTCTATATCATGGCCAAGACCTCCACAATGATATAAACAGCTTGACTCCATGTCATATTTCTCATCTTCTTTCATCACGGATGCAGCTGATGTGATGTTGTACCCAGCCTTTTTCAAGCCGTTGAACACTTCTTCCATCGGTGTTCGGAGATTCAAAACCTTTTTAATCAAAGGTTCTTCTACCTCCAAGGCATTCACCCGACTTCCTCCTTCATGTTTCGGGATCGGGTTATTAACAATGTTTGGTTTCGAATCTTCTTGAAGGTCCAACCTCCCACAAGCAATTAATCTTCTTACTGCCATTTTGAATCCTTCACAATCCTCTATGGAATGTCCCGCAATGTCCATATGATATTTGCAAGTAAGGTTTGGGTTGTACCATGCTGGAAATGGCGGTTCTAATGGGTACACCGGATATGCAGAGATCAGGTGAGTATCAACTAGTTTTTGAAAGAGGTCAGCATTTGAAATGGATAGCTTTGGAAAAGGTGGAAAGTTAGGAAATCGATTTCGATTCTGGTTTTGGAAATTTGGTCGAGGTGCTGGGGTGTATGTTGGGTGAGTTGGTTGGTATGGCCTTATGTGGATATTGTTAACTTGTGGCTGGGGATATGAGACAGTGTTTGTGGTTGGTGTGGTTTGGTAGGATGGGTAAGGAGCGATAGGTGTGTAGTATGACGACAGTTGGAGTCATGGACGCGTTGATGTATACCTTGGGACGAATGATTGTTGTCCATGCACATAATTAACATCTGTTTCCTTCTTTTTGGGCGGGAAGCTTTTTCTTGCGTCTTCACTGCTCATAGGAAGCTTGCCGGCCTTTGCTAAGCTCTCAATTCTTTCTCCAGCAGTTATCAACTCAGAGAAATCTTTGTATGCTGCCCCTGCCATTGTCCCGATGTAAGGCGATCCCAAGGTTCCCAAGAAGTAGGAACACATTTCAGTTAGGATGAGTGGTGGTTGAACTTGGGCAGCCAAGGCTCTCCACCTTTGAGTGTACTGCTTGAATGATTCATCCTTCTTCTTCTGCATGGAGCTTAATTGCTCCCGAGTAGGTGCCACATCAAGATTGAACTTGTATTGGCTCATGAACAAGTCCGCCAATTCTCTCCAGCTAAAAATCTTTGAGTGGTCTAGTTGAATGTACCACTCCAAAGCAGGTCCAGTCAGGCTTTCATGGAAGAAACTGATGAGAAATTTTTCGTCCTTTGACCATATCGTCATTTTGGTACAATAACTCTTCAAGTAGAAAAGAGGATTACCCGTCCCATCATACTTTGAGAAATCAGGAACTTTAAAATCCTTAGGGATTACTACGTCAGAAGAAAGGCAGAGCTGTTCAACTTCCACATAACCATAGGGACTAGGTCCCTGAATAACCCTAATCTGCTCTTGAATCTTCTCCATCCATTCTTCTTTGAACTTTCCTTTTTCTGCCTCTGCACGACTATTTTCTGAGGAGGATGGCTGCTTCTGGATGACCACACGAGGTTGCTCCCAGACAGGGGTAATATGCCCATGCTCATGAGTTTGCACATTTTCTAAGGAACGATAGCCTTCTCCGATAGGGATTATCAATGGTATCGTGGGCGGTGGTTGTCCATGGAGGTTATTTGGGATTTCACCCATATCATTCATCCCCAAAGTGACATTTAGAGCTGCACTTGATACTACAGGCATAGCTAGTGTCGTGGTATTTGGCTGCACATTTGCTGAATGAGCTCCCAATAGGTTAAGTGATTCTTGTATGGCCCGCATCATATCCTCCAGTCTTCCTTGGTTGTTTGACTGTTCATTCAGTTTTCCTCTCACCGCATCAACTTCATTGCTCAGATTTCTTCCTACTTCAGAAGTAGTTGTGATTGGGATACCCCTTTCTGTGTCACCATTTCCTCCAACCATTTTGGTTCGGGCTCTGGTATTGTGAATTCGAGTTTGATCGGTATCGGTTTTCCTTGGGCGTCCAATTGTGATGGATTTTTACCTATTTAAAACGAACTTTAGTGAAAAGAAAAAGACAAAAACATAGCTATTTGTTAGAAATCATTAGTTGAACCGAATCTTGATGTGAGTATCTTTGATGATAACCGTTCCTCAGAACGTCTCGTTCAAAAGTACTAAGTTATGGACATTGCTATGAGACCAACACAATACAGAGAAACAAAGATTCTTTTATTCATGAAGGCATATTGTAACCATCATCTTTCTTATATTTGCTCTCACAACAACAAAAGAAAATACACTGTAAAGCCACAAATGTCTTTCTCAACATCTCTCAGCAATCATTTGCTTCATTATCCCAATCAAGTCTTTACAATAGTCAATAAAGTTGCTAATCTCAATTGGGGTCTTGAAAGGGATTATTCCTTGCTCAGCCAATCCTAAATAGCTTGGAACATCTTCTATAGCTGCGTTAGCCAACCCTGCCAAGTTTGAGAAGCGAGTCTTCAACTCATGAATAATGTGATTTCAATGTTGTACTTCAAAATCCAAACTTGCAGTTCTTTTCTTCTCTTTTTCCAGAGCAACTTGATATTTCACGATTTCATCATCCATGTGTTGGCTGAGTTCTTCAATCTTCCTCTGGTATTCCTTGTTCAATTCTTCCATTTGTTGTTGCATTTGCTCTTGGCCTTTTAACGCAGTTTCTTCGACAACTTTGGCCTTTCGGAGTAATTCCTTCAATTGTTGATTCTCAGCTAGTGCCTTGTCTCTTCGAAGCCCTAGCTCTTTGTTGGCATCCTTAAGACATTCTTTGATTTTCATCATGTGCTTGTGCCCCATCTTCAACTTTTTACTTGTTCCTTCTAGAACTCGATCCTTCTCAGTGCTTTCTCGTTTTAAGGTTGCGTAGTCATGATGGGCATTTTTCAATTCGGCTTCTATTTGCATCTTTTCTTGTTCAGTCTTGTCTAATTTTTCTTTCACTTCTTTGATTTCTTCTTTTTCATTGAAATGCCAGGTTGACACATCGTCCAGAGGAGTAATTGTTAAGGCCTTGAATGGTAGCTTGATCTCATGAGCCCTATTCTTCACCCATTGACGGTAACTTTCTTTCACAGCACAACTCCTAACTCCCAGTTCTTTTCTTTTCTTGACAACCTTGTTCCAGGCCGATCGGATCTTCTGTAGTAAACCAAAATCTTTGGAATCCTGGTAATATGAGACAAATGGAGTGATTGCAAGTTCTGAAGGAGATCCCATCATGGGGTAGCCAAGTTGACGCAATACCAATGCTGGATTATAGTTTATGCATCCTCGGGTACCCATGAGGGGTACATTTGGGAAGCTTCCACACTGATAAATCAAAGTTTGCCCATCCTCCCGCCAAGGGTACCATCGTATCATCTTTTCGTTTAACTTCGCCAGGTCTTGGGCCCACTCTTGTCCATTCTTCTTCTTGATATTATGCATCCGTAGATCTTCAATGGGACAGGGCACTTTGTAACTCCTTTGGAATATGTGCGCGGTAGCCCACACATACAACATTGGTAAACAGCACAAAATTCTTTTGTCATTCCTCTCATAGCAAAAGTTTAGAGTGCAATAGACATCTGCTAAGAGAGCTGGAATAGGATTCTGACCGTGGAACTTGCGGGCAAGGAATACATCAATAGCTGCAAAGTCTACCAAGCCTTCAATATTTGGAAATAAGACAGTGCCATAGATAGTGAAGGCCAGTACATCTATAAAAGTTTCCCAGTCCTCATTTTGAGCCAAACGGTGCATATGCCCTTCCAGGTAATCCCTTGAAAATTCGTAGGTTCCATTCCTACACTTTTGTGCTTCACGCAAATCCTTCACTCCTATCCTTAAGACAGTTGATATGGTATGTAAAGAAGGATGATGACCTTGATAGTGATAAGGTTTTTCTCCTTCTAGTGGCAGTCCCAGGATTTTTTCAAATTCCTCAATAGTCGGTGCTAACTGAAAGTCCTGAAAGGTAAAACATCGGAGCGGAGGATCATAGTATTGTGCCAATGCCGTGATTGCCTCTTCCTGTTCTTCCACTTCTAAAAGGTCTAAAATCTTCCCATATTTTCTAGTAAGAGAAAGGCGTTGTGGTACCCTCAACAATTGACCCAAGGATCTCAGGCTTTTTATTTCAGGTGTCTTGGCTTTAAGACGTAGAGTTTTTTTTTAACTTTTCACCTTCCTGATTGTCTGGTCTCATATTTGTTTCCATTTTCCAAAGATACTCACAATGAGATTCAATTCAACTTCCTAACAAACCTGCCATAACAAAAAACTTGATTTAAACAAAAGAAGGGATAATAAACAAATAAGGGATGAAAAGAAATTATATACAAAGAGCAGTGATAGGAATTTATATACAAAGAAAAGGAATTAAAGAAAATGCATGCTCTCTTTGTGTCCTATTTGCGACAAATTCTGGAGGTCAATTCTATGGTCTTATGGTCATTCTACTTTGTGAACACTTTCACCGGGTGGGACTATATTCTCAGAGTTCTATGGCCTCTAGAGTTAAGACTCATTTCAGAATATTATCCACAACAGCAGGTGAACCCCTAGGTGCAGGACATTCATGAAAGAATCACGCTCTAGACGAGATTTTCATGATAACCAAACAGGATGAACATTCAAAATGGCTACCACTACGCAATCTCTTACCTATCTCAAGTTGCACTCAGACCCGGCTGTAGGGCCCCACTCGTGCGTGATTAATGTGTTAGTGTTGTGTGTGAAGAGAGCATACAAACCTGAAATCCTAAAACTACCCATGACTAATACCTGCAAAAATAACACAAACAAATATGCACAGAACTCAAAAATAGTCATCTACCCTAAGGTTTTAACAAATAAAGTCATCATTATAAATAAACACATGAAAACTCTACAAAAGAATAAAGCATAAAGAGAAATACTAGACAAAGTAAGCTAAGAACATAAACAACAAAAGGCTATATTTAATTTGCACAACTAACTAAAACAGGCCTGACTCTCTTGGAAGTCCCCAGTGGAGTCGCCATCTGTCGCAACCGGGATCGCGACGGGGACGGCGAAAAAAGAATTTCAGTTTTGAAAGTAATGGAGTCGCCACCAAGTTTATTAAAATTTGGGAAAACATGGAAAAACCCATTCATTTTGAAAATGGTCTTTGAGACCAAATTTGAGTTCGGGAGTTGGTTATGCATAGGTAAGGGTAAGAACCTAATTCTACGCATCTCTAATACACCCGTCCTTAGACGGTATCTTAAATTAATTTGTGCAAATTATCAATAGCCTTTTGAAATATTTACCTTTCTATTTTTTTAAGAAAATTAAAAGAACTTTGTTGTTTGTTTTTTTTTTTTAAAAAAAAAAGAATTTTTAGAGCACCAAACTGTCACAGTTCAGGTGTCCTAAAAATGAGTTAACAAGTCGTCACGACTAAGTTAACCTTTTTTATTTGAAACGAAGCATTTGGCAATAAGCATATAATTTTAAAAGAATTCTTCTAAATAATAAATATTTGCAAATAGAATGTAAAAAAAAGCGAAGACTTATTTTTTGTATTTTTATAAGAGAAAATATAAAAAACTTTATGAGAGATATTTAGAACATCAAGTTGTCACAACTCAGATGTCCCAATATCAAGTTAACAAGCCGTTACGGCTAAATTAACCTCATTATTTGAAATAAAAAAAATTTAATAGATAAATGAATAAATTTAAATTGAAAGCAAAATTATAAATTATAAATATTTGCAAATAAGATAAAAAGGAATTTATTTTTTTTATATTTTTATAAAAAGAAACAAATATAAAAGATAAACAAATATTTTTTGGAGAAATTTTCAGGTCATTAAGTTGTCACAACTCAAATGCCCGAAATTTGGAGTTAATAAGCCGTCACGGATAAATTAACACCTTTATCTAAAATTTCCCACATAAATGAATATTAAATAAAATATTCTAAAAAGAGGAAAATATTTGTAAATATAACAAAATACAAAATTTGCATAAAAAAAACAAGTAAAAAAGTATTAAAAATTTACAAATAAAATGAATTATGAAAAGTTAATTTTGACTTGACAGGGATCGGAATCGTCTGCTCCTACGTATCCCCTGGTGCAATAGGGAATTCAAAGTCACGTAGTTCTATAAAAAAAAGTGATATTGTTTAATCTTATTTTGAAAAAAGATATTTAGAATATTAAAATTTTATCATTTAAAATATTCTAAAATATAAAGTTAACAAACCGTTGCAGTTAAATTAACTCTATTTTTGAAATGAAATTTTGAATACCAAGCTATCACAGCTAAAATATTTTAGGACATAGAATTAACAAACTGTCACGGTTAAATTAATCCTATTTTACAGAAAAAGATTAATTAACTCAAAAATTCTTTTAAAGTAAATTTATTCAATTATTTATTTTAAACCTAAAATTCATAAAAAGCATTTTAATATTTTTTTTAACTGAAATTAGCAAAATTATATTAACAACCGTTACACAACTAATTTAAGCAAAACACCTAAACATATAAAATAATTAAACTAAACTAAAAAAACAATTACACAAATAATTTGAACAAAACACAAAAACAAAACTAAATCGCAAACATAATCTTATAATTAAACAAAATATATAAGATAATTAAGTAAACAAATGAGAGTCCTAATTACCATCTCTTTTTTAATTTTTTTAAAAAAAACTAGCATTGAAACACCCAAAAATCAAAGAATATATTAAAACACTCTTTTTATTTATTTATTTAATTTCATTCAAATAAGAAAGAACATATTACAAATTAAATGGAAGAAAAAAAAATTTACTTTTGAATCAAATAAAACCCCTTAGTTTATTTCATATCAAAATAAACTCAAACTCGACAAATGAACCCAAGAAAAACATATGAGATATAATTCAACAAAATAGACATAACTTTAACGAAATAACAATAACAATAAATAACACCCCAATTAATCTACCATCACCCCACGCGCACACACACACGCGTACCCACTCACTTTCAGACACTCCACGGTTCACACACTTACTGATTTACACTTAAAAAAAGGGAGAAAAAACAAAAGCACAAAAGAGAGGGATTTGGAGAATGAGAGAATTGAGAGTGAGGGTGAGCCAGAGAGAGAGAGAGCATGAGAGAAATGAGGTGAGAGAGAGAGAGAGAAAGAGATCCGGCCGAGAGATCAAGGCTGAGAGCACGGCGGAGGAAGAGGCAACGACGGTTGGCGCGGCGGCTGGGCTTGGTTTCGCGAGGTGTTGCTCGCGGCTTCGTGGTGCTGGGAGGAGCGACGGTGATGGAGACGGAGCGAGAGATGTTGGCGCCGATCTGGTCGGTGTAGAGGGAGACGGTGCGCCACCAGCTCGCGACGGAAGGGGAGGATGCAACGGCGCTGGCTCGGTTGGTATGGGGGTTCCGACGGTGGGAGCTTTAACGGTTGGGGTGCTGACAAGAAACTCGGCCGCAGCGGCAAGCGGCGGTTCTGGCGGAGGAGGAGGTGGTTGTCCATGGAGGTGTGGTTGTAATGGTGTCGATGATGAGGAAGACTGGGAGGTAATGGAAGGGGAAGAAAATGATCTTCTTTGGAGAGGCGCGTGTGAGCGAGGTGAGCGCGCCCTGTGTTTATTTTTATTTTTTT
This sequence comes from Dalbergia cochinchinensis, assembly GCA_031216125.1. Taxonomy (NCBI): domain Eukaryota; kingdom Viridiplantae; phylum Streptophyta; class Magnoliopsida; order Fabales; family Fabaceae; genus Dalbergia; species Dalbergia cochinchinensis. Next base: position 31,232,498 of record CM062374.1, on the reverse strand, counting down.
GATGATAAAGATGTGTACCTGTTTCTGTTTTATCTTTCTGCTGGATTGTATGGCTGGATTCTCCTTGCAGGTTTCTCTTGGATTTGATCTCTGTTTATGGGCTACATATGTTTTGATGATTTTCTTTATTTTTCTTGCTGAATTCTTCGAAAGTTTCCTGATAATCTAAAAAATTTTCTCGAGTTGGTGTCTCAGTGTCTTTTTTTTTTAAAAAATCTCCCCCTATTGCTCTGCCCCCCCCCCCCTCAATATGTAAAAAAAATGTTCTTCGGATGCCTCCCGTTCCGCCAAAAGAAAGATCAACCTTTCAGGGACAACATCATTCCCGTTTCTTATTTTTCATGCTTTCACTTATCCCCATTTTACTATTAGCTCACATGCATGTCTCGGGGGGTGGAGGAAAGGAGAAAACAAGAGTCCGTGAACTCTTCTCCCAATTTATTTTTATTTTGTATTTTATTTATTTATTTTAAGAAGTGAAAATGGATTGAAACGGGTTAGGCCCTTATATGGGCTGAACAATAACGGGCTGAGAAGAATATACAAAACACAAATGGACTTAAAACCAAATTGGGTATCAGGTTGGTAAATACTGGACTGAAATAAAATGAGATGGGCTTTTTTTATTTTGCAAATACAAAAACAAACAGCAAATCTTTTTTATTTTTCAAAAGAAACAATCAATGAAACTATAATAAAATAAAAAAGGTAAATTAAGTGTAAATTTTTGGGTTTTATTGTTAAAAGATCGGACAAAATCAGGTGTTCACAATACATATAGAATTAAAAGTTATCTTAAAAGACTAATACACGACCATAATAGAATATGAAATTTATAGATCTCGTTGAAAATGATAGAGTATCTAATCTAGAATTAAGAACTCAATTATATGAAATGTTTCATACTAGAAAATTTTATATTAACTGATGTGAACAGTATTTAGATTGTTTAAGTCGTTGTTAAATATATCATTTATATTCATTAAAGTTAAAATTAAAGCTTCTTGATATATATTAATCTCTATAGATAGATTAATTAAAATATAAAAAATATAGAATCAGAATACCCTTCAAAAGAAATATAATAATAAAAGTTTCAGATAATACTAAAGTAGAAATAACTCCATATAAAGATATAAGTCTAGGAGGAAATATAGATAAAAAAGACATAAAAAAGGAACATCAACAAATAAATTATTCAGATGTGGTGTTAGAAACTATGAGTAGACAACTAGGAAGAATTGAAAATAAAACAGGAAGTGGTAGTGTTAGTACGTACATGTAAAAGCCAAGTAACTTCAAAATTAATAGAAAATTCAATATATAAAATATATAGTCACACTGAAATCTTTAAGCCTAAAAACACAATTGAAGTAAATATAGAAGAAATTAAAGAAAAAAATTAAAAATTTGAATTTAGAAAGAAAAGCCATAAATACTTTAGAATTGGAAGTAAATAAATTAAGGCACAGAGGAAATACAACGTTTGCTTCGAACTTTCATTTTAGTAATTAATTAAGTCACTTGAGTTCTACAAATTATTATCATAGTAACATTCAGTAGTTATTTGTCATTTTCTTTTTTACTGGGGTAGTTATTTGTCATTTGCACTATGTTTAATTTCCTCTTAGAACTTGCCAACTTTATGCCAAAGACATGCGCGAGTGATTGTTAACGCATTTGGGATTAGAATGCTGAAGCAATTCAAAATCATTATAAAATGCAGCTACGTATCTTCTAGAGGGATGAACTGATCATACTATCGTGCTCCATGAATACGTTTTTTAGATTGTTGAAATCAAATGCAGGAGATTTTTTAACGGGGTTTAAGGGCATTTTGTTTGAAGTAATCGATGCTCGACACATTGCTAATTTTCTTGTACCCTAGTTGTTACATCTTTATTACTTCAAAAATATCTGTCAACACATGAAGGAACAGGGTACCTGTTTGCTTACGTATAACCAATGTTTTCCACGTTGAAAACTGATAGTGGATCAATACCAATTTGTTTCTTCTATCAAGAACCAACCTAAAATGCCAATGTAAGTGTGTGTGTGTGTCTATATATATATATATATGAAGAAAACAAATCAGATAGAGAAATGATACAAGTAATTTGATAGCAGAAGAGGGGGACTAAAGAACGCACTAGTAGTATTTTATCAAACACTAGTTGTGCAACTTCTTTTCTTGCGTTGACCGATAGTATAATCAACAAAAAAAAAAAAAGGGAAGAGACAAGCGCAAACAAATCATTTGTTGCATTACCTGATGAAAACCAAGAACTCAATGCAGCAAGAAAGCGCGATATGGAACAAACCCCTTTTGATATGAAGAAACTAGCCGCTCACTTGACCTGGACATGACCTGCTGCACAAATTGTAGCGCCGTAAAAACAAGTCAAACTTACCAGGCCAACTCTTTTACACAAAAAAAAAAAAAAGTGGGTTGGCCTTAAAATTTTGATCAATTTAATAAAAATCCATTTATAACCTACCCATTTAACTCGTAGGGTTAAACGGGTCAGCCTGCGATAGTAAACAGGTGGCCCGTTAACCAGCTTTTATTTTTTATTTACTATTATTTTTTTATAGTTTGTAATTTAGTGAAGTTGTAAGATTATAACTATTAACTCATTAGGAGACCCAAATCCACAAAGGCACAAACCAACCCAAAACTTTATATTTGGATTTGTATTTTTATTTCAACTTTATATTTTTAACTTGTTCTTAACTTTAATATGCATTTAAATTGTGAACTTGGTTATTTGGATTAAATTTGCTTGTCTATATAGATTTAGATTGTGAAATTTATTTGGATTTATCCACATGGAAAGAATACAATATCTATGGCTTCATAATATAATTGCCTAAATTGAGTGCTTTGCCTAATTAGAAAATTAAAAAATTTTGTTTGGTTGTTTGTAAGTGTGCAAGAATTATGTAAAGTATGCTCAAATTGTAAAAAGAAAAAAAAAAAAGAAACAGGTAGGCTGTGCCTGCCCACAAACCGCAATTATACTAGCGGGGCTAAGGATTTTCGCTCCACTAGTAAACCGGCCTAACCTAAACAAGCGGGCCCCATCCATTTGTCACTCCTAACAAATGGGAAGGAGAGGGTGGTTTTATAACTCTATAAAAGGATAGTATGATCATTTTATTCTAAAAGTCTTTAATAGTTTCAAGTGGAGAAATTTACATTTTACCCCTTAAACTATAAGTCATATAGATTTTAATTCCTAAACTTTAAAAAGGTATAAATTTAATCCCTGAATTTACATAAATGTGCATTTTAACTAAAATAAGTGTATTATACCCTAAAATAAGCCAAGGATAAAGTATAATTTTCTTTATAATAATGTCATTAAAAATCGTATGCATCGTGTATTGTTCTATCAAACTCACAAATAGACTAATGTTGATAGGGGAGGCCAGTGTATAATTTTCATAAACTCAAGGACCTAATGAACAAATTTTACAAATAGAATTGAATTAATATAAATTTCACTAAATCTTAAAGAAGTTCATTGCCCTCAATTATATATTATTACATTAATAAAAATAATTGAATTTGACCTTTATTATCTCAAAAATTTCAGATATAATAGCACATGATTATGATACTTGGTAGGGTCTAAAGTGTCGCACCTCTAACTTTAACAAATTTATTTAAAATTGAGTGGCAATAGAAATATGTAACAAAATAGAACGAACTCGAATTGTCTCCCAATTATATCGGTGAACTAATAAACTATGCAACAAGGGAATTTTTCATTGAGTGTATCAAATAAAAATATAATATAAACTAAAAGAAGAAAATAACTAATAATTAATTAAAGTATTAGCACAAGGATTAGGCCTAGAATTCATCTATACTTGACACACACATTTTATCAAACACATGGTAGGTGATTAACTTGCAACTTAAATCATATAATCACACAACCTTGGCACCATAATTCACTTAGCAATTAATCAATCATCTAAGCATTTGACTAGCATACAACACCTAAGCAATTGGGATCTTAAACCCTAAATGCATACACTAACTTGAGCACCAATTATATTAGTCTAACCCCAATCAAGAATTAATCCCATTTTCCTAAGCTAACTAAGCATTTATTAATCAATCAACTCATGCCTAGTCAATGATCCTAATTGTGCATCCAACCCACAATCATGAATTAGTGTACAAAATCAAGACTCATTCCAACCATATACTCACACATTCATATATCATAATCAATCAATTAATCAATATAAACACATGAGAAATGAGAGGAATTTAAGAGAAGGAAAATCAAGAAATCAAATCATGTATTTGTTGAATATGCAAGTCTCAAGATAAGCCTTTGGGACTTAGAAAATCCTTAATGCTAGTTACAAACTCACTCCTCCATAGAGAAACTATAATAGAAATAGAAAATAAAACCTAGCCTAAGAGAAGAAGAAAGTGAGTGAGGAAGAAGATGGGTGAAGAAGAGGAAAGAAGAAGGTGGAGATGGGAAGAGAAGGAGAAGAGAAGGAGAGTCTAAAACTACTCTAACCTAAGATAATTTGAGCTAAAAGATTGTGTCTTTTCTATTATAAGGGTATGAGGATTATTTAAAGATCTAAAAACTCATTAAAATGTGTATAACAGTGTCACATATCTTTGGAGACTACATTTGCATGACCGACTCGTTATGGCGAGTGCATGCTGAACCAAAAGTTACAAACAACAACACTAGGGGATCGCTATAGCAACCCTAGCTCACTACAACGAGTTTTCTCAACTTTTGTCTTCTGAAACCATCGAATTAGCTCTTGGTATCTTCAGAAAAGTTTTTAATCTTTTTCTTCTCTTTAAAATGGACACCATATTTGCTTCATTTGGATTTTAGATAAGAGAGATATACTCTGATTATTAAACATGCCCAATTTGAAAATTCAACACCTCAGTTTTGACTTCTAAGCTTATTTTAACTAGCTAGACTCTTGATCCGGCTTTTAAGCTCTACATAAAAATTATAGATAATCCTTTTAGCTTTTTTACAAGACAAATAACAAAAGTTTTAGAGGTTTACAACTATAGTTAAGCATAAAATACAGAACAATATTAAAAGTGCAATTATACAAAATATTTTCATTAACACACAAATCAATGTCCAAACTCAAACATGATACAAGTACATACAATTAAACATAAAAAAGAGATAAGACATTAAGAATGAGGTACAAAATATATGTAGAAATGCATAATTATCAATACTTGAGATGTAAAATTCTCTTACATGTAAATCAAAATTAATCTGAAGGGTGTTTGTTTTTGATTATTTGAGTAAATAATTCTCAATATTTTTAATTATATATAAAATTTAATTTTTATAAGCACTTTTTTTAAGAATCTGAAATAAACAAACTCTAAATTGTGGTACATTAGATCGAAGGGGAAAAAAAAAAGACTACCACTAAAAGTCTAGAAGTCACTTGCTATGTTGACTAGTTAATATAAGCCGGGAGCTACCACAGCCACTTGCTATGTTGAACTTGTATTCACTTGCGTGGCAGCATGTGGATCGCAGCCTTCGTACGGATAATTCAGCAGTAATCTATGCGGTTCCCAATTTTCCTCTTCACAATCGCACGCAACAGCACTCCCACGCTTTCAAACTCAAAATTCACCAATCAATTTCACACTATGCTGTCAGTCGATGCATCAATGCATAATTACAAACTGATGACAGTCGTAACAATAACAATTACAGTGTGACACCCAAACACGCCAGTTCAAAAAATAAAAATCCCTCATTTTCAGAAGCCATAGCCGCAGAACAAAGGAGTGAAAGTACCATAATGTTTTTGTAACAGTTGTGTTACAAGGCAGCAGGGCATGGAAACAAAGCATTGATTGATTTCATGCATGTTCCATACTTTTGGGCCAAAACTAAGAATACCCAGAAAGGTTAAAATATGATCTTGCAAACCCAACAAGAAGCACACCCAATTTTCATGTTCTCATCCACCTACAAGTCCAACCCCCCATTATATAACCTTAACCATGTCCAACTTCACCTTGGTGTCTCCACTACTCTTTCACAGGTGCCCTTTATGTCCATTTGCACAGGAAAATCTTGCAGGAGCATGAGGAGGAGGAACAGCAGTAAGTGTTTCTCTTCATCTGCAACTACACCAGCTCCATTGCCACCTGACCCAGATAAGGTTTTAATTTTTTAATTTTGCTTTTTTTTTTTGCGATCTTTATTTATTTATTTATTTTGGATCTTGTAATGAATTTGGTTGATTAGTAATATTAAAAAGTTGTGAAATTTTTTTGTAGGAAGTGAAGAAAGTGGGGGAAGAGAGTGATGGTGGTTTAGTTGCACAGGGTGGGAGCCCTGATCTGCAAGCCCTTTTCAGAAGGTTCTGGAAAGTGGCAGCTCCATATTGGTTTTCAGATGACAAGGTCCAAGCTAGATTGCAGCTTGCTGGTGTTTTTGCTCTCACTTTGGCTACAACTGGAATCAGTGTTGGATTCAATTTCCTGGGGAGGGACTTCTACAATGCACTTGCCAGTAAGTTCATGTGTATAAATGAACATTGATGCTTTGGGTTGTAAGTTGTAATCCCATTTATCTTCTACTTTAGGCACACAGAGTTTGCTTGATATCAGATTTTCTATTGTTTTGGAGTCATTATTAATTATTTACTCTAGTGTGAAGTGGCAAAAAGAAACTGAACCTGTGCAAGTTTGTTAATGCAAGACAAGGATCAAGAGCAATTCACCAAGCAGCTGCTTTACTACTTGTGTGGCTTTGCTGTGGGAATCCCGGTGAGCACATTGCTGCATTTTCTTAGGTATAGCTCTGCTAGACTTTGCTTTAGTTCCTGAGGCAGCCTCTTAGTTAGAAAGATAAAATGTTGAAGCAGGATTGACTCATATATGAATTGCCTAGATGCGACTTCTATAGTCACACTCACTCCCTTTCATGTTTTTGGGCCTCATTTTTTTCGGAAGTAATGTCATTCGTAGTTGTGTCATAGCCTTTCTTCTAATTTGATAGAGTAAATGAATTCATAGGATTAATACTTCAGTACATGAAGATTTGATCCCAAGAAAGAGGGAAAAAAATCATACAAGGGAACTGCATGACCATAGCTGCAATTTCTATAAGTTTTTCTAGTTAACTGCTTAGTTGCTTTTGAAGCAACCATCAACTGGTTATGTGGGGGTTTGTCAAATAAGTGCACTGAAGTTGCATGTCTGTCTCAATTTCCTGAACCTTTTGTATCATGTTTGGGAACAATCTCTGTGGATGGTTTTCTATTGTTATTTGGTTTCTTATGCCTTATTTTAATTTTAATGTTCTGCTCATCTTTCTAATCTTATTCATCAATGTGTTGCAGTTTTTTGTCTTGAGAGATTATGCCAGAGAAACTCTTTCTTTGAGATGGAGGTCTTGGATGACGAGCTATTACATGGATCGTTATCTTAAGAATCAGACCTTCTATAAAATTCAGTCACAGTCAATCATTGATAATCCAGACCAGCGAATTGTTGATGATCTAAGTTCTTTCACCGGGACAGCTCTGTCTTTCTCATTGATATTCTTCAATGCTGCTGTGGACTTAATCTCATTCAGTAATATCTTATATGGAATCTATCCTCCCCTCTTTGTTGTTCTTCTTGTATACTCCATTGGTGGGACAGCTATCAGTGTTTTCCTTGGAAGGGTAATGAGTCATTCCATTTTACTCATGATGGTTTAAATTGAGGCAAAACCACAACTGCTCCCCCACCCTTAGGACCTTTATGATATGTCTATTTTAATTAACTAGAAATTGTTGAAATGACAGGAATTGGTGACTTTAAACTTCTTTCAAGAGAAAAAAGAAGCAGACTTTCGTTACGGACTTGTAAGGGTCCGGGAAAATGCTGAGTCGATTGCTTTCTATGGTGGCGAAGAAAGTGAAATGCAACTTCTTCTCCAGCGATTCAAAAGTGCTTTTGAAAATTTGACCGTGAGATGCTTCTTTAATTTACTTATTTCCATTTAATTTATTCTTGTACAAGATGTTATTGGCATTTATATTCAGTCCAACTGACTTTGCTTCTTTAATTTTTATTGCGTATATTTTCCCTCTTAAACTGCTAGATTTTGCATAATCTACCTAAAGTAAGCCGCATTCATTCCAAAGGGTTTGCTGTTCTGCCTGTTTAATGTTTCTTGGTTGAAAAACTGGATCAATGTGAATTAACTTGACTTTGGTATAGGTATTGACCTAATATTATGTTTGAAAGCTAGGAATTAATGCTGTATGGCAGTTAAATATCTTTAGATATGGGAATAGTGGAAGAAAACCATTAGCTGCTGTTATAAAATTATGGTTCAAAGGCAAGGGGTTCAATTCAGAAACTCAAGTCACTGAAATCTCAGATGAAATGATGAATATTATGAACAGTTTTAAAGGATTGTCTGGTGGCCATGTTGTCTAAGACTTAAATGATGCTCAACTATTAGGATAGATGCTCTTTAAGGAACTGTGAGACTGCCAAATCAGGTGTTCCAGTCGTGGACTTTTACATATGAAAACTTCGGAAAGGTGGGTAGTTTAAACTTCAAAATCTGATTGCACAATATTCTGGAAAGTGGGGTTATTGTTGCTTATATTGTAAAAAGGAGACTCAATGCTCATATAAATTGTTAAACACTGATTCTTCTACCTCAAAACTCTTCTGATTTGATCAGTAGATCTATTATTGAACTGGATAATCCTAGAAAGATGGACACAAACTTAAACTGGATAATCCTAGAAAGATGGACACAAACTTAAACTGGATAATCCTAGAAAGATGGACACACACTGAATGGCCTTGACATGTAAACTAAGAGTAACATCACATTTTAATGCATGATGACTCAATTAGACCTTCTCCTGCCTTGTCAGGATGTTTGCTTGCATGTGCACTGGCCAGTTTTTGTGATTGGGAAACTCAATTAAAGGTCAAATATAACCCTGTTGCAGCATATCTTTTTCTTTATTACATTATGCAATGCTATTTCATCCTTGAACTTTCAATAACCTGATGATAATTTCTTACTTTACAGCGATTGTTGATTTCTTCGAGAAATTTAGAGTTCTTCACCAACGGCTACCGTTATCTCATTCAAATTCTTCCAGCTGCTGTTGTTGCTCCCATGTATTTCTCTGGAAAAATTGAGTTTGGTGTAATCAATCAATCAGTCTCTGCTTTTAATCATATCCTTGGTGACTTTTCCCTCATCGTGTACCAGTTTCAAGCTATAAGTGCTTTTTCTGCTGTTATTAATCGGCTTGGTATAGCATTTTTTTTCCTGTCTTTCCTGTTACATTTTAATATTTGTGGATCTCATGAAAGATATAGCATATATAAACTAACTTTTACTCTGCACAAAAGAAAGAGTCGTTTTAAGATAGTTTGTGGTTTTATTTACATATAGACAAATAAAAGACCCCAGAAAATAAAAAGAAGATATTTCAATAAGTCCGAGATCATTTGTAAGACAACATGATTGTCCTCTACATATACTGCAGATGCTATGAATGCCCTTTTATATGATATGGCAAATACGTATTATCATGACAAATTCCTGGGAAACAATGCTGCTTAATAGAATTGGAATGTTACAAAGTTTTGTCTTTAACCGATAACTTCTACATTTTAATAAATCGTTGTACCTTTTCTTTCCCTGTCTTGTATCTTTTTGTGTGCTGCAGCTTGTAATGCAACAAAGTAAGTATACTATCCTGTCTGTATTATTTGTCTGTTTAATCTACAGTCATATGTATGCTTCTGAGACTGTCTTCAATCCATCTATATATGTATGCTTAAGCTTGATTTGTTGCTTTGAATGTAATGAAACGCTACTGACTAATACTTTCTTTTTGAATATGCAGGTGAGTTTGATGATATTTTGGACAGAAGCAGCTCAGAACCTCTCTCTGATAATTTAGAAGATGTGCATATTACATACAAAGATTTTAGGAGTTCGTCTGTATTGGAATCTAATGGATCCATGCCACCAATAAAATATGGAACATTACTAGAGATAAAAAATTTGACTCTGAAGACTCCAAGTGAATCTGTACTTATTAGAGACTTGTCAGTGACGATCAAGGAAAAGGATAATTTACTGGTAAGCAATCTAGTGGCCCCTTAGGACCTTCCTCCCCGTGCTACATGTCATGGACCAATGCTCCCAAAAGCCACACTTTCCCTCACATAAGAGCCTTTTGGGCTTTAAGTATAGATAATGAACACCCTCACTTATTTTGTGCTCAAATTTAACTATTCTATTTAGAAGAATGAAGGTGGTAAGGATTGAACTCTAGATAACCTGACAATAAAGACGTTGATTCCATATCATTAACCAACTCTCCTAAAAGGTTAACTTGTTTGGTTAAGGCTTATGAATGATTTTGTATCAAATATTGTGTAAAATTAAATTTAGATTTATATTCATCAAGGTCAAGTTCATAAAAACTGTAGGGTTGTACTAGTGCATTTCTAAATAAAACTAATATAACAGGTGATGGGACCAAGTGGAAGTGGTAAGACTTCTTTGTTAAGAGCTCTGGCGGGTCTTTGGAGGACTGGAACTGGAACGATTGTATACTATTTGAACGGTGGAGAAGATCTCGAGCAAACCATTTGCTCAGATGTGAGTACTCCTTCAGTAAATGCTGCTCATGACACGTATAAAGAACACGGAAAATCCATGAGCAGACAATCTAGAATATTTTTTCTTCCTCAAAGGCCATATATGGTTTTGGGTACTCTTCGTCAGCAATTACTCTATCCAATATGGACTGATGATGCTGTTGCTGTGTCAGATGATACTAAACAAGGAAGTATGTGATTTCTAGTTTCTTTTTCCCATACGCCTAAATGTATCTTAAATCATTCTTATGCTAACTGCATACTTGTTTATTTTAAAAATTCCTTTTTGCTTTTTTGTTCTGTCTTCATCTCATTCTCTCTATTTTAAAAAGCATTTCCAATACATTTATAGCACTGACATCTGAGATGTTGAAATGCTGGTGTCCTTTTGATGCAGAAAAGCCAGGAATGCTTTTCTAGATTTTTTTTTTTGGGAGGCTTTATAATGATAGGAGCAAAAATATGTCTGACCCAAAAGAAAGTTTGAATTAAAAAGATAATTTAGGAAATATGAAAATATATGATTGTTATTCATGAAGCATAATTTGCTGTGTCCTTTTGAAAATGCAGCTGTAAAGACTTCAAGACAAGAAAGCTATTGATATATATTTGGTAGAGTTAGGGTAAACTCCTGTGTACACAATAAGATAACCTAATGGTGAACCAAGCCTAACCAATGCCTTTTCAGTCTTCTTAGAAACACCTCATGAATCTGAACGTTAATTAAGCTCAATAAAAGCAAGCCATAGCTAACTAGAATGTTGCAAAGATGATCTTGGTTCCCTTAGTTCCTTCCACATTAAGCTGTTAGTCTAAAAGTAGATCTTGGTTCTATGAGGATTAACCTAGGTCCAAAACATGAATGTAAATAAATATATGTTTGTTTTTTAGGATAGGTTCTTTAAACACCTAGGAGACAAAGAAAACAAACTAACCAAGATTGGACAATATAAAATAATATGAACAAGACAAGAACAATAACTACAATTCTTCTTTATTGATGATTCTCCTTGTCGGTTACAATAGGTGTTTTTCTCTCTGCTTTCTAAAGAATAGTTTCTCTCTCTCAAAATGAATTCCTTTACATGTATATCATCACTCACTATTTATGGGCAAGGCTAGGGGATAAATTGGTCCTTTCCCAGCTTCACAATTAGGGCTGACATGGCGCATAGTTATTGGATCTCAATCACTGGCTAATGAGCTTCTGAAATTTAGGCTCAGTTACATTTAGTTGAGAGTGATCTCCTTGGACATCTCCAATTGGTTTGAAGGTCCATTATTCTAAGATGATTCCAAAACAATGCTCTTCTGTATTCCTTTCCACTTTGAATAGTATCTAGACTGCATAATCAAGTGAAAAATTCTTGAATCTGAGCTTTGACTTTAACGTTGCAACAAGTTCTTACTGAGAATTTATTAAGTTGTGTTTCTGTAGAGTATTGTTTTTCCAAATGTTAACGAAGAGCTTAACAATCATATAACTCTGTCAACTATATGCTATCATATTATATGATTAAACAGAAAATCCTACCTGATTTATAGCACTGTTCTGTTATTGTTATATTGGCTTGAATTGCAGCATTACTGATTGAGTGTATTTTGACATTGGTCTGCAGATATGCTTCCTTTCTTGTCTAAGTTCCCAATTTCAGATGACATGAAAGATAAGCGTATGAAGCCAACGACAGATGAGCTGATACAGGTCTTAGGGGATGTCCGCCTTGGCTATTTATTGGCTCGTTTCAGTTTGGATTCAACGCAAGAATGGTCCAGTGTTCTTTCTTTGGGAGAGCAGCAACGCCTTGCATACGCCCGTCTTTTGCTTTCAAGGCCTCAGTTGGTTTTATTGGATGAATCAACAAGTGCACTTGATGAAGCCAATGAGGTATTATTGAATTCCAAGTTCATATGACATACATGTGAATTTGATATATCATATCATTTGGGAAGTCATATTACTCACTAAAGTGACCATTCGTACCTATTCATGCATTTTCACATGCATCTAATCTAATGATATATTCATACTTATCTAAGAAAATGCCCCCATCCCACCATAGAGAACATCTTCATTTCTCAAGCATCAGTAAAATGCTGAAGTCCCTAAATCATGGATGCCTCTACAATTGATTGTTTCTACAATTGAGTAGCATCTAATTCAGACACTGGGCCCATACAGTTTTCATATCTTGTAACCAAGTTTGGAAAAGGACAAGAAATTTTAAATTGAGTGGAAAAGGCCACTAGGAGAAATGACTTCTTGGAAAAGATGTCTGTAGCTTAGGCCAAATGGCTTTCAGTTCAGGTTCATGGGAAGTAGTGCTCGAACTAAGCCCATGAAACACCGCTATTTATTCTTATAATATAATTTATGCCAAGAACCATTTTTCCTCGAAGCTTAAACTATTGATAAGAGGGATGTGAATAGATTTTTGTCAAGGGCACTCCCTCATGCAAAAGCCCATTGCTACTTGAAGTGTTTTAATGCACAGGTCCATCTTTACGATGTTACATATAGGCATATGAATGCTGTAATATGCGTGTGTTGTTTTATTTTTTTTCATATACAAAAAAATTACTTTTCATTGAAGCTACTCAATCATCCATCTTCTACTCAAATGCTATAGTTGAGATGAGTATCTTGTATGAAAAGTGATTTTCTTTTGGGTTAAAAAAGTACTTTAGTCAAAATAAGTTGAAATAAATGCACCTCATCTAACAAATAACAATTTACCGTCCTAATATAACTGACTACATGTGTTTTTAGATTAACTTATTTTGTGTTTAGAAAAGCATATAATCAATATGCTGCATATAGAACTTTTTAACTGAAAAGTCGTTTAAATAACCTAAATAAAACCAAACATGCTAGTACTTGCGCCATCTTGTGAAGGGATCCAAAAGAATGTTAAGATTTTATTTAATGTCATGATGTATATTCCTTTGTGTTACTGAAGTTCATTTTGCTGTGTTTTTGGCTTACAGGCTTATTTGTACCAGAAGATTGGAGCAGCAGGCATAACATACATCAGCATTGGCCATCGGTCTACATTGTGTGATTACCACAACAGAATTTTACGCATATCCTTAGCGGATTCTGACAATGAACAGATAAATTGGAGCATTGAACCCACCAACCGTGAATCCTCTCGAAAGTTTACAAATCTATGATTTTTGGGGGGGCTTGAGAATTGGTTGAAATGGTTTGCTGCTTATTATCTCAGGAGAATATGTCAAATTTTATTTAAAAATGATTTTGTTGTACCTGGATGTCAATCTGTAGAATTTTCCCTGCAACTAGCTGCTATAACATTCAATGTTGTGTTATGTGCATATTGATAGAAGCAGTGATACAAGAAGGATGTTAGGAGACTTGCAGTTTTCTGTTCATTAAATTTTTCAAGTGATTTATCTGTCTGCTTTTTGTGCTTGTTTCTAACACTTGAGATTTTTCTTTTCATGAATAAAATGGAACAAAACTCATTGAACTGGGATGGAAAAGGAAAGTGTTGGAACTGGCTTAGAAAGTACAAGAGAGAATGCTTTGTTGTTATAGAATTTGATAGGAAGCTGGTCTTTGCTAAAGAAAATAGAAGTAAACTTCTAGAATATTATTGATATGAAGCCAAAGTCCATGGATAATTAGCTTAAAAACATGTATGCAAGCATGAAAATAGCAAGAAAAGAAAGAGGAAGAAAAGTCCTGTTGGAGCCCTTCAACCTCTAGTCCTTTCCAAATTCTATCTTCTTTTTCTCACTCTCCCTTTGCTCTTAAAATTAACCACACTAAGCATTTATTATTCACATAAATATGTAAATATCACATAGCTCATTATATTTTATAATTAAAATTCACTTTTATTAATAAGCAAAAGAAAGTCAAGCAAGTCAATGTTGTGGATTATCAATGAAATTTAATTTTCAAATGCCAAACTTTTTCCCAAATCAAAATATCTCAAACTTTTCAAAATTTCAATTTTCAAGTTTCTTCTAATTTTCTAGTTTCTTTTTAATTTTAAATTTTTCCAAACAATCAAAATTCACAAGCATTTCAATTTCTATTTTCATTCCCATTTCGAGCCAAATTTGGAGGATCGGCATTGAGGTCTGCCAATCTTGTGTTGTGTAGGCATTGTCAACTGTGTCCAACACTTTCAGTTAAGAAAAAAGGCCTACAGCTTGTTTTTTTTTTTTTTTAAAAAAAGCCACATGATGTGACTAATTGTTTTTGCATCACATAAAAGAGGTTTGGCTATAGTGGTGGAAACCTCATATCTCTTTCTCATTTTCAAGTTGTTGCGGTGCCCCAATGTTCATTACTCTTGGAAGGAAACTTTTGCTCACTTGTGATATATTTGTTGGGTACTAATTTGTACTCCGTTTTGAATGAAAGTTCAACTGGTTGTTCCTGACATTGTACATGTTCGGGTATTATTTTCACTATTTTGATAGCGAGTAGGGCATTTACTTTTTTAGTTTTTTATTTTGTAAAACTTTTTGGCTGTACTCTTTGATATTTTTCATAGTGAATTTTTTTGGATTAGGATTCGTGGTTTTTTGTCCTTCACATTGGGGATTTTCCAAGTAAAATTTTGTGCGCTCTCCTTGCGTTTGCCTATTTATTTTTTGCACTATGGATATATTATTTGTTTGCCATATATTTTTGGCATGTCGTATATTATGCTTCTCGTAGATTCATTCAAGCTGAAAAGGTTTTATTCCGCTGCATATTTGTTGCATGTCCTAATAGCTGGCATTAGAGCTTGCTTATTTTGGCTTGGAAATTTTGCTTGATTGAACAATGGAGCCTAATTATGGTAGAATAATTTGTCTTAATGAGATTAAATACCACGGATGGAAAAACAAGATGAAGGATCTATTCTTTGTCAAAAAGCTACATTTGTTGGTATTTGCTACTCAGAAACTAGAGAATAAATCTGATGAAGAATGGGCTTTTGAGCATGAGATGATTTGTCGCTATCTCCAACAATGGGCAAATGACTATGTTTTGAATCATATTGCCAATGATTCACATGCTAGGACTTCATGGGACAAGCTTGAAACTTTATATGCTTCTAAATCTAGGAACAACAAATTGTTTTTGCTATATTATTGATGTTGTAAATAATATTGATTGTGACAGTTCGCCAGGTTTATGGCATAATACACATAGTTTTAAAACTCAACTTGGCAATTGACTCGGTAAAGGTACTAGGTTAGTGGGTCACTGGTTCAACCGGTTGAATTGGACATATTCAAATAAATAAATAAAAATCTAAATAAATACAATAACAAAAGTAAAATATTAATAATTTAACACATTTTAAAAATTTACATGTTTATATAAATATAAATAAAGTAATGAAAAATGCATATAATTAATTATTAAAATATTTAAATTATAAAATATATACATTTAAAAAATAAAGTTATTTATTTATTTATTTTTACGCTACATGAGAACTTTTTATTTATTTTTGTGAACTAAAACACAATATAGCTACAAGTAAATAGGGCTGTAGTTTTTGGTAGCCCATTTTGGGTAAATGACCAAAGGATCCCACGTTAGTAAAGGAAGGCTGTGAGCTATCAAACCTTTTTTTATTTTATAAGCCCATTATGTTTTTAACTATGTAAAGTAACCCAACAAACACTTTCACCCTAATTTGATTCAATTTCTAAGCTTTGACTAGTGACCATACACTCACGCTGCCACTCCATTCCTTCCCCCTCTATAACCCTCCTTCTTTATTCTTCTTCAAGGCCTTCCCTATTTCTCTTTCTTTCCCTTTTCTTGTTCCTATCACTTCTATGTGAGGTGTGACTCTCTTTTCGTCCTTTCCCTTCACGGTGGAGATGTGGCTTTCCTTCCAGCTTTCCCCTTCGAGGTGTCAGACTACCAGATGTGGTGGATAACCATATGAAGTAGTAACAAATCTGAGGTTGTAAAGATGAAACTGCAATTGATCTAAAGTGGTGATTAACAACCCAATTTATACTTTTTCTTTTCCTGAGATCTGATTTATTGAATTGGGCAACATGCTATTTTTTTGTTCTTTTTCATTGTCTCAACTGGGTGAACCGTGAACTCGTCGCGTTGCCGATTTTCTTGAAAAGCCATCGAGTCGGACCGGTCACTTGGCTGGTTCACCAATTGGATCGGCTAATCCAGTCCAAGTTTTAAAACTGTGATAATAGACTTTGCCATATCAGTGAGAAAGGACTGAATTGTTTGGCCACGAAGAATTTAGTTGCAGGTTTGGCAACTACTACATTAGAAAAATAGGTTCACTGCTTGGCTGGGAAACACAATCGAGTCTCCTTCTAGAAAATCAGAGTTGCTTGAGTTGATGCATTCAGATCTTTGTAGTCCAATGAGAATTAAGGCTTTTGGTGGTGGACTTTATTATGTCATATTTATCAATGATCATTTCAGAAAACTTTGGGTTTATGTTTTGAAGTTTAAAGACCCAGTATATGGTGTCTTAAACAGTTTCAGACTTCCATTGAGAGAGAGATAGGGAAGAAACCTAAGAAGCATAGACACATTGACTTAGTGGTGTGTCTGTGTGTCGAACACATGTCAGACACCGACATCCACAAGACATGTGTTGGACATACATCCAATTAAAAAATATTTTTTTTGAGCTTGGACACACATCAAACACAAAAAAACTAGTTGGGTAATTTTGAAAATTTTTCAGTTGATCACAAAAAAAGAAGAAGAATTAATTAGAAAAAAAATTATACAAACATGACAAAAAGAAATTCAGAACAAAAAAAAATCATATAACAAAATCAAAATATTATATATATATATATATGCCGTATCCGTATCCTGTAATTTTTTGAGTTTGGTGTGTCTCCGTGTCTGTGTGGTGTCCTATATCTATGTGGTGTCCCATGTCTGTGTTAGTGTTTGTGCTTCAGAGGAAGAAACTGAAATGTATTTGTATTGATTATGGTGACAAGTTTTGTGCACCTATTGGTGACTACTACAAAGAACATGGCATTCGACAGTAAAAGATACCCTCGAAGACTCCTTAACTCAATGGCTTGCATAAAGAATGAACATGACATAAATGGAGAGAGTTAGATGTTTGCTTTTTGAAGCAAAGTTTCTTGAATCTTTTTGGTGTGAGGCTTTATATACTATTGCACATGTTATTAATTTATCTCCTACTGTTGCCTTGTGGGCTGATGTTACTGATAGAGTATAGTATAGGAAGGACATCTCCTATCACCATTTGCATGGCTTTTGATGCAAAACATTTGTACATATGCCAAAAAATGAAAAGTCCACATTAGATGTTAAGACGAGGCAATGCATCTTCATTGGTTAAGACCAAGATGAATTTGGCTATAGAGTTTATGATTTTATCAAAAAGAAGCTTCTTAGAAGTCGTGATATTGTTTTCATGGAGGATCAAACCATTGAATATATTGGTACGGTAGAGATATTATAGACTTCTGATGGTTTAGTTGATCTTGATTCAGCTCTTGAGACACCGATGCTCGGTATAGCAGATTTTGGCAATCATGATGATGCCCATAATCATATTCCAGATGTTCCAATTGATAATATTGATGATGATGATGATGGTCATGTAGTTAATGAAATTACTAAGCTTGTTGTTCCTCTTAGGAGTTCTTTTAGATAGAGCCAACCCTTTACTCGATACTCAGTTAATGAATTTGTACTCCTCTCTGATAGGGGAGAACATGAGTGCTATAAATAGGCTATGGAGAGTGAGCTTGAAAAAATTCTCACAGATGATAATGGTTCAGATATGTTAACAAAGTCTTTGATAAGAGAAAAATTTGAAAACTATCACGTTATAGCCATTTGGCTTTTGTTCCTACTTAACCCAGCAGGGAAGTTTGTTGTGTAGGCCTTGTCATGTGTGCCCAACACTTTTAGTTGAAAAAAATGGGGCCTACAACTTGTTTTTGGAAAGAAAGTCATAATGGCGGAAATGTCATAACCCGACTTAGGAAATGTGACCGGCACGTGAGGAATCTCATCCCCACATAAGCCTGCTCGGTGACGTGTCCTTAAATACATATAATAGTATAATATTATACTCTAAATATGATTTTCTTCTAAATCAATATTGATTTCTCTATTCAAAACATAATATTCAAATCATATAAAACTGAAGTCTCTAATATTCAAGCTCTGAAAATCCTTTTTAATCAAATCTGCTAATCATGAAATCATAACTATATAACCGATCTATTACATAATCTAATCAAATTTTGCAATTTGAAATTCATCCTTAAGCTTTGAAAATATATACATAAATGGTTCAACTACTGAAATTTTATACAAAATCTGAAGGTAAATACATAGCCTGGATCCTGCCTGCACACCTATTGGAGCACTTCTACTACTGACATAATTTTAAGCTATGTCTTACTTCAAATAAGGCCCACCACTGGAATTAGCCGTGTCTCTTAAATTGGACAAAAACTGAACATATACCTGCAACTGTGAGAGAGAGGGAGAGGGGTGAGTCAGCAGACTCAGTGAGTGAGCTTTCACCCATCACTCACATGGGACAACCAAGAAATAGACATGTAATACCATGCATGCAACCATCATAATCATTTGATGTTTAAATACATAGCTATATTAAAAAACATTTCTCATTCCATAAATTCATGAACAAACAGTTGTAAACTCACAAGCAGTACGAAATCATTTTAACTAAAGTGCGGCAGAGCTTAGGGAAACAATATTTGCTAAGCCGAATAAATACATATATAATGACCAAAAGCTGTAAAATCAAATAGCCCCTATCGAACAAGCTGTGGGTACCTAATTAGGTCTCGTTTTCTGTATCTGTTGTGGGGCGATATTGTCCTCTGACCGATAACTTGATACCAAGATTAACGATCTCATACAGTCGTTGACTAACTGTCTATTTCTTGATTTCTACTATTTAAACTAGTTTGACAAGATCCATAGGTGAAAAAGGGTACTCTGTCCTTAGTGAACATGGCCCTTAATTCTTAATATACTGGGAGTTCTGGATTCATATAACTCTAACAATCTAACTTTAGCATAACTGTGGCAATGAGAATCATGCCTAAAGGATCACCCATTTCTAGGCAACTCGATCTCCAGCCCACAGAATATGTAACTTCCTAATATTTAACTTAACATACCTAGGACGTATTCAAGTTAATTATTAGTCATTACTCTTTTGTTC
Source organism: Dalbergia cochinchinensis (assembly GCA_031216125.1). NCBI lineage: Eukaryota > Viridiplantae > Streptophyta > Magnoliopsida > Fabales > Fabaceae > Dalbergia > Dalbergia cochinchinensis. Next base: position 31,212,599 of record CM062374.1, on the reverse strand, counting down.
CAGTTCTTAATTCTAATTTTTTGAAAATACTTAGTGAAAATATGAGTAATTTTTTTTTTGAAATAAGAGGTGAAAACGTGAGCCACGCATAAGATGAACACTGTATTTGTTTGATTTGTAAACAATAACATGAAACCATACATACTGAGAATTAAATCACAAGATTAGATCATAACAACCATCATATTATATATATGTAATAAAGGTTCTGCCATACACCAAGTTGATTAGTAGCATAAGTATAGTCATCCGAACGGAATACATGGAAACATAAAACACATAGACCAGAAAACCTCACCCACTATAGTGCATCCAAAGTATATAACCTCAAAAGCAAAAGAAGGCTATCCTATGCAGACTATACACACAAGCAGTACCAAGACCGCTACCAACTCCTACTGCTGCCCACCCCAACGGGGAGGGACATAACCAACCCATTGAACCAGTTCGGCCGGAGTGGCCAAATGGTGAGCGGGTCAGACATGGGCTCCATGTCGGGGCGTCATCCTCACTCGTCCTCCATGAATCAGCTGCATCACTATGGCCTCACCGCCTTTACCAAACTCCATGGGCACAGTGAGGGAAGAACCCTGGGATGGTACCTGGGTAGCTGAGTCCTCAGAGGGATCCGTCTCTGAATCAGCCATGGGGGAACAGGGTATGTACTTTAGGAAGTCACGGATAGCAGAAGCAGACGGCTGGGTACAGCGAGTCCGCTCTTCATGAGGACGTGTACGCTCGAAGATGAGGTCATCGCCAAAAGAGGAAGTAGGAGAGAACCGAAAGCTGGAAACTGGATGTGCAAAGGGGTGATCCATGTACACAAAAGACGAACGACACAACGACCCATGAAATAATATGACCGATGGGTGGTGTCATAGTGCATTTCCTAAGTGAGCGCGTCAATGTAAATCACGAACGTCGCCATCGACCTCTGAGGACGCGATGGAAAGAAAAGATAGAGGGAGTAAGACAAAATTTAGAGTAATCAACTTTACGGTAATAGCTCTAAAACACCGATCAACTTTAAGATTTGTAAAGTGAATGAATGTCCAATTATTTCTTTTAAGTTTTATGCTCAAGACTCCTATCTAGAGTAATCACTCTAGAACACCGATCAACTTTAAGGTTGAAAGGGGTAAGTCTTAAACTTAAGTTAATTAAGTGACAACATAAACATATGATTTTATTTTTGCTCAATTAAAATTCATCAAAAAAAAAAAAAACCAAGTGACAATTTTATTTGCCAAAACTCTTAGAAGTGAAACCTTCAAGCTTTAGAGGTCAAACAAATGATGGTTTTACAACCAACATCCAACATCCTCATCATCAAGCCATGGTTTTTCAAGAACGAGGCCATTAAGGACAAAAAAGAAAAGCAAGAAAAGGAAAGCAAGAAGCCGAAATGAAGTGGGAAAGGAGGGAATCAACATTTCAATCCAAGATTAACACAAAAGAAAAGAAAGAAAACTTCTTAAAAACAACTCCCTACCAAAGGTATTTTTCTTGATGAATGAAAGAGAGCTTGATCTTCAAAAGGAGTGAGAAGAAAAACCCTTCCTTGGGCCAAGATGATTTTTGGCCAATATGAAAAGGAAAGGAAGAAAGGTTTGTCTTGAGTATTTGGTCTAAGAAGTAGAAAGGTTAAGTGTTTTAGGGGAGGTTGATGGTGGTTGTGTAGTGGTTTGGGGTTGAGATGTGGTGGTTGAGGGTGGTGGCCCTTGGAAGAAATGAAGAAGAAGAAGAAGGATTCTTAAGAACTAGTGAGAAAACTCGAGGATTCTTGAACTTGAGATTTGCAAGAAAATGAGCAAATGGCCCTTCAGAGCTTCCTTATATTTATAGAAAAATTCAACATGAGGTGATGAGAGGAGAAGTGTTGGCCGTGGGCTTTTGGAGGGAAGAAGGAAGGAAAAATATCTCATTACATGGAGTGGCTAGGTATAGGCTTAGGTATGGCTAAGTATGGCTTCAAGTATGGTTCTTTGAGTGTGTTATTTTAATTGAATTTCAACATGTGGTGGAGTGAATAGGGGAGGAGTGGCAAGCGGCTTCTTGGAGGATTAGGGGAGGAAAATATCTCATCTCATTTGGGTTATGACATAGTTTAGGGAATATGTTTGATTACGTAGTTGATTAGGAGTTGCAAATAAGTGTTTAGGTGAGAAAGTGAATAATTAAGGCTACTCAAGACAAGGTTAAGGAGTGTTTTTGCACAATTAGTGCAAATCCACCTTTATTAATAAGGAATCTCATCACATGACCATTCCCATGATTTAAGGAATTGGAATAGAGAAAATACTATTTCAAATTGACATGACACTAATTCATGAATTAAGAAAAAGGTCTTGAGTTTCTTTAAGAAATCTTAGGCCCTAATTAATCTCAATTAATTACTAAAATTAATCAATCTTTAATTAAAGCCTAATATTACTTAGGTTTTATTAATTATGTAATTAAGGTCGTTATGCCTTTAATTAGAGGCAAAACGGTAAATTTTCACAAGAACTTCCTAGGATCATCTCGAGTTTAGACAGACATTAGACATCCCTTAAAAATGACATTTCAAACTCCCGGGCAAGGTCCGGGTCTAATTGGGAATTAATTCTGTGTCAATTAGTCACAAGGGTATTTTGGTAATTCTGTGCATAGGAACTCAAAAATGAGATTGTTCTACTCTATTTATACACACAATACATATAACACACATAGTCTCCATTCAATACTAAAACAGCCCTTTTTGAGGATGGCTGGGGCTGGTTATCCTCATTCTCCCGGTAAAAATGGCCTCAAGGGTATTTTGGTCATTTGTTCACGGGAAAAATCAGGGCGTTACATTACTCATCTCCTTAAAAAGAATTTCACCCTCAAAATTCATTACCTGAGGAAAGCTTAGGATATTGTACCATCATATCTGTCTCCAACTGTAACGCCCCGATTTTTCTGTCTCAGAGGAAAATGACCAAAATGCCCCTGAGGTCATTTTCGGCCCAGAATTTGATGATGGCCGACCTGACAATCCTTGAAGGGCTAACTCAATGTTTGAAGGGGATTGGATGGCCCTTGAATGGTTTCAGAGGTGAAAGTCTCATTTTCTGCAGTTTCGGGTCAAAATGACCAAAATACCCCTATAGCGTTTTTACGAGAGTAAAGGTGCCGTTTGAGCCTGAAGCTTTCACCAAAGGTTTAAAACAATATTTTTACATGTTTAAAAGCATCTGTTTAAGTCCTGGTGGTCCCGGGCAGTTTTAGTGCAAAATTACGATTTTACCCCTAGAATAGTGTTTTTGAGCTTAATGACGTAATTAAGCAAACCTAAGCAATATTAGGCTCTAATCAAAGATTAATTAATTTTCATAATTAATCTAGAGTCAAAATAAGCTATGAAAATTAATTAGAACCTAAAATTGCTTAGATTAGATTTAAATCTCTTTTTAAAACTCAAGATTCCACTCTTGTAATCTTGAATAGTATTTTCTCTCTCCAATTCCTTAAATCATGGAATTGTGTCTAGAATTGTTTATGCACTAAAATGAGTTTAGAACTCACTAATTATGCAAGACCACTCCTTAAACATGTCTTGACAACCTTGATTACCCATTTTCTCACCTAAACACTTTCTTACAAATTCCTAATCTTAATCCTAATCAAAGATACACCTAAACACAACTCTAAACCACAATTAAAATGCAAGAAAACCCTCCCCCATGGCTGATGCACCTTTGGCCACTCCTTCCTCATTTTCATCACATGTTGATTTGTTTTTCATTCAAAGAACCATGCTTAGCCCATACTTGCACCCATACTTGCACCCATGCTTGAACCCATACCTAGCCATGCTTTCTACCATGCCTTGGATCATACCTTGAAGAAGATATTTCTTCCTCCTTGTGCTGTAATGGCTGAAGCTCCCTCCCCCATTTACACCTCTCATTTTGTTTCATTTATCTATAAATAGCATGCTTGGGTGAACTTGCATCATTTTGAATTCATTTGCTAAGTGTAAGTTTTCAAAGAGCACTTCAAAGTTTCCTTTTCTCTCAAAGTTCAAGTGTACAAGTTCTTCAAGTTCTTCATCCTCTTCTCTTATCCCAACCTTCAATCACTTGGTAGGGATTTTCTTTCAAGAGTTTCTTTCATTAAAAGTTCTTAATCTCTTTATGTGTTCATAGTTTCTCTTGAATCTTTTTGGGAACTTCTTTTCTTCTCCTCCTCCTTCTTGTTCGGTCATGAGGCTTGGAAATCAAAGGAATGAGAGCTTGATGATGAGGGTTTCATGATGATGTTCATCACTTGAACAAACCTCTAAAGCTTGATCTTTGTTCTTGAGTTAAAAATATTTTTAGTTCTTTCTTGAACCTTGAAATCTTTAACTTTGATGATGTTGTAAAATGGTTACATGAGCTCAATGATGAGGACTCATGATGTTGGTGTTAATACATCATCAAGATCATGGTCTCTAGAGTTTGAAATGGTTCTTTCTTACTCTCAAGTTTTCGGTTTCCTTTCCTTCCTTTTCTCTAAAATTTCGGCCAACCATCCTTAGTGGTCCTACATGATAGCTTAATGATGAGAGTTCTAGTTGGTAACCTTGTGTTCACCACAAAGAAATCTCTAAAGCTTGAGTTTTCATAAAGGTGTTATAGATTTCATTCATGGTTATATTTTTAAGGAATGATCTCTAGAGTTCTAAGAACTCTAGACCTCACTTTACCTTGTCATGATAAGTTTGGGTTAAGGTTAAAGTCCCTCTAAAAGTCTTGTATGAGCTTTAATAAGAAATAAAATGAACTAGCATTCATATTTAAATTCAAGCTTATGCATTGCATATTTACTTTGAGCTTTGCATTCATATTTATTTTCCAAGCCATCACTTAAAGTTAAAGGATAAGAAATGGAGTGCATCTCATATTTATGTTCTTGTCTAGCATATTTACTTGTCACCACTAAAGAACATAAAGATTTAAAACGAGAGCTTGCATTATCACCTAACTAATTCTCAAAGCCTTTCTATTTCGGCCTTAAAGTCGATTGTTGCTGGGCCTAGAGCACTAAAATAAAGAAATGAACTTGCATGGCATATTTATTTTTACGTCTTGCATATTTAAATTCCAAGCCTTGCATATTTAAATTCAAAGCCTTGCATATTTACCTTAAGTCTTGCATATTTAAATTCTAAGTCTTGTACATTTACTTTAAAGTTCGCACTTTACTTTGTAACGAAGAATAAAAATGGAGTGCATAACATGTTTAAATTATGTCATCACTTAAAGACCTTAGAGCTCAAGGACTTGTCCATTTTATCTCAAGTTAAAGTCTAATATGGAAGCATTCTATGAATGCATAATTTTGGTCATGTAGTGATGATGGACTTGGAATGAGTTTCATCTAGCTACAAGGGCCAACAATCTAAGTTTCGAGATTTTCTTTAAGCCTCATGAATTTTATGAAGTTAAGACCAACAAGATTTATGAATTTAATCCTCTTTTAAGGAGGGATCAAGTGGGTTACTGACCTAAGGGTGTTTTTAGCCTCTTTGACAAAATAAAATGGTTTGCAAAAGAGGTTTAGAAGTCCTAAAATGATTCCAAGGGAAACTAGAAACTTATATGTTTTAGAAATGTCAAATTATGCACCTTTTTGGGACGTGATGTTTCGGTTATGCCATGATGAGTTTTCTGCTATGTGATGATGTTTTGATGTGTTAGAATGTGTGAAAATTATGTATGATGAGGTATGAACATTTCTATGCATGGTAGGAGAGAAACTAGCTTTCTAGAAAAACCATAAAGTTGGAATTTAACAAGTGTTTGATCCCTTTAATCTTAATCAATGCCCAAAATATTTTATTATGATAACGATCAAATTAGGATTGATTAATCATGAAAAATTTGGTTACATTTGGAGTAGAATTGAATTTTTGAGCCTATAGAGAAACTAGCAACTAGAAAACCGTAAAAATTGCAATTTTAGAACTCTTAGAACATTTAATTTTCTGATTCTGTACAGCACCCTTAAAATGTGGTATAAATGATTTATAATTAGTTCAAAGGCCTAGGAATATCTCATAATTGGTTTAGATTTAATTTATAGCGCCTTAGGCAAAAATAGATCCGAGAAAGGGACTATAACGTAAGTTCTAGAACCCTGTAATCATAGATATGTAACTCTACCCTTCGGGTATGGTGCTGCCCAGAATTATTAAGGGACATAAATGGAAGTAAGATTTGTTAGAAGTAAACCCTTAGATGCACGAGAGGTTGATAAGGAATGATAGAATAATTACATCTTAAGTTTAAGGCCCGTAAGGGTCAAAGCATAAGATACCGTAGGATCAAGAGCATCACAAGTTTCAATGTTGCAAGTGAAAGTATGTTCTATTTGAATGATTATGTCAACATATGAATTTATGGTTGAGGATGCATGATCCATTTATTTATGTGGCATAAAGTAAATTTGGAAGAAATCCGGCAAGCTGTTGTCGCGCTGCTGAATTTCTGACAAATTTGGGGACTTAGAAAGTTTTTGAAAAACTTATGAGATTTATTTATGAGGTACTAAGATGAGTTCTCAAATGACACCGGTTAGGCCGAGCACCTCCAGAGAACTCATGTGACATTGGTACCAAGAAGTATTCTTGGGTGACACCGGTTCGGCTGAGTACCCCTAAGAAATGCCCCCTAGCCCGTACTGGATAAGTCGGGATTATGTTTATGATTATGATACGCTTATTAGGATTGATAAGTAAGAACTAGTGACGACTAGTTAAGGTATGAGCTCATAACCTAGAGATGTGACACGTTCTGGGTGACACCGGTTTGGCCAAGCACCCCCAGAACGATTGTCGTTTAGGGTGGCCTATGAGGAAGTAAAGTATGATGATTATGTCACAAAATTTTCCCATATGAGAATTTAATTGCCACTTTATGCCACTACTATGATGTTCTTAATGTTATGATTATTATTCTTGCATTAATTAAAGCCATGTATACATTCTTTAATATGTTGCATCCATGACATTAAGAATCATACTAAAATGAATGGACCTTGGCTAACTATGTTTCAAAAGCTTAAAATGGACTTGATGCATGCTCACTTATTTTGTACACTAAACCCAAGGTTCCTGAGGACGTAGATGATGACACCTAGGTAGTAGGAGGCCCTACTGAGATTCTTTAGCAAGATTCTCACTCCCTCTATCTCTTTCTTCTGTCACGTCTTCAGATGGCGACGTTCGTGATTTTTGTGGACACCCCGACATGGGAGGTGCATCATGATTCGGACTACGGGTCATACCATTTTGTGGGTCGCTGCGTCGTTCGTGTATTTATGTTCGTTGGACGGCTCTTCAGTCACCCTGTACATAGTCATCGATTCTCTCTTGCCTTACCTTTTGACGACGACTTCGTGTTCGAGCGCGCACGCCCTCGAGAGGAGTGGATCCGCCGCACCCCACGGACAGCTTCTGCCATCCGGGACTACCCACAGTATGTGCCCTGCTCGCCCTCATCATTCTCTGAGATAGACCCTTCGGAGGACTCTGCCACTCAGGTGCCTTCCGAGGGATCCTCCCCCACTGTGCCGATGGACGTTGAGGAGGGTAGTGAGGCTTCTGTCGCTCAGCCTGTACGTGGAGGACGGGTGAGGATGATTCCCCACCGTGGAGCTCATGCCCGACTGATGCAGCGCATAGCCACCCCGACCGAGATAGTCCAGTGGATCAGATACATCCCTCCTTTTCAGAGAGGCGCGCAGTAGGGGACGACCGTCGCGGTTCTGGTGCCCGAGTTTCGACTAGACCAGGATAGTCTCCTTTTGTCTTTAGGCTATCTATTTGTAGGTGCACTAGAGTTATGAGAGGTTCTTTTTATGCCTTTTGTTGTACTTTCATTTTCCATGTATTTCTATTCCATTTGTACCAAACTAAGTCCCACTCTTCATAAGTGGGCATATCATATTATATAAATACGCAATTCAATTTTATTGTGATGTGCCTTTACTTGCTTTATATTATGATGCTATGAGTTGCTTGCTTTATTTCCTTTCATGCTTTATTGTTTATCGTGTCGCGCGGCTCTTATTTTGCTTTTATAATTCAAAAAAAAATTTACTAATATTTCCGCTTAGTATTTTAAAGTAATAAGGAAACTATGACGTAACAGACTAATGATTAACCTAAATATGTTCTAGAGTATTGGGTTAAAAATTAGGATGTTACACCAACTCCCATGTGAACTCCTCTACTTTTCCCCATCCCCACCCTACTTTGACCAAGGGTACAGTCTTGCTCCTCAGTTGCTTGACTCCCTTGTCTACGATTCTTGTAGGTGGCAGGTTAAACACCAGGTCTTCCTTTAATTATACTTGCTCTGGCTCTAATACATGGCTCGAGTTAGACTCATATTTTCTTAACTGGGAAACATGGAAGACATATGGAGGTTGGATAGATTAGGGGGGTAAGGCTATATGATATGCTACGTTTCCAACTCAGTCAAGGATCTGAAACGGACCAAGAAATCTAGGGCTCAATTTCTTAACTCCCATAGTTCAACCTATGCCTATGGTAGGGGTGATCCTAAGGAACACATGTTCTCCCTTTTGAAATTCTATCGGCTTTCGCCGTTTGTCCGTATAGCTTTTCTGTCGACTTTGAGTAGTGAGAATCCTATCCCTAATTCTCTTGATTTGTTCTGTCATTTCCCTCGTGACATCGGTTCCTAACAGGCTCTGCTCCCCAGGTTCATACCAGCATAAAGGTGACTGGCATTTCCGTCCGTATAGGGTAATAACTCTAGGCTCAAGAATCCTACTTAGAGTAATAACTCTAAAACACCGATCAATTTTAAAGTTTGTAAAGTGAATGAATGTTCAGTTATTCCTTTTAAGTTTTATGCTCAAGACTCCTATCTAGAGTAATCACTCTAGAACACCGATCAACTTTAAGGTTGAAAGGGGTAAGTCTTGAACTTAAGTTAATTAAGTGACAACATAAACATATGATTTTATTTTTGCTGAATTAAAACTCATCAACAAGAAAATCAAGTGACAATTTTATTTTCCAAAACTCTTAGAAGTGAAACCTTCAAGCTTTAGAGGTTAAGCAAATGATGGTTTTACAACCAACATCCAAGATCCTCACTATCAAGCCATGGTTTTTCAAGAACAAGGCCATTAAAGCCGAAAAAGAAAAGCAAGAAAAGGAAAGCAAGAAGCCGAAATGAAGTGGGGAAGGAGGGAATCAACATTTCAATATTTTAATCCAAAATTAACACAAAAGAAAAGAAAGAAAACTTTTTAAAAACAACTCCCTACCAAAGGTATTTTTCTTGATGAATAAAAGAGAGCTTAATCTTGAGAAGGAGTGAGAAGAAAAACTCTTCCTTGGGCCAAGATGAAAAGGGAAGGAAGAAAGGTTTGTCTTGAGTATTTGGTCTAAGAAATGGAAGGTTAAGTATTTTAAGGGAGGTTGATGGTGGTTGCGTGGTGGTTTGGGGTTGAGATGTGGTGGTTGAGGGTGATGGCTCTTGGAAGAAATAAAGAAGAAGAAAAAAGATTCTTAAAAACTAGTGAGAAAACTTGAGGATTTTTGAACTTGAGATTTGTAAGAAAATAAGCAAATGGCCTTTGAGAGTTTCCTTGTATTTATAGAAAAATTCAACATGAGGGGGTGAGAGGAGGAGTGTTGGTCGTGGGCTTTTGGAGGGAAGAAGGAAGGAAAAATATCTCATTACATGGAATGGCTAGGTATGGGCTTAGGTATGACTAAGTATGGTTTCAAGTATGGTTCTTTGAGTGTGTTATTTTAATTGAATTTCAACATGTGATGGAGTGAATGGGGGAGGAGTGGCCAGCGGCTTCTTAGAGGATTATGGGAGGAAAATATCTCATCTCATTTGGGTTATGACATGGTTTAGGGAATAGGTTTGATTAGGTACTTGATTAGGAGTTGTAATTAGGTGTTTAGGTGAGAAAGTGAATGATTAAGGCTACTCAAGACAAGGTTAAGGAGTGTTCTAGCACAATTAGTGCAAATTCACCTTTATTAATAAGGAATCTCATCATATGACCATTCCCATAATTTAAGGAATTGGAATAGAGAAAATACTATTTCAAATTAACATGACACTAATTTTTGAATTAAGAAAAGGGTTTTGAGTTTCTTTAAGCAATTTTAGGCTTTAATTAACCTCAATTAATTATTTTAACTCTAGATTAATTATTAAAATTAATCAATTTTTAATTAGAGTCTAATATTACTTAGATTTCGTTAATTTTATAATTAAATTTGTTATGCCCTTAATTAGGGGCAAAACGGTAATTTTTCACAAGAACTTCCCGGGATCATCTGGGTTTAGACAGATGTTAGACATCCCTTAAAAATGACATTTCAAACTCCTAGGCATGGTCCGAGTCTAGTCGGGAATTAATTCTGTGTCAATTAGTCATAGAGGTATTTTGGTAATTCTATGCGCAGAAACTCAAAAATGAGATTCTTCTGCTTTATTAACACACATAACACATATAACACACATAGTCCCTGTTCAATACTAAAACAGTCCTTTTTGAGGATGGTCGTGGCCGGTTATCCTCATTCTCCCAATAAAAATGGCCGTAGGGGTATTTTAGTCATTTATACACGGAAAAAATCAGGGCGTTACAAAATATGTATCTAGTAGTTGCTAAGAATCATACTGAATTCCGTACCTCTTGGTACCATAAAACTAAAGTCCTAAATTCAAAATTTAAACTATCATATCTTTTTCATATACTGGATGAATCTAAAATCACAGCTTAAAACACTAGGGTTCTAAATGATGGAAACTCCAAAATCATAATAACATATTCCTTTATAAAGCTAAATCATACTTTATTTAACATAACTCAACTTAATATTCTAAAAGCCTTCTTAAATCCAAAGTCTAGAGTATATACATAATGATATCATAACTCTTAAAACATATTTGTCAAAATAGCAACTAGATAAAATCATAGACTCTTCCAACAATCATTTCATTAGCATATAAAACATTTTCATACATACAACACAACTATCATGGTCCCATGGTTTTGTAAAACTCATTTTTTCATGCTATCATCATAAATCATAATTTTTCTAGCTTGACATAATCTTGGAAAATCATATTCTATACTTTTTCTTATCTCAAATATCATATTTCACAAATATCATGCATAGTCACAATGGCTAAAATAAGATCATGAGTTTGAACCCACTCACCGTTTGAAGCCGGGATTATATGGGTATCACCAACTTGACTTTGAGAACTTGGAATGGTACCAACAACTGCCATAGAGTGACCATAAACTCTAGATTAATCTCTAACAATCTCTAAAGAGCTATATTCTAAATCTAACAACATTGGGGGAGATTATGAAGGAATGAAGAGAAATGAGACATAATCTAACAAAATATACACACCTTGATTATTGGGGATGATGGAATGGAGTAGATTTGAGAGAAGGAAGGAAAATGAGGGTTTGGGGGTGGAGAGCTTTGGTTTCTGCCAAGGGAACCTGAGGGGGAGGGTCTATATAGGGGTACTACGTCATTAACCCAAAACTGCATCGCTTTAGTACTGTTCTATCATTGGGATGATTGCTGCAGCGAGTAAATCTTGCTACAGTGAACCTAGGGAAACAAAAACTCACTGCAACGAGCATATCTTGCTACAACGAGGCCGTTCTGCAGAATTATGCAGCAACAACAACAGTACTCAATTATGTGCACTTCTTAATTTTAAGTTTAATTTTAAAACATAAATGTAAATAAGGAAATACTCCCCATTTGGATTCAAATAAAATATCATACAAATCAAAATCCCAACAAATCAAAAATCAAATTTTGGGTTTTAGTTCAAATCCGAGAATTGTCAAGATTTTCTAAACATGTGGGCTAAAATCGAAATGTTTAAGGACTTTATAAAATCCATTAAAAATCGCTCTTGAACTTATTTTCCTTCTAGAAACAATTACCGAAACTTTTGATCTCAAGAATATGACTCTAACATATAGCCCTTTGAGGAGGTGTAGAATCTAAACTTAGCGAAATTCATGACCCAACAGCATGGATGAGTACTGGGGGATGCTAAGGCTGTACGAAACTTGTTCACTGAATCGTGTACACTAAGTATTACAGGAAATCTCATTTCTCTCTTTCTTGTTTTCAAGTTGTTGCACTGTGCCACTATTTGTGCTTTTGGAAGGGAACTTTTGCGCACTTGTGCTATTTGTTAGGAACTCATTTGTGCTCCGTTTAGGATGAAATTTCAACCAATTATTCCTAGCACTGTTTGCATTTTTCTGGTATACTTAGGACCTTATTCTCTCTATTTTGGCACGACAATTTGTTCTTGTTTGGGTATTATTTCCACTATTTTGATGGCGAGGGTATTTATTTTTAAGTTCTTTTTGAGAAGAACTCTTTTACTGTACTTTATTATATTTTTGAAATTGGTATTTTTCTAGATTAGGTCCCATGGTTTTTTGTCTCTCACATTGGGGATTTTCAATGTTAAAAATTCTAATGTACTCTCATTGCCTTTGCCTATTTATTTTTCACACTTTGGAGATATTATTTGTGTCGTATATTATGCTTCTCACAGGTTCTTTCAAGTCAAAAAGGTTTTACTCTGCTACATGTTTGTTACTTTTCCTTATAGTTGGTGGGTCATCTGATCCGTCTCCTCAAATACCCATAAATTCGACTCCAAGTTCACAACATTCACAATTTTCTAACTACGATAGGCTAGGAGAAATTCTTAGGTGTTCTTAGAGCAAGATAAAATATTTACTCTGTTTCATTTAGTGATTGACAAATCAGCTATTACATTAAAAATGTACATGAGGTGGGAGATAATAATGACTGCCAAACTTATGTGTCAATTAATAAATGGATCAGAGCAAGTGTTATTTCTTGCTCTCGATGCACCTAAGTATTTCTCATAGGCTAGATTCTATCAACCTTACTAATGAACAATTTGAGAATTGTGTGCAAGACAATAGTCAATAGCGATGGGAATGGGATAAGCTATTAATAAGTACATGGCTGAATGTGACAATGAATCCCTTGATTGGTATTGACAAAAAGGATGATACATTTTGTAACCAAATGCACACATATTGCGAGGAAAACAACCATGACTTGATCAAAAAATTAGTTGGTGTGATGAAGAAGTGATGACATAGGATCAACACAAAGCTCAACAATTAGGTGGTTGCGACAAGCATCTCAAAAAATAGGAAGTGGTTCAAATAGTGATTATATTATGGAGTTAGCTCATGAACTCGATTTTAGAAGGTATGAAAATAAATGCACTTTTTACAGACATTGGAATGAGCTTCAAAAAGATTACAAATGGAGAAATCAATCAACTCAAAATGGAGGTTCCAAGAGAACAAAGATGTGCTATTGTGGAGTGTACTTAGCCTCGTCAAATCCAAAAACACTAATGGGTGAGGACATTGGTGTGGAGTCTCTAGTCCATCCTCAAGACACTAAATCATCCAAATGGAAGAGTAGGGGAAAATCAAAAGTGCCTACAGGTTATGATGAAGACATTGATACACTTAAATCCGTTATAGCTAGGAGGCTATCTATCTTGGAGGGCACTAAGAAAGTCAAGGAAACAGAGTTAGTGGACTAGGAAAAGGATATGGCATTTGAGGAAAAGATGATGATGGTGAAGGAAAAAGATCTAGAAGAGAAAGAAAAACAGATGATGGTGAAGGAAAAAGGAGCTAGAGGAAAAGGAAAAGGAGAGGATGATAGAGGCAATAGAGATAGAGGTAAAGGAAAGGGAAATAGATATACAAATACTTTATGCACACTCCTTTACTATGAAGGAAAAGCAACAATTTCATGCTAAGCTTGTGGAAAAAATTATGGCAAAGCATTTTTAATTTAAGTGTCAATTATATTGGCGGAGCATATTTAGGAAAGTGACAATGTCTAGTAAGTGTAATGGTTTTAAGTATGTAACATTTAAATTATGCATTTTTTTGTTACGTAATATGTCTATTACAAAAAACTAGCTATTGCAAAACTATCCATTACAAAAGTAAACATTGCAAAGTAGCTATTACAAAAATAGTCATTGCAAAAGCTAAATGTTGTGGAAAAAACTTAAAATATAGAGCACCACTCATCCATATTTTCTTATAGCATCTTTCTTCTATCTATTCAAAATCTTAAATCACATCCACACTTAATAACTCCTCTCAAACACCTTTTTACCAACAACTAGTACTAAAATTTCATTATTACAAATGATCAGAGACTCTAGTCAACCTAATAAAATGTCTTTTGATGAATTATTTGATGATAATTTGTTTGGTGATTTAGATCAACCTGATAACATGTCCTCTAGATGAATGGATTAATGATTTTATACTTGATGATTCAGATAAGTGCCAACCTCAACAAGTAATTCTAGAAAATTATAGGCAAATCACTTCCTCCATTTCTTGTTGTAGGACATTAGATAAAGATTGTGAAGCAGGACATGAACGCCTTTTCAATGACTATTTTGTACCTAATCCAATGTACCTTCCCGAGACATTTTGGCAATGGTTTTGAAAGTGAAGGCATGCCTTTCTTTTCATAGTGGAAGCCTTCTCAAATGTTGATCGATATTCTAGCAGTGGGTTGATGCAACAGACAAGAAAATCTTATATCCAGTGCAAAAATGCACAATTGATATCATATATTGGCATAGAGTATCAACTGATATCGTTAATGATTATGTGTGGATAGGAAAAGCAATAAAATGTCTTTTGATGAATTATTTGATGATAATTTGTTTGGTGATTTAGATCAACCTGATAACATGTCCTCTAGATGAATGGATTAATGATTTTATACTTAATGATTCAGATAAGTGCCAACCTCAACAAGTAATTCTAGAAAATTATAGGCAAATCACTTCCTCCATTTCTTGTTGTAGGACATTAGATAAAGATTGTGAAGCAGGACATGAACGCCTTTTCAATGACTATTTTGTACCTAATCCAATGTACCTTCCTGAGACATTTTGGCAATGGTTTTGAAAGTGAAGGCATGCCTTTCTTTTCATAGTGGAAGCCTTCTCAAATGTTGATCGATATTCTAGCAGTGGGTTGATGCAATAGACAAGAAAATCTTATCTCCAGTGCAAAAATGCACAATTGATATCATATATTGGCATACAGAGTATCAACTGATATCGTTAATGATTATGTGTGGATAGGAAAAGCAATAAAATGTCTTTTGATGAATTATTTGATGATAATTTGTTTGGTGATTTAGATCAACCTGATAACATGTCCTCTAGATGAATGGATTAATGATTTTATACTTGATGATTCAGATAAGTGCCAACCTCAACAAGTAATTCTAGAAAATTATAGGCAAATCATTTCCTCTATTTCTTGTTGTAGGACATTAGATAAAGATTGTGAAGCAGGACATGAACGCCTTTTCAATGACTATTTTGTACCTAATCCAATGTACCTTCCCGAGACATTTTGGCAATGGTTTTGAAAGTGAAGGCATGCCTTTCTTTTCATAGTGGAAGCCTTCTCAAATGTTGATCGATATTCTAGCAGTGGGTTGATGCAACAGACAAGAAAATCTTATATCCAGTGCAAAAATGCACAATTGATATCATATATTGGCATAGAGTATCAACTGATATCGTTAATGATTATGTGTGGATAGGAAAAGCAATAAAATGTCTTTTGATGAATTATTTGATGATAATTTGTTTGGTGATTTAGATCAACCTGATAACATGTCCTCTAGATGAATGGATTAATGATTTTATACTTGATGATTCAGATAAGTGCCAACCTCAACAAGTAATTCTAGAAAATTATAGGCAAATCACTTCCTCCATTTCTTGTTGTAGGACATTAGATAAAGATTGTGAAGCAGGACATGAACGCCTTTTCAATGACTATTTTGTACCTAATCCAATGTACCTTCCTGAGACATTTTGGCAATGGTTTTGAAAGTGAAGGCATGCCTTTCTTTTCATAGTGGAAGCCTTCTCAAATGTTGATCGATATTCTAGCAGTGGGTTGATGCAATAGACAAGAAAATCTTATCTCCAGTGCAAAAATGCACAATTGATATCATATATTGGCATACAGAGTATCAACTGATATCGTTAATGATTATGTGTGGATAGGAAAAGCAATAAAATGTCTTTTGATGAATTATTTGATGATAATTTGTTTGGTGATTTAGATCAACCTGATAACATGTCCTCTAGATGAATGGATTAATGATTTTATACTTGATGATTCAGATAAGTGCCAACCTCAACAAGTAATTCTAGAAAATTATAGGCAAATCACTTCCTCCATTTCTTGTTGTAGGACATTAGATAAAGATTGTGAAGCAGGACATGAACGCCTTTTCAATGACTATTTTGTACCTAATCCAATGTACCTTCCCGAGACATTTTGGCAATGGTTTGAAAGCGAAGGCATGCCTTTCTTTTCATTGTGGAAGCCTTCTCAAATGTTGATCGCTATTGTAACAGTGGGTTGATGCAACAGACAAGAAAGTCTTATCTCCAATGCAAAAATGCACAACTGATATCATATATTGGCATACAGAGTATCAACCGATATCGTTAATGATTATGTGTGGATAGGAAAAACAATGCGATTGAGTGCTTAGAGAAGTTTGTGAAGATGTAAAATTGGTATTTGAGACTTAATACTTGTGAAAACCAAACTCAACAATACCTACTACAGATGGCAAAAGATTGTAGCTTCCTAGGCATGATGGGCAGTATTGATTGCATGCATTATCCATAGAAAAATTCCCTAAAGCATGGAAAGGGATATACATGAGTGGTTATTGTGGGGTTGCAACATTAGTACTTGAAATTGTGGCTTCATCACATGTATTTTTTAGAGTTACCGATTCAAACAATGACATTAGTATGCTAGACCATCCATTAGTGTATGATGAAATTTCATATGGTCGAGCTCTTGAGGTAAATTATATTGTGAATGATAGGAATTACACCATGAGATACTTTTTAATAGATGATATCTATCTTGAATGGGCAACATTTGCGAAAACAATATCTCGATCACAAGGAGATAAGCAAAAGCTATTTGCGAAATATCAAGAAGGGCAACGAAAGAATATGGAGCATGCACTCGGACTGGTACAAGCTCGGTTTGCAATTATACGACCCTAACAATTCAGGAGAAAGCAAAGCTTGCAAAAATAATGAGAGCATGCATGATATTGGATAATATTATCATCGAAGATAATAGAGAAACATGCTGGAAATTTTGGTCAACTCCCTTTTTGCAATGATGCTGACCATGGCATATCACAACTAGAGTTGGGTGATGAACGTTTCGTTCTATATAAGAGGTATATTCAAAACAATATCCAACTTCATGGTAAACAAGAGCATCGACAACTACAAAGAGATTGGTGGAAGATATCTAGCAATTCTATAATGCTTGTCAAGTATAGTTTCTAGTTATATAATATGTCAATTATGCAATGTTGTTAGCCATATTCTAATTATGTATTATTGTAGTTAATAGTCCAATAATATGTTTGATTCTTTTATATGATTTAACTTTTTCAAAAAATGTACGAAATATTACTCTCAGTTTAATTTATTAAAATTTGTTTTTTAAAAAATTTAAAAAATTAATTATATATTTTTATCCAAATTGAGAGTAAAATTACATTAATACAAGATATTAGAAAAAAAAATATTTCTTAAATATGATGATTTATTTTTTAATTTAAAAAATCATATAGGGTCATAATAAGGACCAAAGTTGGTTCCTTCCATTAGAGAAGAGTCGGACACTCTTTAGACACTTACTTTTTATGGCACATTGCATGTGTGGTGTTGATGTAGCAATGAGTAGTGCTACAACTAGGATCCAAAGAGATAAATTATATTGTGAACGATAACAATTATACCATGAGACATTATTTGGCATATGGTATCTATCCTGAATGGGAAACATTTGTGAAAACAATATCCTAACCACAAGGAGATAAGCGAAAGTTGTTTGCAAAATATGAAGAAGGGCAACGAAAGGATATGAAACATGCATCTGGAGTGCTACAAGCTCGATTTGTGATTATACAAGAGCCTGCATGGTTGTAGGAGAAAGCGAAGCTTACAAAAATAATGAGAGCATGCATTATATTGCATAATATTATTGGCAAAGATGAGAGAGATACATGCTAGGAATTTTGCTCAACTCCCTTCTTACAACAATGTTGACCATGGCATCACAACCAAAGTTGTCACGACTCAATCTGGGAACGTGACCAACACGTGGGAGTTCTGGGTTTCCACTAAGCCTTCTAGGTAATATGACTTATTGAATACATGAATTTTTGTGATTTTCATACTTAAAACATAATTTTATCTAAACCGTTATTAATTTCTCACTTTAAAGCATGCTACTCGAATTCATAAACTAAAGTGCTTTAACACAAATAGCTCTAAAAATCGATTTAATACTTAAAACCTAAATGTGAATACATAACCATTTTGGTACGTAAACTTAATCACAATATGCAATCTAAATTCATGCTTAACTTTGAAATCACATAGGGACGTACATAAATATTTTGGAAATAAATACACAAATCCGAAATTATGATGCATGGTTCGGATCCTGCATACACTATGATGCATGGTTCGGATCCTGCATACACAACTACTGGAGCACTTGAATATAACATGTCCCGGACTAAACCTTACTACAAAGTAAAGCTCACCACTAAAACAATTTCATTTACTAGAACGATGACCGAGCAAAAACTGAATCTACAACTGTGAGGAGGAAGGGAGAGGGGTAGGTCAACGAATTCAGTGAGTGAATTCCCATCCATTACCTACATTGAACTACAACAACCATACATACTGTTTACATGAAACTGGCAAAAACATTTTCACTATTATGTACGTAGCTATACTGAGAAAAACATTTACAATTTCATAATTACCAAATCATGTAATCCTCAAAAGCGATATAAATTACTCTAAAGGAATTACGGGAGAAACAGAATTCTAAGCAAGCTATAAAAAGGAAACTTAGTCCCTTGCGAACATGAGCATATCTCTAATAGCAATTAGTCCCTCATGGACCATGCCCCTCATGGACAAGCTATGGGCTAACTAGGTCCTATCTCTGTACTCTGGGAAAAGGGTGATTGCCCCTTGTGGATAACATGGCATACCAAGATTAATGAGAATACTGTCGTTAATTTACAGTTCTATTTCTCTCTAATTCATATTTCAAAACTAACTTGCAATTAAACTAAATGAATTAAAAAACTCTGAAAACTCTAGATTCATATAACTCTAATAATTTGACTTTAGGATAACTGTGGCTATCAAATCATATCTAAAGGATCACCAGTTTGTAGGCATCACGATGTCAACAACCAACATAATATGTATTTGACGGTTGCTATGAATCATAATGAATTCTATACTTTTTAATATCTTAAAAACTGAAATTCTAAAATCATATCTCAAGCTAACATACTTTCATACATTTGGGAATTCCAAAAAAAATCTTATTTCATAATCACTTGACTTATTAAGCACGGTAGTTCCAAAATCATGCTAATTTCTGTATTCATGAAAGCTACATTATACTCAGCTCAACATTTTTCCAATATAACTTACCTTGATACTTTAAAAGCACAATTTGAAATCTCAAGTCTTGAAAACATAGCAATATCATAAATCTATTAACACATGTTTAATAACTTTAGTAAACTGAATAAATCATATATTTTCCAATGAATCTCTTCAAAACCATATAAAACATTTGCATGGTACATAACAATCCAAATCATGGTCCTATGGTTTTCTTAAAATACAGTTTCCATGCTATAATCAAAATCATAATTCTTGCTAGTTTGGCATAACTTGTAAAATCATATCTATATCATATTTTTATTTCTAAATTCATACATAGCCACCATAATACTTGAACATATTCATAATGACAAAAAATAAGGTCATGAGTTTGAACTCACTAACTGTTTAGAGCCGAGAGTATATTGGTACTACCAGCTTGACCTTGAAAGCTTGGAATGATACCAATAACTGTCATAGAGCAATATAGACACATGAATAATCTATAACAACTCTAGAACAAGTTCTAAATCAACTCTTTGAACATTGAGAAAGTACCCTTACTTAACAACAATGAGAAATAACAACACTCATAGCTTGGAAGAGCAAGAAAGAAAAGGAATCTAACATAAACCATAGCTTAATCCTTACTTTGGAGCTTAAAGAAGGTATGATTCAGGGTAGTTAAGAGTAAGGAGGTAGAAGACAGAGTTGGGATGCAAGGGTTTCGGTTCCTGTTGCTCAAAACCTGTGAAAGGGTGTTTACATAGGAGGTGGGGATCTCATAATTCCAAATTGTGTCATTTTGGACTATTCATGCATCAAGGACCCACGCCAAGCGAGTTTGTGAGCCTCGCCTGGCAAGCTCCAACCTTTACCTGAAGAGCTCATACATGATCGCCTGGAAAGGTTAGAAATTTCTAGAGAGCCATCCCTGTATGAGGGGCTCACCTGGAGAGGAGAATGGTTTGCCTGGCAAGCCTATTTAACAGCAACAGGTCTGTTCTGCACTTTTATTGTCCTCTACCTATCTAGGGCTTTCCCAACAACACGGGTGGGTCACGAAGGACCCTAAGACTGTACTAAACTTGTCTTGTAACACGGCATAGGCATGAGGTATTACAAGAGCTGGGTGAAAAAAGTTTTGTTCCATATGAGAGGTATATTCAAAACAGTATCCGACTTCATGGTAGATAAAAGCATCGACAACTACAAATAGATTGATGGAACATATCTAGTAATTCCACAATGCTCATCAAGCATAGTTTCTAGTTATATAATATTTCAGTTACACAATATTGTTGGTCATATTTTAATTAAGTATTGTTATTGATAATCATGCAATATTCTAAAAATATATCGAAGACGAGTTTTAGTTTCAAAAATATGTTTTGATTCTTTTATATATTTTAACTTTTTTATAAAATGTATGAAATATTTCTCCACAGATTAGTTTAAAAAAATTTTAAAATTAATTTTATTTTTTTTTTAAATTGAAAATTAAATTGCATTAATACAAGATATTAGAATAAAATATTTCTTAAATATGTTGATTTGTTTTTTTGATTTAGAAAATCCTATAGACCTATAGTAAAGACTAAAGCTTATTCCTTTAATTGGATAAGAAAGAAACACTTTTTGGACATTTTTATTTTTCATGACATATTGTATATATAACATTGACGTGACAATGAGTGAAGCCATAAGTAGAATCCAAAGAAGGACAACATTGGAGATACTCTTAGAGTGTGTTTGGTTGGAAAGTAAAAATATGTCTCTAGCTAAATTTTACAAGATTCTTCCTCAAAGAATGTGGAAGAAGACTCACCTTCAATACTAGGTGCATTCTCAGGTGCAGAATAAGGAGTTTTCTGTACCTGCAGAAATGAGGTGGATCAATGGGTGAAGTACATGTATAAGTGGGGTCAATAGAAAGTTGTAAACCTATGTGAAAATATTGTAAATATATCCATAAATGTTGTAAACCTATGTAGATAATAGAAACATTCCTAACAAACTTTCCTAAAGATGATTATAAAAAAAAAGTTGTAAATCACCTAATAAAATGTTATAAATCATTGAGTAAAATATTGTAAACCTCATTTTTCTGCGGGTGCAGAAAACTTTGTTCTGCACCTGAGAATTCCCCTCAATACTATTCAATTCAAACAAAACCAATTTCACAAGTAGCAACCAAACACTATCTCACCCACAACTTCATCACCTGTCCAATGAAAAAGCACATGGCTAGGAGTTGTGTAGCTACTACATACAGAATGTACAACTGCTGATAAGTGATAACTGATTAATTTCCATATATCAACTTCAAGTTGACACACCTGAACTTTACAGGCAGATGAACACAACTGCGCATCCAATTAATAATCTTTATGGCGCCACTAGATTCTGCCACGAGCAGCAGAAGCTAGTAACTTCTTCTTCATCAGCCAAAACAAAAAGCGCCCCAAGAGCACCAAACACAGCAGAACAACCAAGCCATCCCAGTAGAGTGCATAATACAGCGTGATGTTATAAATTGTTCTGTCAATCTGATTCGTGACCATCCTAATAGCAACCACATCGGCTCCAGCGGTGCAGTAAACCGAGACACACATGGCTGCTATGAGCATCCACAGAACAAACCTGTTGCTGAGTGGAAATCCACTAATAAGCAAAAGGACCACACTGTTGGATGCCGAGAAAGATATGGTACACGAGCAAGAAAAGCTCGTAACTTAGCCTCTGGTTGGTGTCACCAAAGGCTATAATTGAAGTGCCAGCTTTGCAAGATGAGTTGTATTATTTGTATTTCTGCTGTGTGGGATATCGTGTCGACTCACTTCATCCACTAGTAAATAGGAAATGGATCTCATTTAAGTATAGTCTACGTCTCATTCAATGGTGGATGAAGTGTGAATTGACATGGTATCCTATAATATAATTGACATTTCTCTTGCAAGTTTTGCCACTAGCACAACCCTGTTGGCTGTTCGTCTCAGACTGCCAAGCACCACCTGGTGGATTTGTGGCAATTTGGAAAGTCATGGTTGCGATGCGATGATTGTGGCTACGAGCATCAGAGAACCTCGCTTCTTTTCCATCCATTCCCTCTGGTAGTTTTGGTACCTTGTGAATTCGCTATCGCTTGATTCTGTTCCATTCTGATGAGTCATTGCAATTCGTGGTGAGAGTGAGAGTGACCTTCCCTCCATTTCCATTTTCTTGTGGCTGCTTCTACGTTAGGATGAGGGAGTATAATCAAATCAAATGGGAATTAATATCAAGGGCGAAGTATTTTATTTGAGCCCTTCTCTTGGTTCATTGAACTTCTGTGGGTCAATGTGATTTTGGTGTCAGAAAATCTACTTTAATATAATTGACATACTCAAATCGAATATATATCGTATTAGATGCTTGATTGATTCTTAATTATATCTACATATTTTTAGTTTAATTTATATCATATCATATTATATCAAATGCTCAATGCCAATATTCATTCACCTTGGCAGAAAATTCCACACAATGAACTGAAGAACCAGTAAGTTCATCGAATGTGATTAAAATTAAAATAAGGTTTGGGTCAAATTGGTTAGTTTTGAAAATTTGCTGTGAAGGTCACAGTCATGACCAAGTCGTCAAATTAAAAAAATGAGTAAAATCCAAAGACCGATGAAACGGGTTCATACACCCACTGGTTAAATAATAACTGATTATATCGAATGATGTAGTAGATAAATATAGAATTTACAACAGATTAGAAGATATTTGTTCAGGAAAAATAACAATTTTCAAATGAGAAACGTTACCTCTCACGAAATTATTTCTTCAGAACATATGCAATTTGGGTTCTTCGTAAATTGTATCTTATAAATAAATAAATTTTAAATTGTTCCAAGATTTGTGATGCACAAGTGTTGCATTTCTTTCATTTCACGAAATCAAGAGCCATGTCATTGGTGGACTATTTCATGGATGCTTTATAAATAAAGAGTTCTATCTCTAAATATGTGACGCTTTAGGTTCACATATCATTGGTCAAGAACATAGCCTTTAGGTATCCTGAAAATCCCGATTTATTAAAAATCACTAAGTTGATGAAGTTTGCCTTTATATGCAGACCTACTTGCTATAGCGAGCTATGCTCATTGCAACGAGCAACAGAATCAGGAAAGCTCGCTACAGTGAACCCTCACCCGTATTTAAGCACAACATCACTGGTCTTTCTTTCCTAAATTTGAAATCTAGCAGCTTTCAACCTCTCTACCACCTATTTTCTCTCGTCGTCCTCCAATTTCTTCCTCCTCCAAGCTCCAAGATGAGAAATTTATAGTGTTTTGCATAGTTCTTCTCCGGTTCTTCATATTTATGATTATGAGTATCAATCTCCACAACTTTGGACATGTTTGGTTGCTCCCCTAGAGTCCTTAAATCTATCCTAGTATATAAAAGTGAACGTTTATGGTTTTTTTATTGTTCTCATGACAAACGTTAGTGTCATTTTTGCTCCTCAGAGTTCTATTGGTGCTGATACCTTTTTCCTGACCCCTCTAGCTGAGTGGGTTTAAGCTCAACTTTATTATTATTTTTTTTTTTCATTACGAATAGCTTCTATGCATCTTACATACTATTAGAATACAGTATATATATATACTCTCTCCATTATGTAGGTGAGACACATGGATTCCTCATGACTTTCTCTCTTTCTCTGTTTTTCAACATGGTATCTAGAGCCTAAGTGAGAAAAAAATACTAATCCGTGCTGTCAGGGGGACCCATTGCCCTCTGGTGAATTTTTTTTTTTCGGCCATTGTGTCCTCCTTTCGGTTGCTGGCTCCTTTTTTTTTCGTCATTGTGTCATCACTTCCAGTAGCTTCTACCACTATCTGACGCCCTTCTTCATTGCCAATGAGTTTTTCTGGCAACGGTTCCAACCTCCGACCCCACCCTCAGCATCACCTCTCCCTGTGCACCCAAACCATAGTGGTTTGGTCTCGATCTGATAGTTGACGCGCCATTGCTTTTCTTTGTGGCACTTTTCACTTGCATCTGTTTCTACCGCAAATGTAGGAACATCTAGCAACCATTCCGACCGCTTCCACCACGCTGTACTTGCGACACCCTCGATATGCTCAACATTTTCACCAACCTTGCACTTTGTAGAAGTCATATTTTGAAAATACTGCTTCTGCCCTTGTACTTTCGTGACCCATGGCTGCCAGCGACTCTTCCTTTGACAATAAGGGTGTTTCGAAGACCGAGCCTCCAACATTCACTAGTTATGTCAATGTGCATCTTTCCACTAACAAACTTGATGGCAGTAACTATGATACTTGGGTGTCGAACATCAAACTTTGGTTGACAAGACAAGACTATGCTGACCATCTCACCAAGAAGGCTATAGACATCCCAGTGGCTGAGCACCCCTACTGGGTTAAGATTGATGCCCAGCTGTGTAGCATTCTCAAGTCCACCATTACTCTTTCCATCAAACTGATCTTTTAGGCTCATGTCACTTGTGAATTTGTTTGGGTGCAGGCGAAGACTCTCTTTGCAAATGACACTCAACGTTTCTATCATGTTTGTCAAGATATCATGGGTGTCATTGCTTATCGCTAGCATGATCATTCTATGTCCTCTTATTTGAGTAAGATTCACGGTGCTCTCCATGACTTCAATGAACTCTTGCCCTTTGCTGATACCCCGAAGAAGGAATTGGAGCAATGTAGCTTTTTCTTTATGCTCATGGCCCTTTATAGTTTACCTCCAGAGTACTCTACTACTCGTGATTAGCTTTTGGGATCACTGATTGTGCCTACTCTTTCCACGATGTCTGCCACTCTACATCAGGTTCTCATCAAACCACCCACTGAGTTGCTCCTTCCTGCAGCCTCAGTTGATACCTCTGCCCTTCTCATGTAAAGTACCAGCCGTAGCTATTCTCGGAAGTCCCGCCTCAAGTGTGATCATTGTCATAAGTTAGGCCACACCATTGATCATTGGTACACTTTGCATCCTCACTTGCACCCTACTATTAATGTTGCCCAGGCCAGTGCTCCTACTATCTCCAACTTACCTACTTCGCATCAGTTGTCTCCAGCTGATTATGCTAATTTTCTAAAGTGGTTTAAGCAATGTTAGAACTCTACTTCCACTACCTCTGTTGCACACTCTAGTAATTCTTTTGCTTGTCTCTCTCAATTAGCCTCATTGGGTCCTTGGGTTCTTATTCCGCTACCACTGATCATATCTTCGATAATAAAGCTTTATTTTCCATACTTTCTACTTCTAGATATTTTCCTACTGTCACTTTAGTCAATGATTCTCACACACAGTCTCATAAGGTGGGCACTACCCATCCCCTACCCTCTATGTTAGTTGATTATGTCCTTTATGTTCCTAGTTCTCCGTTCAACCTACTCTCTATTTATTGATTAACTAAGGCTTTTAAGTGTATCATTTCAGTCACTAATGATTCTGTTTACTTACTGGACCGGGGCATTGGACAAATGATTGGTATCGGATGTGAGTCTTGTGGCCTCTATTAGCTTCGTCGCTCGTCAAGTGGTTGCTCCCTCACCACTGATCCTTTCACCCTCCATGCCCAATTAGGTCTTCCTAGCCTTACTAACTTGTAGTGCATGGTGCCTAGCCTGTGCAAACTGTCCAGTTTTCCTTGTGAGTCATGTCAACTTGGGAAACACATGCAAAGTCATTTTTTTGATAGTGTTAGTAGTTGAGCTGCATCTCCTTTTACTTTAGTTCATTCAGATATTTGGATACCTAGTCGCACAGTGTCTAATTTAGGATTTCGTTATTTTGTTACGTTTATTGATGATTATTCTCGTTGTACTTGGTTATTTTTATTGAAAAAGAGGTCTAAGTTGTTTTCTATTTTTTTCAATTTTTATTAAGAAATAAAAAGTGCTCTTATTCACACTTTGCATAGTGATAATACAAAAGAATATTTGTCTCATGATTTTCAGTAATTTTTAACTTCTCATGGTATACTTCACCAAACATCCTGTACTCATACAACTCAACAAAATGGAGTTACTGAACACAAGAATCGTCATCTCATTGAAACAACTCGTACTCTTCTTCTTTATAGTCATGTACCTTTTCATTTTTGGGGAGATGTTGTTTTAACTGCATGTTATTTAATTGATCGCATGCCCTCCTTTGTTTTGGGTAACAAGTTCCCCACTCCATCTTATTTCCCCATGACCCCTTTCATTCCTTTCCCCTACACGTTTCTCAACACATACTATCCATGAATTTAGAAATTTAATTACATGATGAACATGCTTTACAAATTATGCCAAGTTAGAAAATTTGTGATTTTACAACCTTCCATGAAAATGCATGACTTTTAGAAAATATATGGGACCATTGTTGACTATTGTATGACATTTCTACTATCATATTTATTTAGCTGATTCCAACAAATTATTGGATGAAAGTATTTACTTCAAAAAAATTGAATATGAACTATAGAGATTTTGGAAATCATTCATTTGAGATGTTAGCTTTTGAACTTTTAGCATATGATTGTGAGTGAATTTGGATAGAAATTAGAGAAAAATAGAGCTATGAGTTAACCATAGTAAATTTGTTAAGCTTAGTATACCATGACACCCACGAAGGGCAATTACCATTTACTCAGATTAGTCCACAAGAGACGCAGTTCACAAGGGACGTAGTTCGTGAGGGACTAGTACAGTCTGGTTTAGATGCTCTTGTTTGCAAGTAACTGAGCATTACTTTTATGACTTATTTAACATTCTGTTTCTTCTTTAATTCTACAGTAAAGTTTATTATGTTTTCTTATGGTATATATGAAATTATAGATATTATTTTTTTATTTATGTATTATGACTGCATTATTATTTACGCATCTTCCTTTGTTGTCCCATATATGACTGTGGGTTAGAATCCAGTAACTGGGTTTTAGGTGAAATTCACTCCTCTCTCTTCCCCCTTACAGATACAATTGTTGTTCCAAGAGTCTTCCTAGATAAATCTTCGGTAGCTGTTAGCATTGTTCTTTTGTTAGCTTCACTTTGGAGTGAAGTGTAGTCTAGTTTATATTTAGCTAGTGCTCTAGTGTATTTGCATGCAGAATTCATGACCATGCATTTATATTAGTTTATGTTTCTTTTTGAGAAATTATGTAATTATGTTTATTAGATTTCTGAACTTGATTTTGGAGCAACTATTTTATTTGAATATTGTTTATGGATTGGTTTATGAAACATGGGAAAAGTTTATCCAATTTTATTTAAATTGTGTTTAGTTAGAAAATTATGAAGTTTTTATTCATAACATGTCATGCAAAGGCTTTGGTGCGGTGGGTTCCCCATATGTTAGTAACGTTCCCAAATCAGATCATGACAAAACAAGGTACACAATCTTTCCAATTCACCTGCAGACCTCTTGAGCACTATTCTAATTTCAGCATCTCCTTACAAGTACCCTACCAACCTCACCATCAAATTTCAGTGTAG
This sequence comes from Dalbergia cochinchinensis, assembly GCA_031216125.1. Lineage (NCBI taxonomy): Eukaryota > Viridiplantae > Streptophyta > Magnoliopsida > Fabales > Fabaceae > Dalbergia > Dalbergia cochinchinensis. The sequence continues at coordinate 31,184,443 of CM062374.1, read as the reverse complement.
GAACAACTGCATGATGTGATCTAGTCCCTAGGTAACTTCAATCCAACTCCCCTCTTCTCTAAATTGGCATCGTTGCCGAGGACATGATTGCTGTTCACTAGTTTTTGTTTCATCCACAATTTTAAAAACTAGCTCGAACTGGCTGGTTGAACCATAGACTGGTCAACTGACTGAACCGGTAGACTGGTCGACTAGCCGATTCGAATCGAGTTTCAAACCGTGAGAACTAGTTTGACTCCATTGGGTTTGATATGAAAACTAGTAAACGGGCAGCAATTCATTAGATCGAGCCAATCATGTGAAAAATTTCAACTCCTTTTTTAGTCAAAAGTTTCCTCAACTCTATACGCGATGGTTTCTAGCACGGTAGGCCATTGGAATGGACTTCTAAGTTCTAACAGCCCATCCACTCAAATTTTTAAACGTAGAAGAAGCGATGTGTTATATTACTTTTATAAGAGAATAAGCCAGCTCTACTGCCAACTTTCATCGATGTGGGACTTCATAGTTTATACCGTGCAGTTGCTTTGTAAGCTCTTTCACCAGCATTTGTGAACTGACGAAAGTGACAAGTATGGTTGATGTGTGAGATCTTCCACCAATCATTCACCCAAGCAGTATACTTAATTTTCAATTAAGTAACCAGTCCTTCATTGATCATTGCCAATTATGATTACCTCTCACAATGAAGGCTTAGAATTTGAGACTTTTTGCATTCGAATCATGCGCCTAAGCTAGCTGTATGTGCGCTCAATGTGCATGGTTGTTATAAATACATATTATTTGTATTATTTATTAATGTTTATGTATTTTATAGTATATAATAAATCCTATATATATATATTAATATATTTTAATTTCTTATACTATATTCGGGTCAACCGGTTGAACCAGTGACCCATTGGTTCACCGGTTGAACCAGTGACCCGGTGACCCGATGCGTTAATCGAGTTGATGTCCGGTTCTGAAAACTATGGTTTCATCATTCGAGGAGAACCACGGCAAGGATGAAGCAAACTGCCAGGGTGATTCCTAGTATCCCTCAGGGCGGAGGATATGGTCTGCCCAACGCTCCAATGGACAGGAGAACGGCCTTAGAGTCAGGTTCATGAGATCAGAGCAATAAGACCAAGCAGGTTAGGAAGCCTAAACTGATATACGACCTCAGAAAATAACTAATAAGTTGCTATATTGTGACTTCCTCAACAGTAATGGACATAGGAAGGAGGACTGTTGCGACCTCTAAGATGCAACTGAAAAGTTGATTAGGGTTAGTAAGTTTGCCAAGTAAGTGGCCTCTCGACGATGCCCCGGGAAGAGAAGAGGCTTTCTGCCAGGGGTGAGAAAAGGAATCCCCAAACTCTTATGGAATGTCTAATACATACTTGAGAGAATGACAAATGACATACAGATGAGTAAAGGGGTTTCATTTTAAGACATCCTAAACCCTTACGGAATGTCTAATACATAATTGAGAAGTCCAAAAGCTTCATGAAATTCTTTATCCGAATTTCGCTATTCACCTGTTGTCAACGAGATATTTGATGCTCACTGATCTACAAAATTCAGTTCACAGAAACGATCATGCATGAAAAGTTCCCTTACTCGTGCCCCTGACACAAACACACACACCCACCCACCCGCTTGAGGGCGTGAGAATACAATATGGAGGCCTTTTTGAATGATAACACCCATAAACAAAAAGATTATGTGATTGGACTCTCAATTTGATGCTGTGCTCAATATAGAGAGGTTATTTCTTCATATTCTTATAAATATCACATTCTTTCATTTGCTTTGCATAACGAGGCATCATCATTCATTATTATGCCACTAAAAACCTCTTTTCCCTCTTGACTTCTCTAGACTTACAAGCTACTTCTTTCTTTCTGTGGGAGAGGAAGGAGAATTGCCCTCTTTTATTTTGGTGGTTTTTTTTTTTTTTTTTTACCTTTCAAGTTTGTGGGGTGCGTTTGGGGGGGGCGGGGGGGGGGGGGGTTGAGGGGTGAGGCGGTCCAGAAACTTCAAATGGTCAAATTCATATTCCAAATGATAAAAGATCAAAGCATGTTCACCACACTAAATTCGACTTCAATGTTCATACATACAGTTACATTATGGCCACGCATAAAATAAAACACTCGGTTGAAAGTCATCTTACACACCTTCAGCCTGTATACTTAGAATAAAATTCCTAAAAAGCACTGGAAGGCCACCAAAGCCTAAATATGTGGCATGACAGAAGTGTGTAGTTTTAGCCAATGTTCTGACCATAACTGAATCCAATCAATGGTGGCTGTAACTGCCATCATAAGCACAACCTTACTAGGAAACATAAAAGCTGTTACATACAATTTATTTTCACGCAGGAGACGAGTCCCAGCCCCCAGCTCAAAGAGCTATCCAACTCAATAACTGCACAGAAATCGAGGACAGCCAGGATGTCCTTGGAGACAATTATACCAAGATTATTGATAAGTAGCAAACACAGATGAGTGACTGACAAATGCCATCCACGTGTACATCGTTGTCATTGGTGTGTATACCATTTAAGGAGCCATTGCATACTATGAAGCCATTTCCGTTTCGGTGTGCTTTTCAGCATTGGTTAGTTTCCATTCACTCCATTGTGTATTCCATCAGGTAACTTGGTGTGGCCATTGCTTGGTGGCATAACCGTCATCTTGTTCACAAGCTGCCGCTATTAATCCTGTTTTGACAATGAAGCATTTATGTTTAGAGTACAAGAATGCAACTAATGCTCCAAGAAAACTAATTATATAAAGGAAATAACAGTTTTTTTTTTATTAAAGGAAATAAGTATGTACTGATTATTTTTCATATTATTTTTCTCCAGAATAGCTAGTTCACCTATTTTGCTGACTACTCCCATATCATATTAAGAATAATGTTTAATGTACAACAAAATTGCATAACAAATGCACACCACACACCTTACTACCATTGGATATGATGTGTAGTTCCCACTCATTTTACTCATTCATCAAATCCAATAGTAATAAGGAGTGCGGTGTGCATTTGTTGTACAATTTAGTTGTACAGCTAACACCACTCAAGAACCTAAGGAATACTTTCAAGCAGTTGCATCATCATCACTGGTTAAATCAAAGGATGATTCCAACATGCATCATTGACTACAAGACATGCAAGAATGTGAAAGAATTAACACATTTTTGAAAATTATTCAAATTTAGTTACTATGTAGAGCACAAGAAAGATACTTATATCATTGCACCACTTATCATAATGTAATACTCTACATGATTATTACTTGTACAAGTCCAATCAAACAAGACAAAAATGCATAAAAAATACCATATAGATGTCTGGAAAACGTTAAGTAATAGAAATAAGCACATGCAATTATGTAGTCATTTGAATTATCTGTGATAAGCCACAATAACTGAGAAAGGGAAATAGATTTTAATTCTTCAACCATGTCTGTAAAGCACATTAAGTAGACCCGGAAAAGACTTTGAACAGAGAATGAGAGAAGATTATAATGTTTTCCTTAGACTGGACAGCGAGAGGGCCCATACCTCGATGGCCTCCGCTTGAAATGCCGCTCGTCGTCGCTGGACTCGTAATCCGCAACAGCATTGCTCTTCCTACCTTCGTAGTAGCCATTTGACACTGCCTTATGGTGTGTCAAAGATGTTGTCGCAGTGGCAGTGGTGCCGGCTGCAGCAGCTTCAGTAGGGGCAGCAGAGACCTTCCTCGCCTTGGTGACTTCCTCCTCGGCAGGGAAGCTTATGCGGGAGAAGACGCTGGCCTTCTGCTTGCGGTCCGCAGCTGTGGCTGCAGCTGATGGTGCGGTTGAGGAGGTTTTGGTCACCTGTTCTGATGACATTCGGGATGACGATTCTGACCGGTGATGGTGATGGCGATGGTGGTGGCGGCGATCATGGTCATGGTCGCGACCTCTTTCTCGATCGCGATGGTCCCAGTGGTCATGGTCGTGATCAAAGTCACGTTCACGTTCACGATCGGAGTGGTCAGATTTTCTCTTGGAAGGACGTGGAGGAGGCTCCACCTCGCACGGAGATCGATCCGGAGAGATGCGCTCTGAACAGTGATGATGGGGATGGTGATAGTCGCTACTTGAAGGCGGTGGAAGTGACTTCTGCACCAAAATAAAAAAAGGGCCTATTGTTAGAACCATGTACCTTTCATTCAGCATTCCTCTTTTGACACCACAGCCATATTTAACTAGTCTTCAGCGCAACAACACATCAACATTACAAATAATAACAATTTTATTTTAAGCAACATAGCCACACCTATTGTATTTAAATTCAATTAAGAAAGAGTGAAAGACGGCTAAAGTGTGGCTTTGAGGACAACTCAAAAGGTACAATTTCTTTAGTCTTTAATTTTCCTAAAGCCACCGCAAGTGTATAAATTTTAAACATATATATATATGTCCAACATGCAGAGCCTTCATATTTTAAGCCTTATTTGTGCATTCTAGTTGTTCCAAAATCACAATTCTTAGAACTGTTGCTCCACATTTGCTCATTTCCAGTAATTTACTCTTGATTAATCCTTTAAACTTGCAGAAAAATTAGAATTACTTAATTTTAACAAGTTACATTAACTCCACTTAGAAATCATGGAATCACCCGAGCAAAACAACATAACCAATTCAATGCAACCAATGCCCCAACTTTATTTTGTCAAAGAAACAAGCATTGCTACACTGCTACAGTACTTGGTCAGAGCATTTTTTCTGTTTTTATTTTGCATGGGAGGAGGTGGCCCACACCAACTCATGTTAATCACCCTTAGTCCAACTTCCGAACCCTGCATGACCCCGAAAATAAGGTTCCAAACCCTAGGTTCCTCCAACAATAATTAATATACTTATAAATGATATTCTTTTTTTTAGAAGGTAAAAAAAAAAATCAAGATTCTTCAACCAAATATTAACATAAACTAGATGTTTACCTATCAAAAGGTGGATTTATGACGTGACAAGAACTGTGCTCTTATCTACAAAATATTTGAGGGGGCCAGTTGGGTGGGCAGTAAAGTATCCCAAATATTTGTTGTTACTACAGTGAAAATAATCATTGCCAGAAACTAAATATGCTACAAGATCCTTTAGCTGCCCTGCGAATGACAACTCAGTCTAAATAATATGGCATCGTTTAATCCATGTAGCCCACCCCATCTAAAGAGACAAGGCTTAGTTGCTATTGTTGTAACAGCACTAAATACTTAAATAGTGATATATTGCTGGCACAGATAAGCACATAGTGTTTTATGTTCAAAGTTGTCACTACTCCCACAATTTTTAGACAGACTAATTCAGGAGGGACCACATTCCAAATAAATAGTATTTATTAAAATTATATATCCAAAAATCAGAAATAATAAATAAACATAAACCAACACACTCCACCCTTATTAGTAACAATAATTACCAACAGAAAAATAAACCATGATCTTGCATGAATCAACAAATACTTCAGTTCACCCAATTTCAGCCCAATTAAGTGATTTAAATCTGATTTATGGTTAAAAGAATATCCAAAAACCATAGTCTTATAATGATCACGAGAGTCGCTGATCCTCGGAGCAAGAAAATTTAACAGCAGTCAACAGCACTGCACCAATACCATGAAGTGCAGCAACGGAGCTCTATCTATGACATGGTTATCACCATTTTCTTTTATTCCATTTTAAACCAATTGTTAGTCATTGATCAGAGATTTATGGTGAGCCATAGGGCACTGCTCCCTCAACCATTTCATGATCAACCAGAGTTTCACTTAATAAAACAAGCCAAATTCACTGCCACAGACTATTATAACTTAAGAAGGCCAAACAGTAAATGTGATTATCTATCTACTGCAATCGGTGTTCTTTTGCAAGCTTCATGTTTCTGGCCAAACTTTTGGCAGAAAAACCCAAATAAGTAAATGGTGCATTTAAGTCCACAGAAAAAGAAGGAAGAATTAACACAATGAAAAGCACATACAGTTTTTGATCTCATAGAAGAAACATCCCCAACACTGCTCACTTCCCTACCAAACTCTCGATCTTTGGTGAACACTCTGTTTCATGAAGGAACAAACTCATTAACAAACAATAAGAAACAATACAGAAATAAGTCAAAAGGAAGCCCATAAAATCACAACCACCATGAACTGTGATAACATCGGTCATCTGTTCATCTCTGACATTAAAAATTTGGCAACTAAATTCCTAAGACAATGAATATGAAAAATATATCTCGTGCAAAGCAAAGCTTTGCAAATATTTTACTGAATTAACATATTACCCTTGCCCTTTATTAAAAAGGAAAAATAAGGGCAATAACTTCACTCTATAAATTATAAATAAAGCCCAATTGTTCTACTTCCACTGTCAGCATACAAAAATATGCTATAACATAACACACTGGTGAACTACTAAAGATATGCAGGAGGGTGAACCTTCACACAAAAAGTAACAAAGCTTCAGTAAACAGATGATAATGTCTAAAGAACTGTCATCTTACAGCAATAACAAATATTTGATTTATTAAGATAAAAGTGAATCAAATTTCTTAACCATCCATACCAGAAAAACACAAAATAGCCAACGGGAGTAATTCCACTTTTACCTTTCACTCTGTCTCTCATTTTCACGCTTCCTCCTCAGATCAGCTTTCCGAGCTTCAAACTCCTCTCCCCTCATAACAGGAGGTGGAACATTCATCCCCATACTAAACTCAGCAAGAGCCCTATACACATTCAAAATTATGTAAAAATTTGGCTTTCTAAAGAGCAACGTATGCAAATATACTCTACAACCTTCAACCCCCTCCCTCAGCACCAAGAAGATACCCTAGGCATGTTTGTGACTCTCAGACTGTGTGTGTGTGTGTGTGTGTGAGAGAGAGAGAGAGAGAGTAATGAGGAGGGGACAAAGATAGTGCCAAATTTTGATGAATGAATAAAGCTACTACATACCTATGAGGTGGAAAACCAGGCATCATGTAACCCTGCATACCAAAGGGGTCTTGAGGCAGACCACCTGCAAAAGGCATGTCCAAGGGGCCTAGACCATAACCCATCATTTGCATCGGACCAGCATATGGTGCCACAAATCCTTCCATACAAGGTTGCATGCCATTCCAGTACGAATTATATCCAGAAGCTGGGCCCCTTGGCATCATGTAGTTCTCAACCCCCAGGTCATGTGGGGCTTTCCACTGCAAATCTGCAAGAAATAAAAATAATTTGCCATTGTCATAAACCATATAAATAGATGTAAAATCCTCAGTGTTGTCCTTGTCCACTGAATGTTCCAGTAGATATGAAAAGCAAAATCTAGAAGAAAAGAACATCATAGATGCGTTTCAAAGCTCAAACAGAGATATATAAGTTGGATGCAGGACAGCAGATTTACCATTTGCCTGCAAACGAACTTTCTTCTTTTTCTTTTTCTTTCCTGCAAAGTTAAGAAATACAAATGAGATTTTTGCTGGTCTAAGCATAGGTGCTATATTATCTTGCCCAAGAGGCGCACAAAAAACCACCAAGAAGACCACCCCTTCCCTCCCAAAAAGAAAAACTGACAAACGAAAAAAAAACAGAGGGGATGACTCAAGCAATCTACATTACCTGCCTCAGTAGGAACCATCTTTTGCTGGACTTCTTCCTCAACCACCTGAGCACTCCCTTGTGAGGCTGCTTCCTTTACACTCATCGACTCATGTGTAGCTTCAGATACATCAGCAACTCTAGTGACCTTTACTTGCTCTGACATTGGCAGTGGAGCAGAAACAGCCTTTTTATCAACTGTTTCCGGTACATTTGTTGTTCCTTCAATAACAACAGGTGAAACCTTTGGCTCTCCCTTAGATGCAGCAGATGAGGTTGGAGATGGAAGCTTCGGCTGTGGACAGCGAGCAGACTCCATATCTGAAAAATTAAAATCAAAGAAATAAACAATGCACATTTGACAAATTGATAGCCAGTAACAGTCCAAGTAAGAGTTACATCATAACAGTTTCAATAACCTTGAACTTGAAAAATGCTCCCAACATTTTCAGCACTGCTATTGCCTGACTCCAATATACGATTAATAGTATCCCTTAGGGTCTTATTTGGTAAAAGGTCATCTGCGAGAATATTTGTTGCACCACATACGCACATGGACTTGGATAAAATATAGTCCCTAATACCTGGAAAGAATTTTCAGAATGATATTACATAAATTCATCTGAGATATTTATACAATACTTCAGGGCAAGAAATGGGTACCATGAGGTTAAACCATCTAGAGTGTTCTTTCTTTGCTTAATGAGGACCTATTGACTACAAAAATGTAAAAGTACAATACTTGAACTCTAAAATATGACCAGTAGAGGAGCATGAAATACGTACATTTGTCACAGAAGCTTTTAAAACAACACTTGCTTGTCAGTACAGCATCTTTCATCACATCATTGCACAAGGGACAGTGGAGCTCAGGTGGTAGATCCCCAACCGAACGTGTTGATGGCAACCCTTCGATTTCTTTCTCAAAAGCATCCCTGTTTGCAAGGAAAAGGTGAGAGACAATTGTATGCCTACATATGACAGAAAGGCCAAGCAGAATCAATATATACTCACTCGTTGGGCTTCAAGACAGCTACTGAACCATTTGGTAGAGCATAGGAACCTTGTGGGTTTACCATCAGCATGGATCTAGGAATACCGGTAGGTTGTTTAACTCTTTTTATGTCAAAATTTGGATCACCATTTGTGGGGCAATGCTGAATGAAATGTCCTACGTAACAGTTAAGAGAGGCAAGTAAGCTAAACATAACTGGCAATCTGTAAGCAGAAGTAGATTAACAAGAAAAGTCTAGAAAAACTTACCAGGCACCTTGCACCTGTGACACACATAGCCTTGAGGAGGCGTTTTCCGCTCCAGGCCTGCAAGAGATGAGCAAGTAAATAAGCTTTAGAACATCAACATACTAATATTTGCATTTAAATCAGGAAACCACTCAAAAATGTGTAGAATAGGCAAAGAGATTCACCAAAACCACGACCACCCCCCATCCGTCCACCCATACCCCTTCCAAAACCTCTACCAGCGCTGAAGTCTGAACCTTGACTGCATGCAAAAAATAACAATAATAATAATAATAATTAGATATGGCAGAGCCAAGACTGACACTGTTTTTCACCAAAACAAAGCACAGTTGGTATGTGTAATGAAATCTTCTGCAGAAATCTAAAGCAGAAATGGGAAGAAAATGAAAAGCAACTATTCCAGTACAGGTCTTGATTCCAGAGATAAGGAATCCCTTCCTCCTGAAGGAGTGACAATGCCCATATTATTACAGGCCAGAAAGGAGGATTGAATGATTATAGTTGTCACTCCATTTTATGCTTATTTGATAAACGAAACAGCATACCTACAGAAAAGAAGAGGATGTTATACTCACCGCTGCCAATCCAAGGCAGGAGTATCAATCAAGGCCTTTATCTTAGTTTCTTCATCAGCTTTGTTAGTTGGAGGAGCCTCTGTAATTATGTTGCTTGACTGAATGGGTAGTACATCAGGGATTGAATACAAGTCATTGCCAAATTCATCCCAATCTGAGTCTTCTGGCTGTCAAGTGGTATGCAAAATGGTAAATATCCTGGGAAAGGAAATTGAATTATAAAATAACATGAAAGAAGAAAGGGACTTACAATTTTCATGGCAGATGTATCTTCAGCTGGTAAACTGCTGTTTTCAGGTTCAGTTTCTATCACCTTATTTTCAACCTTTTTTTGCCTGTAAAGAGCCAGAGATAGTAGCAACTCAAGAAAACAGAACTTATCTTACAAATGAACAATGTAGTTTCTGAGGAAGATTGTGGCACTATATTATGGAATATACAGACAACAAAATGACAAGTTGATGACTGCCACTAACATGCGTAATGCATGATCAATAGTCAGAAAACCAACAACAGTGATGAGATTAAAGGTTTGAGGCAATACTCTAGTTCAGTAACAATTGGTAAACGTGGCCGTCCTGGAACCCGACGAATTAACACTGAGGTATTTTTAGGAATCAACATTGCTTCGTCAAGATATTCTGAAATTTCAAAGAGACAGAACAACTATAAAACACTGTGAATATGCCATTCATCCAGCCAGAATATATATGAACTACCATACTAGAAATCTCGCAAGATTGGGCGCTTGTGTTCTACAACTAGATGGCAGCCTAATACATCCCAAATTCTCAATGTCCTGGCCAAGATTCTGTGCCTTTGAATTCTAAGTATTTTCTTATTCTTATATTTTCCATTTCTTTTAGTGAAGGGGTTGGAGGCCTGGAGGGTAAAGCTAGAATCAAACTATTACAACATGTTTACTTTAAATTGAAATACTTTAAAACCATTAACTCCTGAAAGGTAAGACCGGTAAAAGTGTTTCCTGTGAGAGATAAATACTCAGAGTTTAACCAGGTATCCCTTTCTCAAAGCCAAAGAGTATCCAAAATTCCACACTTGTGAGAAATTCATATCTGGAAATTAATTTTGATGAATTGATAGCATAAGTCATCCAATCCAATCATATATTGATAAACATGTTTGACTATCACATTCAATACATCAAGTCATGCATACAAGAGGATTTAATCAGATGTGATTGTGAGAAATTTCACACTGTCAATACATCAAAATTAATTTAATTCTTTTATATTTAAGCTCCAAACTGAAATCCTAAGACTCAAAAGCTCATGTTATCGCCCCCAAGCAACTATTTGAAGATAATACATAGTTTTAATCAAAAAGGTCAGAACCAACCTTCATTGGTCTGAGCATTGGTGACCACGAGGTCAAAATCAGTACCCCTCCCTAAATGCTTGGATTCAAATATTTTTTCTTTCAATGTACCAACAGAGATGAAAGGACCGTCCATGGGAATTGAATCATAATCTCTTGCACTCTTAAATTTATAATACACCGCCATGGTATATTTATCTTTTCAATTCAAAAAAAGATTAAAAAGCCAAATAACAAAAGAAAAAAAAATAATACGATAATCTTAAAGGGCCTCTGAAATTCCAAAACTAAAAATTGGCCCTTTGATATTAAAAAAAGAAAAAAAAATCCAAAACAAATCAAACAGTACAATATATCCAAAGCTCTAATTTTTTTCTTTTCTCTTCTCCCTTTAAGCTTTTCTTTTCCTCCACTTGGGAATTATTAGGGTTAAGATCGAACAAATCGAACCGCCATGAGGCTCAGAATCTTCTTCGTCTTCAACTTCGTCGCAAAATCCGCCCGCATTCAGAATCTCGAGAATTCCAGATTCCGTTCCAAAAGACTCAATTGAGAATCCTCATCACAGAATCAGAGCCATTCGAACATGATCGAAGAAAGAATCTAGCGGAAACCCCCTCTCAAAAATAGAAACCCGCGAGACGCCAACAGCAACAGCTAGGGTTTGGAGCGTTGCAATCGAATCGAGAAATTGCAAACAACAGCAGCAGCAGCAGCAGCAACAACAAAAACAACACGATTTTTGTTGTCGATTCTGGGAAATCGATTCAAGCCGACCAACCAAGGAGATGTGACTTGCAGATTCGGATTCGGAGCGATAGCCTTTGCGATCGGAACCTTCGAAGGAGAATCGCGCGCAACTCTCTTCGTCGTTGCGCCGAGAAAATTGAAGGCGAAATCGGAGATCGGTGTTGGAGAATTAGGAGAAATAAATCGATGGTTAGAGAGATTAGAACCACAGCATCGTGGGAAAGGGAAAGTGTGTGAGAATAATGATTAATTAGGTTTTAGGGTTGGGAATGCGTTTTGTTGTGGGGGCGAAACAAAAACGAGTGTAGAGAGAAGGAGAAGAAGGAAAGAAGCATGGGATTTTTTGGGGATTTCCCAGACGAGATTAAGAGACAAGAATCACGCGGCTTTTATAAGTTGCATTATTGCTTTGTTACTTGCTCTGCACGAGTGGACGTGAATTTTACTCGCGGTTGTTCTCTGCGCGTTTCAACCCATAAGCTTTGTTTGGCAAAGGAATGAAATTGAGAGAAAATAAATCGGGAGAAAAGAAGCTGGACTTTCATTTTCAGTAAATATATTGGGATGAAAACATAATGAAAAGGAAGGAAAATAGAATAATGATTAAATTCTGTAACGAAGTAATATGGTAAGAAGTTATTTGGGGACTTGATGCCGACACAACATAGAATTTTCATCTCTAATATCGTCTTCTTTGTAGTTTTAGTAGAGGTGACGTACCTACTTGCACTCCACTAAGAATATCAGTTTGGGCTCAAGATTATTAGTATATGTATGAACACTACATACCTTTTTTCCATGTTGAATTACCCTTTAAATAGAAAGCCAAACCACCTGTACCACTACCTTATCATTTCAGAGTGTAGTTAGTGGGCAAGGGGGTTAACCTAGGTCATGGAGATCATGGGAACCCGCAGCTTAGTTAAAGAGAGGTTGGAACCTAGGGAGCATGCCTATTGTGCCGAATAAGCGACAGAGGGCTCCAACCTTGGGCCAACTTTTTTGGCTTACTCCACTCAGTATTGGGCCCCAACCTGGGCTTGTATTATTGGGTCATAACAGCGCCCCAACTCTATATTCGATTGTACTTAATTAGATATCAAGTTTACAGTTGAAATGCTAGGTTCAAGAATGAGCTCAAATTCCTAGAATTATGTCCTTTCTTGCTTTCCTTTCTGAAGAAGCGTTTCCCGTTGCCAGGTATACTAGTATTCGAGTGCTTGACTCTCCGATTTCGACCGGGATGACTGCATTGATCTCATAAACCAGTCTAAAGGGTGTTTTCTATGTTGAAGAGTGAGAAGTAGTCTTGTGTGCCCAGAGAACACTTTCGAGCTCGTCAACCCATGCCCCCATTGCCTAGTCAAGCCTCCTTTTTAGTCCTTGGAGAATGACCTTGTTTGCAGCCTTGGCTTGACCATTAGCTTGTGGGTGCTCTATCGAGGTAAAGTTCTGAGAAATCTTTAGCTCTTCTAGCAATTTCCTGAATTTCCAGTTTATGAATTATGTTCCGTTGTCCGTGACTACAGACTTTGGAATTCCAAACTGGGTAATGATTATCCAACATAAGTCTTGTCCTTGTTTTCCCCATATGTTAGAACATACACAATTTAAGTTCTTACATGCTCTTTAGTCACATATATTCATTTATCATCTTTCTTTTTACCAATGCATGCATTGATCACATATACACAATTCATCACATGAGATTCTTATTCATTTCTCATGAAAGTACATAGTATGCATTTATGTTCATCATGCCTAATGCAGAATTCATTATATTATCAAATCAAGAATTCAGTTCATTCCCAACACATTGGCAGATTTTACCCTTAAGTACCAAAATTTATTTTTATATCAAATAACCAATTCAAAGGCTATAAAAATTTTCCATGATACCTCAATGTGTCCCCAAGCCCTGAAAATTTCAGAGTAAGAATCATTCTCTAAATATGCGTAATACCCTATATTTTAAATAAAAGGATTGGAAAATTTCTTCAAACTAGAAACAGTGCCAATCACCTTTACCAGTGGTTTGGGTCCTGGATTTCACTAAGTCTGGACCCTACACATCCTTGGAAGGCTATATAATATAATCACATTCATAAGATCAAAAGTCTCAGTAATTGTCCCCTAGAGAAAAATAAGTTGAAGAGTGATTTTTAAGGAATTTTATAAAACTCTTAAACCTTTCATTTTTAGCCTACGAGTTTATAAAATCATAAAAATTTCTAAATTTGAACTAAAATCCAAAATTTGGATTTTGATTTGTTAGGATTTTAATTTTTCTAATATTTTGTTTCAATCCAAATGGGGGGTATTCCCTTATTTATATTTATATTTTAAATTTAATAGAGAGTAAAATAAATGTAAATAAGTGCATTTTGGAGAGCATTCTGGAGAGCGCTAGAGTGCTACGGTCAGGGAACAGTAAGCGGTGCAGCAGCAAAATTCATGCTATCTAGTGAGAGCTGCAGTGGTAAACAGAATTATAAAAATCCCCATTTCGGGGTCCAGACCATTCCAGACGGACCCTATACCCCCCAAACACGAACTTTCACCCAGAAAATGTGGTTTTCACCCCAGAAACTCCATTTCTTCCAATTTCTTCAACTATAGCTTGGAATCTTCATCCTCCAAGGCTTTAAGGTATATTGTTCTCTTGGTTTTGCCCTTTTTCCCTTGATTCTCTAGGGTTTTTGAAGTGATTCTCATGTCTATCAAAGAAAAGGAGTTCTTTCTCTATGTTAAGAAGAGAGTTGAGCTATTTGGAGGATGATTTAGAGTTCTGTTGATTCTGTATTAGATATTATTGTCTCCCTTGCTTTTAAAAGTCCCATGGTTAGAGGCTTTTATTGTTGTTTCAATGGATTATGAAACTAACTTATATATATATATATAATAGTTTTATATCTAGATATACAGTTTAGAGAAAAAAATGGAATTATGATTGCAGGCTTTGCTATTTTGAAGTATGATGTTGAGTTTTCTAATTATGAAAAGCTTGATAGTTGAGATATGTTTTAGATAATCAATCAAAAGGTTTTAGAGCTTGAATCTTCATGAGATTCAGAGCAGTTGATGGCTACATACTCTACGGAGATATGGAATCATAAATGTCTACACAGGGTGATCCCTTGGACATGATTCTATAGCCACGGTTATACTAAGATCAAACTATTAGAATCGGGTGGATTCAGAGCTCTCAGAGTACGTTGAATTTATTGTTGACGAAGAACAATCTAGAGATTCAGACATAAAAGGATTTTAGAGCGTGAATCTTTGTATGACTTAGAACAGTTGATGGATACATATTCTGTAGACTTGAAATCATCATGTATGATTTCATAGTCACAATAATGCTAAGGTCAAACTGTTAGAGAGTTACAGGGATTTAGAGCTCACAGAGAATTAAAAGGTTTTAAGGATTTTCCATATATGGATGGATTTATTTTGATTAAGTTAGAAGGTACCTATAGAGAAAGAGGTTGTGTGTTAACGGCAGTTAATCCATTAACCTTGGTACCAGGTAGCTTGGGCTAGAGATTATAGAGATTTATATCCAGAGATTACAGATAATTTATTGTCACACTGGGAATGACAATACATAACACCTAGATATGACCAGAGATTATAGATAATTCATTATCAAACTGGGGATGGCGATACGTAACGCCCAGATGTGATCAAAGATTCATATTCAGAGTTTGAGATCAGTCCACGAGAGATGCGGATCACGAGGAATCGTTAAGATCTCAATTAGGGACCCTTATTCATGAGGATCTGGGTGCCCACAGAGCGGAGATTACTGTTTCTCTAGGAGCTACTATACTATGAGTTTATATGGTTCCAGGTATGAAAGTAAGTTAAGAAAAGGTTTTTGAATTATACATGATGATTCGAATGTATATATAAAAATATGTATACATGTTTGACTATGAATACATTTGAGTATTAATGATGTTATTATGATTTTATACATTTTTCTTTGATTTCTCATGAAAGGCGATTTCGGGTAAGGATTCACTCACTGAGTTTTGGTAACAAAACTCACCCCTCTCTCTTTTTCTACTGTTTTACAGATAGAGCAGTTGCTACGAATTCTCTTCAACCCCCTTTCTCCTAGTAGCACTAGACTTCAGTTGGTGAGTCTTATTGTCATTTTGATTTAGAGGGCTCCAGTGCAGATGCAGGCAGGATCTCGGACCTTAAATCATGTTTTGCATTTAGCATACTATAATTGGTATTTAATGACATAATTGTATTAATTCCATGAACATTTTGAAGCAGAGCTAGTTCTATATTGTATTATGATTTTAGACTTTAGAGACAGATTATGAAACAATAGACTTGATTCTTTTGACCATTTTGATTATTTTGAATTCAAAGGACAAATGATTTATATGTAGAAAAAGAGAAAATTTCTGGTTTTTACGGCTTTTATAAACAGAGCATGCATGTAAAAACAGTTAACAGATTAGAAGGCTTGCATGAGAATGGGATTTCTCACGTGCCGATCACATTCCTAGATCGAGTTGTGACAAAGTGGTATCAAAGTATTAGGTTTCCCTGCATGTCACTGGAGCAAGTGTCCACAAGTAGTGCATCATTTATGTAAATAGAAGTGCGCCTATTTACATTAAAGAAGCATTACTTGAGGCCTTTAGGATGGTCAGTCATGTCTAAGTTCAGAGATAGAGTCATGTCACTTCTTATGAATGGTATTCCTTATCTTATATACTCTTATCTTTTAGTTGTTGGATCTAGTATGCTTTTTTTCATCCTTTAAGTTTAATAGACCCAGGGTACAAGGAATTGTGAGTTCCTAAACCCAGTGAAAGGTTTAGAGTTCCGCCTCTAGAGAAATTTTGAGAAAGAAAGAATCAGAATTAGGAAAGGAGAATAAGAGCAGGAACGCAAGTAACATAGACATCCGCCTATAAATTACATTAGAGAAAGAGCCGCCTTGGGAGGCGAACCCACTTAGAGAAAACTAGCCAAAGTATTCTCAATTAGAGCATTATATTAGAATGTTTCGAGTATATGAACCTATTCTTGAAACCCTATAAGAGTTGAGTTTAGATTTGGGGACCAAATCTTTTTGAGGGGGAAAGAATGTAATACCCCAGGTTTTAAACAAAAGGATTAGAAAATTTCTTCGAACTAGAAACAATGTCAGTCACCTTTACCTGTCGTTTAGGTCTTGGATTCCACTAAGTCTGGACCCTATACATCCTTGGAGGACTATATAATAGAATCACATCCATAAGATCAAAAGTCTCGGTGATTGTTCCATAGAGAAAAATAAGTTGAAAAGTGATTTTTAATGAATTTTATGAAACTCTTAAACCTTTCATTTTTAGCTTATGAGTTTATAAAATCGTAAGAATTTTTGAATTTGAACTAAAATCCAAAATTTGCATTTTGATTTATTGGGATTGTGATTTTTCTGATATTTTATTTCAATCCAAATGGGTAGTATTTCCTTATTTACATTTATATTTTAAAGTTAATGTGGAGTAAAATAAATAAGAACATTTTAAAGTGCATTCTGGAGAGTACTACTGCAGCAGTCAGGGAACAATAAGGTGGTGTGGCAGCAAAATTCATGCTTTCTGGTGAGCACTGTCATGATCAACACAATTATAAAACCCCCCCCATTTCAGGGTCTAGACTATTCCAAACGCACCCACACCCCCAAACATGAGCTCTCACCCAAAAAATGTGGTTTTCACCCCTAGAAAACTCCATTTTCTTTCAATTTCTTCAAGTATAGCTTGGAATCTTCATCTTCCAAGGCTTTAAGGTATGTTGTTCTCTTGGTTTTGCTCTTTTTTCCTTGATTCTCTAGGGTTCTTGGGGTGATTCTCATGTCTATCAAAGAAAAGAAGTTCTTTCTCTATGTTAGGAAAAGAGTTAAGCTATTTAGAGAATGATTTAAAGTTAAGGTTCTTGGTGTAATACCCCAGGTTCGCAAAGGATTATTTTATATCAGTTAGATATTCTTGTTTGCGAGGGACTAAATATCACTTTTTAATAACATGCTTAGAATGTATTTGGATAGAGTATTCTCAAATTTCAGGAAATTTAAAATGCTGGAAATTCTAATTGTCTCAATTTCATTCCCTAGATTTTTAGATAATTTGATTAGATAACTTTATTTACAAAATACTTTATTTGTGTGATGAAATTATATCCCTTTCTTTATGGATAAGAGTAGATGGTCGGCATTACATGATATGCAATGATAAGCGAGTAGTGATGGATGGTAAGCGGATAACCAGCAATGTGCATGTTGGCAGTAATGGCTAGCAACATGTGTAGGTGGTGCACAATGCACGACCAATGTCAAGGACCGACAATTGACTAAGAGGATTTTACGACTATGCATGATGAAACATTTCTATTTTACAAATTTGATTACTATAGTTTAATACAAAAGCTAATGATGATTTAGATTAAATTATGTTTTGGGATTGGAAAATATGTTTAGTTACGCATATAGTGAGTCACATTACCCAAGAGACTTCCATGGCATCTAAGTCCTTCACATGCCAATCACATTCCTAAATCAGGTGGTGACATCATCCTTGCATAATAACCATCATATCCAAGTTAATTTCACCATCAAATAATTAAATATACTCTTATTTTATGCATAGAACCAAAACCATTCATCACACTTTCAAGGTATAAAATTTAAGGAAAAAAATGACTCATATGCTATAATATTCTTATTGTTAGTAAGGGATTGATGGATTTATCATTTCCTACTAACTTATTAGATAGTATGTGATAGGAATAGTCTTAAACAAATGGTGTTTTAGATTGACTTTTATTCCTTTATCACAAACAACACCTAAATAAGAGAGAAATGGTGACAACAAAGTGGACTAATAGAGGAAATAAAATTTGGAGAAAATGATAGGGGAAGTGAAAAAAGGAAAACTAAAAAAGAAGATAAACTAAGGGCAAAAAGGAACTTTCATAGTCAGTCACCATGGTGGTGACAAATAGATAATCCCCACATATAGTGTTGCCTATATTTGGATTGGATAAGTTTTAGAATATTCTAGTCTACTAATCACATAATTACCTTCAAACATAATATGGAAATCAAGCTGTTTCAGGGTACCCGAAAGGTGTGGTTTATGGTCGATCTCAGACTCCGTGGGTAGCTTTGGCATTGATCCTAATGCTTAGGTAAGGAACTTGCAAGGACTCTGATGCATAAGTTAGAAAGGGCCCATTGAGGTTCTATTTTTAGTATTGGATTAGGATAGCATACCATTTTGGGAATCATATTCCCCTATTTATATTCCTTAGGTTTGTACTAGATTTGGATACTTCCGCCAATCAGTTGTCATTCCTTTGTAATTAAAGATCTTATCCTTTTGTACTATTATGGATGAAAGTTTAGTGAGTTAGCATCTTTCTAGAAGGTTCCAGGTTGATCTCGGACACCCACGCTCACTCCGAGCTTGTTGGTTTCGAACATCGTGGTTTCTACTTCAAACTCTTATTGAGTTAGTACTATTTAGAGGTCGGATACCGAGACGAGCTCCTGACTTGGTGGTCAAGAGATTCGCCGTAACATAAACCTATTTTAAGTGGCATTTTCTCTTTCATTCCTTACAGTGTAGTCATATATGAAACTTATTAACAGTAAAAACATCCAATTTAATTATACATATTCAAATTTTCAAAAACTAATCAATTATAATATATTGTTGTGATTATTACAAGTTTAATAACCCGTGCTATGCACAGCCTTATCAAAATTTTCTTGACATAAATTATTTTTTGCAGGTGGTTGACGTAAAATCTTATTTCTATTTATATGTTTTTGTAATGTACAAGTTGACAGTATATAATAAAATATCCGAGCCAACTGTAAATAACATATATAAATGTTTAAATATATCTTGGTTGTTAATAAGTATACATCGTTGTCCATCGTATACTTAGAAGAAGTAATAAGTTCTTAATTATCAAACTTGTTGTACAAAATAACAGGAAAAAATAGCAAATCATGACCCTAGGTTTATGAACATATCCATCAGGCGGTTTGGACCATTGATAATTTTGAATGTGCATTCATCATTTGTTTTGAGGGGGATGGCAGTGCACATATCTTTCCCTGCTTGTCCTAATTTAGCTTGATTCTCTTTGGAGTTTAGTAGCTTGCAAGAGAATTCTTGGGTATATTGACCATTGTGAACAATAATATTCCAACAACCCTCTATTTCATATTTGAACAACTCTATTAAGAAGTGTACAAGGAATGTTTGTATATAAAAAATAAAAAAAGCATATCATATTTATTGTTAACATGTAGCAAATGAATAAAACGTGAAATATGATTTGACTTCATTGATAAAGTAAGCAGTAAGTAAAGATGAGTGATTGATAGGGACATAGACTATACTAGTTGGCTCTTGATAGCATCATAATGAGTCAAACATTTTTTCAGTTCCACATTGCTGCATAAAAATTAAGCAGTTTAGTACCATATCAATCAAGACAAATAAAATTTGAAGTACAAATTTTGTAAGCGATAACCTGGATATTGGACTTGTTTGTGTATTCAGTGGTAGAGTTGGTAAAGCATCAGGCATATTAAGTGATGGTTCATTAAAAAAGTTGAAATCTATATAAATATATGGTAAGTATAAAGTTAAATATAATGCACATGGTTAAGATTTTAACATGTAAATTACTTGTCAAATGAAGTATCACTATGATTTGGGGAACTAGGTTGCAAGTATAATATATAATTAGAATCTATGGAGTCTTCTATTTCATTCATAACTTGCCTATAATTACTTCTCACCAGATTATACAAACTTCTTAGAAGTATGTGTCTCATGTGCCTAGCAGGGTCAGCATGAAAATCCAAATGATAAAACATTTCATCAATGACTTCAACATAAAAGATCCC
The DNA here is from genome assembly GCA_031216125.1 of Dalbergia cochinchinensis. Lineage (NCBI taxonomy): Eukaryota > Viridiplantae > Streptophyta > Magnoliopsida > Fabales > Fabaceae > Dalbergia > Dalbergia cochinchinensis. The sequence goes on along the minus strand of CM062374.1, from coordinate 31,163,963 downwards.
ATGATAACCATTGTCCTTAGTTATGTTTTAGGTCATAAAAACTTGTCAATTCAGATAATCCTTCCCCTAAGTAAGCTCTAGTTGCAGCAATTCTCAAATTAATAGAGAAACAATTGTCTTTTCTTTCTATTGTGTAAACATTGTCCTCAAAATCATCACCATAGACCTTTATAAAGTTTAAGGGGAGTTCTCCTACATTTTAAAACATTTTCCAATAAAGAATATAATAGAAATCTATGACAGAGATAAATTTGTAACATGAAAGTTTAATCTGTAGTTGAAGCATGTAAGATTTGTGAATATTAGTACTGCAAACATTTCAGAAGCAGTGAATTTTATTATTGCATATCTGTTGGGAATTAAGGAGAACAAAGTGAGCTTTGCCACCGTTGTGTTTCTAGGTGTGTTGTAGTGATCTGAACTTTGCAATTTTCTGAAAATGGGCATAATTGAAATTCCTACTTTTAATATATTAATATATCTCAAACTTTTCTAGTATCAATTCAAACGTGGTAACAAATTTTTTCCAAAACATGTAATGTGTGATATATACATGTACTTAGGAAATAAGAAAATGGATGAACCTATGTTTTAAAACGATGACAGTAGCCAACTCTTATTGTAACAGATGATATTGTAATATTCCAAATTGATTTTATTCCCTAATAGAATCAATAAGTATTATTTTCATAAGAATACTTTAATGTTTTAATATTAACAATGGTAAAAAATCTTGTTGATATACATTGAAGTAGATGCATGTTAAAATCACAATTTTAAAATCTGGCAATATAAATAAAGCAAATGAACCTATTGAGGAATATAAAACATGTATTTGAAAATACCCATGTTATAACCCAAAAAAGAAAAAAAGAAATAGGGCATCATTATCGACAAACATAAACAATAGTACGAAAAGGAAACAAAAATTAAAAACCATAAAGTTGACTATACAGAAAAGTCAAAAAATAACCATATAGTGAATTGTACACAAAAGCCAAAAACTACCTTTTTACCCTTTTGAAGGTAGTAGTATTTGAAACACACGTATTTGAAAATGATTGCATAATTTGTAAATAGCTAAAGAAAAAAAATACATGAAAGGAGAGGAACTGACCTATATCGCACTATTTGTCGGATAAAAGTTGACAATGCTAGAAGTTTAAATGAAGGCTTTTTATCTTGGTTTCTTCAATTTGTTGTTGGTGGTCCCAAAATATAGAAAAAGAAAGGAAACTAAAAGAGAAAGGAAAAGATATGAGAGAGATATAGCCTATAATAGATAAGATTTTGTAGATAAAGAAGGAATGATATTGGCCTATTGGATTTCTTATGGGACCAATTAGGATTATGTTTAGTTTTTGTTTTCATTTTTGTTTTACTTTACTGTATTAAAGTGGATTAAGTTTGGTTTTATTGAATGGGCTTTGGATGATTAGCTCGTTTTCTTAGTATGGGCTTTTTGTTGAGAAATAATTTATAGCTATTTGTTAAAAGAATGTATTAAGAAAATATTTTATGTTTATATAATTTTTTTACAAATCTTTAACATTTTAATTTTTTTCATAAGGTCGTGTGGGAATTTTTTTCCTTAGTATAGTACTATAGGTCTAAAGACTTTATCTTTTATTCGTGTTCCATTACATTTTAAGAAAATTGTCACAACAAATTGAAAAAAAGAAAGACTGAAAGAACAAACCCATCATAAATTTATTAAAACAACTGAATCATAAAAATAAAAAAAATAATTCGTAAGAGACTATGTATTTCTGTGTCTGTAATATTATGCAAGTTAATGGTTGAGAGCCATCTATTTCTTAATTTTCTTATGTAATTTGTCTTACGATTGAACTTGAAATATAAAGAGAAAATAAAGATGTTATAAAGGAAATTTGTTAAATATATGGCTGTCATGAATAATGAAAGAGTTGTTATGCATTTTTAAATATCAAGTTGTTGACAATGACAAAAAAAAAATTATTAATTTGTTATTGGTAATATATGATTTTTAATTGGAAATTGTTAAAATGTATTTATCTTTTTTTGGCCGATGTTAAGTTACCATAATATGAGTGAAGTCAACAAAGGTAAGTTCATCCACATAATGAATGAATCCAACAATTATGAGTCAATAAGAAACATTGTCAGATAACATGCATTGTATATAGAGTGAAACAATAAGATTAAGATTAATAATAGCAGAAGTACCATATAATTTACTCAAAAGGAGTTGACAAAGATATTCAATAGTTACACATTGAAAATATGTACAAACAAAATATGTTTTTTTACTTATCCATAATCCACAAAAAAAAAGACATTGACATTTGTTAGACACAGGTAATAAATAGCTTAACCACTACTTTGACCCATCAACAATTTTGAAAGTGCATTCATTTTTTTCTTAAGATTGTAGTCGTGCATATATCTTTCCAACCACTTCCAAATTTAGCTGTATCTTTCTTAGAATTAAGCAACTTGCATGTGAAATGTTGAACTTTTGAGCAATTATGAACCATAATATTCTAATTCCCCTTTATTCCAAACTACAGCATGACTTTTGAGAAATCATGTGAAAATGTCTGCAACTCAAATTTAGAAACAAATACATGAATACATTATTTAACCAAGTTTTAAAAGTGAATTCATGCATATTGTATAAAGCATAGAAAAATATAGATTTCACATACTAATTAGCTTGCACTGACTTCATATTAGGACAAAGCTTCGGTCCATTGATGACTGTTGCTATATGAAATAAAAAAAGAGTTATTGATGAATATAGTTTTTTAGTTAAATAATGTTTAGACTTCCAGAATATGATATCACCTAGTTGAGGTTCTAGGATGATCAATAATTGGTGGATTTGGGAGAGAACCATGTCTACAAAAAAGAAGCTTTTCGTATTATTTGCATGTAATCCTACTTTATAAATCATATATCCAAAATACTTTATACCTTTCACAAAGGCTGGCATTTTGATTACAATTTGAACCAGTATTCTCATCCGAAGATAATGAATCCAAACTGGGTATTTCACCTCCCAAGAAATTCCTATAATCTTCTTTATGATATGATATAGGGTTTTTGGAAGTATTTTTTCATGTGTCTAAAAGGATCAATTCTACAAAGTAAAGAATACTGCATGTCATCAATGATATTAACATAAAAGATACCATGATACAAATAATACAAATACAGACCATATTGATGTTGTAGAGTGTAAATTCATTTCAATTTAGATAGCCCTTTACTTAAATATGCTCTTTCACTGATTTTCAGTTGAAAACATTTGTCTTTGCACTCAATTGTGTAGACCATGTTATCAAATTCATGACCATGAGCTTCTGTAAAGCTTAATGGCAGGTGTCCAACATTTTAAATGAGTGTCAAAATAAATTAGTTATTAGTGATGAAATATTTCTCAATAATGCAATTTCCTAATTTAACAAATAAAGTAAACTTTTGGATTTACTGTATTTTTCATAAGCTTACTTTGAAGTATTCAACACAGCCCTATTTCGATAGTATTTTTCTTTTTTATTTTTCTAATTGGGGAAATTTGACGATATAGTGCAACTAATATACCAAGAGGACATATTTAAACTTGGTAGGAGTATAGAAGCACAAAGTGCTTTCTGTCTCCATTAGTCTTCCATGAATTTACAAGCTTGGTGAATATCTCTTAATGAAGTATCTAAATGCACAACATAAGAGGAAATTAAAATCATGCAAGAAAAATTAATAGTATAAATGAAAAATAAAACATTAAGAAGTGCAAAAATAGCGAAGGACATTCTAAGTATTTGAGATAACATATAGTGATAAGAAATATTATTGCAATGGTCAATTTGTTACTCTAGGAACTATGGGTAGTCAATCCAAAAAAATTGAATTTTCAATGAGTCCATATATGAAGTACAAATAACATCTATCTATACAGAAGAAGTAAATCCATGTGTGTAGATAATAAGTTATCGTCTGTACCTTTTGAAGAAAGAAAATTTTGACGCTAGTAGGTCAGGAAAAGTGACTACATATGGTAGAGGTTGAAGGTATAAATGCTAACAAAAAGGCTAATAATGAATAGATTGGAATGTATAGTATGAAAAGGAATTTTCACATGTATGATTGTTGAAAATAGATCCTTTGCAGTAAATTTATATTTTGGAAATTATTTCATCCATCTGTTATTGACTTGCAGACAAAGGTTTGAAGTTATGAAAATCTATTGTGAAGATTAAACTCTAGGAACTTTTCAGTTTTGTTAAAGAAATAAGATTGCATGAAAAGAATTGATACCATTTGTGGATGAGATTACTTTGTTAGTAGGTGATTTGATATAGGGATATGGTATGATGTATGCCTCTCATATCACGTGATTCTTGTTCAACGTGTTCCACATGTGTTGGGCTATTTTTGCTAAGCAACGTAGCAAGGAAAGAGAAAAAAAAAACCTGTGCTAGTTTGCTTTGAAGGATATTAGGCTATTGCTTGTAATTTGTCGCTTATGCTTAGTTTTTTTTATTTTTTTTAATACTAAAAAATTTGAATACAAGTGGTTTATGCTAGTATGAATCTTAAACATTTATAATTTGCTTAGTATAAAAATATAATTTGCCTACATAAAACCTAAGTATTTTCCTTTTTTTGTGTAGGTTGAAAATATGCTTTTCATCTTAAAAAGACAATTGAGAATTTTATATTATAATTTAAACTATTCAATTATGCACTAAATATTAAACATGTTTAAAATTGTAGGAAATTATTTAATTGGTCTGAAAATTTACAATTTGAAATGCATTAGATTTTACTAGCAAGATTAATCAATTTTATTCTAAAGAAATATTTGAAATCTGGATCTTACTATCTTCCTATATCGTTTTTTTTAAATTTGTCCTTTTTTATCATAAAAATTATTATTTTATATTGTATATATTTTATTAAAATAACTAAAGTAAAATTTTTATGTCAAAAACTAATTAGCTGTTATGTTGCAGCATAAAAATACATCAAAAAATTATAATATAATAAAATAAAACTTGTGAAATAAAAATCATGATAAACACATAGGTTGAAAAAATACATAGACAAACTAAAATTTCTTAACATATGATGGGTTACATTACATTTTGGAATATTTCTCTATAAACTACTTTGATTGTGCATTCTTTAGCTACATCATCATGAGTTTCTAATAAAACTCTTAATCCTCTCTTTCTTTTTACTCTGGAAAACCCACATAAAGTTAGCCATGTGTAAACATTGGTCTAGGCAAGTACAATCCAACTACAGAAAGAGTTTGTCCCTAAGACTTATTGATTGTCATCGCAAATGAAACTATTACATGAAATTGTTGCCTCTGAAATTTGGCCGAAAGTGAGTGGTTGTTTAGGATCATATTTGTCCTCAATATTAGAATGACCTACCCAATTCTATTGCCTGTCAGAGTTATACATTCAATAACATGGTTTACCATTCTTCTAATTTGAAATCTAGTTCCATTACATAGACCATTTGACTTATCTATATTCCTTGGTAGCATGATTGAAATTCTTCTTTCAATATCAACTTATGTGGTGGGAGGTCCGAACAATTAAATCCATTAACATCTCCAGAGAAAAAAGCATCCAATTCATTATCCATATTCCCTTCTTCTATGCAAACTGAGTTTAAGCTACAATAAAATTTTTCTTCCCTAGGATCCTAGACATGATGCTATTGTTAACACGTGTAACATCTTCTAATGTTGGTGTAAGTATTGACATTTCCTTGAAGCACAATGTATGTGTTAAATCTGTAAGCATGAATGGGTATACAAAATCAACTAACTCATCAAAAGCAGTCTCAAAATTTTGTATAAGAATTTCAAGTGGAATTTGAACTTCAGATTCTCCATTAGTTGAATCCCATGTGACGCCATCTCCCATCTATAGCATTCATTCACTAAATTCCTATATGTCTATATTATCAGTACCATTAGATCCCGTAGATAGTTGTATGTTCTTTGTCAGTTGTAAAACCTTATACGAAGGCTATAGGTATAAAGAGTTGACAGCTGCTTGAACAATATCTACTCTAGCTCCTCTTGGGATGATAGGAAAAAATTGCTTGAAGTCACCACCCAATATAACTACTTTTCCATGAAAAGGTAAATTAGGATCATATGGAGTTGAAAATTGTAGCACATCCATCAAACATTTATCTATTGCTTCAAAGTAGTACTTGCTTAGCATTGGTGCTTCATCCCATATTATTAATTTTGCATATACTAATAACCAAACATTAGGAGTAACTTGTCTAATACTACATGTATAGTCCTCGTCAATATTCAAAGAAATCTTAAACTGTGAGTGAGCAGTTCACCCATTAGGTAGTAATAATGAAGATATGCCACTCAATGCAATATTTAGCGCAATGTCTCCCATGCAGACAATGTCTTCTAAAGAAATGTTTTTCCTGTATCTCCATATCCATATACAAAGAAGAAACCAGCATGACGATTATAAAATGACGTTTATTATCTCATCATATATCATTCTTTGCTTATCCGTAATTATTTGCAAATAGATTGATAGCTCTTTTTGCAAGTGTTTCTTTATCAAAATTCAATTCATCAATCATTAACCTATTATCAAGAATGGAAGCATCTTGTTATGAGGAAAAGGCATTTTTGGGAAATCTTTCAATGAGCTGCCATTTGATTGTAAAAGTTCCTTTGTATTCATCAAAGTGATCTTTTTTATCTGATCTTCTATTAATCACATGTTTGTATGGAGAAAATAAATTGTGAATTAGAAGAACAAAGGAAAAAGTTATATGTGCTTTTAAAAATCATTTGTGATTTAGATAATTCTACTAATAATGGAAGAATATAATATAATTAAGAAAGAATCAGCACCTTTAAGTTTCACATATAATTTCCAATGAATGCATATTTGTGAAATCAAAAGTATGTGTGATATGTTGAGATGGCAATAAATATTAAAAAACATATTGATTATTATAATTATAGAGTTGGTAGCATTAGATGCTAATGGAGAAGTCTACTAAAGATATACTTCCATTGACTGAAATAAAGCGTGGCCACTTTTGTGATGGATACAAAAAGAAAATTGCATGGGCATGTAAGGAAAAAAATATTAAAGGAATATAAGGCTTGCTTTAATCGATACTATTAATAAAAAGAATTCACTTATGTAACTATATTTGTTATGTCTCCTAACTCTGTTTTATTTTATTCTGAAGTCCAATTACCTCACCTTAAGTCATCTATAAACAAAAAACTATATTGAGTAAAATTTAAAAATTTATTCTTATAAAAATATTTAGTTTGATTAATATTTAAAAGATAAAAAATGTGGCTTGGCTAGCACTTTAATGATAATTAAGCCACTAATAATTTTAAAGCATTTTGATGTGTTAACCATTATAATTTGAATGTTGTAATGAAAAATTTGTATTACAGAAAATTAGACTTCACATATTAGTATCGGTAAAAATTAGTCTTCGAAAAGCAGGGATTAAAAATTTGGAAAATGATTAAAAGGCTATTGTTATGATAACTTCTTATTTGAAATTTGATAGAAATACTCATCATTTGTGAAGTTCCATCACATTATACATATGTAAAGAACAAGGAAGTAAAAGTAAGTTAAAGACATATTTATATGCAAAGAGCAACAAAGTGTATATATCAAAGATAAGAAGACCATATACATCATAGAAAATTACGTAAGTAAACAAAATTGGTTTATATAAAATGTAAAATTCCTATTAACACTTTGATGGCATTGAAATTTATCCCGATACAATTTTTAACATACAATTAAATAAGAAACATTGATAAAAAAAAATTTCCATTTTTTTGGATAGACCTGATAATGAAAAAATGATAAATAGTAATGCATGTATTGTATTTAATCGGAAACTAAAAAGACCCTTAAAATAGTTAAGTTGAAACATTATAAAGGGAAATGATGAATGAGAAAAGAATACACTTCTTTTGTTAGAATGATTGTGTAGGCATAGGAATAAGGGTTACATGGTGGAAGCAACCATATGTATAAGCACATGAATGGTTACAAATATATTTTTACGCCAACAAAATTAGAGAAATTATTGATTTAATAAAAAAAGGGTATATAATTAGAAGAAAATTATCCTTTGGAGAAAAAATGACAAAAATATGTCCTATTTTCTTGAATTGTTGCAACTTTATTCATAGCCATACTTGTGAATGATTAAATTTATTTGTGTTTGTAGACAATAAATAAATCTGAAATGTAAATTACTTCACTGAAAGTATTAGTTATATTAGAAGTGGAAGGAATTTTGAAAGTTTGAATGAGGTAGGAAAGGAAGTTTGCTTCACTGAATTAGTGCCATATTAATATATTAGTGATGTCCATAATGACATGAAGATGTAAATTTACAAATTTTATTATGCAAAATGCCACCACTTCAATGTTGCTTTGTAGTTAAAGGACTTTAAACCTAAAAGACAAAAACCCTGGAATTAGACTAAAATATACTACTTATAAGGTAAGCAAACTTACATATCTAATGAAACCTTATACGCCATACACAACACTCATTAGTTAACAATATCTATCATCATAAGATTCTCATTAGCAGTGAAAATAGTCATAATTAGGATACTATCTTTCCTTAGATTATGTTCCATAGCAAATCTCTTCCAACCCTTTGTGATAAACAGTTTAGAATCCTTGGTCACACTCCAATGAAGAGACATTTGATAAATCTTGACCTAATGATCTATAACTTGTATTTGTTGAAGCCAATTAGGAAAGGCTAGCTAGTTTGACCAAAGTAGCAGCAATAAGCTATGTTAAAACCAAAAAAAAGTCAGCAATTGGTATGCATGCTAGTTGAGGAAACAAACATTGGCCATATAAAACAGGGTAAGATAGATTATATAATGACCAAAGAATGAGCATTGACAGCCTGATGACTAGTTATAACTTTTATAGATATATAGAGTGGAGGAGCATTTAGGAACACATCAACCTTATCAGAGTCTTGGTAGAAATAATGGGCATTATGAGGAACTATATTAACTTGACCAACATGAGAATTTACATTTACTACTACTTGCTTGTCACAACCATTGTCGTCATTTTTTGCTCCACTAACACTGATAATTAGTGCATCTACATCAACATTTTTGGCTGCTTATGCTATTGAAACTATGAGATCAACTCCTACTCTAGGAAAGGTTACTGCTTGCGTTACTCCTTTAGCATTGTCTATGACTCGTGCTTCATGTTCATTTCTAGGAATAAATTTAAGCTCTTCAATAGGATCTAAGATAGGAGATGGTTGTGTAGCACAAAAATTAGACCATTATTCAATGTTTGGTTCATAGGCAATTGTTGAATAGGATGAGGAGAAGACATTTGACAATAATCATTAACACATATATTAGCAGACTTTTGGACCTTTTGTTGTTTTTAGATTTAGGGTTGACAATGTGGATTTTATTCGTTTCCATCACCTTCATAAACATGTGTTATCTTCTACATACCAAAGATCTAACCATGCTCCATGAGATAGACTGTAGAACGCCATAAGCTATAAAAAACCATCAAGTACATAGTTAGTGTTAGTGTCTTTCTGTATGATTATCTTGAATTCATTGCCATCCAAGTCCATGAATATAATGGGTGTGTGATGATATTTGATTAGAGCATCTCCTATAGAGCATAGAAGGTCATTGCTGTTTAATCTGCATAAGAGTATGTACATAGAAATATAATAGCAAGTCAGATTTATGTTGAGGCTAATAATGAATTGTAAACACGTAATAACATGTAATACTCATTGCATGAGGATCTATCTCCATGTAGAAAGCACGATACAATGTGTCATCTTCATGCATGTTAGTCAAGGAAGATGAAGCCATGCTGTTGTGTTGGAAACAAATAAATAGCAATAAATTATAAGAAGAAGTCAAGAACAAACTGCAAAAGAGACGAAGAAAAAACTCAATGATAGATATGGAGTTGATATGCTGATTACGTATAATATATAAATGATGAATTGAATAGGACATTGGCTCGTTAATAAAGTATATATAAGTGATGCGTGAATGATGATAAGAGATATTTTATTCTACTATGTGGAAGTGGATACCTAATTGAAACAATTACTATATTGTTATTGGATATGACATTAGTTTTTATTGTCTCAATTAATCTATAAAACTCAACAATGATAGAGTATGTGTCTCAATTAAACACATTTTTTACTCTTTAAATAACAAATAAAAGAATCTATCGGAGAGTGCAAACAGTTTAGTTCAACAAAAAAATGAATGTGGATGGTTGAGTTAGATGAGATTTGATAGAATTTTAAATGATGTAAGTACACTTTATGGTAGACCATTTAAAGGAAAATATAATTCAATACATCATCATTGCAAACATCAAAGGATATTAGTGAATATGAAGTGAATGACTAAGGGAGTGTAGAATATCTTTGATATAGTGACCATCGTACTAATTGAATGCTCAACAACAATATTTGGATTATGTAGTCACCACAAAACTAAGCCGTTATAGATAGCAAAAATCGAACGGTATTTTATTTACAATTAGATCACAGTGTCTTCACTACTACCATTACTTTTTGGTTTATATATTACAAAGTAAGATATTTACTTTTCAAAATAATAAATGAAGTACTGACACAAAAATTGTTTTAACATAAATACCTTAGTGATGCATCTACATACATTGTATTTAATGGGTTTTGAAGACTGACATTTGTTAAACTTATATTATGTTTGTAATTAATTTGGAAAATAATTTGGTTTTGGGTTATAAATGTGAGAAATATTAAGTTCAAGCCATTTTCTTTGAAAGCTTTTTTTTTTAACTTTTATATATGATAGTTAATACTCATGTTATTTTGATGTTTCATAGGTTAAAATTTATCAGGTAGTCTAAGTTCTTTATATTTTCTCCTTGGTGGTGAGAGTTGTGCTCTTTTATAATATATCAATTTTTAAAAACTATTTATCATTTCCAAAATCCAATAAATTCTCTTTTCTTAATTATATTGTATGAAATAATTAAAAATTTTGTTCCAGCGTCTTGTGTAACATCCTAATTTTTAACCCAATACTCTAGAACATATTTAGGTTAATCATTAGTTTATTACTCTTTTAGTCTCATTCTTTAAAACCTTTCATTAAAATACTTAGCAAAAAATAAAAATAAATTTTTCTTTTTCGAAACTTGAAAAACAAAATGTGAGTCGCGCGCTAACCTAACATTCGTCATAACCACATTGTGCCAGAAAAGTAATCACACCGTTCATAATCATAAAACACAGTATCATACATAACAATCATAATATCATCACTCCTTCATAAATACATAAATTACTAGCATCATTGTACCATTATTTACATCAAAACATGCCTATATATATGAAGTGATCCTTATCCACCTATGAGGTTGGATGAGTATCAATCCAAAAGCTAATCTATCTATGCTTCCGCGGCGACCTTCTGCTTCATTTGCTAGCGTGACCCTTAAGCACGAGCCCTAGAAGAAGTCATGAACCTCGTTGTAATCTTTATCAAGAGACGATACGGAAGAAAACAGAGAGATAAGAAACTCATTCAAGATTCTCAGTAGGGATTCCCGACTCTAACACAAGTGTCATCATCGTCGTCTCCAGCCACCTCGGTTTTAATTATGAAAAAGGTGTACAGGCATAAGCATTAGTTTTAGACTTTTCAAATCTATATATCCGAAGTAGGTGGTTTTTAGTATGAGTCTTAATGTCATGAATGCAACAGATATTAGATGAATGCATGACAGAACCATATGCACTTTAACATGAAAATCGTAAAACTTGGGCACATCATAAGGAAACATAAATCATATACGTGGCATAAAAGACACAGTACTTTTCATGTGACATCTTTCTCATAAGTCAAACTCTAGACCACCCTCTTAATATATCCACCAAAAATCCAACCGACTCATCAGCCCGGCCATAATTTGGTCACCAAACTGCATCTCACCTATCGCCTAGGAATGAGTTCAATCCTAACTAGTTGTCACTAGATTTAATATGGGCTAATAGAGGAGGTATACATAACTTCCTTGGATCAGCTATCTTAGGATCATTTTCTTCTTTGAAACGCTCTAATGGTATCTAGTACACAGCGAATTGTCCGCTTTGGCAAGCTCAATGTCAATACCCTCACGAATTTGTTTCCTCCCCACCGTAGCAGGAGGAATGCATCTCAGTGTTATATCACATCTGTTCTGGGGGTGCTCGGCCGAACCGATGTCACCCAGAACCTTTCTTGGGGGTGCTCGGTCGAACCAGTGTCACCCAGGAGTTTTCACAAACTTTTCTCAAATCCTCAAGTTTGATAGGAAATTCGACAGCGTAACAGTGTACACCAGATTTCCTTCAAACTTGCTTTATGCCATGAAACATATAGAGCATGCATAGCCATTCAACATCACCATAAGACATCAATGTCATATAGTCAAACTCATCATAGTATATACGTCATCACATAATTGCTTTAACATTCTTAAAAGATAGCATGCTCCTAACCAGTTTGCTAGAATCAAGGACCGGGCTCAGCTAGTGCATATGCTATGCTCAAGTCATTCTCATGTAACATTATAGCTCATTATGCTCTTGAACCTATGGTGTCTTATGCTTTGACCCTTATGGGTCTTAGACGTAAGATATTATTATTCTATTATTCTCTATCAACCTCTTATGCCCCTAAGGGTTCATAACTAATAATTCTTACTAGCATTTAAGTTCATTAGTAAATCTGGGCAGTATCACACTCTAAGGGCAGAACTTACATCTTTAAGATTACGGGGTTCTAGAACTTACGTTTTAGACCCTTTCTTGATTCCGTCTTCGCCTAAGGCGCTATGAATTAGATCTAAACCAATTATGAGGTATTCCTACACATTTACACTAATTATAGATCACTTTTGCTATGATTAATCATGCTGTAACAGAATCAGAAAATTATATTTCTAAGTGTTCTAGAATTGCACTTTTACAGTTTTCTAATTACTAGCTTTTCTATAAGTGCTAAAAATCAATCTTACCTCAAATATTACCAAGTTTTTCATAATTAAACAATCCTAAATTGAATATTATCTCATTAAACAATTTTGGCAGTGGCTAAAAATAAGTGGGTCAAAACTATGCTAAAACTCAACTTTACAGTTTTTCTTCAAGACTAGTTTCTTTCCTAACATGCATAGAAAGCTTCCTACCTCAACACATATAATTTTTACACATTCTAATATGTCAAAACATCATCATACAACAGCAAACATGTCATGGCAGAATCGAAAAGCATAGATTCCATAGAACACATAATCTCACATTTTTAAGACATATAAATTGCTAGTTTCTCTTAGAATCATTTTAGGATTTCTGAAACTCTTTGAAAACCATTTTATTTCACAAAAGGGACTAAGAATGGCCATAGGGCGGTAGCTAGTTTCAAACATTCGTAGGAGAGGTTTAATTCATAAATCTCATTAGTAATAATTTTATAAAACTCTTGAGGTCTAAAGAAAATCTTAGAATGTAGGTTGTTGGTTCTTGTGACTAGATGAGACTCACACCAAGCTCATCATCATCACATGGCCGAAATATGCATCAATGAGGATGTTTCCATAACCACCTTTATCTTGAGATAAAAAGAGCAAGTCTTTGAGCTCTAGGTTCTTTAAGTGATAACAAAAATATAAGCGTGCTATGCATTCCATTTTATTCTTTATTATAAAGTAAAGTGAGAGCTTTAAAGTAAATATGAAATGCAAGAACTTGAAATTAAATATGCAAGACTTGAAAGTAAATATGCAAGACTTGAAAATAAATATGCAAGTTTAATTCTTTATTTTAGTGCTCTAGGCCCAGCAACAATCGACTTTAAGGCCGAAATAGAAAGGCTTTGAGATTAATTAGGTGATATGCAAGCTCTTGTTTTAAATCTTTAAGTTCTTAAGTGATGACTTGAAACATAAACATGAAATGCAAAGCTTGAAACTTAAAGGTGATAATGCAAGTCCTTTTCTTTAATCTTTAGAGCTTAGTGATGACATAGGAAAGTAAATATGAGATGCAAGAACTTGAAATATAAATATGCAAGACTTGGAATATAAATATGCAAGGCTTGAAATATAAATATGCAAGTTCATTTTATATCTTGCTAGAGCTCATTCAAGACTTTAAAGGAGCATAAACCTCAACCCCAACTTATCTTAACAAGGTAAAGCAAGCTTTAGAGTTCTTGTACCAAGGTTACAAGGAAACCTTATGGTTTGAACATCATCATCAAGCTCAAAGAAATGGACTTAAAGAAACAAATTAAACATTAATATTATTTAAAGAACCGAAAATGGATCAAGTTAGAAAACCAAGCTTTGAGTTTTAGAAACCATTTCACCATGTCTTTGGTGACAAAACCAAAATATCAAAGAAAAGGAAACCATGGCCAAAACCATGAGGGAGAAGAGATGAAATTTTGAAACTCTATAGACCATGATCTTGATGATACATCAACACCAACATCATGTGCTCTCATCCTTGAGTCATTTTCCAACCAAAACAAGTTTTAAAACCAAAACTAGAACCAAAGAAAAGGAAAGGAAAAATCGAAATGCTTCTTGGTTCAAAAACCAAGTTTTCAAGCTTTAGAGGTTACACAAGTGGTGATTCTCATTATCAACCCCTTGAGCCCTCATCATCAAGCCAATATTTTTCTTTGAAGAAAGGCTCCAAGGCCGAAACATAAAGAGAGGAAAAGAAGTTTCAAGAAGCTAAGAGAGACCAACAAAACTCATTTTAAACAAGACTTTAAAGGATAAAGAAATTTAATAAAACAAATCCCTACCAAAGGTATGTCTCTTAGAGGATGAACAAGGCTTGGTCTTGAAAGGAGAATGAAAGAAAAATCCTCCCTAAAGCTTGATGGAGCTTCGGCCAAGAAGAAAGGAAAAGGAAATGAAGTTGTGTTTCTTGAGCTTGATCTTGAGAATGATATGGCTAAGTGTTTTAAGGAAGATTTAATGGTGGTTGTGTGGTGGTGGAAAGGATGAAGAAGATGAGAGGAAGAAAGAACTCTTGAGTTCTTTGAAAGAAAAGAAAGAAACCAAGACACTCTTGAAAACTCAAAGCTTGCAAATGAAGTAAAGGTTCTCACAAGTTCATTTGCATGTGTATTTATAGAAAAACAACCCAAGGGTGAAGGAATGGAGGGGGTGGCCAAAATTTTGAGGAATGAAAGGAAGGAAAATGTCTTCTTCAAAGTATGGTTGTGGTCATTCAAAGGTATGGCCAAGTATGGGTTCAAGCATGGTCTTAAGCATGGTGTAGACATGATGTGGTATGGGTGGCCATGAGGGAGGTATGGGTGGCCATGCCTTTCTAGAAGAACTTGGGGAATAAGTTGTTTCTTAATTATGGGTTAGGATGTGTGTTTAGGTGTAGCTTTGATTAGGCTTAGGATTAGGAATTTGTAAATAAGTGTTTAGGTGAGGTAATGGTTAATTAGAGACTTGTAAAACTAGATTTAGGAGGTGGTCTTACTAAATTAATGGAGTCAAACTCCATTAACTAGGAATCCAATGGCAACATGTTTCCTTGATTTAGGGAATTGGAAAAAGAAAATACTATTTCTAGATTCCTTTCTCAAAGAATTAAAACTAGAAAAAAGTTTTGAGTTTCTTTAAACAATCTTAGGTTAATTAACATCAATTAATTATTTTGACTCTAAATTAGTAATTAGAATTTACTAACCTTTAATTAGAGCCTAGTATTACTTAGGTTTTGCTAATCATATCATTAGGCCCAAAATGCACTACATAGGGGTAAAATCCTAATTTTTCACAAAAATCGCCCAGGACCACCGGGATTTAAACAAATACTTTTAAATACTTGAAAACATCATTTTAAGCTTTTGGGGAAAGTTTCGGGCTCGAACGACACCTTTACCCGCGTAAAAATGCTATAGGGGTATTTTGGTCATTTTGACCCGAAACTGCAGAAAACACGATTTTTCGCTTTCGAAATCACTCAAGAACCATCTAATCCCCTTAAAATATTGAGTTGACCCTTTGAGGACTGCTGGGCCGGCTATCCTCGAATTCCGGGCAGAAATGACCTCAGAGGCATTTTGGTCATTTTCTCTCAAACAGAAAATCGGGGCGTTACATCTTGTAAAATATTTCATGGAAGTCAAATTTCAAGGTAATTATGTGCTTGTGGATATAAATCGAATTATCTCCAAAAAAAATCGAAATGAGTCTATCTATATCTATTAAATAATACATATTTCCATCATTAATTTTATGACATATTATGTATTTAATAAATAATAAAAAGATGTAAAGACGATTTTTTTAGATTTTAACATGACACATAGAAATTATTAAATATATTTCACTAATTGATTTTTACTATTATATGAAAATGGGATATGTAAATTAGTTAATATAATATATTTTCTTTTCTTAATTAAATTTATTTCACTTTTTATTTATTTTTCAAAAAAGATGTATTAATTACATTCACCATATATTTGATTACGTTCATATATTTAAGGAGTAAATTAAATGTGAAATCAGTCTTAAATGTACAATTATGATAACAAATTGCATTTGAAGCAAAACTTTGTGTTATTTTGAACATTTTTATGAACTTACTTATTCTCTTTGTAATTTTATTACCGAGCATAAATATAAATCATACAAGGTCAATTACACAACACAAGCAAAAATCATATAAGATAACTTTATCTTATAAATTTCTCACATAAATTATTCCAAAATACTACTGATGATACAACTTTAATTAAAAGTCAAGTTGAAAATATTTTTCTATATAAAAACCGACGTCAGTTGATGCTATATGCTAGTGTAACTATGCATGTATTTATTATTATAAATGAAAGTCCATACTTAAACCAGATTAGTTAACTGGTGTTAGATATATTTTTGTAACATCTATTTATAAACAGTTCGATATCAGTCTATGATTAAATAGCTTATAAAATTAAATGATTATCATATTGAACTTGTGTATACTTGTTGTAAGTAAATTAATTTACCATTTTAAAACTTATTATACCATAAAAGTTGATAGTACCCGAGCATGTATACAGATATATACATCTATAAAGAATAAAGAAACACCAATATAGAAAAAAGGTTTGTTGCAATATTTTAGTTTTTGAATAACCAACAATAAGACTTTGTTAAGGAAAATGTCAATATAACAGAAATTTAGACACTGAATGAGTATATTATATATATATATATATATCAAATGTTAAAAATAATACACCATCTTTAACAATTTAACAAATACTCTCTGATCAACAAGTTGGTGATAATAATAAAGTGTAAACGTATTAAATAAAACCATTCCAAATACCATAGTTTAATACATACTCGTAGCTAGAAATTGTAGAGTTGGTTCTAAGTAGGAAACACAAACAACTCACAAATCCTAGACAGAACTTCAAACAAAGCTATTGATGGAAAAGCTTCTTGGTAAATAAACACCAATGAAACATTGATAGTATGTGCCATCAGAAGTTGGTCGTTGTCTGCACACATTTTTTAAGACAACAATACTGCCTTCCCTTAGTTGATGATCTTTAACATATTGTTTCCGATCCTTTATGAGATACAATTTTCTGGATCTATTTGAACCCCAGCAAAGATCCATATGATATAGCCTTGAATGAGAATCTTTGACAAATATGGTATTAGGTCTGTTGAGAAATGCTTGAGGTACGAAAGCAATAGGGAGAAGTTGTGACAATTCATGGTAGCTTAAAGGACTACATTGTTAAAGATGAAGACATATAAATATTATGGTGAACCAAACATTCAAAAATATAAATTAGAAAATTATAAATTAATAATATGATTAATTAATACAAATTATTACCAACTTGTGACTTTCTGCTTCATAACTTGTGATCAACTTTTCACAAACAATAATAAGAGGCTCTCACCTTTCAACTAAACTAACAAAATCTTCATGATGGTTGTCCTCAGTAGGACGACGATCAACATCAACAACAGGAAGTTGGACTTCATCATCAGCAACATCTACTAGAGGATCTTGC
This sequence comes from Dalbergia cochinchinensis, assembly GCA_031216125.1. Taxonomy (NCBI): domain Eukaryota; kingdom Viridiplantae; phylum Streptophyta; class Magnoliopsida; order Fabales; family Fabaceae; genus Dalbergia; species Dalbergia cochinchinensis. The sequence goes on along the minus strand of CM062374.1, from coordinate 31,145,797 downwards.
TTGACAACACCACCATTTCCTCCAAAGATTTCCATGTCTCGATCAATAAATTGAACATCTTGGACCAAAGAATTGATTAAACCACTTGATTCAACCTTAGTAGGTGCAACCTCATTAGTAGAGTGAAAAAAATTCCCACCAGGAGTTCCACATGAACATCATCAAGAGCTTGCTTATAAGCTTGAAAGGAAGTATCAAAAAATAAATCAGAATAAAGTGAAAAGGGATCAAAGTTGTATTGAAAATGTTAGACCGGTTCAGGGGTAGTATTAAAAACAAATTCATGTGGCGATTTCTCAAAAGAAACTGCAAAGTCGACTTCATTAGCATTATCAACATAAGAAGGCTAGAATGAAGATAACGAACCACCAAATGGTGCAAATTCAGGGTATTGATAAAATGAAATAGGTGACATCTTTCCATCCTTGACTTTTTCTGTAATGTGTTTGTCCTTACATACCAAAGTTTGAGCCAACCTCCCAATTCAATATGGTAAAACTCCATAAAGCCCTTAAATCCACCAACAATATAACCCCTTCTTATTCCTTTGTCCATAATAAGAATAAATAGATTACATTGATAATTTATCAATGTAAGTTGTATGCCTAACTCCTCTTGGTATGTCTTGTAAAATAAACCAGGCAGCTCTGATATTACCTGCATAGTATACCAACGACTTAGAGGGTCCCAGATCCTAACAAAATATCATGGAAAAAGGTTTGCAATAATAGAGAAAAAAGAGATTTATTATGGAGCAACTTATAGCTTTAGGATTCAGTTCTATGTGCAAAACATGATAATGAAAAGTGGCACACTACAAGGTCTCCATTGATACAAAGTATGAATTGTGTAAGTTGTATTATTGTGTTGGAAATATTTCAAGTTAAAAGATGACACTTAATAAAGTAATAGATGAGACAAATGCATATACGAATACACCACAACTTCCAATCTCTCATGAAGATGGAAAATCTAGGAAAATGCAAAAACTTTTCACGCAAAAGTTCCTATGGTGGTTTGCTTGGTGCAATGATCTATCTTGTGGTGCTTATAAAATAAGTATCCAAGCTGAAGAGTATGAGCACTACCCATAGCTGTTGTCATTAATGTGCAACATTAGAAGGTAGTGTTTAGTACAAATCATTTATTACTTACTTTGAATTGGCTAGCTTGAAATTGGCATTTGCTGTGTTATCTGTTCAAGATAGTGCCTGCACTACTATATTCAAATTACAAAATGATCACATCACTACTGAAGACTAACATAACCTTGCAATCCTTACACCAAAGTCAAACTGTATTTCTGAATCACTTCGATTTTGTATGAGAACTTGTTAGATAGGGAAATTAAACAGGGAAAAGCAATCATGTTTTTGATACATGTCACGAATGCGTAGCTTGAATCCTTCTTTTAGAATAAAAGTAAGGATTAGTAGAAGATACATTTTACTTGTTGAACTTTAGATCACGAGTGTGACTTCCAGAGCCTTTCTGAAAGCCTTAATGAAGAATGACTAATATATGTGCAAATTAATGAAGAACGACAAAGCCAATTTAAGGAAAATATTTTGAAGAATGACTAATATTTATCTTGAGTTTCTTGAGTAGCTAAACAAGTGTTAGCTTCAGAACCCTTCTGAAAGCTTTAATGCAATATGTTTTGAATGACAACAAATCCAGTTTAAAGAAAATACTTTGGAGAATGACTGATAATTGTCTTGAGTTTCTTGAAGTAGTAAACAGGTTCTATCGTTAGCATAACAAGGCTTTTATAAGCAAGAATAATTTCACTTTATATGTGCAAACATGCTTTATCTCAATTTAAGAAATATAAACTAAAGAAAGTGATAATTATGTCCAAAAATAAGCTTAAAATGTCTAACAATTGAAGAAAAAGCAACTAGAACAGGAAATCAAAACTCAAGACTTTAGAAAGTAGCACTGGACTTTAGAAAGTATGTCCGAAATGAAGAAATCAATCAAATATTGAAGTCAAAGTATTCTACTATCTTTAATCATCATACTCGTAATGCTTCGTTCATCATCAAGCTTTGATTGAAGATAAGAAGATAAAAGAAATCAAGGAAATGATAATGCATAGTAGAAAGCTCACTTACAGTGATATAGTGCGCTCTACAAGGAACAGAAGGAAATTTAAAATTCAAATTTGAATTTGAAAATTCAAAACCCAATGTCAGAACTAGCATGACATCTCTTATGCCATCGTGGTCAACAACTCCAGCTTCTAGAAAGAAGAAGTCAGAAACCATGTTCAGAAAGTAAGAGTATTTTCTGAAGGGACATCAGAAACCTCAACCTTGCAACGACTTCTACATCAACTCTAACAAACAGACAGGCTATTCTTCTAGACTGGTTTTCCAAGACACAGATAAATGATCAATACGTGTCACTTAGAGATTTGATTAATGGCAATGGTCATAAAGAAGACCATCTATAAATAGAGATGCTGTGCTTTCAAAGAAAGGGAGACTTAAACTGAACAAAGAGCAAAATCTCTGCAAAAATTTATCCTCATCTTCTTGTAAAATTCATTACATCTTGTAATTATTTTCCTTACTTGTAAAAATCTTCTTTCTATGTTCCTTCATTGTTCATACGTTCTTCTAAGGAAGAATAGTTGGAAAAAAGTCATTCAAGTTTTTCCCAAGTCTTTCTTTATAAACCTTAAGGAAACTTGAGTGTAGGTTAGTTTGAGTTGCAAACCGAAACATAAACCTATGTAACCTTGATCCAGTAGTGATCGGAGTGAGTTAGTTTAGAGAGGCTAGTCAAACACTACTTGCAATGTGACAATAAAGGTGTTTTATTGGTCATGTTTAGCTTGGAGAGGATGGTTAAAGACTACTCGGTTTAGCTTGGAAAGGCTAGTTAAAGACTACTCAGTTTAGCTTGAAGAGGTTGGTGAATAACTACTCGGTTTGTGATAGTAGGGGTTGTCTACTGGTCACTAGTGAGAGTTTGAGAAGGCTATTATAAAAACTATTCTTGTTCTTTTTCTTGTGAGAGAAAGGTTTAGTGGAACTCAACAATTGTTGAGAACTGGATGTAGGTAGATTGATCGAATTAGTATAAAAAATCTTGAGCAGTATCTCTCTTTTCCTTATTTCTTATTTTATTTCTGTATTTGATTTATTTACTGTGTCATTTTTGAAAAGCTTTCCTTCACATGTTTATTTCATATTTAGTTCAAAAAGCTCACTCTCTAAAGTCACTAATATTATTTTTGCTACATTTCAAGCTCATAGCTTGATAGTATCTTGATTAAGTTTTTCAGAAGTTAAATAGGGAAAGAAAATGCTAAGCACGATTTTAACCCCCTTCTCGTATACTTTCTTACCTACAACAAGTTCTATCATTAGCATAACACGGCTCTATTAAGCAAAAATAATTTTACTTTACATGTGTAAACATGTTTTATCTCATATTAAGAGATAAGAGCTAAATAGAAGTGAAAATTATGTCAAAATTGAGTTTAAAAATGCCAAACGATTTGAAAAAACACTATCAGTTCAAGAAACCAAGACTCTAGACTTCAGAAAGTAGCACTAGACTTCAAAACATACACATGAAGTAAAGATATCAATCAAACTCTGAAGCCAAAGTGTCCTACATCATACTTGTAATGCTTTGATCATTAACAAACTCTGATGGAAGACTAGAAGACTAAAGATTCATCAAAGAAATGATACCGCACTTCAGAAAGCTCACTTACAATGACATAGTGCATTCTACAAGAAACAGAGGGAAATTTGAAATTGAAAAGGTCAAAAGCTAGTGTCAAAACTAGCATGACATCTCTATTGCCATCATGTTCAACTAACTCAGCTTCTAGAAGGAGTTCAGAAATCACATTCTGAAAGTAATAGTTTTTAAAGGGACATTAGAAACCTCAATCTTGCAATGCCTTTTGTAATAGCCCTGACAAAAAGATAGGTTACTTTTCTAGACTGCATTTCCAAGACATAAATGGATGATTAAAACATGTCATTTGGAGATCTGATCAGAGGCAATGTTTATAAGCAAGACCATCTATAAATAGAAATGTTGTGCTTTCAAAGAAAAAGGTAGACACAGTACAAAGAGCCAAAACACTGTGAAAATTTCCTCTCATATTCTTGTAAAATTCATTATATCTTGTAATCAGTTTCCTTGATTGTAAAAATCTTCTTTCTAATTTCCTTCATTATTCATATGTTTTTCCAAAGAAGAATAGCTAGAAAGAAGTCATTCAAGTTATCCCAGGTCTTTCATTGTATTTTTTAAGGAAACTTGAGTATAGGTTAGTTTAAGTTACAAACCCAAACGCATTTTGTAATCTCGATCCAGTAGTGATCGGTGTGAGTTAGCTTGAAAAGACCAATCAAAGACTACTTGTAACGTAATAATAAAGGTATTTTATTGGTCATTATTTAGCTTGGAGAAGCTAGTTAAAGACTATTTGGTTTAGCTTAAAAAGACTGGTCAAAGACAGCTCAGTTCAACTTGGAGAGACTAGTGAATAACTACTTGATTTGTGACAGTAGGGGTTGTCTACTGGTCATAGGTGAAAGCTTGGAAAGGCTACTATAAAGACTATGCTTGTTTCTATCTCGGGTTTGAGAAAGGTTTAGTGGAACTCAACTGTTATTGAGCATTAGATGTAGGCAGGTTGGCCAAATCAGTATAAAAACTCTTGACCAATATGTTTCTTCTCCTTCATCTTTTATTTATTTACTGCACTTAGTTCAAATACTGTGTTTCTTCTAATAGGCTTTATTTTACGCGTTTACTTAACTTTCTTAGTTTAGAAAGGTCACTTTCTGACATCTCTAACACTATTTCTGTTGCACTTCAAGCTCATAACCTGATAGTATCTTGATTAAATTTTTCATAAGTTAAAAAGGAAAGAAAAAGCAAAGCACGATTCAATGCCCTTTCGCATGTGCTTTTCTACCTGCAAGTGGCATCAGAGCTTGACCTCTATGGGATTGAGCACTCTAACGACTGTAGAGGATAAAGATCCGAGGGACAAATGGCATTGAATATCCATATAGCAGAAGGACACTCCATAAATAGACAACCATTCTTTGATTGTAGAGATTATGCCTACTAAAGAGATCGAATGGAGTTGTTCATAAAATACACAAGTCTTGACTTGTAGGAGGTCATACAAGAAGGAGACTATGTCCTAATGGAAGAAGTTCTAGGAACAAATGATACACCCTCAACATCAAGGGAAATCCCCAGAAGCAGGTGGATAGAGCAACAAAAAGTTAGAGTTCAGCTAAACTCTAAAGCTAAATATCTACTCACATATGTGTACTAAGCAATGCTGAATATGATAAAATTATTGCATGTGACATGGTGAAAGAAATATGGGATAGGCTACACATCCTTCATGAAGGCACTAATCAAGTTAAAGAAATGAAGATTAGTATGCTAGTTCATCAATATGAGATGTTTAACATGATAGATCAAGAAAATATTAATGAAATGACCACAAGGTTTATGCACATTATAAAACAACTAAAGGGATTAGACAAAAGGTATTCTAACTCTAAGATGGTTAAAAAAAATCCTAAGAAGTCTCCCTACCAAATGGCTACCTAAGGTCACAGCCATTGCTAAGACAAAAGACCTTTAAACTCTCGATCTGGATGTACTCATTGGGTCACTTAAAATACATGAGGTAGTGATCTTTGAAATGTATGGTGAATCCACCAAAAAGAGCAAGTCCATGGCCTTAAAGTCATCTCATCAGAAGCCAAATAAAACTAAGGCAATAAAAGTTACTAAAACCTTTGATGAATAGGAAGAATCAGATGATGAGACAGAAGAAGAAGATGGGGATGAGCTCTCTATGCTAGTGAGAAGGATGTCAAAAACTTGGAAAGGCAAGATGAAGAAAAGAAGGGACATCAACCTCGGGAAAGATAGAAAAGATAAGGTGAAATCGAAAAGTGTCACCTGTTACAACTGTGGGGAGAAAGGACACTTCAAATTAGAATATCCTAAACTCAAAGGTCCACAGAAGAAATTCGCATCCAAGAAAAAGGGCATGATGGCCACCTGGAGCGAATCAGAAGAAGAAAAGAAAGGATCGGAAGATTAGGAGGAGCTTGATGTTGCAAAGCTATGCTTCATGGCAAGCTATTCATCAGATAGTGAACCTGAGGTGAATAATTCTAACTCTATGCTTAATGGCAGGCTATTCATCAGATAGTGAACCTGAGGTGAATAATTCTAACTATGATTTTTCCTATGATAAACTTTTATCTTTATATGAAGAGTTGCTTGAAGACTCTCAAACTCTTTCTTCTCACTATCTCAACTTCAAGAAAGAATATGAAGATTGTTTTAGAATTCAAAATGGCTAGAACAGAAGCTGAAAATCTAATGCTTGAAAAAGAAGAACTGAAAGGAGAAAACAAAGTTCTAAATATAAAATTCAATGCCTTAGAAACTGAATTTCTAAACAAAAGTAAAAATACTCAGAAGATCTTTTCTGAGCTAGAGAAAACTTCAAAGCTTCTCAAGTATGACCTTGAAAAAAGGGTAAATGGATCAAAAAACCTTGATCTAATGCTTGGACATTAGAGGCCATATTTTCAAAAGACTGGGTTGGGATATGAAGAAGAATTAGATGCGAAAAGAAAACCAACTCTGGCTAAGAAGGTAATGAACAAGGCTTCTTGTACTTTTTGTTTTAAGAAGGGACATCCAGCTGATAAATGCTTCATGAGAAAAAAGTGTGTCAAAAAGGTTAGAAAACCCTTTTCTCAAAATACTAATACAAGAGGATCCAAGAAAGTCTGGGTACCTAAATTAAAAACTGTGTTTGTTGCAGGTATGCTTGAGAACCCATGTGGCACTTGACATCAAGTTGTATATGGATAGTGGCTACTCTAGGCACATGTCCGGATCCAAAAAGTGGTTCAAAAATCTGCAGCCTAAGAATTCTAGATCAATAAGATTTGCTGATGGAGGTAAGGCTGTGGTCATAAGCATAGAAAATATTGATAAGGATGATTCTTACCAAATTTCTGATTATTATTTGTTCATGGTCTGGCTCACAACTTATTAAGTATTATCCAGTTCTGCGACCAAGGTTTTAATGTTATTTTTAATGCTCATACTTGCAAAATAATTAGTCTCACTTCAAGACAAGTAATTCTATCGGGTAAGAGGCATGACAACATATATATGTTATTCTTGGATGATCTGAGAGATCAAGATGTAAAATGTCTCACATCCTTCATGGATGATAAGCAGTTATGGCATAAAAGCTTGGACATACTCATATAAAGCTTATTTTTGAACTCTCTCAGAAAGTGCTTGTTAAAGGCTTACCAAAGATCAGATTTTACATGGACTCAACTTGTGCTTCTATAAGAAAAGTAAGCAAACTAAATTTTTTTTTTCCATAATAAGCATATGGTTTCAACCACTAAACCACTTGAACTTTTACACATGGATCTCTTTGGGCCAATAAGATTGCTAGTCTTGCTGGAAAGAGATATTGTCTTGTTATAGTAGATGACTACTCAATATTTTCATGGGCTATCTTCCTTGCATCTAAGGATGAGATGGTTGAAAAATTAAAAGATTTTGCAAAACATATCTGTACTGAAAAAGATTCCCAAATCATCTCTATAAGACCTGATCATGGAGGAAAATTTGAGAATCATATTTTCAAAGAGTTTTGTGAACATACTTGACAACAAATAAGAACATAAACATCCTAACTCATAAACATGGAGGGAAAAGGAGAGAAAAACAAAACATAAACCATGAATACTCCTTACCTTAAAGTTTGCAAGAGGTAAGAATGGAAGAGGATGAGGGTGAAAGGTGGAAGGGAGGTTAGGAGAGTGTTAGGGTTTGAAATACTAGGGTAAAATGCATAGGGGGTTTAAATAAGGTTCAGATGTCGAGGGCGCCACTATAGTAGTCTAGGTTTATAGAGGATTCACACCAGGACATGCTCACACATGACTGTCATAACAGTATTGTGAACACCATATTTTATCCAGACATTTTTTTCTATATACGAAAAAATAATAAAAAAACAAAAAATCAAATCTTTTTCCTTTTTGTTAGCATTTTCTATAAAAAGTGATATTGTTTTTAAATTAGCATGCATCGATCAAATCTTTTTTTAATTACTGTAAGTAGTAAAACACATGAGAAGGGGAGTTGAATCATGTTCTTCGCTTTCAAACTAAAAAAGATTTCAAAAAAAAATCTTATCAAGTATAAAACTTGTAGTGCAGTGGAAATAAGCAACGTTAGAAGGTTCAGAAAGAGTATTTTCTGAACTACGTAAATAACAAAAAGGTAAGACAGTTTTTCAGCTATAAACTTGAACAATATACAAATACAGAAGTAAAGGAAGATGAAAAAGGTGAAGAATAAAGTACAAGAGGATTTATACTAGTTCGGCCAAACTTGCCTATATTCAGTTCTCAACAACTATTGAGTTTCACTGAAATCTTTCTCCAACTAAGAAAGAACAAAGATAGCCTTTACAGTAGCCTTTACAAGCTATGTTTTGTGACCAGTAGACAACCCCTACTGTCACACACCAAGTAGTTCTTTATTAGCCTCTTCAGGCTGAACCGATTAATCTTCAACTAGCTTCTCCAAGCTAAACCCATTACCAGTAAAACTCAATTACTGTCACATTGCAAGTAGTATTTAATAAGCCTCTTCAAGCTATCTCATACTGATCACTACTGGATCAAGGTTACAAAGGTAATAAGTTTGGGTTGCCACTCAAACTAACTAACACTCAAGATTTCTTTGAATATACAATGAAAAGATCTTAATAATCTTGAATAACTCCTTTCAAAAATTCCTCCTCAGAAGAATGTATGGTCAATGAAGTGTAGAAAGAAGATTTTGTACAAAGAAAAAGATTTACGGATAGTGAAAACTTTTACAAAAAGATGAAGAGAAAACTTGACAGCGTTTTTGCTCTTTTGCTCAGTGTGAGTTCTTTTCTTTGAAGAGCATTGCATCTCTATTTATAGAGATCTTCCTTTAAATCGTTGCCTTTAGTCATATCTTCTAGGGACACGTGTTGATCATCCATTTGTGTCTTGGAAAGATAATCTAAGAGAGTAGTCTTGTCTTCTTGTTAGATACTTTGCAAAAGCCATTGCGAAGAAGGGAGATTTTTGATGTTCACCAGAAACTTCTTTATACTTTCTGATCTTATGGTTTCTGAACATTTTTCTTCTAGAACATATGGACAGTTGACCTTTGAAGGCAAAAGAGATGATTTACCAGTTCTGACACTAGGATTTGACTTTTCCATAAGCAAACTTGAATTTTGAAATTCAAATTTTCCCTCCTTCTATGCGATGTAGATTTCACTGTTTTGATACGAGAGCTTTCTGAACCATAATAGCATTTTATTTGTTAATAATGAGTCTTTACTGCTTCAATCATTATTCATTTATCATACAAATTTTATGAAAGTAATGATTAAGGGTGGTGTAACATCTGGTCTTTAGATAATGCTTGATTCCTTCATGTAAGCGTACTTTTTGATATCCAGTGTTACTTTCTAAAGTCTCTTTCCTTGGTTTCTTGAAGCGCTGAAGTCTTCTTCAATCGTTTGGCTTTCAATGCTTAGATAATGATATAATTTCACTTCTATAACAATTCAAATCTCATAAAATGAGATTAACATGCTTACACATGTATAGTGAAGTACATATTCTCATTTGAGTAAGCCTTACTCTTGCTAAACGATAGGACCTTTTATACTCTTACAAGAAACTCAAAGAGATACATCAATTGTTCTTCAAAGCATTTTCTTTGAATTGGCTTTATTGTCATTCAAAACATATCAATGCAAATGATAGGGTTCTAAAGCTAACTATTACTTCAATCTATATCTCTTTTTATATCTCAATCAGATTTTTTTTTAATTGTAATCAAATCGCATTTGCACCAATCAGCATTAATCAAAATCGTTTCATAATCCTTGTATTAATTCTTATTTTGTGTACAAATAGAGGCAGTCAAGGACTGATACAATCATATACAAAGAGCCCCAAAGACGCATCACCATTATCTACATAACCTATAAAACAACCAAGTTAACCTCACCCTCAACCCCTACATTATTACCATTATCCTCCTCCTTGAGCCACCTATTAAAACCCACCACAATCATTACCAAGAACACTATCACAACACCATCATCACTAGATCCACCATTACCATCCAAAATCACAAGACCCAAAAAACATCTTAACCTGTAAAAAATAAAATAAAAAACCAGAAATTCCTTTGCAAACACAGCCCCACTACTATGACCACCACCACGTTCTACCTAAACATCACCGCGAAGCTCTGCCTGAAAACCCAGCACTACTGCGAAGCTTAGCATGAGAAACTCGAGCCCCGTTGTCCTCCATCATTAGCAAGCCACCCTCCATCATGAAACCCAGTAGCAGTTGCGAAACTGATCTACAAATGTCAGAGCTTCCCCATGAATAGTGCCCCGTACTGACTCATACTCACGCCTCCACCCTAGACTGTCGGGGAATACTGCAAGGCCTGCTGCCTCCTTTTCCTCATCTATGCCACCACCGCCACCATACCCATTTCTCCTTAGTTGTGTTTTGTGTTGTAACACAGACTAAGGGTAACCAAAGCTTGTTAGGTCAAAAGCTTGGTCTAAGTCCTTTTTTTTTGGTGTCTTAGAGCTTTGGGCCTTTTAGTTTTGTGGGTTATTATTGTTTTCTTTTTTTGGTTTTGTTTTTTTAGGGGGTCTAGTCTTGGGTCTTTTTGTTTTCGACTGTTTGTATGTTTTTGGGGCTCATGTTTTTCTGTCTTAGTGAGTTTTCCCTTAAAAAGATGTCTCAAAAAAATTAAAAATAGAAAATAAAGGAAAAAGAAAATATTTCTTTTTTATCCATGCAACAATCAACAGTTATGACTGAGAAGCCGGTGCTTCCTTCATCACTGTTATATTATAAGGGTTTACTGAGTAGCCAAGTGTTGCATTGAATCGTATGCAAAACGGATATTTCACTTCTGAATCATCTTTTTAATTAAAAGTCTTTTCACAAATAAAATGAATCAACACACTTTTTTTTCTTTTTTCCATAATTAAAATCTATCAACACACAATCATTTTCTACAGAAACGATATAACTTTAAGTTCCTCATTGCACTAGAGGATACATCGGTGTAGCCAACAACTATCATGCCAAAATCATTTTTCATAAAAATTGTTCTTTGATTTTTGTTTTAATTTTTTCTTTTATCTCCTTTTGTAAATATATAATTGTTATAATTTTTAAGGAAACATAAATATTTTTAATTGATTTTCATAATGAGCTTTAGGGTAATAGCATTTACGGATGTATTAGGGATGCAGTGGAATTAAGTTTCCACCCTTCCCTAATCGTAATCAGACTCTCGAACCTCAAGTTTCTTTCAAAGACTAGTTTTTATCAAATCAAAGGTTTTCTAATTTTAGCCATAATTTAAATTGGTAGCGACTTCATTTTTTAAAATTGGTTGTCATTTTTCATCACAGAGTCCTCTGTGGACATTATGACAAGTCTATGACTGCTATAGTAGTCTCCACTGATAGAGACTCCATGGGTTAGATAGCCTAGCCGCTATAACGGTCCATAACCACCATAGCAGTCTCCTGCGAATATACCACCACTATAGTGGTCTATGACTATTATAGCGGTCACCCTTAGAGCAAAAATAGTGCATTTGCACTACCCACTGCTATAGCAGTCCCTAACCATTATAGCAGTCATGAAAATGTAGGTTCTGCATTTTTGGAGTTTTTCATGCATCCAAAGCCTTCCTAAAAACACGAGTAGGCACCGAGGGACCCTAAGGCCGTACTAAACTTGTCTAAAAACACGTGGACTTGAGGTCATACTACTCTAGTTAATGATACCATTTGTCACGTCTGCCAACTCTACCTCTAAGGGCAACCTTTTCCAATTAAGGCAACAAAAAGATGTAGGTGGAAATGTACACGAGAAAGGGAATTGAATCGAGCATTGCTTCTTTTCACATTTTCTAAAACATCTGAAAATAAGTACTATCAAATGTAAAATTTGTAGCGTAGTGGAAACACAGTTATTAGCTTCAGAAAGTAGATTTTTGAAACTTGTTAAATAAAACGTTCATTGTTAAAAGAAATAACAGAATGGCGAGAAAGATATGACAACATATGAATAATAAAAAACACAGCAGATAAAAATGAATGACATCAGAGAGAGAGAAAAAAGACACAAAGGTTTTTATACTGGTTCGACCAAACTGCCTACATCCAGTACTCAACAACTGTTAAGGTTCCATTCAAAATAGCTTTCTCAACCTGAAAAAGTAAACTAAATAGTCTTTACATTAGTTTTTCTAAGCTCTCACTTGTGCCAGCAGACAAACTCAGAAACTATCACAAGTTGAGTATTCCTTTTACCAGCCTCTCCAGGCTAAACCGAATAGTATTGTACTAGCCTCTTCAAGCTCACATGAGTAGTATTGTAGTACCCTCTCCAAGCCAACCCGTGATCAATAGCAACTTCTATTGTCACATTGAAAGTAGCCTTGACACTGGCCTCTCCAAGCCCAAACCATGACCAGTAGCAACCTCTACTATCGCGTTAAAAGTAGTCTTTAACTTGTCTCTCTAAGCTAAACCATGAGCCGTAGCAACCTCTACTGTCACATTGCAAGTAGATTTACAGTAGCCTCTCCAAGCTATATCACAGCAATCACTACCAGATCGAGGACACAAAGGTTAAGTGTTTGGGTTGCCACTCAAACTAACTTACACTCAAGTTTCCTTAACATAAACATGAAAAGTTCCTGGGAAAATTTGAATGACTTTCTTCTATCACTTCATAGGAAGAGCATAAATCTAATTAAGAATGTAAAAGGAAGATTTTCTTACACTTCAAGGATAAAACAAAAAAAGCTAATTACATAATATATATGGAATACTCCAGGAAGTGGGAAGAGATTTTTGTAGAGTTTCCTCTCTTGAATCCTCAAATCTCTCATTGGCATTTAAGCACAACATCTCCATTTATAGTGGTTTTTATTTGTGACCATTGCCCTTGATCAGTTCTTCAAGTAACACGTGTTGATCATCAGTTATGTCTTGAAAGAAACAGCTAGAAGAGAGTTTGACAGATCTGTCACATCGATTGCAGAAGTCATTGTAATGTTGAGTTTTCTGATCTTCCTTCAGAAATTATTTTTCTACTTTCTAAACATGCTTTTTCAATTCTTCTTTCATAAAACACGGATGGTTGATGAATCAGGTAGAAAAGATGATGTACCAGTCTAAAATTGGGTTTGACTTGAGTATTTGAAATTTAAAATTCAAATTTCCCTCATTTTCCTATAGCATTCTGTGCTGTACTCACAGGTGAGCTTTCTGATGTACGCAATCAGTTCCTTGAAGAATTCTTCACTTTCTGATCTTTAATCCTTTTTCTTTGCTGATAATTTCTTTGCGATTATGATGATTGAAGATTAAGTAACACGTTACTCTTGGACATAAGTTGATTCCTTCATTTGAGTGTACTTTTTGATGCCCTGTGCTACTTTCTAAAGTCTTTGAACTGGTTTCTTTAAAGCATTAAAATCCTCTTCTTATCATTAGCTATCAAAAGCTTGAATAAGGATCTAATTTCACTTCTATTTCATTTTAGATCTCGTAATATGAGATAGACATGTTTAAACATGCATTGTGAAATATATTCTTATTTGAGTAAGCCTTGCTCTTACTAAATAATAGAAACTTGTTATAATCTTACAAGAAACTTAATAGAGACATCAGTCATTCTTCAAAGCATTTTTTTTTAAATCGACTTTATTGTCATTCAAAACAAATAAGCACAAAAGGTTCTGGAGCTAACAAAGGACACTTATCTCGACACTTACACTGGGCAGCTCCAACTTTAAGAGTAGCCTTTTCCATAGTGCAAGTCCTAGGTGGATAGCTATGCTTTGCCATCTTGTGCGTGCGTGAGCACTTGAGGATAGGGGCGTTAAGCATTATCTTATTTGCTTGCTCTTATTATCTCTCTTTTGTATTTAGCATAGACTGATGTTGTAGGGACTTACAGTCCTCGATTTCTAAATTTCCTTACTCTCTATGTGAGCATCATGCATGGGAATCAAAACTGACCCATTCATACACATAGATAATATGAATAGCAAACATGGCATTCATAAGCATCATTCTTAACTAGCATGTTTCAACAATCAAGGTCATGCTCATCAACCATATGCCTATACTCTTAGCATTCCTAAGTCCAACACATTGAACACATCATATAGATATTCACCAATCATGTTAAACATTCCTTTTTGACAAAAATCATTTCAAACAAGCTCATTGAAAATGTGATCTTGGACAAGAAAGTTACTTCATGAGATAAGTTGACATTCCATATGCATTTCTAACAAGAAGTCTATTAAAACTCAAAGGATAAACTATCACATAAATCAATCAAACAAGCATAGCATGCTCTAGGATTTCTTAAATATTTTATCACAATAATATGAACTATCAATTCCTCTTGAACTAACTCTTCTTGCCTCTAAACTTCCTAATCCTTAATCAAATTCCTTTAGTGAATAGACATGCCTCAAGACATCAAATCATGTTCACATATCCTACAAGTACATGAAATAATGGCAACAGGTTGCAAACCTAGGTAGAGTCAACGTGCAAGCAAGCTCTAGCTCAAAACTTTCATTTCTATGGCTAAAGGAAATCATTAGTCAAGCGTGCATAATAGTCAAATAACGTATTATACTTCCAATCACCCTATTAGGTAAATCAGAACATGTTCCTAATCATGCTACTAGGTTGTAGCTTCAACAAGGCATATCTCAATCTAAGCCTTATTCATACAATTCCTACACATAGGTTAGAAAAACAACATATATTCTTTACATAGGGGTTCATAAACCTTATCAAATGAGTTTATCACTTAAAACTTAAAACTAATCGCTTAAAAGCCAATTTAATAATACATTTATACTGCCTAAAGGAATTATCATGAAGCATATAGTCTCATGTTACATGTTGCATCGCTTCAAGTAACACCTTAGCATACCTTCACACCAGAAAAAGATCCCAACAAGAAAAGTATACCACATCAAACATCTAAGTTTCAAATCAAGTAAATCATTTAGGTAAGGAGCTAAACCGTTTGGGGGCAAAAAACATTTAAGTACTTCAAGTTCTCATACGTAAAATGGATTTTAATACTACATTTTCAAGGAAAGTCAATCATGGTAATGCAACATAGAAAAGGGGTTAAAACTTCATTCTAACACTTAACATTCGTGTAAATAAACCGAGCTATCATACCAAACTTATGTCATGAATGTTGATAAAACTCATTTGAGAAATCTCTTCATCTAGAATCTTGGATAACACCTACAAGAACCTCAAGTATTCTTTTAATCCTTTTTGAATGTACAAACATAGTCCTCAACTCATATGTCAATCTCATAAAACACACCAAAAAAATAGAGTTGAGGTAACCTTGAAACCAATAAACACGAATTTCTCAAGATCATGAATGCATTAAGTAACCTATTGCACTTGTCACTCAAAAAAAATTGCAAATAAGAATTTTCATATGTGAAATCATGGATGTGTTATCTATGCACTTCAAATTAATCAAAACTAACAAGTTTATGAGAACTCTTATAAGAGAACATAGGAATTGAATGCCAAGTCCTTGAAAATCATATAGTACATACATACTCTTTAGTTTCATTCTTAGCCTATGAGGTTTAATGCTAGTATCTTACATGTTCATTTCGATTTGATAAAAGCTTACAATAATTTATTCATGTTATAACTTGTAGCACTTTAATATCATGTATATAACTAGGAGAGAAGGGGACAAGAGGGTAGATAAAAGCATTCCAATGTAATCAACATGCACAACGACTCATAATCGATCTTCAAAACTCATTCACCAATTTATGTCATGTTGTTAACCTATTCGACATGGATACTACACTCATATCATGCAAAAGCACAATTCCAAACATAAATTGTAAAATAACGCATTTTTAGAAACATGACATGCATGAGGTTCATGGCCTCAAAGATTACTTAAAATAATTAAACACATAAGAAACCAATCATTATTCCTACAGGATGCCTACATGTAGGATTCGTGGTTCCATCATGATTCTACCTACTAATTCTGGGTTACTAGCATAAAAATCCCTTTTAGCTAGGATGGTTGCACCATTCTTAATTGCGAGATGAAGGGGTTATGCTAGGGCGTCAGATCGCGTTAGCACCTAATTCACGACTCTCTAAAGGTGTGGGTAATCCTTCTTCTTTTGCCCTTTCTGACCACATTCGTAGCATGTGAATATGCCCGGTAGGCACTAGCCTCCATGGCATTTTCTGCATGTTTGACAGATGTGACAAATTGGTTCACACTGAAGTTTTCATTCTTGCTGGTTATTTCCTTCATTCTAAGGTTGGGCAATGGTAGGACATATTGAAAAGGGCCCTAAGGGGGTGGCCTTAACTGACAGTGTCCATTGTTGACCTCATCCAAGGCTAGTCATGCCTGGCCATGCTCCTTTTTAATGCACTCCAGCTCAGATATGCTCACTAACTACCTCTACCAAGTTCAAAATAGCTTGCTCAAGGTGCCAAATGCAACTAGTGTTTGTGGATGGAAAAGTGCACGAGAAAGAGGGTTGAATCGTGCTTACTTCATTTTACTTTTCTGAAACATTTAAATCAAATACTATCAAGTATGAAATTTGTAGAATAGCAAAAACTCAGTTAATAGTTTCAGAAAGTAGATTTCTAAAGTATAAAATGAATAATAGAACAACAACAAAAATATTATATCAGCATATGATAAAAATTAATGTGTAACTGTGAAATATAAAGGAGATCAAAAAGAGAAAGATGAGACACAAATATTTTTACACTGGTTTGGCCAAAACTGCCTACATCCAGTACTCAATAAATGTTAAGGTTTCACTTAAAAACATTTTTCTCAACCTAATAAAGAACAAATGGATAGCCTTTACGAGAGTCTTCCCAAGCTCTCATTTGTGAAACAACCCCTGCTAACACAATTGAGTAGCTACTCACCAACCTTTCCAAGCTGAACCAAGTAGTTCTTCCTAACCTCTCCAAGCTAAACCGTGACCAGTAAACCACCTATTATTGACACGTTGAAAGTAGTCATTAACCAGCTTCTCCAAGCTGTGATAAGCAAGAAAACCTCACTATCGTGTTGCAAGTAATTTTACATTAATCTCTCCAAGCTATCTCACAGCACTCACTATCAGATTGAGGATACAAAGGTTTTCTATTTGCATTGCCATTCAAACTAACCTATACTCGAGTTTTCTTAACATATACATGAAAAGATCCTGGGAAAACTTAAATGACTTCCTTCTATCATTTCTTCCTAGGAAGAACATAAATCTATTTAAGAACGTAGACAGAAGATCTTTACAAGTAAAGAATCTGATTACATTATGATATGAACCTTACTGGAAGAGAGGAGAGATTTTTATTGAGTTTTATATTTATGTGCAGTGTCTCTCTCTACTTCATTTGAGCACAGCATCTCTATTTAAAGAAGGACTTCCTTGTAACCATTGCGTTTGATTAGTTCTTCCTGGACACATGTTGATCATCTATTTTTGTCTTGGAAAGAAAGTTTGTAAGTGTAACCTGTTTGTCTATTAGATCAATTTTCAGAAGCCGTTGTGGAATAGACATTTCTGATATCCTTCAGAAATCACTCTTACTTTCTGAACCATGGTTTCTGAATTTTTTCTTCTAAGACTTAGGATAGTTGACTTCAAAGGCAAAAGAAATGATTGGCCAGTTTTAACACTGGGATTTGACTCTTTCAAATTCAAATTTAAATTTCCCTCCATTTCTAGTAACACTCAGCACTCCACAGTAAAGTGAGCTAACGTGCTGTAACAGATCCTTGATTATTTCTTTACTTTATGATCTTCAATCCAAGCTTTATGATGATGACTGATTTGCAATTGTGCTGATTGAAGTAGTGTAATATCTGGTCTTCAGAGATTTCTTGATATCTTCATTGTAAGCATATTTTCTGATGTCCAGTGCTACTCTCTGAAGTCTCAAGACTTGGTTTCTTATAGTGTTCATATCTTCTTCAAATCATTAGCTATCTATCGCTTGAATTAGGATATAATTTCACTTTCTTTTCAGTTCATATCTCACAATATGTGATAAACATGTTTACATATGCAGAGTGAAATATATTCTCGTTTGAGTAAGCCTTGCTCTTGCTAAATGATAGAAACCTGTTATAATCTTACAAGAAACTCAAGAAAACTATTAGTCATTCTTCAAAACATTTTCTTTAAATTGGCTTTATTATCATTCAAAACTAATTAGCACATTTTGACAGGGTTCTGGAGCTAACAATCTCCCCTTTTTTATGGTGATAAACCAATTTGAAGAAAATATTTTGAAGAGATATTGAAAGAAATATTACTAAATTATAAGCATGATAGTTCATATTCTTTCAACCTTATCGCTGAAAGTGATTTTCAAGAAGTCCTTTTCCTTAAGGCATGATACAGATCTTATAAAAACATTTTTAGCCTTAAGAGACTTAAATCATAGTTGTTGTTGTTTTACTTGAAGCTCTGATTGGGCTTAGCGTACTTTCTGAAGTGAATAAGAGCAGCATGTTTAAGAAGGAAAACATTTAAGCCTAGATTACACAAACAACTTGATCTTTGGTCATAAAAGAAACTTTCTAAAGATATACGTGCTTGGAAAACTTAACAAGAAATGCTTGTGATATTTTATCTTGATTAAATTAATTTTCAACACTTCTTTATCCAAAAGAATTTTTCAAAGGAATGCTCAAGAATATATGATAAGCATATCAAAGCATATTTTATCACTGATGCTTATGTAGTTTCTGATGCTCAGAGAAACCTTAAAAAGATAATATCAACATATTGCTATGCGAGACTTATAAAGCTCATTAGGGATCAGTCCCAAAATTAGCAAGGATGAGCTTTTTATTTTGAGCTGTGAAACTTTTTTCCTAAGTATCAGAGCATGGAAGGTCATCTGCAAAACAAAACATGAGTTTGCCCACTAATACATTTTTGAAGCATAAAAACACGTTAAGCACATCATACACATTGAGGCTCAGCAGATTAATACGAGTATCAGAGCAATAACAACTTGTGCTCTTAAGATATTTTCCTGAGCTAAACATAAGAAAACATGTAAGCTAAGTATCCCAATATGCTGAAGATTAAACAAGACAACTCATATGCATAAGAGATAAGAAGAGGACATTTCACAGAAAGATATGTGATTAACTAAGTATAAAAGGAGCATCAATATGAATCAAAGCTTAAAAAATCATATACATACATATATATATATATATATATATATATATATACATATATATATATATATACATATATCAGAGTTAAAGGAAATAGAGCATTCAACATGAATGACATATATGCATCATAAAAGATCATGATATATATGAGCAGAGAAAGAAAGACGATTTATAGAAAAGCATAAAAGCTAAATGTCAGGGATATACAAAAACATATAGAATATTAAAAGAAAAAAATGCATGCTAAAGACAAATAATCTCTAAGCTCCTCCTTAGCATAAGCTTCCCCTGACACATGATTTTCTTCAATGCTTTTCTTTTCCCTCTTTTGGCATCATTAAAAAGAGTTGTACCTAGAAATAGATGCTGTAGAAATTGAAAAGTCTAAAGCTACAAATCTTCCAGTTGTCTAATGTGGAGGCCATGCTCTACAATGGTCGCCTTAAATCTATCATGTCTGGAGGATATCTCCCTTAGATTCCACAGGATAATCTGATAGCTTGCTGAAGACTCAGTTGAGGATGGAGGCGGTAGATTAATGGGTGCAAGAGCAACTCTGGTAGATGGTTCAGGAATGTTTAAGGGTACAATCACCCCTAATATAGGTGATTCGGCCTGAGTGTCACCTTGTGCAGTAGTTGGAGTTAGAGAAGATGGTGCATGACTATTTGCAAATGTGATAGTAGTAGAAGCAGAGGCAGAATGAGCAAAGGTAGGCTCAGGGATAGCAACAACAATATCAAGTATTTGAGCTAAGGAAGGAGCAGTAATTTCTTGAGCAGGACCAGTAGCTTCTTGTACTAAAAATTTTTCAGCTTCAGATGTCTTGACCCTTTCTTCCGCCACAGGGGTAATATGGATGAAAGAAGGAGGTTGAGGCACCATTAGAATGATTGCTAACTATGGTGTTGATGCTTCCTCCTCAAGCTCTTCTACAATTGGTTCTAAGTTGGAGAAGACCTCATTAACAATGAAGTTTAAGCCATCCATACCTTTTTCTTCAGATTGTGGATTTGGATTCTTAGAGTTTGACATGATGTCCAACACTTGACTTACGGTCATAAAATCCTCAGAATCATCAAAGACCATTTCATCAAGAGTAATAGGTGCGGGAAAAGAGGTATACCCAAATTGTTGAGATATGGGTTTTGAAGACTACTCTTCATTAACTACAAAGAGTTCAGGAACAACATTGATTTTTCTACTACTCGAGCCCTGAATTCCCTTAGCCTTTTCCAGTTTCCTAGCTTTTTCAAGTCTCCTTTTCTCTTTGAGGATCCATTGCTCCTTGAAGATGAGGTCAGCTTCTTCTTCATCATTAGAGGGCTTGGGCTCCTTTGCTATAGTTGTAGTATGCTCTGCTTCACTCATATCTTTTAGGATGAGTGCAGCTCTTGGAATCCCTTTTGGGAAGGACCGATGCTTCTCTTCTTGAATTTTCCTTTGGATGGGAAGCTTGTCAGGTCTGCCTTGAGGGAGGTCATCTTCTGATGTATCCATCTCACTTTCAAAGGGCTTTTGACTTCTTGTGAGCTTTTGCCTTTTAGTTGACTTTTCCTTGCCTTTCTGAAAGAAGTTGGACAGAGCCTCTTCAGACTCTTTTTCTTTAGATGTTTGCTCAGCTTCTTCTGAACTCTCTAAGCTGCTTTTAGAAAGGACAAACATCTTCTTAGATTTTCTTCTCTTTTGTTCTTCTATTTTCTTCTATCCCTTTCAACCTCCTTCTTTGCCTTAGTCTTATCAATCAGAAAACTTTTCTGGAGCTTATTTTCACAAGAAGAGACTGAGTTTTCTTCTTTGTCCTGAAAGAGTTATTGGTGTAGTCGATACCAGCAGCATATTCAAACCATTCTTCCATCAGAGGGTATCGAGAGTGTTGGAAAATCTTTGTCAACAGCATCCCATAGGGAACTCTTATAGTCCTTTTTTTTTCTTTGTAATGGCACTAAGCATGTAGTCTATCATCATCTTAGGCAGATTATCTTTTCATTTGGTCATCAAATAGAAAAATAGCATACAATCCATTCCTAATAAAACATATGTACTTCTTCACCTAGGAAGAACAGCAAACTGAACCATAGTAAACACTTTCCTTACCCTAGAACTAAGCAAGGCAGTAGTAATATTACCAAGTTTGTGTTTTGTTGAATCGGTAAGGCATTTAGAAACTTCTTCAGCACTCATGCCAAGAAACTTGAACCATTCTTCACTAGCTAAACAATTAACTCCAACAGTAAGAGCCCTAACCATAGTCTCTAAGTTAGATAGCCCTATTTCCACAAATGTATCACTAATGGTGGCTAAGAGGGTGGTTTGGTTCTTTGCCTCTAGAAAATAGTAGAAACCAGTGACCATTCTTGGAAAATTCCTATCAGAAATGTCCAAAAAGTGTTCCCATCCTTTGAAAGTAAACACCTCCTTAAGTATCTGAACTTGATTTAATAAGGAGTTGTTTAGCCTTTTCTAGGTGCTATAGTTCTGCGAGAAAATTCTTCATCATAAATCTCTTGCATATGAGGTTCATTGAACATAATGAAAGGTCCTTGTTTTGATGAAGATACATATGTTTCTCTTCCTTCAACCATTAGTGATTATAAAAAGATAGGACTTGGAAATGACAGAAGGTAAGAACGAGTTAGGGTTAGTGAAAAAGGAGAGTAGATTGTTGTTGCAGAGATGAAAGCTTGAGAAAAGATGTTTACAGTTACAAAAAGGAGGAATAAAAAAAGAGTAACCGGTTGAGATAGCATGTTAGGGAATATGAAGGTAAAGGTAAGGGTGAGAAGTAGAGGTTTTTAAGTGATGGGACATGTCTGACTGAAGGTGAGATGATGTGGGAGAGAGAAATACAAAAGAGTGGAAATTATCTCACCTTTTCATCCTTCTTTCAGAAAGAGAGTTTTCTGACTTTTGAAGTCACTTTCTGAAGGAGTTACTTTCTGAATCTCACTGTTTACTTTCTGATGCACTGAAGAATCTTTGTAAACTCATTACAAGTTTATTTTCCTGTGCTTGGATTCTATGCTCCTATATATCCTTTATTTTCTAACCCTCATTTCTTCTTTCTGACTAACCCGTCTTTTTTATGATCAAACCTTCTTCATTCTAATCTTGCAAACTACGCTTCTGATACAGTATCCTGACTTTTTGATGTTCTGACCAACCAGCTAATCATGTAGACTAAACTTCTATTGTCTTTGCAGACTAACATACTATATCTTTGCGAAAATACTCTTTATGATGACTTCTGATTGCTTTGTTAGGTCTTGAAATGGAAGTTATGAAGAGAGAATACCCAGAGTTATTTTATGCATGAATGGTTATGTAGATGTGAAAACTTTTAACTTTTTCGAAAAACAAAAAAGTATACAAGAGATTTTTAGCAACAGATGAATATATCTGACACAAGGTCTTTAGTATTCACATCTATTTACTCAACATCTCTGTTTTGAACAAGAAAACAAATAAAAGGGTTTTCCAACACGAGCTTGGATTTAGACTATAGAAAAGATTCTTGATAAGACAAATAACACTACTATTATCTCAGAAGATAGGTAAAATGAAATACTTCAAGATATAGGCTTTCAGCTTGATCCTCATCCACAGCATCTGGGTGCAACAGATTGCAGCATTCTTTGTGCTTTTTCTTTCAGCCATTTCTCTGGAGATGTTAGCATCAACAAGTAGTATTCTCGTGCAAAGACTTCATCATAATCTGTTTTCTATTAATGGGTATAACCTTGTGTAGCTATGCTTGCCCTAATGATGTCAGCTTTATCTAGATGTCCTTGAGCATCTTGTCACGACCCAACTTGGGCACGTGACTGGCACATGCGGAATCCTCATTCCCACATAAGTCTCATGACCTCTGAGGTTCTCTATATGCGCATTTTAATATGAAACCGTTTACAAAACATCATTTAATCTCCAATAAACCATTGGTTCCATGAAAACACAATCATAGTCAAACTTTAACACAAATCTCTGAAGTAATAAAACCAATCATTTCCATTTCAAACTCTAAACATATCACTGAGGTTCAAAATACATGAGTTGCTCTCTGTACAAAATACACACGAAATCTATAATGATGTAGGTACAAAATAATCATGATAAAATAATGCTAATTAATCTTTATGGTCTGGGACCTTGCCCATCATATAACTGGAGCATTCTATCTCAAGCAAAAAGCAAAATAGAGTACTTCACACCGAGTGAAGCTCACCAACTGATAAATTTCTACTACAGGGTGGAGGTGGAAGAGAAGAACTCGCAGCGTCTACAACACCTATAACGGAGGAATGGAGAGAAGTGAGTTTCATCTAAAACTCAGTGAGCAAGTTCTCACCCATAACCTTCTCATGGGACAACCAACGAATAATAAGTAACTAACTATATAAAAATCATCAAAACTAGTTAATGCAATAATCTCTAAAATCATGTTCATAGGAATAACAATAGCTCTAAAATCAATCTTCTTTAGAAATTATAAATCCACAGTACACTACTAATTAGCACATAGGAATCTTTGATTACGCTCAATTCATGTGGCATAATAAATCTCTAGTTATGCATAACATAACAAAGTCTCTAATCTCTAAGGCACCTAACTAGATCCCGTTTCTGATTTCTTTAGCCCTGGTCCGACTTGGTATACTAAGGTTAACAGAATAACTACCATCAACTCACAGTCTATTTCTTTATAGCTACCGTTAAGTCTCTAATTCAATAATCATATTATTTTCTCTAAATCTCTTTTAGAATATTTCTCTAAGCACAAACTCTATAATTCATAATCAATTTACTCATAAAACTAACACAATAATTTTATGGAAACTACTAATCAAGTCACAATTATACTCTAGCTCTTTTGATAAAATCATCTATCAATAATGGTACCATGAGTTTACATTTAAACAAATATTTCATGCTCTAGTTGCAAATGGTCATTTTGATCATTATAACAAGCTAAATGCAGTTTCAAATCTGTTGAAATCTTTTCTAAACCATGCAATCAATAATAATTTTGATGAAATCAACTCTAATGACCAACATGAGGACCATAGGTTCTAAACCCACTCACCTGGTGAGGAGGGAGTGGTGACGTCAACTCCAACGGAGCTCCGGGAGGGTGGAATGGCACCAATGTCTACCATTGAAGCCACAAAACACAAGATTAGTCCCCAATAATCTCTAGATTACTCAAACATAACCCTAACAATATTGGGAGAGCACCCCCCCACTTAATAACAATGGAAACAAATAATACACCCAAACTCTAGGATACAAAGTAAGAAGGATGGAGACAACAAAACACATAAATCTCACCTTTGATCTCTTGAAGGACGAAGGATTGACGTGGATTTGTAGGAGAAAGGAGTGGGAGTTGAAGGGAGGTAGGGCTTGGTTTTAGGGTGAAATCCCAAAATGGGATGTTTAAAAGGGGTTGAGGGTCTCACTTACGTGAAACGATGCGTTTTGCACTGTCTGTGCATCCCTGACACCGCTATAACGGTGTATGACCGCTATAGCAATCTGCCTAGCCTGCGCTTCCTTAGCCGCTCCACTTACGACCGCTATAACAGTCCCTAGAGGACGAAAAACGCTACTGCCGCACTCATATGACTGCTATAGCGGTGACAATTCACCACATCAACTGCACTAATAGTCTTCCGGGCATCCCAGGGCTTTCCCGGTAACACGGGTAGGTCCTAGGGGACCCTGGGGCAAAATGGAACTTATCCGCTGCCACGTGTACACCGAGTATCACATACTCCACCGCTTAAAAAAGATTTGGTCCTCAAATCTAAAACATACCTTAAGGAGGGAAAAGGTGTGGATACTTGATCTTCATGGCTTCCTCGGCTTCTGTGTGGCTTCCTCGCCGAAGTGATTCCTCCAGATAACTTTTACTAAAGCCACTTACTTTGAGCGAATCTTCTTGATCTGTTGATCCACGATGGCAACCGGTTCTTCTTAATATGAAAAGCTCTTATCAACTTCAACCGCTTGTGGAGTGAGCATGTAAGATTCATCAGGCATATACTTTCTGAGCATGCTGACATGAAATACTGGGTGTATCTTTGATAAACTAGGAGGCAGTGCCAACTTGTAGGCCACTGCTCCAACTCTCTCTAGAATCTCAAACGGGTTGACATAGTGTAGATTCAACTTTCCTCGCTTACCAAACCTCACTACTCCCTTCATGGGAAATACCCATGATCACCCACAGCAAACTTTAGATCTCTATGCTGATTATCGACATAAGATTTCTGTCTAGACTGGGCTACCAACAGCCTTTCTCTGATCAGTTGGACCTTCTCTAACGTCTCTTGTACTAGATCTGGGTTTAAGGCTTTAGCCTCCCTAAGCTCAAACCACCCAACTGGAGATCTACAGTGCCATCTGGATGCTAGCTTGATAACTGTTGTTATACAAAAACTATATTAGTGGCATGTGGTCACACTAACTTCCACCGAAGTCTAGCATGCAAGCTCTGAGCATATCCTCTAAGGTTTGGATCGTTCTCTCTGATTTGCCATCTGTCTGTAGATGGAAAGTCATGGTCAAATCCACTCGATTCCCGAGAGCTTCTTGAAATGCTTTCCAGAATTGCGAAGTGAACTGAGACCCTCTATCTGATATGATCGACACCGGCATACCATGAAGCCGAACAACCTCATCTATGTAAAGTTGAGCATACTGAGCTATACTGAAATTGTCTTCACTGGTAGGAAGTGAGCAGACTTGGTCATTCTATCCACTATCACCCATATGGAGTCAAAACCTCTAGTGGTCCAAGGTAACCCAACTACAAATTCGATGGTTATCCTCTCCCACTTCCACTCTGGGATCTCTATCTGCTGTAGCAAGCTCACAGGCCTTTGGCGTTCAGCTTTAACCTATTAACACACCAAACATCATGCCACATAGTCACCAATGTCTTTCTTCATGCCTTCCTACCAGTATAGCTGTTTGAAATCTTGGTACATCTTCGCTGAACCAGGGTGGACGAAGTATGCTGCACCATGGGACTCTTCCATTACTCTCTTCTTCGGCTTATCCACGTCGGGAATGCAAAGATGGTCTCTAAAGTGCAACACACCCTCCGTATCCACCACAAACTCTAGGCTCTCTCTTCTGCATACATTCTCCACAAGCTTAACCAACTTGGGGTCTTCCCCCTCCCGTACTTTAATCTACTCCACTTGGGCTAACTAGGCCCTAATGTGAGCAAGAAAGGCTTCAGACTCATCAAGCCCAAACTGTACTCCCTCTGCTTCTAGCTTATGGATCTTTCCTATCAACGGTTGCCTCAAGGGTGCTATATGGGCCAAACTACCGATGGATTTTCTACTTAATGTTTCGGCTACTACATTAGCCTTGCTCGGATGATAAAATATGGTGCAGTCATAGTCTTTCAACAACTTTAACCATCTACACTGCCTGAGATTCAAATCCTTTTGCTGGAAGACATACTTCAAACTTTTGTGATCAGTGAAGATATCACAATCCTCCCCAAACAGATAGTGCCTCCAAATCATCAAGGCAAAAACTACCGTTGCCATCTCTAGATCATGCATCAAGTAGTTCTGTTCATGCCTCTTGAGTTGCCTAGATGCATAAGCCACTACTCGGCCATGCTGCATAACGACACTGCTGAACCCGACTCTAGAGGCATCACAGAACACCTAGAAACCTCCCGTACCTGAGAGCAACACAAGAACGAGAGCCGTGGTCAAACAGGTCTTAAGCCTCTGAAAAATTTCTTCACAAGCATCAGACCACTGAAACTTAACACCCTTCTGAGTCAACTTGGTTAACAGTACCGCTATCCTCGAGAAATCTTAACAAACCTCCGATAGTATCCCGCCAAACCTAGGAAACTACGGATCTCTGACACTAAAGATGGCCTCGGCCACTGTTGAACTACTTCAACTTTTTTTAGATCAACTAGGATACCATCCTTGGACACCACATGCCCAAGAAAAGCCACTTGATCTAGCTAAAACTCACACTTAGAGAATTTGGCATACAACTGGTTCTCCCTTAAGGTCTGCAAGAAAATTCTAAGGTGGTGCTCATGCTCTTCTTCGCTCCTAGAGTACACTAGAATGTTATCAAGACAATCACAAAGTGATCTAGGAACGGTCTAAAGACCCTATGCATTAGATCCATAAAAGCTGTGGGGGCATTGGTTAACCTAAAGGACATCACTAAGAATTAATAGTGTCCATAGCGTGTCCTTAAGGCCGTCTTAGGTATATCATCACCCTTGATCTTCAACTGGTGATAGCCCGACCTAAGGTCAAACTTAGAGAAACATCTAGCCCCTTGGAGCTGATCAAACAAGTCGTCAATGCATGGTAAGGGGTGCCGGTTATTGATTGTAACATTGTTCAAATGCCCGTAGTCTATGCACTTCCTCATAAACCCATCATTCTTCTTGACAAACAACACTAGAGCACCCCAAGGTGAGGTACTCGATCAGATGAACCCCTTATCTAGCATATCTTACAACTGATCCTTTAACCTCCTCAATTTCACGGGAGCCATCCGATACGGGGGAATAAAGATGGGCCTAACCTCAGGCTCAAGCTCTATCCTAAACTCTATCTCTCTCTCTGGTGGCATCCCAGGCAGCTCCTCCGGAAAAATATCCTGGAACTCACAAACCACCGACATCGACTCCAAGCTTGGCACTATTACATCCATGTTTCTAATTGAAGCCAGAAACCCATAACTTCCTCTATCCATGAGCCTTAAGGCACTAATGGCTGATATCAAGCTAATTGGAACCGAACAACTGGTACCCTTAAACTCTAGAAGCTCACCTCCAGGAACATCAAATTTCACAGACTTACTGTAACAGTCCACCACAGCGTGACATGGTGCTAGCCAATCCATGCCCAAGATGATGTCAAAATCTAACATATCTAACAAATGGAGGTTAGCGAGCGCTTCCATACCTCCAACCTTAACCTCACACTCTTTGTAAACCAATTGAATCAAAAGGGACTCCCTGAGGGTATCCCCACAAAAAACGGCTTCTCTATGGTGGAAACAGGCTTCTCGAATTGAGTAGCAAAGAACGGGGACACATATGAATATGTAGACTGGAATTAATCAACACAAAAGCCTCAAAGGAGAAAACTCTAATGATACCTGTCACAACTTCAGCTGAAGCTGCTACATCCTGGCATGTGAGAGCAAACAGACGGGGCTATCCCCAGCCACCCAAGCCTCTATCTCTGCTAGACAAACCTCTACCACCAGGGGCCCTGCTCACAGCACCTCTGCCAGCTGGAGTAGCTGGGCCACCCTGGGTCCCTGATTGAATCGAAGCAGTGGAGTTCGCCGACCCCTGGCTAGATGCTCCCTGTCCGAGTGAACACTCTGCACGTTTATGGCCCTGCTGGCCACACTCATAACAAGCAAAAGTGCCCATCATGCACTGCCCAGCATGTCTCCTCCCACAAGTCTGACATTGGTGGAAGCTCTGAACTGAACCTTGGCCACTGAACTGGCTACCACCTCTGTTCTGACTCTAGCAAGCAACAGGCCTAGTCGGGGCAGACTCTGAGAAGGTGTCCCTGCCCAACTAGGACCGCTGCTAGCCTTATTGGCCAAGCCTTCTACTTGACCTAGCTCCCCCCGAGAAGGAACCATGTGTCCTGGCCTTCTTGCTAGAATCTGTCGCGGTTCTCCTGTCTGCCAACCCAGCCTCTATCGTAATAGCTGAATCTACTATCTGTGCATAATCCATGGTACTGACATGTGGCTGGAGACTGATAAACATGCTCTGAGGCAGCCCCTAAACAAATCGCCTGACTCTCTCCGTCTCCAAAGTCAACATACCAGCAGCTGCCTAGGCCAGGTATGTAAACCTCTTCTCATACTCTGTAACTGACATGCCCGGCATTAGTCGGAGCCTCAGGAACTCCTCAACCATCTGAGCCCTACGGCTCTCTGAAAGATACCTCTTCAAGAACGCTCCTCAAAATTCCTCCCAGGAGGATGGCTCAGAGTCGCCACACCCCTGAAGGAACTCATCGTACTAGATACTAGCCTAGCCTTCCAGTTGGAAGCCAGCCAACTCTGCTGCCCTCTCTGAAAAGTAGTGGATAACTCTGATGATCTTCTCTACCCCTTGGAGGAACATCTGGGATCCTTCATCGTGAGACGTCCTTGAAAGGTGGGTGGATCCATCCTCCAGAAGCACTCTAAAGCTGAATCATTGAGGTCTCTAACTGGTGCCAATATCGAAGATGTCTGCAACGGTGGTGGCTGAACTGGAAGTGGCTAAGAGCTAGCCTCAGTCTACCTGGTCAGCACTCCTGTAAGGGCTGCCAAAGCCTGCTCTAGTGCCCTAAAATGGGCTTTTGAAACTAAAGATCTGCTACGATGATGGCGGCAGTGAAGAGAAGAAAAATGATGCAGAAGAGGCATACTGAATCTAAAAGAACATGAATACAAGAGATGAGACACAAGTCTTGGAAAAAGGACAAGACCCTAGCTCTGAACTTAGACATGATTGACCACTCTAAAGGCCTCAAGTAACGCTTCGTTAATGCAAATGGGCACGCTTCCATTTACAAAATGCAGTGCTACATGTGGACACTTGCTCCAGTGACATGCAGGGAAACCTAGGGCTCTGATACACTTTATCGCGACCCGACTTGGGCACATGAACGGCACGTGGGGAATCCTCATTCCCACGTAAGCCTCGTGACCTCTGAGGTTCTCTATATGCATATTTTAATATGAAACTATTTACAAAACATCATTTAATCTCTAATAAACCATTGGATCCATGAAAACACAATCATAATCGAGTTTTAACACAAATCTCTAAAGCAATAAAACCAATCATTTCCATTTCAAACTCTAAACATATCACTGAGGTTCGAAATACATGAGTTGCTCTCTGTACAAAATACACACGAAATGTATAATGATGTAGGTACAAAATAATCATGATAAAACAATGCTAATCAATCTCTATGGTATGAGACCCTGACCATCATGTAACCAAAGCACTCTATCTCAAGCAAAAAGCAAAACAGAGCACTTCACATCGAGTGAAGCTCACCAACCGATAAATTTCAACTGTGGGGGTGGAGGTGGAAGAGAAGAACCCGTGAATAATAAATTTCATGGGACAACCAACGAATAATAAGTAAATAATTATATAGAAATCATCAAAACTAGTTAATGCAATAATCTCTGAAATCATGTTCATAGGAATAACAATAGCTCTAAAATCGATCTTCTTTAGAAATCATAAATCCACAGTACACTACTAAAGAAACAAGAATCTTTGGTTACGCCCAATTCATGTGGCATAACAAATCTCTGGCTATGCATAGCATAACAAAGTCTCTAATCTCTAGGACACCTAACTACATGTCCCGTTTCTGATTTCTCTGGCCCTAGAGGCGATTTGGTATACTAAGGTTAACGGAATAAGTGCCATCAACTCATAGTTTGTTTCTCTATAACCACCGTCTAGTCTCTAATTCAATAATCATATTATTTTCTCTAAATCTCTTTTATAATATTTCTCTAATCACAAACTCTATAATTCATAATCAATTCACTCATAAAATTAACATAATAATTTTATGGAAACTTTTAACCAAGTCATAATTATACTCTAGCTTTTTTGATAAAATCATCTATCAATAATGGTCCCATGAGTTTGCGTTTAAAAAAATATTTCATTCTCTAGTTGGAAATTGTCATTTTGATAATTATAACAAGTCAAACAAAGTCTCAAATCTCTTTAAATCTTTTTCTAAACCATGCAATCAATAATAATTTTGACGAAATTAACTCTAATGACTAACATAAGGGCCATGAGTTCCAAACCCACTCATCTGGTGGGGAGGGAGTGGTGACATCAACTCCAACGAAGCTCCGGGAAGGTGGAATGGCACCAACGTCTGCCATTGGAGCCACAAAACACAAGATTAGTCCCTAACAATCTCTAGATTACTCAAACATAACCCTAACAATATTCAGGGAGCATCCCCACTTAACAACAATAGAGACAAACAACAAACCCAAACCCTAGGATACAACGTGAGAAGGATAAAGACAACAAAACTCATAAATCTCACCTTTGATCTCTTGAAAGAAGAAGGATTAAAGTGGATTTGTGCAAAAAAGGAATAGGAGAGAGTTGAAGGGAGGCAAGGCTCGATTTTAGGGTGAAATCCCGAAATGGGATGTTTAAAAAAGGGGTTTGGGGGTCTCACTTACGCGAAATGATATGTTTTGAACTGTCTGTGCATCGCTGACATTGCTATAGCGGTGTATGACTGCTATAGCGATATGCCTGGCCCGCACTTTCCCAGCCACTCCACTTACGACCGCTATAGAGGTCCCCAGAGGACCAAAAACATTGCTGCCGCATCCTATGACCGCTATAGCAGTCCCCTGGATGCTAAAATGCCATAGCCACCCCACTGTGACCGCTATAGCGGTGACAGTTCACCATATCAGCTGCACTAATTATCCTTCGGGCATCCCGAGGCTTTCCCGACAACATTGGTGGGTCTCAGGGGACCCTGGGGCAAAATGAAACTTATCCGTTGCCACGTATACACCGGGTATCACACATCTACTTTGTACTGATGATGATGTTTCAACATGTTATGTAGACTTTGAGTTTTTCTCGAACTTGGTCAGCTTATTTAGCATAGCATTCACCCAACTTTGATTATTTAAATCTTCTTCAATACATTCAGGTTCAGAGGTGGAGATGAAAGCACAATTGATATATTTCCAAGGAATGACCTAGTTCTCATACCCTTGGCAGTGTCTCCACAAACTTTGTATTGAGAAAACGGTCTTCAAAACTAGAGACTTTCTTGTAGTTTCTGTACATTGAGATTCTTTAGCTTCTCCTTTATCTTCAGATTTCTTATCTTTTGAGTTTAGAAAAAGTCATTTTCTAATGGCTTGGCATTTCTGAACATGCTTTCTGAAATGATAATGTTCTGGAGCTCACAATTTGATGGTTTGGCTTTTCATCTACTAGCTTTTCTAGAACTTCTTTGAGATTCATTTTATCAGGACTTCTTTAAGATCATCGAGATTATCAGCAAGATCCTTTTTAAGCTTTTTCATCATAGTACTTGAGAGATTCTAACT
The DNA here is from genome assembly GCA_031216125.1 of Dalbergia cochinchinensis. Taxonomy (NCBI): domain Eukaryota; kingdom Viridiplantae; phylum Streptophyta; class Magnoliopsida; order Fabales; family Fabaceae; genus Dalbergia; species Dalbergia cochinchinensis. The sequence goes on along the minus strand of CM062374.1, from coordinate 31,113,212 downwards.
TTCTAAGTGATTTATTCTTTGAGTTCAATGAAAAACTCTCAAGCTCAGGACAAGGTATCTGGAATGATCATCATCTATTTGCTCCTTGATATTTCAACCAGTGAACCCTTTTAGATATACCTACAGAGAAAAAAATTTGATTTTGGTGCCAAGACTTTTTCAGAGAGAGATATTTCAACCTTTCTAACAGATTTCTTTCTCAAGATCCGTTTGTCATGCAGGTATCTCTTCTTACAACAGTGAGAGCAAGAAACAAGATATAGATATAATCGACGAGGTTGCATAGCTTTTCATTTTCTGTTTCCTCTGTATTTCTCAAACTAGTCTTTGGAAACTATGGATTTTAACCATTATCACAAAAACTAAGTTTTTGAATTATATTGAATGTTCCAGGTCAGATCTTTAAAAGCCATGAAGTCCTCTCAAAGATTCAAAAATCATTTTCTGATATTTTCACATTTATTTTGGAGGCTTCAATTTTATTAAACTTGAGAAGAAGGAATTTCCTTGAAATATATTTTTCTTTCAGCTTTCCAGCTTCAAGCTTTATCATCTCAAGCTTTCATAGCAATCTTATGAGTTCCTTGACTGGTTTAAGATATATAGAAGAATAAGCTTAAGAAAATTTTAGCAACTCATCAAATAAAGTTAAACCATGGTATAAAGGATAAGATGCAGATGCAATTACCTCGCTTATCTCTATTGAAAAGCCCTTAGTCATGAAACATGGAATGACAGCATTTTCTAGCACATCATGACTTCCTAACTTGTCCTTTTTTCTTTCAGAGATGCTCTAGATAACTGACACACTCTCTTTCTTGAAGATAAGATATTTCTGTGGTGCTTTGAGCTTAGAACTCTTGATACAAGATGTTTATTTTTACTACGGTTAGCATATTGCTCTTTTTAAGATGATCTTTTGCCCTTCTTGTCTTTCTTGAGATTAATGTCTCTCCATTTCTTTGTTTTAGCCTTTTTATACTTTTGACATTTTCCATAGACAAAAAGATCTCATCTTGATATTTAATCTCATATTTCTATATCAAATCTTTCCACTTCATATGAAGTTTTAGCAATTTTCGTTTGCTTTAGCATTGCATTGCATTTGATATGACAACTTTAAGGTCAAGAATATCTTAAAATGGTTTAGGATCTTCAAACATCATGCATATTATATTCCATATAGCCTTTTATATGTCACAATCAATACACATGTAACATATTCAACTTTAGCTCCGGGCATGTATGAACAGGAGTTTGACTTAGTGGAATAGCTAAACTCTTTCCTTTTTGTTGTTCTTGTCCGCCAGTCTTTTGAAATCCCTTTAAACATTAAGTGTGCTAAGATAGATACTGATACCTCATTAGCAAAAGATGGTCAATTGATAGATTAATCTTATGTAGTGGATATATGCCATTATGTCCCTCAGATCTTTGTCCTCGCGATCGTTGGATTGCTCAACCCCTCAAAGGCCTAGCTCTAGTACCACTTGTAGGTGGAAAAGTGAACAAGAAAGGGGATTAAATCATGCTTGCTTCATTTTACTTTTCTGAAACATTTAAATCAAATACTATCAAATATGAAACTTGTAGAGCAGTGAAAACTCAGTTAGCAGTTTTAGAAAGTATATTTCTAAAGTATAAAATGAATAATAGAATAGGAAAAAAAACATTATATCAGCAATAATAAAAATTAACACATAACAGAGAAATATAAAGGAGATCAAAGAAAGGAAGATGAGATACAAATATTTTTAAACTGGTTCAGCCAAAACTGCCTATATTCAGTACTCAACAAATGTTAAGGTTCTACTAAAAATATCTTTCTCAACCCAAGAAAGAACAAACGGATAGTTATTACATTAGCCTTCCTAAGCTCTCATTTGTAACCAATAGATAACCCCTGCTACCACAATTGAGTAGTTCTTCACTAGCCTCTCCAAGCTTAACTGTGACTAGTAAACCACCTGTTACTGACACGTTGAAAGTAGTCTTTAACTAACCTCTCCAAGCTAAACCATAATCAGCAAGAATATCTTGTTGTCGCATTGCAAATATTTTTACATTAGCCTCTCCAAGTTATCTTACAATGATCACTACCGAATTGAGGATACAAAGGTTTTGTGTTTAAGTTGCCACTCAAACTAACCTACACTCAAGTTTCCTTAACATCTACATTGAAAAGATCCTGAAAAAACTTGAATGACTTCTTTCTATAATTTCTTCCTAGGAGGAAGATTTTTACAAGTAAAGAATCTGATTACATTATGATATGAACTTTACTAGAAGAGAGGAGAGATTTTTGTAGAGTTTTCTCTTTATATGTGGAGTCTCTCTCTATTTCATTTGAGCACGACATCTCTATTCAAAGAAGGTCTTCCTTATGACCTTCCCCTTTCATTAGTTTTTCCAGGGACATGTGTTGATAATCTATTTGTGTCTTGGAAAAATAGTCTAGAAGTATAGCTTGTCTGTCTATCAGATCAATTTGCAGAAGTCATTGTGGAATAGAGGTTTTCCTTCAGAAATCACTCTTACTTTATGAACCGTGGTTTCTGAACTTTTTCTTCTAAGACTTGGGATAGTTGACTTCAAAAGAAAAAGAGATGATTGGCTGGTTTTGACACCGGAATTTGACTCCTTCAAATTCAAATTCAAATTTCCCTCCATTTCCAATAATGCTTAGCACTCCACAGTGAAATGAGCTTTCTGACGTGCTGTAACAGATCCTTGATGATTTCTTTACTTTCGGATTTTCAATCTAAACTTTATGATGATGACTAATTTGTGATTGTGCTAATTGAAGATAGTATAACATCTGGTCTTCAAAGATTACTTGATATCTTCATTGTAAGCGTACTTTCTGATGTCCAGTGCTACCTTTTGAAGTCTCAAGACTTGATTTCTTGCAGTGCTGATATCTTCTTCAAATCGTTAACTATCTATTGCTTGAATAAGGATATAATTTCACTTCTTTTTCAGTTCAGATCTCGCAACATGAGATAAACATATTTATACATGCACAGTGAAATATATTCTTGTTTGAGTAAACCTTACTCTTGCTAGACGATTGAAACATGTTATAATCTTACAAGAAATTCAAGACAACTATTAGTCATTCTTCAAAGCATTTTCTTTAAATTGGATTTGTTGTCACTCAAAACTAATTAGCACATTTTTTACAGGGTTCTGGAGCTAACAGTGTTGACCAACATAGTGTTGGTATAGTGGTGATGACGATGACGATTAACAGGTGACATAACTCGCCTGAGAAAAAGGAGAAAAGGATAAGAGATCGGATCAAGAGTTCAAATGAATGACAATGACTCTCACTGAACCTAGATATGACTGACTCTTCTTAAATGCCTCAAATAACATCATGTTAATGGCTACGGTTCCATTCACATAAATGCCATGCCATTTGTAGACACTTGCTCCAGTACTATACAAGGAAATATATGGCTCTAATATCACTTTTTCATGACCCGACTTAGAAACGTGATCAACACATAAAGGGTCGAGTCCTCACATAGGCCTCCTAGGTAACGTGACTCATTGAATGCATAGATCAACATGATTGTCATACGTAAAACATAATTTCGTCTAAACCATATTCAATTTCTCCATTTAAAATATAATATTAGAATTCGTAAAACTAAAATGTTTTGACATATGTAACTACGAATTCATCTTAATCGAGTTTAGCATGTGCTACTCCAATTAATGAAAACATAAACTGATTCATTTTACAACCATAGTCATAATTCATAAATTAGTTCAATACTTGAAATCCAAAACAAAAGTACATAACTGATTTGTCACATAATCGTAATCACAATCTGCATTTCAAATCCATACTTAAATTCTAAAAAGACATAGAGATGTACATAAATTCAGGAAATGAATAAAAATCTTGAAATAGAATGCATGGTTTAGATCCTGTCTACACAACTATTGGAATAGTCTAATCTAACATAATCATAGACCAAGTGTCACTACAAAGAAAAGCTCACCATTGGAATGGATACTGACTATGGAATCAATAACTAAGTAATAACTAGATCTACAATTGGAAGAAGGAAAGGAAAAGGGTGAGTCAATGGACTCAATGAGTGGATTCTCACCCACCACTCACATAGGATAACCAATAGGATGTAAATATACATGCAGCAAGTAGAAATTTTGTTGATATTTACATGCATAATTACATAGGAAAACATTTCTAAATTCACAATGTGGAAATTGAACATGATAAATATGCATATAATAATAACAATAATTCTGATCTCTGGACTTTGAAATGGCACCTAATGAGGTCCTATAAGGTGGACACATAACTAGGTTCCATACTCTAAATACTCTAAAGGGGCAAGATTGTCCTCTAGTGGACAACTTGGTACCAAGGCTAATAATCTCACAGCCATTAACTCACTATTTGTTTCTCTACAGTTGCTATCTAAAACTAATTTGCAAATAACTTGGAAGGTCAAAATTGATATAATTCTAACAAGTTGACTGTCAATCATAACTAGGTTCTGAATTTATGCCTAAAGGATCACTAGCTTGTAGACATGGTGATTTCAGAAAACCCATAGAGTATGTATCTAATCAATGTTTGAATCATACTTAATTCAATACTTTCAATAACACAACTAAAATTCTAAAGTCATATTCCAAGCTGACACAATTTCACAAACATGGAAACTTATAATTCATAATAACATGTCTGTCATTTGAGGTAAATCATACTCCACTCAACGACATAGTTGGCTTTCTAGAAGCAAAATCAGAGGTTCTAAAATCTTTAAAGTAGAGTAATTTCATCACTCTATATTTCGTGTCTAACAATTTTGGTAAACTTCCTAAATCTCATATTTTCCAATAAATCTTTTTGTGAGCATATGAAACATTTTCATAGCATAGAACATCTCAATCATGGTCCCATTATTTTCATAAGCACATTTTTCATGATTACTTGAGGGGTTATAATACTTTTAAACTTGGCAAACTTTCTAAAATCATATTCATTACATAGTTCTACTTGCAGATTCATATTTAGCAACCATAGCACTAGAACATATTCATAATGATTGAAAATAAGGTCATGAGCTAAACCCACTCATAATTTGGAGCTGAAAGTGCATGTGTATTGTCCTCTTGACTTTGAAAGCTAGGAATGGTACCAACAACTGTCATAGAATCACAACTAACTCATGAATATACCATACTCATACTAGGACAACTCTAAGAACATTGCAAAAGTACCCAAATTTGATAACAACCAAGAACATAAACACGCTAACTAATAAACATGGAGGAAAAGGAAAGGAAACCAAACAAAAACCATGAATAATCCTTACTTTAAAGCTTGGAGGAAGTAAGAATAGAAGATGAGAGTGAAGGGTGGAAGAGAGATTGGGAGGGTGTTAAGGTTCGAAATATTGGGTAAAACACGTAGGGAAATGTTTAAATTGGGTTAGGGATCACTTAAATAAAACTGTCATTTTGGACGTGCTCTAACATCGGGGGCACTACTATAACAGTTAACAAAGGGTCATACTAGGAAGTACACCTAACCATTATAGTGGTCTCCAACGACAAAGACTCCATGGGTTAGACAGCTTGATCGCTATAGCGGTCCCCTATGAAGACATCTTCGCTATAGCAGTCACTCTCAAACCAAAAATGGTGCATTTCACCACCCACTGCTATAGCAGTAAGCAGTCTCTAACTCCTATAGCGGTCACAAAAATGCAAGTTCTGTATTTTTGGGATTTTTCATGCATTAGGGGCCTTCCCAGGAACACTGGTGGGTGCCGAGAGACCCTAAGTCTGTACTAAACTTATCTAGGGACACATGGATCTAAGGCATCACACGTTTAAAACACTGCTCTCATTAAACCATAGTAGCACCATTGATAAAATAATGCAAAATTTACTCTCAATAAGCAGAGCCACAATAGTAGTGCTTAGTAAATATGCTCAAAATATCCAAAATGACAATAATAGATATAGATATAGATATCAAATACTGTAATTTTTACATTTATTATCGTTTATTAGAGTAAAGTCATATTTTATTTTGAATTTCAAATAGCAGAATCTAGCTTTAAAAACACCCCTTAAATGCTATCAAAAGTACCACTAGCATTTTAAGTCAAGAGTAAAAGCATCCTGGATTTTTAGTTTGTCAAACAACAATGTTTTTCATAAGTTAGACCACCCCTCCAAAAAGTATTACTGAATCCACCCTTGATATGACACTACGTTCAATTCTTCAATATCACATAGGACTAATATACACAATAAATGTAATGTGTTTACAAAGGATTACTTCACAAGGTTCTACTTCATTTACTACTCATGGGTGGGACCTCATGTATGCCTACTTACCTTGGAGAAATGAAAATTGTACTCATAAAATGTGGAACACTATGCTAACTCACGCACTATTTACCATTGAATGAGGTGTGGACTCTATTTGAATGAGGTTCACGTCCTATCCAATAGTAGATGGAGTGTGAGTTGGCATAGTATCCCACATCCCATCAGTATAAATAACACTACTCTTTACCTTACACCACGAAGCTAGGACCAAAGAACATGAATACAACTTTCATTTTCACAAGTAATTCACCATTAAAAATATAATCCTAACAGTTCACAAACATCAAACTATGCTTCTCCAAAATTTCATTAACAAGATAGACACCAACATAGTTCAACCATTACACCAAAATCTCGGTATCCAATAATTATTCCATAATACTTGGAACGAAATTACATTCTCATAACAAAAAACAAAAGTTTAATTGTGATGCACTATAAAACTGTTTTACATAGTCTTCTAATCAAAATATTTCATTTAGATGACTTCTCAAGTAATAGGTGTAAAAGTCAATTATCATGGCTTATGTGATAATACATTATTGCATAACTATGTAAAAAGTTTTAAACTATCAATACATGTCAATTAAATTCTAAAAATAATACAAACAAGGCAAAGGCTTTCATGCTCCCTGCAAAGTTATAACACCATATAATTTCTCCACGTAAGACCACCTATGCACCATCACTTTAAATTTTTTTTCCTCTTTCGACACCATACTCCGGCCACCACCCTTCTCCCCTTCCTTATTGCTAGTGAAAATTTTGACCACTACCCCGACCACCTCTTTGACCATTGCCACATATCAAATCCTCACCATCAACGACCTTATCTAGTTCGCTGCTGTTGTTGCCAAGCTCTCCTCCATCGCTAATGCTGATGTGTGCTCTGATGGTGGTTGCATGGTGAAGGCGAAATGCTAGCCACAAGAATATTAGAGAGTTGCATTAATTGTTTATGATAGTGATAGGAATAAGGTGGCAAATGTTGTGCGAGTGGTGGTGATGAGAAGCTTGAAATTCATGGGGTTTGTGTCACAATAGATGCCGATGGTGGTGGGTGGTAAAAACTAAGGAAGTTGGGGCGGTGATGATATTGATTTTGGTTTGTTGTGATAGTGGTCAGGGTGAGGTTGGAAGAGGAAGACAAGAACTCCCGATAATGTGTGATGGTGGTGGACCATTTTTCACCATTGGCAGTGGAGCCATGGAAGCAAGTGGCGAAGAGAAATAGTGATAGAGGTAGGTGATGGATGGAAGAGAGCAAGGAATGGATTTTAGTATGCATTATCATTAAAGAGTTTATAGATGTTGCATATACAATTTCAGCCAATTAATTTTGGAATGAATAGTTGAGATTTAAGGAGTATGATACACATGTAGTTGCAAGGAGTATTGCAGAATTCTCCTACAAACAAATGCTATCAAAACTCATGTACCTACTAACAAGTTCAAGTATATATTCTTCTCTTTCTTTGCTACTTTTTTTTTTTTTTGTATACTCCTTCTTTGCTAAATCAAAACTATTTTTACCAAAATAAACCACCAAAAAAGGAAAAATACAAGAATGAAACATTAATTATAGGGAATGAACCGTTTGGCCTTGCTTAGGGCTATACGTAGAAGGCTCCTATGAAATCAAAATGCACATGATTTCATAAGAGTCTTCTATGAAATCAAGCAGTGCAATTAATGTCTCTGATTTTGTAGAAGACTATAATAAAATCAATGCAATTATTATACATGTGTAATCACTAGTCTAGTTGGTCTATGCACTCCATTTTGTAGTATAGGTTAGGGGTTTAAATATCTCCTCCATGTTTTTGAGTTTTGCTAATATAATACTACTATTTTTTTATTTGCATATCTTCAATAATAATTAATTGTTATGATAGCATAATTGATTGGTGTGTTGCTCTACTAATTTAAGATCTTCAAATATCCTTTTTTTCAAATTTTTCTAATTTTGATAATTATTTTAAATTTTCAATAAATAATACAAAAAAAGATAGAGCATTGTTAATTTATTTTTGTAAAAATCCAATATTAGTCCTAGAATATACCTAATTATTTTTAAATAAAATTTGTCTCGATAATCTTTATATCAAGATAATTAATTATATAATCACATTGGCCAATATTTTATATATACATACCTAGTTATTTTTTAAAAAAAATAATCAAGCATATTCTAGGACTAATATATATATATATATTACATAAACAAAGTAACAATGGTGTGTGCTTTTTTGTTATTACTTATTGAAAATATAAAATAATCATAAAAAAGAAAAAAATTAGAAAAAAAAATTGAAAGATCTTGAGTTAGCGGACTAACACATCAATCAATTGTACTATTACATAAATAAGGTAACAATGTTAGGTCCTTTTTTGTTATTATTTACTGAAAATTTAAAATAAATATGAAAAATAAAATAATAGAAAAAATACTTGAAAGATCTTGAGTTAGCAGATTAATGCACCAAACAATTGTGCTACCATAACACAATTAATTACTTTTGAAGATTTACAAATAAAAAAATACAATAATATATTAGCAAAAGATGGAAAAAAAAATATAGAGTTGGGATTTGAACCCAAACCTCAACTAGAAAATAGAGTGCATAGACCAACTAAACCAGTGATTACATGCATACAATAATTCCATTAATTTCATTATAGTCTTCTATGAAATCAGAGACATTAATTGGACTACCTAATTTTATAGAATACTCCAATAAAATCATTTGCATTTTGATTTCCTAAAAGCCTTCTACAAAAAGCCCTAAGTAAAGCCAAATAGTTGATTGCATGTAATTAATGTTCTAATCGTTTATTCTTGTATTTTTTTTTATTTTTTGGTGGTTTATTTTGATAAAAAAAACTCATAATATTCTAATTCTAATTCTTCACATAAAAAAAAAAAAACAAATCTGACTCTGTATTTTTGTTTTTTTTTCGGGTCGTAAAATTCTGCTATTTGTTGTACAAGCGGCAGAGCATCGGCGTGACGTGGAAATCATCAGCCCACACTACTGCTCCCTGCATGACGTTGCCCTTCCCTTTCCATTTTTCGTCATGACGACGCCCTTCTTTTATTTGAAATGATTTGTCGATTCCTTGGACCAATTTCTGACCATTTAATTTTTCGTCTCCTTGGATTTATTTTTGGTCACGCTCTCCTTGGATACAGTTTGAATGAATTGGGCTTGGAGTATGGTAAAGTGGGTCTATATACTGTAAGTTCACCGACTTCTTTTTTCAGTCGTGGAAATTCATTATTTACTTGACCAAAATAAAAAATTTCATTACTTACATATTTCTTAATCCCAACCCTCGACAAGGAATCAAAAGTAACAAGTTCTTTATAAAGAGGAAGATTTTTTTGTTTAATATATGAATTTAATTTATATATATGGTTAGTATAAATAAATTTTGCAGAAACATTAATGGTGCATCAGTAAAATTGTTTAATTTAACTATCCACTATTCTAAAAGTCTTAGAAATATAAGCATATGATTGAATGACAGTGTAAACTGCCAATACATATCAAAATTAATCTTAGTATATAAAGGTTTGAAAATTGAATATAATTACCATGTATTAATAGTGTAACTATTTTTATATTGTCATGTAATAAAAAACTGTAATGTGCATCTATTATGAGATTATGGGTGATTCAAATTTTAAAAAACTATCCAAAATGTTGAGTTGTCAACATTTTATTTGTTGATGATGTAAAGATATTTTTTACACTGTTAAAGTGGTTAATTCCTTGAAAATTTACTATTTTCTTTTTAATGAGGGCCTTTAGAATACTTGAAAACCTTACTTTTCTAATCAAAGTATTTTACTTTTTTTTAATTTTTTAATTAGTGTCTTTAAGCACTTGTCAGCAAAACCTTGTCTCTAATCAAAGTATCTCACTATTTTTTTTTATTTTACGTTTTTTTTTGCTTTCCATAGCAGCTAAAAAAAAAGGACATTTTTTCGCTCCTTTTACATGAAGCCCACCGGTTTTGGATCCCGTTATCAACAACTCGACAAATTTGGCTCCACCATAAAAATGCCAGATGAGGTTTTAGGCTGACAAAAAACTGTTTTGCTATATTCCCTTAATAGTGTGCTTAAAGATGTGACTAAATAATAAATGAGGTAAAAGATGATAAAATAAATGTCTTGTGATTTTAAAAAGTGAACCATTGTTACTTTATATACTATATAGGATGATGTTTAGGAGGATATAGTAGAATGATAAATTATTTAAAAAAAAAAAAAAACAAAGACTTAGTTTTAAGTCTCCCAATAGAAAGTTCTTCGAAGACGCTATAAATGGAGTCCAATTCTCTGCAGACCAGGTGCTTTTGGAATTTGTGCAACCTGTATTGGTGTGGAAACGCAAACTATGTTTCCCATGGAGGGAACCAAACATCTACCTGCCAACCATCGTTTGTTTTTTTCTTGGTTTTTTGAGTTTTTCTTTTCAGTCTGAATGGCCCACGTTCTGATCACCTACCACTTTTGCTGAATGCAAATGCAATGGTGGATGAAGATCACAGTCATAGATAGACGTTAGAGATTTGTTGCTGCCCTGTTTTTTACTTTTTGGTCATATTGCTGCCCCAATTTAGACTTGAGAGATGACTCTGAGGGGGGATTGAGTAATAAGAACTCATTCACTCTTAATCAAAGTTCACCTTAAATCCTCGGCCAATTGCTCCACACTTCTTAAGGTATCTACAAATGAAAGGATCACCACCGTGATTCGACAAATGAATATCCTGATCGTGCACACAAAAAAAAGGGTCTATAGCCAATGTGAGATTGATGAAGGTGATAGTATCTTAATCCTTAGCCAGAGGCCTTGAATTCAAACATCCAGAATGGAAGAAATTCTTAATAGGAGACCCCTACTCCGGTTACGTCAGGTCAGATTAGTCAAATTCCTAATAATGGAATCTAAGCACCCGTGGTTCAATTGAGACCCAAAGAAAAAAAAAAGTAAAAGGACCTATAATATAGACATTCTAAACCCTTACAGAAAGTCTAACGCATAATTGAAAACTTCAAAACTTCATGAAATTCTAGCTCCAGTTTTCCTCTTTTTCACTTTATGTTAGCGTAGATATTTTATGCATTGAAATTATCATGCCCACAAGGAAAGGATCAGCTGGATTAGCCAACTATTTACTTTACAAACAAAAGGACCATGTTACTGGGGCCAAAGAAACAAACAAAAGATCATTAATACGATGTTGAATACAAAAGAAAAGAGGGTTCCTTTTCTCCGTATTTATAGGTAATAATTAAGTATCCTTCGATTAATAATTTCCACGGTGTAAATCCCCCCAAAAAATTAAAAAAAACTAATCCCTTATTTTTTCACTTTACAATCCTTCTGCTTCAGAGAAGTTAAATCTCATATTTTCCCTGCTTATGCTTAGCATAACAAGTGAGGCATCATCATTATTCTATTGCATACAATCTCTCTTTGCCCTATTGTTTTCTAACTGTCTTACAAGCTACTCTCTTGAAGAGAAGAGGGGAGGGAAGAGACAGGGAGTTCCATGGTCTAAAAAATTTAACAGATCAAATTCAAATTCCAAAAAAGAATGATCTTTGAAATCAAAGCAAGTGTCACCAAACTGAATTCAACTTCAATGTCCATGACATAGAGAGTTTACATAATGACCAAGCAGAAAAGAAGACACCTGGTTGAAAGTAATTTTACGCCTTCAACCTGTATTATATTTAGAAGAAAATTCATTCCTAAAGAGCACTAGAAAGCCACCAAAGCCCAAATATTTGGCATGAGAAAGTGAGTGTTAGCTTTGGCCAATGTTCTGACCAAAACCTCAAAATCATCAAATCAATGGTGGCCGCAACTGCCACACCATAAGCACAACTGTACTAGGAAAGCTATTGAAAGCTGTTAGACTCAAAATTTGTTCTCATGCTGAAGACAAGTCCCCAGCTAAAAGATCTATCCAACTCACTAACTGTACACAGAAACCGAGGACCACTAGAATGTCCTTGGAGAGAATTGTACCATCATTATTGTGAAGTAGCAAACACAGATGACTAACAGCTTCCATCCACGTATAAGCCATCACCATTGGTGTATACACCATCAAAGGAGCCATTCGATGCGCTGGTGTCAAATACCGGGCCATTGGAATATATGTCATCAAAGTCATCATCGGATGCTTCGTCATCATACACGCCATTGCCATTGGTATATACAACATCAAAGGCACCATTGGAGGCTCCATCTGCGTGTACACCATGGCCATTGCCATTGACATATACACCATTTAAGGCACCATTGGATGCTATGAAGCCGTTTCCATTTTGGTGTGTTCTCAGTACTGGTGAGTGTCCATTCACTCCATTGTACATTCCATTAGGTAACTTGGTGTGGCCATTGCTTTCTGGCATACTGGTCTTCTTATGTTCACATGCTGCTGCTATTAATCCTGTTTTGACAATGATGCATTTAATTTTAGTGTGAGAATGAAGCATTTAATTTTAGTGTGAGAATGAAGCATTTAATTTTAGTGTGTGAGAATGCAACCACTGCTCTCAGACAGCTATTATATAATGGGGCATAACAGTACTTGCTGATTATTTTTATTATTATTCTCCAACACCTGTTCACTCCTTTTGCTGAGGAACCATAAAAAGAACCTAAGGAATACTTTCAAGCTGTTGCATCCTCATTTGGTTAACAAAAAGGATGATTCCAAGATGCATCATAGAATAAGAGATAAGGATGCAAGAATGTGAAAGAGTTGTCAGATATTATGAAAACAAAAAGGTAAGCAAAATTTAGGGTGTGTAGATTAACTTAATTTTTTTTATTATGAGTTCAATAAAGCTATTCCTAAACATGCACTAATTAGGTAGAGCACAAGAAAGATACTTGTTCAATATCAAATAATGGCACCAGTTATATCATTGTAACTGGTCAACATGATTATCAGTTATACAAGTCCAATCAAACTAGACAAAGAAGGCATAAAAGATACATGTATATATGTCTATTAAACATAAATAATATAAACATAGCACATCAATTACATATTCATAGGAATTAGAAGTCATAAGCAACACTTAATGAGAAAGGGAAAGGGATTTAATTCTTAACCATGCCTTTGATGCAGATTCATTATTTGTTAGAAGAAACTAAGATGAAATCCTTCATTGGAAGTACTTATTCATGTTAGGAAAAGGATGCATAATGACTCTAGAGAAGATACCTGAGAAGGGTGGAGAAGGTTTCCCTGGTCTGGACTTGAACTCAGGGTGAAACTGAACGCCAATAAAAAAAGGATGGCTAGGCAGTTCCACTATCTGCGTTCAAAACCAAATTATAATATTAAATAGTGTGACGATCTTAAGATAAATGCCATTACGATTTCATGTAAATACACACCTCCATGCGCGTCCCACTTTCATCTTTGCCAACAAAAGATAGACCAGCGCTCTCTAGCCGTGATATCATCTCAGGATTAACCTGTACAGAATTACAAATATTGTTGGTGTCTACGGTTGCATCTTTCGCTCATAAAGACATTTTTTGCATACAAACACAATTTACCTCGTATCTATGGCGATGTCGCTCATCAACAAATTTTACATCACCATACCTATGAAGAATTCCAAATTTTAGTATCATAGATATAAGAAAAATCTATGTAAAATGGAGATGATTTTGAATTACTCTTTTATTATTCATGCAACCATGAATTTTCTTTTTCAGAATAGGAATGAATATTTTCAGTTAAACAAAAGAATATTAATGTCTTATCGTCTCAGGAGGAGATTGTGTGTGGATAAGTAAGCTTGAGTTTGGTTCTTAATTCTTACAACTTTGCAGATTTGCAGCCGGCAACTTGGAAGTGAGTTCTCCTGGAACCGAGACGCATGGTTCCCCCCATATGAGTCTTTGATCCCTATCCATAAGTTACATATCAGTCTAATTAGATTCTCAAATGGAACAACATTATCAACTCATGCAGCGAATATAGAAGAACATACTTCTGGCATGAATATGACAGCAGGGTTCCTGGCTTCAGGATCAAATTCTGTGCTAGTAGCATCATGCAGACCCAGAACAGATCGTGCAAACTCAATGACAGCAATTTGCATCCCCAAGCAAATGCCGAGATATGGAACCTTATTTTCTCGAGCATACTTAGCAGCAAGAATTTTCCCTTTCACTCCTCTATCACCAAAACCACCCGGAACTAGAACCCCGTGAGCACCCTGCAACACAAGTCCATTTAGGGAACCACTGGAAAATAATCTCATTTAAATGCATTCAAACAAAAGTCCAAAGTTCAAATGGTAGAACCTTCAGAAGACTCCAAGCAACTTTATATGCATCAGGATCCTGCAATAGTACATTAATCATCAGTGGTTTGGCATAAATTGAAAACAAAAAATACTTAAATATGCAATAAAGCACAGGGACCAGTATTCACCTCTTTACAAGTAGCATCTTCAAGATCCCCAGCTGGAACCCAGTCCACGATAAGTTTACGATTGTGAGCAACAGAAGCGTGTAAAAGCGCCTACACAGAAAACCAAGAAAATAAGCTTGTTGTAAATTGGAGTTCAGTCTAATAACAGTTTAGAACGGAAAGTTCAATATGAATTATAAACAAACTCAGGTACATTCAGAACAGATAATGCAAGTGACAGATTACACAAACGTAAATAGAAATGATTGTGTATTACAATTAGTTCAAGTGTAGAGCAAGCTACCTTCAAAACAGAAAGATATGCATCTGAAAGGCCTGTGTATTTTCCCACCATCGCAATTCTAACCTGTTAAGTGCACAATATTTGTAAGCTCAACACTTGCCAGATTAATATCTATTCATATGTTCAATTCTTTTTATAGAACATAATAGATTTGAGATGTTTGAGACCCACAATTTCATGACATTTGTCATAAGCTTTGGTCCTGGCAGTCCACTCCTTCAAATTAGGAGTTTTAGCAACACTGAAAAATTATAAAACCATTAGTGTAATGAGAGAAACACTTGTTAACTGCTGTAGCAGAACAATACAATCTCCAAACATTGGATGCGGAGTTTTCTTGGGGAAGGGAAGGGGGTTTATAAACCAAAAGAAAAAAGAAAGTCAAACAAACCCTAGAAGGTTTAATGCTTTCAGGATTGCATCATGCGCCTTCTGGTCCTATACAGAAAATAAATTCAAAAGGAAAAGTTCACGTTCTTGCATGAATTAAATCACTTAACAGAAAAAAATGGCAACTAAACATTGTCTTGGAAAACTACATTTATCAAACTACAAAATAAACAAATTAAACTTAAAAGTAAGGTTCCTTCAATCATATAAGAAATGAAAGAAAAGAGTTTCCAAATAACTATACAACTACTTACTTGCAATAGCAAAGGTATGTGCCAAATATTTGGAACATCATGGAGAGTAAGTATGTTGGACAACTGCAGATACAAAACTTTGTTTTCAGAATATGTGTAAAGGTTTTTTATGATAACCAAAATCAAAATTATCACATTTTAAGTCATATTACCGGCACATGACAAAATTGAGAAAGTTTTGCCTTAACGTTGTCATCAAGTTCCTGGCAGAAAGGAAAGTTGAAATTGAGATACTTAATCATGATCACCTGAAACTAACAGGACAACAAGAAGGCAAAAAGGACAAGAGACACACCTTTGTACTCCGACAAGCAAGAAGATTAGGGGTCAAACCTAGTCCCCTAAGTTGACGAACACTATGCTGAGTTGGCTTTGTTTTCTGCATATTAAAACTTTCAATAAGTATGTACAAATAATATTAAGTTGATTATACCACTTGAATATATTCGTAGTCCAGAACAATAAACTGAAATGCAATTTCATATTTGCTAACTTTTTATTGCTCATTTATTTATAAAATGCAAGTATAAAATGTTGCACTCATTACATATATTTTGCACCATACCTGCTCACCAACAACATTGAGAACAGGAACCAGGCTGACATGAACCAAACAGAAATTGCCAGGTCCTATGGAAAGGAAAAAAAGGATTAGCAAGAGTGCAGACATGTTCAACGAAGCACACCAAACAACAGACTGGTTTGTATAAATTAGTGAATTATGAGGTTTGAAGCACGACAGTCATTACCTACACGGTATGAAAATTGGCCAAGTGCTTCAATAAAAGGCATAGACTCAATATCCCCTGCATTAAAGAAAAGTCATCCTAAATTAAGGTTTTTTGAATATAGAAGACGTTCTAGAATTTTCATAATATTGATAATATCAAAATTATTCCTCTCACTATCTGCCAAATAGAAGCTACTCATCCATATTTTTCAAAAAAGAAAAAATGGAAAACTTTGAGTGGATAAATGGAATTATAATAGCACTGAAAATCAAATTCTACCTATGCACAAATTTAATTTTTCTCTACGAGTATAAATCTACCTATAGTTCCACCCAATTCAATAACACAGACATCAGCTGGCCCTTCTTTTCCATCAACTGGTATCTTTGCGACACGCTCAATCCACTCTTGGATGGCGTCTGTTATGTGTGGAACAACCTATCAACAAAGCAGAGCCGGAATAAAAACCAAGACACCAGGAACAATTATAAATAGCTTCAAAGGGGAGAAATCAGAATGATTAAACAGACCTGGACAGTCTTCCCAAGATAATCTCCTCTTCTCTCCTTCTCAATAACAGACTATAAACATTCAAAATCAAAAAAACCAATGAGAAAACCACAGGCAAAGGCACACCTAATAAAAAATAAAGAAGACAACATCCAAAGGCAGATTGCAGTTTGTTCACCTGATATATTTTTCCAGTAGTGATGTTGTTGTCACGAGTTAATTTGATGTCCAAGAAACGTTCATAGTTTCCAAGGTCAAGGTCAACCTTCAACACAAACAAAAAAAGAATGAATAAAAATTGCAAACATAAACATCAAACCAAAAAAAAATTGCAGTTATCCTCTAGTTATTATAACTGAAACCAGTCAAATCATCTCAGAACAAACAAAAGACATTTTGCTGTAATTTCAAGTAAAATGAGATAATGGAAAAAAGGTCGGGGTAACATTGGTGTATTATATTTCATAAAAAGAAACTACTAATTGGGATGCTCAAGATTAAAGAAAAAAGAAAAAAAATAGTGTATTTACCTCACCACCATCATCTAAGACAAACACCTCCCCATGTTCAAAAGGAGACATGGTCCCTGCATCAGTGTTCAGGTAGGGATCTGCAAGTGATAATATGCAAGTTCCAACAGAATTCCTAATTAGAAAACTTTGGAATAAACAACATTATTTTACGTACAATCTACAAAAATAAGAAACAAAGACAGGGTTATGATTGCTGTAGGATGGAAGAAAAATACAGAACATAAAAATTGGTAGTTGTCCCTTTTATTAAAAAAAGTTAAGAAAGCGGTGTGGAGGAAGAAACATAATAGCACATGCATCAGGAACCCTCCAAAATCAGAGAAGAAAAAAAAAATCAAAGAAATACATCAGCTCAGAAAAATGAAAACCAGTCCCTTTCGATACCATTTACAAACACCCTTCCCTTTTTTTTTGTTCAAAATGGACAAAATAAAAAGGTTCCTTTGAAGTTGAACCTCAAATTATCAAAGGGGGAACACTGAAGTCTGCTGATAATACAGTCAGCCAAATCAGCTGAATGGAAATTTCAATAACAAAACTCAATTTATTAACATTGGGAATATAAAAATAAAAAACAAAAAAATGCATTCTCTTCCAGTACCACGATGAGGAAAACCAAAATGAGACTTTACAATCCAAAGAAGAAGAATAAGAAGTGAAAAATTACCAATCTTGATAGAAGTAACTCTAAGACCACAAGCCTTGAGGATGACCCCAATACTGCTAGCAGTGACTCCTTTGCCAAGCCCACTAACAACACCACCTGTCACCAACACGTACTTCATTTTCACCACCACCCCTTAAGTCTTTTTTTTTTTCCCTTCTCCTAAGTTGGACAGTGAAATTGGCCCTCTACTGCTTGTCCCAGACAAAATGCACAAACCCCAGATATCAATCAGTACTATGACAAAAACAACAAGAATAGCAACAATAACAACCTAGGACTGAAAGACAAAGAACACAAACACACACCCCTATATATATAGTGCTAGAAAAACCAGCACCAGTCAAGTAGTTACACTAAGACCCACTAACCCTTTTTGTGACTCTCTGATAAAACTATGAATGATGACAACAACAGTACAAAAACAACAATGTTATAGTGACGGTTTTGTGGCATGAAAAACAGAGAAATATTGGAATTGTTGTTGTTGTGCTGATGATACGGATAAGGTGTGAATAATACCTTAGCTAGCAGACTACTTAGCTTAGACAGATAGATTGGCAGTGACAGACATTACATAGATATCATAAGGAATGACACCCAAAAAAACAAAGAAAATTAAATGAAAATTAAACAAGAAAAATAAAAAAGATGGTGAGATAAGAACAAAAATTAGAAAAGGTGGGAACTTTCAGCAACCCCACAAGGGAGAGAATAATGAGGAACCTTGTTCACAATGACGGGCTTTACAAGGTCCTTACTTTCACTCTGCTTTTAAAGAAAAAGAAAAAAAGAAAAACCCTTTATAGCTCTTTCTCTCTAATCTGTGTGTGTGTAAGGGTTTTTGGGTTTTCTCTTTATAGACCCAAAGAACAAAGTGAGCAAAATATCCTCTTGCTGGCTATAGAATGGCTCTATCAACCCACAAATGGGATATCACTATGAAGGATTAGGACTATATATATATAGATATGTGTGTGTACATATAACTATAAACATATATGTCTAAGAGAGAAAAGAAAAACTGAAAAGCATAATAAATCTTTTGAAGGAGATGAAGATGCCTTTTGGTTTTGCCTTATGGTTATGAATGAGAAAATTGAAAATGCAAGAGCACACTGTTCTCTTCTTCTCTTTCTCTTTCCTTCCCTTTGTTGTTGCTGTTGTTCCAGGCGGCGGGTGAACAAGGAAGCTAGGCCTTCACCATTCAACTTTAAAAAGAAGCAAAAATCCACGACCCAAAAAAATAAAATAATAAAAAAAATCAAATTTAATTTAATTTAATAAACAAATAAAAAATAAAATTTTCCCGGGGGGCCCTTTTATGGTTATGTTGGATGAGGTAATAAAATATACGTGTGTATATAATATGGACTTACCCTTTTTCTATTTTGACACAATCAACGATGAATTAATAATGTTGAATAACGTTTATAGGGATGTTAATTGCACATGGCTCCCGTTGAGAGCTTGAGATGAAGGAAGTTTTGTACTTTTGTTACTGCTACATACAGAATAAACAGTACGTAACTTGTATTAGTGATGCAGTAAATCAATAGAAATCTTTTGCCTCATTATATGTGAGATATGGGATTAAATTATCGAAAAAAAATCTGATTAAATTTTTTTAATAGTAATTAGGGAAAAAATTGACAACAATATTTAACCATATATGTGAGATATGGGGTTAAATTATCAAAAAAAAAATATGTGATTAAATGTTTTTAATAGTAATTAGGGAAAAAATTGACAACAAAATTTAACCTGAAAAACGAAATTTATTCAAATCAAGAGAGATTTTCAGCGAGTATTTAGCATTCAATACACATCATCATCATCATCATCATTATTATTGTTATTAACTACTTTATTTTAATATCTACGGAGCTCAAAGCCCAAAAATACTACTCATTAACTTATTTTATATAAATTTCATGATATATTCGTATATATAACTTAAATATTTTTTTCACATCAAAAGTTGTAAGATAATTTCCATAAAAAATTGTAAGATAATAAAATTTGAATGTATGATATCATACTAATTACCCAAATCCTCACGACAAACTCAAGTGACTTGTACAATTTAAATCATTTTAAAAAAGTTACAGCAATACTTGCTTGAAAGAATAAATAAATCTAACATTAAATATCTAAAATAGTCCCTTAATATATTAGGGGGACACATAAGTTAGTCAAAATTTAAAAGTTTCACACCAGTCTCTCACATTTAAAAAATTAAACAAATCAACCCTTTCATACAAGTTTGTATAGTATTTTTTTAATTGTGCAAATATGTACTGAAGCATAAATTTACCCCATTTTCTGAATTGTAAGAGGGCCAATATGCGATTTTTAAATTCTTGCCCCTTGATATATTTCTAAGGGACTAAAATTGGTATTCAAGCTAAATCAAATTTTGATTATTAATAATGTAAAAGAATTACTTTATTATCATTTAATTATTATATATTTTCATATTATTTAAAACATTCAAGTTTTATAATAATAACTTAAAAATTATATAATAACAGCATATAACTAAGTTAGCGTCTAAAAATTTTACATTTATAATATATTAACATTAAACTCCAATATATAAATAGTTTTCTAGTGCAGTGTATGAAGGTATCACTACTTTAACATCGTTTTCTTTTGTTGAAACATCAATTGTTGTTAAGCACTACAATTGCCCAAACATAAGGTCTCCTTCATTCATCCGCGTTGCAGCGTTGCATGTTTGACTTGTGTAACTGCTGGCATCGCAAAATCAGGTGACACATCAGAATGATTCCGCCACATACATGTATGGCGTACAAGTCCGGTGGGGGTGTTCATCTAGTGGAATTAAAATTTGACACATTTCACTTTTTTGGAGCTTACCAAATACCCCGCTTTAAAAATTTTGGTCTTCTTGTTTACATTAATTTGTCTATACTAGACCTAAATGGAATCCAAGTACTTATGTGTAACTTACTTTTCTACACCTATCTACTGAGTCTTTTTCCTAACCAAAAAAAAATGGAGATTATAAAAGAAATGTATTTGGTTATTTTTTTATTTATAAAAGATGTGAATTTCCTTAAAATTAAGATTCCGAAATACGAACTCTGTAATACAATTTGATAAATCTCCTGGCCAAACCATTATTGATCTTTCAAATTTTGCTAAGTGAGTCAAAGCTTCTGCTACTTTATTACAATCCTTTAAATAAATTAAGTTTTAAAATAGTTCAAACTTTACCTAAAACATAAATTTCAAGCAATATTAGTCTAGCATCTCCCTCTAATTTGATAGCTTAAACAACCCCTTCCCCCAAAAAAAAAAATCACTTGCCAATTGATAGCTTAAACAACCCCTTCCCCCAAAAAAAAAAAAATCACTTGCCAATTTAACCCCTTGAAAAGTTGCCCTAATTAATTTTCGTCTAAAGAGGATCAACTCGGCCCTTCTCTTCTTCATAGAGCTCCACCACCGTATCACATTATATTTAGAGCATTGCTATTTCAATGTCTAAAAGTAGGTATCACCTACTTTATCACCGGATATGATAGATAAGTGAAGATACTGGAAACCACCATCACATTCACTAGTAAAAAAGTAGGTGTATCACTTATATACCCACTTTTAGGTGTTAAAATAGCATTAATGTTTTATTTATAATCATGTATCGCAGCTTCAACTCCATAAGCTTATTCTTCTTCAAATATCGCTATGCCAGTATTGACTTTGACGTTGGAGGGCATGTCCATTGTTGTGGAGGATTTCGACAATGTATGTGAATTTCATCAATCCTTTTTGCGCTTTCGAAACTTTTAAGTTCATCTATTGCATGTAAAGCTATTTGATTTAGCTCATTCCTTTGCTTTCCTTACCAAGCAAGGTTCCTCTGCCTCCAAATTGCATCCCAGATCATGCTCAGCACCTTGAATTCCTCCATTGACAAGCTGTGGAACAAACCCTATAAAAACAATATATAGCCATGTCTTAGTAACACTTATCAAGGTATGATAAAATTGGATTCCACAAATATGAAGAATTTGTTTCGAGAATGAGCACTCCATATGTCAAATTGTCTTTTATGTTCCTGACATAGGTAACATCCTTGTTTAATAGTAATTCCTTTTTCATTTAGCCTATTGCACGTGGAAAAAATATTTCTAGAAGCCCTCCATAGAAATACTTTGACTTTGGGTGGAATATCTAATTTCCATATATCTTGCATAGACATAGCAAACTTGAAGTCCATGTGTCAATTTAATCCAAATAATCAAGTTCACACAACAAAAAATTTCACAATCTAAATCCAAATCTATGTCAAGAACAAGCTAGCAATACAAAGTTGAAATCCAAATACAAAGTTCTGGATTGGTTTGTACCTTTATGGATTTAGACATCCAAATATGCTGATAGTTATAATCTTATAACTTCACTAAATTGTAAATATATAGGTTACCTGTTTACCTGCACGGGCTAGCCCATTCAACCTGTAGGTTAAACGGGTGGACTATAAACAAGTTTTTGCTAAATGAATCAAAATTTTTAGACTTGACTACTTGTTTTTTATGGGCGATTTGGTCAAGCAGGTTTGGCTTTTTTTATGGCTCTAATCATCCCAAATCTTAATGTTATGCCCATTTCCCACTCTCCATATAGTTTCTAATTTCAATAGTTTTCTTCATTCCATCAAACTTCTCCAGGTATAAGAAGGGTTTGTCACTGATCTGTGCATTTAGAAAAGTATCATTAGAAAAATATCTAGCCTTAGGATCCTTGAAACTAATAAATCGGGATTATGAATTATACTCCACCCTTCTTATGCTAGAGTTGTTAAATTATTAAGATCCTTAAAACTCAATCCACACCCTCGTCCTTGGAACAACAATTTGGCCATCATATTCTCTAATTCTGTGCATAAGCCATGTTCAACTGCTTTGATTAATACTTCCTTCCCTCTTGCAGGTAAGAGTTTTTCCTTCCAACCGCGAATCTTTCCCCCGCACTATATCTTCAGGGTATTTGGAAATCCCTGAAATTGAATTCACTTAAAAATCGGAATTCAATTGTTTGATTTGGAATAATTAAACTTAACCTAAGAATTGAAATCTTAAGATAATTTAATTCTATCAAATTCCCTAAAATTAAATCACACCCAAACAGATTTGATTTGGTATAAGAATTGCATTCCAATAAATGAAAATACTAAAATAACCTTACTTGAATATAATATTTTGTTCCTGACCTATTAATGAAAGATAAAATAGTAAAAATAATAAAATCAATTCATTTTTAGAAGCATTCCAAATAAAGAAATTAAATTGAATTCTTTAATTTATTAACTTATTAACTTATTTCAATCATAAGAATTGAATTCAATTCTGTTATGAATTAAATTAAATTTTATCTCATTAAAATATTATATTCCGAACACCTTGAACTTCGATTGGAATGTATTATTCTTTAACCTGCACTCATTGAAGGAAGACCTAGATATTTCTCAAAATAAGCCAAATTAATAATATTACATCTTTGGCAAAACTACTGTTTGATTTCCCTTCTGGCATTAGGAGTAAACAAATGAATTATTTGTCATAATTAATGCAGTGACCATAATTCCTCCCATTCAAGCATAAAATATCCAATAGTGATTCACATTCCTCGATGGAAGATTTAGTAAAGAAAATGATAATCCTTATCAAAGAAAATATGAGTAACTTGAGGGCAACCTAGTAATTCGAATTCTAGACATTGTTGAATTAATTTCATCTTGATCTAGCAGGGCTGATAAACCTTTCGGCACATAGAACAAAAGAATGAGGAAAGATAACGTCCCTAATCTTAAACCCCTTTGTGGTTGAAACTCTCCCTTGGAAAACTATTTACCAATATATATCTCATAAGATATTGATGAAATAAATTTCATTATTAGATCAATCCATGTACTTGAAATTCCAATTTTCATCATAACAGCCTCTAGGTATTTATATTCTACCATATCATTAGCTTTGCTCATGTCTAGCTTGATAACCACTAGGCCATCCTTAATTACCTAGTCTCCTATTTTTAATAAAATGAATTATCTCGTAGGCTATTAACACATCTCGTAGTGTTACCTTAAGTCTATTGGATAAAATCTTACTTGCTACCTTGTAATGACATTCACAAGGAAATTGGTCTAAATTGGGTCATAATGTGAGGCGCTTTAGATCCTGCTTGCAAGTTCCTTAAAGATAGCCAAGCTTTTCTTCTCTCTAACATTGTTGGCGCACCATAAAAACCTACGAATCTCCACTTTAGATCTTCTGAAACATGTTGAATATTAACATCTTATGAAATTCCATGAACTTGATCGTAATGATATATTAACAATATGGTGCCATAGGAGCGCTAACCCACCCCTTCTATCTATACTATTGATATCAATGCTGATAACCTAGGGTTTGGAAATTGGTAACTTTGTAATCTAGAGCTGATTTATGTTATTTAATGACATTATTTGCTCATAAATATTACTGTTGTCCTAATTCTACAACTTTTGGCACTTGGATATCCCTCAGTATCTCCGTGTCACTCCTTGACTCTTACGCCATTATTTCAAAAGCTATATGCATATTAAGAATTGTTAGATGATAATGTAAAAAAATTTACATTACTAGTGCATTTAAATTAAATTCTAAATAGTACCCAAAAAATTAAATTCTAAATTTAAATATACTGAATATCTATTATTAAAAAATTATAGTTAATAATATTTGATTTATATCTCTTGTGCAATGCATGAGATAAAATAACAAGTATTCACACAAAAGAAGACCACAAAAAGAAGAAAAGATTATATTTAGTGTCTATATTATATGTAACACAAAGTTACTGTAAACATAAAACTAATATTACATGTAAATTTTTAATTTAATAAATGTTATTACAAAGCAAATTAAACAATGGAAAAATGCTAGACATATAAAACTTTTTCCAGTACTTTATATCTCGAATGATATATCATAATTGTTAGTCATTAAATGAATTAGCAGGTCATATGATTTTGTTTCATTCAATAATTATCATAATTTTTGTCAAAGATTTTATATATATTTTTCTTGATATGTTGCATTACTCTTAAACAATACATTGACTAATTAAAATTGTTCATACATAAAAACTAATCTT
Organism: Dalbergia cochinchinensis; assembly: GCA_031216125.1. Classification (NCBI taxonomy): domain Eukaryota; kingdom Viridiplantae; phylum Streptophyta; class Magnoliopsida; order Fabales; family Fabaceae; genus Dalbergia; species Dalbergia cochinchinensis. Next base: position 31,087,806 of record CM062374.1, on the reverse strand, counting down.
ATATTATAAAAATATATTTTAATTTTCATAAAATACAAGTATCAATGAAACAAATATAATTGAAAACTTGATGAAAGTTCAAAACTTATAAATCGTATAGTTTTATATCAATTTATAATTATTTGGCATATATATATATATATATATATATCAAAATTAATGCAATAAATCATTACCAAAAAAATTAATATAATAATTTTTTTTTCTTTCCTTATAGTATTCACAGTGGGACACGGTGATTAATTCCCAAGGTAATAAATATTTTAAAATGTATACAACAATGATTTGTTTTGATACTTCAAAAATTACATTGTTTATAACAATATTTGAACATATGACCTCATACATACTCTATGTAAACTTCTTATTATTAGACCAATCATAGTATAACTTGTACAAGAACACTTAGTTTATAAAATAAATTATTATAATTTAATAGTTAAATCAATAAAAATTATTTTTTACAAGAAAAGGCTATTTAGTTGATAAATATATCAAGCTTTATATTATTGTCAATTGATACTCTCTTTTCTTTAATCTTTAATATATACAAACAGCACCGCTAAATTGTGAATAAACTTTTGAAACCATTTTAGGGGTTTTGTATCAGATTCTCTCTCACCTTTTTCAACGCAGACAGGGGCAGAAGAATCTTTTTCCTTTCATTGGCTGCTTATGTAAAAGCAAATTTCAAGACACACACACGCACAAACAGTATATTAGAATCAAAGATAAAAAAGGTGCTGTTCTTCCACATTAGAGTCATTCATTCACACCAGACAAAGTAGAGTTTTTATATAAATTTAAGAGATCGTGTATAAAGCAAAACCAAAACCACTTGACAAACGGCAAGCCTAGTATAACCTCCCAAAGAAAAAGACATAGCGTAGGCCACAAGGCCATGCGGCCATTGGCTCTTTTTTTGCTTATGGAATTCCAATATTATTTATACTCATTACATATGAAATAAAATATTGACTCATATCTAATTTATCATTAGATAGTATATGGACCATATTCAAATATTGTCTACTTTCCATCAAATGATTGATGAGTTGTGACGAGTCAACATGATAATTAATTTACAATGAGTGCAGACAATATAATTCTTCGTCAAACCGCTACCATTGACCTTGACTATGAAGTCCCATCCCCCGTGTCTTCACAGGCCCTACTTCCCTTAGATTACGTTGATCTTGGGCTTTATTTTACATTATCCCTTAACTTAGGTTACATCTTTGACCCTTTATCTCTCATAAATTAAGGTAAACATATCCTTATCTAATTGATACTATGTGCGTTAAGATAGATTTTTTTTTTTTCCTTGTAGCCACGGTATGTTTATTGCAGAAGACTTTAGTCTCTTCCTGTGTGGGTTTGATGGTAAGTCCTTAAAGCATGGGAGAAGGGATACAAATAAGATGAAAAATTGAAATGAAAAACATTTGGGAAGGATGAAATTTCATTACTCACTTTATATGTCTTTAATTTAACCTTCTTTATCTTAAAATTATTTTTAATACAATTTAAATTTTGGGTGTCGTCACGTTAAAAGAAAAAAAATGGTTTGAGTTAGATAAAATTGTTTTATTTTAAGGGTGTGTTTGGTTTAAAGTATAATTAATAAAAAATTTGAATGAATAAATTTTATATGTAAAATTATATGTTCATAATTTTTTTTTTCTCATTTTCACTTCCAACCAAAAACATAAGAGACCAACTTTTTTTGGGTACATCTATGAGTGACCATTTTAACATTTGGATTCTTCACATTATTATAGGTAAAATTTGTCTAAAACTAAAACTTATTTTCACTAGGACTAATTAATATTTTTGAGTTATATGTATGTGACATTTACTAATGTGAAATTAACAATGGTATTATTTACTCAAGTTTTACATTAACTGGGATTCTATCTTTTCCAAAAAACTATTGTAAGGACAATGAATTAATTTTTTTTTAATTAGTGGTTCAGTTCTCGAATCCAAATAAAATATGTCTACTTAAACAATAATTCAACTGTTTAAGTTGGTTGAGATAGATTATGATTCACACGACACTTTAAGATAGATTTGATATCACATGCTAGATCGGAAAAGTAGCTCGGTTAGGAATTAAATTTTGAGCCATGAAATTTATCAAATCAAATGATCCCATGAGAGCAGGTTGAAGGGTAAAAGTCATAAATGGAGAAAAAACAAAAATAAACTGTGGTGGTCAATCCCAAGGACCATTTTCTTTATTGGAGCTGCGCCCCTCCATATGGATTTGTTCTGTTCCTTTCTATAACACATAACACATAACACATAGGAACAAAGACAATCCACATGCAGCTGCTGCATTTTCTTGTGTTCTGGTTCCTGAGTCACATGTGAGTGTGCATTAGGACTGATACTCCACCGTTTTGCTTGTTTTTATAATGTAAATAATCGGTGCACCGAAAAGCGAGTTCATTAACTTCTATTACTTTATCGTTTTTTGACTTTAAAATTGTGGACATAACGGTAGATTCTATTTCTTCTTTTCATCATACGAATCTTTAGTTTTTTTTTTTTTATGTGTTATTAATATTGATATATTGTTAACATAAAGTATTTAAATTTCTTCTTTTCATTTATTTTTCTTTTATTTCTTATTTTTATTTGTTTATCAATTCTTTTCGATTGATTTTTTTTATTGATTTCATGACTTCAAATAGTTTTAATCTTTTCATGAATTGTTCACGCATATATATATATATGAATTGTCCGTTTTCATTATAATTTTCTATTGATTCTATTTCTTTCTTATATTCTGGCTCAAATGACAAAATAATTTTATTATTTGATTCTTTTCTCAGTTGATTCTTTGCTAAATTGATTCTTACATGATATGGAAGGTTTTGGATTTGTTTTTCTTTTCATATATTTGTTATGTATTCTAACTACAAAATAATGTGAGTTGATTCAATATATTTGTTATACTAATATACTTCATATTTGAATTACTTAATCTACCCATGCATCCTATGGGAAGAAGGTTACACTAATTAATTGTATAGAGTGGAGATGGGAAACGAGAAAATTAAACAATTTGTGTGGTACATGGATAGAAAATTGGAAGTCACACAAATTTAATCGACTGTTATTAGTTTTATATTAAATTTATCTATTTTAAAATTAATAATTATATATTATTAAATTTTCTAATGATTACCAATTTAATTTTTTTTAAACATGGATAGTAAAGTATAAATATGAGATGTTATTAATTAATTAATTTTTATCTTATAAGACTCCAATTATTGGGCACATACTATCTCATATTTTAAATTTGAATTATCAGTCACACACTATCTAAAACTTTAAATCTATATTTCAATTTTTTAACAGAAAAGAAAAAAATTTATTAATAGAAAAGTCTGATGGCACTTCCAAATCAAAATAGATATGTTATATCCAAATTGAATAAGAAAGAAATGCCTTCCACACTTCAAACTAATAATCGATAGGTGGCTCTACTTCTTATCCGAATACACTATAAGATTTGTGCAGGATACCGACGAATACGAATTTACTGATGGGCTCACCAATGGACATGAGATATAAGTTTTTGGTTTGTTAGTAGAATATTACTGACAAGTGTAATAGCCCAGACTACCTTATAGATTAACAACTGTCCAAACAAACCAACACAGAGTCTTTTTAGCGTACTTTGTCCTCACTCATACACTTCCTAAGAAAACTTCCTAGGAGGTCACCCATTCCAAAATTTCTCAAACTGAAACATGCTTAATCATGAAGTTCTTTAGTGATGGGCTACCGAAAAGAAGATGCATATCGCTGATATAGATAGTACAAATCAATTCATATAAGCTATCCTTAATTGAGTAGTCTCATACCTATACAGTCTTATGATCCCTTTCATTCTGGTGGACAATTGGTTCATTTATATACCCCTCCGCTTAAAAGTCTGTCAGGAGCCGCTCATTGTTCGTGCTTTCTTACACCATCGATCACTCTTCGCCCTAGTCACCGAACATATCGATGGAGAAAAATAAAAAATTTAGTAAACGTGTATTAAAGATGCCAACGTGGTCATTAAGAAATTAATATTACAGATAGGTATTTTTATTTTTACCAACGAGTTTTGAAAATAAAAAAATTATTCGAGAGACAAATTACATAGCCATATGTGAAGAATTTATATAAATTATCTAATGTTTGATATTTATTCATTTATTATTTTTATTTATAAATTAATTTAATTAACAATTAAAATGATATAAATAAGGAAGTAATGAAATGGTAAATAATCAAACTAATGAAATGAACAATAATGGTAGTAAGGTATCAGAACCAAATAAATATAAATAAAAAGTTCAATATCTATAAAAAGAATCCAAAAAGTAATAGAAAAAGAAAAAAGACTAATTGCCGTCTTCCTCATTGTCATCATCATCTGATTTGTTAGAGTTGTCATTATCTGATTCGTTAGAGTTGTCGCCATCATCAGACGAAGAGCCTTCAGTAATGAATGAGAATGGAATTTGGGGGGATTTTTGTAATAGGATCCTAAGGCCTTCATGTTGTTGAAGAATCTCATTACATCAATTGTAATCTTCTTCTGCATATTTGTAAATTTACTTTTTTTCTTCCTGGCCTTCTGTTGCTACTTCTACTCCATGGAGATCTTCAGGTATCGGATCTCTTTTAGCTCCTCCTCGACTGTTGCTTAGCCCGTTGCTTGTTCCTAAAGCTGCTAAAAAAGTTGTGTCTGCTACTCCTGCTGCCGTTGGATAAGCATGGCCAGATTTAGGACATGCACATGCTCCCGCAAGACATTATCTCCAACAATTGACCTAGTGGCGGAGGATGGGGACCTACTACTATCAAGGTAGTAACCCATCCCATACATGTGATCCTTATAAAGGTTGCTAACCACCTGAACCCAAATATCCTCCTCATTTGGTGGAGGGATGTCAGTATCGGGCTTAGCCTCTTCCAACTGGGTTTGGTACTAGATATGTGCCTACTCCCATAGCTTTGTATAGGTAAAACATATTGTAAGTAATAATATTAACATAAATGAAGAAGTAATAAAAATTAAATACTAAGAGGTTTGATTTCAGAATTACATATATCGTCTCAGAGCGAGGGTTGACCTACACCTCTCTTGTCTCCCCCTATCACCTTTTCGGGTCAAAGGGTAGTTTAACTCCCTAGCCCTGAGAAAATGTACATTAAAATCATAATAACATAATGTTTAATACAATTAAAATGTAGTAAGTTAATAATATGTTAAATCTTAGAAGATTAAAGTTACCATTCGCTTTTGGGTCCCTTCCTAGGTGCTCGACCAACCAATGTATAGTAACCTACCTTTCACTAAGGCCTGATTTCCATCGCCCTTCTAGGACCTATCCTTGAATGTGTCAGGTCAGATGCCCAATGGGCCTATCACTTGCGAAGAGTGTGGCATCATTTAGCCAAGAGTTGCTCATATGCCCCTTGCAGACATTGTAGAACATGTGTTGTAAGTGCTTGGAGGACTTATTCCTCCAAGTCTTATTGAGGGGAGCCTCATGCTTTGGCAGGATGTTAAAGGACTTCTACAAAAACAAAACTCACAATATATAAATAATCAAAAGCATATAGATGTTAGCTCTAGAAACCTTCAGAAAGCTTCAATGCTATATGTTTTAAGGGATAACATAACCAATTTCAAAAAAATATTTTGAAGAAAGAATAATGTTTCCCTTGAGTTACATGAAGCAAAGAATAGGTCTTATCACGTTAGCATACACGGTTCTTTAATTGAAAATATTTTCACATGACATGTGCAAACATGTTTAATCTCATTTGAAGAGACTGAAACTTAATGAAAGTGAAAAATATATTGTGGAATGAACATACATATGCTTAATGGATTGAAAAATATTCTCAAGTACAAGAAACCAAGGTTCAGATCTCCAGAAAGTAGCACATGACCTCAAAAAGTTCATTTCAAATGAAGATTTCAATCCATCTCTGAAGCAAGTGTATACCACAGCCTTCAATCATCATGATCACAATCAAATTATCTTCAACAAACTTTGATTGAAGACTAGAAGATCAAAAAGAAAATAAGAAACTATTACCACACTTCAGAAAGTAAAAACAGTGCATGTTATAGGAAAAGGAGAAAACTGTAAAATTCAAATTTAAAGTCAACCCCAGTTAAGGATTGATGTGACATCTCTTTTGCCAACTTGGTCAGCTGCCCCAGCTTCTAGAAGGAAAAGTTCATAAACCTTATTCAGAAGGTAAAAAATAGTTTCTGAAGGTGGCCTCAGAAATCTCTATTTCATAATGGCTTATGCAACAACTCTGACAACACCGAGCTACTCCTCTAGATTGCATTTCCAAGACACAAAAGAAAGGTCAACACATGTCACTTGAACAACAGATCAAGGGCAACGGTCATAATGCAGATCATCTATAAATAAAGATATTGTGCTTACAAAGAAAGAGACATTTCACTCATCAAAGTGTTGAAATGCTGAAGAAATTCCTCTTCATTCTTTGTAAAGATTATTACTGCTTGTAGTCAGTTTCTTTTTTGTAAGAATCTCTTTCTACGTTCTTAGTAGATCATACGTTCTTCCTAGGAAAATCATAGAAAGAAGTCATTCAAGTTTTCCAGGTTTGTTATTATTTATCTTTTGAAAACTTGAGTGTTGGTTGGTTTGAGTGATAAACCCAAACACAAACCTTTGTATCCTCGATCCAGTAGTGATTGTTATGAGTTAGCTTGAAGATGCTAAGCAAAGACTACTTATAACGTGACAGTAGGAGTAAACTACTGGTCACTGGGTTAGCTTGGAAAAGTTAGTCAAAGACTACTTGGTTATGATAGTAAAGTGAGCTACTAGTCACTAGTAAGAGTTTGGGAAAGCTGCAGCAAAGACTATCCAATTTTCTCGAGTTGAGAAAAGGTTTTTAGTGGAACTCAATAGTGGTTGAGATTTGGATGTAGGTAGGTTGGCCAAACTGGTATAAAATATATGTGCAGTATCTTCTTCTCCCTTAACTCTCCTTTATTTATTGCTTTGTGCTCATTATATTGCGTCTTCTAAAAAAGCTTCTTTTATGGGTTTTAATATATATATATACACACACACACACACACACACACACACCTCAGTTCAAAAAGTTACTTTCTGACCGAGCTAACACTGTTTCCGATGTACTTCAAGTTTAATACCTAATAGTATATTTTCTAGGTTCTTTTAGAAACCAGAAAGGAAGGAAAAAGCAAAGCACAATTTGACTTCCTTTCTTTTGCGCTTTTCTACCTACAATAGATAATATAAACATGATTTTAACATAATCAAATAAGTTATAGCATTACCTTCCACTTCTGCCACATATCTCCTTAACATTTTTTGAGATGTTGGTATAAGTAGGCCACAAGAGATTATACCTACTCTGTATAACCTCTATAATCCAGTGGAGGCCTTCTAGAAAAAAAGATGGAAGTGGTTACATAGATAAACCAAATTGAATACAATAACAATATTTTAAGCACCATGCATAATCTAAACTTAAAATATGTAAAAGCAAACATGCTCGAACTTACCTGTCTTTACCATCTGCCGTGTAGTCTATCATTCAGGTTTCATGTTTGTGATCCACCTAAGATAATAGGGGTCTGATGAGATGTGGGGCTAGGAGTCAGGCTAGTGATAAGGTTAGGGATAGGGTCAATGATGTGGATGTGATGTGACTGAGAATAGGGTGGAGGTGGAGGGCCAATATACCCAGGAGTAGACATCATCCAGAAGGGAATGGTGGTGGTGGCAGGGATGAGGGTAGAGGTGGTGGTAGGGGAGGTGGCAAAGATGGTGGCAGAGGCAATAGTGGAGGTGGTGGAAGATCAACTGACCTTTTTAGGTCAACTACTGTCTCTACCAGCCATACTAAAACAATTATGCAATCCACAAAAAGATATAATAACATATATAAATTTAGAATTAGTTCAAAACATTATTGCATGTAATGTTTAAGACCTCATTTAATCTAAAATTTGAGAGCAATTTTCATCATCACATTGTTGTTAATCATGATCATCATGAAGAAGTTCATTATCTACATAATCATCACTACTATAATTCATTCAGTCTTTGTGATTTCTGATTAGTTGGTGACTTGTGCGTACAATTATGTTAACTTCCCTATTAGTCAAAGAAAAAGGATTTTCAATATTGTCTATATCCATTACTACCTTTGAAGAAGTTGGATCATCAACTTGATAACCATTTTTAACAGCATCTTCCTCTATTTCAACCCCACCCCTTGCTTTTGTCTTGTCTACAACCATCCACTTTGATCTACTTTTTTCAGGATAAGACATATAATAAACTTGTCTAGCATTTTGGGCAATAATAAATGGGTCATAGCTTGCATATCTTCTGGTGTGATTGATTTTGTAATTGTTGTGTTATTGCATCCTAGTTAGTCACGTTGGATCATTCTATTCACATTGAACAGCACACATCTTTTTGTGGGTTCACCAATGTATTTAAACTCAAGGATTTCCTTAACTACACCATACCAATCAAATTTTTCATCTCTAACATCACCTTTAACATAAATACCAGTGTTGTCGATTTTTTACTTTCAATGCCCTACTTAGTTGTATGGAACTTGTATCTATTAACATAGTACATAGTCAACTTACAACTTTATTTTTGGCCCTGCAAGCTAAATTAAATAAATGGGGACATGTTACATGATTATTTTTTTTTCATGCACCTATGTAATTTAACAAAATGGACTTATATGTAATCTAAACTATTCCAAAAATTGATGAAAAGAATTTAAACCATATAGTTATTCAAAGTATCTATTATTGAAAACATCTTTTAGATCATTTTAAGGGTGCAAAACATCACAATTTTTCACCAAGACAAAGGGAGTGTTATTGACTTACATTCTAAATAGTTGCACTTCATCATAATTTATCAAAATATGTAAGTGTACAAAATTCCACTCCTCAAAAACTATTGGGGTTTGCACTTTCTAGTAACATGATCAGATTCGTTGAAGACAAATAACGTCAGTGGAATAGAGCATTCCCCTCCATTGTCATTATGACTAATTCGAGTTCTTTCCTCCATCGTCATGACGACCAATCCAAGTTCTTCTAGATTGAACATGTGGCTGAAAGTAAAATGAGAAAAAAATTGAAGTCTCTTTTAAATCCTCATATTTTGATTTCAATTGGATACATATATGAATCGGTTTCATATGCTAAATATACAGGTCAGTATTCCATTAAGTCAAAGAACTCGAGAGAAAATATTCTTTTTAGTTTGCACAGAATGAGAAGAATGTTTTTTTTCAATGACAAATAGATCATCAACCCTAAGAGTACAAGAACATAAATCCTTGAAACACTAACTCAACTCGGTTAGGGGCTTCTAGACAACATTAGGTAGCTCTTTGAATGCAATGGCAAGCAAACACTCCATGAAGCATGACAATTATGGCTTTCAATGCCAACAAGCGTACCTTGTGCAACATTGATGCACCTGCCTAAGCTAGAAGCATAACTATGGAAAATTCTCAACTCCTAAAGTAACCAATAAACATCTTGTTTCTGAGTGAAATTCAAAGCATATTTGACCTTTGGTTTATAGAAATGAATATCTTTTAATTCTTGTAAATGCAAAATTAGGTCATGTGCAATCCTCAGTCGGATCATGCCTTGCCTTGTCATTGTCTTTAGTTCGATCTGTACCCATTATAGTGTTCATTATATTATCAAACACATTTTTCTCAATATGCGTGACATAAACAATGACGCACCAAATTATCCTTCCAATACGACAACTCCCAAGAGATAATTTGTTCGGTGCAATTATGCTTAGCCCCATAGCTTGGCAATTGCACTACTGTTTCGACTTCTGTTATTTTTGAGAAATCCTTAACTCGATCCCATATTTGGTGACCACGTAGTCTAACTGGAGACTTATCATATTCAATACAATTACTTTTAAAATCTACTTCGCCTATGTGCATGATCAACATTTAAGAACCTCCTATGATAATCAAACCAATAGTTATTTTCTCAGCTTTTCAAAGTGAATGTCTTAGTATTCTTCATGCAAATTGGGTTTTGTGTCATCCATCTAGACAACATTCCATAAGCTAGAAAGTCATTTATGGTCCATATTAATGCTATCTTCATCATGAAATTCTACTTGGTTGAAATGTTGTAACTAAGAAGACCTTGGCACCATAACTCATTTAATTCATCAATTAAGGGCTGAAGATACACATCAGTCTTAAATTTGGATTATCAGGCTGGGGATTATACATATTAAGAATGGATAAGGATCTTTTATGCATATTTTAAGAGGAAGATTGTATGACATAAGAACTATAGGCAACAAGCATAGGGTTTGCTAAATTGGTTATTCGGGGTAAATCCATCTGAACAAAGTTCCAATCTAACATTTTGAGGGTTTAAGGCAAACTCGGGATATGTTCAATGAAAATGTTTCCATGTTTCACTATGCGATGGATGATTCATTACATTGTTGCCCCTCTGATTTTCACTGTGCCACCTAATATGAAAAGCTAAACTCATTGATGTATAGAGTCTCTCGAGTCCAAGAATTAAGGAAATATATGCATTTTTTTCTGAGGGACATTCTTATACCTCCCATTTCCATATCTCTTGCATTTAACCCTAGATCATGGTAGAACCTACACTCGGTCAATGCAAAATTATCTTTATAATAAAAGATATAGCCTTTCAAACAATAATCAATGTTTGTTTCCTCCATCCCAAGTTTAGAAACTAAAGGCCTGCTTGGCAACTGTTTTATAAAATAGTTTTTGATTTTAAAAAATAAAATATTAGAAAAACTTGTTTGGTAGCTTGTTTTTCACAAGTTGGTTTTAAAAATGGAAAAACACAAATCATGTTTTAAAAACAGAAAACAGAAAACATCTTTTAGATGTTTTGTAAAATAGAAAACAACCTTGTTCTACTATTGTTGTCCCCCCTAGCTCTGATCTACCCCCTCCGGCACTATCACGACTTGCTTCATCTGGAACTGTCATGGCCATTGCATCATCATCGGTGACATCTACTTCCACCACGACCTTGGCCTCATTAACCACTTTCCACCTCCACCTTCCACCTCTTTCTCTACTTAACCATGACGTCGCATATATCATGGCCACAAGCATTGACGGCGTCCTCCCTTCCACCTCCATCATTATCGCACCGATCTAGCCCTTCACCGCTCATGGATCCCAACCACCGTGATACCACCAGCTCTGCAACCTTCCCCAGCCATTGCGACGTCACCCGCTCCTCGACTTTCCCCTCCCCTGCTCTTTCCCTCTTTTTTGCGTGACCACCGCGCCACTCTTCCCTTTATCACCACTGCTTTAGATCACGTCCCACAGTTGCCATGTCATTGCATACGGCAGCTCCAATGGTCGCCCATGGTCGCATGCACCTCACCCTCCATGCTTCCTTTCCCTTTACGCGACCTCGCTCCCCTTCGCTCTCTTGTTCTTTGACTATCTATCTCTGTCTTTCCCCCTTTCTCTCTCTCTCTCTCTCTCTCTCTCTCTCTCTCTCTCTATATGTGTGCATGTACGTGTGTTTGTGTGTGCATGTGTGTGATAGAAATTATGTAAACGAAGTTGGGTTTGGGAGCATTTTTGGGCTTGCTGGTTTTTGGAAACAAAGTGTGGGTTTCTAAAAAGAGTTACCAAACAAAGTGTGTTTTTGTGTTTTACTTCTAAAAAGTTGTTTCTAAGCATAGTTTTTAAAATAGTTTTTAAAAACAAAAATAAAAAATTATTCCAAACAGCCTGTAATTTTTTAGCTTGATAAAAATGTTTTGGAATTACATAGAGATTTAGACTAAGCTTACTGATCAAAAGAACTTTGGCTTTGGTTCCTTTTAGACTTAATAGTCAAGATCTAAATTGCTAATAACTCAGAGTGCACACAATCCTCCTATAAAGGTTGATTTGCAACCTCTAACAAGCTATAAAATCTAGTGGCATCGTGATTGGGCTTGTCAACTGAAGGATAAGAATAATGGGCTACAAATTCAGGATTAGTAGGATCAAAAACCATCTCATGATTTCTACACATATGGTCTGTAACACCCGGTGATTAAGTTGGGGAGTGATTGCTGGTGTAAGAAAGCATAAACAAGGAGCGGCTCCTGGCAGACTTCTAAGCAGAGGGGTACATGAATGAATCGATTACACACCCGAATGAGAGGGATCCTGAGACTGTGTAGGTATAAGACTATACAGTTAAGAAAGACTTATATGAATTGATTTGTACGACCTATACCAACAAGATGCATCTTCTTTTCGGTAACCCATCACTAAATAACTCCATAGTTAAGCATGCTTGACTTGGAGTAATTTTTGGATGGGTGACCTCCTGGGAAGTTTTCCTAGGAACCATGTGAGTGAGGACAAAGTATGCTGAAAAGACCGGTGTTAGTTTATGGGGACAGTCATCAATCCATAAAGCAGCAGGGGATATTACAAATGGTATTAGAGCCTGCACTTCTCCTAGTACGGTGTGGTTTGGGGACGAACCAAGCGGAAGCTGGTGGACATGTAATGCCCGGTGATGAAGTTGGGGAGTGATCGCTGGTGTAAGAAGGCATGGACAAGGAGCGGCTCCTGGCAGACTTTTAAGCAGAAGGGTACATGAATGAATTGATTACACACTGAATGAGAGTGATCTTGGAACTGTGTAGGTATGGGACTATATAGTTAAGGAGGACTTATATGAATTAATTTGTACTACTTATACTACAAGATGCATCTTCTTTTCGGTAGCTATCACTAAAGAACTCCACAATTAAGCATGCTTAACTTGGAGCAATTTTGGGATGGGTGACCTCTTGGGAAGTTTTCTCAGGAAGCATGTGAGTAAGGACAAAGCATACTAAAAGACCCGTGTTGATTTATGGGGACAGTCGTCAATCCATAAAGCAACAGGGGATGTTACGTGGTCCTCTTATGACACATTACCCACATCGTGCTGAGCTACATGGACCCACTAGAACTACTTCTAGTTTGAAACATATCCACTTGATTCCATGTATTAACTACTTCCCCCTACTCAGTTCAAATCCAATAGTAGGCATGAATCCTTACTTGTACAAATGAACCCTTATGGAATCATTATCTAAATATTTCCTATATTTGCGCTTATTACATGGACACCTAAGTTTTGTCTCATCAATGAGCTATTGTATTTGATACCCTTATAAATTCTTCAGTGCTATTATAGAATCATGGTTTAATCCTTGTCTATTAGGATGCAATCCATTATACATCCATAAATAGTTTGAAGAAAATATTATGTGTGTGAGTAACTCTAAACCCTACAATTTTTTTAAAGACATCACATTATCACTTTTAAACACATTCTATTTGTCTTTAAATGTTTTTAATTCAATTACTTTTAATTTTATTTGCCTAACAAAGAGTTCACAGAATTTTGACAGCATCTCCGCTTAAATTAGGAGCTTCTGTCATCAATTAATCAATGTATTCAACAATTAGAGACATTAGATAACAACAACATACATAACAGATATATTTAAACAATTATAACCTAGCAATTACACACAATTTGCACAATCCTAAAAACCATTTTAGAGCAATCCCTTTATAATTCCACAACATGCATATCCTACAATCTCCACAAATACAAACAAACTTCACAAAAAACAATGCAAACAAGTTCAGAAAGGACCTCTATACCCTTTCCCTAGTCATGCAATCCCCATTTTCTTTGATTTTGTACTAGAAATCATAGGTCTTTATACTACATTAACAAGGATTTCGTTACTAATTTATAAAGTGATGCAAAAACCAAAAATCAAAACCTTCTAGCACACAATGTAATCCAATCCTGAAAAATAAAAAATGAAGAAACAATTAATTTTACATAGTTATAAAAATTTAAAAAATGAAAAAAAATAATAAAAAAGGATGAAAAAAACCAAAAGCTTCCACAACCAATATCGTTAGTGCACCCTCCAATAGAACCCCTATGTTAACAAAATAGCAAAAATAATCACTCTTCAATGCACGCTTTGGCCCGTGAAAATGAATGGAAATACTAAACCAAATAAATAAATTAAACTAATTAAAATGCTTAGAAACATACCTAGATTGAAATAGTGGACTTGGTTTCACAAAAGGAGGCTTCAGCAGTGGCCAACCAGTGGTGTTGTAGTAGAAAGAGAGTGAGAGAGAGAATTTTTCAAAGTGAATGAGAAAGGCTCTGTCTTGTGTTATTTACATGAGTTACCAATGGGTTTACTTGGTGGTAATCATTGAATGACATAGCATGTTTGGAAATTCACCAATTATCAATGTGTTTACCAATGGGAAAAGGGAATCCCAAGGGACGCACACCAATGTCTCGAAAATTCAAAACTTTATCGATATACCCATCGATAATTAATGATAAAAAATTAAGAAAAAAATCCGCATTGGCAACCAGTATGTAATGTGAATAAAAGTATAAAATTTAATTTAATTTTTACCCATCGGTATAGCTATCGGAACGTTAGATTTTAAAAAAATAAAAAATAAATAAAAAAATTCTTGTCGGTATATATACCATTATCGCCACATGGTGTGCTAGTTTATACCAACTGGTTTTCAATAAGCATGGAATAAATATCCACTCTATCAGTACACCATTAGTATAACCCTCCAAATTTCTGTGCCCCATATGGCGCAAAATGGCGCCATGTACTCCTGGCAGGTATACCGATAAGTCATCTATTTTTTTAATGAAAAAAATTATGGGTAGAAAAACACATCAACCTATTGGTATTGCCCATAAAAAATTATCGATGGGTATGGATCCATCGGTAACCTCTGTTGGTATCCCATGAATTTCTATTAGTGTGACTATTGATGTCTAAACATCTTTCATGTTAGAGACCATCATAACAATGTTGCAGTTTGAAGAAAGTATCACGCCTCTTTTTAATATAGATCTGAATACCTCAGTATTAGTTAAACCATAAAATGGAAAATACCCACAAGGAGAAGCCAAAACACACATAAAAGTGGAAAGCAAAACACCCACAAAAGGGATATCAAAACAAAATACAAAACCAATTAAAAAACAATGAAAAGAAAAGAAAATTGTGAGTTTTCACCAAAGTATAAAGATGATAGCCCCCTAGATAATGCCAGAGAAAGAAGAGAGATATTTCAATTCTATTATATGTGATTTGATTCAAAAAAATTACTATTTGATTGTTTATTTGAATTTTTAAGTGGTTATCTCTCTTGATTTTTAAATAATTGCCATATTACCTATTAATAATGATATTTTAAATGTTTTCTCACATTTTTTCTGTTATTATCCAGATTTTATTCAAGTCAATATTATACATATTTATTCTTAAAATAATATATTGTTTATATATATATATATATACACACACACTCTATATATATATATATATATATATATATATATATATATATATATATATATATACATACACATACATATACACACTTTGTCACATCCTATCTCATAATTTAAATCTAAATTTTGATATTAATATATATGATTTGATTTGATAAATTAATATATGACTTTTTACTTTAATAGTTATCATATTAACTATTAATAATTATATTTTAAATAAATTTTTTTCGTTTATAATATCTATACTAGTATTTGAATTTTATTAAACTCGATACTGTAAATATTTATTTGTTTTCACTTATATGATAATATATTTTTTAAATATATATAAACATATAGATTTATTGATTTCGTATCTTTCACTAGAATAATATCTATATATATATATATATATATATATATATATATATATATATATATATATATAAATATATATATATATATATATATATATATATACTAAGTCACATTCTATCTCATTTTAAATCTAAATTTTGATTGTAATATATAATACTCGATTCGCCAAATTCATATATAATTTTTTGCTTAAAATCTTAAATTCTTTGCTCTCTCTTGATTTCCAAAATATAATCGTAATACCAACTATTAATAATGATATTTTATTCAACCCAATTTTGTGCATATTTACCCTTACAATAATATATATATATATATACACACACACATGCACTCAGTCACATCCTATCTTATATTTTAAATATAAATATAAATATAAATTTTAATATATATAATTTGGTTCAAAAAATCAACACTACCTCTGTTATGAAATAAGTGTTAATTTTAAGTATACATATGAATTAAAAAAATAATTGACAAAACCTTGATATTAGGATAATTTAGGTATGTTTTAGTGGTAAGAGGTTTGGATAGTTTATATGAGGTCATATGTTTAAACCTCATTACTACCACTGTACCAAAAAAAGAAAAAGAAAAACTTACCCTTACTACTTTTTCTCTCTTTCTTAAATGTGTCTCTCTTTTAATTGCAACAATTACCATATTAATTGTTAGGATGACTTTTTAGTATTTTTCTAAACATATAATACGTGATGCGTTTGGTTTTAGAAAATAATTTTTAGTTTTCAGATTTCTTATTTTTCAATATTAGTTTTCAGGTTTCTTATTAGTTTCTTATTTTTCAATATTAGTGTGTTTCTTATTAGTTTCTTTTATTTTTAGTTTTCAGGTTTCAATATTAGTTTCTTGTTTTTAGTTTTCAGGTTTCTTATTAGTTTCGTATTTTTCAATATTTTATAAAAACTATTATATGAAATACTGGTTTAATAAAACAGTTTTCAGTTTTCAATCCATTTCCTATTTTCAATCCGTTTCTTGTTTTCAAGTATTTGTGAGGTAAATAGTGAAGACTGAAAATGAAAATTAAAAAATTACATTTTGTTATTTTATAATTTCCTTCACAAAATTTTAAGAATAGAAAATTAACTAAAAGAAAATAATGAAAATTAGAAACTATATTTTAAACCAAACTCATGCCAAAAATTTTACATTTCTACAAAAAAAAAAACCAAAAAAGCTTTCATCTTAAAGCCTTAAAAATGTCCTTGGATATTCTTTAGCAAAACCCAATTTATATAAGAACCTCTCCTTAGTCCTTGCTTTGCATTAGAGTGACAAAGGACGAATAACTTATTCTCATTTATTGCACACACATGATCCCAAAGACGCATGTAATTCAGTACTAAATAATCACTTTTAGTTCAAAACATAATACATGAAAGCATCTCTCAAAATAATATAGTTATGTACTTAATTAGATATACAAATAATAATAAAGTATATATGTAAAATAATATATTATATTTTGTATATTTTGTTGAGTATTTGAATTTAAACTGGCTAATTTTAGAATTTTATATGTTCTTGCTCTTATTGCATAATTTACTCAAAAAAAAAATATATATATATATAGCTGGACAAGATTATAGTTTATTGTGCTCGAACAGTCCTCCTTGATTCCTTTTCCTTATATTTTGATTTCTTTTTTGATTAATTCAATTATGTACATGTGGGTCTCTATTTTTTTCGTTCAGGGATATGGACAGGAATAATTTTCCCTCCATTATAGAGATATGAGCATCAGGATCAGGGAAAACCCACATGGTAAGTTGACTTCTTTGTGATGATCGAAGGTGAATGAAGGCTTGCGAGAAATATACAAAAGGAATGATTCTACGTTAGCAGAAGAATATCCAAGAGTCCCAAAGAGAAGGTGTATAATCCTGTATATAGGCAGTGAATCCAGTAACCCCCATGAAATATGACAGTTAACTACAACGCTGTGGCCTGTGAGAGAATGAAGCTTCTAATTATGGCGATTATATAGCTTATGATCATCACTTCCCATAAGGTCCTAATCTAATTAATGAGTTGTGAAAGCAAGTTATTACCCTTATTAATTTTTATTTTCTCAAAATTTCACCAAAAGATACGTGTTGCAACTTCACCAAAAGATATGTGTTGTTGGCCGATTAAGGGCGCGTTTATTTCGGATTTTGAGAAAAGTAATTATAAAAGTTAAATTTTATATATAACTAAAAAAGTTAAAAACTGATTTTTTTTAAATTGTAATTATTTTTTAAAATTATCTAACAATATGAAAATTGATTTTTTTTGGGCCAAAAAAGTAATTATTTGGCAAAGTAATAAAAAAAAATGCACCCTAAAGTTGGCACGGGTGGCGGGAAGCAGTTCATATCTCCAAGAATTTCGGTACAATTTTTTCTCTCAACGTGGCAGTTGTTTTGTTATTCTTTTTTTTTTTTTGGTCAAATTTTGATAGGTTATTATTTAATCACAAACAAATGCCTGTAAGTGTTTTGTTAACGACCCAAATCCAAGGGAGAGTCTAATCTGAAAGAGTAACCTATTGGATGAGAGGGTCCTTATACTTAATGTCATACTTAGATGATATGATGTTTTGGTCTGGGACTCATAACATTTTTACCCTTATTTAAAGGCCGATCATAAATGACTATGACCGTCCACTCTAAGCTGATAACTCCAAGCCACTTCACTTTGGCTTGTTCAAGTAGCCTTTTACCAAGTCAGTCATTTCCTAGCTAGGTTATCCCTCTTGTGTGTCAGTTACTCGATGAAAGCATCAACGTTATGGACTCAAGTCCAAGGGAGAGCCTAACACTACTAGAAATCCGTAGGATACTGACGGGTCTTATCAATGGCTACGGAACCGTTGGTAATTTTCGATGGGGTTTCCGATGGGTTGATATGTTTTTTCATTATTTACCTTTTGAAAATAATAATAGATAACAAACTGTTAGTAAACACATCAATTGTGGATGGTGCCATCGTGCGCCATATGAGGCACACAATTTCTAATGGGTATACTGACTGTTTTACTGATTGGTTGATTAATAATTTAAAGTTGTCGGTATCCCATTGGTACATGCAATTGCACAACGTGGCCCAAAGTCTCCTCTGACAGGTCTATCAACGTGTTCGAGTGAAAATAAAATAAATATTTTTATTTCTTTATTTTTTATACATTATCGACAGGTACAGTAAAATCTATTTTTAATTAAATTTTTATTTTTTTTACCTTAGGTTATTGATAGGTATACAACAAGTCCACATAAAATAATTTTTAATTTTCATTACAATTACTGACGAGTATATTGACGAGTTGTTAAATTTATTTTCATTTTTTTATAAATATTTTTATTTTTTATTACAACTACCGATGGGTATACCAATAGGTTTTTGAATTTTTTTGATATTGGTGTGCATCTCTTGGGATTCCTCATACCCATCAGTAAACTCGTCGATAGTTACTGGAACAAAAAAAGCACTGTTTCATTTAATGGTTTACTTGTTGATAATATGTGAATATTATTAAATAGAGCCTTTCTGCTTCCCCATTTTGCAACTTCTCTCTCTCATCCCCCTTTCTTTCCTCGCCATCGCCACCATTCTTTGCCACCATTCACCGCCATCAAAGCTTCGTTCGAAAAACCAAGACCACCACTGCAATTTAGATACATTGGTGAACATTTTAATAGATTTAATTTTTTATTTGGTTCAGTTTTTCGGTTCATTTTCATTGCCCGAAGTGTTATTTTTTAATGCATTAGAGAGTAATTATTATTGCTATTTTGTTGATGTAAGAGTTGTATTGGAGGGTGGCACGGACAGTGTTGATATTGCGAGCTTTGGTTTGCTTTTTTTCCCCTAATTTCATTGTGTGTTTTCTATATGTCAATACTTATAAGTTTGGAAAATTAAATATTTGTTCATATTGGATTTTCTAGATTGGATTTGCTTGCATGTAGGGAGCTTTTCATTCTTTGTTTCTTGCACTGCACTAGAGGTTAATAACAAAATACTTATGATTTCGAGGATAGAATTATAGGAAATGAGGATTGCATGACTAGGGAGAATGACATGTAGGTCTTTTCTCGACTTATTCACATTATTTGTTATAGGATTTTTTGTGCTTACAGAGATTGCAAGATATGCATGTTGTCGAGTTATAAGAGAATATGCTCTAGAATGGTTTTTAGGATTCTGTGAATTGAATGTAATTGTTAAAATGTAATTGTTTAAATATGCCTTATATATGATGACCTTTAATAATGTCTCTGATTGTTGAATGCACTAAATTATTTGATGATGGAAGCTCCTAATAATTTAAGCAGAGATGTAGTTGAAATTTTATGAAAATTTTTATTAGGGAAATATAATTAAAAAGTAATTGAATTAAAAAAATTTAAAGACAAATTGAATGTATTTGAAAGTAATAATGTGACGTCTTTAAAAAATTGTAGGGTTTAGGATTACTCATACATGCAATGTTTCCTTCAAACCGGTCACAGATGTATGATAGATTACATCCTAATAGGGAGATTAAACTGGAATTCTATAATAGTGTTGAAGAATTCATGAGGGTAGCATGTCAAACACAACAGTTCATTGATAGGGGAAAACGTTAGGTGTCCATATAATAAGTGCAAATGTAGGAAGTATTTAGATGATGATACCATGATGATTTATTTGTACAAGTAGGGATTCATGCCTAACTATTGGATTTGGACTAAGCATAGGGAGGTAGTTAATGCAAGAAATCAAATGGGTATGTTTTAGGCTGGAAGTAGTTCTGGTGGGGCCCACATAGCTCAAAACGATATGGATAATGTGTCATGGGAGGATAATCTGTGTAGATATCAAGAGATAGTTTTTGATGCTATTGGTCCTACATTTATGGCTCATTATTCTCAACCTTTATTTGAGGAGCCTAACCAAGATGCAGCTATGTTTTATAGCTTACTAAAGCTGTAAATCAACCTTTATGGGAGAATTGTGTGTAATCTGAGTTGTCATTAGCAGTTTGGATATTGAGAATTAAGTCTGAAGGGAACCAAAGTTAAAGTTCTTTTGATTAATAGGTTGTACAGAGTAGTAAGCTAAGTCCAAATTTCAATGTAATTCCAAAATGTTTTTATCAAGCTAAAAAATTAATTTCTAAACTTGGGTTAAAGGAAATAAAAATTGACTATTGTTTGAAAGGCTGCATGCTTTATTACAAAGATGATGTTGCATTAACCGAGTATAAGTTCAACTAATCAAGAGCCTAGGTTTAAACCCAAGAGACGTGGAAGTAGAAGATAATGCTATAATTTACTCGATTGTGTTAAAATCATGTTTATATCATCTATATGCTTATGATTATTTATATGTTGAGTTTTGTATATGCAGAGGTCCTTTTACATCCTTCCAAAGCATGAGACTACCATCAATAGTTCTTGGAAGATTAGGTCCTCCAAGCGATTATGGGACATGTTCCACAATGTCCACAAGGGCACACAAGCAATTCTTGGCTGAATGATGCCACCCCTTCGTGAGCTGCAACGCCAGTAGGCGCTTGGACATGACCTTCAAGGAAAGGTCCGAGCAGGGCAAGAAAACCGAGCCTTACTAAAAGGTGAGTCACTACACACCGATGGATCGAGCACCCAGGACTAGACTCGAAAGTGTTTGGTAAGACTTTAATCCTTTTACATTGAATATATTATTAATTTGCTACATTTGAATTGTATTAAATAGTATGTTAGTATGCTTTTAATATACATTTCTATGTAGGCTAGGGAGTTAAACCACCCTCCGAATTTGGAGGAGTTGTTCTTAAAGACCCACACTCGAAAGGGTGAGAGGGCAAGATAGAGAGGTATGGGTCGACCCTCGCTCTAAGACGACATATATACATTTGAATTTGGACCCCTTAGTATTTTATTTTTATTACTTTTTCATTTATATCATAATAACTTCTTACAATGTACTTTATCTTTTTTTTCTTTGTAGCATGAATATACAGGGATGTGGGAGACCTAGACCCTAGTTCCAGACCCAGTGGTAGAGGCTGGGCCTGATGCTGACATCCCTCCTCCAGATGAGGAGGATATTTGGGGCTAGGTGGTTGGCAGCCCTTACAAGGGTCGCATATATATGGGATGAGGTACTGCCTTGATAGTAGGTTCCCGTCCTTTGCCATTGGGTCAGCTGCTAAGGATGATGCGCTGCGAGAGTGTGTGCATGAGCTGCAACAACAAGCACAACTTTTCCAGTAGCCCCAGGAGCAGGCGGTAGGGGGCGCAGTAGTGGAGGATGACCTTAGAGACATCCGACAGCTAAAGGTGTCTATGGGGAGCAGTGGTAGCAGCAGAAGGCCAAGAAAGAAAAAAGTAAATTCAAGAGGATGTAGAAGAAGATTACGACTGATATGATGAGATTCTTCAAAAACATGCATGTCTCAGGATCCCTTAGCAAGAAGCTCCCCAAGATGCCACCCCTATCCATTATTGAGGGTGATTCGTCTAATGGTGGCCATGACTCTGACGTGTAGGATGACCATGATGCCAACAACGCCAACGAGGAGTTATTTAGCTAGTCTTTCTCTAGCTTTTTTTTTTTTAAATTCACTTTGGATTTTTTTATGTTTATCATACTTTGTATTTATTTTATTATCATTTCATTATTTTCTTATTTAATATCATTTTAATTGATGATTAAATTATTATATAAATAAAAATACGTGAATAAATATCAAACAATTGGATATTTTATATAAATGAATCACACACGACAAAAGTAATCGGATAAAAAAAAGACTACTAAAGGGCAAACCCGTCCTAAATAAATAATTTTTTAAAAAATAAAATAAAATATAGCAAACTTGTCGGCAACTATTTAATAATTATTTTTTTAATTTTCAAAACCATCGGTATAAATAAAATCAGTTGTCAGTAATATTATTCCCCTGCTGACCTCAGTAATGCCTTTAATTGTTTAACTTACACTGATCGATATGTACGTCGGGACTTACCGACAGGTTATGTTACCATTTGGTAATATTCAGCTGACGAACCAAAAATTGATGGCCCGAATCCGTCTTCAAATCTAGTGGTAATAGTCCAATCCATTAGTAAATTCGTCGGCATCTCTTGCATATATAGTCTAACTCAAAATATTTACTTATTGGGTGGGACAGTTCTTAAACTTACGTACCATATTCGGATATCATGGCTCTCCGAATCTCCGATGTGAAACACTTAACATGCTCTCTGATCCTTTACGTTGACACTGGCAGAATGACGGGTTTCAAACCTATCTAATTTTTAAATGTTTGGTGAAAAAGAGAGACGTGTTTTTTGTTAGCACTAGAATTCTTACATTACAGGTAACCTACATGAAAAAACAGATTCCGAAATCCGCTCCTCATGTTTTAGAGAATGCCCCATCTATGATTGCTTTGTTAACGATTATGACATCTTAGCCTTTGCCTACCGACAATACATGCTTCTCAAACATCAATACATTACTGTATGGGGCTTGCAATGTACATTCCGGCACACGCGATGTAGGTTGACCTCTCAAACTAATTAACGACTTGGTTTGGCAAGTTATATTGAGGGAAACAGTTTATTAATGATCGGTGCTCGCCGAACAAGAAATATCTAAGTACTCTGAGCATGAAGAGAAACTATTTGTTCTATTTTATTTATTAATGACATATCAGCTATTGTATTAAAAATGTACACAAATGATCTATAAAAATAATATATTAATTAATAAATGAAATAAAATAAATATTTTTCATTGCTCCTAGAACATCTAAGAACTTTTCATTGATAAAGATGTATGTTTTTCGATAACTTGAGAAAAGTTCGACGCCCAATAATAGTGGAGCAACACAATACACAAAGAGCACACAAAAATAACAAGCAGACACGTACGATATAATGTTTTGACACCTATCATAGTAGGAGAAAGAAGAAAAATGATATGTGGACAATATCTTGTACAACATATTTATAACATAGGTGAAACAAAATTGGTAGTGGGCAAGATGATCCAAATAGATGATGTGTATCTTCCTATAGCGATCAACCTGACAATCTTCGTAATTTAAAACTACAATCACAACTGTATAAGTTATTTTTTACATAACATTCAACGACTATTTAAAACATGTAAGAAAAAAATTGAATCAAGAGGATTTTTATGCACCCCAATTAGAAAAAGATTTATCATTTCTTTTTTGGACAGTGAAAATTTATCATCTTTTAGCAAACATATTAACCAATTTTTTTTAAATACTAATATGCAAATGGAATATTTTGATAATAACATAGAAATAGTGTTAATAGACTTTTTTCGTCTAACAAATTGGAGATTAAAAAAGTTTTGAACTTATTGAGTTTTTTTCCTCTTATACAACAATATATATATTTGTGTGTGTGTAAGTTTAATTTTTATAAATTGACGGTGTAAAAAAATTTCACACATCAGCCCCAACCATGTTCTGCCTATGTTAGTGCGCCCATTCCAATTTTTTATTTTCCTGGACCCATTATTTTGTTTATACTTTACCTGTGTTATATAAGTATATTGTATAAAGATGTCATGCACATTATTTCTCGAGAAAGAAAAGAAAGTCACTCAAAATTAAATGTCTCACTCTATGAAGGACCATAGGCTCACAGCAAATGTTGCAAACAGAACCCACTCTGGTCTCCTGCATGGCCATCAAAGACGGAGAACGGGACTGAAGGATAGCCCCAGACGGACCACCTACTGCTTTAAACAAACTTGCATTTCACACGAGATCAAATTGGGTATATTGGAACACCTGTCCTCGTTCATAGGCACGTATGAATCTGTATTTTTCATTTTAAAGTATTGCTATAGCGGCGAAGAATATACACGCTAAGGAGTCGTTTAAAATGTGAGAGATTACCAAACAAAAAAAAAATGTGAGAGTAAATATATAAAAGGGTAAAAGAATATGACAGAACGGTGATAGGATTTTTAGTTAAAATAGTAAATAAATTATATAGTTAGTGGATGGGCCACCAAGGGGAACCTAAAATGTGACGAAAACAGTTAAAAATTTAAAATGACAAAATGCAATCCTACTCAATATATCAGAATGTTTTTATTAAGATTATTTTTGACATAATCATGACGGTGGTTAAATAAGTTGAAGTGCTGTGGTCCGTTCATCCATCTTGTTATGACCAGCGACCCCGGACGCCGGAGGTTGGGTTGGTGGGCCGGGGTCACCTCCATCCCTAGGTTTCGGTGAGTCTAGGGACCTGTCCCTTTGGGTCCACTAAGAATGTGGTCGCTAGTCTTCCCCCGAGGACTGCTGGGAGTAAGGGAATTGGCCTCACCCCAAGTCTCCCAAGGGAGAAAGACATTGGCCTCGAGCTCGGTGAAGGAGCTAGCCCATCCCAGGAGAAGGCAAAGGGACTCCGGTCGAGGTTGTAGTGAGCTCTTAATGAGCGCGGGTTCTAGTACGAGTATGAAAGGGACAAAAGAAGGGGAGCCCAACAGCCTCTGAAATTGTTCAGAGGAGTACACCGTATAAAAGGACATGCCAATTTAACCCTAGTATCTGCTCTTAGAGAAAGTTTGAGAAGTATAAATCCTAAAATTTATTTGGGTATTGGAATCCCTTACAGGTACCCTTACCTGTCGTACCAACCACCAATGAGTAGAAAACACCATTGGAGTCACTGTTCATACACCGGAAGACGAAGTTCACGTATGAAAATATATTAGATTTTTCATATGAATAAATAAATTCTTATTGTAGAGTTAATCTTTAATTAGATACAAATTATATTACTGATGAATTACATGCATATTTTGATTACACTGGTGCTTAAATGAGTATTGAATTGCATAAAGATTTTTCTTTATGGATAGACTTAAAATTTGATCAATTTGAAGGGACAAGTGGAACAAATTGGTCATGACTCATGACCAACACTTGTAAGGAGTTGTATGTTTCGGACTTACATACATGGCAATATGTATATTCTCTTAATGGTGGTGGGTCTTGTCACTTACCATACGTGTCGTTTAATACCACAACTCTCGGCTACTCATATTTCACATGTTTGTGTATCTATCGATCAACTAGACGGTTACCCATCATATGATATTTGACCCCAAGCAGGTTGTTTCAACTTGCCTTTGGGACATGTTCCATCGGCCACGTTAGGTGATTTGATGTAACTTATTTAGCTCTCATGGTTTGGTTGGTTTGCCAAGTGCCCTCCACTGCATGCACCTTAAACTATGCAACTCGGTCGATTACTACTACAACATCAGGCCTAGAATCGTTTGGGTTGGTTTCTCAATTCTCAATGCATGACGCCACGACCAGAACACCCCATGTGATGAACATTTATGCTAATTTTGTCATTTTTACTTGGTGAATATACCTTGCACCTCATCAGCATGCAATCAATTGTTGGCTAGCCCGCTTCAATAAAGAGAGTTAATTAGGGATTGATCCTGGAATTTTAGAGCGCCTTTAGTTTGTAGAAATATTCCTATTTTTATTTTTTGAAAAGTATTTTTATTTTCAGATTTTTAAAATCGGGAAATAAGTTAAGTTTATAAAAATATATCTTATTTTCAGAAAGTGAAAACAATAAAAATATGTTTGGTTTGTCTAATTTTAAAATATATTTTTAAAATTAAATTTAAAATAATAATATTATATTTATTATTGAATAATAAAAGACATATGTATATGTTTGATATGCATTGGTCCATCTGTTAAACAAATTTATAAAAGTACCTCCATAAAATATTAAGACTAAGAATAAAATAAATTGTTCACTTTTAAGTTATTTTTATTATAGTTATTATTTATTATGTTGTGATTTGTGCATGGATAAATATTTAAACACTATAGTATTATTTTATTGCGAGAAATTTTTTCTTTAAAGTGATAAATCATAAACCATAAATATTATACGTATGATATATAATATTAATTAAATACTATAAAGGAAACTTTTACTATAAAATTACCTGTAGTAACAAAAATATAAATAGAATATATTTTATATTTGAGTACATTATTGTCTTTATTATACTTCATGTATCAATCTGTCAAAAAGATACAAAAATAAAGAGAAATGCAACACATGGTCCAAAGAATTTTTTTTTGTGGATTTTGCCTGAGGGTGCAGGGTTCCACATTGGCATTTGTTGTGCTGAACTCCTCCTGCTTCTATTTTTTGCAGGAACCGGATACAGAGATTTGTGCTAGTATGATGGATTCATTGAATGAATGCTTACAGGTTCATATAATGAATTGACAATTATTTATTTTGTAGTTTGCCATTTTTATGAAAAATACATTTTATTGAAAAATACTGTTTAATTAATCAAATAGTATTACATGAGATTCGAAAAGAGGAGGTTGTGTAAGAAAGAGAAAATACATGTTATTTCCTACATTGTCACCATTTTTTTAACTGAAAATATTTTCACCAACAAAACTGAAAAGGTTGAAAATGAGAAAAATATCATTTCCAATTTTATGTCTTTTGAAAATATTTTCAATGAAACCTTTTTTGTCAATGATCGAACAAACATATTTTCATGTTTATTTTCATTTTTAATGAAAATAAAAATGAAAATTAGTAAACCGAATGCACTCTTAGTCTTTTAGACGTAGTGAAGGCAAAAGCTCATTAATGTTATGACTAATATTTGGTGTATAACAAAGTTATATAATAATATTACAACAAAACTTATAATATTATTTTGTCTTGTAGTGCATAATATTTACTCAAGACAAAATAATATTATGAATATTTTTGTAATATTATTATATAACTTTATTATACATATAACACTACTCTAATTTTACTCTATTGATTGTCACTCCCGTTTTACTATTATTTATTGTGTTCTTCTTAAAATATCCTTCCTTTCATTTTTTTTTTATCAACAAAGTAATATAACATTTATACTTCTATCCAAATTTATAATTTTTCAATTAGAAATATTTTATTTTCATATACAATTAATTTATTTAACAAAACTTATGTAAATTTAAGCATTAGATTATTTTAAAAATTTTCTTAATATAGTAATTATAGAAACATTAAAGCAATGGGTATTCAAGCAAATACCAAATGAATGAACAATATAGACAAATTAGTATGATGCAATTTATCATCATATATCCAATTTTTTATTTTAATTGAATATTTTTAATAGCCAAAAACTTCTTTTAGTGTTTCATTGTTTTTTCCTTTGTAATCTATTTTATAATTTTGTAAAACAATTTATCCTACTTTTTTTTTCATAAAACACAATAAGTTTTTATTAAAAATTGATAAAATTTAAAATTGCAACTGAAATAAAAATTTGTTGCTTTTTATATGAAAAAATAAATTTAGTGTTTGTTATGATATATAGATTAAGGGGAGGATTATTTGAAAAAATAAAAGAAAATATCATAAGATAAAACAATAAAACTAAAATATGCTTGATACAAGCCTTTTCAGTATTAAAAACATTAATTTAAAATGAAATATTGTATATATATTTGATAATTTATATTACATTAAGTTTTTGTTATTTTTTTCAATGACTAATTTTTGTTTATTGTTATTGATTTGCTTTTCTTTTTTAAAAAATACTTTCTGATTTATGATGTAGATAGTTACGATATTTAGGAAAACTATAAATTTGATATTTAAATTCAAATTGGTTTTTTAAATAAATTAACTGTATATGAATATAAAATTTGATAATATCAAATACAAAAAATATTTTCTAATTACAATAAAAATTATAAATTTAAATAATACAATTGATAATAATTATTCGATGTTATATTAATATATTAATAAAAAAAGAAAAGAATGGTATTTTATAAAGGACAAAATAAATTATAATAAAGTAGAAGTGACAATAGACATATACTGGAGTGGCAATAGCCACTCCCAACATATATACAACAATATATTTTAAATGTTTCTAAATATATATCTTTTATATGTCAATAAATAATTGATGATGCAAAGAATATTATATGATTTTGGGATATATGATTTCCGTCTAGCCTAGTGATAATGTAATATATATAGGGAGTGGCTATGGAGAATGAAAATCTTCTGGCCCTAAATGTTGTCCCTTTCCCTGCCTCCTAAATTATCTACTGATACATGGAAGATACATATTGTATATTTAGTAACTTATGAATTTTTAAATCTATTTTGATTCTTATATTTCCATGTGATAATAAATAATTTGAGGAACATAAAATGAGACATTAATTCGGGGCAGAAGATGTCCATCTGGTTATTGCCACTCTCATCTTTTATCTATTACCACTTCCACTAACTTCTCTTTATTAAATTTTACCAAGATATTCTTCTTCTATTTTAACTAAAAGAATGACCGGTTAACATTAATTATTTATCAATTATCATGATGATAAAAATGTTATTAGCATTAATTTATAAATTGAAAATAAGCTAATTAACTAAAAATATTTAATATTTCTATAGGCACCAAATTTGCAAATATTTAGCATTAACACCTTTAAAATAATAATTTATATTTATATACTTCATACATTGAATTTTTTTAAAGCTTTCTTAAGAAAAAAGTTATCTAAACAATATAATAGCGAATTTTTTAGAAAAATAAAAATAAGTGATTGCCAAAAAAATTATGATATCATATGTTTATTTAGTAGTTTTAAAATGATATAAACATTGAATGATAAAATACAGATATATGTACTATATAATTCGATTTAGTAATATTTTTAGTTTTTTTTAAAATATTCGTTATTATATTGTTTAGGTAAATATTGCATTAAGAAAGTTTTTTTTAAAAATAATTCAATATATAAATATAAATTATTATATAAACAAAAGGCAAAAGCGAAGAGAAACTAGTGCCGAATAGAGGAAACACCCAAAGCGACCCCATGAGCACAGAGGTCATCGCTACATCAGGGGTGTCTCGGAATCGGGCCTGAGCAGACCCCTTGCAACTCTTTGGCCAGCCAATCCACTGCATAATTCCTCTCAAGAATATTCGATCAAATTTATAAAGTATCGTGATTTTGATCCTTGTCTCGTCACGTAATCATTTCATTTGAAATGCCAAAAGAAACATTATAGAATTGCATTAAAAAATCATTAAAAAAGGTAATTTTATTCAAGAAAGTAGTAATGTTTTTACTCTTTTCATGATTGAATAGAAACCATTATGCAAATGAATATATATTAGAGAAAAGTATCAAGTGGAAGTTTTTAAATGAAAGTTTCCTTGAGATCTAGAGAAACGCAGGTTTTAAATGAAAAGCGGTTTTAAGATAGCAAATAATCAAACTTTGAGTGCTAGACGGAAACAAGAAAATTGGGTGACATTTGAATTATAAAGCCATTAACGACTTATGTCATGCTTTTATAGTTGAAACCACGAAATCAACAGTTTAAAGTTTAATTAAGGTGTTGGTTGTATCTGCACGCCTGTGAAGTGAAAAATAGAGCAAACCAAATCCAAAGGTGGAGTTGAGGATGAGTAACAACCTCACTTTGCAAATCAAGTGAATGATCTAATCCCTTTCAAATAGTTGTAGATACGGAAATATTTGCTAGCCTACGTTCTGATCTAGGTGAGGTTGCAATAATTTAAACTTTTAGTAATAAATTAATGAGAGCAAACACCGAAAGGGATGGTAGCACAAAGGATAAAGAAGATGAATTTGAGGATTATTTTGAGATTGAAAGTGACAAAGAGCATTCAACTTTTAAATTAAATGTGATGTGTTTGGTCTCATAGTTAATGCATTGTTTGTATTGTTATTTGTTGTATTTTGTATTAATTTTTCACGTATTGTCACCTCTTTTTTTCCTTTTCCAGATATGGCAACTAAAGAGAAAGACAAAGGCAACTAGGCAAGGGGAGGTGTGCCCTATCCAATTAGACTTCCACCCCTTGTGGTCAGACCTCCACTTACTGCTCACACCTCCACTCGCATTATAGCCTCCTCCATGCCACCCCATGTGCCCTAATTAGGAGTTTACCACGATACCCACTCCTTGGCACAAGACCAGTGAGCATGGCTCGACGCCTCACACAATAGCAATGTATGAATGTATATGTGGTATAGGACACATTGTTATCGTGTTGTTCCATCTTCATCAACAAGAGAAGTATGTTTCAGCTTGCAATAACATAAGCTACCAACCCCAAAAACCAAGACTCAGACATAACATTTACATGTAGATAGTTCCTACCATGATTCATGCTCATATAATGACCATGAACAAAATAGAATTGTGAGACAGAAAACCAAAAACAACAAATCACCATGATGAATTGAAAACACCCCAAAAGCTAGCTATTGGAGAGGGAGAGTTCAAGTTGTGCTCTAGGACACTTAACTTGGATCATGGTTAGCTTCCTCTGCTAGTCAGAACCTGTAACATCCCCTGCTGCTTCATGGATTGACGACTGTCCCTACAAACCAACATGGGTCTATTCAACATGCTTTATCCTCACTCACACATTTTCTTGGAAGACTTCATAGGATGTCACCCATCCCAAATTTGCTCTAAGTCAAGCATGCTTAACCATAGAGTTTTTTAGTGATGGGCTACCAAAAAGAAGATGCATCTTATTGGCATAGGCAGTACAAATCAATTCATATAAACCCTCCTAAACTGTATAGTCCCATACCTACACAGTCTCAAGATCCCTCTTATTCGGGTGTGTAATCGGTTCATTCATGTGCTCATCCTTGTCCGTTGATCACTCCCCGACTTCGTCACTAGGCATTACATGCCCACTAGCTTCTGCTTAGTTCATCCTTGAACCACACCATACTGGGAGAGGTGCAAGCTCTGATACCATTTGTAACATCCCTTGCTGCTTCATGGATTAACGACTGTCCCTACAAATCAACACGAGTCTTTTCAGCATACTTTGTCCTCACTCACATGCTTCTTGAGAAAACTTCTCAGGAGGTCACCCATCCCAAAATTGCTCAAAGTCAAACACACTTAACTATGGAGTTCTTTAGTGATAGGCTACCAAAAAGAAGATGCATCTTATTGGTATAAGTAGTATAAATCAATTCATATAAGCCCTTTTAAATTGTATAGTCCCATACCCCCACAGTGTTAGAATCCCTTTCATACGGGTGTGTAATCAGTTCATTCATGTACCCATTCGGTTAGAAGTCTGCCAGAAGTCGCTCTTTGTTCGTGCCTTCTTGCACTAGCAATCACTCTCTAACTTCGTCACTAGGCGTTACAGAACCCTCCCTAGGTAGCCCTCTTCGGTTGGCCGACTCTCAATGAAAACACCAATTTTAATGAGCATAAGTCTTTGGGAGAACCACAACCTAAAAGTTAGCTATTGGAGTATAAAAGCCCAATTCCTTATAAGGCCTCCTTTTAAAGATGGCATCCTCGATGTGAGACTCGTTATAAATAATTTTTTTGCACCTACCAAATAGTTCAGTACACAACGTATAGCAAAGAGAACCAAAGCTTTTTTTTTTAATCAAATCTTGTAAATAAGGCACAACACCAAGCTTCATAGAACAACTAGCATCATTTGATAGGTATGAAGATAGGTTCCACAAATTTAAGCATTTATTCCAGAGACTAGATGATACTGAGCAAGAGAAATATAGATGGTCCAAAGATTCTGCCTTGGATGATTAAAGTGGATAGATCACCTTATTCATACGGATAAACTTTAATCTACAAAGCTTGCCATCTGTGTTAAGACAACCCAGCCTAAATAATAAACCACATCAAGAGCTCAATATGGGGAGGGGCAAACCCCTTCCATGTGCGCCTTCTAAAGATCTATTCATAGAAAAAGAAGAAATAGGAAAAATACCAAATGTCTTGTAACTCTATAAGCACTCATCTCCCATTCCCTCCACATATGTGTTTTGGTTTAGGGATAAAATGACTTCAAAGAACAATTATTCTTTCCAAGCAAACAAATATCTCCTCCATTCCAAACTCCACCTCCAAATGCCCGTTTTCAAGTATTCCATTTCAATAATATTGCTTTGTTTGTGTGTTGATAAAGTGAAAATTTTAGAAAATTTGTCTTTCATTCCTCCCCAACCCATTTGTCATGTAGGAATCATTACATCGCCTACTTCCCTCCACCCCTTCCAAGAAATTGTGTTGACTTCATTACCAAAGCTATAAATCACGGTTAGAGCAAACCACCCTCTTTCCACAAGCATTCATCCTATTCTAATCTACTCAATCTCAAGGTATTTCTCAATCCTCAAACCAATTTCATCTTCTATTCCATTTTCTTTTCTAGATCGTCACTCTAAACATTGGAATTCAATTTCTAGTGTTTTCACGTAAGGAAAAAAGAACAAGGCTTAGCAAAATTGAACCCGAGGGTAGAACAATAGTGATAAGCTCAACAATTTATTTGATTGTGCTTTCTTCCACACGCTTTTCTTCATGGACTCCAAGAAAGCAATTCAAACATGTATCTTGCCCTGAAGATGGAAAAACCTCTGGAAGCACTTGCCAACCCTAATACACTCCTTTAACTTCTGGACTTTCAAGAGCTTTGCCAAATTCATTTCTAGCCTTCTCTCGCTTTGCAACAGCTTTATCGTACTTTACAACCTAGATTTCGAGCAACACAGTTGCATTGAGTCTTATCTTTTGAAGAGGCTAATCAAATATGAAATTTTACACAATGTGCAGAGATTAGGAATATTTGTAAAATGTGACATGGATCATATTCCACAATACATTTTCTTGTGTAAGACTTTAACTTATCTTAAGCTATTGGTTTGCACTATGAGTTACCTTTACGAGTGCATATAGTTACTAGAGTCCTTGAATTTGATGGCGTTAACCAACTTGCATCTTCAACATCATGCATTTTGTGCGAGTGGCAAGGATAAGGTTACGGAGTTGTTTTCAATGTGTACCAAGATAATAAATTTGATTATTGATATTTTACTGTTAGGGATGCGAACATGCTTTACATTTCGAGTGCCACACTAGTTAATTTCACTATGTGTTCCGATCATTGTGAGGATTATTTACAAAATTAAATTTTTCAATATTTATAAGGTTAAAATGTATTTTACCCTTTTAAGCTTTATGTTATGTATAATTTACACCTTGACTTTTCAAAACGTGTATTACAACACCCTAGACTTTCTAAACAGTGTAAAACTTTAGATTATAGACAGGGTGTCGAGTTGAACACAATAAAATAATCAGGGAATTAAGTACACATGGGAATTCATAACAAAGTTTTCGGTTGCACAGATTAGAAATATTATGAGGGTTAATTGCACATAAAATCATACCTTCAGTAGTTGCCAAAATTATGTTGAGTAGATTTTGCACTGTTTGGAAAGTTTAAGGTGTTACAATATATGTTTTGAAAAGTCATGGTGTAAACTGAACATGACCTAAAGTTTAGAGGGATAAAATATATTTTGGCCTATTTAAAAAAAGGTTTAATTTTGATACACTAATAATGTAAAAAAGTTTTATATCGCTATCCAATCAAATTTCTCCATTTGCATGACTTTTTAAGTAGTGAGGGTAGAAATTAACTATACTTGATGATGTGGCATTATATGAGTGGATGACTATATAAAACTCTTTTATATCGTCAGTGCAGCAAAATTAAATGCTAAAATTATATGGTTTTTTAATTTACATTTAAATATATATATCTTAAAAGTTAAAAGTTTACATTTAAGCTAGCATATATACATCATTAGCACAAAGTAAAAAACAAACCAAGGGTAAAAGCCCAATGTGATCTTTCAAGAAAATTGTACTTGATAATATAGTCCCCTAAAAATAGAAGCATATCCCATGGCACTTTAAGATATAAATTATAGGA
Organism: Dalbergia cochinchinensis; assembly: GCA_031216125.1. Lineage (NCBI taxonomy): Eukaryota > Viridiplantae > Streptophyta > Magnoliopsida > Fabales > Fabaceae > Dalbergia > Dalbergia cochinchinensis. The sequence goes on along the minus strand of CM062374.1, from coordinate 31,053,068 downwards.
CAAGTTAGTCCCTTTGTGAAGTTGATTCACAAAAGCTTAATGAAATTGCACGTGACTTGTTAATACAATGATATTGGACGTTGTCTGATAGATGGGCAAAATGACATTGTTTTATTGTAGCCTTGATTGAAAGAGACTGAGAGAGGATTGTGTCTCAATTTGATTTAGATAAAACCCGAAGGAAAAAAAAATTTGCTTTTACGACCTTGATTAAACAATGTCATTTTGGTGAGGGGAAGATGTTCCAAAATGTTGTCATTTTGATTGCAACAAACAATATTATGACACATTATCATTGTATCGTGTTATGTATGACTCTATTAAGGGAGAATTAACAAAGGGACTAACATGTCTACCTTTTACAATCTCGATGGATCACAGAACAATTTTTTTCCCTTGAGAAATTAAATGGTCCACCACAAAAATTTTGGAAAACAAAATTGGGTGCTCGCTCTAAAATCAATTAGTTTATAGTTTTTTTAAATTTTGTTCTCTAACATTAGGACGAGATGTATTTTATTGGATCAAAGCCCAAACACATAATCTATTCAACGATATTGTAGAGTTTTCTTGCTAATATGATCCATCAATTAAAATTCGTGATATCTTGTGCTGCATATATATATATATGAATAAATTACAGTAGTGTTTTGTGTCCCACAGATAATAATGTTTGCTCAAATCTTGATTGAAGTGCAAATATTTCTGAATTCGATGCAACCAAGGGCTTTTGGAATAACTTAAAGGAAACAAAATTATTTATAATAACAAAATATGTGCATATCTATAATCCTTAATTTAATTTGCAAAATATTCTTAACCTTATTTACATTAATCTAAATTAGATCCAATTTTACGGTGCCAAATCTTTCCTTTCAACCATGCCTTTGCCAATGGACAAATTAATATCAAATCAACAACAGTTACTTCAGCACGACACAAAATCTCCAAATGGATAAAACAATTAGTTTAACCATGTGATCAAGTTTTCTTTCTTTCTTTCTTTCTTTTTTTTGCCCCCTCTTGCTTTGATTTCGATCGAGTAGTTAGGCTTTTCCAGCATGTCGATGGACGTTTGGAATTCAATCAAATGGATGTATATGGATAGACTAAATCATTAAGAATACTCCAACCCTTTGACATTGCCAACATTTCACTTTCTTCACCTATTATATTGCATCATGTTTTTCTTTTTGATGTGCATTTCTCGATCTTTTCTAGCCATGCATCTTGCTGCGCAGCAAAGGATGTGATATATAGCAGTCGAGTTTGACTATTGGATTTGTTTGTTTCTTCTTTTATTTATTTTTTAATTTTTAGTTTTGGATAATGCTTACTTTGACTATTAGAATTTGTGAAAGTGCATATATATTTGAGACAACAAATGGATTGCTAAAATACTGGAATATTTTACTACGTCCTGTCAGAAAATTTGATCTTCCTATCTGCCGACCTCTTTCTTTTCTATTTTTTCCCCTTTCCCTCTATCAATTACTTGATGGAGCTTTATTAAAAACTTAAGGCATCCATTGTATACATATTAAAGAATAATTTTAAACAATAAGTACACATTTCTATCACAGACGTATGATTATAGATTAGATTTTTTTTTTCTGCGGCTGCATGAATTATTAGAATTTTAGAAAGAAAATTGCGTCCCTTGTGGTTTAGTTATTATTAGTAGTTGGTGCGGGTGAATAAATTAGTTATATTAACTAATTTATAGTTAGTAGTCAATTATGTATTGACATGCTTTATGAAAATGAATATAAATATTATATATAAGGCTATGCGGAACGTTCGATAATATAAAATCCGACAGTAAAAGCACAAATTCTGTTAAAATTTTAATATTACACGGTATTTGATACGTTCTCTAAGACATTATATTATATAATACAATATAGAATAATTTAGCCACATATCCTTTGAGGTTTGATGTAATTAGATTCAATATCTTTCTATTTTACAAAACTATCACTAATTACCTTCCCTAAAGTTTATTAAAATTACATTGACTGTCCCTATAATTATTTATTCATTAATTTATGTGACAAAAAGGTAATAGCGACATATATATAATTATTAATGAAAAAATTATAATATTTTGACATAAATATTAACTAAAATACCTCTTTTTTATCATAAGTTATAATTATAAATTTCATTTTCATGTGATAAAAAAATATTTTATTCAATTAAAATGTTAAATATTACTATAATATTATAATTTTATAGTTAACAATTACATATATGTCTCATATTTTCTCTTTTTATCACTTAAATTCCCAAACTAATATTTATAAAGAAGGTTAATATAATGTAATTTCAGTAACCTCATAAGAGGCCAGTGATAGTTTTATAAAATAAATGAGTGTTGGGTGTAATTATACTAAATCTCAAAAATACTTAGTGTAATTTTTCCGATAATATTATATAATATAATATAATATAATATTTTCAGCATACCATTATAAATAACTTTAACTAAAAGTAAATATTTGATAAAAATAAAATAATAATTTATTAATCATTTAACTATAAATTTATAAATAAATATTTCTTTTTATAAAATGTGTGGATTTGTTCGTACGCAAGATCTTGGATTATAAGATCCCTAATACAATTTGGTACATCTACTAGTCAAAATTTTGATCCTTCAAATTTGGCTTACACTGTGTTAAAGCATATGCTAAGTAACACCCTAAAAATCACCTAATGCGCTTAAGTCAAATTACGACTTTTGTTAGGTGCTACCCTCTATTTTCATAATTAACATATTCATTGAGAGATAATCTAACGAGAACACATGTTTTTTTTTTTTGAAAACATAAAATAAAATGCGAGCCTTGCGCATAAGCTATGATAACAGAAATTACGCAAGTTCGAATGATCAACAATAATGAAGCAGAAATAGAATTCATCACACTAAATCATACATTCACAGAACGAGGGGAGGGAAGGCCTACGAAGAGTGCTTGCGGAGCAAACTGGCCTATTGCGATTTTCCATCCCCCGAGCTTGTCCCTACTAAATTTATGCAACGTAGAGAATAATTTACAAATCTATATCTATACTATTAATATTTAAGAACTATTAACAGAAAAATTTAGGGAGATAATGACACTTGAAAGCTTGATTATACTTCTCTCCAAATTCTAATCCTATTTTTACCAAAAAAGGAAAGTTTTTGAAAATAAATTCGAACATCTTTTGACTCCACTTAATTTACTAGATTATCCATTCACTCAAGCATCTTCTCACTCCATTAACTTAATAGCCATTATTATAGTAACAAATTTTCAATATATATCAGATTACATTCATGTTATTTATTTTCTTATCCGTTTAATTATTTTTATTTAGAGAACTGAACAACTTATTCATTCTTTACTATATATAAAATCTTAATTTAAATAAATAAATTATTTTGAGGATTAAAAAATTGGAAAAATCTTTCACATTTGCAAGTAGAACCTTGAAAATATTATGAATATCATTTTCAATTTGTAATCTTGAATAATAAATCATTTCTTTTATTTTAAATCATATTTATAGTTTGTTTTAATCATTATAGTTGATCCACCTCCAACTTTAAGAATAACTGTTTATCTTCAGAGAAAATCTCCTATATTAGGAATTGAGCAGCCATAACATTTTAATTTTGAATAAAAAAGTTTGAATAAAAAAAATCTTTTTTGTGCCTTTTGCAAAATTCAATATATAATAAATTTTTAATAATTTTTTTATATTTGATTTCGAAATCTGTTGCTACTCATGTCATGACACTTGCTATAACCTGGTTGTAACAAGAGAGCCAAACAATAATATTGTTGCACATTCATTTTGAAGAGGCTATTGAATTTGACAAAGATATTAAAATCTTAATTAACTACAAGAAACGACAATATTCCGATGACTTTACCGACGGGTTTTTCAATGGTCGCCAATTTTACTAATGGTCTTATCGATGGGTACAGGGCCATCGGTGATGAGGCATTAATGAATATTACTGACGGTATGAGAAAACCCGTTAGTTATTATTGACTCCTTTGCCGACGGATGTATGGATTAATAGCTGTCAGTACAATTAAATAAAAGGCGTCAGCACATCCGTCAGACACATAATTTTACTGACGATTATTATTTTATTTAATTTGAGTTTTTTTGTTTTTACCAATGGGTTTACCGACGGTTTTTTATTTTTCTACAATTTTATTATAAATAAATGATCCATATTATCAATGGCTATACCCATCGGTAATAAATAATTTTTTAAGTAATTTTCCTTATACCAATTTATTAATTATATATTTATTTATATATAATTACCTAATTATCAATTAAAATGATATTAAATAAGAAAATAATAAATTGAAAAAATGAATAAATTAAACTGATTAAATAAAATATCAAATTATGACAATAAAATATATAAAAATCATAATAAATGTAAACAAAAATCCAGCATGAAAGAAAAATGAAGATAAATAAAAACTAGCTAAAGTTTTGGGGGTTGGCATCGTCGGGGGCATCGGCGACATCATCATCATCATCAAGACCATCATCATCATCTGCCCCATCCGACTGTGACTGGCCCTCATCAATGGATGGGAGTGTGATATGGGGGAATGGGGTTTGGGGGAGGGTCTTGTTGGAGCTGGAGGATCTCAAGGCCCGCATGCCCTGGGAGAAGCTCATCACATGTGCAGTGACCTGCTGCTGCATCTTCCGGAGCTGAGCCTTCTCCTTCTTCGCTATCCCTTATTGCTGGAGGTCCAAGGAGAGCTTAAGCTCTTGGATCTCTCTTAACTCCAGCTCCAAAGCTGTCTGGCCTGCCTGCTGCTCCTGGAGTTGCTAAAGGAACTGTGCCTACTGCTCCTGCTGTTGCTGCTGGATGAGCTGTGCTTGTTGCTGCAGCTCTTGGGTAAGGACATGTACATGCTTCCTCAGGGCATCATCCCCAATAGCTGACCTAGTGGCAGAGGATGGGGATATACTCTTAGGATAGTACCCCATCCCATATATACGACCCTTGTAAGGGCCACCAACCACCTGGGCCCAGACATCCTCCTCAGTTGGAGGAAGAGGAATATCAGCATTAGGCCCAACTTCAGCCACCTGGGTCTGGTACTGGGCCTGTGCCTGCTCTCAGAGGTCAGAAAACTCGTGCTGCAAGGGAAAAAAGATAAAACACATTGTAAGTAATAATTATGACATAAATGGAAATAATAATAAAAGTTAAGTAAAGTTATGTACAAATTCAAACTTACATAGGTCGTCTCGGAGCGTGCATCCACCCAGACCTCTCTAGGCTCATCATCATCCCTCTACAAACCTTTTCGGGTGTGGGTCTCCCAAAATAGCTCGCCCTGTGTCAAAGGGTGGCTCAACTCCCTCACTGCACAAATAAGCACAATAAAGTCATATACATATAGTATTTGCCACAATTCAAATATAGTAATGTTATTATAAAATTTACAAAGGTTAAAAAATTACCAAACGCTTGCGAGTTCCCTCTTGGGTTCTCGACCCACGAGTGTGCAGCGACCCGCCTTTTTGTGAGGCTCGGTTTGTCTTTCCCTTAGTTGACTTATTGATAAAGGTCGGGTTGCTGGCCCAGTGGTACTGTAACTCACTGAGCGTGGCATCCCCCAACCACGAGCTACTCATCTGCCTCTTCCGAATAGCATGAAACATATCTCGCAGTCGCTTGGAGGACTTAATCTTCAAAGCCCTCTTCACTGTGGGCTCATGCTTGGGGTCAATGTGGAAGGACTTCTGCATACAAAATTCACAGCATACAAGTTATTATATATAAGCATACAATTAAATAATATAAATATATATTTTAATAAAAGCAAATAAATTATAGAATTACCTTCCAGTCCTCCCAAAACGATTCCTTAGTGGTCTGTGGGATGTCACTCCATGTGGGCCACAGATGGTTATACCGACTTTGTATAACCTATGTGATCCTGTGGTGAGCTGGTGCAAATAGGTCAAAACTATTACATAGATAAAATAAATCACAAAACAATCAAAATGATTTAATTGTTATAAGCAATATAAAACTATAATGTAATAAATAAAAAAATTCAACTTACCTGTCTTTACCTTCCGACCTGATCTGGCGAGCAGTCTACCATTAGCCCCAAGTGGCCTGCCATCAGGGCCGATGGGTGTCCTATATGCATCCTGTGCCTGTGACCCAATGGAGGAAGGAGGATTTTAATCAGATACAGGGCCGGGAGTAGGGGTAGTGGTAGGGCTAGGGGTAGTGGGTGGGCTAGGGACAGTGGTAGGGATAAGGGAGGGATCACTAATGCGAGTAGGCTCTCGGTGGGAAAACAAGGGAGGTCGGGGTCTGGCATACCCAAGAGTGGGCATCATCCTAAAGCCTGTGGTGCTAATGGTAGGGACTAAGATAGAGGTAGTGGAAAGGATAATGGCGAAGGTGGTGGGAGGGGCGGTAGTGGGAAGGGAGGTGAGGGAGGAGGTGGTGGTGGTGGGTAAACCGACTTTCCGAGGTCGGCCTCTGCCTCTACCAGCCATACTCAAACAATTAAAAAGTAGTCAATAAATCGAGCGTGCTAATTTGCCTTGGGTCATCTATCCAGACAACATTCCATATCCTAGAAAATCATTGATGGTCCACATTAATGCAGCTTTCATCATGAAATTTTGCTTTGTTGAAATATCATAAGGAAGAACATCCTGACACCACAACTCATTCAGTTCATCAACTAGGGGTTGAAGATACACATCAATCTTAACCTTTGGATTATCAGGGCTAGGGATTATATATGTTAAGAATAGGTAAGGATCTTTCATGTACATTTCAGGAGGGGGATTATAGGGCGTAACAACTATAGCCCAACAGGAATAGGGTTTGCTAAATTGATTATTCAGAGAGTATCCATCTGAACAGAGTCCCAGTCTAACATTTCATGGGTCACAAGCAAAATCAGGATACTGTTGATCGAACTTTTTCCATGCCTCACCGTACGATGGATGCATCATCACACCATCATTCCTTTGATTTTCATTGTGCCACCTCATATGAGAAGCCAAGCTTATTGACGTATACAGTCTTGTGAGTCTAGGGATTAAAGGCAGATAGTATATTCTTTTCTAAGGGACATCTTTATACCCCCACTTCCATGTCTCTTGGGTTTAAACCTAGGCTTTTGGCAAAACTTTCACTCAGTCAATGAAATATTATCTTTATAATAAAGCATGCAACCTTTCAAGCAACAATCAATCTTTATTTCCTTCAACCCAAGTTTAGAAAATAATTTTTAGCTTGATAAAAATCTTTTGGAATTACATCAAGGTTCGGACTTAGCTCACTTATCAGTACAGCCCACTGATCAAAAGAACTTTGGCTTTGATTCCCTTTGGACTCAATGCTCAATCTTCGAACTGATAATGACAATTCAGAGTGCACACAATCCTTCCACAACGGTTGATTGGCTGCTTCTATGAGACTATAAAACCGAACGGCATCTTGGTTGGGCTCATCGACTGAAGGCTACGAATAACGAGCAGCAAATTCAAGCCCAGCAGCATCAAACACCATCTCTTGATGCCTAGCCAAGTTATTCTCCCATGGCACATTACCCACGTTGTTCTGAGTTATATGGATCCCACCAGAACTACTTCTAGTTTGAAAAACACCTACTTGATTCCATGCACTAGGAACCTCCCCATGCTTGGTCCAAACCCAATAGTCAGGCATGAATCCCCTCTTGTACAAATGAACCCTTATTGTATCATCATCTAAAGACTTCCTAAATTTTCACTTATTACATGGACACCTAACTTTTGCCTCATTAATGAACTGTTGCGTTTGACATGCTATTTTTATAAATTCTTCATCATCATTACAAAACTTTGACTTAATCCCCCCTCTATTAGGATGCAATCTATCGTACATCTATGACCGGCTTGAAGGTAACATTGTGCTTGTGATAAACTAAAGACCCTACAATTTTTTAAGGACATCAAATTACTACTATCAGATACAATTTTAATCTATTATTCCTACAAAAAAATTAATAATTTCAACAGCACCTCCTTATAATTAGTAGCATCCATCATCGGATATTCATTGTCTTTGGTCTTTAAAACATATTCAATTGGTTGGTCTTTAATTTTTATTTAACAAACTCAACTGCCTTTTAAGTCTTTAAGTTTTTCTTAATATAGTTACATTTTTTAATCTATTATTCCTACATAAAAATTAACAAAATTTTGACAGCACCTCCCCTATAATTAGGAGCATCCATTGTTAGATATTTATTGTATTTGGTCTTTAAAACATATTTAGTTGGTCTTTAACTTTTATTTAACAAACTCAATTGCCTTTTAAGTTTTTCTTAATATAGTTACTTTTTTTAATCTATTATTCCCATACAAAAATTAACAAAATTTCGACAGTACCTCCCCTATAATTAGGAGCTTCCATCGTTAGATATATCAGTCAATTCAACAATTATAGATATTTTTATAAAAATCAACAATAGAATAGGAACAGTGAAACAGTTACATGTTAGAATTACATACAATTCACATAATCCTAAAAACCGTTCTATTGCGTATCCCCTGATAACTCCACAACATGCATCCTGCAATCTCCACAAACACAAAGAATCCCACAGCAAACAAATCAAACAAGTCGAGGAAGGACCTTTATGCCTTTCCTCTCAATCATGCAATCCCCATTTCCTACAACTCTATCCTAGAAAATATAAGTTTCTATATATCATACATATATAATAAATCATTAAATGATATAAATAACAAGGATTCAGCAACTAACCTCTATAGCAGTAAAAAAAAAATGTAGGGAAGCTCTCCGCATTCAACCAAATCCAATCCTGAAAATCGAGCATTATAAATTTCAATAACTACAATTATAAACATACAAAACATAGACTAATATAAAGAAAAAGAATAGCAAATTGATCCCAAAGTCAATAGTCACAATGACCCTTAACCAAAACTCCTATATTAACAAATTAATAACAATAATTAATCACCAATGCAACAAACGTACAACACTATGGGCACCTATCAATGAGTGGAAAAAGTTAATCAAATCAAAAAACTAAATCGATTAAAATGATCACCAAAGCGTAGGGATCATAGAGGTGGCCTCCGTTTCTCAAATGGAGCTCTGGTGGCGATCAATAGAGGGGAAAATCATGGCGATGGTGCACAGCTAGAGAGAGAAAATGTGAGTTTAGAGAGAGCAAGGTTTCCGAGTGAGGAGAAAGAAGGATCTCGGGAGGGTTATAATTCATGGATTACTAACGAGTTTACCGACAAGTACATGTTTAATGAAACACAACATTTCATTAAAAGTACTTATCGACGAGTTAATGGAAATACAAAGGGTTTACGCTGCAATAACAAAAATTTCAAAAACCCATCGGTAGACACGTTGGTAAGTACTTTTAATGAAACGTTGCGTTTTGACCACTCGTAGGTAGAACTGTCGGTAAAAAAATTAATAATAATAGCTATTTAATATAATGTTTTACCCGTCGGTAGACCCATCAATAATCTAATTCATATAATAAACAAATTACATCACTGTTGGTAGACCCGTTGGTAAGTTATTTGCTAAATAATTAATATTTAATATAGTAATTACTCGTTGGTAAAACCATCGGTACACCCCTCGGTTGTTTTGCACGCCAACTAGCGCAATATGTGCTTGTAGTTATCGACGGGTTCACCGACGGGTGCTTGCAAGTATCATAATTATTTCCAATAATGCGTCAAACCGTCATAAACCAACGGTTAAGAACCCATCGATAACCACGTCGGTTTCCCGCATGTTTCTGGTAGTGATTGTTATAATTCAAGAAGTTTACCTAATTTGAAAATTTACTTTATTATAAGGCTAAAGATAAAGGAGAAAAAATTAATTTTTATCTATTGATTTGTTCTATTGTCATTTAAAAATTAAAAGTAATTATACTTACAAATTGAATTAAACATACATTAATGTGTTATTATAAGGGATTTGTTTGGTTGAATCTTTTTTTGAAAAATAATTTACTGTGTCCTTCATAAAAAAAAGGAAGGAAAATGAATTAATTTATCTTTTAGTTCTTATAATTTTATTATAATAAGTTGTTAATGTAGAAAAATTTTTGCAAAATTTTTTTAAAATCCTATATTTTCTCAAGTTAAAATTATACCTTTCATTTTTAAAATATATTCACTTATCATTTCACATTTTTTTAGTTTTTCATTATTTTAAGTTATCTGGTTACACCATTTTTTAATTATAACCTATCAAAATAAAAGAATTTTTATAATATAAATTTATTTATTTTATTATACTTATATAGGAGGAATTCGTTGACACTAGTGAAAGACTTGATACACTTACATTTTCGATAACTTTGAATAGAATATATAGTTTTTGTCAATCCAACTATTGAATTATAATTACATATCATGTTGATTATCCGTGTCAAATTTCAAATAAATCAAAAACCTATAAAGTTGGGATCAAACAGTTCTTGTTTACATATATCTATGAGATATTTATTACGTTGATGTATATGTATACAAAAAATATATCAAATAATTTTGGATTAATGTAAAATTTTATAAAGATGATCTATAATGCATAAACTTTTAGGGATAAATTACACCCACCTACCATAAGGTTTATAGAAATGCAACTTACACCCCCTCTAATTGTCTAATCTACACTCACACCCCTCTGTTTGTCAAATTTTAAGTATTTATATTATACTCACACCCCTCACTAACAGAATATCATTAATAAACTTAGCAGAATTATATTTTTTTGATATTAAATGTTCCTAATTAATAAAATTATAAAATACCCTTAAACTTAATAGAGTGTGTAATAGTATTTTTATAATTTTATTAATTTAAAACAGTTAATATCACAAAAAGGTCATTTTGTTAAGTTTACTAATGGTGTTCTATGAATGAAAGGTGTGACTGTAATATAAATACTTAAAATTTCATAAGCAGAGGGGGTGTGAGTGTAGGTTGGACAACTAGCTAGAGGGGGTGTGAGTTACATTTTCACAAACCTCAGGAGAGATGCGTATAATTTACCTAACTTTCAATCCAACAATGGGTTTTGAGAAGAAAAAAAATTCTTGAATTAAAAGTTATTAAAGGCGTAAGATTTGCAACAAGTTTTATACCGATGTAGACAGATCCTTTGTCATATATAATATTTAAATTCTTGATAATAAATTTTATATAACTATATTCAAATTACTCACACCCATGCATTGCACGGGTAGACACACTAGTTATTAATATTAACAATTGATTGCTTAATGCCATCAATTTTTTCTTATCCTGTTCCTTTCTGTCTTAAAACATAATTCCCTTAGGAATAATGTTATGTGTAAAATAAAACTGTACAACAAATGTACATCACACATCTTATCACCATTAGATATTCCCCACTTATTTATCACATCTAATGGTAATAAGGTGTGTGGTGTATATTTGTTGTGTAATCTTGTTGTACACATAATATTACTCTTCCCTTAAAACACCTATTCCAAGCCATTCCGTAGCCTTTAAGCCTACATCTGGATCAAGCCTTCTAGTGGCCATGTTGCCCTCCACTATGTCCTCGACAACATACTCAACCGCACTGCCTATGATCTTTCTATCCCCTCTCGCCTCAACACCTGCATGACGTATGCCACCATCTTGTACCATGCCATCGCTGTTGCCACCACTAGATCACTGTTGACATCGACCGTGTTGTGCTCTTATATTGTGTGTGCCATAATAGATCTATGATCGCGACTTTGGTGCAACTGCAAAGATCACGTAGACCGTGACATCCATGATCGGTGGCATCAACTAAGTTGATTAGGCACTGGATATGTGAAAGAGAACTCTAATGCAAAGTTGATTGGGCTTGACCTCCAACATTGATTCTTCGCCAGATTTGCTCCTTGGAATACATAGTTTCAACAATCTTGGGAGTGCGTTTAGGAACTCGGTGCTGCATATGTGCTATGTCACATGCTGCCATTGAAGAACTGCTTCTTAAGTGATTTTTGCCATCAATTTTTTGGTCAAAAGAAGAGCAATGCCAATGATGGGTATTGTGGAAACGAAAGGAACAGAATAAGGGAAACAATAGTGGCCTTAATGATAAAAACAATGGACGAGTATGCTTAGCTTGAGATTAAGTTTAATTTTTAGAAGTTATTGGATAAATAGTTTTTATCAATCAAATAATGACATGATGTTTGTTCAATTATTGAAGGAGGATAAATCGAGAAAGAGATAATAGATGGAGGGAAATGGTTAATAAGAGAATTGGTTAGATTATAGAAAATCAACGGTGTTAAAAAAATAGTGCTAAAATAAATTATATACAAATTTCTTTCCATATGGCACAATTTTATTAGAAGGAGAGACACTGGGACAGAGATTAAGGATAGGTGACTTTGATTTGAGTGAATGTAGGGGGAATACCCAGATGAGTAAGATTAATATGATAAGACCACCAATAGGACGTAGTTAGATTGACCAGATGCCCCAGTACGTGCGACGTAGGCAGTACCTTGACCTTTATGGGAAGGATAGAAGAGAGTCAACAAGTCATCATCGAATAGAGTAGTAGGGTAACCAAGCACAATTGTGATGACCTGACCTGAGAACATGATCGGCACGTGAATGATTGGATCTTTATGAAAGCCTCTAGTAACATGACTGGCTAGCATACATAAATTAATAAATACATATTCCAAATAATTTAATTTCAACTGAATTTCATAATCCTGAAATAATTTCAAAGCATGACTCCTAATTGCAAAACCATGTAATAGCTATTATCTGGGCCAAAGCCTCACATAATTGAAATAAATAGCTAAAAGTCAAAATAAATAATCTTAATATCATGCATGTTTGGGATTTTACCTACACAATTACTGGAGCATTGCTAAGCTAATATGAATCTATAATAAGCTTCACTTCGAAGTGAAACTCACCAAAAAATGCTAGAACATTATTGAGGAGAATCCTGTGGTGCAGCTGAACCTATAGCTGTATTTGTAAATGAGAAAAAAGAAGTATGAGTTTATCAAAACTCAATGAGCAAGTCTCTACTCACAACTCACATGTGACAACAAAAATAATACATAAATATGCATGCAGCTGGCATCAAACATTTTAATATTTAAATATACATAAATGTACTAGAAACAATATTTGAATTGAGTTCATAACAAAAACTAGTAGAGAAATTGGAGCTAAACTGAATATATTACGATACTGAACTGATAACTGAAAATGAAAGACAATTAACTAGGTCCCATAGGTGGTCACCACACTAGATTCCTTATTGAAAATGGGGTTAAACTAGTCCACTAGTGGACTACTTGGTACCAAGATTAATGATCCTATGACCATTAACTCACTATTCATTTTCTCACTAATTATTGGCTAAAAACTAATATTCAAAATATTTCACTGATCATGCTATTCATACTAAACTAGGGTTCATACATTTTCTAATTGATAAAACAATTCTAAAGCATACAAACAACGAGTATAGTCCCATGAGCTTTTTAAAATAATGTTTTCATGATAACTGCGAAAACAATTATTTTTTAAATTGGAATGATTCATGAAAGCATGCTTTATTGGTATAAATCATTCTAAAGTTTCATAAACAGTTTTTATGATACTGGAAAGTATTAATAATGACCAAAAGTATGGCTATGAGCTTAAACCTATTCATCATTGGTAGCTGGGAGTGCACTTCCATTGACAACTTGACTCTGGAGAACAGGAATGACACCCATAACTACCAAAGAGTATAATGAAAACGTAAATAACTGACAATATCACTAAGGGTTGAATTTGGAAAGATAGGGAGGAAGAATGCTGCGAGAAAACCAAGCTTGATAGCACCCTAACTCATAAAATTGATTATCAAGAGGAAGAAAACTAGCTTAAATCCATGGAAATCACTTATGAAAGCTTAGGGAGGAGGAAGAACAAAAGAGAAATGTGTGAGAGAGAAACAAAGAATGTTGGCGGCAGCTAGGGTGTAAATCCTAAGCCTAAGGATAGGTTCATATAGTGTATGGGGTGTTTTAATGATACTATGTCGTTTTGATGTACACTAATATCGGGGTCACTGCTATAGCTATTATGGACCGCTATAACGGTTAACACGGGAAAGACTGATCACATAAGCACACTTGACCACTATAGTAGCCTCCAAGACTGTAACATATAAGCCAACACTGCCTAACTGCTATAGCAGTACTAGAAATTCCTGATTTTGCACTTTTCATGTTTTCTTGTGTTCGGTGCTTTCCCATTAATATGGGTGGGTTCATAGGGAACCCTAAGGTGGTACTGGACTTATCTATGAACACAATGAGATGAGACATCACAACAATCTACAAGGATAATGAAGTGGTGTTGAAGGAAGAAGTAGGCTTTTATTGCACCACGATCTATTAGATGGTAGCTGTTCAACTTAGGTAGATAGTTTAGTTCCTTGGTTGAGAACTCAATAAACACCACGAATGATGCCATCGACCTTATCTGAAGATGATCTAAAAAAAAAATCTAGGATAGGAAACTTATAAAGTTGTCAAGACGGTTCTCCAACTAAAACAAAAATTTGCTCATCGTCATCCCAGACACTTTGGGTTTCTTTTCAAAAGGTGAGCATCCATCATGATTCATTTTTAAGTGTCATAAAACATATGTATTTGAAGTAGGTTACTTTTGATTATGCTCTTCATGTCATGAATGCAACATCTTAATCATGAGTGCATAACAATACATAATAAGACATTTTGGATTCACTCATAATAGGAAACATGGCTTTTAAGGCATATCACATAACATCCAATTCCTTTTAGGTGTTTTAAACTTAATCTTTACTCTCGCCGCCCTCCTAATCTCTTCTATTTTATTATTTTTTTTCCAAAGGTTTTGAGTTTATACCTAGCTGATTATCACCAATATACAAATCTCGACTTATAAATGCGAGAAAGGAGGGTGTATGGATCACCTTCCTTTGCTAGTGCATACTAAGGACCAACGGATCATGGATCACATTCCTTTTCGAGTATGACTGGGGACTAAAGGATCATATCTGTGTTTCATGAATGTCACCACATTAATACATACATATTATAAATACACATATAAGCTTGATCATTTGGTAAATGCTATAGATAAACCATGTTCCTGCATTTCATATCAGAATTCTCTAAGTCCATAATATTGACAAAATTCCAACAACATAACAGCTAGTTTAGAATTCCCCAAAAATTACTTCTTATTATATAATACTTCATTATTGCATTCAAACAAAGCATAATCCACATGTAGACCTGGTTCTTAGGGAGACAACTATAGGTGAAATGATGAATGCACGAGAATAGGGGTTTGAATCGTGGCACTTAAAAACTTTTACTTTCTAAAATTTTAAATAAAGTTTATCAATTTTAGAAACTTGAAGGTAGCAGAAAATACAAGTCAAACACCTTCAGAAAAGTAACTTTTTGAAGTATAAAAAAATGAAACAAGTTTAGAAAGTTAATAAAATAGTTATGATAATACATAGAGTAGATAAGGCACACAAAATAGATTAAATGAGTTTAAGGGATGAAAAGATCACTCAAAAGGTTTATACTGGTTTGGCCAAGCTTACCTATATCCAGTCCTCAACCATAACTGTTAAAAGTTTCACTAAATCCTTTTTCTCTTACAAGAAAACACCAAAATAATCTTTCTCTAGCTTTCTCAAGCAGTCAGTATAATCGACCTTCACTCGCAAGTAGGTTTTCTCTTAGCATCTCCAAGCAAAACTAAATGATCACTATTGGATCAAGGTACAATACGATAAAGGATTTGGTGTTTCACTTGGATTTTCACTTAAGTTTCCTAAGATGTTTATATAAAATAAGAAAAACACTCGAGAAACTTCTTTCTTAATATCTCAGAAAAGGATGCTTGCTATTGAGTTCTAGAAAGAAGATATTACACTTGAGAAACTGAAATTGATTAAGAACTCGGCTTTAGAAAATTGAAAGGGAGTTTTGAGTATTTTGAGTGCTAAAGTTCCTTCTAGCTTGAAAGAATGTTGCTTTTATACTTGTAATTTGGACAAGACCATTGTCCCTTGACTTTTCCTCCACTTGATACGTGTTGATCAATTATAGTGTGTCATAGGATTAGTCTTGTAGAAACTTGAGCTGAGCTATGTTAGTGACAACTGTCATAGTATAAAAATCATTGTCCTCTATTCTGAAGGTACTTCAAAAACCTTTTTTCAAACCATGTATGGTTCTAAGCCTCTCAGCTTGCAAAAACTTCATCAAGGGTGTTGATCTTTGAAGAATAAAGCTGATGTATCACAATTAATGACTTTATGAGGCTATGTCTTCATTATGATTCAAATATTCTTTAGTTTCTGATGATTCTTCTACACTTTCTCAGCTCTTCAAACTCTTACAAAGTTTTTTTCTATAGTAGACGTAGGTCTTCAGATAGTGTTGGACACTTCAACTAGTTGGCATGAGTGAATTTGATAGAGACGTGCTTGATTTGATCACAAAAATCCACCTTCTTGTGTTGTCATGCCACTTTCTGATGTACCAGACTAGTTTATGATATCCCAGCTATACTTTTTGATGTACCAGAGTGGTTTCTGATGTTCTATACACACTTTCTGATGCTCCATCTTACTTTCTAAAGGTTCTCAAATAATGTAACTCACTTTCTGATCTATTTTTCATACTTTAAAACTTATGAACTCTTTCAACGAGTTTTATATCATGTTAGATCATGATAATATGAAAAATATAATTAATTGGTTACATACACTATGTGAAACTTCCTGTTTTTCACTCAAGAAACTCATATAAACTCTTAGTCCTTACTATAAAATATTTTGACAAGTTTTATTTTGTTGTCATTCAAAACTTAAACTATCCTAGCTTTCTGTTGGGTTTTGGAGCTAACAACCACCCAAAAAACCCCGACAGAATTCTAGGACTTAATACAACATCAATATTGACATATAAATCTTTCATTTCATCAGTTATTTTAAATTTAAATATAACACTTTCATACAACGCATCATTCATCATGAGTCATATACGTCAGTTCCAACAAAGTCATCAATTATGCACATTCACATAATAAGCATTTAGCATGTCGATGAGCATGATTTAATTTCAAATTTACAACCATACTACTTCCAAACATTTTAAGACACAATTTACAAGCCTTTCTTTTAACTTCACACTTCGCTATGAACCATTTTGGCAAAGAACTCAATTAAAAATTTACCTTGTAATTCTTTCCATCAATGCTAAACTCTCCAAGATCTTATTTAAGTCACACAAATACACCTTTGAGTTTGTTAAAAAAAAACCTCAATTGTCATAAAAAAAAACCTATTTTTGCTCGTGGTAGTCGATTATAGCTCTTGTTTTGGCTGCTATTATTTTGATAAAAAGATATCATTTTTATTAAAAGAAAGGTCTTTTTGTGATTTTTAATATGTTTGGGAAAATTATTTAAGTATAAATAGAATCACTAGAAAAAGGGAAAAAAAGGATCTTTTTTGAGAAACTATATGCCAAAGGTCCATCTTCTAAAAAAAGATGCTTTTATAACATAAAAAGATATTTGATGGTAAATAAAGATTAATCTATTAATATTATATCCAAATATAAATTAATGTTATATCTAAACGTAAGACAACACTTACTTTTTCAAAAGATCTTATTTAAAAAGATTACCCAAACCAGCTCACAGCCCCTCTATAATCAATTTCCAGAGACTTCAATGCAATCCACTGGAAGACTCTGCCTCATGCAAGCGATTAATAGCCCCTGTAATTGATTACATGCGGCTGAAAGACACATTTTCAGAATTTTCAAGTCATTAAATGCATCAAACACTTAACCTTAGCTTTAACAAATAAAAACACCAAATACTTAATCACATCCTTCAAAATCCATTATTTTACAAACTATTATGCCTTTGACAACTTCATTTTCATTTAAGATAATTTTCATACCCCAAATTGTCTAACTAACAAAAACAATTCCAAACCCAAACCATCTTAGGCCAAGACTATGCATGCATGAATACATCTTCAAAAATCATTTTCTCACACCTAATACATCATTTTTAACAACTTTTAAATAGCAAAGTTATCAAAACATAAAAAAAGAACTTGGACCATACCCTTATGCATACAAAGCCACTGCCCTACACACCAACATAGGTATGCAAAAATCATTTTCTCCATATAAGACACAATTTGAGATCTTATTCAAGAAGTTTTTGACAAAACTAACCACTCAAAATATAAAATAACCATTTAGAAAATTCTTCAACTAACTAAAATTAGTAAAACCCTCTTAAATAAAAAATCAGGTACTATTACATGAGCTTAAACAAGAAACTAGTCCAAGAAAACATGAGAAAAAATACTACCCAATGGATCCTTTAGGATAATAGAAGGTTTTTGAAGCTTTAACAAGTTCTTGAAGGAGAAAAATTTTCTTCAAAAATCAAGTTATGGCTGTAGGTATAAAGAGGGGAAGAGACAATTTTTTGTGGTTTCTCGGGTTTAGGGTTGAGTGTCTTTGAAAATCTAAGAGTAAAAATGTATAGATCTTAGATGAGGTGTATGGATTTTTGGATGGAAATGTGGGAAAAATGAAGAAGAAGATGAGGGGTTGAAATATTTCGTAAGTCCTAGAGATACTAGTGTGTGTGTTTGAAAAAGAAAATTAAAGTGACAGTTTAAGGGAGAGGTGGCTACTAGTTTTGGGGCAGGGACACGGTGGATAGAAATTTTCTAAAATATTGTTTAGGCTAGGTGTGTTTTATGCAATAAAAATAACAATAATAATAAATTAGCTTTTGAAATTTAGATATATTAATTTTTTAATCATTTGTTCTCAAGTTCAAATTAAAGGTAAGATACTTTCCAATAATTTAGGGAAGGATTCTTACATAAAGCATTTTGTTTCTTTTACTTTGGTGACATCGTCAATGTCTTCTTTGTTTCTTTGACTCTATGATCTTAATTAAGGATGAGATTAAGCATTTTTAATTATTAAAAGGTCAGAATGATTAATTAAAGATTCCTTATTAGTCCTTGATTAGCTAGTTATAGTAATTAAATCTTAATTAAGCTTAATTATACTTAGTTAACCTTGATTAGACTTAATTAATGCTAATTAAGAGCTTATTAGCCCTCCTAAGCCTAATTACATACACATAGAATCTAAGCATCAGATAATATCATCAAAACTAATCTCAATCAAACTAATTGATGATGATTAGGACAATCATCATCTATCTTGTGTCTAATTACCCTAAGGGTATTAAGGCAATTAGTGAAAGGTTAAAAAGCAAGGCATTACATGCTACATTTTTGCAAATTCTCGGCATAAAGTAAGTCTCAAAACGTTAATTGAGCTCTTATTACCCAAATTACATGTATCAAGGTCCTACTATACGAGATGTCCATTAAGCTAGAATCAAATTCTACATAAACCAATCTAGCATCTCTTTCTAATATAGTATCTTAAACCCTAGTATCACGAGCCAATCGAATTCCCTTGAGAGTTGCCTTAATCTTTGCTTAGTAAGGATCAATTTGATCATCCATCCTCTTGCATACCGCCAACTCTATTGTGTTCAACTAAAATCATTGCTCTTATTCCATATGCTCAAACTTCATCGAACATCATTGAATCAGTGTTCGCCTTGTGCATTGACGATGGAGGCTGTGAGTAATTATAAGGAACAGAACACTTAAGTATGTGAATCACATCCTTCATTTTTGCCCTTTTAAAGCTTCTCAATTCGTTCTTTGCTTCTTAAGCTATTTGATTTGGATAATTTACTTGCTTCCTTATCAAACATGATTTCATTGTCACCAGATTACTTCCGATAGCATAGTTATCACCTCATTTTCATCTGTGAAAAAGTTTCGGAACAAATCGTACATATACGACAACCAAGACTTAGTGTTAGTCAATATACTAGGAGGAAACTGGATTCCACATACCTAGTAAACCTGATTGAAGAGTAAGCAATCTAGCGACAAGGTGCCAAGTGATTCCCCTGGCTTCCAACATAGGTAACACTCATAGTTAATAGACATTCCTTTTTCATTCAATCTATAACATATTGGCAAAATATTTCTTATAGCTTTTTATAATAATATTTTAATTTTTGGCCAAATGTGTGATTTCAATGGTTGTGTCCATATGCTTTGGAATTGCTTTCAACTTTGCATACTAGAAGCCCCTATATCTTTTCTTTATTGCTCATATTTCTGTGATCATATGATTTCATAACCACTTTTCATTGAATAACTCCATTTAGAATCATGCAGCCAAGATATCTTATCTTTCATATCTCTCAAAAGAGGGATATTTTTAATCTCCTATATTTTCTATCTTGAAAACAAATATTGTAAAATATCCTCGTTCCATCTCAAAAAGATTATCTGACATGAGCTATGCACCTTAATAACAATTGTATATTTTGATTTAGTAGAATATACTTTTCAATTACAAATGTTGGAAATCCATCAATCGTCCTATATTGAAGTTATGTTCATTTTAGCTCTACAAATAACCCCTAATTTTATAATTTTTCTTTTCTCCATCAAGCTCCTCCAAGGTGTATGATGGATTTTTACCAATATGTGCATTTAAAAAAGTACTATTAGGAAAGTATCTTGCTTTAAGGGCCTTTGATACTGATAAATTTGGATAATTTATGTCTCTCTATCCCCTTCTTTGCCAAAATTGCTAGTTTAAAAGTATTAACGTCCTTGAATCCCAAATTGCTCACACCTTGAAGCTAACATAGTTTTCCTCAAGTAATCCAAAGTATTTTCCCATAATCTATTTATTCCCCTACCAAAATTTAGCCATCAAATTTTATAATTCTCTATATAAAGATAAATGGATTTTGAAATAAGCAATGGAACATGTTGGGATTGCTTGAGCCACAACTTTTGTCCATACCTCTCTTCTCCCTTTTAGAAAGAAGTTTCTCCTTCTAACTTCGTATCCTTTTTCTAAACCTATCTTTTGTAGATTGGAAAACATTATTCTTAACCCACCAACCATCAAAGGATGTCCAAAATACTTTTTAGAATAGGCTACATTGATGATGTAGTATCTTTGAGAAACTTGTTGTTTCTTTGTTTACTAATATTAAGGCTAAACAATATATATGATTTATTATAGTTGACACATTTGCCATCTAGAAGCTCTTCCATACAACTTAAGGATATCCAATATTGATTCACAATCCTCCATCACAACTTTAGTAAATAAGATATTATCATCGGCAAAGAAAAGATGAGTAATCTTGCTGGCAACTCTAGTAATTTGAATCCCAAAAATAATTGCATTCTTTTTATCTTGTTCAAAAAAAGATGATATACCTTTGGTACATAGAACAAACAAGTAGGGTGAAAGTGGCTCACTCGTAGGCCCAGAACCCACAAGCAATTGTTACTTTACACCTCTTATAGATGCAACATAGTCCTGATATGGTATTGCTTTGTGAAACCAAATTAAAAAGAGAGAAGTTTGAAAGGGTTAATTGGCAACTCTAGTTCAATTTTGGATTCAGAATCAATAGTAGATTCAAAAGAGGTGATATATGACTTTATATTTCGATTCACTCAAGTTCATACAACTCTGTAAATGTACATATTCAACATGCATTAGAAGAACTAAAATGGATATTCAGCAGAGAGTCCAATATGCCATAGGTAATGGGAGGAAATTTTTGATAAAATTTTAAAGCAATAAGTGAAAAAGGTGGACAACCTCATAATCAAGGGCATATTGATGATTTTATGGAGGCCATTAATTATTGTGATTTAAAAAACATATATTTCTTGCGGCATCCATTCACATGGTGAAATAATAGGGAGGCAATTCAAAATATTCAATGTAGACTAGATCATTTTCTTGCAAATTCATGCTGAATAATGTGGAGGCAAACATTTAACATGGAATGGCTTAAGGACAGGGATATGAATACTTCCTTCTATCATGATAGATCAACAATCGGGGAGAGAAGAATTATATTTCTAAGCTTAAGAAAAAAATTAGGGTTGGATTTTGGGTCAAAAGGAGATTGAAAAAGTACCAAGGGACTATTTTTCAAATCTATTAAAATCATCTCAGCTGGAAAATTTAGGGAAAGTGTTTCAAGAGATTGAAAATAGATTATCAAAAGATATGATTGGTTTCTGGGTCATCCTTTTACAACTTTGGAGGTGAAAGAAGTTGCATTTGAAAATGAGATGGTAAAACATTGATATTAAATGGAACTCTAGCCCAATCTTTATCAAAAACATTGGGGAAAAGATGGTGAAGATGCTAGTAAAAAAGTCTTAAAATTTCTAAATAATGGCCTACAATTAGAAGCTACTAACAAAATATTCCTTGTCTTAATCCCAAAGGTCAAAATGTCTCAAGAGATGACCTATTACATACCACTTTTCTTATCCAATGTTATATGCAAGATTGCAAATAAGGTCTTGCCTAATTTTTAATCACAAAGTGTTCTCATTAAGAATAGGCATATTTATGATAATGTTTTTATAGCATATCACATGATTCACTCCATGAAAACTAGGACATTGGATAAAGTTAGTTTTGTTGTTTACATAGTTTTCAAACTCAAACTGATGCTCGACTCAGCCAAGGCATTGGGTCAATGGGTCACTGGTTGAATCGGTGGGTTGTTGGTTGAACCTGTTGATTTGAATATAATTAAAGAAATTAAAAATCATATAATCAAAAAGCATGTTGCATACCTTAATGAAGCATATATAATATAAAATATAAATAATATTAGCATATATAGGTCATAGCATCAATATACCTCAGTGATGGCATAATAACATTCCTTCAGCTTGATTTATACCCAAAAATATAAATAAATAAATGAAAGAAAGAAAGAGGAAGATAAGAAGAAAAAGAATAAAACTTGTGATGATCTCGATAATGACTCTAGGTTATTGAGAGGTTTGCAAAGGAATGCAGGGATCTAGTAAAGGCAATAACCAAAATATATGAAGGATTAGTAATGGAACCACATAATCAAGTGGTTTTCATGTTGGAACTTGGAACCTAGAATGCTGCAACAGAATAGCCTTTCACAAGTGTTGGACTCAAAAGAATGTTGCAGGGGAAAGTTAAGTACTAAAGTCCCATATCGTGTAGGAAGCAAAAATCAAAGCTATTGGTTCTATTATAAAAGAAGTGCATTGCAACCATTATGTATATTGATTGAAGCCATGTCTATTTTGGCATATGGGCTTCAATCTGTTTGCAGATTGGGCAGAACACATGGGCTTAAATTAATTTGAAGAATTTAGAATTTAAAAACATGACTCGACCAATTTGAATAAGCGGGCCGAGTTGTCAGTTTCGAAGGAAATTGATTGGTTTTGGGCCGGTTTGCTGTGGGTCAATTACATGTTCGATCCTTTAGACAACTCAGACCGGCTAATAGACCGGTTCACCTATTTACTGGTCTGATTGGCCGGTCTAAGCCGATTTTTAAAACACTGGTTATTTAAATGTAGGTAGATGATAGGCTAGTGATTAGGCTCGAGATGAAGATGACATGCTCTATCACCTTGGGGGTATATATAAAGATGAGGCATTAGTGATGGGAGCTATGATTGGGAAGTGATTATGACCCTTGGGGGCATAATTATGGTCCTAATTAAGAGGTAATACTTACCATGCGAGTGCCTGAGCTGAAAGGTCAGACTAGGCCATTCGAACAGTGCACAACCCTTTTAGCCTTAAGCACGAGTGATGAGAGTGAAGAAGCTAAAGGTCATCAAAGTAGGGTGATTATCTGATTCACAAGTCCTCCAATCCCAACCTCTATTAGGAGAAGATGAACTTAGTGCAAATGGAGTAGAAAAACCAATTGATATCCATAAGCCCTCCAATCCCAAGCTCTATCAAGAGCGCAGGGACTAACTGTAAGTTTAGTACTTCATTAACACATTACATAATATAACTAAGAATTATTTAAGATAAAAGAATTACTTAAGTCATTATAAGTGATACGTCATCCATACACCAAGCCAGTATTAAACTTTAAAATAGGATTGGTACGGATCAATAACATACAATATGATTTTTTCTTTGTTGTGAGCATACAATATAAGTTTGAAGTCAAAAAGCTTATCTCTTGATTAGATAATACATTTACTTAATTATTAATAAATTTAGTATATATGGATAAGATAAACATGATAATTAAGTATGATTTAACATGGATGGGTTCAAATTATTTCAAACGAAGTGTACGTTACTAAGCTGTATGGCTTAATTCGTTTTTATATGCGTTTAAATATGATTTTAATGGTCCCACCAACAAGATCTTGTTCACGAGATCTGTATCCCATCTATTAAGTGAAGGGACACTTTGAAAAAACAAGAATAAAATATTTTTAGTTCCTAATAATATAGTAAATTTTGGTTTTGGCACCTAGAAAAATTTTAGTTTTATTCCAAACTTTAAAAAAAATGATTTTGGTCCCTATTGTTTTAAATTTTGGTTCTTATAAATATTTAAAAATATACATTTTCTACCTACAAATATTGATAAAAAAAATTTACATTCCATTATTATAAATATTTTAAGAATCTTCTTTTAGTTTTTATAAATATCATCACCTAACAACTGAGCTTACGTAACATGAATCAAAATCGAATATTTTAGAAAAAGACTTAAATATTTTTTGGTTGATTCTTGTAAATGTAGCTTGTTTTGA
The DNA here is from genome assembly GCA_031216125.1 of Dalbergia cochinchinensis. Classification (NCBI taxonomy): domain Eukaryota; kingdom Viridiplantae; phylum Streptophyta; class Magnoliopsida; order Fabales; family Fabaceae; genus Dalbergia; species Dalbergia cochinchinensis. The sequence continues at coordinate 31,028,197 of CM062374.1, read as the reverse complement.
TTTTTTAATTCCTCTATTATTTATTTATTTATTCTTTTTTGGCCTTTAGCTCTTCATTTTTTTAATATTATATAGTTAAAAAATTTTAAAATATGTTATACTCTATTTCTTTTATATATTTTAATATTTTTACTTTTACGTTTCATCATATATTATATATATAAAAATTATAGTAAAGAAAATTTTTACAAGTTATCCAAATTTAAATTTAAAATAAAAAATTATAATAAAAATATACTCATCAATTATAACTATTTTAATCTTTCTTACATACAATCAAATTCATATTATATATTACCTTTAAAAGTATTTATTTATTATGCAATAATTTTATTAACAATCATTTTTGTTTACATCATTTTTATTTATTGTTATCTATTTAAGAATTTTTTATTTTAAGAAAATATTTAAATAAATATTTTTCATGCCAAAAGCTATAATACCCTAGGTATTACTGTTACCTAGGAGAGCTTAGAGTTATACACGTGTCGTTAGAGAAATCCGGGTCCTGAATTTCACTAAGTCTGGATCCTTCATGTCCTTGGAAGGCTATATGGTAGAACCATATTCTTGGGATCAAAAGTCTCGGTAATTATTCCCAAAAGGAAAATAAGTTGAAGAATGATTTTTAACGAATTTTATGGAGCCTTTAGACACTTCGTTTATAGCCCACAAGTTTAGAAAATCTCGAAAATTTTCAGATTTGAACTAAAACCCAAAATATAGATTCTGAATTGTTGGACTTTTGATTTTTCTGATATTTATTTGAATCCAAATGGGGGATATTTTCTTATTTATATTTATGTTTTAAAGCTAATGGAGAGTAAAATAAATGAGGACATAAACTTAAAATTAATAAATATAAATAAGTGTATTCTGGAGACTGCTATAGTGGTCAATGACAACTATAGGGGTTAGAGAACAGTAAGGCGGTGCAACAACATCATTCACACTCTCTGGTGAGCGCTGGACCGCTATAGCGGTCATTAGAATTATAAAAACCCCAATTTTGGGGTTTCAGACCTAAAATATAAACCCCAACCCCCTAAAACACAAACCCTCATCTCCCACCTCTCTCTCACCCCATTTTCATCAATTTAACTCCAATCTTTCACTTTCAAGGCTTAAAGGTAATAGATTCTACTGGTTTTGCTTCCCATTTCCTCTATGCTTCCTTGTTCTTGGGGTTTGATCTTGAATTTCTCCTTGTTCTTAGGTTATCAAGTTCTTCCACCCTTGTTGAGGGTTAGAATAGGGTTATTTTGATATTTTAGAGTTTTATTGCTTTACTGACAGATAGTGGTATCATTTCTACCTCCCAAGGTCTTGATGGTGTCAATCCTATTTGTTCTACCACTCCAGGTGAGTGGGTTCACACTTTTGATCTCTATGTTTTTCATTAGAATTATTTTCATGAAAACAAAGTTTATATTGTAATTTTAGTGATTACTACAAAGAAATTTAGAGATTTCTATTGATTTATTAAGTTTATGAGAACATAGTTTTCAAATGGCATGAACTATAAGATTTATGAAAACCGTGGGACCATTGTTATTTAAATGTGTTTACAGAGAGTTGAACTTTGATTATAATTGTTCAGAAATGTTATAATGGTGATATGTTTGCCAGAATGGTTGTTTTATATGATGGAGTCCTTGAACCCTAGGATAAAAGACTTTATGAAATATAGAGAAAGGAAACAAGATTTTGGTTGAGCTGGCAGTAGCTATAGAGAAATAGGCTACATGTTAACGACAGTTAATCCGTTAACTTTGGTACCAAGTCACCCCGGGCTAGAGTAAACTGAGAAATCTTTGTTACACCGGGGACGGCGATACGTAATGCCCGGATGTAACTCGAGACTTATAGTAAGAGAATTTGATGATATACTGGGGACGGTGATACGTAATATCCAGATGTATTAATAGAATTTCATATAGAGATTTATGTTTCTCTATTAGGATACTGTTGAATTAATATAAAGAGAATTGTGATTTTGAATTCCTAAATATAAGCACGAATGTTTTAGAACCTTACTATCATTATTATTATTATTATTATTATTATTATTATTATTATTATTATTATTATTATTATTATTATTATTATTATTATTATTATTGTCGACATGTTGCATTGTTTCCCTAATGTACTATGAGGGGGGTTTTAGGTGAGAATTCACTCATTGAGTTTTTGTATAAAAACTCACCCCTCTCCTTTCTCCTGTCTATAGATTTAGTAGCTGCTGCGAATTCTTCCCAACCTCCCACTTCCCAGCAGCAATAAAAATTCAGCTAGTGAGCTTTATTTGAGTGAAGTAATCTTGATTCAGTTTAGAGTACTCCAGTGTCATTGCAGGCAGGAGTCCTGATTTATATAGAGAACATTTTATATTCTGTATATTTGATCGTATTATGGTTTGTATTTAAAGGATTTGGTGTTTTCTAAACCTACTGGATATGAGTGGTTGACATATTTACATTTTACGTATGAATGATATTATGATTATGGATTTTAGATATCGATTATGAAATTTCAAATATAATTATCTTGATTTCAGAAAACAGGTGATCTGTATATTGAAATTATGTTTTAAATAGATCTTTTCTGTTGGAATATGCATATAGAGTAGTACACAGCTCATAAGACTTATGTGAGGATGAGATTCCTCACATACCGGTCACGTGCCCAAATCGGGTCGTGACAAAAGCTAATCAAACTAATCTGGTAACCCCAAATAGGGTTAAGTGATACAACATTGTGGGATATAAAGAGGTCATGACAGATATGTTAATACTCTGCATTGTTTGCACCCTATGAAGCACAGACATAGACACAGAGCACGACATAGACACGGACACAGAGACACACCAAACTCAAAAAATTACAGGATACGGACACGACATATATATATAAATTTTTATTTGTATTTTGTTGTATGATTTTTTTTTTGTCTGAATTTTTTTTGTCGTGTTTGTATAATTTTTTTATCTAATTAATTCTTTTTTTCATTTTTTGTGATCAACTGAAGAATTTTTAAAGTGATTCAACTAGTTTTTTTTGTATTCGGTGTATGTCAAAGCTTAAAAAAATTATTTTTTTAATTGGATGCTTATGGATGCGTGTCCAACACGTGTCATGTGGGCGTCAGTGTTTGACACACGGTCACACCACCAAGTCAGTGTGTCTATACTTCTTAATTTGCACCAAACAATTGTATGGACATAACATTTAGTATTAGCTTGTCTTATATTATACCTAATTTGGCATGCCCAATACTCCCTAATAAGATAAGGTCTAATAGAATAAAGTCTAATAGTATAAAACTTTATAGTATCATTAGGCCTGGCAAAATTTTAGTACTATAAAATATTTTGCATAACAATATATAAGATGTTACATTATATGATATACAATTAACCTCTCACTATTACTAATAGTTCTAATTTTAAGTAAATATTTGACAAAAATAAAATAAAATAAAAACAAAGTACAAACGTTTGTCAATTATTTGTTTATAAATTTTAAAATAAATGTTACTATTTAAAGATTTATTATTTTTAGTTATAGTTAGAATAAATATTCATCAATGTTTATTATTTAAAATTATACTTTATTTATTTTAAATATTTTAATAATTTTTTACTTGTATTTTTATTATCTATTATATTAAAATAATAGTTTTTATTAGATATTTAAATTTGGAGGAGTGCAATTTTGCAAAATCTCAAGATAGTTTGCGTTAGTTACTTTGCAATATTTATAAGAATCAAATGAATATTTTTAAAATATTTATCAAGACAAAAATATGTGTCACAACGCAAAGCAGTCGTGATCAACACATAAGGGATGATATTGTCCCTCATGCAAGTCTACTAAGAAATCATGCTCACATCATGTGATTAAATACCTATTTAGCGTTAATTATTGATTTGCTTATATAAATAAGTAATTAATTTAAGTAATTGAATTTTGAAAGACTTAAACCATAAATATTAGTTAAATCACTACTAGAAATCCATGGTATACCAACGAAAGTTACTGACGAGGAAGGAACCATCGGTATTTTTGAAGGACATATTGACGGGATGACGTGTCTTGTACAATTGAGTTATTTTTTAAAAAATAGACGACAACCCATCAAAACACCCATCGACAATGCTTAGTGCCATTACACGCCATATGGCACACACCAATTCCAAGGAGTATATTGACAACAATACTGACTGTGTGAATATTTATTCCATGCCCATCGTTATATGCTTTTGCACAAAAGGGACACCGATGGATTTTTTTTAATTTTTATATATTTAATTATTTATCATTCCAACGGGTATATTGACAGGTATAAATAATTTTTTTATTTTTTTACTCATTTTACGGATGTGTTATTTTTTAATTTTTTTATTTTTTATATGTTTGTCATTTATACTGATATACCAATAAGTATAGATTAAATTATTTTTACTTTTTAATCATACTACCTATGGGCTTTTGATGGGCTATTTTGTCATCTATTTTTTTATTTTTTATTATTAATTATAGACAGATATACTGAGAGATCTTAAATTTTTGGGACGTTGGTATGCATCTCTTGGGATTCTTTTTGCTCGTTAGTATACTAGTCGGTAGTTCGTGAAATTTGAAACGCACCGTTTCATTAACTAATTAAGTGTCGGTAACTCGCATATATGTCATTCATATAACCCTTATTCTTCCTCATTCTGTAACTTCTCTCTCTCTCTCTCTCTCTCCCTCTCTTCCCTCACCCTCTCTTGCAGCCATCACCTTTCCTTGCAGCTGTTGTTTGCTGCTAGAGCTCGATTCGCAAAACCAAGGCCATCATTGCAATCTAGGTATGGTTCTGAATATTTTAATTGGTTTAGTTTTTTATTTGGCTTAGTTTTTCTATTCATTTTTGTTGCTCAAAGTGTTGAGTTTTAATGCATTGGAGAGTATTGTTGTTTCTATTTTTAAAATATAGGATTTCTATTGGAAGGAGCACTAATGACATTGGTTGTAGGAATAAGAGGCAGAGCTTATCCAGCAACTCCAGGAGCAGGCAGCAAGGCAATCGATGGTTGAGAAGGAGCTGAGGGAGATTCGATAGCTAAAGAACTCCAAACAGCAGCAGCAATAGACGAACAAGAAAGAAAAAAATAAACTCAAGAAGATGAAGAAGATTTATGGGCGATGTGATGAAATTCTTCAACCAGATGGGTGCCTCAAGATCCTCTCGCAAGTAGCCCCCTAGATGCCATTCTCATCCATTACTAAGGCCTTCTCGTTTGATGATGTAGACGACTTTAACAGATTAGATGATGCTGACAAGGAGGACTTTAGCTTCTTTTTTTTTTTGCTATTTCAATTACTTTGTGGATATTTTTTATTTATAGTTATCGCACTTTTTTATTTGTATTTGTTTTATTATGATACCTTACTATCATTATTGTTTATTTCATTAGTTTGTTTATTTACCATTTCATTACTTTCTTATTTCATATCATTTCAGTTTATAATTAAATAATTATATAAATAAAAATAAATTAATAAATGTAAAATAATTAGATAATTTATACAAGTACTTCACATATGGCAATTAAATTTGTTCGTAAAGGATAAATTACCGACCGATGCACCCTTGGATAATAAATAAATAAAATAAACAATACAAACTAGTTGGTACACCCATTAAAAATAAATGAATACTTTAATTGTAAAAAAAAATACAAACCTATTGGTATAATTAAAAATATTCGTTGGTAATATTAATTTCATAATGACCATATTGACATCTTTAATACATATTTACCGACTATTTTTTATTTTAAAATCATCGGCCTTCCCGTCGGTAAATACCAACGGGTAACACTACCATCAGTAATAATCTATCGACAAATGAAAAGTCGACATCCTATGTCCATTGGTGTACCTGTCAGTAAAATTCATATCCATCGATATATTGGTCTGTATCATGTGCAAATCTTGTAATGAATTGAAGTGACATTAATAGATTCATTAAAATAATTCATATGTGGTCCAAACTAGTCTGCAAACCATGTCTACATTTTATTCGACCACTCTAGACAATGGAAATGGCCTCGCTACAAAGTGAAGCTCACCCCTAGGAAGAACAACAATGACTATGGCAGAGGAATTGCAACATCTATCTGTGTCAACTATTTGATTTAAAATAAGAATAGAGGGGTGAGTCATATCCAAACTTAGTGAGGAATAATCACCCGCAGCTCACATAGGACAACCAAATAAAAAGTCCCGCACAGTTTTGCATTACAAAAACTATATATATATGGAATGACTCTAGTGAGAAGAGTGGCCTATTGTGAGAGTCAGAGAAGAAAATCTGGACCGTATAACCATAAATGGATGGTCAGGATTGAAAATTATTAATGGTAATTAATGATCACGTGATTATTAAAAATCATTATGTGATTTTATATTTTAATTTTGATCATTTATGTAAAATCCAACAGTCCAAGTTTGCTCCTTCCACTTTCACAATAAGTCACCCATCTCACTTGAGTCGTTCCTTATATATATATAACACATGTATACATAGCTATACATGCAAGTTGTCAACAAGAATCATCTGAATCAAAATAAAACTAGAAAGTAACTACAATTATATGAACTAAGGAATTGGTTAGAGATACAGAATATAGCATCTGATCCTGATTTGATAATTGGTCCATGTCGGACATCCAATGGTGACCCTTCGAAGTTTATAGTGTCAACCTGTAGCTTGGAAAGTATGTAAAAGTTACCCATAGCGGGCAGTAGTACTGGAGAATGCCTTGGTGGGCAACTCATTTTGCTGTTAGCTCATGGATCTATCTCAAACATAGTTATCAGAATCAGACAAAATGGTTTGGATTGAAAACCAATGATCTGACCATTGGCTTTTTTCAATTCTTTGATTGGACTGTATTTGCATTTGAATCAATCAAATTTGGTTAAGCTCGGAGTAAACCAACAAAGTCAAACCAACCATGCGAATCGCACATGGATGATAGATGGAATTTAATTCAAATTTCCACTTAGGGCAATGCGCACTTGGGAGGCTTGGCAACCATTAAGCCATTTGCTTGATTGAGTCATTATGTCTTTTATATATATATATATATTTGGTTGCATTAAATTATATTTTTATATATTTATTTAGTTAAATACAGTTCAATTAGTGACCTAGTGTGTTAGCTGAGTCGATTACCAGGTCGAGTTTGATAATTATGATCCTAAACTATTCCCAAACATATATAATTTAACTAAATAATTAAATTCAAGTAGCATTGAAACTATTCTTATTAGCACTCTAATTGTGGTTCACATGATGAAAATTAAATAGTAATTTAGTGGTAAAACTATAATAATAAATAAATAAATTTTGAAATACCAAAATTTTCCTAAATATTCTGGTTACCGCTCTTAAAAGTTAATGTAATTGCAAAAGGATGGTAACCGTATAACTGAATAACATGCATATTCTAAAGTGTAGGACTATTCTCATTGTTCTAGTTACTACTTATAAAATAACATTTAGTTAATAACTTAGTCTGAGAAGCTATAATATCTGTTTAACTATTTTCGGATAATAGACTAAGTTCTAGTATACTATAATAAATAATTTAATTGAATAAATTAATAATAATTAAATATTACTGATAACACTAAAATTGTTCTTGTTGTATTAACCTAACTCATACATTAATAATTAATTCATATTTTAATTGCAAAAACTATTATGATTGTTAATTAGTTTGTGGTATTTGGCTAAGTCTTATCATACTAATATTAATAAATATTTTAATTGAGAAATTAATTTTACTAACTATCTGACTAGATTCTGGTATCAGGTTAAGCTCTATCATGAATAATTAATAATTAAATTTAATAATAGTGAGTCTATTCTTATTATTCTGATTGCTACTCATATAATAAAAATTAATTAATAATTTTAAAGAAAATTAGTCTCTCTTGATATTTAGTGTAATTACACTAAGTTCCCCTTTATTTTACTAAGTTATCACCCCCCACACATATTGGTTCTTTGATTTAAGTGACAAAAAAGGTAACATGAGATATATATTGATAAAATTACAGTTTTGACAATATTTAACATATTAATTTGATAAAATATTTTTTTTAACACTTGAAGATGAAACTTATAATTATAACTTAGGATAAAATGGGTATTTTGATCAATATATATGTCAAATATTGTTAAAATATTTTAATTTTGCCAATAATAATCATGTATTTGTCATATATTATCTTTTTTGACATTCAGTTAATAAACAAACATTTTTAGCAGAGGTCAGTGTAATTTTACAACATAGAGTGGTGCCAAATGTAAATACACTAAACTTCAAAGAAGATGGAAGTTATTCGATAAATGACTAGGAGGATATGATTGTTGAAGAGCAGAGTGTAAAGGATAAGGAGAATATGATAGTTGAAGAGCCAAAAACAAAACCTTCATACAAGCAGGTTATAATGGATGAAGGGATGGATATGAATTTATCTCAAGAAGAAATTGCACGGGTAGTAGTGGAACATCTTTTGGCAGGTGATAGTAATATTTCGAAGTTAGATGAGATTCTGCTTTTAATCCAAAACCCAAGATTAAAGCTACTTTGCAGGAGTTGGATGAATGGTACAAAGCATGGAAGAAATCCTTGATAATCAAGCTGCTAGGTATGAGGATCAGCCTTAAGGCTATGGATGCATAGGTGCAACATAGGCTAATGATGGTCATGTAAAAGTTATGGACCTTAATGCAGGTTTCTTTCTTATGAGGTTCATTTCGAAGAGTGACTATAGACATGCGCTGTTTGAAAGTCCATGGATGATTGCAAATCATTATCTCCTTACCCAAAGGTAGCATCTTCTGTTTGGGCTATTTAGTAAGGAGATAAAGAAGATTTCTATTTGGGTTAGGGTTCGGGAGTTAATAGTGGAATTGTGTAATCAACAGTTCTTGTAGAAAATAGGCTCCCAGCTTGGCACTATGCTTAAGGTGGACAAACTCACCTCTATTCAATCTAGAAGAAAGTTAGTAAGGATTTAGGTTGAGGTGGACCTTAGGAGATAACTTATTCCATCTTTCAAAGCTTTTAGGATGGATTATTATGTGGAGTATGAAGGTTTACACCTGATTTGCTTCCACTATGGGGTGTATAGACATAAGGTAGATGACTGTATTCTTAAGAAGAAAACAGAGAAGGAAGTTTATCATGAGAACAGAGATGGTCATACATTGGAGGTGGCGGCAAATGGTGGAGTGATGTTGGCAGCATGTTCTGGAGTATAGGCTATAGGGGAGAAAATATCAAAGGGCCCTTCAAAAAATCAGATTGTGAATTCAAATTTAAATGAGGATCAGGTTGTAACTCACCGAGATTTGGAAGCACCTAATAATTTTGGTCCATAGATAATTGCATGAAAATGAAAAAGATTCTCCTTTAGATCTCGTGCAAAATCTGAAATCATAACTCCAATCATGGTATGCTAATCAAGAATCAATCACGTTATGCGACACAGACACAAGATGCTGAGGAGGTAACATGGCATAAGGAACAAATGGGATCTATCATAGCAAACAAGTCAATTGGGGCTAAAATCCCTTTCAAAGGTGCCAAATATGGAGGGAAAAATGGACCTAAGGCCCAAAGTAATAATGTTAGTGCATTAGGTCATAAATAGGTTAAACCCAAAGAAAATTCACACAAGTTGATGAAGCTAAACTCTTGGCCTGCTGCGCCAAAAGGAAAGGAGCAAGTTAATTTGTCCTTAGCCCTATCAATGCAAGTAATTAGTAAGCAGCCTATAGAAAAGCCTGATCATACAGCTTATTGGCATGATTTTTGAACAATGCAACATATCCAACATAAGGAGTATGCTGCAGGAAATGTGAATCTGTGATGCTTAACTCTACCAAAGTCTATCTTCCTTTGAAGGAGCATATTGAGATGGCTTGTTGTTTACGCGAACAAGGTAGTAACTTGGGGGAGTTGCTAAGTCTATGGATCCTAAAGAAAAAAGATACTATTAGGGAAGAATACGTGCTTATGGACATTGACAATGATGGGGATGCCAGTATAGAGATGGAAAGGGATGTCATCCTTTTAGTCTTTGTCTAGCTTGTTTTGGCTTTTTCTTATCTTTCTTATCATATCCATGAATATTGTCACTTGGAATTGTATAGGAGTTGGTGGGAAAGGTTTGTATCCTTGGTAAAAGATCTTATATTTTGGAATAATGCTTCCTTTATTTTTCTTTTCGAAGCTTATTCTAGTGGAGAAAAGACACGTAAGATCATTATGAAGTTTGGTTTTGATGGTTTTCATATTATGGATGGAGTGGGTTTTGTAGGTGATATATGGTGTATGTGGCAGAAATGCTATTGGAAGGTTTAGGTACTTCAAGAAAGTATGCAGTTTACTCATTTTAGTATGCAATTCAATGTTGCCGTGTCTTGGTTTTTTACAACAATTTATGGTAGTCCCTATTCTAGCGCTCGTAAGGAATTATGGTAATCTCTGAGGAGTATAGCAGTAGATAATCATGATGCATGGGGTGTAAGAGATGACTTTAATTCTACCTTATCTCTATAAGATACTGGTGGTAGCTCTCATCTTTCATGTGATTCTCAGTTTTTTGGTTAGTGTTTATTAGATTGTAGATTACATGATATTGGTTTTCATTGTCAACCTTTGACATGGAAACAGAATAATATTAAAAGGTGGTTGGATCATGTGGTAGGTAATAGTGCTTGGTTCATTCTCTTCAAGGAAGCTGTTATTAAGCATCATCTAAAGCTAAAATCAAATCATATACCTCTTTTGATTGATTTTGGTGGATCTGGAGGCAGTTGTGTGCATAGACTTTCAATTTTTAGGTCCTTGGTTAGCTCATGATAACTTTAAATTGCTTCTTGTTTGTTCTTGGGATGCTAGTGGTGATCTTCTTGATAATATCCCTTTATTTGAAGAATTGTATCTTGTTACATTTGGAAGGCATTTCTTGTAAGTTATGCTTTCAGGAGAACAAGTTTGTAGAGAAACTTCACAAGGAGTTATGGAAAGACTATAGGGCTTTATTGATGTAGGAAGAAATTTATTGGGAGTAAAACTCCCATTGCAAATGGTTGAATTTTGGTCATAAAATTACTTGTTACTTTCATGGGCTAGTTGCAGCTAGAAAGCGGAGAAACAATATAGTGGCTTTGAAGGATGACCAAGGTAATTGGGTGGATGACCAATGTCATTTGGAAACTATTGTCATGGAATTCTTTTCAAAGTTGTATGCTAAGGAGGGTAACTGTGACCAGTTTTTGGTGAATGGTATGTTTCCTCAACTTATGGTGGATGAGAAGAACATTCTCGGTCAAGTTGTGTCAGTTGAGGAGATTAAAAGTGCTATTTTTTCTATGGGTGGTCAGAAAGCTCCAAGGCTTGATGGTTTTCTAGCTATGTTTTATCAAAGTAATCGGGATCATTTTGGTGACTTTATGGGTTGGTGGATAAAAAGTATTTTTCTAGAGCCAATGAATATTTGATTAGGGAATAATACGTTTATTTCTCTTATACCTAAAATTGATAGTCAATATTCTGTATCTTAGATTATGCAATATGACTTATAAATTGGTCACCAAAATTATGACAGCACGGTTAAAGGAGGTTATGGGGAAACTTGTTAGTCCGAAATAGTGTAGTTTCGTCCCTAGTAGATAGAGTGTCGACAATATCTTGGAAACTCAAGAGGTTATCCATTCTATGCATATTAACAAAAGGAAGGAAATGTTCATAGCTCTCAAAATTGATCTGGAAAAAGCCTATGACAGGCTTAATTGGAAGCTTTTATTAAATACGCTCTAGGATGTGGGCCTTCCTCAAAATCTGATTGACATCATCTAGTAGTGTGTTTCCTCTGTAGATATGAGTTTGTTATGGAATAGCGGTAAGACAACTCCCTTCAATCCTTCAAGAGGTGTAAGGTAGAAAGATCCCATGTCACCCTATCTCTTTGTGCTTTGAATAGAGAAATTATCCCATCTTATTTCTTTATTGGTGTCTAATGAGGTTTGGAAGCCAATTTGTTTGAGCAGGAATGGACGAAAGATTTTTCATTTGTGCTTTGCAGATGATCTCATGCTATTTGTAAGGCTATTATGGAACAAGCACACGTGATCAAGCAAGTATTAGATCTATTTTGTACTAATTCAGGTGAGAGGGTCAGCTAGTCAAAGTAATGAATTTTCTTTTCATGGAATGTTCATCACAAACAAAGGCAGGGAATTTGTGAAATTCTAGGGATGCAACAAACTAGTAATCTTGGTAAATATCTTAGTGTTCCTTTATGTCATGAAAGGATAAGGAAGCAAGATTTCCAATATATTACTGACTGTGTGCAAAATAAGCTAAATTAATAGAAAGCTTGTATTTTTTCATTAGCGGGGCATGTTACCTTGGCACAGTCAACAATTGCCACTATTCTATCTTATATTATGCAAACTACTCATATTCCCTTGGGTGTCTTTGATAGGATTGAATAGATTTGTAGAAATTTTATTTGAGATGGGATTGATGATAAGAGGAAGAAACACCTTGTTAGTTTGGATCATATTTATCAACCTAAGGATGTAGGACAGCTGGGGTTTCGAAGATGTAGAGACTCAAGTAATGCCTTTTTGATTAAGCTAGCATGGCAACTGATTAATAAACTAGGCACTTTTTGGGTATAGATTATGTAAGCCAAGTACGGGTATGGTGATGATTTAGTCCCTGTGGTTAAAAAGCGAAACTAGTCTCCTAACGCTTGGCTTTGTATTTGATAGGTTTGGTAATACTATTTGGAGATTGGGGGTAGCTATATGGTGGATTTCTAGAGCTCATTGGATTGCTAGTACACATAATTTGTAGGATTTTGCTCTGATTGATTTAGGAGAAAAGGAAATCCTTGCAAAGGTGGCTGATTATACTGATGGTGAAGATTGCTAAGATTTGCCAAAATTATCCCAAGTTCTTCCATATGAGTTTATTGATTTAATTAAGCCTTTTTTCTCCAAGAATGGATGGCAGTTTGGACATAGTTACATTGTTTCCTAAGACTACAGGAAAGTTCACTTTCAAGTCAACTTTTGAAGTACGTCATACGTATGAAGTTTGGCATTATCCAACGCTTTTCAAGTTGATTTGGAAGGTGAATGTTCCTCACCAGCTAAAGATTTTTCTTTGGTTGGCAGTAAACAATGCATTATTAACTAATGAGATGAGAGTTGAATGATAGGTGACAGATCTAGCTGCAAGCTCTTTATGTGGTAACTCTCTTGAATCAGTGTTCCGTGTGCTTAGAGACTGTCCTTTGGTGGCTAACATTTGGACTAAAACTAAAATTAGCCATTTTCTATATGGTTTCCATTCCAATTCTCTTCCTTAGTGGTTGTAAATGAATCATAGAGAAATGATTCATATTTAGCAAGGGTTGATTGGCCCCTTTTCTTTATCACTGGTTGTAGTTGGATTTGGCATAGCATAAAGAAGGTGGTTTTTGATGGAGTGGTTATTGTTACAAATTCTATTTGGCGAACTATTGTTTGGAAGGCACATGATTATCATGTGGCATTGTAGGTGTTACAGGATAACCGTAGTAGTGTAGCGACTTATTCGTTATCTCATGTAGCTTAGATTCCACTTCCTACTGATTGGGTTATGGTTGATTCAGATGATTTTGTTTTGATAAATGGTTTCGCCTTATGTGGAGGGATCTTATGCGATCATCATGGAAGATTTCTTAGAGGTTATGGAGTGAAGCTTTGTGTTTGCAATATTACAATAGTAGAGCTTTGGAGTATTTTTTATGGTTTACAACTGGCTTAGGATTTGGGTTTTAAGCAAGTTCTAGTTGAAATTGATTCTCAATGTGCTCTTAATTTGTGTCAAGGATATGAGATTGCTACTCATTCTGCTTTTCCATTGATTCAAACCATTAATAGTTCGCTGAGAAAGGACTAGACGGTGCACATTTCTCGTTTCTTGAAGGAGAAAAATTTGTGTGCTGATGTGTTGGCTAAACCTGCTCATCAGCAAGATGCTAACATGATAATTCATATTATTGTTCCTAGTTTTCTTTCTATTTATTTCCAAAATGATTTGATAGGTGCTGTTATGCCCCGAATGATTGCTACGTATTTTTGTCTTTTGGGCCTTGGTCCCACAGTTAATCAAAACAAAAAAAAGAGAGTAAAATATAAAGAAAAAAACTCCCTACTATTAAAAAGCGACTAGAGAGCCACCCACTCCCTTCTACCTAAGACGTAGTCTCCCTTCCCTCACCTTACACAGCTTCCTCTCTGCCCACCCTGTTCTAATCATCTCTCTTACTTTTCTCATAGCTTTCACCCTCACTCACCTTGGTTCACACATACCTATTTTTTGCCTCACCCTCCATCTTTTCTAAAACCCACTCTAGAAACAGCTCAGCAAAAGGGTGAAGGATTTTAGAGAGTGAGGACATGGCACTACGATAGCTGGAGTATGTTTTGCTTATATGAGGGTTGTTGTGTCCTTCTTCTTCATCGTGTAGGACGCGTTATACATTTGCTCTGTGGTGGGTTCTTCTTGCTCCTCGAAGCTTCGGTTCTTAAAGCTCATCATTATTGAAATGAGATAGAAATTAAAATGAAATTAGGATTAGGATTAGTTGGTTGATGAATTAGGAAGGTTAGGGGATGAGTAGGGTGGCATTTGGGGTAGTTGGCTGATAACTCCTTTAGGAGTTATGTTTTTCTTTAGTTTTCTTAGGACTTTTAGTTTGTTTTCATAGTTAGTTTTAGTTTTCATGGTTTCCCTTTTTATATCATTTGGTTTAAATTCTTGCATAACCATACTCACATTGAATCTTGCATTCTAGTTGTGTTTTCCATTGTTTTGTAGCTTTTTGAAAGAAGAATTAAGGAAGCATTTGAGATAGGATTGAAAAGGAGCAAGAATTAGAGCTGAAGGGATGTTAGAAATCCATGCTGGAGCAAGGGTTCTGAAACTGAAGCCACGCTACAGCGTGGGAAGCCATGCTACAGCGTGGCTTGCTGTCACAATTCTAAACTTTTCACTTAAGCTACGCTCCAGCGTAGCCATAGCCAAGCTACAGCATGAGTGCACGAATCTGACATGTGGACTGGGCCTCTGTATTGACTCTGGCAGCCCATGATTGGCACAAAAACCTAGGCAATCACGTTGGAAGGGGGAATCATCCATCAGAAGACTAAATCAGGAAAAGAGAGACCTAGAGCTTTGGAGCATAGGGGATTAGAGCTTCAAGAACTTGAGAGAGAGAGACCTTTCTTGGATTATTCTTCAATTCTTGTGTATTTTCTTGTTCATGGCTTCTTCTTATTTCTCTTTTAATTGTGTTGTTTCTATTTCATTTGCAATAAATTGTAACTAAACCCTTGCTAAGGGTGATTTATGGATGCTTTGTGTTTGACATTATGCTAATATGAATGAATGTGTCTTGTTCTCATTTGATAATGAGTATTGTATTTGAGTTTATTTATCTTGAATTGCTTGATCACCAATTTAGGATTATAAGGGTTTTTACAAATTTGAGAAAAGGAGTAAGAACCATGCCTATGAATACAATGCCATGAGTCGAATGACACCTAGAGATAGGCAAACGTGATTCATGTGGTAATTAAGGGTTTGAGAACTTCTTGTAGACTTAAGCATGCTAAGAGATTAGGTGTTTGACACTATTTGGGGTGGCATTAAATGATCTTGAGAAAGGCTTTTAATGACATGATGACTCATACCATCACTTTATTGAATTTGGATAAGGCACATTGATATTTATGTTGCATATTGTTAACACATAGTTGAAGTAAATTACCCTAGCATTTAATTTCATCCATTCTTATATTGCTTTCACATCGCTTTAGCACTTTAGCATTATTCCTTTTAATGTCATCTCTTTTCAATTGCTCAACTTGTTATCTAATTAACTAGAATCGGTACTTGAATTATCCCTGTGGGTACGATAACCCTCTATTGTACTCTATTACTTGACGACCTAGTATACTTGCTAGTGTCACTCTCCTTTGGGAGCGATTATTGGCACTATTAAGGATTTGGGTTGTGATACCCGAGATACACGAGTCAGCAGTAAAGTTCTGTATAGCCTCAAGGATTCTTTGGGAACCACCGTCGAGTCCTGAATTTTACTAAGTCTAGATCCTACACCTCCTTGGAGGGCTATATGATAGAATCATATTCTTGGGATCAAAAGTCCCAGTAATTGTTCCTTGAGGGAAAATAAGTTGAAGAGTGATTTTTTCATGAATTTTATGAAACCTGCAAATGTTTCGTTGTTAAGCCACAAGTTTAGAAAATTTCAAAAATTCCCGGATTTGAACTAAAACTCAAAATTTGGATTCTGATTTGATGGAGTTTTGATTTTTGTGATATTTTATTTGAATTCAAATGGGGGGTATTTCCTTATTTACATTTATGTTTTAAAGTTAATGGAGAGTAAAATAAATGAGGACATTAATAAGTGAGTGTTGGAACAACCCAGATGCTAGAATGACTGAAAAACACAGAAGTTGGGGATTTCTGTCACCGCTATAGCAGTCCAGGACCGCTATAGCGGTCACCAGAACGTGTTCAAGCGGTGCAGTAGACTGAGGTACCGCTATAGAAGTCCAGGATCGCTATAGTGGTCATAAGTGTCTTTGTGGGGACCATGAGACGCGGTTAGACCGCTATAGAGGTCATATACCGCTATAGCGGTGTCAGTGAGTTTAAAAACCCCCAAATCGAGCAGAAGGAAGCAGAAACACGACTCTTTCTCCTTTTTCCTCCATTTTTTCTCTCTTTCTCTCAAATTCACTCCAATCCATCATTCCAAGCTTCAAGGTAAGTTCATGTTATTAGATTATGTCTTTATTTCTCCATGATCTTGGATTTGGTCCGATTATTTTTCTCATTTTTGTCAAGTGGAGGTGTTTCCCCAATTTTAGTAGAGTTAGAATAGAGCTCTTTAGAGATTTTTAGATGTTAATCTAGAGTTATGATTGCTCCATGGCAGTTGTTGGTGCCATTCCAAGCTCTCCAGGTCAAGTTGGTGGGGCCCATATACTCCCGGCTTTAAACGGTGAGTGGGTTCAGATCCTATGATCCTTATGTTGATCATTGGAGTTAATTTCAATAAATTATAGCATGAGATATATGTTTTTTTTTAAAAACTCATGGGACCATTATTGTTAAAGTGATTTTTTATCAAAGAGCTAGAGAATATATTTAGAGATTTGTTAAACATTGTGATAATTTCCAGAATAGAGAATATATATATGCTAGAGCTTGTGAACTCTAGGGTAGAAGATTTATGAGATATAGAGAAAAGATTTAGATTTCTGATTGAACTGGACAGTAGCTATAGAGAAACAGACTGTGAGTTAATGGCAGTTATTCCGTTAACCTTGGTATACCAAGTCGCCTTAGGGCCAGAGAAATAATGAACGGGACCTAGTTAGGTGCCCCAGAGATTAGAGACTTTGTTATGCTATGCATAACCAGAGATTTGTTATGTCACATGAATTGGGCATAACCAGAGATTCCTGTTTTTTTGTTAGCATACTGTGGTTTATGATTTCTACAGAATATTGATTTCAGAACTATTTATTATACCTAAGAATATGAACTTTAGAGTTATTGTATTAACTGGTTTGACGAATATATATATATATATATATATTATTATTTATTTCCCTTGACCGTCCCATGAAAGGGTTATGGGTGAGGACTTACTCACTGAGTTTTAGATGAAACTCACCCCTCTCTCTTCCTCTATTACAAATGCAGTAGACATTGCGGGTTCTTCTGTTCCATCTCCTCCCCCGCAGTAGAGATTTCCCAGTTGGTAAGCTTCACTTTGTGAGTGAAGTACTTTTGGTATTTTGTTTAGAGATAGAGTGCTCCAGTGTGCATGACGGGCAGGGTCCCGAACCATAGAGATAGACTGACATATTTTTATCATGAATATTTTGTATTTTCATGATTACGAGTTCTATGGTTTATTTTGTATTAAGAGCAACTCATGTGTTTTGTATCAGAGATATTTACTAGAGCTTGATTATGAAAGTATTTATGATGATTTGTTTTTTTTCAAAGAGTTAGACATATATTTCAGAGATGAATTTATGTTTTGGAAAAGGATTTTATATTAAATTATATATATAGAGGGACTCAGAGATCACGAAGCTTATGTGGGAATGAGGATTCCTCACGTGCCGGTCATGTGCCCAAGTCGGGTCGTGACATGGGTGGTGAAGGAGAAGTATGATATGTGTATGTCAGTAGTGCGAGCTAACGTGTGTCAGGGGTGTGTTGCTGGGTTTTGGGAGTGTGAGGTTGAAGAAGAAGAAGGTGTTGATGGTGTAGGGATGAGGATCATGTGTAGTGGTTTTCCAGACACAACTGTGGAAATGAAATGCTAGTGATAGGACTGTCCCTTCGATGTTTTTTTTTCTATGATGTGAGTTAACAATGCTAGTTTTATTTGATAGCAAAACTAAATTGATGTCAAATTCTAAAATTTAAGGACTAAATTATTGTAAAAAAAAATTAGGACTAAATTGATGTCAAGTGAAAAATCTTAGAATAAAAAGGACATTTACTCAAATTTTAACTAAGAAACTATACTACCTATTTAAGTAAATTAACCACCACAAGGCCTACTACCTTTGGTAGGTAGTTGGACTCCTTAAGCATCCAGTCTAGATTCAATTCCTAACAGTTTGTATAGGAAAGGTTTTGTAACCAGAGGTAAAACCTACATCTATGAGTTCTGTGCCTCGAGAGGAGTAGTAACCGCTTTCAGCGGTTAATACCCTAAATTCACCTAAAAAAATGCTATTTAAATAAATTCAGGTAATAAACTAGGCTCTATCATGAATAATTAATAATTAAATTTGAACAAAATTATAGTTATTTTTACTGTCCCAACTATTGTTCATATGGCAACAATTAAATAATAATTTAATTGTAAAATGTACAAAATTCTTAATTGTTTTATGATAAGTAAATGAGTTATATTTTTTTATGGATAACTAAGTTCTATCTAGCAAAATAATAATAAACATGTTTTCAAACATTCATACTGAGCAAATAGCCATATCTCACCAACATTTTACAAACAGTGCTCACATATGTAATTTTAGAAAATGAGGATTTTCATGCTAATCTAAATTTCCTAGAGTTATAATAACTGATATATAATATAATAGTTTTATAAAACATGTATGACATTCCTAACTGGCATGTGTTAAGAAGAGACTATATCGGACTACAAGTTAGGTAAGACAGGAAGGAAAAGCTTTCTTGGGTCAACCTAAAGAACCACTAATTCTATAATGCAAAAAGGGCAACAAAAAAAAAAAGAAGGAGAAATCCTTATAAAAAACCACAAACACTAAATAAGCGGAGAGAAAATTATTTCTCTTGTCCCCCGCCTCACCTTCAAGTGAAAATTTTGAACTATGCAACAGTCTGCGCATGGCAATACCTTTGTGTGGTGCTAACTTGCATGAAAGAGAACACTTCTCTAGAATAAAATAAAGACCAAATATACATACCTCCCCTAAGGTTTATCAATATTACACTTATCCGCTCTTATATTTTGAATTAGCACTCACCTCCCTTTAGTTTATTTAATTTCAATACAATAACATCCCCTAATCCTAAATTCTAATTTTCTTAAAAAAAATTGAATAAATACATAAAATAACTAATTTATTCTTATTACTAGTTTAATTCTATTTCCATTCCATGCCATTTCCACCATCACCCATAAACAAATCCCTGAATCTCAAAATACCACCCATGCTCATTGGAGAAATATCAAAAAATAAGGTTTATCATCGAGGTCATGATGATCCACTCATGCTCACTTGGTGAAGGCATCTATATGCTGGGTATGAATTCAGACTTTATTAGTGTTATGGTGCCCATTGAATTACCTTTCTCGGCTTGTTTGATATGCTTCAGCTGCAGTACTTTTATTTTCACCCTGGCTGCTACATACAGCTGATGGAAAAAATTCACTTGTCGCTTATGCAACCATCATCCAGTCTTGAAAGGCTTCTATTTTTTTTTTTTTTGGTTGTTTTCCTTTGTTATTTGCTAGATGATATTCTTTAATCAGTTGCTACCAAGTGCAAACCGTATTCTTATTTTTGTTTAATGGGTTCAATTTGTATCTTGTTAGGGGAGGAAGTTGGGGTTTTGAGATGGTGGTTGAATGAGAGAGGGGAATGAGTTAGAGGGGAAGAGGAGAGAAATTATAGTGATATGGTGATGAAGAGGGGAATGATGGAAGATATGGATATGGTTGAAAAAATGGGTGGTTGTTGGATGAGGCTATAGGTTCAAGAAGATAGGTAACTTTAGAGTTTTGAAATTTATGCTAAGAGGGGTGAGTATAAATTTAAAATCTAGAAGGATGTAAATATAATATTAATAGGGCTGAAGGAAAGTTTGTGTAATTTGTCATAAAATAAAAGATATAAATAAAACACTGAATAAATAAAGTATAAGATAAATAAAATATTTACTACTTGACGGGTGTCTAAAAACAGCATAGGACTCTTTATTTATATGAGAATTTTCCTCCTCCCATCTTTGACGTGCGATGTGAGACTAAAAATAGAGGAGTCATTTTATACCAAAACATTTGATTTGTAACTCATTCACTATTTTGATGTGGGACCAATGATGTGAAAGAATATAAGAAATAAGAAAACTAATAAAATACAATCTTATTTTGTTTTCTTGCGATAATCAACTCGTTCCTACCCGTCTCCAAGTCCAATGTCCAGGTTAGTAAGGCCTACTCAAACCGGATAATTGCAAAAAGTCAAGTTTTTAATATTCAGAAGAACTAAATGCATATTCTAAAATATTTATAGGGTGTTAAATTTCAAGCATAGGGACCAAAAAATGATAGATGAAAAAAAAAGAGATCAAAAACCATTTTTTTTTTGGAGAGCCTATAACCAAAATAATCTATATTTGTATGGACTACAACTACATTTAAGTCTAAAAGAATTGGGTCAAAGGTAAAATAAAAACTCCATAAGGTCCAAAACCATAATTTGTTATATTTTTTAAGGACCAAAAACAAATTTAAGTCTTTTATATAATAAAATTTTAGATAATATCTTTAGCAATTGCATTGTTGTTCACTAAACATCACAATAATATTATTTGAAGTGTTCCGTCTTTTTCTTTTTATTGAAGTTCTTATAATTGTACTAAACATATAAAATAAAATGCAAATGATGTTACGATTCTGTAATTAATTATAAAAAAAATATAAATAAAAAAGGGAAAAATACACTTTTTGGTCCCTCAACTTATTTTTTGTTTTTTTATTTTGATTCCCTGACTAATTTTCTATTCTTTTGAGTCTTTTAACTTATTTTTGTTTTTCATTTTTGTCTCCTAACCAAAAAGAATGGACAATTAGTTACGGGACCAAAATAAAAAAATAAAAGTAAATTAGAGGACCAAAAATAACATAAAATTAGTTAGGGGATTAAAATAAAAAATAAAATAAATTAACGGATCAAAAAGTGTATTTTACCAAACCAAAACGTTTTATGAAACTACAACATAGCCTTAATTTTTGCTGGAGAATATCGTAGCAAAGATTTTTATTTAATTTTTCCCCTTTCTATATTGTGGTTAATGAATCTTAATTCACATATGTATAGAATAAGATGAGATACGAGTCATGCGACTCTTTTTCTTTTTTTTGGGGTCTGGAATAATATTTTTTTCTTTTTTTTTTTTGGTATTGGAATAAGATAAGATATATTCAAGGGTGTCATGAATTACTCCTTTACTTGTTTAGGACCAGAATTTTAGTTTGGGCTCAACCTGGAACTAGTCTAGCTAAAGATTCTGCTTGACCCAACTTGCTTCGACCCAATTTAGAATTTAATTTTTGCCAAATCAATTTGATAAAATTTACACCCACTTCTTTTATTTATCTAAATAATACTAATATCCTCCAAACCTATTGTTCAATGTGCAATGATAATTCACAAATTCAAGAACCTCCATGGCAAATTCTGCACATAAAGAGGAATTAAGATGAATTTCATCAAATCTCGAAGGAGGTTAATATAATTTATCCTTCAATTTTTATATATTGAAAATAGTATAAAGTAATTTATATTATCAACCAATCGAAATTCAAAAAGATACCAAATTATTTTTATGCTATCAAGCAATGGCAGATAATTGTGTATTACTACACCCACTATAATTTTGCATCTCTTGAATCCTTAAACTTATGCTTTGAAAATATAATAGCATATGTATGTATTATACTAATCATGTACGCTCTTCGAGAGTTATTGAATTTATTCAGTGCTTCATGCTTTTACACCAAGAAGTAGGTAAAACAGGTATGCACCATTATTCTCTTGCATACGTAACCATTATCTCTTGTAATAAGCAGCCATAGTGCTATGATACTTCAATCAGTATTGTTGCCACCCAACTACCCTGCACTGACGTTAATTAAGGTGGTGGATCAAAATTTTTTTTTTTAATGTTATGTTTCAATTACAAGATGTAAAATGAAAAAATTAATATTCAAAAAATTAATTTTATAGTGAATCAATTCAACTTGATTAAACTTAATTAAGATTTAATAAGTTTCAAGTATGTATATTTTTAAGAAAATATTATAATTTAAATATATTTTTAATCCTTATAAATATTGGTCATTTTGATTTTGATTTCCCTTTTTTCCTTTCTTTTTTCTTTTTTGGTTTATGGTCTCCACTGTTCCAAATTTCGATCGTTGTGGATATGTTTGAAAACGCATTTAGCCAGTGCAAATATTGAAAATATTGTTTTGTCCTTATAAATATTTTTTTGGTCCTCGTACATATCACAACAAAAAGTCCTAACGAAAATGACCAAAAACAAAATGATGAAAAAAAAGAGGGACCAAAACGAAAGTTTTTGTAGGACCAACATCATCAAAATGATTCATATCTAAGAGGAATGAGATCATATTTAAGAAAACAATTATTAATATGGTCTAAATTAAAGGTTTATAAAATGATAAGAACAGAGGTAAGGTGGTATGGGTCCTATTATTCTATTAGTGTTGAGGGTTCAATTCTTACTCCAAAAATAGAACAGTTCTAAAATTTATGAACAGTGCCTAACCTTCTTAAATAACATTATTCAGTACATCCGAAATAAAAAGAAAAAAAACTGCATAACATAACATAGGGCATTGTTTTATGAGATTCACGAATCTTTAGAATATCTTGGAGAGATGCCTATCTCTTCCTATTGTAGTAAGGGCAAGCAGCTTCCTAATATCACAGAACAATAGTGTTTATTCCATGGTCACATACCCATCTTATTGGAGCACATTGCCCTTTGAAATTGATGGGAGAGGGAATTTGTAAAATTTTGGACATTTCTTCCTATTGCTTGAAAAGACCCGAATTTCACATCCATCGTTCACGGTCTTTTCATCTTTGAGCTATTATTCAAGGCTTAGATTCCTACAAGTTAGGCTAGTGTTCGTTGCCTATGTATGTGAACTAGCTAGCTACAAAAAGAAAGTGACAAACTCTTGGCACGCAAGAAAAGATAAAACTTACATTCATTTAGCATGATGGAAAGTTCAGTGCCGCTGTTACCCGCATGACACTTGTTCATATGAACAAAATTACTTTACTTAAAGATCAATCAAATATGAATCAATTCTTCAATAGCTTGTAATTAAACAGATGGAATTATAAGTGCTATGACGCGACTCAAAAACAAAAGGTCAAATATTATACTGTAACTTTGGCTGATGTCTTTGCTCTAACGTTTTCTACTACCTTTCCAGATCTGACGAGTGTGGATTTAGTTCTTCGTTTATCATTAATGAAAAAAAAAAAGATAAAGGTTAGCATAGGCGTATAGTGGTTCCTTTTATGATTACTTACCGTTTCATAATTGATATTTATTTGGCTCTCTTACTTGTTAAGAAACAAATGCTGATTTCCATGAAAAACAATTATAACTTGATACGAGGAGTCCTACTAGACAGTCATAAAAAATTATGCAAGAAAATCTGTCAGATATAATTGATGTAGACTTGACAAATTTTTTAGTGGCCAGACGAAGATTGGAAAATTTAAAATTTTCAAATAATATTATACCACATATTTCGGATAAGAATATTTTGAACGATTTTCTGGTTATAAGCATTTTCCTTGATATGATTGGATGGAGGCACGTGATGGGCATGTGTTTACATTTTTTTTCGTCCGTGTATTGTTAATGAATTATGTTCTTACCTTTTTGTAGTCAACTTTGTCATAATGGTTTTTTTAAAACTACATTATTACATGTTCATTTTTGTAAAGTTAGGAATTTTTAAGTCGAAATACTCTGATATGTTGAACGGTTGTAAAACATAGCTATCTTATTAGATACCTTGCTTAGCTTTCTGATGGTGGCTATTTATCGGTAAGCTATATGTGGATAATTTTATCAGCCATTAATTATTATATATGATTTGTGACATGTCCTGAAGTTTGAAAGATTACATGGGACAAGTACTTCTCCTGCCCCTTAAATATTTTTTCACGAAAAAAAAAAGATTGGGCACCTTACCTCTTCTATCTTCATTATGAGCTTCTTTATGCAATGTCATTTTCTTAATGCCAACTGAAACACGTACGGTCTAGATTGCCCATTGAAGAATAAAAGGGTCACAAATAACCAACATCGCCTAATACAAAGACTTCAGCTACAAGTTTATTTTTGCTTAGTTTTATATAATTTTGCTTAGTACTTGGTGTTTCTTCATGATTTCTTTCTTTTGGATTGAGGATGTTACAGTTTAGAGAGTAATACATTCTCTAGTGAGAGACATTGACCTTTTTTTAATTATTACTAGTTATATACTTATATACACGTATGGATCAAAATACGTGTATGAGAATACAAAGCAAGCATATACTAATAAGGATCTTAGCTTTTCCCCATCTTTCATTAAAACGTTGAGGTGGCAACCAAGATTGGATATACATAGAAAAGGAGTGACATAAAATATTCCAACTTTTCTTTCATATAGATAATAACTAGGAAAATGCAATATCCAGTAAGAAACATTTTTGATGAGTCACTGAACATATATATTCGCTTGTTTTGAGAGATATTAGATTATGTTTTGAATTTGATCAACGTATATGCACACTCTTAAACTAAGCTAATTCATTTCCCCGGCGACATTATCGCTTAGGCAAGCTCAACGACGACAAGTGAAGAAATTTCATATATCATATGTTACAAACAACAGATGAAATTTCTACATCCTAGGAACCAACTTAATCCTAAATATGACACATATAATAATAATTAGATAGCTGGGTTAGAGTTACCGGAATGATAGAGGATGAATATTAATTAATTCTTATTTCTTAGCCGTACCTAACCAATAAAATCACAAGTTAGAAACCATTCCAATAAAAGAATATTAGGAGATTTGCTTCTCCTATTCCATATTGGGTATTTTGTGTTGTGATATCAATAGGGCAACCAAGCACCCTATATATATAGCTAGAAGGAGAGTCTCTTATTGTGTCAATAAAGTGTTGGACCTATAAACACACCCACAATAAATAGTACTTAACAAAATTAACCCAATAGCAACAATGATCATAAATCATTGGGCTTAATTAATAAACTCTAATTATTTGACATCCAATTGACTTGAATCTAAATTAAATTTAACATTGATTTATATTAGTCTACAAAATTATTCAAACAATCTCTCATTTAGACAACATAAATAAAAATACTATAAAACCGAAATTAATTTAGAATATGTGAGAGTAACAAGATATCAAAGCCAAACAAGCACTTCCAACCAAATAGTCCAAAATGGGATAACAACATCTCAACAATATAACAAATCATATTTGAAAGAGTAATGATACATGCAAGACACTCATCTCCCAGTGACCCAACAAATGTGGTACATGGGTATATGGGAATATACAATAGAATTATACATCAACATTTGATCAAAATGCAATTGCCAATCAAATGGTCGTGCATTAGCCCTCAATGCCAAATGAAACCCAACAAATCTTAGCACAAAACAAAATGAGAACGGGTCCAATGTATGCATAATGTGCCATGTTGACATAAGAGTGTGCACAACACCAATAACAACAAATAATAACAACAACAAAAGCAGCAACAATGACAACAATAATAAAATATGACAACATAAGTATCTGGCCAAGATGTTTTCTAATATTTAATAACACATCTTTCTTCTTGGATATGAGTTTCTTTTGAATGTCTTTGAGCTTAGGACAATCAATCTTGAAATGCCCTTCTCCACAGTGATAGCAGTTCACATTCTCAAGCTTATCCTTTCCTTTCTTATCCTTTCTGAAGGTTGATTCATTTTTCTTCTTGAGTCTACTTCTCCAAGCTCTTGACATCCTTTTGACTAGCATAGAGATCCCATCTCCATTTTCTTTGAAATCTTCATCAAATTGTTCTTCTCCTTCAAAAACTTCTATGGCTTTCATAGCTTTCCTAGAATTTTGTTTCTTATGGAAAGGTTTGAGAGCCATAAATTTGTTTCTTGATAGTTTCACCATGAGCTTCAAGCAGAACCACCTCATGACTTTTCAATGAATCTATAAGGGCATCTGTGATACCCAAGGTACACAGGTCAGCAGTAAGGTTCTGTATAGCCTCAAGGATTCCCTGGGAGCCACCATCGGGTCCTGAATTTCACTAAATCTGGATCCTATACCTCCTTGGAGGGTTATATGATAGAACCATATTCTTGGGATCAAAAGTTCCGGTAATTGTTCCTTGAGGGAAAACAAGTTGAAGAGTGATTTTTAATGAATTTTATGAAACCTACAAATGTTTCGTTGTTAACCCACAAGTTTAGAAAATCTCAGAAATTCCTGGATTTGAACTAAAACTCAAAATTTGGAATCTGATTTGATGGAGTTTTGATTTTTTTGATATTTTATTTGAATCCAAATGGGGGGTATTTCCTTATTTACATTTATGTTTTAAAGTTAATGGACATTAACTTAAAATTAATAAATGCAAATAAGTGAGTGTTGGAACAACCAAGAAGCCAGAATGACTGAAAAACACAGAATTGGGAGTTGCTGTCACCGCTATAGCGGTGTCAGTGAGACCCCGATCCCTTTAAAAACCCCCGAATCGGGCAAAAGGAAGCAGAAACGCGACCCTTTCTCCTTCTCCATCAATTTTCCTCTTTTTCTCAAATCCTCTCAAATCCATTATTCCAAAGCTTCAAGGTAAGTATATGTTGTTAGATTATGTCTTTATTCCTCCATAATCTTGGATTTGGTCCAATTATTTTTGTCATTTTTGTCAAGTGGGGGTGTTTCCCCAATTTTAGTAGAGTTAGAATAGAGCTCTCTAGAGATTTTTATAGATTAATCTAGAGTTATAGTTGCTTCATGACAGTTGTTGGTGTCATTCCAAACTCTTTAGGTCAAGTTGGTGGGGCCCACATACTCCCGACTTTAAACGGTGAGTAGGTTCAGATCCTATGATCCTTATGTTGATCATTAGAGTTAATTTTAGTAAATTATAACATGAGATATTTATTTTTCTGAAAACTCATGAGACCATTATTGTTAAAGCTATTTTTTTTATCAAAGAATTAGAGTATGAATATAATTATATTTAGAGGTTTGTTAAATATTGTGATGATTTCCAGAGTAAAGAATATGTATATGCTAGAGCTTGTGAACTCTAGAGTAGAAGATTTATGAGATATAGAGAAAAGATTTAGATTTATGATTGAATTGGACAGTAGCTATAGAGAAACAGACTGTGAGTTAACGGCAGTTATTCTGTTAACCTTGGTATACCAAGTTGCCTTAGGACTAGAGAAATAATAAACGGGACCTAGTTAGGTGCCCCAGAGATTAGAGACTTTGTTATGTTATGCATAATCGGAGATTTGTTATGTCACATGAATTGGGCATAACCAAAGATTCCTATTTCTTTATTAGCATACTGTGGTTTATGATTTCTATAGAATATTGATTTCAGAACTAATTGTTATTCATATGAATATGAACTTTAGAGTTGTTGCATTAACTAGTTTGATATATATATATATATATATATATATATATATATATATATATATATATATATATATATATATTATTTATTTTTCTTGACTGTCCCATGAAAGGGTTATGGGTAAGGACTTACTCACTGAGTTTTAGATGAAACTCACCCCTCTCTCTTCCTCTATTACATGTGCAGTAGACGCTACGAGTTCTTCTCTTTCATCTCTTCCCCCGCAGTAGATATTTCCTAGTTGGTGAGCTTCATTTTGTGAGCGGAGTACTTTTGGTATTCTATTTAGAGATAGAGTGCTCCAATGTGCATGACGGGCAAGGTCTCGGACCATAGAGATAGACTGACATATTTTTATCATGAATATTTTGTATTTTCATGGTTATGAGTTCTATGGTTTATTTTATATTAAGAGCAACTCATGTGTTTTGTATCAGAGATATATACTAGAGCTTGATTATGAAAGTATTTATGATGATTTATTTTTCAAAGAGTTAGACATTTATGTTTTGGAAAAGGATTTTATATTAAATTATGTATATAGAGGGACTCAGAGATCACGAGGCTTACGTGGGAATGAGGATTCCTCACATGCCGATCATGTGCCCAAGTCGGGTCGTGACAGCATCCAAGCTAAGGGTTTTGAGATCCTTAACTTTTGTAATGGTTGTAACTTTGGGAAGCTATCTTGAGGGAAGTTTTCTAAGAATCTTTCTAACCATCTCAGTATTTGTATACTTTTTGGCCAAGCCTTTGAGTTGATGGATGAAGTGCATGAACCGTGTAGTCATTGCATCAATATTTTCATGTTTTTTCATCTTGAACATTTCATATTGATAAGCTAGAATTCTAATTTTGGTTTTCTTGACTTGATCTGTTTCACTATGAAGCATTTCCAATTTGTCCCAGATCTCTTTGGCAATGTCACAGGCTATAATTTTATCATATTCAACATTACTTAAAACACAAGAAAGACAATATTTTGCTTTATAGTTCGTTTAAACCCTAGCCTTTTTCTGATTTGTCCATCTATTCATTGGAATTTGTCTCACAATTGAGAGTCTAACTTTTTCATCTTCAGCAAGAATGTTCCTTGAATCTCTTCAATTGGAATATAGTCACCATTTATAATGATGTCCCACAAGTCAAGAATTATGTATTTAATGAAGAGCTTCATCTTGTCTCTCCAATAGGTATAGTTTCCACCATCAAAGAAGGAAAGCCTATTGATGGAGTGTCCTTCTACAATGTGCATAGAGTTTTGGGCCATAATGTCCAAGGATCTTTTCCTTAGCAATCGTTATGAAGTCAAAACCCTTTAAAGGCTTGAGCTCTAATGTCAAATATAGGTGAGGTAAAGAGTGCACGAGAAGGGCTTGAATCATGCAACTCAAAATCTTTTCACTTTCTAAAACTTCTAAGCATTTTCTATCAAGTCCAAGACCTAAAAGCATCTAAAATTTAGATTAAATAACTTTAGAAAGTGACTTTCTAAAGTGTATAGAAAACAAAAATGTTTAGAAAGTGATAAACTATAATTACAAATTACACAAATAAAAACAACACGCAAAGCAGATTAAGGCATGAAGAGAATCACATAAGAAATGTATATTACTTCAGAGAGTCCTGACCAATAAAATCACAAAAAGTTAGAAAGCATTCCAATAAAAGGATCTTAGGAGATTTACTTCTCTGCACCCTATATATATGGCTAGAAAGAGAGAGTCTCTCCTTGCGTCAATAAAGTGTTGGACTCATAAACACACCCACAATAAATAGTACTTAACAAAAAATTCACTCAATAGCAACAATGATTATAAATCATTGAGCTTAATCAATAAACTCTAATTATTTGACATCCAATTAATTTGGATCTAAATTAAATTTAACATTGATTTATATTAGTCCACAAAATTATTCCAACAATCTCTCATTTAGACAACATAAACAAAAATACTATAAAATCCAAATTAATTTACAATATGTGAGAGTAACAAGATATCAAAATCAAACAGGCGCTTCCAACCAAACAGTCCAAAATGGGATAACAACATATCAACAATATAACAAATCATATTTGAAGGAGTACTGACATCATACATGCAAGACACTCATCTCCCAGTGACCCAACAATGTGGTACGTGGGTATACGGGAATATACAATAGAATTATACATCAACATTTGATCAAAATGCAATTCCCAATCAAATGGTCATGCATTAGCCCGCAATGCCAAATGAAACCCAACAAATCTTAGCACAAAACAAAATGAGAATGAGTCCAATGTCTGCATAATGTGTCATGTTGACATAAGAGTGTGCACAACACCAATAACAACAAATAATAACAACAAAAGCAACAACAATGACAATAATAATAAAATATGACAACATAAGCATTCGGCCAAGATATTTTCTAATATTTAACAACACATCTTTCTTCTTGGATGTGAGTTTCTTTTGAATGTCTTTGTGCTTGGGACAATCAATCTTGAAATGCCCTTCTCCATAGTGATAGCAATTCACTTTCTCAAGCTTTTCCTTTCCTTTCTTATCCTTTCTGAAGGTTGATTCATTTTTCTTCTTGAGTCTACTTCTCCAAGCTCTTGACATCCTTTTGACTAGCATAGAGATCTCATCTCCATCTTCTTCAAAATCTTCATCAAATTCATCTTCACCTTCAAAAACTTCTATGGCTTTCATAGTTTTCCTAGAATTTTGTTTCTTGTGGAAAGTTTTGAGAGCCATAGATTTATTTCTTGATAGTTTCACCATGAGCTTCAAGCAGAACCACCTCATGAATTTTCAATGAATTTGTAAGGGCATCCAAGCTAAGAGTTTTGAGATCCTTAACTTTTGTAATGGTTGTAACTTTGGGAAGCTATCTTAAGGGAAGGTTTCTGAGAATATTTCTAACCATCTCAGTATTTGTATACTTTTTGTCCAAGCCTTCGAGTTGATGGATGATGTGCATGAACCATGTCGTCATTGCATCAATATTTTCATGTTCAGCCATCTTGAACATTTCATATTGATAAGCTAGCATGCTAATTTTGGTTTTCTTAACAGGATCTGTTTCACCATGAAGCATTTGCAATTTGTCCTAGATCTCTTTGGCAGTGTCACAGGCTATAATTTTATCATATTTAGCCTTACTTAAAACACAAATAATACAATACTTTGCTTTATAGTTCATTTGAACCCTACCCTTTTATTGATCTGTTCATCTATTCATTGGAATTTGTCTCATGATTGAGGGTCTAACTTTTTCATCTTCAGCAAGGATGTTCCTTGAATCTCTGCAATTGGAATATAGTCACCATTTAGAATGATGTCCCACAAGTTAAAAATTATGTATTTAATGAAGAGCTTCATCCTATCTCTCCAATAGGCATACTCTCCATCATCAAAGAAGGAAAACCTATCGATGGAGTGTCCTTTTACAATGTGCATAGAGTTTTGGGCCATAATGTCCAAGGATCTTTTCCTCAGCAATCGTTATGAAGCTCAATCCTTTAGAGGCTTGAGCTCTGATGTCAAATATAGGTGAGGTAAAGAATGCATGAAAAGGGGTTAAATCATGCAACTCAAAATCTTTTCACTTTCTGAAACTTCTAAGCATTTTCTATCAAGTCCAAGACTTAAAAGCATCTAAAATTTAGATTAAATTACTTCAGAAAATGAATTTCTAAAGTGTGTAAAAAATAAATATGTTCAGAAAGTGATAAACTATAATTACAAATTCACAAAAATAAAAACAACACGCAAAGCAGATTAAGGTATGAAGAGAATCACATAAGAAATTTATACTAGTTTGTCTAGGCTTCCTTATATCCTGCACTCAACAAAACTTGTTGAGTGTTCTACTAAATCGCTTTTCTTATACAATGAGGTCAATAAGATATTTTTTCTCTAGCCTTCTCAAGCTATCAATAGTGAACAATCAGTTCGCTCGACCTTTACTCACTAGTATTCTTTAACTAGCCTTTCCAAGCCATCAACAACAACTGATCACTAACGGACTAAGGTATAAAAATGTTTAAAGGTTTGGTATATCACTCAAAACTCACTCACAAGTTTCCTAAGGTGTGTAATAGAGATAAGAAACACTTAAGAGACTCCTTTATATATTCTCACAAGATAGTGTTAGCTAATGAATCTTAGAAAGAAGGTTTTAGATTTAAAAAATTGGATCAAAACGAAAAACAAAATGTAGACTTCTCCTTTTCAATTTGCATAAGGTCCCCTTTTTGCTTGAAAGAATGGCGAATTTATATTTGAAATTTGAATGTGACCATTTGTCCTTGATTTGATCACTACCACACACATATTGATAATTTGTTGTGTGTCTAGTGATTGATCTTCTAGAAGTTGTAGGCTGAGCTATGATTGTGACAACTATCATAGTATTACATATGCTTCAGAAAGAGCATCTATCGTCATATATGCTTTCAAACTTCTCAGCTCATGATATCTTTACCAAGAATGTATCTTTTTCAAGTAAAAAGCTAATTTAGCATGAGCAATAACTTTCTAAAGGCAAAATCTTTTCTTTGACATCATATCTATAGTTTTTGATGTTTTTCTTCACTTTCTGATCTGTTCTAACCAATGTTCTGAGAACTGGACCAGATTGGTCGAACCGGGAATCGGCTTGTTGTTCGGTCCGGATTGGACCTGAAAATCACCTTGCAAGAAACCGCCCAAGAATCGCTAAGAACCGTCTGGGAACCGGTAAACCCGGCAAACCGGCCTAGTAAAAAAACCGGTCCAACCATTTTCTTTTTTTTTGCAAAAAAATGCAAAATTGCAACATTTTAGTTTTTTTTTAAAACAAGGCCTAAAATCTCATATTTCTTATTTTTTTTCTTTTCTAATATGGAAAATAGTAACTTGAGAGATTTGATCCATATGGATAATATTTATTTTGATTAAAAGATGAATTATGTTATATTCTATGGGTTTTGCTGATACCTAATTTACTTTTTAGTTATTTTACGACATATATTTTATTTTATATTTTAATATATTTATATAAATACATGTTTTATTATATACCAGTTATATTCCGGTTAGACCCCGATTGAATCGGTTGAACCTCTGAACCCTTACCCCGACTGGTTCGATATCCGGTTCGATTTTCAGAACCTTGGTTCTAACTCATACTAAGTTCCTTTCTTATGTAGATTAGAGTTTCTAAAGAGTGTTGGATTCTTCTTTTAGTGAACACGATTGAGTTTAGTAGAAATATATTTGATTTGTTCAAGAATAACCACTTTTTAATTCTATCAGGTCACTTTCTTATGTATCTCAGACATAGTAACTTACTTTCTGAGCTATTTTTCATACTTTGAAAATTGTAAACTATTTAAATGAGTTTTATATCATGTTAAATCATAATAGTATGAATGATATTTCAAGAAGTTAGTTACATAATGTCATGAGAAAGTTCTTGTTCAAGACTTAAGAAACTCATAAACCATTAATCCTTACTTCAAAATATCTTCTCAAAATTTACTTTATTGTCACTCAAAACTTAAGCTCTGAAAGCTTTCTCAAAGGTTTCGGAGCTAACATTGGGCTTAACTTTCTAAATTGTTAGATATATATTGTAAAATATTAAAGTAGAAAAGTTATAAATTCAACAGCTAGAATAAACATATACCTTCCACTAACAAATTTTGATTACTAAGATTTAGCCTAGTATCATGAGAATGAACATTGATTCTTGTTAAAAGAGCTTTAAGGAATCACTTGACAAGGAGCAAATCATGAAAATATATACTTGCATGTGAAAAATGGTAGAGTTATAATTTCTTATCAAAATTTATTTGTAAAAATGATGGGTATATGAATTGTTTTATACTCTTAACACAATTTTACCAAAACGAAAGTTTGAACCCCAGACCACTTGGTCATGAAGGCTCTAGTAACATTTCATAAACCATCTATCCTAAAAGTTTAAACTGATGGGTAGAGGTACATTAATGGTTTAAATTATACTCTAACATAAGTAACTAAATTATGTCAGTTTTTGTTCTACCAATGATCACCCTATTTTTTTGTAAAAAATTCAAGCAACTTTATGATTGTATAGCGTTAATCTTATAACACAGCAGTGTACCCATCACCGAACGCAGTGATTAATTTCTTCGCATACGGTAGACCCATTTAAGGGAGTAGACGATGATCACGTTAAGGTTGTTCCATTCCCAATTGTAAGCATTGAACACTCAATGCTTGGTTAAAAAAAGGAGAGAGCCCTTACCATCTCACCGTAGCCCTCGTGGTTTCTTATAACACAGTTCAATAATTTTTAATTAGAGCTTGGTATTATAATGCAACTCAAAATGTTTTAAAAAGGAAATTAAAAACAAGCATTAAGGTGAGAAGAACTTTCAAAGTTGTGATTACACAAGCATAAGCTTATACTATCGACCTTCACTATAATAATTTATAAGAGGGAAGAGTCTAGAAACCTCCTTCAACTTTGACTCATGACATTCTAATTACTTTAAAACATGCAAACTAGTCCTTAAACTTTTTTGTATATATACATTGCTACAATTTAATAATGAATGTCTAGTTTTTAATGGAAAATTGCATGCATGGACGCTACAATCTTATTAGAAAGTCTCACGTATTCAAAAATAATAGTATGAAAATGAATGTACATTGAAAATTAAAGGATTTTTTTAGACTTTTTACATAAAAAAATAAACACCTATTAGCATATTACACTAACGTGCACATATAAAAAAAATTAGGACCATTTTCCATATTTCTAAAGTAACATGACCAGAGTGTATATGAGGTAAAGTTGAAGGGAGATTTCTAGACTTTTTCCTTTATAAGAATATCATTAAGGTTATAATCATATGTGTGAAGCCACAAACTGGTTTACATCCTTTCATGCCTTGATTACATCAGTTAAGTTATATATTATCAATTGCATGCACAAGTACATACATGCATCTCTCTCTCTCTCTCTCTCTCTCTCTCTATATATATATATATATATATTTGCCGTGTGCATGTACTATGCAAATATATGTCTTAAAAGTTCCTGCTAATTATCGGCACACCCGAAATTGTGTATTAAGTAGGCTAACATATTATGATATAATTGAGGTCAATCATGTAGAGCAAGGGTACACCCCTTAACTAAGACACTTGTGGATAGCATGTTATCAAACAGTACAGCTTGGCAACTTAAAAGGATACATATATATACAATTGATACTCAAAAGAAATAACTAAATATTAATGAGTGGAATTTCAATGAGTATCTAACAGGGATGCTTCAAATACACATACTAGAAAACCGAATTCCTCACCTCACTTATATATGATCACAAATTTTCATATGTTATCACATACCCTTACTTTGAAAATTTCATGATATCATGGTTCTCACAGCCAAGGTAGTGAAATGGAAACTTCTGAGATGGAGTGGCCACAGCAGCTGCAGCAGCAGCCTGGTGAGTTGGAGGGCTACATTTGCTTTGTGGATGATGATGATGATGATGATGCTGATGCTGATCCATGGTGCCATGGTGAGATGCTAGGAGCTTGTCCAAGAATGACCAGTCACCATTGAACCTCTCCCCTGGCTGTTGTTGCATGAGGTTGAGGCCACTGGGATTAGGAGTAGTTGTTGTGAGCCTCAGCAGGTTTTGAGAGCACTCAAGGATGTCCATGGCATTCATCGATGAGGCCAGGGAAGTAGTGTGTGCCACAGCAGCTGATTCTGGGCTGAACAACTGTGGTAGGTGAGTTGAGCCATCAAAGGTGGTGTAATCATATAGTCCTTGCATGTGATGATGATGTTTTGGCTCCAGAACCTGGCAAGGACCACCTGCTCTCATGTGGGTTAAGTGATGATGCTCTTCTTCTTCAATTTCTTGTTGGTAACCCCTATTTTGGTTTTTCTTTTTGAAAACCCTGCAGACAACCCATCCATCTTCCTGTAATAAGCATTAGAACTTTTGTCATTAGATATTGCAACTTAGATCCCAAGCACTCATTTTTCTAAATGCCAATATGCTTCAAACATGTAAAGTTTCATTAGAAATATATTTACCTATTTCATATCAATACCTTTAATAAAAAAAAATCAAGAATAATGGTGATTTGATTTGATTTTTTTTTTTTCAAACAAAAAGGTAATATCACATTATAAAATTTATTAATGTCAATTTCTTCTCAAAAGTTAAAAATAGATTTTTTTTTTAAAAAGTTTCCAAGCAAAAACTAAGACGGGTAACTTCTAAGATTTGTCAAAAAAATAAAGCTAAAATTAAAACAATCGGTCTGAGTATGATTGAAACTTGAAAGTGTATGTTGTATGTATGTGTGGTTTTCTCACCTGAACTTCTGCATCATCTTCATCAAGGCGATACTCATGCATGATCCAATCAGTCTTCTGGCCATGAGGGGCACGGCCAGTGTAGAACACTAAGGTTTTCCTCATGCCAATCCTCTTGGAATTGCTGTGGTATATGGCCTTGTCCCTTCCAGTTGCTTTCCAAAAACCAGCTGTAGTTGCCCTATTTGTTCTGGTTCCTGTTGGGTATTTCTTGTCCTTGTGGCTGAAGAAATACCACTCATTCTGAGGCCCTGACCCTATCCTACATTTATCTGCAAAGGTCCACAGTCCACACACAAGGCAAGCCATTCAATACATAAAGAAACATTGACTAACTAGTGCTTCTAACAAAACCCTCAAGCATTATGTACAAGCAAACAATTACTATTTCATTATTCAAGATATACATAACTTCCAAAGTTAACAAGCCTTTTATGTTTCATTCCATGCTAACAAAGACAAGGATGCTTTTAGCTCTATATCTAAGCATACTATATATGGTATATACCAACAAGCCCTACCTGTATATATGTGCATGATATGCGAACTATTTCTATCATGATACTGAGAAGGGATGAGAAACTTAGAATAAGCATTTATTTGAGCTATGAATGCACTTTATATGTACCTTTGAGGTCCCAAGGCTCAAGTTTGTTGAGATCTATTTCTCTGATGACATCAAGGTCAATGGCTTCATATGAAACTTTCTTCCTCAGGTAATAGTAGAGAAGCTCCTCATCAGTAGGGTGGAACCGGAAGCCCGGAGGAACTGTTAGCTGTCCACTGCCTGCCATCATTCTGCAGTGTGCTGTCTGCCGGTTTTGTTGCTTTCTGCTACTTGAAAAAGAAAAGAAGAATCCACTTGTGTTAATTCTTGGATTTGGCTTATAGCTAGCAAGGTAGATGAAACAGCTTTGTTATGGACTAATAAATCGTTAGCAGGTCTTAATTAAAATACCAGTTCATGTTGTAGAAATTCAAAGATGGTGGCCGAAAATTGATAATCTCGAGATCATATGTTCTCCATGCATCTTCACTGTCAAAAGGCTAATCTAGCTATGACTTAAAAAAGTAACAATAATAGGAACTTAAATGAATTCATATAATATTATATAAACTCACAAAACTTCTAATTAATTGTAATTTGTATATACCAAAGTTCCGCGCGGATCAAAATTAGGATATAATGAGTCACATACACAACTGAAAAATAGATGATTTAAATACAACTATTCCCATGCAAAATATAGGAGACATTTCCTGACACGAGAGGAATTTGAATCTCAGATCTAACCCTAGCTAGGAAGATCCTTAAAGAAAAGCTAGGCAGGTGTAACTTTTTCTGACCATATATATCCTATTACATGATCTTGAACTTGAACTGCTTAAAGATGTTTGACTTAGAACCAACTTAATTATAAGAAGCTAAATTAACAAGAAAGAGCTTATGTCCATGCTTTCCTCCATCACTATGTGCATATATCAGAACACAACCCCCTTAGAAACAGCAGAAAGACAGGAATATGCATGTATGCCTCAGATCCATGGATTTGTTTAAACAAACACCAACAATTCATTCATTTCAGTTTGAATTCCTACGTGCATGGAAGGGATTAAATACAACCCGAAGAAGGGTATAAAGAAAAAAAAGAGAGAGAGAAAAAAAGGATGTCTTCGTCTTGCTATATATGGTTTTGGATGTAACTTTGTCAAATACATGCATAACTTTTCATTTACTACAACCCTATTAACTTATAAAGTTATAATTAAGTTGAGTATGACGGAATGGAATGGAATATTAGGAAGAACAAAGAGTCAAACAAACAAAACCCTCGTTGCTTCTCTCCTAAAATTTTCAGTTTGAAGTTTGAACCAAATATATGTATATATATGTGGTGTCCTTTTCAAACCTAATTAAAACTAGAGCTAGGAAAGTTCAGTTTATGATTTATGCAAGAGTTTCAGTTCATAATTAAGCACCAAAACACTCAAAAGGGGTCCTGAAATGATGTGACAAAAGACACAAGCGAAAGAAGCCAGGAGAGAAAAAAACAAAAAAATCCAGCAAGAAGCCTTTTGTGATAAGTGTGACACAAAAAAGAAGTGATTGCAAAACAAACAATACACAAAGCATACAAACCTTTTGTGATAAGCAAAATGAAGCCCTCTTCCGGAGAAAGGAAAGCAGACAAAGAACTACACAGGAAAAAGGGGACAACAAGGAAGGCTTAGATTGCACTATTTCTTAGCTTCAAGGGCACGGACATGGTTTTTAAGAGAGATAAAAGAGAGAGAAAGAGATAGATATGTGTGGATCAGTGCAAAATGCTATAGCTTCTCTAACAAGGACTGACAACCAAGAATGGGCACAGAAATATATAAAAATTGTATTTTATTTTATATATGTCTTGCCGAAACCAAATTGTAGAAGAAGATTAATAAAAAGCAAATTATTGAAGGCTCTGAGCTGCTGAATAGCTGTGTTATGATGATGATGATGATATCAGAAAGGTACGCTAATGTAGAGCTTGCTCTTGAACTCCTTTGTTATGATATATGAACTTTCAAGTGGGTAATTAAATTATTTTTTGCTATATACATATGCATGACATAGACACATAAGCATGTTGTTTGTGTAATAAGATATAAAATAGGCTTTGGTAAATGTCCGTTGAATGGGAGACCTTACTCCCAAGTTTCGCCTCATTACAATGAAGAAAATCTGCTTAACTGTCAATTACTAAGCCACACAGAAACCGTAACTTCTTTTGATTTTGTTCTCATTTCACTTGTTGAAATAAATGTATTCTTTTTGTTTTTTTGGTTTTTAGTTTTATGTTCATTTAATTACAATATGAAAATCTATCTGTCTTCAATTA
Source organism: Dalbergia cochinchinensis (assembly GCA_031216125.1). Taxonomy (NCBI): domain Eukaryota; kingdom Viridiplantae; phylum Streptophyta; class Magnoliopsida; order Fabales; family Fabaceae; genus Dalbergia; species Dalbergia cochinchinensis. The sequence goes on along the minus strand of CM062374.1, from coordinate 30,988,746 downwards.
CTCCCTCTCTCGCGGACAGATAGTCAAAGTCAAGAAAAGAATGAAGGCATTTTCAGCTCATTCCAATATTCCCAGTACATGCGCCTTTAATGTTATTATAATACAAAAATTTAATTATTGAAACTATAGTCATTTGTTATAACAAAAGGTTAATATTTTAAGTATTATCATGATTCACAAGTCAAAAATTATATCCTGAGTTTGAACCTGTACAAGTGAGCGTGTGCTTCTTGTGGCTTGTTTTAAGCCGGTTGAGAGAGCCAGCTCTAATATCTAAAATTATTTTAATTTACTTAATTAGGATAATTAATCACTTTTCTGATTACATTAGGGGGTTTGTAAAGCTGCAGTCAACTAATCAAAGGATGAAGATCTAGCGGCAGGCCTTGAATCATATTCATAGAAGTGAAGAATTTGCATCAAATTCAGTGCAAGTGTCAAACCTTGGGGTTCTAATTCTATCACTGTCCATATATAGTCATTATTCACCACCTAAGAGCATACGCAATATTAGTTAATTGATTAATTAATTACCAATTTATATCTTTTGAGTTATTGGGATGCAGCAACAGCTGCCTATGGACGATGTTACCATGATTCCGGATCCTAGGTGATAATAAAAATCAATCAAGTAATTAAGCTAAGCAAGCTAATTAAACTAAAATGACCATTTAAGCCCCAAACCTATTACAAATTTTCTAGTTTGTACAAATTTTTCCTGTCATTGCCATTTTAACATCTAATTTATCGTTTTGCTTATTTTCTGACCCTTTTTGTTCTTTCTCACGTTCCATTTGAAAAGATGGCATTCTTTGGTGGTTACTTAATTGAGACCACATTTGTTTGCTAGCACATAATACATGGATAGCATCAACATGTCCTTGACCGCACCCTTGTTTTGAAGTTTTTTTGGATCCGAAGATGTACATTTTTTGTCATACATGCTGACCGAATCTCAGGACTAGATATATAATTTTAACCATAAAAACACACAGCTTTATGGTATGTATCTGAAATGATGCAGAAATATGTGGTGAAAGCCAACAAAATTGTCTGTATCTCATACACCTCCCTCTATCATTGTAATTTTGTGACAAATATAAGCAAGCACCTTTGTTCTGTTATATATTATACAACAGTTTATCCTAAACTAACAGTATCTTAAAGCGGTGGGGTCATGTGAAATTTTCACATCAATAATCTAATTTTATATCATATATGCATAAAGTTGCCTGAACATCATATACTAATATATACCATAAAAATTGCTAGTATATATTAGTAACTGTTCAAGTATATATAAATTATTCCTCTCTTTTCTCTCCCTCTCTTCCCTAAAATTCTTGTGTATTATTTGGATAATGCTTTCAAGTAGAGAATAAGCCCAAAATGCGTGGATCACAAGGTTGGGGTGAGTTTGTTTTGCCCATTACATTATTTTGCACAAAACTAACAATTATAAAGAAAAAATCCTGACCAAAAAATAAATAAATAAATAAGTGGAGGGTATAAGAGAGAAATCAGACTTCCTTAAAGTCCGTGGCTTATACACGTGCTGATTCAACACAGAATACACAATTCAAGGTCTCGGTCACATAAATCCTCATAACAAAATAGTTGCAAAAACGGGATCTGAGTGGCTTTTGTTTCAGTGACTCTTAACACACACACACGCGCACACACAAAATTCACCAAAGGGATTCCCACGCAACCTCATCAGTCATCACCCCCCTCTATTCCCACATGAGAAAAGATTCACACCCCTCTCTGCGTTACTTAGCTGGTCAACCACGCTGGTGAATGTAATGAATGAACCTAATCAAAAAACCACATTATATATGGCTTTGGCTTCTCATTATAACTGTGACCTCCTCAATTAAACACATCCACTAACTCTCAGCTATATATATACATATATATATATATATATATATATATACACATGCATCTTGCTTGCTAGTGCTGGTGCCGTTAACTTTACGAACACTGCATAGCATTAATATTTTTGGCTTATACAGGATATGGGAATCCTATGCCTGATTCGCTGTGTACGGTCTGATGAATGAAGCTGAACCGTACGCATTACATGTTCTTGATTCCAAGGACTACACAGATATAACTAGCTCTTTCTATGAGATGAACCACCCGGTTTGAGTTTGAATATTTGATGCATGGTGAATGGGAATCAATTAGCACCTTTACAATCATTATTAGGGTTGATATCATAGTGACGCAATGGCAAAAGAATCCCCCTGCAACTTTTTGGCTAAAGTAAGGGATCCCCATTTGCTTATATATACTTGCTTTTCTACATGAATTTAATTTTGATAAGCATTACGTCAACGGCTAAACAATAGGCAAGCCTTGTCGCACTAAATGGAATGTGATGGATTAAAAGGACAGTCTAATACGCGAAGCTATTACCTGATGGGATTTGAAAAGAAGATGCACCCAATCTTATCTCCTTTATAGAGAGTTTTTTACTCTCAGGATTTGAACCCTTAACTTTCAAGTTACAAGACAATAATTTTATAATTGCTCAAAGCTCGCCCTCAATTTTGATAAATAGAAATTCAATTAAATTATTTTATTTTCATGACATTTTAAATAATAAATATGAAAGTTGAATATATTCGTTAATATAACAATACATAATTAAACAACAGGCAATATTGCACAAAAAAAAATGACTTCTAATAAAATCTTTTTTATTACATTAATATATTAAAAGTAAATCCTTAAAGCATTTGGACGCAAGTTGATCTTTATTGCTCCATAGCGGAGGCGGAGCTGTACCTGCTAAGGGCTAACTGCAATGCAACCTTGCCATAAGTTGCAATAATACCAAAATCATTATTATAATAATAACATAGCTCCACCTACCAAATTGATATGCATGGTGGATAAGTTGGAACGGGTTGAACGCAAGAACCTCATGAACCAGTTTTTGCGCAATCTATAGCAAATAAAAATCCAAAAAAGGTATAGAGCGCCGCTTCTTGACTTCGCTTTTTGAGACATTGAAATCGAAAAACGTAATCTCAAAACTCATTCACATTACACTTGATCTCCTAAAGCCTATACCCCGAATTTTCTCACTCATCATATGACAAAAGAAGCAGGTTTGACTGTGAGATCAAGCAGTCTGAAAAGAGACTTTGTATCTGGATTTTGAACTGTAAATCATTGTTTTTATGTATGGTCAAAACTTACTATTTTGAATATGCATGAAACCTTATTTCTTTCCGGTTAGGATCTTAGTTTAGTTGTGTGCATAAACTAGCTTTGGATTTAAATTGAGTGTTTTACACAATAATGAATCACACTGTGAAAACATCGTCAAAACTCTTTACTATAAGCCTTTGTCTTTACCATGGCATATAGAACAATACATAATTGAGTGATAACGTTAAACATTTTCTATGAATAGCATATCAAGACTCTCCATAGGATTCTCCTTCGTTTAACTTAAATTCGTAGTGGAGGCACAGGTTCAAAAACCCTAACACTTCACAGTTATTCTACATATGTGGATCTGTACTAATTACACTTGAACTTCAGCGGTAATACCAAATCAAGATTAGTAATTGAAATCATGTTTGGTTTCTTGCTTTCATTTTGTTTCCTGTTTTTCCAAGAATGTTTAAAGAAAATAGTTAAAATAGGAAATGAAAACTAAAAATTCAGGCTATATTTGCAAGTGTGGAGGGAGAGGAAAGAAAAGGTATTTCAAGAAAACAAAGGGAAAGGGAATGGAGGGTTTTAAAGGGTTTCAATAAACCTTATTCACGAGTCTAAAATTGATATGCATATGCGTAAATACTGATCAAAGAACACATAATTAATAACAACAATCATATATATATATATATATATATATATATATAAACTATAACATTCACAACACAAACTAAGATAATATATCATAACCATAATGTAGTATCAACATCCCATAAGCCTAAAGGATATCCTAGGATACTAGGCTCATACCAATAAAGGTTAAGCACATAGAAATCCAAGAGCTAAACATAACTATAGCATAGCTAAACTAGTCACAAGTGTACATCCGCTAAGAGGCTAAGCTATGACATGCATAAAAAATAGGATAACCCCTAAAGCTACTGTGCAAAAAAAGGCTATCTCCATACTTCTGATACAACACTTTGATCCGGTTCATATCACACTCCCACTTCTGCGTCTCAAAGAGAAGACACGAACATCGCCACCATCCTCATTTGAAGACAACACGGACGAAAGAAGTGGGAATGAGAATCTAGAATTTCAGTAGCGCTTCCCGATTCTAAAACAAGTGTCATCATCGTCCTCCCCAGCTACTTCAGTTTTCATTATGAAAAAGGCGTACATATATAAAGTTCAATTTTAAGTTTCTCAAAACTACTTATCCGAAGTTGGTGTCTTTTATCATGGGTTTTGATGTCATGAGTGCAACAGATATTTCATGTATGCATGACAATGCCTCAAGTGTATAAGTAACACATGTAATTAACATAGGAATATTCACAACATGAATCAATAGCATTAAAATCTAAAATGAAACATAAGGCTAAGTGTATAGTCATGAGATAAGTTAAAGGTTTAGAATAACTTAGCACATACAACATATGATTAAACTTAGCAATAAAGCAATCCCATGACACATAACATTGTTTTAATTTCTTAGGTGACTTAACATTCATAATCATGCAATCAAGTAACAAGTAAAGAAATGCATGGCATAACAAGCATGATAAGTCACATAGCATGTAACATGCATGGGAATGCAAGAGAATTCATGGTACTTTACTTTTTGTACTTGTACTCTTAAGTTATTTTCTTAAAACCTGCCTTCTTACATAATTACTTAAACTAACAATCTCACGTCCCTAATAATTTTACAAATAACCACCAAAACTCTATCTCACTAATCGATTTGGATGAGTTCAACCTAACTAGTTATTGCTGTATTTGATATGGAGTAATAGAGGGGCAAAACATCACTTTCTCACCTTAACTCAATGTTCTTATCATAAGCATACAACATAAATTGAGAACTCGTGAAATGATACAAGGAATGGACTATATTTGTAAGAGATCTCATGAATTATGATAAGGCATTAAGCACACATATGATGATCTCATATAATAATGTAAGAAAAAATGAGCATTTATCACGATTTATCATCAATCTCATTAAAACTAGATATGCCCATATACTTTTGGAAGTCTGGCAACAATGGCTATGAATGGAGTTTCCTCAAATTTGCTTCGTGTCAACTCATAATAATCATGCATCTCAACATATATCATCAACATTCACATCATTCTAAGTAGTCAGCACACTATTTATAGAAGTATGCATCATCTCATATTCATTTCATTCATATATCAATATCTTATTGAGTGTAATCATGCTTCTTATGAATTATTGGTGATGAGGACCAGATTCAGCTAATGCACATGCAATGCTTACAGGTATATCAATATTTAGAGCATAAACCAAAGCATGCACCTTATCAAGTCAGAGTCTCACATAACATCAAATACTCAATAAATCAATAGTCATAAGATATTATCTTTAGCAATATCAAGTGTCAAACGATACAATAGCATAAGATATAATAAAGAAATATCACTTAGCCCGCTTCAGCTAGGGTCAAAATCTGATTTTCATAAATCTTGAGATCAAAGTGTAAATTCCATAATTTACTACTTTTTTCAAGACTAAACTTATTTTATACTTTTAGGAGCTTTTTCACTACCTTAGAATCATTCTAAGATAATCTCTCCAAGGTCAACTGGGCATTATAAAACAAAATATCACAAGTCAAGGGCTATAAGTGTAATTTTCACTTTTTGACTCTTTTGGGTTTTCCAACGCTCATGAGATTTTTCATAATTTCACAAAAAACTCTACACATACACATGATCACACTCTATGTGACATGAAATTTCATTCATTCCAATAAACTAAAAGAACATGTAAAACTAAAATGAACGTGACTTTTTATATTTACAAGACTATCCAACATATAAAGTCTTAAACATACTCATGGACACCAAAAGACTCAAGAATAATTTTTGTAACCAAACACATAATTTCCAGCACTCAAAACGGAGTCAAAACAGTAAGGAAAACATATTTAAACAGCGATAAAAACATTTTACAATAAGAATATAAAATTATGATTTTACCCCTATCTTTACTATTTTGTTTCAAGACTTTCTTCTAAGTAATTTAATCATCAAAAGCATCATAATACTTCATAAAATATCATTTACACACTAACGTACTGCACATAATAAAGATCTTTATAAAAAATAAAATAAGTTTCCTGATTTGTATTTTAACCCCTAAATGATCTCTAATGATTATAAAACCACTTTCTCACATTATAATCACAACAACACATAATTTATATCATCAAGACAAATCTTATCCTGTAATATAGGGTGTTGGTCATGTGCTTATGTCCAAGTACAAGAGACATAAGAATTTCTTTTCTTACTCAAAGCTTATAATTGTGCATAAAAGCACTTTTATATGACATCACAAGAAAATGTTTCTAATCACCACAAGACCAACAAATCATGACCTTATCCTCATCGATCATACCTTGTCCATTTTCAAATATATGTTTTGTTTCAATAATAACTAACATAATCTCCATAAGTATTCAAGAACCATAAATGATACTTTTATGTCCATAAAACCAAAATCAATCAAAAAAAAATTACAATATACATTCAAAGTCATAAATCACATCAAATAAAGAAAATAGACTGATTAAAACTTGATTTCAAGCCTCATAACCCAAAAAGGACTAAAATTGAAATTAAACTCAACCTCCAAGTGCTCATATGCAAGTATATTCTTACAAAAAAGTAAGACAAAGTAGTCTCCAACCCTCATGGGCATGGTTAGCTTTAGAGTATCATACTCAAGGTATGAACAACCATGATCACATGACCTCATCATCAAGCCTATTAAAACATTTTTGTTGAGAAAGAGAGCTTTTCTCTTAAATATCAAGAATACCCATTTACGAATCTCTAGAGGTTTCAACATGGAGAATATAATTCTACCATTAGAAAGTTCTCATCATCAAGATTCATAAGTCATTCCCAAAATCAAGAGAAAAACCAAAAAAAGGTAGAAACATGAATATAGGTCCCACCAAGGAGAAGATCCTACTTGATCAAAGACACAAAGAAGCAAAATACTCTCTTCTTCCTTATCCTTGCTCGCAGCCTTGCTTGAATGGTGTGGACAGAGTGTGTCTTCAATTGAGATTGATGGATTATGGCATTGGTATAGTATTTAGGTGATGAATGAAGTTGCTAATAAGGTGAGATTATGTGTTTATTTGAGGTTTGGTTCTCTTTCAAAAATGGTGAAAAAATGAAGAAAAGAAGGGATTGTTTGAAGAAATGCGAGCATTATTTTTTAATAAAACTTAAGGATTAAGTTTGTCCAAAAAAGAAAAGATGCAAATAAAAGAGTGTGTGTGAGGTTTGAGAGTGATCGATGTCTTAGATATTTGCAACAAAAAAAATAAAATGAGAGGGAAAATTGAGGAGGACGGGCTACCACCCCCATGGCTTGGGCAAGGGATCAATCCTTGCATCCTAAGTGTGGGAATTAGGACTAGGGATAATATAGCGTTTCTAGAATTATTGGGATTCAAAATAATCACTTAAGGGCACTTAATCTTGATCCAAGGGCTAGGATTTAATCTTGATTGTATCAATATGTTTAATCCATGCTAGTGAAGGGTATTTAGGCCTAAGCAAGAATAGTGTAGATAACATACTCTTAAGTGCTATTTCATTTTTTTGTGCCACCTCACCCTTTTTACTTTCTAACTCTAATGCATAATTAAGTATATTTAGCAATTCTAATCACACTATTCGCTAAATATTTTGAGTATAATATTAGTTATATTTCATTAATTACTTTGATTAAGCTTAATAACTATTAGTTAAGGGTAAAATGATAATTTCATATAAATTTTTACCAGAACTTCACAAATCACATATAATCATCATTCATTTCCATAAGAACACATATCTAATCCCCGAGTAATGACTGGATCCGATCTCACTTCATTTTTGAGAAAATTACCTTAGGGATATTTTGATAATTTTGTACAAATAGGGAAAACTGACGTGTTATAAGGCATCGTAGACACTATAGTGACGAGATGTAAGGAAGGAAGAAGCTTTTTGGAAAATATGAAATTAGGAGGAAGGAATGCTATGAATGTATAAAGAATTGGTCAATTTGAAATTTTTTAGTTTAATGTGGAGGAGATACATGGCAAGTATATGAATTATATGGAAATTTGCTATGAGATTCAGACAAAAATAATAAAAAGTTGAAATTCAAATTGAATGATAAAAATGGAATTTTAATCTTTTAATAGGGAAAATAAAGTAAATTAAATTGTAATGCCTTTGAAGCCTTTAATTTGGGAAACTAGAAAATAGGGTTTTGAGTGGTTAATAAAAACTCCCAAATATCTTCCCTTTTAAAAATCATCACTCGTGAATGTGGTAAAACTCTAAAAACCACTCTCTTCTCTCCATTTTCCTCTTAAATTAAACTCGCGAACACATCCTACGAGGCTACTTGATTCCATAGAAGAGTTTTTAGTTTTTTATTTTCTATTTTCAACTTGTTTCCTGAAATTTCTTTTGTACCCTATAAAATTTAAGAATATTGATACTATGTAGTTATTTACGGCTAATAACTAACCACATATCCCACTAACTCAAGTCATTAAAATCTATTAAACTATTGATTAAATCACAATCATTGGTTGCAAAAAGACACTAGTACCCTAAGGTATCAAAAGAAATCTATTTGCCTCTTGTTTTTCTTTGCTTTTAGTTTTCATTACATAATTTCATAAAATCATAAAAACAGGAAATGAATTGAAAGTTGAAAATAAAAACAAAACCATATTTTCTTAAACCAAACATGCCCTAAATTTTTCAGTTTTCAATGATTTTCACAAACCTTAAAAGACATGAAACAAATCAAAACAGAAATTTTATTTTTGAAACCAACAAATATACGTCAAACTTGTTGAGGAACACACGTGTGTAGAATACAATGCCCACATTAGAAGGGTGAGAGAAAATAATGGCTTATAATGCTTGAATGATCTTGCCTTTCATTATTTTGTCTCTCATGGAGACAATCTAATTAAGCTCCAATATCATGTATTGGACTTAGTGGAATAGTGTTGGCACGGCGAGGGTGTGACATACATGAACGGAACCAAACATGATTCAAAAGCTAGATTTTTTTAGGTTGGGTCATGAAAAGCCAGATGATTTTAGACAAATGACAACAAGTACAAAGACCCAAATGGATATATTGTTGTGAGAAAAATGTTATTCTAATACCTAAAATCTTAAGTCTAAGTGAAACGTCACTTGATCATCATTAGATGTAATAATGGTTTCCACTGTATCCATCTATCCATTATATTTATTTTTTAGTGTTAGAATAACATTGGTCTTGTGGTAAATCCTACACAGCAAAGTGAATGGGTCACTCTCATTATCATAAAAACCACAGCCGGTTACTATTTGCCACGTTTGAGTAACTGGTCAATGGTCATGGAAACAAGCCCGAGAAGGAAAGCCCACACAACAAAGAGATTGGATCATGTTGGCTCTCTTCAGTCTGCTAAACACCTCAAGCAGGAGTACTATGCCAGAGCAGGACCCAAAATAAAAAAAAAAAAAAAGCATGCCAGATAAAAAATAGCGAAAGAAAAAGAATAATAAGCACGCTAGCCTCTGCAAATGTGCATGTCCCTGCGTCTTTTGGGCTCCGAAGATTTTGTGTCCATGATGCTTAGTGTGTTCCGTCGTGTTCAGTGATCTGGATGCCCATGTATTTAAGGTTTTGGTTCCAAATATTGTGTGCCCATGATGCTTGGTTCTTTATTCCTTTTGTTAGATACATTGTTCTTTACATACAAATTGAAAATTGTCCATATTTATCTAGTATAGTACAGTTTTAAAACCCGGACAGGTGATCGATTCGATTACACAATTAGGTCACTGGACTCGATTACACAACTAGTCATTGGTTCAGATGATAGATCACGGATTGAACCAGTTAAACCATATTTAATAAAATAAATATATATTAAAAATATTAAGTATGTTATATATATATAAATATTGAGATATCATGACACAACAATCTAGTTAGTTTGGGGATTGGGAGTGCTTTCTTACCTTCGATATACTGTGGTGGAATTTATTGATTAATTCATTAATTCTACAATCAAGGCCGATTTAACTGTGTTTAAACGGATAATGGTTTGCCTATGGGCCGGCAAGTTTACATTGGTTTTGACCGGTTTGACCACCGATAACCTAGTTGATGACATAACCGATCTACACCAAGAATCAGACCGGTCAAGAGGCCAGTTCACCGGAGGCCAGTTCACCGGTTTCTGGTTTGAACTGGTCAATTCAGTCTGGGTTTTAAAACTATGTTGTATAATGCTCATCAGTTATAATCTTAGGCTATGCCTATGTTGATCAAGTTCACCTATACTAGCACCTCTCGCAATTAGGCTATAGTCTTCGATTTTTAATCATTCAGAATTTTTTGACCAAGCTAAAAAAGGGAATAGTAGGACGACCAAACCAAAAAGTAGGAATGTAACGACCAAGTGCAATTTAGAAATGAAGCTTTCTTTCTGGGCAGCATTATGCATACTGCTAAATGTGTCTCCAAGAAAATGACAAAAGTGATAATAATAGTTTGAAATAGTTTCAGAAACCTAATTGCACTTCTTGCCCTACAAAACATACTTCGCTTTTAGCTATGAACTGGTAAGATCAAATTCAAGAAACCTGCTCACAAGGTCTCCAATCCTTCACATTTGTGCTTAGAGGAGATGGGACACTAGCAGACCAAGATTCCAGATCAGGCAAGGGTCCTGTAAGTGCCATAAAATTTTCACCGCTTTCCTTTGGCATTCTCTTCCAACTCAACTGAGAAATTCAAACACAAACTGTAAGCATCTTCAAAGATGGCATTAAAAAAAAATCACAAAGGAACATAGGGTGTCAAACAGGCAAAGTGCAACAGGTACACATAAATAAACGTGACAAACTTTTGTATGCAATTCTAATTATTGCACCTGCAGGTCTAGAAAGGACTTGCTATCTTTTACTTTCAATTTATCAATAATTCAACATATAAAGAATGCATGTTGAGTTTAGTTTATTGTTAGAATATAAAATCATTCATGTGCCCTTACCTAGCAGCTTTAGTTTTTGGAAGAAATGGTTCATAGTTTCTATGACTTAAGAGGTCTAAATTTCATTCCTTATTATCCCTCATTCTTCTAAATTGTTCACGCTTCAAATCTAAAAGAGGCTCTTGCGTGAAAAAAGCGTGTCAGAAGATAAAATTATTCATGTCAGAAGTAGTATTATAGTGTAATGCATGAAATCAATGGAGCGATCATGATAAATACAATGCTATCAACAACAGAACCCTACTTGTCCAGGAAATGCTGTAGACAACGCTTTCAATGTTGGATTTAGTATCCATGTCTCATCACTTGATAAAATTTCTGGATCAGTAATTCCTTCCATGGCACTTGATTCCCCATCAATGCCACCACAGTTCACCATAAAACGACCATTTGGCACTAATCTCTTGTGTAACTCCAACCAAGTACTAACCTGAAAAATACATTAGGAACTGTGAAACATAATGCTATCACACCATGACTAGGTGTAAGTTCATTATCTTTCCCCAGGAATCCCAAGGAAACGAGCAGTTAAGCATGTTGCTGCATAACTTTGCTCATTCACAATTAGTAAATTATCAATCTTAATCTTTTTTATTTTGGAACATTCTAAGCTTAGGGATTTATGTCTTCTTATGATTTCCTTAATCCTCAGTTTCACAAAAAGTTTCATCTCAAGTTGATACACGTAGAAGAAGAATTTTGAAACAGTTAGAAAAAAGAACTGATAGGTATGTGTATACCTTGATTTCAAATAAGAGGAATGCACCAAAAACTCATTGGAGTAATATTTTGTTAAATTAGAAATATAAGTTACATTGAAAATCCAAGGAAAATATATGTTCATCACCAAGACATGGAAAGGTTATATTATTCGTTTCATAGGAAGATTACAGTTTTTTTAGATACCAGAATTTTTCATTTTCAAGTTTTGCCTTCTTTCCGGAGACACAGCAACTTCTGAGATTTCTATATCTTCCAATTCAATTGCTACTCATTTTAACCACTTCCTTTTTATTCAAAGCAAAATTGGCTTCTGCAATTTTGGCAGTAGAAGTACATTGTTCTAAAATTGCATCCATCTTCACTTTTACCATTTCAATTTTTAATAATATTAACTATTCTGATAATTAGCTTTAGGCTTGCTCCATACATTATACCCAGATATTCCAAGCCATACATTGTTCAGACAATCATGTTAACCCTGGATTTAGAACCTCATATCATGTGAAAATGGAGATGGACACAAAGACCCTGCACATCACAAAACTTGCGGCGCTGTGTTCTTAAGGCCGTGTGAGAGTTTGTCCTTACCTACACATGACATGGTCGTGAAAACTCACCTGAGAGTATCCAAATTATCTCATATAATTGAATGACCTGAACTATACACAAGTATATCTTAGAGGAATTTGGCTTATGAGTAAGATAAAGACTAAAGTAAAAACATAGAAAGATGCCAATTCAAATTTATATGTTTCTATTTGTGTATGCTTGAATTTGACACATTATATTGACAAGGTACACAAGCTGTCATCTGGCCAGAAGGAAATTCACAAAATCCTATAACATGAAAATCTGTATGTTGAATATCAACCACATACCTCTTGCAGCTGAGGCAAAACTTTTCCCTCTGAGAACAAGTCAACTACAATGCCTGGCAGTTTTTCAAATGTAAGGTGGCTAACAGTTGCAGAATAGTATCTCTTATACATAAATGAGGAGAAAAAAGTAATCTTCATGGTGTGTTTCCATTGCATAAATAAAGATCCATCTACATGATCAATTCAAACCATGCATCCCCATATAATGATTATAGAATCAATTGAATCAACTAAAAGTTGTTAAGGCTTACATCACATTACTATTACTAATTATTAACGTTAACAAGAATCAACTTAAGATTAGGTCAAAGCAACTAGGCATAAACCTCAACAACTTCTACAGCAAATAAGGAAGAAACTATCAGCCTACATATCCAAAAACAATCCTTGAACAACCCCATGTTAGGATTGGCTGGTTAGGAAGTCACTAGGAGTGGACTAGCAATGAGAGGCTTTGGTAATTTGCATGAGGTCATAGGTTAAAACCTCAATAACACCAAAGTACAAAAGAAAAAAGATTGGCTGGTTAGGAGAGAGGTCATTATTAGTTAAAACTGACTTGTTTGCTCTTAAGAAATACAAGTAGCAGATTTGGTTAGCACCAATTTTCAAGTTGAGATCCAGAAAATTGATTTGAAAAGTAGTGTTTTTGTATAGTTTGCATTTCGTTGTAAAAAGAAGTGATCTACTTTGCCCAAAATCAAATTCAACCAAAGCTAAAAATATTAGCTTTTTCTTTTCAATCATTACATTATTTTTTCTAAACTCACTATTTTAACAATATTCCCAAACATAAATCAATACTTTCAAAATCAATTCTTTTAAAATTAATTCTTTAAACATCAATTATTTCAAAAGCAATTCTATGAAAATCTAAACCAAACAGACCCTAAATATTTAGGCCAGACTTATAGTGTATTTGGCATGCTGTGACGAAAGGCAACTAAACAACAACAATGACTAGATAGAGATATCTATACTATTAATAAAGGGGATTGGGATGATAGTCATCTTTTGGTGTCTCCTCACTCTATTGAAATTTGTTTTCAAATCCACGAACCACAATCTCATTTACCCCCCCTCCTCCATTTTTTTTCCCTTTTTCATGTAACCAGCCTCTTTTTGAGTGCAATAAAAGGAACATAAAAATTAAAAAATCTTTAATTTCTATTAAATATAATATCAAATAATTTCATATTGATAATATATTACAATTGATAACTAATAAAAATGTAGCTTGACTGGCATGAAAAGGCGAGCCAAGTCACTCATAATAATAAAACCGATCCCAAAATAAATAAACTGGGTAATGTGCAATATGAATGACTGACCGGCATATCTCCCGTGCAGATTTTCTGCTGGAATGAAGACATCACCGATATGAACATTTAAAATTCCACCACCTTCTGTTGTCTTCTCAAGATCAGATAGACCAAAATAATCTCTCGCTTTATCAATCAACTAAAATATTTTATTTTCCAGGAAAAGGAAAAAAAAAATAGGTGAGGACAAATGTGTCAGGGATCAAGCCAATGTTCAAAATATGATATCGGGATCATAAGAGATGAAATTTACATGAAACTAAGAATCAAACATACCATTTTGAACAGAAAAGAAAATCAGCACCTAGCATCTACTGAGATCTAGGAGATAAATGCAATGCATTACGATCAAGTTTTGCACAGAAAAAATTATCAACTTATGGGACATGTTTATTGAGATTATCCTGGAAAATAGCATCTTAAATTTACTCCCATCTGTTTCTATATCAAATTTCTACAGAAGATGCTTATTTTCAGACCTCATATCAGCCTATTACACTAAAGTGTGTGGCATCAATAATTATCCTGTTTATGATGAAAATATATGGACTAAAACATGTTATTGGTCTTTTGTTCCGAAAGATTCATCTAAGACAAGTGATGGAAAGTGAATATCCATGAAGAGGACAACACCACATGGAAACGGCATAAGATTAGCTTTAAATTTGGTTACTTCTATCTCAATGAGTCCTATATTGCAAAGTCAATTCAACAAATGAATACAGTTGATTCCTTTGTTGCTGTAACACGCATGATGTCAGTGCAGCATGTAATTTAGGAAAAAAATCCATGTACAATCAATTGACAGTATCAGCCTCTGAAACTGAAAGAGGCTTAGATGCTTGGTTGGCCTAACTATCATAATTGGTGGGTATTAACCAGCAATCTCCTCATCTTATCCTTACTTACTACATTTATGTACCTTATCTGTCAACGTCTCCAGGAAATTCATTTCTGGTCACTTATGGTCAGCTACTGACAAAGTGAACAATTTGCATTTACAGTTTGAATGACAAGGAAGATGACTTCTACATCCAAAGTACTGTGCATGGTTTCAATTTGCTACTCAAGAACAGATTAAAAGCCTAAAGCATATCCAAGAAGAGATGCCACATTGCCTATTTTGTTTTTGCTGGAAAGTAATTATTGACTCTGGAGTTGCATTTTGACTATGAGGTTTCTAAGGAAATTGCTGTTTCATCAGATTCAACAATGTTATTGTCTCTAGATCATTGAAGTAGAAGAAGTCAACAATCATTGAGGCAAACCAATACCACAAATGGCTAAGGGATAAAGCAGAGAAACTCCATATAAATTTATCAAAAATTTCATTGCAGAAAAGAAGCATATATTACAATTTCATCAATCTCCCAGCCATCAAGCTGCAGTGAAGGCCATAAATCAAGCATCAGATGAGCAGCAGTTCCACCACCCTGAAGGATATTAAAGCAGCATGATATTACTCAGAAAAACATTGATATTTTGGGAATTCCATGGTATAAATTCAACAAGAAATTATGTGCCGACTTTAAATTAAATGAATTACCAAACCTAAGAGAGCAATGGGACCTTTAGGAGCAATAGCTGGCAAGCTAGCAAACTCATCCTGTTTAATTCAACAAGTTCATAAACCCCTGAGATGAACAATTGATCTATTATGTACCCATCAATACAAATATACACACCATTATGTTAAATACCAGTAACAAAGTTGGGGAATGGTAAAACTCATTTATATAGCTCTACCAGACTATCTCCACACACAAGAATATTACAACCAGAGATTTTTTTTTTTTTAAAAAAAAAGAGTGTACTTATGTCTACAAATTTCTAGCATTGAATCATAGGATTAACGGGTAGCAAAATTACACTGTTCATTTCACTACTTTCATGAGCAACTCCAAAAAAATGCTTCTTTGTATTAAGTTATAACTTGACTTGCCATATTTTCCTCGAAAGAGCTGTGTTTTGAGAATTTAAAATATAATGAAGAATGATTTTTAAATTTGCTGATACTTCATAGTTCGGAACTTTGGATAGTGGCACACTGGCACCTAATACCAAACAGAAGTTTCTCATTAGCTCTTATTCACAATGGCTATATCATCTATTTGTATTTTTTTTACTAAATACATCAGCTAGACTGAATGCCATTCTTCACAACCATTGAACAATTAGCGTTTTATTCAACACTTAAGCATTTAATGGTGATCTGATGGTGCAGGACTTAGCATGAGATATGCTTGAATTTGATACTAGATAGGTATCATTGTTTGTACTAGATTGGAGGTCACACTAGCTCTTTGGTGTCAATACAGTACTGATACAAAGAAGGGTTTCATGAAACTTGAATCCTCAATTGAATATAATATACGATAACCTAATTTATGAGTGACAGCTTCCACTAAAAACAATGACAAATTAGGTCAAGGAACTAGTTTATCCCCATCCCATTAGCCTATAGCAGTGCTGATGGGTTGGAATAGGTAAGGTTTAACTTTAGGGTATGTTTGGTTAAGGAGTAAAAGAAGGTGGTAAAATTTCCATGAATCAGTTTCATATGTAATTTTATACATGGAACTTATCTATGAAAATCTCACCTCCCAACCAAACACACCTAGGTTTTTCTAAAGAAAACCCAAAAAGGTAAGTTTTCAAATTTTGTAGTAGATCTCTTGCATTGAAAATACAAAAAATCATGTTTCTAATATAAAAGTTTTCTTTTTTGCTTTCTTAAGGGGCACAGAATAGATAAACCTGACTTTATTGCACCAAATTCATAACAACTGCAAAAACATACACAAAAATAAAAATGTCAAAGCAACATACCCAGTAGGAACCAGTCCATTTTTGCTCCTTGTAAAGAATGCTGTGAACATTATCTGCAGCAAAAAGAAGCACAATTTCAAGCATATCAGTCTCCCTTGGCACCATTCTGAAAGAGACTGCACGGCCACAGCAAGCAACACAAGTGCCTTGCCTTCTACAAACACACACAAAAATAAAAAAAAAGAAGAAAAATTGCAAACATATTGAAAATAAAAGACCCCATTTGAACACTTTTCACACCTAGTTCATCCAAAGAAAAAAGTTCGAATTTTAAATTAACAATTCACACTAAGAGACACCCCCATTTGTATGTTTTTCACACCCAGTTCATCCATGGAGTAAAGTTTGAATTTTTACCAACCATTCTCATACATAGAGAGAAAGAAAACCACATACACACAAAGAGAGCAAGAGAGAGAGCGAGGGGTACGGGTTGAATCAAGGAGTAGCATTCTAGACTTTGGGGTGTCCACTATCATTATGTCATTGTAATCACTTTTCATTGCTGCCAGCACCTGAAAGCTTTCTTCTTCTTCATCATCATCATTATCTTCTTGTTGTTGCTGTTGGGCAGTAACTGAGGCTGGAGCAGAAGATGAGAATTCTGAACTGGCCTTGAGTTGTTGTTGGGTGTTGGGGAGAGTGAAGAGTTTTGTTGGTTTTGTAGTGTGAATGGTGAGAGAGTGAGAGTGCGGGTGGCATGGCAGTTGAGTTGGAATTGGAGCAGTGAAGAAAGGGAAGGAGGAGGAGGAGTTGATGGCATTGGGTAAATACTGGGGAGGAGGCGCCAATTTGGCTAGCGGCAATGGGCACCCTCTCATTGTTCCGGTTGACTGACGCTTGGAAAGGGATAACACACACCACATGCTGAGTTCTAGCAAACTAGTTATCCAAATTCCAAAGCAACTCATTCCCATTTGTAATAATAATAAAAAAAAAATTTCCCTTTTTCTTCTTCATTTTATTTTTATTTTAAAATTTTAGTCTTTTAACACTAATAGCCATTATTAACTATGAAGGGTTTAGATAGAATGCATAAGTTTTTCAACCAATGTAATTTTATAAGTGCCAAAAAAATCTCTATTGTCAATATAAACAAGGTAGGGGTCTAAAAAGTCATTTTGTCATTATTTGATGGGTTTAATTTATATACAAAGATAATATAGAAGAGTGGATTAATTCTTATACATCAAAAGTATAAAAGTTTTGCACACGATCAATCATATATTATCATATTAGTCATAATAGTTAATTTTTTCACTTACAACCTAAAAAAAGTGATGCAAATAAAATAGATGATTACTTTGGTATCTCGAGAAATGAGAGGATAATTTTAACCATCCAACATGGCTCAATAAAATTTTGGTATGCCAAGTATCTTTTCCAAATCACATTAAAATATTTAATTTATGGTGTTTACTTTAGTACTTTCATGAAATAGTTGATACCAAAATATGTCATAATATGACAAATTTGTATTGGCCTTTCATCTATATCAACGTCTAATAAGCATTTAGTTAATGTTTTCAAACATTAGGACTTATAGTTTTTTATGAATTTAATTTCTATATACTGACAGTATAAAATATTTTTATAATATTATCCAATCAAACCATCTTATTTACATGAATTTTTAAATAATAGATATGAGACTTAACTAATTTGCTAATGTTGCAATATATAATTTGATGACAGTGTCCATAGACATTGAACTCTGTTTTATGTTAAACCTAACCTCAAAATCCATTTAAAAAATATACAAAGTGAATAAAATTCTCATTTCATTCTTGAAATAAATCCCTAATTTCTTCTACCTCAATCACGCACCTCCACCACCGACCAAAGCCGCAAGTTGCCGCCACCACAGCAGGAAGGTTTTCTGGGCTAGTTAGGCTCACAACTGGGACTAACTCAATCCATACACCCTTCACATACAAATTCCATCTTTTTCCTATTTTTCTGTGTCACAACTTTAATTTCCTAAATCACTAAAGAAACTATGGAGTCTATTCTCGAGTTGTAATTCCATGTGCTTACTAAAGAAGAAAATATGGAGTCTGTTCTATGTTACAACATTCTTTTCCTACAAACTTTCACTTTTCCTATTTTTCTTATGCCTGCCATAAGGTAAGGCTGAGATTAAAGAAGTAAAAGGAGTAAAGGATGGAGAGAAGGGGGTTGAGACTCTGATCAATCCGAAATAAGGGATTTAGTTGAATGTTGAATTGGAAATTTTATTAAGTTTGTATATTTGGTAAATGGTCATTGGAAATAAACTATAAATAAAACCAATTTAAGTTCCAACAAAAAAAATACTGGGTGGACATTAATATAGATCAAAAGACAAATAAAAACTTGACATATTATGACATGTTTCGATATCATCCATTAAATAGAAGGATAGAAGCAATTACATTAATTTTATAACAAAACACTCAATTTAATTAAAATTGTAAATTCAGTCCTTCAATGAAATTAATTTATTTTATACATGCTATACCAATCTACCTTTTTTTTAATTACTTATGGGTTCTTCCTAATAATAATCCTCTTTACTTCCCCAGATTTTTCTAGAAAACAAGAACCCTAAAATTGGAATTTGGAGACCTCATCCACATCCAAGAACACTATAAGAAATTCATCCATGACATGCGGAATCAGCAAATGGACATATTTTATTAAGGAACTCGAATCTGCCACTAGAGATTGTCGCTAGCTATTGGTGTTGTTGTTGCTGTGGGTCTCTTATCCAACATTGGTTGGTTTTTGTGCTCCTTACTATGAAATCAAGACAAAGAATAACCCAAAAATTTAGAACCTTGTATTGTTACATTGCTTATCCAAGTATGTATTTGCGTGAGACAGAGAAATTATGGGAGAATACCTAAAGGAAAAGGTTGTCACCAAGACACTGCCATCGCCATGAATTTGAGATGCTTTTGATTCACAAGGCAGGTTTTGAGGTGGACGGGAATGGAGGAGGAGGGATTATTGTGGATTCTAGCACGACAGTGACACGTTTGTAGGGGCGATGTCTTGATGGATGTGTTTTTTAGAGGGACAAGGGGGTTGTTGAATCATTGATGGATACATTTTTCCAATTTGCAGTTAGTGTTCTTGATTATTGTGGGTAAGGTTCCCAAATCCAATTTCAGGGTTCTTGCTTTCTTGAAAAATTTGGGAAAAAGAGGAGTATGGTTATCTTGATGTAAGGAAGAAAAAAATTGCTTTAGTGTGGGGAATAAATTAATTTAATTGGGGGACCAAATTTTTAATTTTAGTTTGTTTGTTTCTCAGTAAATTGAACATTTTTAATATCATTTGGACAAGAGACTGTACATGAAAAAATTACGTTGGGCCATGATAGAAAGGGTAACCGTGAATACTCACAGTTGGCACATTTTGTGAAATCCATGACCCCATACATACTATTTAAATATTTTATCACTAACCCAATTATAGTGACTTGGAGAGGATCTTTTAGTCACAATAGTGTTGAGAAATTAGTCTAATAGAAATTTGTAGAAGATATTGCTCTCGTAATTCTCAGGATAGATCATTTACAATTACTCTCTTTCTCTTAATAAGTGTACTTTTTGATATTCAAACTTGCATCCTCATTTTCACCAATCATCCAATAACTTGTTAGTCTAATAAAAAAATGTGTGTGACGACATTCTAGTCAAAAACACAATAAAAGCAAAAAAGGTAAAACACACCTAAGTCCTTTGAAGTTAGGAAATGACATTTTACTCTATTAGTTTCTAAAATCTATACTCTATATCCATGACGTTAGAATATTCTAGCATAATACTCCTCTAAACAATGATAAATCATTTGAAAAGACTGAAAAAAGAGTTGTGACTATTATAGAAACATGAACATTATGAATTGAAGAAAATATATAAAGTCATAGTCTCCATAAGCTCCAAAACCATAGTTTTCGAAACCAGACCAGTGATCCACTCGGTCAAAGTACCAGGCCACTAGGTCATTGGGAACCAATGGGTCACAGTTCAACCGGTTGAACCAAATTTAATTAAATTAATATATAAAATATAATTTAAGATCACCTAATATGTAATATATATATATATATATATAATAAATGTAACATATATATCAATGATTGTGGCTGGCATGGTGGTAGACATGCTTCCATTTTCTGCCATGGTGGGGGTTCGAATCCTGCAAAAGACTTTTGCCAAAATTCCTACATGCTTCAATAATATGTAATATGTATAATAAAAGTAACATATATATCAAGGAGTGTGGCTGGCATAGTGGCAGAGACACTTCCATTTGCTTGCCATGGTGGGGGTTAGAATCCTACCAAGGGGATTTTTGTCAAAATTTCCACATGCCATGGTTGGTCTAGTTGCAATGAACTGGCCAGGCAGTTCAGTTGCCAGTTCGACAAAAACCGACTAGATGACCCCGATTTTAATCATGGTTGACCGGTTCAATTGCAGAGTTGATCCAATCACATAACTGAACTAGACCTGTGACTGGTTCACTGGTTTCTGGTCTAGTCCGATTTTTAAAACTATGTCCAAAATAATCCTTTAAAAAATGATTTTTGTAAGGACTAATAGTTTATCTAGTGTTATGATGCACAGACTAATTAATAGCATTAACAAGGGATAAGGCTTAGTAAAAGAAGAAAGTTTTCACTTATGATGTGTTTATGATGCCTTATGATCATATCCAAAAGAAATTGCATTCAAAAGTTAAGTTTCTTGAGAAACATATATCATTATAAGGATCTCTTGTTGCATCAAAAAGAAGACTCAAGTTTAGAAAGAATTTCTATTTTTTTTTCAAAAAGATATGCACCAGAAGGAAGCAATGTTCAGAACATTATCTCAAGAGTCATGCATCAGAAAGATCATTTTATCATAAGTCTTCCCTCATGCATATTAGAAGTTCTGATTGTACTTATGCTCAGAAATTTCCCGAAGAAGCAGATTTCAAATATGAGACAATTTCATAAAGGTGCAAAACTATAGTGTACAAGTATTTGTGAAGCAAATTTCTTGATTCCCTTATGTATCAAAGGAAGAAAAGTTTTTCTCTTATCTTGCCAAATGTAAGATCAATGAGAATATTTTCTCTCTTAGGTCTAACCGCTATTTCACAATGGCAATCTCGCTATATATGTGGTTGGATGGCAAGAAGAAAAGAATACAAGTGCTGAAATGCTCCTCAAAACATTCTTCATTCTTTCTTTCTATAAAAACTAAGTTTCTATCTCAAAACGTCAAAGAAAAAAAATATTCTATGCACTGTATTCAATTCATATCCTCTTTCAAGAGTTTTAGAGAAGTCACTTAACTAAAGTACTTTATAGAGAAACATAAACAATTTTGAGTATTATTCTTGTTGAGTGTACCTCAAACACAAACTATTGAATCAGTTGATTGTAACCTAACCCAGTAGTGGTATGTAAGGTAGCTTGGGGAAACTATTTAAAAGAACACTTATTAGCTTGGACAAGTGTTATTGTCAAAGAATATAGATTTGGACAATACTACTTAGTGAAAATCTCAACAATGTTATTGGGGACTAAATATAGGCTAGGTTTGGCTGAACTAGGATAAATATCTTAGTTC
The DNA here is from genome assembly GCA_031216125.1 of Dalbergia cochinchinensis. NCBI lineage: Eukaryota > Viridiplantae > Streptophyta > Magnoliopsida > Fabales > Fabaceae > Dalbergia > Dalbergia cochinchinensis. The sequence goes on along the minus strand of CM062374.1, from coordinate 30,966,088 downwards.
ATCTATCTATCCTTCATCTTTTAAGTTTTTATTCTTCATTATGCTTCATGGGTTGCATTTATGCACCCATTTTCCATCCTAACTCTGAATAATTTGCATTTGGATTGTATTTAATTGATGTTCAATTGATGAAATTAGACTTTGTTCTCGCTATGCATCATTGCGTAATTTCATGGCTATTGGCACCATTTTAAAGTAAATAATTATATTTGGAAGTTGCCTGTATTTTCAACCTTTTATTTGAGCATTGTTGAGTATCAGGGACTTTCAAGTTAGAGCATTGGAGCAAAAAGAAGTGACTCAAGCACATTGCTTACCGCCCAGGCGGTTATCAGAAGAACACAATTATAAGGAGCGTATGCAAGGCCACCTAGGCAATCAATGACTGCCTAGGCGGTCATAAGCTCATAGGCCGTGTCACTTGGGCCCAATTACGCGTCTCCGTGTGAGGCTTTTTGGAAGAAAAAAACAAAAGAAGAAAAGGGAGACTCCCATTGAGATGAGGATAAAGGATTTGTTTTTTAGCTTTCTCTCAGTAGAAATTTTTTTCCCTCTCATTCTCTCTCTAGGCTAGGGTTCTCCATTACTGTTTGCTTGAAATTTCTAATTGCAATTTTTAAATCTTTTCTTCAAACAGAGATTGTGATTCTCCCTAAATGAAGGAGTAATTCCCTTACCATGCACAAGGATAATTGAAGATCAATTTTGTTTTTGAGGTTCCTAATTTCAGTGCAGTTTATGGTTGGTTTTTCGTTCCTATTACTTTCTCTTTTAAATATCAATTGCAATTATTATTGTGATTGTGTTTTTAAGAGTTGTTGATTGTGCATTCGTTTGCGTGCATAATCTAGTTACCATTGGGGTATTGGATCGATTGATTTAATTATATCCAATTGGTAAGGGATTGAAATTAATTCCGTTAGGAATTAGGTTGCTGTAATTGGTAATTAAACTGGCATAGGTTCATAGAATCACGATCGTGAATTACTAGTTCATGTGTTAGCCAAACCCATAGTAGGAGTGTGATTGTATAACCGCTAAGTAGAATTGCATTATTGTTATGTGATAGCATGATTAATGAAAGTAACCACCGTCATAAATCTATTTGTTTGAACCAATAATAGAACAATCCTTGATCTGAAGGAATCTCTGTGCATGTAACTTTTGTATTATAATTTTTCTCAATTTAATTTGCTTTCGGACAATTCCAAAACCCTCAATCTTTTGAATCAATTAGATCACTTCCATGTGAGACGACCCAGATTACACTATGGCTACATTTTCTGTGTAATTTGGTTACGAAATTATTCTCTAATTGTTTTTAATTGATTCTTTTTCTTGTTTTTAATTAGTTCTTTCTTTTTCTTTTAATTATTTATTTTCATTTTTATTGTTTTCTATTTATTTTAATTTATTTTCTTTTTCTTATTATTTTCTATTTTGTTTTATTTAAAAAAAAAATTCTGTCTATTTAATTTTAATTTTATTTATTTTCTTTTTGTTCCCTGTTGTAATTAGTTGACGTGATAAGTTAATTTTATGACCTGTTCCCTTCCTAATTTTCCCATTCTACCAATTAATCCGAAGATTGAGAAAACTACCAAAAGGCTCAGGAAGGAAGTAAGGGAAGGAGTTGATTTATTAGGCAACTCCTCTTCTTCTAATACAATTAGGGAATTTGACACTAATTTTTCTTTTAATTTTCCTGAACATTTTGATCATGCTGCTAGTGTATCAGGTAATATGGGAGAAATTAACAGAACATGAAGGAGCTTGCTGCCCAAGACTTGAACTATCAACCGTTAGGGATCATCTACCCCGACCAGGGAGCTGATTTTGAGCTCAAATCAAGACTCCTACACCACTTGCCTAAGTTCCATGGTTTATCTGGGGAAGACCCACACAAACACCTAAAGCAATTTCGTGTGATTTGTGTGACAATGAAGTCTCAGGGGGTAACGAAGAACCAAATCAAGCTAAGAACTGTCCCGTTTTCCCTTGAAGGAGCTGCCAAGGATTGGTTCTTTTATATTCCCCATGGAATAGTTGACAGCTGGGCTGGCATGAAGCGTATCTTTCTGGAGAAATTCTTCCCAGCTTCCAGAGCAGTTGCTATCAGAAAGGATATTTATGGCATTCGACAATTGCAGGTTTAAGTGAGTCTCTCTATAAGTATTGGGATAGGTTTAAGAGATTGTGTGCTAGCTATCCCCAGCACCAGATTCATGAGCAGCTCCTTATTCAATATTTTTATGAGGGACTGCTAATTATGGAGAGGAGCCTGATTGACGCTGCATGTGGGGGTGCACTGGTTGACAAAACCCCTATTACAGCTAGAGCCTTGATAGAAAACATGGCAGAGAATTCTCGGTAGTTTGGGTTCAGAGCTAGTGTAAATACCTACAACGTAAGTGAAGTGTCTCCAGTGGATAATAGCAGAGTGGAGCGAAAACTAGATGAGATGACTGAGTTCCTAAAACAGATAGCTTTGAATCAGTTGAGGTAGGCTCCTTCACCTCAGACAGGTTGTGGTATTTGTTCTTGTAATACCCATACTACTGATGTATGTCTACAGCAGCAGCAAAGGTAGTAGAGCAATCCACATGTCTACCAACAACCATCTGCTCCACAGTTACCTATCCCTCAGTAGCCTCTAGCACTACCTACCCTCTTGCCCCATCAGATGCACCATGGCAGGAGATGATGAAGATGATGATTGAGACATATAGAAAACAGGAACAAGCCATGCAAGAAATGAGAAATGTAATTGTGAGGCTTGAGAATTCCCAATCACAGCAGGGAAGTGCATCCATCATTCCTTCACAGACAATTCCCAACCCTAAAGGGAATGTTTCCGCCATTACTTTAAGGTTTGGTACAGTCTTACTTGAGGTTGCTAGTCCTTTAGAGCAGCCTGTGGTTGAGAGTCAGGAGGATGAGACAATTGAGATAGAGGTGCAACAAGATAACCCGGCACCTAAACAGAAGCAAGCAGAAGAGCAGGTAGAAAGACCCCTTCCATTGCCCTTCCCACAGCGAGTTGCAAGACCCAAGAGGTCCAAGGAATTGGAGCTGCAAAAGGACCTCTTGGAGACCTTTAGGAAGATAGAATTCAACATCCCTCTGTTGGATGCAATTAGGCAAATCCCTAAATATGCCATATTTCTTAAGGATTTGTGCACCAATAAGAGGAGACCACAGGGTAGTAAGAATGAGAAGGTGACTATGAGGGTGAATGCTTCCTCCCTCATCAAGCTAGGCAACCTGCCAGCCAAATGTAAGGATCCAGGCATGTTCAATGTTCCCTGAACCATTGGGAAACTGCAAATCAAGCAAGCCATGGCTGATCTCGGGGCTAGTATTAATGTTATGCCAAAATTACTCTACAGATCCTTACACTTTGGGGAGCTCAAGCCGACTGGACTGACAATCCAGCTTGCTAACCTTAGCATCACAAAGCCAAAGGGTGTATTAGAAGATGTCCTAGTAAAGGTAAATGATTTAATATTCCCTGTTGATTTTTATGTGCTTGAGATGGAAAATGACATTGATGCAAACCAACATACATTAACCTTGGGTAGACCCTTTTTGAAAACTGCTAGAACCAAGATTGATGTTTATGCTGATACATTATCCATGGAGTGTGGGGACTTGAAAGCCTAATTTTGTTTGTCTGATGCCATGAAATTCCCCCTTGAGGAACACTCTGTGTTTGGCATTGATGTCATTGAATCCTTAGTGGAAGATGCATATGATACTTTGCTTGCTAAGGATGAACAACCCCTATTTCCTATGTTTTCTTCTCCCATGGGACATGATGCATTTGCTAGGTTAGAGTTTTTCAAGCTTACAGATACAAGTACCCCATCTGAGCAGCTGTCATCAATTTCAAAGGTGCCCCATGAGCAATCTATTCTAGGAAAAAAGCCTTGTAAGAAGCAGTGGATTTTGCTACATGAGCCCCAGGCAAAACTAATGGCTGGGGGGTGAAGTCTAGATGGAAGGGGCCACTCTTAGTCACCTGTACATGCCCTTGTGGTGCAATAGAGTTAGAGGACTCAAGGTCTAAGATTCGTTATAAAGTTGATGGGCACCGACTGAAACACCTCTATGGAGCCCCCAGGGATTTTGAGGCTGAGATGGAAGTCTTATGGGTTAAAGCTACACGCCTTCCATGAGGACCCTGACCGTCTAACTTAGCGACATTAAAGCAAAGTGTTGGGTGGGAGACAACCTACCGTGAGGTTTTTCTTTACTTCTCTCTTTCATTTTTCTACATTTTATTTATTTTCATGTTAGTTTTGAGTCTTGCATCATATTTATTTTCGTTTACATGTTACACCATTCCTTTGGCACCATAGAGATTACATGCATAGGCTCACACCACATGCACTTTATTGACATGCTTCACATTGACCACTTTATATTGTATACTTGGTAGATTCATTGTGTTGTTTGGATTGAGTACATGCACTTTTACCTGTCAAATTTTGAGCCTTTTGGTTGGACTATCGTGTGCCATCCTTGTTTGTTCATGTGTGTTTCCCCTCTTTGGATTTGTATTCTAGAACTTGTCTAGGGTCTTGTTTGAAAATATGTTCCCATGTGCATACTTGGAGGTAATTGAGACAATTTTCTTATTTTTAGCCACTTGCCAATATAGCCAACCTTTGCATGTTACCATTGTTTAACCCCTTTGAGCCTTATTACCCATTTTTTTGTTTTAGCACATCCTTAGTCAATAGTGAAAAACTATGAAAATTCCTAACCTTTTAAGCTTCAGAGAGTAAGTGTGATTTCTTATATGTGCTTGAGCATAAGTGTGAGGGAGAGCATGAAGACATGCTCCAATTTAAGTGTGGGGGAGAAATAATGCGTGCCCAATACTGTTTTATTGCTTCTATTTACATGCTTCCACTTATATTTGTTATTAAGCACTAAAAAGTTACTTTCTCCACAAAGTTATCTTTTTGAACTAACCTACACTTCTACAACTCTAAGTTTCTAATACTTAAAAGATCTTGTTTTGAGCTTTTTGGTTAGAAAATTTGTTTGATGATCATTCAACCTATTTTCTCATGATCTTTCCACCTTCAATTGGCATTAAAGCTCAGCCTCTAGGGTTGAGTTCCTAATGGACACAAGGAAAATGATCTAGAAGGATGACACATATTTCTCACATTGTTAAAGGACATTCCATCAACAAATCTCCATATTTCAATGGAGAAGACTGTCCATACTCGAAGGACAGAATATGACTCTTCACTTAATCTACAATCATGGACATGTGGGAGATTATCTAGAATGGAGATTATCTAGAATGGTGACTAACCCATTGTTAATCTGCAAGTAAGTGAACAAAACCACCAATTATCAACAGAATCAAACCAAGAAACTAATGGACAAACCAATAGAAGGACATTGTCCAGTTAGGCGCAAAGGCTAAATTTCTACTTATTTGCATATTAAGCAAAAGTGAGTATGATAAAATCATCTATTGTGACTTTGCTAAGAAGATATGGGACATACTAAAGACTCTCAACAAAGAAACGAACCAGGTCAAAGAAACAAATATAAGCATGTTGGTTCACCATTATGAGATGTTTAAAATTCTTGACCATGAATCCATAGATGAAATGATAGCAAGGTTTATGTTTATCATAAACTACCTAAAGGCGTTCAAAAAAATATACAAATGTCAAAATAGTTCAAAAGATTCTCAGAATCTTGTTAAAGGCTTGGCACCTAAAGATAACAGCCATTTAAAAAGCCAAAAATTTGAATATGCTGAGTTTGGATACTCTCGTTGGGTCTATCAAGGCTAATGAGATTGAGCTTAATGAAAGTCCAAAAGAAATCAAATGGAAATGTGTCACGACCCAAATTAGGAATGTAATTGGCACATGGGAAATCTCATTCTTGCATAAGTCTCATGGTCACTGAGTCATATTACATGCATAAGTAAATCTAATTTTCATTTTGAAATATAAATCAATATAAATATCCAAGTTCAGAATCAATTATATAATCTGAAATCATCATGAGTATAAATATAATCTGAGTTACTCTGACATAAATTCATGAAATCAAACCTAAAATAAATACATATATAAATGTCTAAACATGAACACCAAAATATATGCATCATCTGAGACTCTGCCTGTACAGTCACTAGACCACTCTAAATAAACATAAATTGATGCTTCACTATAAAGTGAAACTCACTCAAAGTAAAGTAATACTACTGTTGAAGAGGAGACAGAAAAGGATCTGGAGCAGTAATTGTATCTATAAGGGAGATGAAAAAAAAGGTGGATTTTATCTAAAACTCAGTGAACTGGCTCTCACCTATAACCCCCACATAGGACAATCAAGAGAAATAAATAGATGATAATAATAAATACAACAACTATAAAACAATTTTCATATTTATTTACATTTACATAGTAATTTAAATATCAATTAATCATGAAAGAGCAAGTAAACAGTATACTATTAGAGAAAAAGTAAGCTTTGATAATACACACACACACATACACACGCTCTGAACTTTAAAGGACACCTAACTAGGTTTTGTTCTCTGACGAATAACTTGATATTAAGGCTATTAATCTCGCAATTGTTAACTTATTGTTTGTTTCTCTATAGTTACCATATAAACTAAAAAGCATGTAAGAAAAAATAATCTTCTCTAATTTCATAGCTGGGCTCTAATCCTTATCTTGTAAATAGAATTTGCATGAATATATATATACTTCCAAATAGTATTAGGGTAAACATAGCACTTCTAAATACTCATATTCAGAATCAAAATTTATTCATAAAATAATTTGAGCAACAAGCATGATCCCATGAGTTTCTAACACATGTTTCATGATAAATTGGAAAGCATAAAATTCTTAAAATTTGCATCATTTCCTAATAATTCATACTAGTGGTGAAATAATTTCTAAAATCATGTTCCAATGTCATAAGACTAAGAAATTAGTTCTAATGACCGAAATAAAAGCCACAGGACTAAACTCATTCACCTTGAGGGATAGAACTTATGGTGTCAACACCAATGGAGCTTTAGGGAGCAAGAATAGTACCAACGTTTGCCATGGAAGCAATAGAAATCCATGAATAAGCATTAACTATTCTAGAATGACTTTATGAACACTAGGAGTATAACAACACCTGACAACAATCAGGAAGAACAACACCCAAACATATGAAAAGGAAGAAATAAAAGAAACCTAACATAAACCACTAACAAAGTGCTAGAAACCTAAGACTTCCCTTATCCATAAGCCGTCGAGTGCTAATAGGTGAGATCAAACTAACCAAAATTGAATAACTCATGCTCTAAAACTCTTGCAACTCGCTTCCAAGAACATCAAACCTCACTATCTTGTTGTGATAGTCCACTATCGCATGGCATGAAACTAATCAGTCCATGTCCAAGATAATATAATAATTGGACATGTCCAGCACTATTAGATCTACTAGTGCCTTCATGTCTCCAATATTGACCTTGCATGATTTATATACCAACTAGACAAGATGGAGCTCTCTTGAGGGTATCCCTACTAAGAAAGACTCCTCAAGACTGGAAAGGGGTCTCTCAAACCATGTGGCAAAGAACGAGGACACATAGGAGTGTGTGTGTCATGACCCAACTTGGGAATGTGACTAGCACGTGAAGAATCTTATCCCCATGTAAGCCTTTTGGTGACGTGTCTCTCTAAATGCAAAAAATAGTGTAATTTCATATATACAAAATATGGTTTCCTTGGAAATCACTATCACTTTCTTAATCAAAACATAATAGTCGTACTCATAACTACTGAGAAACTTAACTTACTCAAATTCTAAAAACATTTTTAAACTTGAATCTTAGATATATCTCTAGTTCATTACATAAATATCTTCACCATAGTTTACATTCCAAATACATTCTTAAACTCTGAAAAACATCTGAGCCAAAATAGTTGATCATGAAATCATAAGTTTGTTCATTATATGATATAAATCTGAAAACCCACTTAACCATTGAAAACTGAATCGCAAACTACTTAGCTGATCGTTTACATGATCTAAACCAAAATCAATAATTAAGGTCCACACTTCAATTCTAGTAACATATGCAGAAATACATAAACTTTGAAAATATCTATAATGTCTTAAAATACATGCATGGCTCGAATCCTGCCAGTAAGCTTAATAGAGCACTCTAACTACACAAGCCTACTCTAAGTCTTACAATAATGTAAAGCTCACCAAAGGATAGCTATAACTATTGGACTGGAGATTGGACAATGCCTGCACCTACAATTGTAAGGAGGAAGAAAGAGCGGTAAGTCAATGGACTCAGTGATCGAGTTCTCACCCGCTACCCACATGGGACACCAGCAACCATATATACACTAGCAAAACAATTCCAATATTTACATAACATAGCTACTCTAGAGAAAACACTTTCCATACATCTACACAATAATGTTTAAATCAAATATTCTCTAAAAAACATTAATAACAGTTCTCTAATAGAGAAATATGGATATCTGTTTACTAATTGTATGATAGCATATCCTTCAATTGTGCATGTTAACCATGATATAACCAATTCTCTATGGGTGCCAGACACAAGCTCCACCCTCAAGGCTTTGTTCCTTCCCCCTAGACACGGACACAAAGAAGAACACGTATTTTTTGCTCTATGAGATTGCCCCTAAGGACAACTTGGTACTAAGGTTAACGATCTTTTTTCCTAGCCGTTAACTTACTGTTTGTTTCTATATAGTTACCATCTAAACTAGTTTATAACCCAAAAATTCTTTGAAATCTCTTAAAGTTCTGGAAACTCCAAAACTTTGGATTCGTACAACTCTAACAATCTAGCTTTAACATAACTATGACTATGAAATCATGCCCAAGGGATCACCACTTGTAGGCATTCTGATTTCAAGAGCCCACAGAATATGTATCTGACAGTTGCTACGATTCTACTAAACTCCATATTTTCAAGTACCATGAAAACATGAATTTGAAGACTCTTATTTCTCTAGCTAACCTCTTTTCATAAACCTGGTATCTTTAGGTTCATTATCACGACCCGACTTGGGCACATGACCGGCACGTGAGGAATCCTCATTCCCACGTAAGCCTCGTGATCTCTGAGTCCCTCTATATGGATAATTTAATTTAAAATCCTTTTCCAAAACATAAATTCATCTCTGACATATATATCTAACTCTTTGAAAAACAAATCATCATAAATACTTTCATAATCAAGCTCTAGTAAATATCTCTGATACAAAACACACGAGTTGCTCTTAATACAAAATATTCATGATAAAAACATATCAGTCTATCTCTATGGTCCGGGACCCTGTCCGTCATGCACACTGGAGCACTCTATCTCTAAACAGAATACCCAAAAGTACTTCACTCACAAAGTGAAGCTCACCAACTGGAAAATCTCTATTGCGAGTCTACTGCACCTGTAATGGAGGAAGGGAGAGGGGTGAGTTTCATCTAAAACTCAGTGAGTAAGTCTTCACCCATAACCCTCTCATGGGACAGTTAAGGGAAATAAATAATAATGTATATATATTCATCAAACTAGTTAATGCAATAACTCTCAAGTTCATATTCTTAGGAATAACAAATAGTTCTGAAATCATTACTCTGTAGAAATCATAAACCATAGTATGCTAATAAAGAAACAGGAATCTCTGGTTATGCCCAATTCATGTGACATAACAAAGTCTCTAATCTCTGGGACACCTAAATAAGTCCCGTTCATTATTTCTCTGGCCCTAAGGCGACTTGGTATACCAAGGTTAACGGAATAACTGCCGTTAACTCACAGTTTGTTTCTTTATAGCTACTGTCCAGTTCAATCAGAAATCTAAATCTTTTCTCTATATCTCATAAGTCTTCTACCCTAGAGTTCACAAGCTCTAGCATATAAATCAATAGTTTTGAAATTCATAAAATTATTTAAATACAAAAACTTTTGAAACTCGAAAAGTTCTGGTCTCATATAACTCTAACAATCTGACTTTAGCATAACTGTGACCGTGAAATCATGCCCAAGGGATCACCCATTTGTAGGCATTCTGATTTCAAGCCTACAGAATATGTATTTGGCAGTTGTTACAAATCATATTGAATTCCATACTTCTGAGAATCATAAAAACACTTATTTTCTCTAAAACTCTATCATATACATATTCTCTACTATGAAAATCATCATAATGTTCCATAAATCTTTAAATATATACTCTAGCTCTTTGATAAAAATCACTTTAACAATAATGGTCCCATGAGTTTTCAGAAAAACATATATATCTCATGCTATAATTTACTGAAATTAACTCTAATGATCAACATAAGGATCATAGGATCTGAACCCACTCACCGTTTAAAGCCGGGAGTATGTGGGCACCATCAACTTGACCTGAAGAGCTTGGAATGGCACCAACAACTGTCATGGAGCAACCATAACTCTAGATTAACATCTAAAAATCTCTAGAGAGCTCTATTCTAATTCTACTAAAATTGGGGAAATACCCCCACTTGACAAAAATGAGAAAAATAATCGGTCCAAATCCAAGATCATGGAGAAATAAAGACATAATCTAATAACATGAACTTACCTTGAAGCTTGGAATGATGGATTGGAGAGAATTTAAGAGAAAGGGAGAAAAATGGAGGGAAAAGGGAGAGAATCGCGTTTCTGCTTCTCTTCTGCCCGATTTGGGGGTTTTAAAACTTACTGACACCGCTATAGCGGTCTAAGAGTGTCTGACGGTCACTTATGACTGCTATAGCAGTCTTAGACCGCTATAGCGGTACCTCAATCCGCTGCACTACTTGAACAAGTGTTGGTGACCGCTATAGCGGTGACAACAACTCCCAACAACTACCAACTTCTGTGTTTTTTAGTCATTCCAGTATCTGGGTTGTTCCAACACTCACTTATTTATATTTACTAATGTCCTCACTTATTTTACTCTCCATTAACTTTAAAACATAAATGTAAATAAGGAAATACCCCCCATTTGGATTCAAATAAAATATCACAAAAATCAAAACTCCATCAAATCAGAATCCAAATTTTGAGTTTTAGTTCAAATCCGGGAATTTTCGAGATTTTCTAAACTTGTGGGTTAACAATGAAACATTTGCAAGTATCATAACATTCATTAAAAATCACCCTTCAACTTGTTTTCCCTCAAGGAACAATTACCAGGATTTTTTATCCCAAGAATATGGTTCTATCATATAGCCCTCCAAGGAGGTGTAGGATTCAGACTTACTAAAATTTTGGACCCGACGGTGGTTCCCAGGGAATCCTTGAAGCTATACAGAACCTTACTGCTGACCCGTGTACCTCGAGTATCACATTCATACTTCAAAATCATGAAAACTCTAAAATCATAATATCACTTTTGTTCACAAAACTAAATCACACTTTGTTCAATATTATTCCATATATCTCAAGTAAGATAAACAAAGGATATAACCTGAAATCTGAATTCTTGAACTCACAGTGATATCATAAATCTATAATATATATTTGACAATCCTCATAACTCTATTTAAATCATACATTTTCTCAATGATTATTTTAGTAGCACATAAAACATTTCCATAACATGTATTAGTCCAAATCATGGTCCCATAGTTTTCCAAAATACATAATTGATGCTCTTTGAAAATCATAATCTTCTAACTCGATAAAACCAATAATAATTTGTAATCTCCTTAAAATCATCTCTAAAATCATGCAATAATGCTACATTGTGAGGAAAATAATTAACTCTAATGACCAAAATAAGGGTCACATGATTAAACCCATTCACTTGGAGAGGGAGAATAAGAGATGACAATACCAAGAGCTCCCTGGAGCCGGGATGACACCAACAACTGCCATAGAACAACCATAAACTCTAGATTAATCTCTAAAATCCTCTAGATAACTCTAATATAACTCTAACAATGCTAGAGGAGCACTCCCACTTGACAACAATGGGAGAAAATGATAACCCAAACCATAGAACATGAAGGGAAGGGAAAAAGGAAGCACAAACCAACAACCAAACTCACCTTGAAGCTTAGAGGAGGTTGATTTGATGAAGGATGAGAGTGGAGGGGAAGAAGGCTGGGGTTTCTGCTTTTGGGAGGATGTAATACCAGAGGTATACGTGGCAGCGGATAAGTTCCGTACTGGCCTAGGGTCCCCTGGGACCCACTCATGTGGCCGAGAAGGCCCAAGATGCATGAATGACCCTTGAACTGGGTTTTATGGTGAACTGTCACCGCTATAGCGGTCACAGTTGGTGGCAGCAGTGTGTTTTGTCCTCTGGGGACCGCTATAGTAGTCGTAAGTGGGGGGCAAACCGCTATAACGATCATGCACCATTATAGCGGTGTGAACAATGCATGAACAGTGCAAAACGCGTCGTTTCACGTAAGTGAGACCCCCAACCCCTTTATAAACCCTCCTCTTCGGATTTCTTCCCCAAAATCCGAATTCTCTTCACTTCCAAATGCTCCTTTCACTTCTTTTCTCAATCCCATTCAAGTCTAGCTCCCCCAAATCATCAAGGTATGTTTATGTTGATAGATTTTGTCTCTGTTCTTCCTATTCTTTTATGTTCTTGGCTTGGGTTATTGTTTCTCTCCATTTTTGTCATGTGGGGATGCTCCCCTAATGTTGTTAAAGCTAGATTAGAGTTGTTTAAAGATTAGTGGAGACTAATCTTGAGTCTATATTGCTCTATGGCAGTTGTTGATGTTATTCCATGCTTCGAAGGTCAAGTTGGTGGTGCCCACATACTCCTGGCTCCAAACAGTGAGTGGGTTCAAACTCATGGCTTTATTTTAGCCATTATGACTATGTTTGATGCATGATCTTTGTGAAATATGAGATTTGAGATAAGCAAAAGTAGAGAATATGATTTTATATGATTATATCAAGCTAGAAAAATTATGATTTATGATAATAGCATGAAAGAATGAGTTTTTCAAAACCATAGGACCATGATTGCTATGTTGTATGCTTTAGAAAAAAAATGTTTTATATGATTAAGAATGGATTTATTAAGAAAATACATGTAGCAACTTTGCTATTTATCAAATATGTTTATGAGTTTACGACACCATTATGTTTTCAAGATTTAGATTTCAAGCTATATTTTAAATATTCAGTCAAGATAGTTATATATATGTTAGATAAATGTGAACAAGAGTATGACTCAACTTTACGGATATATATGTTAAATGATTTTCGAGTTTTATGATTACGAACCCTAGTATTTTGAGCTATGATTTTAGATTACCAAGTATATGAAAAGATATTATAGTTAAAGACTTGAATTTGGAATTTTTAGTTTTATGGTACCAAGAGGTACGGAATTCAATATGATTCTTAGCAACTATCAAATACATATTTTGTGGGCTGGAGATCGGTTTGCCTACAAATGGCTGATCCCTTGGGCACGATTCCTATAGCCACAACTATGCTAAAGTCAGGTTGTAGAGTTATGTGAATCCAGAACTCCCAGTGTACCAAGAAATTAAGGGCTCTATTCGCCAGGGACTGAGTACCCATTTTTTAGTTATGGTTTTGTCAAACTAGTTTAGACAGTAGCTATAGAGAAACAAATAGTGAATTAACGACTAGGAGAAATGATCGTTAACCTTGGTATTAAGTTGTCCTTAAGGACAATCTCATAGAACAAAAAACATATGTTCTTTCCTGTGCCTGTGTCTGGGGGAAAGGAATAAAGTCTTGAGGGTGGAACCCGTGTCTGGCACCCATAGGAGATTGGTTATGTCATGGTTAACATGCATAACTGGACAGATATCCATGTTTCTCTATTAGAATACTGTTAATTATATTTTCAGGAATTATTGATGTTCTTCTGAGAATATTTGATTTAAAAGATATTATATATATGAGAAATGATTTTCTTGTTGGAGTAAGAACTTAGAGATGTTTTCTTATAAATATATGAATACAGAGATATATTTTCAATGAGATTATGCATATGAATATCAAATGATTTATGATTGTTGCATGCATGATATTATATGTATATTCCTTGGTTGTCCCATGTGGGTGATGGGTGAGAGCTCACTCACTTAGTCCGTTGACTCACCCCTTTCCCTTCTTCTCATAGTTGCAGGTACAAGTTCAGTTTCAAGTCAGTTTAGTTAATTTAGCTTTTTCCCAATGGTAAGCCTTATTTTGGAGTAAGACTTAGTATAGGTTTATGTTAGTATTAATAGGCTCCAGTAAATATGCAGGCAGGATCCAAGCCATGCATTGTTTTTATATGTTGTATTAGATTTCAATATTCGAAATAATTGTGTATATGTTTTCAGAACCTAAGTATGAATTTCAAGTTACGAAATTTGATTAGATTATGTAATAGATAAGCCATGTAGTTATGATTCAGTTTTCAAGGGTTAAACATGTTTTTAGATCAAGATTCATATTATGTGATGAGATAATTATGACGTCGTGATCTATAGAACGGATTAAAAGGGATTTTCAGATCTTGAATATCAATTACTTCTAGTTTTATGAATTTAAATAATATGTTTTAAATAAAGAAACGGATATTGATTTAGAAGAAAAATCATGTTTTAAGGATAATATTACGCTATTGTATGCATATAAAGAGATATGTCACCTAGGAGGCTTACGTGGGGATGGGATTCCTCACGTGCCGGTCATGTTCCCAAGTCGGGTCATGACAGAGGAGAAAAACCCGAGTTGGGGTATATATAAGGCTCATTAAATGAAACTCTGGCATTTTGCATTGTGCTATCATCGAGCCCAGTTGCTGCAGCAAGCCTACTCTGCAAAATTCTACAGTAGCAGCTCCAATTTTCACCTCTTGGCCCTTTATGCATCTAGGGCCTTCCTGGGAACACCGATGGGTCCCAGTAGACCCTAGGGTGGTATCTGACTTGTCTAAGGACATGTGTGCCTAGGGTATCACATTCTCCCCCTTTAAAAGATTTAGTCCCCAAATCTGAACTTGTTTAGCTGGAAGATTAAAGAGACAGAAAACATAACCTGCTGAGGTTTCAAGGATAGGCCTGAACGCTAGAGACACTCTGACATAAGACTGTACTGGCTGATACTCGAGGAGATAGTGCCATCCTGAAGGCCACTGCTCCATTGCTCAAGCTGAGAATGCCAGTCATCACATCTGGGCGGCTCCGTCATTGAGGACAGCCCTTTCCCATGCGATGACAATGGCTCCTATCATAACACCTAATTGGGTAGCTCCGTCTCCAAGGGTAGCCCTTTCCACAGTGTAAGTCCTAGATGAGCATCTATGCTCCGCCGCTTCATTTACACCCTAACCTTTGTTGTGTAGGGCTCTACCACTGGATCCTCTACCTCCGGGGCCTCTGCCCCTAGTACCTCTGCCTGCTAGAGTAACCATACTACCCTGGGTCACTAATTAGATGGACTAAACTAAAACAACAGGGTTCACCAACCCCTAACTGGAAGCTCCCTGAAGGAATGGGCACTCCTTGTGCCTATGGCGCTGGCCGCAACATAGCATGCAAAAGTACCCATCATGCATTAGCCCAGATGTCTCTACCTGCAAGTCTAGCATATAGGGTAGATCTGCATTGATTCCGACGACTATACTAACAGCCTCCTTTGCTCTGACCCTAAGAGTATGTCGAGCGGGGTAGGCTTTGAGAAGGTAGCCTTACCTAACTAAGCTCGCTGTTAGCCCTGCTGGCCATGTCCTTTACTCCCATTCTTCGAGGAAAAAAAAACAATATATCTTGGCCCTCTTACCTACTTCAAATGCTGGTTCGCTCTTAGTTAAGCTATTCTCAAGGCCAATTGTTGTATCCATTATCTATGCATAGTCCATGGCTCTTATGTTAGGCTACAAGCTAATGAACATGTCCTTAGACAGTCCATGAGAACCTTCTCTATCTTTCATTGTAGCATTCCTGAAGTTGCCTGTGCTAAATATGTAAACCTTTCATTATACTCCATTACTGATGTGCCTAGAGTCAACATGAGTCTCAAGAGCTCCTCCACTATCTAAGCCCGTCCACTTTCTAAAAGAAACCTCCTTATGAATGAAGCTCTTAACTCCCATAAGAGGATGGGTCTGAATCACTACACTTATGAAAAGAACTCTTCATACTATAACCCTACCTGACCTCTCAGTTGAAAATTGGCCAACTATAATACCTAGGGTACATGTGTCCCTAGACAAGCCCAATATGGCCTTAGAGTACCCTGGGAACCACCCGTGGTGCCGGGAAGGCCTCAGATGCATGAAAGACCAAAAGATGCACAGATTGGAGTTGTTGACACATGGTCACGACTATGCAATTTAGGTATTTAGACACTCTGCCAACCGTTATAGTGGCCATGAGTTGTATATGGCCTTCTGACCGCTATAGACCATTATAGCGGTGCCCCCAGTGTTGAAATGACGTAATTTTATTTAATTGACCCCTACTCCTATAAATACCTTTCTACTCAGATTTCACCCCCATAATCTTAACCCTAATCTCACTTCCCCCAAGCTTTAAGGTAAGAGATATTTTATGGTGTATGCTTCTTTTCTCTCCTCCCTTCTATGATCTAGAGTTTGAGTGTTATAGTTTCTCATTGTTGTCAAGTAGGGGTGCTCCCCCAATGTTGTTATAGTTATTTTAGAGTAATCTAGATGTTATTAGAGATTGATCATAAGTCTATATTGCTTTATGACAGTTGTTAGTGTCATTCCAAGCTTTTAAGGTCAAGTTGGAAGTACCCACATACTTTCAACTCCAAACAGTGAGTGAGTTTAAACTCATAGCCTTATTTTCCTCATTAGAATTATGATTGTAACATTATGGTTACCAAACATGAATTTAGAAACGAAAATACAATAAAGATATGATTTGCAAATGATGCCAAGTTAGCAAAAATTGTGATTTATGATGATATCATGAAAGAAATGTGTTTTAGAAAACCATGGGACTATGATCTGGATTGTTGTTTGCCATGAAAAATGTTTTATATGCTTTTGAAGAGATTCGTTGGAAAATATATGATGAAGCTAGTTCACTAAATTTGTGGAACATGTGTTAATAGATTGTTGATATTTCTATGTTTTCAAGACTTGAGATTTCAAAATATGCTTTTATAGTACCAAGTTAAGTTATTTTCAAAAAGGTTGGATAGAGTATGATTTGGTTTTTGAGCACGTACGTTATTATGATTTCAGAGAAGTATGGAATTTTAGTATGATTCATAGCAACTGTCAAATACATACTCCTTGAGCTTGAAATCGAAATGCCTACAATCTGGTGATCCCTTAGGCATGATTTCACAACTGTGGTTATATTAAAGTCATATTTTTAGAGTCATATGAATCTATAGCTCTCAAAGTTCTAAGATTTTTAAGATTTTTCAGATTTAAATGGATTTTTATTCAAACTAGTTTAGATGGTAGAGATAAAGAAATAGACAATTAGTTAACGACTATGAGATCCTTAACTTTGGTACCAAGTTATCCACTAAAGTACAATATCACCCCTAGAGCATAGAGAACAAGACCTAGGTAGGTGCCCACTGCTTGTCCACCAGGGACACAATCTGCCAAGCACTATAGAGAACAGAGAAATTTAGATATAGCTATTATTACTATGTCTGATCACCATGGCTCTCAACATCAAGTATAGATATATTAAATTTCATGGGAGGTTAATATAATTTCCTCTTTTCTCTAATAATAATAAATGATATATGACTGATCATTTGATAAATTAATTCAAAAACTTAACTCAAACTCGGCTAATAAACTTAATTCATTGAGTTATATATTAATGAATTACATTAAACATAATTCACAAGGTTATTTGACTAACTTTGATCAGAAATCTAACAGCCTTTTTAATTCGACGATTGTTATAATTTTGAAAGATGAGGCCCTTTGGTTCTATTATTTGTCCCATCCTTGCAACTTCACTTTCTTGTTGAGGAACATTGCTCCAATGCTATTGTCGAACGTCTTGCTATGGTACAGAGAGCAATAAGGGGATTGAAGATATGAGCTTGAACTTACCGGTTTGAAATTAGGGCTTTCACATTGAAAAAAAATTTTGTAAAAAATAAAAAATAAAAATTAGGGAAGTTTTAAAAAAGCGAAATTTTGTTAAAAAAAAATTTCAGTATATGAGAGTTACATGATTATTAATAGTATTTTTTTAATGGAGGAGTTGCAAGTAGGTTGATTTGTACCTTTTTAAAATCTTGGGAGTAAAGTGAATATGGGGTATAGTTTAAGGGGGCTAAAATGTTTTTTCCCCTAATTTTAAAGACACTATTATTCATGTAGTGAACTCGTATATGTAGGTTATTTTATAACTAAATAAATGATATATTTAAAAGTATAATTTTGATATAATAAGGTAGCATTTGGAAAATATTTTGGGATAAAAAAAAAAAGAAAACATTGAGGATAGGAACATATTTGGAGAATGGGATAGAGACAAAAATTTCAAAATTATTTCTGTATAATTTTTTAGCAAATTTTGCTTTTTCAAAAAGGATGGACACAAAAGACATGTCTTTTGGACACAAATCTAAAATATTTTTTTCCCCCGAAAGCATCATTTTAAACATTTTATATTCTACTTTTGTCCTTTTCATTTTTTCGATTTTAATCAAATTATAACCAATTTTTTTCATCAATTACTGTGTTCTGTATATCACTACCAATCACAGATCCTTCTCTATCTCTGATATCATCCCTATCTCTAGTGCTTCATTGTCTTCATTCTTTCTATCATCATCCAATTAAATTTTTCGTTAATATAACTTTTCAAATAATGAGTAATGAAAGAATTGGCTATTATTAATTGATGTAGTAATATATGATTAACTGGTAATGTAAATTTTTTTTGCATTATCATTATGAGGTTAATTAGTATGTACTGACAATGTAAAATATCTTTACACTATTAACCAATGGAAAGTTGCCACATAAGTTATTTTATAACCAATTCAAATTTAAATTTTAAAAGATTACTCACGATGAATTATTTTTCATTTGTTTATTAATTGAAAGTGTAAAGTGGATGGCAATCAAACTCTATCATGATACCCAAATTAATTAATTCCAGTTTTTAAGCAGTGTATTGGATTGGATTGGATGAGGCCCGCAATCTTTGCCCTACCGTATTCTCTCTGATTTTTATTTTTATTTTTTAATTTTTCCTTCGGTATTGACTCAAGGATCTGAGTTCGACTTCCTCTTACGGTAAGAGTCTTACCATTCCTTCTTTTACCGCATCTCGCTCTTCGTCATCCTACTCAGTGGAAGGGTTGAGGCACACAAATAATATGCGCTCTCGTTGTTCGAAACAAGAAGAGACTCACAAGTCCCACCTCGTCTAAAAGCATATCAAAAGCGTTTTATATATTACATAGCTAGGCTCCTCAAAGCGTCCCTTCGGGGACATCCGATAAAATTGGAACGATACAGAGAAGATTAGCATGGCCCCTGCGCAAGGATGACACGCACAAATCGAGAAATGGTCTAAATTTTTTTTATTTTTCAATTCTTCTCCATTCTCCCCGCTACTCTCTCATTCTCACACTCAGAACGCATATTTTGCTTTCTGTTATAGGAAAAATTGAAGACCGCGCCAAGAAAAACATGCAGAAACAATTTTGGAGTATTACATTGTAGATTGTTGTTTAGGTGCTGACAGAAAACATGCCGAAGCAATCTAGAATATTACGTTGTGGATTGATTGTTTGTTTGTTAGGTGCTCACACACTTTAATTTCTGCACAAGTGATGCCTTGGGAGATCAGCGTAACATCCAAAACTAGAGAGGTTTCTGTTTCTCTAGGTCTTATTGTCCTTTACTCTTTAGAGAACACAACAAAATTAGTCCTCCGATGTATGTACAGAATATCAAATTAGTCCTCTAAAAATTTTAGGCATCGATTATAATATTGTTTGGTCGGGTCCAAATTAGAGGGAAACTAGACTAATGTGGCCTTGGAGATCAATTCACTGCCGGCATTATTTCCTTCGTGTTAAGGACTCTATATTTTGTAATATGTCCAAAGATATACAGAATATCGAATTAGTCCTCTAAAAATTTTAGATATCAATTATAATATTATTTGGTCAGGTCCCAAATTAGACGGGAACGAGATTAATGTGGCCTTGGTTATATCCCAAATTAGACGAGAAACTAGATTACTTGTTGGCAGCTTTATTTCTTTCATGTTAAGGACTATGTTTTGCAATATTTTATATACAGCTTGTTGTTTGCCTATAAATGGCATAGCATTGTACCCTGTATCATTAAGTGAAGTCCAAGAATGAATAAGTGTTAGATGGAGAAAATTCACTTCCTCTCTATTGTGTGTCATGCTCTATGAGTGTATGAGAGATAAGTAAAGAGTTGGTAGTACTCCTCTTCTTTGTTTTGTTATGTTTATGAGTTAGTGTGGTGAGAAAGATCCTAGATTCCTAGGCAAGATTGTGCGGGTTTGGGATATGAAATTGGTATCACAGTTTTCCAACACCCTGAAGTATAAAATGGACACTAGTTTAGTTCTCTAATGTAACTTTAGACATCAACCTGGCATTTAAATTGAATTTTATTTTAATATTATGAAGGATTAAATTGATGCAAAAGACTTTAGAGGACCAATTTGACGTCCCATATTCGTTTTGAGGACCAATTTATCATTTAATTCTTTCTTTCATCTGCATTACTAAGTCAAGTGGAACACAACATACAAGTGCTGTAATGCTGGAATCACTGTTTTGTCCTTTCTGATCTCTTTTCATTGGGAAATCTTAATACAAAGGCATGCAAGAATTGCTCCCTTTTACTAGTTCTAATCTTCTTTTTCTTCCAATGGGCTACTTCACTACTACCAACATGATCCTCTGAAACAATTACTCATCAAAATATTGGTAAAAGTCAGTAAGCTGGAGTGTTGAACTAAACCCAAACTTTCTTTCTTTTCATTCCTTTCTGAGTAACATTATACAACAATGTCAAAATTCACTGTGGCCTTCCTTTCCTTGAAAGGAAGCCATACATAAATTAAAAAATTGGAACCCTCCCAAAAACAAATGAAAAAAATGGGATACATAAAATAAAATAATTACAATTCCTCACCTCATCACTCAATTTACTCTCCTGACCACACCAAAACTCAAATTAAATCAATGCAAATTAGAAACTGTAACTATGTATCAGCCCCAAACTTTGACTAGATCACTGAGAATCGCTTTCAATGTGTTGCAACAGGAATTGGAAATCAGACCTTTCCCTGAGGATTGGTGGTGGATCCACATCCATATCTGATAGGCGGATGTCACTCATTGACCGGAACATCTCCTCCATCAAGAATGGTATGCTGAATTTCGTACAAGGAAACGGTGCAATGGTTTGTCAACAAATGTTTTTTCTATAGGCTGGTAAGTGATTTTTTATATCTGGAGTGTGAAAAATGGAAATATACAAATGGATCTAGGAGCATATTAATAATTGATTACCTGGAGTCCACCTCAAGAAGGAATGAGTTATTGGGTATGCTTGTTGAGTCTTCTGTCATTAGTACTCTCATTCTGCTTATGACCTGTAAGGAGTAATAGTCAATAGAGGGATGAAAAAGGAAAAGAAAAAAAAGAAAGAAATACTTTGAAGATGTTTACCTATAATTTTGTATAGGTTTATCTGATGCAGAATGATGTCATGATAGTTATGTCAGTTGTATTAATTCATGATGTAAGTTGAATGTGGGAATCAGGGGTTCTCACTGTGAATTTAGGTTCAGTTGTTTTTGTGTTACTATTTGGTATTTCCAAATATAAGTTCTTCAGTTTTTAGTTTTGGTTAGTTTTCCTAGTGCAATTAGGATCCTATCCTATGTGCTACCTCAAGGTTTATAACTTGTCTATGGTTTTCTATCTTATTACTGGTATTGATTATCTATAACTTCTTTCAAACTATTTCTCCTTGGTTGTCTTCTATGATGCCTTCTGAAGCAAACGGAATGTTTCCAAGTGTTTGCCGTGCTTAAAATGAATTTGAAAGCTTGGAAAAGGATTTCACAATTAAGCAGTAGAGCTAAATATGCTAAGAGATCCAAGGACTTACTTCAGGAGATAGTCCTTGTGCTCCATACTTGTCATCCCAGAACATAGTTCCAATACGATATATTTGTGGGATACTTAACACCTGTTATAGTGGGAAAATGGAAACAAGAAATGATAGGTTATATTGATAAGAAATTAAGAATTAGAATCAATCTTTATTTCCCTGGAAGTTTAGACATGTGTTCTTGATAAAATTTAAAGTAAAAGATCATTCTTATTGGAAAGCCATAAGTTATAGTGAAGCTAATTCTTATCCAAATAGGTTCATGGAAGAAACTATGTCAGAACTCATTAAGCATTGTGGTGTTTTAGATAGATGAGTTAGTCAAGGTACCGGGCAGAGTTCATATTTGATCTCTTCCAAATATTTTTGAGCCTTTTGATGCAAAACCTGCATAAATGAAGCATTTTTGAAAATTAAATATCAAGGAAATGGAAAACAAAAAGTGCAGTCTGTTTAATCTTAATCTGAGGATGTATACCAGAAAGCCCACAGCTTGGTGAATGTGTTTGAGTTCATCCCAAGATGACCCAGCAAACTGCAGTGTCAAAAAATGTAGAAAATAAGTCTCTTGCACTTTTCCATTTTTAGTCTACGCATAAATTATGGCAAATCGCTGAATTGTTAAGAATAAATAATATCTTGTTATATCTTAGATTGATTTAGGTTGATATTAGATTAATTTTATCATTATATTTAGATTTTGTTTTCGACTTATAAATAGGATTAGTCATTGTATATCAGATAGATCACAATATATCAAATATACTTTCATATTAGTGAGAATCTCTATTCTTCATCGTTTTTTTCTTCTTTGCCTAAAACCCACAATTTCAACATAAACTTTACCTCATCTGTTGCTTTAGCACACCATAGTTCCAACTCATGCAAACCTGCCTTCAAATATTCTCCATTGCTAAAGGAGCAGCACTCACGACGAAGCAACAAACTGCCAGACCATAGTGTTCATAACTTTAGGAGAACATTTATTAAGTTGAATCAGTGTTTACTACTCTAAGATGTTTCGTGCAAATTGCAATTGAATGGAAATTCTTCTCACCTATTGAAGAGTTGGACATTCATGTATGAGAAAACTTGACTAAAAATCTTTCTTGTTATGATGGAAGGGACCTGATATCACAAGATGTAGAATATTGGGAAATCTCTTCTATGATAAGTACAACCCAGCAAAGAAATATTGAGTATCTTATACTTACATAGTTATCAGACAGTATACACAAGATTTGATCTAACTTGTTGACAATGCTTTTCCAGTGCATATGCAACGCCTGTTGTTTTGCAAGTATATTTGAATGGATATTCCTGGATGACCCTCTTGTTGATCTGGTCCTAATGGCTCTTGGTGCCTGTCAATGTTGATAAAATATTTTTCAAATCAACCAGTATCCAATTTTCTGTGGTGATTGGAAGTTTTTCTTAAAATGATGCTTTACCTGAATACACAAATTTAAGAATGGACTGATCTCTTTCTTTAAACTATCTCGGATCATTCCATATATCTTCTCAACATAGGCAGTTAAATGTTGCTTAAACAGAATTGCTGGGTATTTGGCTTCCACTTTAGATTGCTCGTTGGGCTTTTCTATCATTCCGCTGTAACCACTTGAAATCCCCATGCCGAATGAAGATGAACGTAAACCCTGATTTTGTATATCAAGCACCATTATACTTTTAACATTGGTTTAGCACACCAAAAAAATTTACAGTTTTGAAAGCTTACTTGTGCCATTTTTCCAAATAGAGTGGCAGGGGAGTTTCGATTGCGTGACACTGCCTTAGTTGTGTTGCTGACCTTAAGTGTGCATTGTAGATAAAACAGAAGGGTTGAAGTTGTTGAAAGCCAATATGCTAGATCATTGATTCCTTCTTGACTCTGCCAGGACATAAAGTGATGATAAGTTGATTTCAAACATCAATATTAGTTGATTACACACAGGTTGAAAAGATGGTTTTAATACTAGAATTCCTTAATCTTTGTTTGTGTATTAAAGTCTTTGGAGGATACTACCTCTATAGATGATCGGATGTTGTGAATAATTTTATCAAATATATGTGTCTTCTCTGCTTCAAAGGATCTCCAATGAAGAAGTGCTTTATAAACAATACAAGCAACTGCTGGTCTGTTATTCTCAAATCGCTTGTGTTCTGTTACACATTTGAGCAGTGCATCATAACTTTCCTGTTTATGAGAGGTACAAAAGTAGTAAGTTACCATTTATTTCAATGTGCAATTGCATGGTCTATCTAAATCTCTAAGTCTTTGAAACTTTCTTTTCCCTAGTTGCTTTTAGATTTCAGAAATATACCTGTTGCCTGTCTGTGAGTGATCTTTGTTTTGTAAGGAAGGAGACAGCTGCTCTTGGTTCCTGCAAATATTATTTGAAATTAACATTCTTTTATCACTTAGTTACTTAGAAATTCATAAACAACAAATGAGGTAATTTGGAAATACTTTTCTTGCTTGGTATTCTTCCTCAGTTTGATATCCATTATCAAGACTCTGCACCGTCGTAAAAGACAATGTCATATAATGAAATGATTCTGCTAGAGAACTTAAAAGTATTGTACCTTGATTTGTGGAGTCATGCTATCTGCTATAACTCTCTGTTGAGTATGTTGATCAGCAGCACCTTCCTGGTCTGTTGCTATTATTTCTGGATGAATTTTCTGCTCTACGGAAGCTGCAGCTGCTGCCTGGCTCCATACAGCAGCACCTTCCTGGTCTGTTGCTATTATTTCTGGATGAATTTTCTGCTCTATGGAAGCTGCAGCTGCTGCCTGGCTCCGTAGAACTTCGTTCTCTGATTCTAGGTTTGCTATCTGATCCTTGAGGCTAGAGAAAGCATGAAAGTTTCAGTAATTTTTTGGGTTGTATATTTCAATACTGTTTCCCAATTTTTTTTTTACAATTCCAATAGTGTAAACACGATACAAATTAAAAACACCTAAAATGGACGGAGGGCCTGTCATTGGTCTTATCACCATCTTGCCAAGGTAATTGTGTACAACAAAAAATCTAATCCATAAATAAAGGACCTCATATATGCATATAAAATTTTCAATTCTTTGCATTCAGGTTCATCCATGCTTGGCTAATATTCTCTGGCTGCTAGATATCACCCAATAAAAGGAATAATAATTAATAGCTCAAATAATATGAAGATCTTACAATTTGATCTCTTCAGAAAGTTCTTCATTTTTTGTTTCTACCAAAGCCTGCTGGCATAGAACCTGATTCTCAGATTCAAGGTTGGACAAGCTCACTTCTAATCTGGAGTAAATAAGAATAGACAGTCAATGCCAGTTTATGATGGTAGAGATGTTGTCAGGATTAAGAACGTCACAACCTTTCAATAGTCTCCTGAAGTTGTGTTGCTTTGAGTTGAGCTTCTTCTGCCTCTTTAATCCTTGCTTGATTCTCGTTTCCAATTACTGAGCACTTTTCTTCAAACTCTTTAATCCTCTTCTTCAACTCTTCTACTTCAGTCTGTGTTTTCAGAACTTTAAATTTAATTGCTTTTCATCATATTAATTGTTAAGTGCAAACCTATTTTTATATACTGCTTTGTTTTGGCAACTATGGCAGTGCATCACATTGATATCTGGACTTTTTACATTATGTTATCTCCTGCTGTGTTTTTATAAATTAAATCAGCTCAAGTAATATGGCATGTTTCTCACAAAGCTGTGTTTGCTACTTGTTACAAAAGGGTGTAAATATATGTTTTCTTACATGAGAGAGTTTCTATTTCAGCAAATAGCCATGAATTCAACTCCATCAAGCACCATTTTATAATTTTTTTGTATAATTCCTTCTATTTTTTTTTTTATAATTTTAATTTCAGTTGTAAAAGACATAGTATTCTTATTAAAAAAATATGAATATTCTTATAAAAAAAAATATTGTTAAATTTCAACTCATTTGCAGATATTGCATAATGCGTTGAATGAGAATTTTGAACTTTCTAAGTACATGTAGGTTCTTTTATTAGAATACCATTTTTTCAGATATTACTAAGTATCATTGTAACATGACAATGATGTAATGAACTGTTATCTAAAGTCATCATATGGTTTCACCATTTTATCTCTGAAAGTAAAATGTCCCAAATTTCTCCGAGACATAAGTTTAAATTACCTCCAGCTCCTCATTTTTATTTGTCAGTAACTCTAACTTGGTGTTGTCGACAACAGGAACCTCTTTAATTACTGGCGGGGCTTGTTCAATTGCCAATTTTGCTGCTTCTCTCTCACGTATAATGGCAGCATGGGCTTCATCAAGCTGACCCTGCATTTCTTGTAAAGCATTTTGTAGTTTTGCAATCTCTTGTCCTTTAGCTTCTTCAAGGTCAATCTGAAACTTATATTTTGCTGATTAGATTGGTTGGATAAAAAGCTCTATGAATGAATCAGTTTTTCTTTTCACTGCTATTTTGATTATTGTGCACTATGCAGTTAATATCTGATTAAAAACAGTTATACAAAATGAAAAACTTATTGTGAATGAAAATCAACCCCTTGATTTTAGTGGTATTCACCATATCACAAGAAGCCATTTAGTGTTCATCATGGAGTATTAGTTGAAAGAGTCCTTACCCTCATGTGTTTTTCAATGTCTAATCTCCATGTAAGCTCCTCAACACGCTTCTCCAACTTGTCCTTTGCTTCCTTAAGTGCCCCAGTTTCCCTTGCAGCCTGGACATTAACTTAAAGCTTTTACCATGCCTCTATTTTTGAAATATCCTTTTTCTTTATAGATATTATAAAAGAATTGGCAGAAAATTCTAGAAAATAATGAAACATAAGAAGAAACAGAACTCACCATCCGAAGTTTCCTGAGTTCTCTCCTAGCTACTCTGGCTCTCCAGAGACATTGAAGTATAATAGTTGCTTTCTTTTGTTGTTTGTAATCAGAAAGAGCTTGGACTCTTCTCCATTGTGTCTGTGAGAGGAAATGAAATGGAATAATTAATATTAATATGGAAGACTGATACAAAGCAAGTTCATATTATGCAGGCTCGTGTCTTAATGTACCAAAAAATATGCTATGCAGGCTCATATGTAAAGTTTCTTCTATTTTCTAATGATGAACATATAGATGCACTTTTCAATGAGAATTTTTGGATTCCAATTTATTTCAATATGAATGTCATGGATTCATGATCTATTTTGGTGTTGGATACTCCTTCTACAGCTGTCTTTACCTGAATTTTGATTGAAGCCTTTGTTTGCCTTCTGTACCTATATTCATTTCGTGCTGCTAACGCTCTCAACCCTGATTGAATAACTACAGCAGATTCTTGTAATGACGTATAGTTCATTCTTGCCCTGTGTGCACGCACATGTTTCTGTATCCTGATAGAAGCTGCCTCCCTCCTCATATATTCACAGAGTATACGTGCAAGTTTTGCTGATAATATTGAAGGGAAAAGAAAAGTAATTCATTCCAGTTATTTCTGGGACAACACCATCACAATGATGCACTTAAGCAAAAGGAAAGCCATGTATTGAAAACAAAAGTTGGTTTTGTGAAGAAAACTGACCTCTCCAAATTTTCTGGACATGAATTGTAGCATATCTCAGGGTGATAAACTCTTTTCTAGTTAAATGTGTACGGATTTGTCTCTGAATGTATTTGGCTGCTTTAGCTAAGACTTCAGCTCTTCGTGCATCTAATTCAGCCATCTGACCTGCTCTGAGAAATACCTTTGTTTTCCCCATCTGATTGGAAGTAACATTGTGGGGGAGGGTGAAAGGCATTAGTGCTTATAAGGTACTGGTAGTTTTATGGATAATTTTGCCTTTTGTTTCCATATAACATGTTTTTCCATATATAAACTTACTTGATAGCCTTTTAAGCCCATCTTCTCACAGATGGCAATAGATGCCTTTTTCTCATCAGATCTGGACAGAAGAAAAATTATCATATGGGATTATATGTGAAGTTCAATACAGGTATAGTAGGACTTGACAGCGAGTGATATAAATCTATACTATTAATTTTCAAGTAAGTCTTGATTCTTTATTATATGAGCTATGTCATTGATTATTCTTAGTGATGCTTCAACAGAATGCTTGTATTTCATTTTCAACTTATCATTCTCATTCTATCTTCTTGAAGGTATGAATGTCTCATGACAGTCGAAGTTAAAAAATATGTTGTTGTCATTTTCTTGTAGTCGAGAATAGTCTATACCCATCAAGGACATCAGGGGCTAGCATTCCAAATCGATCAAGGAACTCTTCAAGTGTTCTTTTTGTTGGATATCCAGCACAACTAATCCTTATTGCCTCAAGTACTCCCTGCATTGGTATCAGTTTAGTAAATATTGTTTGTGGGAGAAATTTATTGAATTTGCTCAACAGTCATGCATTTCAGAGATGAGGAAATATTTAACTTACCCCACATCTTAACTGGTTTAAGACGTTGTAGTTCTCAAAGATTCCAGGCTGCAAAACTGTATTTGGCTTCACACATCTTATGTAATGTGGTTCTGTTATGTTCAATGTCTCCATGAGCGAGTGTAGTTGTTGCTGGATATGAAGATTAGATTCAGAAGCAATTCACTCATGGGTTAAGAGTCTCCAGAAATTGATGTAACCAATCCATGTTGAAATTGAAATTACCTTAAATTGTGAACCAATGGAAGAGAATTTTGATTGCTTTGATGTCTCCTCAGGTAAAGGAGGGAAAAGATTTGCAACAAATGAGCACTTGGAGGCACATAAAAGAGCTTGATGCTCTGCTACAACATAATCTTTATTTTTATCAAGAAAATAATCAGCTTGATATGTGACCTGTACATCACAAGGTTTTGTGAAAATAAATTAACGGTTATACATTTTGTTGAGTTAATGGCCAAAAAACAATTTTAGAATTTCTCAGCTTACATCTCCAGCATAATGGTTGATTGTGAAGTCTGTTTGAGCTAGTTTTGGCTTGCTGAAGCGCCTGTGTCCTTTATATGTCTGGTACATCTTTTGTGCAAAAGTCTCATGAGTTGACTTGGGGAACATGCTGTAGAAAATATGAATGCAATTTAAATTTTCACTTGTTTTGTGGTTTTTTATTTCAATTTAGCAGGAAAGTAAATACTGTAGAAGCAAGTTCTACAGACATTTTGCCTGTATTGAGTAATTATTTTTCAGACATTTTATAGGAAAATACGTTTATCAGTCTTGTTATTTGAATGTATTCACACTTTTTTCTAGAGAAATGACATACCAGGCTTCATCAAGAAGAGCAATTATTCCTCCGGGTTTCTGCATGTAGGGCATACAATTAGTTTCAAAATTCCATCTGCTAGAAAAGGTCTTACACAAGCAATGCAGTACATAAGTCTCCTGTTACCTTCTCAATAAGATCAAGAACATCCTGGTTATCCACAAATTCTACATAGCTCCAATTAATTTCCTCTTTTGTGTACTCTTCTTGCTCCATCTTGAATACATGCTGTTGAAACAGATGCAATTCTTTATTATGTATTTGCAGCACCAGAGATGCTCAAACTGTATTTAGAGGTTATAGCCTTGCCTGGTTGAAATGTTGCTGCAGCTTCTCGTTTGTTAGGTTGATGCATAGTTGCTCGAAACTAGTAAATGGAGAACAGAATAAGATTATAATATAGAGATGCAGAAATTTTCTTTCTTATATAAAAATTGTATTTACCTGTTGATTTTGAAGCTTTCAAATCCATAAATGTCAAGGACTCCTATTATGCTTACTGCATTGGAATCTTGACCAATTGAACTGTTAATCTTGTCCACAATCCTGCCAGATTTTGAGAGTGCATTTAATCAATTCCTTGTCTCAAAGATGAAAGTTCGTTCTTAGAATAGGCAATTGAGAGGATTTATTATGCATTATGATTGCTATTATATGGGACTAGAATGTTTCCTAGACATTAAATTTTTTGGATTTTTAATGTCCTAGATTTAGTATTGGCCTCCTGAATGACAGTAGATATTGGTAAGTCTGTTTTTACCAATCAAAAAGTCTGGAGTACACAGTCTTCGCCAAAGCATCTCTACTCAAAGCAGCTGCATCGGGGTCGAGTGGTTTTGTAATGTTACCATCAGGAGTAACAATGACACGCTTGCAAAGTGAGTCTTCTAATGCTTTCTCATCACACCTGAATGTAAGCATGCCAAGAGACACTAAGGGTGAAGCATAGGAATTAGATAGATTTGACAGATGGATCAAAGCTTTTTACATGAATAACTCTGCAGCTGTTAGGAGGTGGAAGAGTGATTTGTCATCTTTTAGTTTGGAAGAATCAACTTCTTTCCCCTTGATGAAGTCAATATTTCCAAGGTGGAGGATTGCAGCGACCACACGAAAGATAGCATCCTGTGGAGGGAAATTTTCCTTAATCAAATGTACGGATAAAAAGAAATCACACTTCGTTAAAATGTGATGCACTGATGCATTGACCCCATACCTGCTCTTCCTGGTTGATGCCTACAATATCCATTGCATTTCTGGTCTCCAAGTATTCTTTTGCATCATCTACATTTGATACTTCATAACAGTTTGATTGATTAAGATAGTGGAATTGCCTTGGATCCCCTAACTTGTACTTCTTGACATCCTATTAAGAAAATTTTAACTGTTAAGTTTTGTAAGGTAATAACTTATTACTAAATTTCTTTCAGGATAATTATTGAGAATTCACCTCAGGTGGTGCTGCACAAATCATGTAAAAGCAATGATAGTTTCTCTCTGGGTCAGAGACCTGGCAAACTCGTGACCTTTCGAGGAGATATGTACGGATTGCAGCTCCAGAAATCTTCCCATTCTTATCAAATTGGATTTCAACAAATTTACCAAAACGACTGCCACGAAGTCCAATAATTTTGAAAGATTAACCAAGAATGGAAATTGTGATTGAAAATCTGACCTGGAAAACTTGTCTATACAATTTACCTTGAATTGTTATTTTTGACAGTTTTGGCATTTCCAAATGCTTCCAACACTGGATTGGACTAAAGAAGTGAAAATGTCACTACATATACCTTGTTTGAGTTAACCAAGGCCAAGAAACACACAGCAAGTAGTTTAAACTTACCTCCAAAACCTGTTGCTCTACAGTTCTTCCTTCTGTACCAGATCTTCCCCCCAAGAATGCTAGATATCTCATCAACATTTTGGTTGTTTCTGTTTTACCGGCTCCACTCTCTCCACTTACCAGAATGGACTGGCTTCCATTCTCATTTATCATTGCCCTGATATATTAAAATGAGTCAACTCTTGCCAATTGTTATCTTATTTTACTTGTTCCAAATCTGTTTCTACATTGGTCTATACCTGTAACAGGTGTCTGCAACAGCAAAAAGGTGAGGGCTCAGCTCTCCAAATGCTGCACCTTTGTACTGTTCCATCATGTGGATGTCATACAGGTGCGGCAGTCGTCGAAAAGGATTCACTGCAATCAATATATTCCCTGTATATGTCTGTGCATTTCATTTAAGCCGTCAGATATTGCTCCTTTCCCTTATGTCATTTGTCTATCAAAATACATTGAGAATTTGATGAACTGGTTGTGACTCACATATATCTCATTGAGAGAAAAACGAATGGCAAGGTTATGCAGGACTCCTGGCTCATGTAAGTATGCCAGCTTGGTCATGTCATCAACTCCTGCAGGTGGTGCCTCTGTATCTTTTGGATATATACTTGAAATTTCTGCCACCACCTGAAATTGAGGGTCATGCTATTATTTAGTTTATACTCTTCTTTGTTCTTGTACTTCTAGCATCAAAATAATAAGTATGATAATACATGCTGCAAAGGAGTTTGTTGACTTTGGGCTTGACTATCAAGTAACTTTCTGTTAATGATGAGCACTTAATCCAACAGAAACTGGAGTTGTCTTATTTGGAAAACTAATTGCTTCTTTATAATTTGGACAGGTATCTTTGCTGGAAACATAATGTGTAATCTGAATTTGTATTTGTTTTCGTATTAATTACAAAATGAAAGAAATAAAGGTTGCTACGTATTAGAGAGACCCAACTGCTCTATCAAGTCCCAGTTCCAGTTCTGAGATATCCCCCTCGATAGCTCTCCCCTACCCTTATATTGCATTCCCCCCAACCTTCCCATAACATAATACTCACTCCCTCACTCCACTAACCTTGCCTATGTTTCAGAGTTAGTTAGGAAAACCCTGCCTCGCTCCCTTGGTCACATGCTTCCCATTCCCCCCACGTGCCTTCCTATTCTTCCTGGCATCTACATGAGCATAAGTGATACATGGGTAATATTTCATAGTGGGGAAATATTCTAAGGGGTCCTAATTGACTAATATTTAAATATTTCAAATTCTAGATTGGTAATGAAGCTGAAATTTGTGGCTGGAGCTTGAGGCCTATAATTTCACATTGATGCTATTACTTCTGCCTATCTTGTGTCTGTTCTCTTGCTAGAAGAAAATATTGCACCAGCACATCTCAGGTTTAATCTGTTTTATTCCTTCAAATTTTGACATCTGGTTGCGTTTTTGCTTTATTCTCGTATAACACAATTATATAATTATAATTTTAACTTTGTATAATACTTTGGTTGAAGAAAATCCTATGAAAGAATAAGAAAATAAAATACAGCTGATAGGTCGCTCTATAATTCTTTCCATAAAGTTATCCCATTTCCACTATTTGGATCCATAGCAACCATGCTATTCTAGTTAAGATCAAAGAAAGTTCTACACCTATCCATGACATGCCTGAGATGTTAACATCTATGTTGTGGAATTATTCTGGTGAAGTTTTCTTGTGTTTCACTAAAACTTGACAGTGCTTTGCAGTTTTGAAGTTTTAGGATCAGGCAGCAGAAGCTTACAGTTCTCCCATTAGAACTAAAGATGGTGGCATTTTTGCCATTGATTTCTGTCACCTCACCATCAATCCATGCAGCTTCAGGATCCTCAACCCAAACCTGTGATCCAACGATGATGTTCACAGGTGTTCCCTGAACCATCACAAACAAGCAAAAAGAAAAGCTATCAAATGACCTCACAACAAAAAAAGGTATGGAGATCAACAACAGGGAAAAAAAAAGGACATTTTCCAGAAGCTCACCATAATGCTAAATTCTTCTTTTCATGAAAATCAGAACGGTACTGTTCGGTGCAAACCAAGATGAATCAATGCTTACGAGATACAGTTATTAGAAGGAACAGGGTGGTGTATCTTTAAGGAATGATGGTGTGTGTGTGTGTGTGTATTGCAGAGGTTCAGAAAGCAGAAAGGAATGTCTGAAAGGAAAACAAAAGCTGAGGAAATGCCAGGGTGGTAACTCTTTAAAGCTAAAAGGGTAGCATGTTTCCCCTACTTCCACGACAGATGCTGACTTGGCACCAAGACAAGCCCCCGAAAAAAAATGCACAGAAAAGCAAAAGAAGAAAAAAAATATGTTCAAAATATTCAATTCATGTGGCTGCAGCCTGCAAAATGATCACTGAAGTGGGGCCATGTTGCTTAAGCCATACGAAGAATGAGCCACCGCTCAGCTGATAATTTTCAACTTATTTTTTCGGTATATGAAAATCATTTTGATTCTTTTCAATTTGGTTTGCCATGGTCTGGTCAGGTGTATTATTTGGTATGGTGGTGAGTAGCAGGATGAATAGCTGTTGCTACTTGTCATATTTCATTGTTGTAATTGCAGTGATTATAACCACAAAGCTAGCTTTCACTCATGGTAAATATTCATGCATAACTGGCCGAGTTTAATTTTGATGTACTCATTTCAATCCCAAAGCTAGCTTCCACTAATGCTAAAAACTCGTGCATAGTTGATTGAGCTTAATTTTGATGTAGTAATTAATAGTATAAAATGTTTACATTGTCTTTCAATTAAGTTCTTTTATTTGTTCGATCTTTTAATTATATTCAATAATGTATCAATATATGAATGAATGATATTATCACTGTATTATTGTTATCTAACATTAATATTCAACATTGATCAGAAAGAAAAAGAGGTTTGGTAAATGCTTAAAGACAACAAGCTAGGATTTTTACTTCCACATCCAAAGACGGAAAGTTGCAATTTTAGAGAGTGAAGGTATATTAGCAGGATGTGCCAAAAAAAAAATAAAGCGTTGGTATGGGTTAGTATATCAAATTTTTATTATTCCAAGCATAAGTTACTCAAAGGCCATTATGTCAAAAGTCAATGAGTTGAGGGAAGGCTCTCATCTTAAAGACTTGTATAAAAGAAAGGAAAAGCAGATTATGAAAGTTAAGCCACACAAGCCCTTCCACCTGGAATGGTGAAGGCCAATGGGGACCCATGGTTTCCGACTTTATGTAAATCTCCACCATCCAACAAAACTTTTTGACACTGTGGTCCTTTAAGCACTAGGAGTTTAACTTACAACAACGTATGTAAGCTACCATCTTTGAATCTTTGTACATCTAGAATCATAGAAGGACGGTTGGAGATGTCAGGAAGTGTAAGACAGCAAGTTGTTTCTCTTGTGGGGAGGACGGCAGTAGAAATTATTAGGTATTCGTAAAGTATCAATCAGAATTGTATTCTGCCTATTTACAGAATGATATTCTAACTTTAGAAGACAAATAATTCACAATTAACATACTTCCATTTAAAATATTACTTTATAAGTGAACAAAATATATTTTTAATTGATGTTCCGTTAACACCTAATAATTTTAGGACGGCCAACGCAGGTGCCACATCTTTGGTCTATGGTATGGCCATTCACATGAGAAAAAGGGCCCTGTGAAGTCGTGGTGGGACCTGGAAGCATAGGAAAAAGCCTAACACAGCGTGGCTTTCCAACCAGGCTTTGTTCATCATTCTTTTTCTTTTGTCATTTGTTTAAGAAATTTGCTGATGTGGGCATTATTAATCATCATTACTATCGCGTATTAAGTGTTGCTCTTTGCTTGTGTTGGCCAGATTTCAATTTAATTGTGTGGCCTATATGGCCCCTCATAGAAATTTAGATCTTGGTGCACCAAATTCTATTATAGGGAGGTGCATCTCCTGTCGGTCACTGGTCCAAAGCAGTTTTATTGAAACGCCACTTTTGGATGTGCTTTTGACTTAATTCTTTGCAAAATGGGAACAATCAACTTTCTTAATTGAACAGAAGCAAAGAGAAACACTGTTAGTAAAATTTTAAGATGAGGTTGTATATGGAAAAAGAAAACAAAAATTAACCTCGGGCGGTAATGGTAGATGCTATACATTGTGGCAAATATCTAACAGAGCCCAAGATATCAATCATACCACAGGTCCATGGACCATGAACAAACCAAACTAATAAAATTGATTGGGATTAATTTACAGTCTAATTTGGATAAATTCTAAGTATAAAATAAGTTTACACACATATCTAATAATGTACTATCTCATAAATAAAAGTGTTTTACTCAATCACTCATCATCTAGAAAGTCTTACATAATGTAAAACCTTAAAAGACCTTATATTATCATAATCATATTCCATTAAATATGAGATTTTTTGGGCTCTAGATATGAGAATTGATCTCATTGTATCTAATTAGATGACTATACAATTTTTTTTTCTATATTGACAATGTATCAAAATTAAATCTAAATTAATTTGGATAAGTCACTACAAATTAAAATTAACTGAAATCAATTATTGTTGGCTCCACTTTTAGATTTATGATTTTTAAACTTAAAATCTAAATAATTAATTCATTTTTCTTTTTGGTATAAAAAAGTTTGGGTGAAGGGGAAAGGTCGTCCCAGTTCAGGGTCAATGCATGCCTCCGAGCTCATCGAATACTTATAGAGGTACTTACATATCACTCACGAACAACATTTTCCCTAAGAATCAAACATAAGTCATGATAATACACGAGTGAGAGATAGACAATATGAGCTAACCACTATTACACGATCCACTATTTTGTTTTTTCTTAATTTCTTTCCAAGTTTTTACTTAATTTTTCCCTTTTTGGTAATTAAATGACTGTGTTTTTATTTTCCACATTTGTTTATAGCATTTACCTATCCAAATTACTGTGAAGTATCTATTGATTAAGCTTTCTTTTCGATGAAGTCTATCAATTAAGCTTACTTATTCCTTAAGAAAATATAAATTTTTATTTGTTACTTTAACCGGCTCAAATTATTTTTTCCCCTGAAAACAAACCAATCCCCACTATGAAAAGTTGTTGTATAACAATGGTTTTGTCCAAATGTCTAAATTCTTTTCAATGAACTAAGGGGATTTATTTGGTATCCCCAGAAAATTCAAAAATATCAATATCTTTTAGTTTTTTATAGTTAAAAATTAGTTACATGTCCTGTTAACTCAAGTTTTTTAAATTTATCAAGCAAAGATCAAATCACAATAATTGATTATACAAAGATATTCCAATGTACCAAAGCAAAAACCATAAACTAACTATACTATCATATAATTTTGAATAAATTATATTTGCCTCATTTAAGATTTCTCGAAATTTAACTCATCTCCTTTTTAGTTATCTAACTTATAATAACCTATCATCATTCACCAATTTTTATAGTTAGTTACCAAAAATACCCCTATTATCACCTTCGCCTTCTCTCACTCCCTCTTCTCTCTACTCTCTCCCAACTCTCTTCCACAACTATAAACAAGAACTAGGTGTGTGAGTAAAAATTTCCTTAGGATGAATTCTAACTGCTCCAACCCAATTCAATCCCCTCCTCACCAGATTCCACTATTTTGAAAGCCCCATTTTTAATCCTTTACCTTTAATACTCACTTCTTTCTAACCGGGGGGAAAAAAAACCTCCTCTTCAATCCTGTCCATTAGCCAACAAAATTCTTGCCATTTATCACTCCTCAACTTTTCTCTCTTTATAGAACCCCTCAACCCTGCCACATGCCCAATTGAGCTCCCCTCAACCTTTCACCCCTTAAACCCCAACCCCCATATGAGTTTTTCAAATTGTTCAAAATGTTGGAGGAACCAAACCCAAACCCAATAATCATGGGCATCCAAAAAGACCGAGTAAAATTGAATGTTGGAGGCGGAGTTTGAAACGACTTCAACAACCATCGCCAATGGAATGAGAACTATGGGTGAGGAGGGGGATCAGGAGAGAGAAGGAGGGTGAGAGTTAGAATGAAGGCATTTTTGGCAACTAGTTCTAAAAATGGATTGATTAAGAGAGGTTAGTGTAAGTTGTATAACTAAAAAGAAGATAGGTTGAATTTTGACAAAACTCAGAGAAAGTTATTGTAATTTACCCTATAATCTTTGTTGAGTTCAACATATATATTACATGTCGGTGTAATTAATTAACATATAATAATATACAAAGCTTAATTAATTAACACATAATAATATACAAAGCTTATCTAAGACATTGTTAATTTATCGTCTTCAGCCACCCTTGTCCTATTACTATCCTCTTTAAATTCTTCATCAAAAAGTATACATAACAATGAAGGGAGATTTCTTTATCCTTTATATTCTATTCTAATTCGTTTGTCAATATAAGCTAACTCCTTGGCATGTTATTGCCACGCACTCTTATAAATCACACGATGTCTGTGCATTTTCACTGCATAAAATTAATGATCACTTACGATTAATTCTCCACCCATATTTGAAACATTTATGATTGGCGTGAGACTATGGAGCTTGATAAATCCGGATGGTAGTGCCGATGGTAGAAATTCCAAAACCCAAGAATATATTGTTTTGAATATGGGCATAGAAGGAATTAATTCTACTGTCTCAGTAAGTGTAAATTATGAATTAACTTTGTTACAGAAGCAGTGATAACTGCTAAGAAGATCATGGAACTATACAATATAAATGCCATTGATCTGTAGTTAGACTTATATTGTTTTTGTGTATTTTACGTTGAGATCCAGTTCATTCGAGCGAAAATAATAATAATAATAATAATAAATAATAATAAATCGAACTAAGCCGTAAGTCCCATCAGTTTGCACCTAAAAACCAGGCTGTATGTTTAAGTGAAAAAAACTAGCTAAATTGGGGGGTAAAAACTGGTTCAAGTTAATCTTAAGAAAAATATCTTTTTTTCTAAATTAAGAAAAATATATTTTAAACTTATCGTTCATGGAAGTGTAACGTGAAAAATGGGCTTAATATATCACTTCCACTATTTGGCTCAAAATCCTTCTTGAGTACTACTATTTTCATTATTAAATAATTATCTATTTTTAAATATGAAAACGGATCGAGGGAATGATTAAAAAAATCTCATTGGCATAAAAATTTAGGTTTTTTTTTTTTTTACAAAACTACTCTTACTATTTATTTTTCTCTTCCTTAATTATTTCTTAAATATTTTTGCACTTACTCTCTTTACTATTTATCTCGGGTGTAGCCGGAAAAAATAGAGAAGAAAGTAATACAATCTAATATTCTAAATAGACAATTATCTGAAAAAAAAAAGTTAAATTTTACCCTCTCAAGTCCTAAATAGGTATCTAATTTTAACTAGACGCATGGATAAGAAAACCATGAAA
This sequence comes from Dalbergia cochinchinensis, assembly GCA_031216125.1. Lineage (NCBI taxonomy): Eukaryota > Viridiplantae > Streptophyta > Magnoliopsida > Fabales > Fabaceae > Dalbergia > Dalbergia cochinchinensis. The sequence goes on along the minus strand of CM062374.1, from coordinate 30,927,396 downwards.
GACATCTCGATTTTTGACAAATTTAATTGATTGTATAAAATTATTCTTATATTATTTCTTTTCTCTTATTCTCTCTCTCTTCCACTTAGAGCAACTCAGCGGTGTCCTGCATCCCGTCCCAACCACTATTCCTGACATCTCTCTCTTGCCATTGGAGTAAAAACATGGTATGCAGAGAGAGAAGGGAGAGTCTCGGATTGGAGGGACGTCCCAATTCCCTTTTTTCCAACTTTTGATATTTTTTTACCATTTAAGAAATAGATATATTTTTAAAAAATATTATTTTTAATTTAAAAAATTATATAGGATTCTAACACTGATCAAAGTTGGCCCCTTTTATTAGAGTAAAAGGGGATACTCTTAGGATACTTTTCTTTTTAATAATAAATTAATTATATGATGATGATGTGATAACAAATAGGATCATAAGTGGGATTAATGGAGAGACTATTGGAAATGCTCTTATACTTTCTTTTTTCACTTATCCTCTTTGTTTATTAGGGGTAGTAGGAAAAAAAAATTAATACTGTCTAAATTTTTTAAGTAGGCACTTATTTAGGACCGAGGGAGTAAAGGTGAACAATTGTTTGATAATGAAAATAGTAGTTTATTAAGAACCATGGATTTTTATGGAAGAGAGAGAGAGAGAGAGAGAGAGAGAGAGATCGCATGTTGGGTTTATAGACATGAAGAAGTTATGGATTGGAATGAAAAACATGAAGAAGTTGAATATTTTAAAGGTGGCTCAAAACATTTAAATTTTTTTAAAAAAAAATTCCGCTAATGTGACTGTGTTCCACTCTACATAAACAACACTCACGGTCCCTCTTTTTGGTTCTGTTTTCTCTTCATCTTATAGGGGGTTTCCATGGAAGAGGCCCAATCCCTCCATGGTAATTTTCCGACAATTCCTTCTCAAGTTTTTTTTTTCTTTAATTTCTTTCAACCTTTTCTACTACAAAATAGTCCGATTGACTTTTTGTCTACCAAGTTTTCTTGTGGTATTAGAATTGGGAGAAAGAATATGTGATTAGCATTTGTAGATCTCATGGTTGTTTATACGTCAAACTGAATTAGAATATTGTGCTTGACATGAACGATAATTGACAATCTCTATTGATAATTGTTAGTTGAAATTTGTTTATTTTCTTTTGTTGTGTGTAGATGCAAATGACCTCTATTTTAAGCTTTTACTGACATAGTTACATTCTAACGTGGCTAATACGTTTATCAATATCACACAGGAGGCCGTTAGTAAGTTGATGTTTATCATGGGCCCCCTTAGATGTCCTCATGCTTGATAATTTAGATGTCCACATGTTTAGCTGGTTCCTTAGACTGTGTGATTGAAACGCTGTAAATTGGTCGCTTTAACATTGCCCGAGGCACAATTTTTATTTTTAGATAAATTACACTCATCTCCCTTGAGGTTTATGAAAATATAACTCACACTCTCTTTAATTATCCATCTTACACTCACACCCCCTCTGCTTATCAAATTTTAAATATTTATATTACAGTTACACTCCTCATTCACAGAATAGCATTAGTAAACTTAATAGAATAACATTTTTGTGATATTAACTGATTTTAATTTATAAAATTATAAAAATATCTTTGACCATAACTTTAAGGGTACTTTTATAATTTTATTAATTAGAAACAGTTAATATTATTAAAATATCATTATGTTAAGTTTACTAATAATATTCTGTGAATGAGGAGTGTAATTGTAATATAAATACTTAAAATTTGACAACCAAAGGGTGTGAGTGTAAAATGGACAATTAGAGAGAATGTAAGTTGTATTTCCACAGATCTCAAAAAAAATGAGTGTAATTTACCCTTTATTTTTTGGGGTCTGACACCTTTTTTTTGGGTAGGTAATGTTTCCTTCTTCTCTTCTTAAAAATATTATTTTAATAAATAATATATATATATATATATATAGTTTAATTTTGATGCACTGACCGTGTAAAATAGTTTTACACTATCATCCAATCAAAACACTTAAGTTTGGATGACTTTATTAACTATTATGGCTTATGTGGTAATATATGATTGGATAACTATATAAAAAATTTTACACCGTCAACAATTATATATATATATATATATATATATATATATATATATATATATATATATATATATAGCGACATTCATTCATTGTTAGACCCTGAACAAAAGGTTCAAAAGCAAGGCAACCCACGATATCTTCTCTGGTTTTCCGTGGACATTTTTCGGGCCAATGATAGCCCTTTATATCTTGCTTTGGGCCGGGAACCTATTACTAGTTTTTTAATTTTTTGCTCATGCACCCATGGCATGCGAGGATCCCCTCTTATATCCTGTTCCGTTTTGTGTCTTAAAAATGAGAATGTTAACTCTTATCCCAGATTAAAGGCCCTTAATGTCTAAGAAAACTTGTAACAAGAAGGCCCCATAACCCACAAGGTTCTTCAAGAGTGCAAGTTATAATGAAATGCGATAACATGAACGGCCTTTGGGTTTTTGTTCCTTCTGTGGGCTGCTTTCGTTGCTTGTTCTTCGGCCTGCATTTTCAGACTGAAAACTAAACAGTACAACATGAACCACCTTTTTCTATTCAACTTCATTCTGGACTCTTGCATGAACGGTAATTTTGTACTATTTCATCTTTACAGTTTTATGGCAAAAATGAAAAAAGATTTTTCAAGGGAGAAAAATATCTATCTTCTTTTCTATGCATGCATGTCCTTCTGCAGTATGCACTAATCGAACTGACAATACAAAAGCAATCAACAAACTATGCAATTAGTCTAATGAAAGTTCAATACAAATAATTTAAAATCCCAACAAGTAAATCCCTAATTAGTCCCTGACAATTTCAGTGTTACACAAATTGGTCATTGGCAATTTGGAAACTACCTACTTGGTCCCTGATAATGTCAATTGTCAGACGCCATAATAAGACTAAACTAATTAATGATTAGCTAGCTTAGATACCATTACAAATTAGTTTCAGGACTTGTTGTATATAAGGACCACTATACTCCTTTTTCTCAATTAGTTCAATGAATGAAATCTTTCACTTTCTTTAATCTCAGTATGGTATCAGAAGTAATACTATCTTATTTATATCACTTCTGCACCCCTTCATTCATTGAAGCTTCTTCAATTCCTCTACTATGGTGAATGTTATTTCTGATACCTATGTTTTTCAACCTGTTGATCAACCTAGCTTGGTGCTTGTTTCACCACCCTTGACTGAAGAAAATTACCACTCATGGAGTTGTGCCATGTGCAGATCCTTAAATGGAAAACGCAAACTAGGGTTCATCAATGGCACAATTCCTCACCCAAATCCGGAAGAAGAACCTACACTCTTCGAGTCATGGCAATGCATCAACGACATCATTAGTTCATGGATCGTGAACTCTATTTCAAAAGACATTGCAAGCTCTCTGGTTTATGCTAATTCAGTGGCCAAACTTTGGAATGATCTCCAAGAACGATTTCAACATGGTGATGGCCCAAGAATTTTCGAGTTGAAGCGCATATTGTTCACTCTTCGTCAAGGCACCATGACTATCTCTCAATATTTCACTAAGATCAAGATATTTTGGGAAGAATTGAGCCCTTTTCGTCCACCTTTGGGCTATTCCTATGAGCTTAATTAACCTGTTGAAGATTTTCATAGTAGTCCCTCAATTGCTATAGTGGTGCCCAGAGCACCAAATGCACTGTTGTCACCAACTGTGACCGCTATAGCAGTCTTGGACCACTATAGCAATGACAATTCACCAGATTTGCTGCATAATGGGTCCTTCATGCATCTTGAGACTTCCCAACAACACGGATGGATCCCAAGGGACCCTGGGGTAGTACGGAACTTGCCCAACGACACGTGTACCAGGAGTATCATAGTAGGGCTACTTCACATGTTGCATGCTCTTTATCTTTATTCTCATACATTCAACTTTCATTTGGTTTCTCTTTTATTTTACCCGATGCATCCAAAGTTTTAGTTCATTCAATTAGTGATGTCAGTTTAGCTAAAAATATTGTGTTGCATAATGTCCATTATATTCCCCAATTTCATGTTAACTTGTTATCTGTTCTTGCTTTGTTAAAACACTCCACTATGTATTTGACTATATTAACTTCTCATTTCTTGATCTAGGATAGTAATTCATTGAGGGTGATTAGGAAGGGTAGCTTAGGTGAAGGCCTTTATGTCTTTTATCAAGATGCCTTTTCACTTACTCCAAATGTCTTGCTGCCACCACCAATTATTAGTCATCAATGGTTTTCAACAATCAAAGAGTGATTATTCTTTGTTTTCCTTTGGTTTGGGTGACACAACCACTGCTTTATTGGTATGTGTTGATGATATAATAATTATAAGCCCTTCTGTAGATGTGATTACTCATATTTCAGCAAAATTATAATCTATATTCAAGCTTAAAGTCTTTGGTGATCTGAAGACTTGAACTAGCTAGGTCTAGCACTGGAATTTGTTTTTTCCAAAGAAAGTATTGTCTCTCCTTACTCGAGGACACATGTTTCACTCCTTGCAAATATACTTCTCTTCCTTTGGACCTCAATTTGAAGCTCAATGCCACTGATGGTGACTTATTGGATGATCCTTCCTTGTATAGGATATTCATAGGTCAATTGGTGTATCTTACTATTTCCAGGATGATATTAACTTTGTTATAAATAAGCTTGATCAGTACATGTCACAGCCTCGAGCTCCTCACCTTGATGCCCTTCAACACCTCTTAAGATACCTTAAGTCTACTCCTGGATAGGGCCTTCTATTAATCTCAAAATCCAAACTGTCTTTTAGTGCATATGCTGATGCAGACTAAGGGAACTGCATAGATACTCACTACTCCACTATTGGTTTCTAGATCTTCCTAAATGAATCTTTGCTGTCTTGGAAAAGCAAGAACCAGCCTATTGTCTCTAGAAGTTCAGCTATGGCTGAATATAGGGCTTTAGCCAATGTCACCAATGAACTAACTTGGTTAGTTAAGCTCCTTAAATTCTTATTTGTCTAAATTGATTCTACCATGACCTTTCGTGACAACATGGCATCAATTCACCTATCCACAAATCTTGCATTCCATGAGCATTCCAAACATGTGGAAATCAATTGCCATTTCATTCAACAAAAGGTCAGGTCTTGTTAAGCGATATCTTTGCTCCAACTTGAGCAGGAGTAATAAAACTTGTAATTAATCCTTAGATTACCTAATGATTAGCTTGTTTAATTAGACACCACTACAAGTTAGTTACAAGGCTTGTAGTATATAAGAAGCACTATCTCCTTTTTCTTAGTCAATTTAAGGAATGAAATCTTTCACTTTCTTTAATCTTGATATAATTAGTGACATGGCATGTTAGTAAATACCCAAAACTATCCAAATTAGTCCCTAACCTACCATATTCCTTCATCTTCACCCACACTACCCCACCCCACCTGTTCTACCTCCATCCCCACTGCCACTAGCCCCACCCCTATTGCCACTACTACACCACTGTGAAACCTTCATCCCTATCCTCAACCCCAAACCTAAACTTTCACCTCCGCCTCTACATTACACTGTTGTTTTCTTCCTCTTAATATTCCCTCATAGCCGCCATCATAGTAGGTCCCTTTGGGTTATATCTTATTGTGTGCTTCCTTTGTTCCTTCATTTGTTGTTTCATTGACATTTGTTTTTCTTCTTTTATGTTATTTATAGTTATATAGGAAACCAAACAAACATGATGCATTAAATCATCTTAATTTTTTTCTTTCAATTTTCCTTTCCTCAGATTATGCAAAGTCCTAATAGGTAAATGAAGATACCTATTTTGATAAACTAGTTGGTCTTTTTTTGTTGTTTGGATACTTTCTATGAGCTACTTCTTCCTTTTAGGAACATCTCATCAAACATCGATGTCTTCTAAGAGATCCTTACTCAGTACAATTAGTTCTCTCTTGAAGTTATCTAATAGATGTTGTTTCATGGAACTCTATGCGTTAGCAGAGGTAAAGGTGGAGTTTGGACTTGGGGTTGAGGGTAAGGTAGAGATTTCACAGTGGTGTAGTGGTGGTAGTGGAGGTTAGGACAACGACGGTGGGCGTAGAAGTGGACCAGGTGGAGGTGAGATAGTGAGGGTAGGGGTGGAAGCCATAGGGGCAAAGACTAATTTGGGGGAAGGGGTTTGAGTATTTACTAACATACCATATCGCCAACTCTGTTAGACTCAACATTAGGAACTAAGTAGGTAATTTCCAATTATTAGGTACCAACCTATCCGACACTGAAATTGTCAAGGACTAAGTTAGGGGTTTTACTCAATCCCCAACAGACATCCATTTGTTTTTTTGGGTCAATAAGATCTCCATTTTTTTTATTGATTGCGAAAGAGAACTCAATTTTAAAATAACGAAACTTATCACTAATTTTGATCAAGTAAATGCTCATCTTAAGCCCTGAATTGCATGTATGAGTTATTTTAAGGTATATTTGGTATAATATATTAGGCATAATAGTATAAATTAATACTATACGTCATGTCATTATAAGTTGTTTAGTGTAGGCAACTTATTGTATAAGATTATATATCATAACCCTCTTATACGTCAAAATGTTGTATAACTATACAATATGGAGAAGCTGGATTAGGCCTGATTAGCTTTTAACATATAAGGTTGCTTTTATTTTGTTAGTATTTTATTAAATTAAGATAATTCTTAAATGAATAATAATAAATTTTTTTATAAAAATAAAAATAATTTTAATGAAATTATTTTATAATAAATAAATACAAATAATATATAATATCAATTTATTTATATATAATAAAAAATTTAATTGATAAATGATAAATAAATATTTAAATAAATAAAAATAATATATAATATATAAAGATAAGGATTATTAACTTAAAATTTAAATAAATATGATTAAAAATGTAAAAATATATAAAATATTATTTTTATTTATATAATTTATTAAAGTAATAAATAATTATAAAATATTGAAATTGATAATATCATTTGATATAAATTAAAATTTTATTAATAAATATTTACATAAATATAATATTTTAAAATTATATTTAAATAATTAATAAATTTCTATTTTATTTTATTTTATTTAATATTACTATTAGAATTATTTGTAAATAAGTTATGATATTACAAAATATAAAAAATAATATCTTATATAGTGTTACACCAAATACTATATAGTATTAAAACTTTATTAAGCCTTATATATATTATCAAGTCTTATACTATTAAATTTTATCCTATCAGGTGTGCTAAACGAGTCCTTAGTCTCTAAAATTTAGAAATTAATATTTTAATTCTTGAAGTTGTTAAATATGAGTTAAATTAGTCATTTATTTCAATTTCCCTAGCATATCATCACCTTTTCTCAAATGAATTATGTCGAGTGACATAATAATGAAAGATTAACACCCAACTTGGTAGCAAGAGTGGCACGTCAAATAATAAAGTAAAATTGCTACCACGTGTCAAATATATTTACAATATTTACTTATATATAAAATTCATCTTATAATCTTCTATTATTCTCGTCTTCATGCAATTTGATTGACGAAAACTACGTAAAAGGTCAGCATATTACTGATAATTAACATAAAACATCAACAAAAATATAGAATGCAGTAGCAAAAATATGGCTAGGGACCAGGACTCGCATTTTACAATTTTACAATTTTACAACGTTACAATTTTACAACTTTAGAAATTAAAATGATTCACCCATATATAATTTTAGGGATTGAGTCGAACATTTGCTCAATTTCGATCTCCATGATTAATTATTTTGTTGGGCCAAGACCCACAAAGTTAAATTATTAATTGACTAGAAACTTTTGTTTGCGGCATAAGTGTTTTAGGAATATTATATTCATAGGGCTAATCCTGACGTTAATGATATATCAATAAGCTTAGGGCTTAGCCATTTAGTAGCCAATGTCATCAAACATGAATGGTTATTGACTGGCACCAGAGTGCGGGATACGCCTAAGTCAAAGGCAAGTGGTGTCTGACTTGCGTTGCAACCCACCAACTACAAAGGTCAAGCAACACAGCTATCAAAAAGATCGAAGACAGGTAAGGCTGAATTTTGATTTCAGGTTTGCTTGAATCCCAAAGCCACGTTGTAAAAAGTTAGGCAAAATGTTATAATTATTTTCATACATTCATGGTATGTTTAGAGGTAAAAGGAAAAGGCAAAAAAGAGAATTAGATAGGTGAAAGTGTATATGTGTTTGGATGGGGAAAATAATATTTCATGCCAGTGAACAATAAATATCGAGAGGAGAAAGGAACAGAGGCTACCCTAAAAGTTGAACGTAACATTTCCCCAAAAATCATTCTCACGTACCAATTAAAACATCATTTGAAATATTTTAGTCTCACATGCAAAAAGCATAATATAAAGCCATTATACTTAAACCCAAAATAAGTTTCAAAACAGAACAAGTTTGCAATACATGACATGCTAGAGCTACATTTCTAAACACGGTCCCACGAGGCAAAAGTGGGATCCCCACACAAGAATCAAGAGTCTATTGAGCCGAAGGAGGTGTAGAGCTAGGCTCAACACGGAAGGAAAACGAGAGTTTAACAATTCAATAGTTGTTACAGCTTCCATAACTCACATGAGAAAATAACATGAGAAGACCATAATGCTAAGAAGCTATTTGAAAAAAATACATGAGAATAAGTCCATATCCAACATAAGTGAGAAGTCACTTTAGATAGAGTAATCCATCATAAACCATTCGCAAATGGTCCTGCAATCCATCATGACCATCATCAAATGGCCATGCAACACTTTGGGTCAAGGTGCACCTTAATTGACTTCTACTACTAGTAGTTACAAGGTGAATTTTTTGGTGGATCTCTTATCTTTGGATTTATCATGGATCCTATATTATTAGTCATTATATTAAATTATCTAGTAAAAATAATAATCATCTAATGGTTAATAATAAATATTTTCATGATGGACCTCAAAATTTGATATCCACATAGTTACAGATAATATCTAAGATTTTCTTACTAAAACATTTTTTATACTTAACACGGAACCATCAGTATAGTTGGGACTCAACCATAAACCAAATTCAAGCTCTAAAAGTCCAATTAATCCTTTTGAAGCATTGTCTTGAAATCATTTTCTTATCCCACGTGGTCCTTTAAACAAAATCAAATTCAATAGACAATAAAAACTAAATTTTATATCCTTGTGACATGATAACCTAAGACAACAAGGCCATTTTTCTTTTGTGCTGAAAAATTTAAGATAAAAGGATGGCGCCTCAATTCAAAGCAGAGAAAACCTCCGGATTTCGAGAGTATTTACAGAAGAACTTACATTTTTCTCACCTCAAGGAGATAAGTGGAGATTTGAACTTGCGATCTAGCATATATGAGACCTTATCATGCTTCATTAGGCCAACCCTTTGGAGTTAGACAACAAGGCATTTAACAAACATATAGATATTTACAAATACTTGAAAATCATTATGGATACTAAATCTACTCATAACAATGATTCTTAGAGCAATCCAAGGAGTGATGCGGAGACACCTGGGGACAGCTTGGCCAAAATAGCAAATGCAATTGCAAGTTTTTCGTATAGGAGAGAACTCTAATATGTCTGTAATTTGTTTTTTATTTTATTGTTTTGTAGTTTTATTTTTTTATACACTTACATTTATATTGTAATCCTGAAATGCATATGAAAGGCTGTCGTTTTATCTATTTTGCTTGTTGTTATTACGATTATCATTTTTGTTGCTGTTAACGAAAAAGTCTGTTTGGCATACCATATTAGGCATGGTAATATAAACTAACATAATGTATTATGACATTATTCTGTGTTTGTTGCTAGCATTATATTATACAAGTTTATCCATCAAACCTCTCTTATATGCTAAAAAAATATAAAACTTAATCAAGTCTATGGAGGTAGAATAAGTTTTGATTAGCTTTTAGCATATAAAGTTTATTTTTTGTTATCAAATTAAATAATATAATAATTAATTAATTATTAAATGAATAAGAATAAATATTTTAAATAAATAATAAATAATTTGAATAATTAATATAAAATAAATTATAAAGTATAAATTATATACTAGAAAAATATATAAATATATAATAAATAATATGTGATGTATAAAAGAAATAGCGTATTTTTACATTTTTTAAAATTTATCAAAATAATAAATAACATTAATACAAATTAAAATTTTAAATAATAATATATATATTAAAAATTATATTTAAATGATTAGTTAAAGTTTTAATTTTATTTTATTCAACATTTATTTATAGTTGGAGTTATTTGTAAATAAATGATAATATTATATAGTATACAATTATATTTAAATAATTAATAAAAATTATTATTTTAGTTTGGCTTAATATTTATGGTTAGAATTATACATAAACAAATGATAATATTATTTACATGATATTAAATATAGTATCTTATATAATACTGCAACAAACATTATATATATATATATATAATATTAAAAATTTGCTAAATCTTATACTATTAAGCTATTAGATCTTCTCTCATCAAGCATACAAAATGGTCCTAAATATCAAAAAAAAAAATATTAGTTTCTTAAATGTATATTATATGGTATAAAATACAAATACTTGATGTGTCATTGTCAAATTTAATAAAATGTCATTTATAATGAGAGTATAATTTTTGTGCAACTATAGTATAGTAGTTGTGATAGTGGAGAATTATTTTCTATTACTATTACTTTGGTGAAATTCTATTGATTGCTAGTATAAATTTGGTTTACATTGTTAGCGAATAAAACTAAATTCTTATAATAAATCTTAAACAAGATCCAAACTGTTCATAGTTTTATAAATTTTAGGGATTTGTCTTTGATCCTCCTTAAATCTTTTGAAGAAATCAATTCTCACTAAATTTATTTTTTGAAATAGGATGATACAATGGAGAGGGAAAAATCGTTGTCTCTTCAATATTTTTCCTAAGCCTTAGTGAGAGAAAATTTTCAAGTCATATAATACATGATTAGTGGTCAATTTTTTGGGATTTATAATTGTGCATTAGAGATTTAATAAATAAACTTCTATTCAAGTATGTTTTCGAATACATAATGTCTTTTAATTTAAAAACTCTCATTCTTAAACTCAAAATTCCCAAATTTTATATATCAATTTGTATCAAACCAATTATTTGTATTTGAATACGCATTTTGAGTTGAAAAAAATCTATACTTCTGAGCTAAAAAACTAAGAACTTTTATACTTGAATTTTCATCCAATCAATGACATGATAAAAAAAAATTAGAGAGAAAATAACCAAAAAATGAAAAAGGAATATCTTATAGTCTTTATGACTTTATTATATAATTAGAAAAATCTTTATATGAAAACATCTTAATAAAATTGATTATTATTCTTTATGATATTATTAATTGTATATAAAAAAATTATGAGTATGTGATACTCCAAAAACTTTTGTTGGAGATAGATGTAAGCCTCTTCTGCTTCCACAACATACATCGATGACATTGTAACGCCAATTTCTCCTGCTCCAGGGCTGCAAGGGTAATGGCAGATTAGACGCCTTCGTAATAGTGGTCTACAATTGCTAGAGATCGTGTCACGGGCAAATAGATATAGATATACACGGTTTTGCATTGCGTGACTACTACTTTGTTGATTGATAGTTTTGTCATTTTGAAGAGATTGCTTTCACTTGGATTCATTGCATTTCTTGGATGCACATGAGAGTCAATAGATATTTTGTTGTTTTTCTTGTCAATTTAATGCTTCTAGGGGATGCAAAGTTTTAATTAGGCTCTTGTCAATTTTTAAGTCGAATTTTAGCAATAATCTAATCTATTCTATTCTAATAATATCTATAATCTATCTATAATCTATATCTAAAGTAAAAATATTTTAGGTTCTTATAAGAGAAAATTTTTCAAGTATCGTAATGAGAATGATTTAGGATCTATAATTTTTAAGAAGTAAATTATTAATTATTTTTTTGAAAAGATAAAACTTCAATTATGACATATTATTATAATATCATTGACAATCATCGGTATTTAATAGTAAGATTACACTATAAAAATTAAATATATTTAAAAAGTATCAGTATTTAATTAAATCTATAATAATAATAGTCAATACTCCTTTGGGTTTTCTAGGTGTAATTTCCAAAATAATTTAGAGCCCACAAATTATATAACTTTAATAATTAATATTTTTAAAAAATGATAATTATAATTATTATATATTATTAGTTTACTATCATTAATTTATATAATTTCAATATTCATAATAATTATTTTTAATATCTAGGTAATTTATGCTGAAATCTAAATAGCAAAAAATGTTGTACATTATTTTGATAACCCTATTGGAGTTATTTAAAATAATTAGTGACAAATAAAATAAATAAATAATCAAAAGTAATTTTAAATTATATAGTTTATCTTTTGAAATATAAGTGTTTGAAAAAAATTTAAATTAAATAAGTTATATTACTTTACTTATATACTCCTAATTATCAATCAATTAATTAATATATAATGTTGATTAATTACTATATAATTTTTGTTCTTACGGATAAAATGATAACTTACATATACATATACACACACACATGGTAATATGATTCATTATATTTAAACCAATATATTCGTTAATTTATAATATTTGTTATAAACTAGAAATTCAGCCTTGGTATACTATCTTTATTGCTTTTTTTTAGCTTTTTTATTTTAACCTTTTTTTAGTATTATATTTATGATTTCATGGTTAGTTATCACTTTTATATAATAATATTTATAAAGGTAAAATTTTTAATATTCACAAAAGTCAAATACATACTTTAATATATTTATATAGGGCTTAAATTCAAAATGACAGAGACCAAGCAGTTTATGAAATTATTATTTTCTTATTTAATATAAAATTGAGTCTTATTTATCAAGTTAACACAATTTTAAGTTTTTCAAATTATCCTTAAAAAAATAATAAATTCATGTGCTAAGGTTATTGAAAATTTTTTTTTTCCCTTTGGAAGCTTAATATATGAATAGAATTTATCAAAAATTTCTTATACATTTCCTAAACAATGAATTTATTGAAGGTATCAAGGATATTGTTAAGTTATCACCTAGAAATCAGTTAAGGAAATTCTTTGTTGTATTATTAGTGACAAACACAATGAGCATGTCACAATTTGTATGTGAGTATATTTGAGAATTTTAAGAAGATGAAATCTTATATGACCGAAGAAATATATTAAAAAATTAATGTATGTTTTAAATTGTAATTTAAATTTTTTATCAATGGTTTTAATATTATATTTCCAAATTTTAAAGATAAATATTGCATTTTTTAGAATACGTTGAGGGTTTCATATTGTCATAAAAAACTTTTCTTTTTATATCTTTCTATCCCAAGTTTATAACTAAAGAATTTATCTTTAACTGAAATTGAAAAGCTATTCAACTCAAATAGAAAGTATTTGAAAGAGTTTAAGTCCATGTCAAACTCAAATGATTCTCTACTCAATTAATTTTGAAGTCATTTCTTAGCTGAGGAGCTAGAGTATGATAGAGAGCAATTGTCTAATGATTATAAAGGGTACTTATTTTTAATAAATGAAATTCAGAGGATAATTTATGATAATATAATGAGCTCAATAATTACTAAGAAGTGAGGGTTTTATTTCGTATATAGTTATGGAGGAACTTGAAAAAATCATTTATAGAATATTTACTAAAATGATGCAGAAGTAAATAAGATGTAATTAAAATCATGTAAATTAAATTTATTCATTATTTTTTATTAATTAGAAAGTATATTTTTATGTTTTTATAAATTAAATATTTTAATTTACTAAAAATATGTAAATGACTTGAATGATTTAAAAAATTATTGAAACGGGTACCCATGGGATTACTTGAAAAAAAAAGGATGAGAATGAAAATACATTAGTCTTCATGAGGATGGAGACGCAGTCACTATTTATTAAACGAGATAATTAGTGACAATGAATGAGATCTCTGCCGTATGCAGATCTGGCAACTCCTTTTATATATATATATATATATATATATAGAAGAAAATCTTAGCACACATTCATTTTTTAATTATCTTTATTAAATTTGCAATATGTATGTATTTTCATTTTTAATTTGGATTATATTGCATTAGCAGTATTTGTTATTTCCTTCCTTTTAAAATATCTATCAATTTTGGATAAATATAGATGAAAGATAATAAATAACACTAATAATTGAGTAAAATATAGTGAATGTACTAATGAATCCATAACTCCTATAAGGAGTTCTAAAATCTTTAATTATCTGTAACTTTTGAACGGCTTAAGTTGCAAATCATTTTTACAAATATTGCATCACATGGATATCTCCTAAAGACTACATATATGAATCATTCCCATTTTTGGAGGATAATTAAACCTCACAATCAAAGACCTTATTTATAGTCCAACACTCTTGCAAGGCTTTCACTTTTTTTTTTAATATGGGCCTTTGGGTTAAATCCCAATGATTTTCTTTATGATTAAACTAGTGATTAAAATTGTAAATCTATTATATATATATATATATTATTAAATAGATTATTATAAGTGATACATATTACTCTCATCATAATCAAAAGAAAATTGTTACATTTAAATTGGATGCACTCAATTATATTTATCTTTCTTTAAGTAGCATATAACATATTCTGATTACAAATAAAAAAATTATTCCCTTTAAATTTGGTTATATCTTCTCTCTTTCGTTGTCTAAATGCTAGCTCAAACTACCTAGAAGAGGATGTGAGTAGATAAAAAAGGTACATTAGCATAATATTAGAAGAAATACAAACAAAAACAAAATAGAAAAGGAACATACTAAATACCACAACCAAGTACAAAAGAGACTCTATCATTAATCCCTTCGGTATTGTTATCTTCCTTTCTCTCTTTCAAAAGATAAACTTCGTAGGTGTAAAGATCATACTTCAAGATTCTAAAATAATCTTTAAAATGTTTAAGTAATGATTATCACAAATTTCGAATATGTGATTTATGATAAAAATAAATAAAATATTAAAAATATTAATTTTTTCAGCTATTAAAATAAGAATATCATAACAAATCATAAAATTACGGAATGAATGCTAATGCAATATAAATTGAAAAACAAATTTACAACTCCCTATTGATCCGGTAGTAATAATAAAAGAATTTTCAATAATCAATATACTATAGATATCAGCATAGTCTGATCTAACGATTTCACATGGGAACATACATAACTTTTTTGCATAAATTTCTCATTCAAAGTCAATATATATCAAACTAAAATAATTTGATACGTCAAGGAAGCATGGAAACATTGATTCACGTGTATGCTATGAAAGTCACCGGTGATAATAAAGATGACCAAATGTGAACTTAATTATCGGATAAATCTGTTCAACCCGATGCATTTTATAACCCGTTTTTTCTTAAGTGGGATGGGACGGCTGACTTATCAGATCATTCAATTTACTTGTAGTTCTTTTATTGACAAGTTAAATGGATTGAATTTGCAAATTAATTTACCCACGGGACAAGAGGAGGTGACAAGGGTATTGAGTGCTTGATTTTTGTTTTTAGAATAGAGATTTCAACTTTAAAACATGTGGTCAGTGTCAATCCCTTTAAATGGACTTAGAATATGCGAAACAATTAATCACTTTGTCTGACAATGGATACCCAATAAATAAAAAAAATAACTTTGCAAATTAACTCACTTAATGTGTCATTTTCTTTTCATCTATTTTAAATTTGATTAGTTAAAGAGTTTAATTTGAATACATTGATAATATAAAAGAGTTTTACACTGTTATTCAATTAACTTTATTCAGTTACATGATTTTTTAAATTGTAGAATTAAAATTAATTATATTTACTTATATGACAATATATTATTACATGATTATATAAATTTTTGTATATTGTCAGTATATATGTCAAAATTAATTTCTTAGTTAAATGAGTTACTAAGTCAGTTAACAGGGGTTTAGGGTTTATGGTAGTGTCAGATCCTTCTTGCTTGTTGAGTGTCAAGTTAGGATTTTTTGAGTTGGTGTAGTTTATTTTAGGGTATTTTTGCGAGTTATATATGATTTTAGAGATGAAGGGAGAAGAAGAAAGAGCTTATAGTGTAAAATTTTAAAATTTTACACTATACAGGCCCTTCCTTTCTCCCCCATCCAAAATCCATACTCACAATCAAACATACCTTTAAAGTGTGTAGTGTTTTTGAGAGATTATTAGTGATGAGTCCAATTTTTTGCTTATGGTCCTTTTACCCTCCTTTGGATCCTAGTATGTCTTGTTAGATAAAATTTTGTCTCAGCTCCTCTCTTTTTGGGAGTCTTGAGCTTTCCTTAATTATCCTAAAAAAAAAAGTCAATTAACAAGTTAACTCATTTAATCGCCATGTATTTTTCAATTTTACCCTTTCTTTATTTCAAGGGGAAAAAAAAAGAAAAAGAAATTAGGAAAAGAGAAAATAGCTAGATTTTTAAGTTTTCCATTACTTTGGTCTGAGAAGAAAATAGAAGAGAAAGAAATTTTGTAATAAAATCTACCAAAATATTTTCTCTTCATGACAGGCCAAAAAATAAAATTAAAAGAGAAATTATAGTCAAAATTACTCTTATAACCCAAAATTTCTGAACTAGCTTGTTTTTTATGCTCCAGACCCCACTCTCCAATTTATCATAAAATAAGACAAATTAATAATTTAAACTATGTTTTGAAATAAGTCAATCCATCTTTTTCCATTTTTAAGCTAACCCATGACACGATAAGATGGGTTAACCCCTTCGCTCTCTCTACTTGCAAATAAAAATAGTCAATGAGATTACTCATGGATTTCAGCTTTTCACACTATCATTTCTGGTTTTCCGGAGAATTCAGTGATGGCAACGAAAACGAATCCATTTTGGACAGGAGTTCTCCTAGGAGATAAATTTCTGGGTACGAGATGTTTTTTCATACACTATTAAGAATTAAATGTTTCACTAGATAAGAA
Organism: Dalbergia cochinchinensis; assembly: GCA_031216125.1. Classification (NCBI taxonomy): domain Eukaryota; kingdom Viridiplantae; phylum Streptophyta; class Magnoliopsida; order Fabales; family Fabaceae; genus Dalbergia; species Dalbergia cochinchinensis. The sequence goes on along the minus strand of CM062374.1, from coordinate 30,910,260 downwards.
GTCCAATTAATTATCAATTATATTAAGTTTTGCGGTTACTTTTTACATTATTATATACTCCTTCCATTTCATAATAATAGTCACTCTCAAAAAAATATAATTAAATATACCAACTTCATAATATATTAAAATTATATGTTTTTTTGAGTTATTGTAGAATGAAGTGAGTAGAATAGGTAGAAGATTAAACTACTAAAATAGCGGTGATAGCTAGTCTTGCACAAACCGTTAGAATTTGCTCAAAACAAACAAGGCAGCATCGCGCCGCTTACTTTTCCTCATTCAGTGTATATTTGACCAAAGAAAAAGGCTTTTGACATGTATGCCTGAGTTGGCTGTCACCCACAATGCAGTTTTGGAAGGTGGAATTCGGCCACCAAATTTAGGCACATCTGATTAGCACATTTTTTTTTCTTCCTGTGAATGATTAAATCATAATCAAACTGAATTTATTTATCATTTTCTAAGCATTCAAAAATTTTGCAGAGTTTCTTCACATATTTGTAATTGTAAATCTTTAATTTTTTTTCTCCCTCTAATACCACCTGTGATTGGCTGCGTTCAAACACAATTACGTAGGCGTAGTTAGTGGTAAATATATAGGCAATTAGGCATCATATGAAAGAGATCATAGCCTCCAAAGTTGGTGTGAAGACAAATGGAATTAATCGCCGAAATCATAGATTGAAAGAATGGCAGTGATAATGGATCAGACTATCTGGATCGGAATTTCGGTGCTGTAATGAAAATACTTTAAAAAAAATATCGGTTATATTCATAAATTATAAATTATGAAATATCGTCTTAACTCATACTCCATCTATCATTGAATAAAATGTAAATTTTACTCAAATTGGATCCCCTCCCTATCTAATGGTGGATTGAGTATAAGTTGATATAGTATCTCATATCCCATGAGTACAAATAACATAACTCTACTTAAGAACTAGAGATGATGTACGTGCATTACGTGGATTTGATGGTTTTTTCTTTATAACTACGTTTAATAAAATTTAAACAATTGTGATAGAAATTAAAAGTTAAATATAATAAAAATTTATGGAATTTTATTTTGTTTATTATTATTATTTTTTACAATGTGCCCATTGAAATGTACGTTTATTAGGATAGAAAAATACTTATTTTGCTAAATAATTAGTACTTTTAAATACTATTTAACTTTTTTATTTTTTCTTTTACAAAAAGTAGAATAACAAAATAAATATATTTTTACTTGTTTTGAAGAGTCAATAGATAGTTTCTTTTTAATTTTGAACAAAAACAGTAGAAAAATTAAAGAGAAAATGTGGCGCAATCATTTATGTAATTAAAAATATTCTGGATACATTTTTGAAAAATGTGACGAAGTATGTCCTTACCTCCCCTTAAAAGCTATTTAGTCCTAAAAAAAACAGCATTGTAACTTTTTATTGATAAATATTGAAAACTATAATAGCTAGCTAAAATATTTAACCCTATTAAAAATTTTTAAGTTATTTTTTTTATTGATTACATATTCAACTAAGTTATTTCTTAATTTAAAAGTAATGAATATAAAATAATTAATTCTGTCAAAAGATTTATCATGTCAAAAAATTACCTTTTATGCAAACATATTTATTAAAAAAATTTCATGTCCTCAATTATAATTTTATTAAGAATAAACTACTATTTATGTCACATACAATTCATGTTAAGAAAATCGGATAGATCGACCAGGTTAACCTGAACCCTAGTTAGCATAAAAAAACTGAGGAAAGTCAAAATTGGTCAAAATCGGGAAAATCGAGGAAAACTGGACCGGTTTTTTTTTGTAAATTTTTTTTTGTTCTAAAACTTAAATATTGATATCTTATGGTAGTCATAGAGCAAAAACAAAAAAAAATGGAACCAAAGAAGGACATTAATAAAAATTATTTAGTTTTTATTTTTTTCTCTCCATTATTTGTAAACTGCTCATCATATACCTCACTAATTACTAACAAATATTATTTTCAAATGCTTTGTGATCGTACTATGAGGTTGAGACTAGAGAAATTTTATATGGATTATGTTTATTTTTATAGATCTATGAATATTTTTTTTGTTGATTATATTAATATTAATGATTTAATATATTTATTTATATTCTAATTAATCATATGTATATATTTATATATATTTTTATTACATTTTGGTTGAACCTTGATTAAACCGGTTGAACCTCTAAACCTTTGAACTAGTACCTTGACTGGTTCGATATCCGATCCGATTTTCTTTTCCTTGCATACAATAGATGGGACTTTGATTCGGCTGGATTGGACAACTGATTTAGAGATTTAGTGGTTTATACATTAAAAAAATGAAATTAAATTAGCCTTTTTTTCAAAAACCAATTAAGCATATTAATTTTGAAAATTAAAATTATAAAAATTAGGTTATCATGAGTTAAGATATTAACATAATTATTTGAATTTTTAGTTATTTTGATTAATTTCAAAGATAAAAAATTAATATTTATGTGCAATTAAATTTAAACAAATTAGAGTAAATTTTAACCATAATAGTTGTGCATTAAGATGAACTTTAATTGTAAAATATAGTGATAATGTAATAATTACAAGTTTATGAAAGTATTTAATGCAATAAATGTGTTTTTTTTTGTACAAAAAATGTGGTTAATTATTCTTTCTCTATATATACAGTAAAAAAAAAGTAAACACTCAAATTGATCCCCGACAATTTTATTGATGGATAAATTAGTCCCTAATAAAAAATATTAATATTAAAATCCTTTACAATTGTAAAATTATGACACTATAGGTCACTGACAATTTCATTGATGAACAAATTAGCCCCTAATAAAAAATATTAGTATTGGGGTCCGTCACAATTAAAAAAATAGGGCACTATAGGTCCTTTATATTTTCATTTTGATGGATAAATTGGTCTCTGACAAAAAAATATTAGTGTTGAGATCTCCCATAATTTCAAAAATCGGACCCTATTGTGTTCTTTTGTAATATGCAATCATTATGCTCTTTTAAAAAAATGATTATGAATTTATAATGTTAGAACTATAATGTTTCAGAATAAAGAAGTAATAAAGTATAAGAAATTCAATTATAAATTATATTCCCTTTTTAGAATGGTAAACTGTGAGCCAAAGATTTCTTTTTTGATAATGGATATAGTGAAATATTGGAACATTTGGGTAGGAATTTATAAAAATAAAATAAAATAAAAGGGTGTACTTTAGTTAGTGTTGATTAGAATCAATTGTTGCCATATAGAATAATTAAATTTCATGTATCCATTTAACATTTTCCAAGTGAGTCAGGACCTATATGTTATATTTTTATAATTGTGAGTAATCTCAACACTAATTTTTTATTATCAGGGACCGATCAATAAAATTGTAAGGGACTTATAGTATCTTATTTTTACAATTATGAGTGACTTCAATACTAATATTATTTTGTTAGGAACTAATTTATCTATTAATATAATTGTTAGATACCAATTTAAATGTTTACTCAAAAAAAATAAAAAGACTGTGGAGAGTAAGTTACAAAATGGGACCAGTGATATGAATGAATCAATATCATTATAAACACATTATTAAAATTTGAGTTATATATAATATCTTTCCTACAATCTTTCTTTCTCTATCTCAAGAACCAAAATCTTCCCTTTATCAGGTGAGTAAAAAAGCCAAATATTCAACTTAGTCTATTAAACTTATAGTAAGAATAAATTAGTCTCTATAATTTTAAAGAAATATCATATTAGTCCCTTAAATTTCATAAATAAGGATAAATTATTCCTCTATCAAAAATTTATCTAAATTATTAATTGAAATATCTATGCGTTATGTTAACTTACCTATGTTTATTGTTAATTTTTATTATAGGTCCTAACTTAATTTACTCTTCTATTCTGCACAGAACAAATAACAACTTAAAGTCAAAATTTTTCTTCCAAATAGAGAGTTATGGTAAGAGAGAAGATAGAAAAGAAGGTCTAAACGACAGAGTGAGGTAAGTTAAAATCACTAAAAAATTTAACAGTACACTTAAATAAGATAATAGTATACGTAAATAACCTAACATGACACAATTCAAATAACAATTTTATAGAGAAACTAATATGAAATTTTTTAAATTTAAAAATTAATTTATCTCCTATTATAAATATGAGAAATTAAGTTGAGATTTTACTTTAAAAAAAAGATCTTCCTCTACATATCCCTACCTGCGAGTCGATTGACCACACTCTCCACGGGCTCCATTCCTGTTACGGTATTTTAGTGTTCTACATGCATTTTCCCCGAAGTGACCAAAGTCTTTTAGTACTGCCTTTTTGTTTGTCCTATTGCGCCCGGAATTAATTGCCCCCTATTCCTAATGTCACACATGTTCACAACCATTCCAACTTTTAACACCCACACAGCAAACATGTGAAGTTTCATTAATCAAGCATAGCTCCATGCCCATCCCATATCTTATCCCACTTTTTTCCATCCATCTTTAAATATAGCCCTTATTTTGTTGTGTTTTGGGCCTCTTTTGTATGCGAAATTAAAGTTATAGAGCCAATTATTAGATAACTGCCAATTATTTTGAAAGGGAATCTTATCAATTATAATCCATGTTGCTATTCTATACTCATCATTCAAATAATTAAAAGGTTTTTTTCCCCCTCCTCTTTTTCTTTTCCAAAGTCAGGGTGATTCAACTAATGAATTTATATTGATGGTGTGGGCTCCTTGAAGATATGGAATTAACTGGATGCATGCCACTCTTATTTTTAGGATTTGTCTACAGCTTGTGCAATACTTCTTCCATTGCATCTCAACTATTTAACATAAAAAAAACACATTAAAAAAATAATAAATAAATATTGATAATAATATAAAAGTGTGTTAACTAATAAGATTGTTCATATTTAATATGATTATGTTTTTGAAAAAATTAAAGTAAATAAGATACAATTAATTAAAATAAGAATATAATTGATAAATAAAAATTAATATTTTTGTTAATTTGATAAATACACATGCAGATTAAGTGAAACAAAAATTGAGAAAAAAAGTGGAAATAAAAATAAAAATAAAAATAAAATGGGTAGAGAGTAATAAAAATCTGAAATGAGGGGTCTGTGAAACTTGTGCCCCCACAGGTAAAACACACATTAATGGACATACATATGGACCTAGCTATATGCAGCACTGAAAATCATCTCTACCCCACAATAACCCAGATCTAAATTTCAAATATGAAGCTAGCTTCTCTGTTTATTCTGAGCCAGGGCCGCTGTGATGTCACTATGGCATGCTACTAGAGTAACAACCAAATGGGCACCATGTTGTACAACTTGTGAGTTATGATGAAGTGGGCAGTGAGCTAGTGAGACCAAAGAAACTGTGGGAGTCACATAAAAAGGGATCTCTGTCTGTATCCAATAGCTTGATGACAACTTACACTAAATGCCTCTGTCGGTTATGTAGGGTAATTGAATATTAGAGGATAACATATATGGGAGCTCAAATTAGTGGCGGATAATTTACAGAGAGGGATCTAGAAAAATACACGTTAGAGGAGCCAAAAGTAACTAGCAAAACAAAATTTTAAATTAATTATACGTACTTAAAGACATGATTTTATTATTTAAATATATCCTAAATTTACTATATATATAAATATTTATTATGAGGATGAAAAGAGTAAATTTATGCTTATTTATTAATAGTAATTAATACTCAAATGCTCATTTAAAAAATTTACATGACTTAAGGTTTTAATCTTTATCATTCATGTAAAATGCATCGGTCAAGATTACTTCTCCCGCTCTCACAATAAACTGGTCACTCTCATATATACATATATGAGAGTTGTGATTCATTTATTCCAAGAGTAAGTTTTGCATATTTGCTTCATTTAATAACTCTTTATAGATATAGGATTTGATCAATTCAACTGTTAAATTACATGATATTATACTAATGATTATGTATGTTAAATTTTAAAAAAATTAGATAACACATACATATATCCTAATAAATGATATTTACTTATTATTAAAATAAAATAATATGATAAAATATTAAATTATTTTTAAATTATATAAAATTTTATATATCTAATCAATTTGATAACAACTTTAAATTCACTTATAAATTATTGATAAGATCCAATACCCATAAAAAAAATTATTGGATAGTATAAATATCCCAACACTTTTTCAAGGCCCCACCACTTGGTACAACCACTAATAATATATGTATGACAGTAGGGGGCTGAACTTAGTGCAACCACTCTCCAAGGGATTTAGTCTGCATCTGAAAATGACAACCACTGGCTTCCGATTAAAATCCCATGCATCTAGTTGGAATTTAATTTTGGTTTGACACTTTTAATGTTATTAACCAAGAATGTAACGATGGTGATATATATATTTTTTTTAGTGTTTAGTATGAATATCTTTTTATTGGAGACAACTGATTTAGAAATCGAATCCATGGCCACTGTTAAGAGGAAGTAATATTTGCCACTCTAATCAAGTATATGTTGGTACAGTGATGATAATTTAAAAATTCAGTCATTAATTAAACAAATATAAATCAGGTAAATAAATTTGTGCACATTAAAAAGATTTCTTTAATGATAACACGTGGAATGACAGTATAAATTGATGATGAGAAACGCAAATAGTTGGAATCTGGCATGTATGTAACAAAAAAGAAGTTGGAATCTTGCATGTGAACGATTGTGACAAACCGCTATTGCTGACTTAGAAGTATGATCGCTCCTAAAAGAAAGTGACACTAGTAAGTGTATTAGGCCATCAAGTAATAGAATAAAGCTAAGGTTATCATATCCATAGGAATAATTCAAGTACAGATTTTAGTTAACTGGATGACAAGTTAAACAATTGAAAAGAGATGACATCAAAAGGAATTTGAAGACTAAAGTACTAAAACAATGTAAAAGCGATACAAGAATTGATAGAGTTAAATGCTAGAGTGATTTACTTTAACTATATGTAAACAATATGCAACATGAGTATTAATATGTCTTGTCCAAATTCAATTAAGTGATTGTAGGGTTATCATGTCATTAAAAGTCTTTCTCAAGATCATCTAATGCCACTCAAGTAGAGTTAAACACCTAATCTCTTAGCATACTTAATTCTGCAAGTTGTTCTCAAATCCTTAAATACCACATGAATCATACTTATCTCTAGGCGTCATTCAACTCATGACATTGCATTTATAGGTATGACTCTTACTCCTTTTTTCAAATTTGTAAAAACCCTATAATCCTAAATTGGTAATAAAAAATTCAAGATAATAAACTCAAATGCAGTGCTCACTATCAAATGAGAACAAGACATAAATTCATTTACATTAGCATAATGTCAAATACATAACCTCCATAAATCACCCTTAGCAAAGGGCTTAGTTACAAGTCATGGAAAATGAAATAAAAACGACATGGATGAAACAAAATTGAGAAGAAGCCATAAACAAAGAAAAATACACAAGAAGTTGAAGATAAATCCAAGAAAAGTCCCCTTTTCAAGTTCTTGAAGCTCCAAATCCTTTGTGCCCTTCAAGCTCTAGCCTTTTTTTCCCAATTTGGTATTCTCATCTCAATGCCCATTTCCAACACGTTTTCCTAGGTTTTTGTGCCAATCATGGTCTATTAGGATTATTAGAGAGGACCAGTCCACATGTTAGGCTCGTGCACACACGTTGTAGCATCACTATGGCTATGCTGGAGTGCAGCTTAAGTAAAAAGATCACAACTTTGACAGCAACCGTCACGACTCTACTTGGACACATGACCGGCACGTGAGAAACCTTATTTCCACGTAAGCCTAGTGACCTGTATCATTCCTATCTGCACATTTGAATTATGAAAAATCCATAAAACAGTTCTCCTCTACATACCAATGATCTGCTCTTGAAATCATAATCATAAAACTGAAATCTCATTGTCTTTTCAAGTCTAATATCATAATACTATGAAATATAAATTAAGTCTATGGTGTACGAAACATCCATGAAAGTAAATTCAAATAAACATAGTCCCAATTTCGATTCCACTATGCAAAACATGAAAACATGCCCACTACGCGGAGATCCTGCCTATATCTACATTGGAGCACTTTAAACACCATGACAATAATGCTCACTACTGAGCTTTAATGCTGCTGGGAGGAAGGTGGCTGGGAAATACCTTCAGTAGCTATAATATCTGTAAAATATGAGAAGAAATAGAGGGGTGCATTTTGTAAAGAAAACTCAATGAGTGAGTCATCACCTGGAATCCCCTTCATGAGACACCAAGAAAAGATATATAACACTAGAATAATAGTGATAGTAATAAAGCATCAAAGCATCTAATAATTAAAATCAAGTTATCAAATTTTAACTTTCTATAAATTGACCTAACAGTACTGTAATAGAAAAACTATAATTTGTGCTCTGGTTACGCACAATATTTGTGACGTAACAAAACTTTGAATATAAATCTCTGGTCACATCTGGGCATTATGTATTGCCGTATCCAGTGTGAGCAAAAATTCTCTATTATCTCTAGCCCTAGACTACTTGGTACCAAGGTTAATGAATTAATTGCCATTAACACACAGCCTATTTCTCTATAGTTACTTCTAGCTCAACTAGAAATCTCAATCTTTTCTCTATCATTCATAAAGTCTTCTATCCCAGGGTTCAAAATCTCTCTTTATATAACAATATGCACTACCAAAATTATATGATTATAAAATCAGCTCTAAATAATTAAATTCATAGAGCAATTGTACAAACATTCAGTCTCAATAGCAGATGTCCCATGGTTTTCAAGAAAACACGTTTTCTTATTAAAACTAATAGTTCATAACACAGTATTTCACAAAAATCTTAGTAGTTCACAAAACAGATTCTAAAATAATGAATAATCTCATATTGTGGGTAAGAACATATATAATGATTAACATAGAAGTTGCATATGCGAATCCACTCACCTGTAGTGGTAGAAGTTGAAGGTTCAACACTGACAGGGTTTCTTGGAGTAGAAATAGCACTAGTATCTATCATAGAAGTAATAGAACCTTAGATTAGTTTTTAGAATTTCTAAATAACTCAACTTTACCTCTGACATGGATGAAGAACTCTATACCCTTATATATAAGCATGGAAACCACCCCCAAATAAGGAGAAATTGAAGAAAAGAGAGCAAAGCCAAGAGAACAACATACCTTAAAGCCTTAGGAATGGAGGATTGAAGTTAGAATTGAAAGAAATGGAAGAAAATGGAGGTTTGAGGGTGAAAATAGGTTGGGAGGCAGAGGTTCTTGAGTTTTGGGGTGAAGGGTTGTGTTTTTATGGTTTAGACCCTAACATAGGACTTTTTATTGAAATTTTGAGCACTATGGTGGGCATATTTTTCTGATTTGCATCGCCTTACTATTGCAAGACCACTGCAGTGCTCACCAGAGTGGTTTTTCTCACTTTCTCATGCTATTATTCAAGTGTTGATATGTATTGGACTGAATTGTCTCAGTACTCCTTATTTATATAAATGTAAATAAAAAAAACACTTCCCATTTGAATTCAAATAAAATATCAGAAAAATAAAAATCCTAACAAATTAGAATCCAAATTTTGGGTTTTAGTTCAAATTTAGAAATTTTTGAGATTTCATAAACTTGTGGGCTAAAAAAGAAATGTTTAAAGGTTTAATAAAATTCATTAAAAATCATTTTTTAACTTATTTTCCTTTGAGAACAATTATCGGGACTTTTGAATCTAAGAATATGATTCTATTATATAGCCCTTTAAGGACTTGTAGGATTCAGACTTGGCGAAATTCAAGATCTGAAATGACAGATAAGGGTAATTGGTACCCTTCCTAATTCAAAAGAATTTTCTAACATTTTTATTTAAAACCAAGGTATTACAGCAACCCATGAACCTATGCTCTAGTATGGATTTCTGATATCCCTTCATCTCTAGTTCTTGCTCCTTTGCACTCCTGGCTCAAATGCTTCTCTAATTATTCTTCCAAAAAGTTACAAAACCAATGGAAAACACAAATAGAATGCAAGATTAAATGTGATTGTAGTCACGCAAGAATTTGAACCAATTGATGTGAAAAAGGCAACTAGGAAAACTAAAAAAAACTATCGACAAACTAAATGTCTCAAGAAAACTATAAAAAAAAACTCCTAAGGGAGTTATTAGACTGATTTTGGCTCCTTTTATTTATTTATTTATTTTTTGATTTTCCATAGTATCTTCTCACCTAGATGAGAGACTAATCTCTTAGGATACAGATTCATGCCCTTCCGCTTGGACCAACACCTCATGGGTGGACTCCTTTTAGTTATAAAATCGTAAATGTATTTATCTTGTGTATAAAAGAAAATTATACCCAAAGGAGGATATTTTGCTTAAATATGTTATTTAGAGTCATTTTACGATAAAATTACACTAGGAATATCGAAATGACTACTTGAGACCTCAAATTCATTTCATAAATCATAAAATAAGTTAAAATATTTATTATGCTAATAATATTTAGGTGATTTTAAAATATAATTTTAATTGTTTTCAAATGTTATAAATGGAAATGAATAAATTTATGTTAGCCTTTATACGCAAAGCCTTTCCAATCTATGGGTTTCATACCACGGTTAGGTTTTGTTAGTTTCAAATATACACACCTTCTAATAAAATTATTAATGTGTTAAAATAAAAAAAGATAAATGCATTTATAATTATTTAATTATATGTGTTGTTGGCTTTATTTGCTCTTAGTTATTCTTAAGATTCGATGTATTTAACATCCAGGCCCATAACGTCTGTAATGGGTGCAACCCTGGGATGGAAATCTTCTGTCCCTAAACTATGTCGCATTCCATATTCCACCAATTATCCATTGTCACATGGAAGATAATCTTATATATTTGGCAATTATTTTAAAATTTTAAATCTCCTTCTATTTTGTTCTCATATGTGGCGATACATGATTGGTGGGATAGAGAAGGGAACATAGTTTGAGAACAAAAAATTTTCATCTAGTAGCCTATGATATAGTTTTGAGAAACCTTAATGACAAAAAGTTGCACCCTTCTAACAACTACTCTTTCCAGTTTTCAATATAAATCATTTTTTTTTTGTTCAAAATATAAGTACTTTTCACATTTCAATGACTCGTAATTATTTCATGCCAATTTTACCCTCTATTTAATGGGAGAAATAATAAGTAAATGTGAGTTTATTGGAGTATTTACCCTAAAATCTAATCATTACCTTAATGCTTGCGTACCAAAAATGACTTACATGGGGTATCAGGGGAGTATAACTTTTGGCCTAGTAGTCATTGATCATTTTTCACGTTTTGGTTATGTCTACTTAGTTAATGACAAATCTTTGTCTTTGGAAAATTTAAAATCAAGACTAAGGTAGAAAACTAATGTGGAAATATCATCAAGATTGTAAGGTCAGACTAGAGTGGTGAATTCTATGGTAGGCATGGTGAGATTGGACAGTTAAAAGGTCACTTTGCAAAATATCCAGAGGACTGTAGGATTGTTTCCCAATATACCATACCTAGGACTTTTGAGCAAATTGGTGTGACTGAAAGAACAAATCATACTTTGATGGATATGGTAAGGCCTATGATGAGTCAAACCAAATTACCTAAACCTAGCCTTAACAGTTTTCGTATGTAGGGTGGTCCTACTGAGGTTAGACTTTATGACCCCACTGCATCGAAGTTAAGTCACAAAACCGCTAGATGCTACTTTGTTTGGCTATCCTATCTAAGCCAAAGGCTATAGAATCTACTATCGAACACATGGAACAAGAATAGTTAAGGCAATCATTGCTAAGTTTCTCGAGAATGACCAGGGTAATCCTAATGTCTCCATTTATGATAGTTCAAGTTCTAGCTATTAGCTTGTCATGGTGATAGTTCCTATTGTGCAGGAAAAAGTAGTATGTCAACCAGCTGAGAGGATTCTGAAGGAGCTACAAAAGGAAGTTATGGCTAATCCCTTACCACCATCGCCAGAACAACCTGTTGATGATCCTCCTCTCAAAAGATCACAGAAGAAGAGAAGACTGATGAACCATGATTATTATTACACTTTCTTGGAGAATTAGAGATTGGAGACCTAAGGAATTTTAATGACGCGATTTCTGAGCTCTTGGAGATAAGTGGATTTAGGTTGTGAATAATGAAATTATTTCTGGGTCACAATGGTGTATGTGCGAGCTTGTAGAGACTCCTGATATGTCAAACCTATAGGTTGTAAATTTATGTTTAGGACTAAGAAGGACTCCAATTGAAATGTGCAGCACTACAAAACAAGATCGGCGGCTAAAGACTTTACTCATAGAGAAGACGTTGATTACAATGAGACCTTTTCTGTTGTCTCCTCTAAAGATTCCCTTATGATCATTATGGCCTTGGTGGATCATTTTGATCTAAGGTTGCACCAAATGGATGTGAAGACAGTTTTTTCGATTGAGGATCTTAATGAGGAAGTATACTTGTAGCAGCCATAGGATTCATCGAAAGAGAGCACTTGCCATGTAAGTTGAAGAAGTTGATTTATGGTTTGAAATAGGCTTCATGACACTCGCTATAGCATTTAGGTACATATCTTTCTTGGTGTTAGGGATGCAGTTGACTGCTATAGTGGTCATGCATTGTAACATTTGTCACATTTGGGTGTTATGTACCCTTTCATGGGAAAAACACATTTGCATGGGGGAGATATCTATATCCTTATAAGACATGTTTCGTTCCCTTCCCCAACCGATGTGAGACTTGCTCTACCCCCCTCATGGGAGCCTGACATCCTGGCACACTGATCCCGCGACTGGCTCTGATACAATTTATATAACATTTGTCACATCTGGGAAGTATATATCGTCATCCTCAGTGTAAGTGTAACATCCATCATGCAGATATTGTCGGCTTTAGGGCCTAACTAGCGCCCCTCATGTGTAGGTGAGAATCCACTCATTGATTCCATTGACTTATCCCTTTCTCTTCTTCCTCACAGTTACAGGTACAGATATAGTTCATTCACCATTCCAGTAGATCCAGCTATGCCCAGTGATGAGCTTTGCTTTGAAGTAAGGCTTAGTTAGATCCATGTTAGTATTAAAGTAGTCTATTAGATGTGCAGGTAAGATCTGAGCCACATGCATTTATTTTAAAGTTATGTATTTATTTTAGAGTTACGGACATCATTATGTGTTTTCAGATTTCAAACATCAATTTGAGAGTTTGCATTGTAATTAGAATTGATGTAATAACCTAGAGATGCATTTATGATTCAACTTTTAAGTGTTAAATTGATGTTCAAATTTAAGATTAAGATCATGTGATGGGAGAATTTATGCTTTCTTGATTAGCGAATTTGATTCAGACGTTTTTAAAGTTATATATGTTAAATACTTCATTTTTTATGAATCTAAATATTATGTTTTAATTATAGAAAATAATAATGGTTTAGAAGAAAATCATATTTTGAGTATGCTATTACGATAAATGATGGATTTAGAGAGATATAAAAAGTTTTAAAAAATATAGGATATATGTGATAAGTCTAAGGCAGATATCAACAAATATATCCTTTCTCATTTTAAGAGTAGGGATTAACTATGTTAAAAATTTTAGATTAATGGAAAATTTTGTAGAAATGATTTATAATATGGATTTTCCATCCAATGATGATTTTATTTTTTTTTAAATTAGTCACTACAAGTTATCAAATATGTGTATTAGTCAAATATTAGGGTAATATCAACAAATATATCCTTCCTCTTATTTTAAGTATGGAATAATATTTAGGGAGCTTTTGCTTCGAAGGTATTAGTCATTGTTGGTGGTGGATATCCTAGTCAATGAAAAATAAAAATGCAGTAATACTTTTAAAAATAAAAGTAAAAAGTAAAAATATAATGATATAGATCCATGAACTTTGTATTCCTTGATAATTAATTAAAAGAAATGGAATCCACATAATTTGAAATAACTTAAATATTAGCAAAATATATTCCAAGGGGTTGACCGAGTGGAGCATGACAGGGTCTTGTAATGATAGGTGGCTGGTTTGAACCCCTACTTGTCATCTTGAGATGAGTTAAATATAAGTTTCTTTTTAAGTGCTCTCTGAACTCGAGATTTTCCATGTCTTGGACTGAAGCGTCTTCCTTTCATTCAAAATTTAAATGTACCAAAAAAAAATATATTAACAAAATATTATTCCTGAATTTAATTTAATACATTTCAAGAATGAAACTATTTATAGTTTTTTTATTGGGGTAAAACAATTTATATTTCTGATTCTAAATTATTTAAAATGAAAACTTTTTAAATAATAATTATAATATAAAATTTTCTTTAAATATATTTAATAATACTGCTACATCTTTGAACAATTACAAAAAAAAAAGAGGCTTGATCAAAACTGCATCGAAATTCAATCCTCGATTAATCTCTCATTCATGGTCTCACTTGTTTTCATTATTTAATTTTTCAAATAATTAAACAATCATATATTTAGAAAAAAAAGACTTTGATATATTACTAAATATTTTCTTTCACAATTGTCCAAAATACATATTTGTGTATTAGTAAAAAGGAATCCATCTATATATTAATTATTATTATGACGATTACAATGCAAACAAAATACAAATTCACCTCTTTCCTATTCCAACCTGAATGCATCTTTATTCTTATCTCCTTCCATACCTAGCAGCAACACAGGAGAGAAGAAAACAAACAACAGGTACTGAGTGCGAAGGGAAAATGGGGAATGTGATCCCGTGAACCCCAAGGGCAAAGCAGTAATTCCACACAAGCACCTTGTAACCTGTCCAATTGTCCATAGTAGCGGGAACTGTAGTAGTTTCTCTCTCTACACACACTCTCTCTCTCCTCACTGTGTAGTGGTGGAACATATGAAAGTCTGGTAGAAGGTCACTGGATCACACACCACCATGCATTTCCACAAACTTTCCCTTTTCCTCTCTCCCTTTTGTTTATTCCCATAATGCCCCTCTCTCCCTCTCTCTCTCTCGTTTCCTCTTTCCATTCCTAGCGTCGGTAGTTTATTTTGTTGTGTTATGAGGAACAAAACTACAAATAAGGAACACGAGAGAGAAAGAGAAAAGGGTTAAAAAATAAAAAACAAAAACATATATATTGGAATACACAAGGGGTCCCTCATTTTTACCGTCATTCAACCTTGTCTAAGGTGTCAAGCACATTTTGTTTTGTTTGTATTGTGTGTGTGTGTGCGCAAACAGCACAACAACAAAGAGGGGGTGGTGGTGCTTTGTTTTTGGTTGGTAGGGTGCGCAGGATAAGCAGCTTAAGGGGCTGGAGTGAAGGGAGAAAGAACTATTATCGTTTTTAAGGCCATTTAATTGAATCCCCCATTATAAGTTATCTTATATTCTCCTGTTTGTGTGTGTTATAAAAATATTTATTTTTTTATTGTTTTCTGGGTGACCCTTTGGGTTTTGAAGCCTCAGTTTCAGTGTGTGATAAATACCCACTTGGAGAATTTTGATAAAGTTGCATGCTTTTGGATTGGAAGGCTGTAATGGCGGCCAAGTTAGGATGTTGGAAGAGTTTGGTGGGGAAGGGTGTGATTGTGCTGTGCATGTTTTTGGTTTTGGTGCCTTTAGCTTGTGCTGCCAGAACCACCAAGAGCGCAACTAGCACTACTAGTAGTGGAAGTGGAAGTGGTGGTTCAGGTCAGAACCTTGATGTTCAGAAGCATTTGAAGAACCTGAACAGGTCTCCTGTTAAGTCCATCAATGTAAGAAAGATGAGAGAAAATTCTCTCTCTCTCTCTCTCAGCCTTTTCTTCTTTATCTTCTCTTTTTTTTCTTATCTTTCCTCTTAACAACTTTTCATTTTGATTGCATAATAAATGTTTTCTTTCTCATCGGTATTTGCAACAATGACCTCTTTTTTTTGGGGTGTAAAAGGGAACTTTAATTTAGGATGCTCTTGTCTCACTAGGGAGCTTCCTTTTTAGCCTTTGTCACTAGGAGAATCTGTAATTGTTCTTGTTCTTGCTCTTGATAGTGTAATAGAATCTTATTGGTGGAGACTTTTTTGGGTTTTGCTGAGAATTGTAATTAGTTTTACTTTGCGTCGAGACTTTGGAGGGCAATCCATAAACATCAGTGGTTTGTTTTTTTCGCAGATTTCTAACTTGTTATTTGGTTTTGAAAGCAGAGTCCTGATGGAGATATAATTGACTGTGTCCATGTCTCACACCAGCCAGCTTTTGATCATCCTGACCTCAAAAATCACAAAATTCAGGTGAATAATTTTGCTTTCTCATCATCCAATTCTTTCTTTTCTTTCATTTTTTCTTTTCATTTTTTTTTCTTTTGCAATTCAAAATTCTTAAATGTGATTAGCTCCCCCCCATTCTATTTTGTCACTTTCTCTTATGGGACTCATTTGGTTCTTGCTTGAATTTTCAAATATGTGCTGCTGCAGATGAGACCAAATTTCCATCCAGAAGGGCGCCCTTTTGGAGAGAGCAAAGTGGCTTCAAATTCCAAGCCTATAACTCAGCTGTGGCACAAAAATGGGAGGTGCCCTGAAGGAACAATTCCCATCAGGAGGACCAAAAAGGATGACATATTGAGGGCAAGCTCAATCCAGCAATTTGGAAAGAAGAAGCAAAAGAGCATCCCTCAACCAAAGGTTGCAAAACCTCTACCTGACCTACTCACTCAGAGTGGCCACCAGGTACTACCACTGCCATGACACCACTCTCATAATGCAACATCAGCATGTTCAATTTACTGAGGAAAACAACCTCATTTCTTTTTTTCTTCCATGGCCAGTAAAAGGAAAAAAAAAAAATTGTTGGTAAAGGACCAGCTTATAAAACCAGTTTGTTTATTTTTCTCTTTATTGTTATTTTTTTTTTAAGAAATACCAAATCATCCTAATTGACATGCTTAAAAAAATCTTTCTAGTTTGAAATTTCACTCACATGTACTGAATAATCCTCGGATGTTGTGAAATTACAACTCCTGCCATTGTGAGTGGCATTTTGAATTAGGAGGATTTTTAGGGTGATTGTTAGAAGGATATATCAATGCTCTTTTTATTTATTTCTTTGGTGCTTTGGAGCATTTAGCATGCCATAGTTTATGTGGAGGGAGATAAATATTATGGAGCCAAGGCAACCATCAACGTTTGGGACCCCAAAATTCAACAGCCTAATGAATTTAGCCTGTCTCAAATGTGGATTCTGGGTGGTTCTTTTGGTCAAGATCTCAATAGCATTGAAGCAGGTTGGCAGGTATTATTTAAATATCCTTCCGTTGTCATCTTCTGCCAGTATGCTTTTCAAATTCAGCACATCTTAAAGATATGGTTCATCATTTTCCATCTTTTTTATTTGGGTCAAATTTTCCATCTGTTTAATTTGTTGCTTCTGTCTTTTTCTCTGGCAATCAGGTCAGCCCAGATCTGTATGGAGACAATAACACTAGACTCTTCACTTATTGGACAGTGAGTTCCCAATTCAAGGCACCCCATTTTGTTCTTTCCTCTAATAACCCTCTGATTTCTTATTTATTTCATGAACTCGTTTTCACTACCATGACAGAGTGATGCATATCAAGCAACCGGTTGCTACAACCTCCTTTGCTCTGGCTTCATTCAAATTAATAGTAATATAGCCCTTGGAGCTAGCATTTACCCACTTTCTAACTACGGTTCTTCCCAATACGATATCAGCATCCTGGTCTGGAAGGTGCATTTCTTTTATTTTATTTTATTTTTTTTAATAAAGAAATATTTAGGTGGATTCAGTATTAGTCATTCCGCAAAGGCCAAAGCATGGCTTCTAAGCACTTGCAAGTGACTTACAAGATCACCTTTGAGCAGAGTCCTCACATTGGTAGTGGGAATTGAACTCGAGTCCTTGTATAATTAATATCTTGTGTATAATATTCTCTTTTCTTGATCGACATTCTGGCAACAAAATATGCCCCGCACTCAACAAACTCTACCATTTTACTAATTTAAATTGTTTTGTGCAGGCACATTATTTAATTGTAAATCAAGAGAATCTCTGGCGCAACTTTCATTATATCTGAATGCTTGTTTAATTTTGCTTGTACTTGTTTTTTTTTTTCATGAATTTAATATGTCACAGTGCCATCTGATGTTTTTCCATTTGATTAAAACTAATGTTGTAGGACCCAAAAGAAGGCAACTGGTGGATGCAATTTGGGAATGACCATGTTCTTGGATACTGGCCAGCTCCTCTATTTTCTTACCTCTCTGACAGTGCCTCAATGATTGAGTGGGGAGGGGAGGTTGTGAACTCTGAGTCTGATGGGCAACACACCTCAACACAAATGGGAAGTGGCCACTTCCCTGATGAAGGTTTTGGCAAGGCTAGCTACTTCAAGAACATTCAGATTGTTGATGGTGACAACAAGCTTAGAAATCCAAAGGACCTAGGCACATACACTGAGCAAGATAGCTGCTACAATGTCAAAACTGGCAATGCTGATGATTGGGGCAACTACTTCTACTATGGTGGTCCTGGTAGGAACCCCAACTGCCCTTGATCATTCATGTTGAAGCTAAGGGAGCAAAAGAAAAATGAGAGAAAAAAAAGAAAAAAAAAAACTAGATGTTCATTTTATCTAGTATAGCCTGTATCTTGCGCTAGTTCTCCTTAGATATATGGTTTATAATGGAAGCTATTGTTCCCTTTAAGGTCTCCAAAGAATTGTTGGAGAAAAAAGGGTAGTGGCTCTTGGTTTTCAAGGATCAAGTTTCTTCATTGGTTTTCATGTTTATATATATATATATATATATATTTGTTGTTTTGATGTGCTCCTCTCTCGGGAGCTTTGGAAAGCTGAGGTGTGAATGTGAAAAAGAATATTCTAGTATGGGACAGGTGACTCTGTATTTATTATTTATTTACTATGGTGCTTGATTTGTGAAAAGCTGTCTTAATAAGAACATTTATTTAAGTTGTGCTCTGGCTTGTGACATTATAGTGTGGGTGGCTTTTTAATTGTGGAAAGTAATGGTGGAAATAAGAATTGGATGCTTGCACATGTTGTTAGTCATGGCCAGCCTAATTGAGTCACTTCACATCTTTGTACCATAATTTATGGTATTAAAGTATGGCATTATCCTTGACCATACGTATTAGTACTTAAAACCAGAGATGAATACAAGCGTTATCTTTATTGTGATGCCAATACATGCTGGACCCATGTGAGATTTAATGGTATGTTGGTGCGGCAATGCTAGCATTTTCTTTCATAAAAGCCTCTAATATGGTTGGTCACACCATCACCTCTCCTTTATTACTTGGTATTATTTATTAACATATTTGTTTCTTTGTGGCTTTATTAACATCTAAAAAGCAGCACTAACAAACGTATAAAGGAGGTGAAAAGATTTGTAACTTTATACGCTATCAAATGCATTTATTTCAAATTATGAAAAAAATAATTCTACAACTCAAATTTATATATAATAAAAAAGGTTGAAAATTGATTTTTTTTTTAGAAGCTACTCTTTTCAACTTCAAAAGGTTGAAAATTAATTCTTAGAATTTTGACTATTTTTAAAAATTTATTGAAACATGACTATTTTTAAAAAAGTAATTTTTTTCAAAAAAACTAATACAAATGCACCCTCAACCACAAAATGTCTCTTCATTTATCTCATAGTTTCATATTTTAAAAACCCAAAATAATAACAAATTATGTTCATTTTGTACAGAAGTGATATCAAGAACTTTATGAGTTGTTATAAATTCATCTAGGCAGAAATTAGTTTTACATAACATATTTCTGCATATTTTTTTTTGTACATATTTTTAAAGACTAAGTATATATTTTAATCCCTAAAAAATGTATCAAGAGACAAATTAATCTCTCAAAATTTGAAATCTCTGTTGATTTTTCACAATTAAAAAAAAAGGAGAAATTGATGCCTTTGTATATAGGTCTGTTTCTAAAAATTTCTTCCTCTCTATGAAGAGGTAGCCGATGTATTCCTTTAAAAATACCTCTATAGTAACCATACTTGTATGGCTATTATTTTTTTTTTATCTTACACTGAGCTAATTAAAAGAGAATATATTTTTATCAATGGCTATTGAAGCACATCTAGTGGCATTGAGTGCTTTGCTTTGGCGATGGTGATTTTCAAGTGGTCATGAGGACATGAAGCACAAACTTGTCTAGTGTTAAAACATTCATAAATTTCCTCTAATCCACAAAAAAAAAAAAAAAAAATTTCAAGGATCAAGGCTGGTATAACTAAAGATATAGCAACAGCTTTATTCTTAGAAGTTAGAACTTAACAGTTCCAAGATCAAGAGGATAAGCATAAAATGTTAGACAAAGGTTATTTTGAATCACATTTTATTTTATAGAATATCGTATTGACATACTTATATCTACCATTGGATAGAATGAGACCAAAATTAAGTAGGGTTCATATCCAATTCTATAGAAGATAAGAGTATATCGATACGATATTCAATAAAATGAGTCAAATTAATAATATTACCGTGAACATTACAGCCTGCAAATTTTATTTGTCCTATTGATGTTTTTGTTTTGTTCAGTAGATCTCCATTCTAGGGTAACATTCTCTTATTTCTTGAGTACTAAATAAGATCTATTCTCTTTTTATTCCATTACATATACTCCTACATTATTAAAAGTATTTAACTATTGTGATACCTATTTTAAAAGTTACACATATAATAATATTTGATGTTGAAACATATTTTATACGGATAATGTATAAAAGATCACATGATAATTTTAAAAAAATAAATAGTATTCTTACAGTGATATTAATATACTCATTTTTATGTCTACTCTTCTCAGTTTAGAAACGCTTAAGCTTTTAAGTGCAATCATTATGTCTGTGGATATAATAAAGTTTGGGTTGGTATGGTTTTCTAAGCCATGCTTTCAAAATAAACAGTCAACCCTATATGTTTGGTTAAGATCAGTAAAATGACATAATTAACATTATAACAACTTGAATCGAAATACGTCATCCGTTCCTTTTACTAATTTTGTCAAAGTCCTTTTATGTTTTAACACCCGTTTATTCTGTTTCTGTTTTATTCACGTATTTATTTCTTTCAGAAGGGTATAAAAGATATACTTTGCTTCCATTAGGTTTGAAAGCTTTCTAAAAAGATTGGATCTTTTCTTCTCTGTAAAATCATGATAAATTTGTGATTTGAATGAGGAAGCTATAAAAGTCATCCTGCACAAGGCTTCGTTATTCTTTATGTAAATTCCTAGCTAAAAGTTCTACTAAAATTTTAGGGCGTATTTAGTTTGAGTTTCTAGTTTTTATTTTAAGTTTTTCAGCTTTCTAGATTTTATGAAAGAAATACTAAAAATTTTAAAAGCTACAAATTTTGATTTTCAGTTTTCATTTCTAATTTTCAGTATTTCTTTCATAAAATCCTGAAATCTGAAATTTTTAGTTATTTATTTATTTGTCTTTAAGAAGGTGTCCATTCAAGTGACATTTATGTCATTCCAAAACCGTATTCGGTTAATCTTTCCAAGGAAAAAAAACCAATATATGGCTTTTGGATTTAGAACGCAAAAATGGGCAATCAAACGGCTTTAAATAGGTTGTTATGAGTTACATTGAGGAGTCCATTTCTCATAATGACTCCAATAACCGCTTTCATGGTGATTTAGGGAAAAAGGCACATAGCAAAAGCACTTTTGGCAAGTGATGGATTTTCAAGTCAAAGCATGTATTGATATCACATGCACCATATTGTGTGTTAGAGCGCTGTCCATTCATTCATGAATGCTGAATGATTAATTGTTGTCCTATGCAGCAAGTTTTTCAAACATTTCCAACTTAGGAACTTCAATTACGTTCAACGGCGAAAGGTATGGGTATTCAGATCTACCCTGCCAAACACGTATTTCTGTAGGATTCAACCACGTATAGTCATATAAGGCATACGTCTTTGGCAACAAGCCAATAATAGTGATTGGTATGCCTAATCAAACAACAAGGTAAACCGGGTTCAACTTATGTTTTTGGGTTGGGAAGGGAAACTTCCATTGTATCCCTTTCAATTATAGGCTACTTGCACTTTAGTTTCTGAATTAGAAAAATATGCCAGGTGATCTTGCTGAACGCATAATTTACTTTATTATTATTATTATTTTAATATTTCTATAAATTTCTAACAAGACTAGTACTTTTTTTCGGTGAATCTAAGATATTTACTATCAGAAGTAGTATTAATTCCCTTGAGATGTAGAAATTATAAACGTAAGTTTTACATTTGACCAAGAGACTCTTTATACCTATGCACGTCATAAGAAATTTAACTCATAATTAGATATTTTAGGAATCTAGCTAACTACCAACTATACTAGACCAATATAATTAAATAAGTCAAAGACATATGATCCAAAATTTGAAAGAGTAAAATACATTTATTTTTCACTGCTAATGAATGGAAATTTATTTAAAAAATTAAATTAAAGTGTATGTTCAATAGAAATTTTGGAAAATTACACTGTACTTTTTTAAGTACATAATTTAATTAAAATATGGATTATGTTATTTTTGGTACACCATGTTGGTGCAAACCTGCGATTCCACCATAGGTGGAAATAAGAAAATTGCAAAATATGGGAATGGACAGTGGGTATATGATACGATACTGTCAATTAAATTTTTTTTCTTTTTATCCCCTGTGCAACAATCACGTCACTAATCTCTTTTCTTTTTCCTTCTCTTTTTGCGAAAAATAACTCATCTCTCTTTCTCAAGCTCCATTTATAACACTCGACTAAACTGTATGTTGTAGATTCTTGTGTTTTCAAGCTCCATCTCTCTCCCTCTGTGTTTTTTTTCCTGAGACGTTATTACCCTAGTTAGGAAAAAAAAATTGCATCAATTTGATGGAAATCGAAGCAAAGGAGAACTAGTGAACTCTTGGAATTTCAGATCATGAGAGCTTCAAGTTGAAAGAAAATATGTTCTTAGATTTTGAAGCATGAGGACTACTATATGTTACAGCTTCCTTTTGTTATTACTTCTTTTGGAATCATGAGATAATTTTAGTTGCTATAAATACAAGTCCTCTAATAATTTGATATTTTCCATTTAGGAAAAGAAAAACAATGCTTCTAATAATCTTATGAGTTAAATTTCTTACTTTAGATAGACAGTACAATTTGAGCATTGCTATTGTTATGATTTACAAGTTTTTAGTACAGATTTACAAGTATTTTACACTTAATTTATAAGTTTTCAGCACGATTTTTTAATTTTTTTTACATTTATTTTACAAGTCTTAAGCAAGAATTTAAGTTCTTTGCCATTAGTTTACAATTGTTTTCACTTAGTTTATAAGTCTTAATCACAGGTTTACAAGTTTTTTACACTTGATTTATAAGTTTCAGTATGAGTTTATAAGTTTTTTGCATTTGATTTATAAGTTTACATGTATTAAGCACATATTTACAAGTTATTTATACTTGGTTTACAAGTTTTAAGCACATATTTACATGTTTTAAGCACATGTCTATAAATTTTTTCCTTAGCTTACAAGTTTTTACTATTGATTTATAACTTTTTTTTATTTACAAATATCAATAAACATTTACAGACAATATATACTAGTGTAAGTGCTATGTGCACTTTATATACAAAATGTGGATTTCAAAATACTACGCATAACAGTATAAAAATAATTTACAGGACACTTTTATGTCATTGAAGAATGGATAAATTGTCCTTTTTTTTACACAATAAAAAGTGTGTATATGGATAATAATTTCTTTATGCTTACAAAACTCATAATCGCTATTATCAAAAGCCACCAAATCTGAAAATGAGAACAAACAAAACAAAACCATGGTCAATGAATTTATTTTTAATCTCTTTAAACACTCAAATGAGTGAAGAACTTTTATATGAGATGTTAAATAATCTATGCATCCAAATTTAATCTTAAAAGTTAATAAATTGAATATGACACAAAAATTTCAATATAATCCCCTAACAAACTTGAAAACTACCCTTCCCATAATCAAATTTACAACCACGTATCAATCAATATTTTGATAATAACGCAATAATATTCAACCAAGTGTAAAAAAGAGATTGTTGTGCACGGGAAAGATCAGCGAATTTTTTTTTTAATTGCCAGCATTACACCATATACCCATTATCCATACTCATATCTTGTCATTTTCCTCTTTTCACCTATGGTGAAATTAGGGTGGGAACAAGTCAGACTAAGTTTTTTTATTAACAAGCTAGGTCTATATTATAACTTTTAGCTTGAACCTAGATTGTGGCCTAAAATGGGCTTTTCTCTGAGCCTAAACTTAGCTTGCTCAAAAGTCGGACTAGTGTAGTCTAAAGCCTATTTATATAACATGTCAAAATAAAAAAATAACTACACTGTTAATGTCGCAATACACAGCCTACGTTGGATACAAAAAAAAAAAAAGGCCTGTGACAATGACCATATTGACAAACCAAATCAACACCACCGAAAACAAAGATAATGTAATTCTCACAAAAAAAAAGAAAAAAAACACCAAATATATATGCTATAATAATTTCGGATGCCTAAGTCAATATAATAAACGGAAGAAAAAGTGTTAAAAAAAAATTAGCAGCCTGGAAATGAACTAGAAGGGAGAAAATGACTAGATGGCACATCAAAGAAAGAACATGGTGGCTGTATACATGGTTAGGCGATGGCCCATTCTTTTCCTGTACAAAATAATTTGCTGCGTTTGAAATGGACAGCGAATAGACAGCCTGGCTCGACAACAGTTTTGACACTCTGGCTTAGCAGTAGCAGTGTATAGAGAGTCTCGCATGGAGGAATATTCAGCAGTGAACAATGGCGGGTTGTAGCTTGCGATTGTAAAGAGATGAAGAGTTGAGAGAGAGACTTAGGGAAGAAATGGTACTCCTGCGTGTGTGTGTGTGAACGGCAGTGGAATTGAAAAGGATAGTAGGGCTTTTAATTTAATTTTAAATAGAATAATTAATATCAACCTATAACAGTGAAGATTATGCATATGTTAGCAAAGACAATTGTAGTCGAAGGGTGGTTAGATTACAAGCTGTGTGAGGTAATGGTCTGCGTTTATGTACATATATTTTATCAGGTCGGCTTTATAGGCTAACCAATAAACCTTGATCTGGCCTATTAAGCTAAATAGCCTAAGTTTGTTATTATTTTTAAACAGGCCAGGCCTAATCACACCCAATGCAGGTCAGGCCATAGGCTCGAGACAGGTGAAAGTGTAGGTGTGCACCAAGGTGGTGTACCAATAACATAATCCTGAAAATATACATTAGTTATAGTAGAGAGGATAAAGTGAAATGAACGTACGTGTAGCAGTAACCCAAGAAGCACGGATCCACTGGTTTGATGGCGTGTCCTTATGTCGGACACGTGTCAGTATTTGACACCCATATGACATCCACACGATAAGTGTTGGACACGTATATGTACGTGTCTAATTAAAAAAATAATTTTTTTGAGGTTGAACATACATCGAACACGGCTAGACACTACTCTAATTCACTGTGGATGCAACTTGGACACCCTACACACATGCCTAGTTGGTTTCTTTATTTTTTTAATACTAATATGAGTCCAAAATCAACCCTAATTATTTAGTTGGACCTGTACTGTTAGGTTATTTTATTTTATTATACAAAAAAATAAAAAAGATTATATATATATATATGTGTGAACACCATATTTTGTCCAAACTTTTATTTATTTTCATATTCATTGTTTTTATAAAAAATCCAGTCCATTTTCTTTTTATTGCAGCCCATTCCTATTACTCTTCCTTAGCCCATTGCTTTTTTTTTATTATTTTAGCTCGTTCCCGTTGCAACAAATAATAAAAAGAGGACATTGGATCCCTTATTTCAGCCCATTTTTGAAAAAAAATATAAAAATAAAAAATAAAAAAGCATTGGATTCTCCTTTATGCTCCTTTTCTTCTGACCGTTTAGGGGAGAGGGGAACGGATAACATGATGAGTTCCTCTCCCCAACGGCATGATTCCTTCTCTGTGATGATTACAGGTTTACCAGCCAACCTGTAAAATTTGCTGAGCAATAATTTCATTTGACTACAACAGATATACATTGAGCAAAGATGGGAATCAAAGGGGATCGAAAATTTTTCCAAAGCACTCATCAGGAAAGAAATTCAAAACCAAACAAAAAAATCAAAAATACATTCCAATACACCAATTGTCCAGCAAACAAGAACCAGCAAGCAAATTTCAAACCAAAAATAGATTCCATTATTACAATCCAGCAGCAAGAAATCAACAACAATTCTAGTACAATAGCCCAGTAACAAGGTAATCCCAGCAACAACAGTTTCATCAGCATTTGAAATTAACAAAAAAAAAAAAAAACAACACAAGAAGAGGAAACAGGGAGGAGGCCGTGGTGGTGCTCCTCCCCATCATCAGCCGCGGCCTCCCTTCATGCCATCATCATCATCATAGAACTTCCTCCATCAATATTCTCCCTCAACCTCACATCATTAACTTCATCTCCTCTTCCCTCAACCTCCTCCTTCCCCAGAAATCATCATCACCGCCGTGCACTACCACCACAAGCTAGAACCGCAACCACAACACCATCAAGCCCATGATCGCCGCCCCTCAAGTTCTGATCTGTAGCTTCCATGACCACTACCCATCACCGCGCGAAACCCAAGCCACGCCGATCTCTTTTTGCCGCGCTAGATCTACCACTTCCACCCAACAAATACGAAGCCGTGCAACTCCTTCCCAGCTGCCCAGAACTCGCCACGTCGACCCCCTCCACCGTGGCCAGCCCCCAAGCTGGCCTCCCAGTTCGCGAAAGTCGCGGATTTTCTCCCACAAGCCTCGTCGTAGCCCCGCCAGAAAAGTTGGCTACGAAGCCTTCCTCACGCGGCGGCGAGTTCCCATCCTTCCTTGATCACGGCGGAAGTTGGCCCCTATCCCCTTGCCTCGCGTGGCTTCTTTCTCTCCTTCTCTCATACTCGACTTCTCTCTCTCCCTCTCCGTGTAGCCTCCATTCCATCATCTTCATCGCGCCACCACCGGTAGCCACCATGACGACCCTGCAACACCGCGCACCTCCTCCTCCCTGCCATGACTGCCAGTGTCTTCTTTTTCCAGATCGCGAACCAGGCCGCCGTTCCACCTCCGCCTCTGGTCTTCTCCGCGCCTCGCTAGCCACCGCGTCCCGCAAGTCGGTGCCGCCCCAACCATCCTCATCTCCACGCACTCGCGGATATCCCACCATGGTCTCGGTTCTCGACGTGGTGCCGATGGCTTCCTTCGTTCTCTCTTCCCCTCGATCTCTCCTCTCTTCCTTTCTGTCTTCTTCTCTCTCCACGTGTGAGTGTTAAAATGTGTGTGTATGTGCTGAGCGTGAGTGAGAGAGTGAAGATGTGTGTGTCGGTGAGAGAGAGATGTGAGTGTGTGAGCGTGTGCCGCGTAGGGAGAGAGAGAGATAATTTTTTTTTGAAGTTCTTTTTTATTTTTGTTGTGATTAGTTCGTATTGGGTCCATAGGCTAGTTGGGCTTAGAACTAATTTTTTTTTTCTCTGTGCGTAACTGTTTTTGTTTACAAAATAACTATCTGATAAATTTTTTTTTCTTTTTTTAAAGGTTAAAAAAAGTAGTAATCAAGATCCTTGTTTTCATTTAGTTTGATTACTTTGCTTTTATGTATTTTGTTTAAATTATTTGTGTGTTTATGTTTATCGTTTAATTTTGCCAACTTTCGATTGGAATTTATAAAATATATTTTCTTTTCACTTAATAATAAGGAGCTTTTCTGGGTTTCCTTTTAAACAATTTAATCGATCAAAAAAATATTTTCAAAATCAAAATTAATTAACACATGTTTTTATTCTCTTTTAAATTAAAATCAACAACGCTTTTTTTAATCCACGTAACAACTTGTGATATTGATGTATGGCTTGCCATCCTCAAGTTTCATAAGAATGTTAGAGTTTATTGTATAGTTTATACTATCCTAAATCCTGTGCAAGAGTGGGTTTTAGTTTTTTTTTTAAAAAAATTAGTTTCTTTAATAAATCAATTCAATACACACTTATTTTTTATAGAACTACGTGGCTTTGAGTTCCTCATTGCACCAGAGGATACGTAGGCATAGCCGACAACTATCAAGCCAAAATCCCTTTTTCATAAAATTTATTCTTTATTTCTTGTTTTAATTTTAATTTTATTCCTTTGTAAATATGCAATTGTTATAAGTTTTGGGGAAAATAAATATTATAAAATTATAATCATTTTGCATAATAAGCTCTAGGGTAACCGTATTTATACGGATGTATTGGGGGTGCAGTGGGATTAAGTTTCTACCTTTCTCTAATCATAATCAGACTCCCGAACCTCAAATCTCTTTCAAAAGATCAGTTTGCAAATCAAAAGGTTTTCCAATTTTAACCAGAATTAAAATTGGTGGCGACTCCTGTTTTTAGTTTAAAAATCGGTTGTCATTTAAAATCACTTGGCCTCTCAGACGCGTTGTGACAATATATATATATATATATATATATATATATATATATATATATCATATCCGTGTCCTATAATTTTCTAAATTTAGTATGTCTTCGTATCCATATAGTATCCTCTATCCATGTCAGTATCTGTTGTGCTTCATAGGCGGTAACAAAGAATTTGAAGGTCCTGTACTTCTTGAATTAGGATTGTCACTTAAATTTTTTGTCTCCCTCTCCTGGTCTCGCCCTCCCGTCACCAGGTGTAAAGCAAGGAATTGCATGTGATCACAATGAAGCATGTTCTGAATAAAACTTGGAGGAGTTTGTTGTCTGGTTGAACTCAGTTTGTTATTCCTGTTGACAGTAGAATAGTGGATGGTAGTTATTAATCTGTTACTTATAGCTTCCCCTTTACACTAGATACTTGTACGTAAGTCTAGTTGTTGTACATAGATAGATTAGCTTGATCATTTGTATTTTCTTCTCAGATCAATACTGGGAGTATTTTCTCAGCATTCTTTCTCCTTCTTGCTTCTGCATTAGTTCAGTACTTATTCATGTCTGATACCAAATTTTACACTCCCTCTTCCTCATAAAAATCATAGAATTATAGAATATATTATGTCTTTTGTTTCAAATTTTATGTTTAACCACATTATAATTGTGCATCCCCTTCCCTCTTTCGAAAAATTGCTTCCAATATTGTGTAATTTTTTCCAAATAATTACATGAATATAGGATTTTAGAATTATTTACATAAATATGAGATTTCTAAATATAACCCACTATTATTGCTGGAGGGTTACGTTCCTTTCTAAGTGTATATAGCATGTGTAAATTTGAGCCGAAATACTTATTCATCTGAGTATGATAATAATATTTATTCATTGTTTTATTTAGGAAGACGTGTTCAGTCTTTAAACTAGAACCTTACCTTTCCAAAAAAAATATAGAACATTTTAACATTTTTATTCGTCTTATTAAGATCATTATAGATAGCAGTCAAAAGTTACTAGGATAGGATTAATCTGAATCAAATCACGTTAACTCACTAGTTATGTGTATTAATTTTTTTTTCTATTGACAAAATTCGAGCTCGAGGATTTGTTCATGACAAACAAGTTTTGAATAGCATGAATCAGAGTTAATAACATTAACCTTTCAAGTATTCTACAATATTCAACTCATACATTTCTCACTAGCGTTTGCGGCCTATATGACTATTTAGAAAACATGGCTTAACAGTGCGCACTGTTAATAAAGTGATTTTTAATGATTTTAATAAAGTGATTTATAATTATTACTTTTATTTTGGCGAGCTTAATGCAAAAACAATCTAAAATTGCTTTCCGCTAAAATCAATTCTAAAGCTACAATCCCGTGAGATAAAAAAACTAAACATAAAATCAACTAAATTTTCAAAATAACTAAATCGATTTTATACTTGCAAGTCACAATACAAGCTTAGCTTCTTATGCAGATTGCAGACGTTTGTTGGGTTTTTTTTAAGGTGAAAATCAATTTTTTCAAATAAATTTTTTTTTCATATATTTAGATAACTATTATAAAAAACCAGAAATGATAAAATTTTAGTTTTTAATATTTTTTATAAAAATTAAAAAGAATAATTTATGAAAAAATCAATTTTCAACTTTTCAGCTAGATATAAAAGGGACGTCTGAATGAGATTTTTTTAAAAAAATCATTTTTTGTATGAATTTAAGTTTCATAATAAGTTTTATTAAATTTGTTTTGTCCAAAATTTAAGTTTTATGATTATTTTTTAAAAAATCTGAATCACAGCACCGTAAATACAAAACCAAGCGCGCTGCAAATGGTTGATATTGTAAATATAACTAGCTTGGACGAAAACCGAGTCCAATCTTGCATGCCCACGTCCGCGGCCAAATAACACTTTTTAGCCATATATGGATATGGATTCTTAATAATTCGTACTCAATTCACTTCATAATATATTACACAGTAAAATTAAGGTCAAGATTAAATTTTATTCATCTTTTGAAAAAATAAAAATATCTTTTATTATTTATTATAAATTATTTTTTTATTTAATAATCATATTTACATTTATTCACCCTCATTCATTATCAAAAATAGAAATAAAATAAATAAAATATAATTAATATTTTTTTAAAATATAAAAATAACTTATCAAATCGTGCCCCCCTCTCTCTCTGTGTGTGTATATATATATATATATATATATATATATATATATATATCTATATATATATATATATATATATATACACACGTGTCGATCATTTTTGAACTTTCATAAATTTTGAAGAAATTCCTTTTTTTTTCTGATTGTAATAAATTCTGGGAAAATTTCTCAATGTAATGCTACTTTTTTTCCAATTTAATTATTTAATTTCGTAGTTGAATTTAAACCCACAAAGTGCATGGGGCATTATTAAAGTATATTTAGTTTGAGAAAATAGCTTTTAGTTCTTATTTTTCAATTTCAATTTATTTTCTATTTTTATTATTTTATGCAGATATTATATCGACATGCTTTCATCTATTTTTATTTAAGTTGTGAATCTCACTTAATTTAAATCTCATATATCATTTAAAGATAGATGAGAGTATATTAGTATGGTATTTCACAAATTATAAATACAAATAAGATTACTATAACGAATATAAAAACACATGGATAATGTTATCCTTCACATATATAGCAAGTGAACAAACATTTGCGAAATTTTAAGGTGCCGCAAGTCGCTCTATAACCAAGGTAATGTAAATTAGAAACGACACTCAGACAACGTATTGAAACATCGACCCAATAAAGAAAGAAATCCACATAGGTGGATTCCTGTTTATTTAAAAAATATGTTGTATTATATATGTAGCAGAAAACTGTTTAGCACGCTCTGCAGCACCTCCGCTTCCAATTTCCAACTTTCAACCAGCCCTGCAAAACAAGCAACAACCAAAAGAAAAATATAAGTAAACAAATAAAATGGTAAAAGAAGCATTAATTTGGAAGTTGGTTAAGAAAAGAAAAAGTCATAAAATACGATTAGAGCAAAATTTATATATATAATTTAATTTTAATATATTCATGGTATAATCCAATCAAATTATTTTATTTATATAATTTTTCAATTAATGAGTACGAAAGTAAAATATAATATATAATTAGATGACAATATAAATATACTCCGTCACTACATCAAAATTATATAAATGCGAATTACTTGGAGCAGTCAGTATTAGGAGAAACATTGATGGAAAGGGATACTCCACAGTTGCCTGGAAGAGCCTGAGCCAATTGTGACTTTATGTTGAGGTTCTTGGCAGTGGACTTGATGCAGTTACAAGCAGCCTTCTTATCATCTGAGCTCGATGCAGCAGAAGCAAGAGCTTTGGCTCCAGTGCAGCATGCTGCAGGTGGTTGACCACTCCCATTCACCAGGTAGCTCAAACAGGGCTTCAGGTCCTTAACCACATCACTGCATGAAATTGCAGCCTCTGAAGCTGAGGCAAGCAGGATGAGAAGCACAATAGCAGCCAATGCACCTGAAGATTTCATTGTTACTGAAAAGGAATTGGTGCTGGTTTGAATTTGCACTAGTGTTCTTTTTTAACCTTTTTATAGGAGTATGAAAGGAAGCTAAAATCTTCAAGTAAAAGTAGTATTTGATTAATTAAGTGAGTGCAAGAAAGAAGATTTTGATTTCATTGTATAAGAATTTGCTAAATTCATGGTTAGGTGGAAGTCGTGAAGAAGGGGTCATTCATTTTCAACAAGTAAATTAAGTTGCACAAGTTCATTGGAGCACAGTTATGTTTTCCTTTTTCACATTTTCCCTTTCTTCTAAGAATTTGGACTTACATCACTAATTATGTGCTGGAAGTAAACCTTGTGAAGGGTTTACACTCACACTTTGCTTTTAGAAGTGACAGCTGCTCTACTCAGGAGCAGAACCATGTGCAAGCTAGCACCTATTAATGATATGGCCCTGAATTCATTTTTAATAGGTAGCTACAATTGGCCCCTCAAATGGATATCTCAACCATATATTATATAAGCAGATTATATTAATTGGTCTATATGAGGTCTTCCTGTAGCTCTGTTGCTTTTCATTGGTGTGTATTGCTTGGCTGTTCACCACTTCCTTAACTACTCAAATTATTTGGCTTTTGATTGAAATCAATCAAACTTTTTTGAGGTTTATCATCCTATGTGTTCATTTTTTATTTTTATATATTTTGTGACCCATCATCAAGCGAAGGTACTGTTTGATGTTCAAGTAGTCTCAAGGATAAGCATAAACAGGAATATGACGGACTTATAATAAAAACGGAGATAAACATAAGAAATTAATTATGATCCACATAAATAAATATAAATATAAGAGATTAATTTTGATGTGTATAAATAAATTTTACACTATTATTTAATCACAAATTTTTATTTATAAAGTTTAAGATAGTAGGTAATTTAGTCAAATATTTTTACTTATATGACAATAAATAATTAAGTTTCTATACAAATTTTTTTTTACACTAATAATATCAAATGGTTTTTTCTTTCTTTTTCTTATCTTTATTTCCTCCTTTTTTCAATGTTGTTTTTTTTTATTATTGTCTGTCATTCTAAATTCTTATCTTTATGGGTATTTTATAACATGTCTGCAGTTATTCAGATATTGTTAAGAAAAACTTTTTTTTGGTGTTTACAAATATTTTTTTGATTCTTATAAATATCACCACTTAATAATATTAGACTATTGATGACAAGGATAAAAAACAAAACTTTAAAAAAAGGATCAAAATCTAAGAAATTATTTTAAGGAGACTAAAACCAAAATGACATATAGAAATTTTATATTTAAGCCATAAGTATTAATTAATAACAAGTATTTGTTTATGTGCATAAACGATGTTTTATTTGTATTGTTCGGGGTGCACAAGTGGAAGGAACAACAAAATCAATTAGATTAATTGCACCATTTTCTCAAAAAATCAAAAAATTATAATGATCAAAATTAAAATATAAAATAACGTGTCATTTCAAATGAGCAAGTAAGCATTATACAAAATTTAATGATAAATAGAGTGGAATGCAAATAAAAGATATCATAAAATGCTTCCAATTAAAAGAATTACAAAATAGGGAGCAACAATTGTTACTCCATTTTGTCTATTGTCACTATAATAATTTCATTTTATCTAATGTCACTCCAACTCCGAGCTTTTATTTAGACATTCCAAAATTATACTTAATTAAGAGTTGTGTTAAATTGTTATTATCATATTTTAAATTATATTTCATAATTATATTAGTTAATATTAAATAGAAAAATTTTAAAAGAAAATCAACTATTTGAGGCAAGCAAGGTACGTACGAAAGACGGGTGTTTATATCTTTAATTCGGGACATTTGGAGAATTTTTTTTTCAAATTTTTGAAACCGAATATCTTATATATTTTGGATATTAAGAGTTTTCTTTTTTAACTTTTCACATTTTTAAATAGAAGAATATTTTAAAGATTTGTCTATTTTTCCACATACAGTCACACACATTTAACATTAATGTAACTGAAATCTCCAATTAGTTTTACTTGATTCTCTAATTGTCGCACTATTGTCTAATAAACTAGATTAATGTAGTTCCCTTGGCCG
The DNA here is from genome assembly GCA_031216125.1 of Dalbergia cochinchinensis. NCBI lineage: Eukaryota > Viridiplantae > Streptophyta > Magnoliopsida > Fabales > Fabaceae > Dalbergia > Dalbergia cochinchinensis. Next base: position 30,875,972 of record CM062374.1, on the reverse strand, counting down.
TTCGATCGGTTCATTAGGCCTAATTTGGCTAAACGCATCCATTGGTGTCTGAATAGCTTCCTTGTTGAAGAATCCTTTAGTAGTCACGAAAGAGCGATTTTACTATGTCTTAATGCTCTTAAAACTGCCTATCGGTAACTTCTATAAGAACCCATGTTTGGGGTTAGTAAAGCAGGTTCGAGCTTGAAGAAGAGCTTTCAACACTCTCTCATATACTCTGATGGGTTCGTTTTGTCGGTTGGCGAGTTGGAAATCATAATCTTGTCTGGAGCATAAACTAATATTAAAATAATATTGCTATTAGTTAGCAATGATGGATTATCATTTATCAACTACCACAAATAAGATACTAAGTTTTAATTATAAAACTCTGATTAATAGGATGTCAATTGTGGTAAGGGTCTAACTAGCTCCGATGTCCATAGAAATGGGGGATGGGGTATCTGTAAAGATACTCCGATGCTTAAGTCAGTAAAAGCGTGAGGAGTGAAGATGTGTTTATGTGATAGATATTGTGTCATACCTAGGGGGCAATAGTGCCCTTATATAGTCTCCATGATAAATCTGTTATGATCTTCCTTAAATATAGGAGATATTCATGTGATTTGGTCAGTATTAAAGATAACGATAAGATATATAGAGATATTATATGAGATTTATGAGATATCTTCAGCTAAATCTGGTGTGAATCCGTGGGGGATATCATGCCACGCAGTCGAGCGGTGGGATCCCGGTGGAGAGAGATTTGGCTGGGCATTTTTGGGTCCTATAACTGAACTCTTATGAATTAGGCCAAGGAGGTCGGCCCATATTTTCTAGTCCAATACATAGCCTCCGAGCTTGGTCGTGGACCAAATAGCTGGTACCAAGGTAGCTTGCTGAGGACTACGTATCGAGCTCAAATGATCTGACTTTTGATGTCTTGGGTGAGTTGTTGGTCAAGCATATGATTACGTGGGTCGTGCCTCTTTGAGTCGAGGACCTCATGGCGAGCTTTGAGGTTTTGAGTTGAGCTATGAGTCTCTTTAGTTACGGTTGTAACGGTCGTGGGGGGACGTGCCATGATACGTGTCCTTCCATGAGTGGTGGGCAATCATCTCTCATAAATGTGGGATCGTGCATTTACACATTCTCCGTTAGATAAAAGTGGTGAGCCCCTGGCTATTGGATGTAATGAGCGTCCCGGATGTGTTATTGAGTGGAGGGAAATTGTTCTCGGTTTTAAGTGAAAAGGTAGGAGAAAAGCTTTTCCGTTTTCATTTCTGGAAAACTCCTCACTTATCTTCAGTGTTTGTTTGCTCTCTGTGCTCATTTAGCGTCTATGGCTGAAAGCTTTGAGTTTGATCATCCGAAGTTTGATTTCTTCTACTTTCAATCGGTGAGTTTGATTCTTCTCTTCTTTTCCTTTCATTTGAACAGTTTATTGTGTTTTGAACCCTAGGATAGGAGATTTTGTTGGCTGCTTGTTATTTTTCTGCGTTCATGCATGCTTTCCTTTTTCTGAGTTTTTGTCTATCGTCTTTGTTTAGGTATTTATTGATGGCAAAGGGGAAGGGTTCTTCTGTTTTTGAAAAAGCGGAAGGAGGTAGTAGACGCTGAGTACGATCCTTATGGATGGATTAGTAGGGAGGTTAGGGAGGTAGTCTCTATTTTTAATGATAGAGAGTTTGCCCGTAGGTTTAGGAGGCATGCTTGCTGTCTTCTGAAAATGAGAGGAGAGTGGAATGTCTTCCTTGCGGTGCCGAGGATAGGGTTTGTACGTATAGGAAAGGGGATGGTGAGGTTGACTTTATCTATATGTATGTAGATTTTTTTGAGAAGTTTGATGTTAGGGTTCTTTTTACCTGGTTTGAGGAGGGGGTACTTGAACAAAGTTAATGTTGCTCCTTCTCAGCTTCATCCCAACAGTTGGGCATTTGTTTGAGCTTTTGAGAATCTGTTTGCTATGCTCAGGCAGGAGCCCGGTGTTGATGTATTCTTTTATTTTTTTCAAGTCAAGGGTGTAGAAAAGGGGAGTTGGATTTCTTTCAATAGTGTCCCTCGGAGGAAGTTGTTGTCTTTGTTGACTTCCAACTTCAAGAGGTTCAAGGAGAAGTTTATTAGGGTTAAGTCGGTTGAGACCGAGTTCCCTTTCTTTTTGGATTTGAACCGTCTAGAGAGGTTCCCTTTGTACTGGCAGCACAATCATTGCCAGATTTTGAGGGTAGAGTATGGTTCTTTACCCTATGACGATCAAGTTGTGATTGATTTCTTGGAGGAGTATGTGAGTTTGAGCTCTCCGTTGTCTTGTGCGGTTTTGTTGGAGTAGGATTATGATAATAGAGGAGTCCTCAAACATATAGGTAGTATTTTATATATTTGTTCTTTTTGGCTTGATTTTGCTTGTATGTTTTTGACCTGTATTTCTTTGCAGGCAAGATGGCTCCTAAGCTTGGTCCTAAAGAGTTGGTCGCCTTCAAGTCGAAGAGGGGTGTGGCTGCGACCGAAACTCCAGCTGTTCTGGTTTCTCCTACTGGTGGGTCAAGCTCGGGCATTCCCATGGATCCCAATCCATTGAGGCCTCGGAAGACAACCAGGGTGGCTACTGGTCTTCAGGCGGCTCTTAAGCTGATCACTTTTTCCTTCTGCTTTCCTGGGAGCTATTGAGATGAAGGACTTCCTTGACACTATTGGTTGATCAAGCTTCTGGAGCAAGGAGTTTCCTCGCCTCGAGTTTATTGATCAACAGTTTGCTCATCCTGAAGATACCCTCCTTATAGAGAAGGCAGGTATTCCTGGCCTGTGTCGTCACCAAGAGATCCAGGGTCTTTGCCGGATGGTGATTTATTAGTGTCTTGAGAAGCGTTATGCCTTGGACTTCAAAGCTGAGAAGGAGGAAGCTGAGGCCAAGTTAGCCGAGGAGAGGAGGGGTTGGCTGGAGGCTAGGAAGTTATTTGAAGAGAAGATCGACTCCTTCGTGGCCCGAGTTAAGATTGATGCTGAGGCGATCACTGTAAAGATCCGAGAGCTTGAGGTTGAGAAGAAGCTCTTTGAGGATAAGAGCAGAAAGTTGGCCAAGGAGAATGATCGGCTCAAGGGTCTTCAGGCGGAGGTCGACTCTCTGAAAATGAGGTGGTCAATCAGTACACAGTTGGCTTTGATTGGGCCCTTGTTCTTTCATGGAAACCCAGATTTGGCTCAATGTGGTCCTTTCAAGGAGGTCATTAATAGTGTGCTGGTCGATCATCTTGCTCCGAGGGGGTTAAGGAGAGTGCTCAGGTTGGAGGAGTTACTGAGGAAGGTGGTGATGATGAGGTTCAAGTTGTGGAACTTGTTCAAGTCGTCCTTCCTGACGAGGCCAAAGCTTCTGCTGATCTTTGAGCCTTTTGTATTTTTCCTTTCTATGTTCGGACATATTTGTAATAGATATTTATGATTTTATGGATGTAGTATGATTTCTTATATTTTTGCAAGATGTGCTCGGATGATGACATTTAAGCATGTCTTTTATGATTTCTGCATATGCTCGGGTGATGACATGTTATGTATGTCTTTTATAATTTCTGCATATGCTTGGGTGATGACATGTTATGTATGTATTTTATGGTAAATTTTAATCAAGTATGCTAGACTTGGATTAGGCATGGTAAGCTCGGATCGTTATGAACTCGGATCCAGTATTATAACTCAGATAAGGTAATATAAACTCAGACCAAGTGTTGCAACTTAGATCAAGTATTATAACTCGGATCAAGTGATAGATTCAGATGAGGCGTTATAAACTCAAATGAGGGGTGTTTTTGGACCTCACCTAAGCAATTGCTAGTGTAGTATTGCGTGGTGCTTCTATGTGCCTTTCATTACTTGGTTTTGTATTCCGAGGATTACATGAAGTGTGGCGGCTTTCTAGTTCGCCTTCATAACTCAAATGTACTGAGATTTACTGTGAGGATGACGGCTTTTTGGTGTGGCCGAGGTTTTGTTCGTGAGTATCTGTGACATAAGATGAGAAGTGAATGTTATATTTCAAGGAGAAAGAATTACATTTGTAGCCTCTTGCCACCGAAATATTCGGCTCACATCCGATCATGCCTTGTTAAAACCTTTGTTGGTAAAACCCAATAGGAAAAAGTCCCGACAAAGGAAAAAGAGTGCACCCATCGAATGTGACTTGGGGCATTTGTATTCTGGCTATGATATTTTTTAAGGGCAGGGCATTCCATGTCCATAGGAGATTTTTTCCTGAGAGCTCGCCAATTTGGTAAGCTCCTCGGCCGACGTCTTGGGTGATGCAGAATGGTCCTTTCCAGTTCGGAGCTAACTTCCCTTCTCCTGAGGACTTCCTTTGTTGTTCCAATTTGCCCAGGTCTCCGACTTGGAAAGTTTTGGGATTTAGCTTCTTATTGTAAATTCGGGCCACCCTTTGTTTGGTTGCTTGTTCTTTGATGTGAGCTAGCTCTCAGTCTTCTTCGATGAGGTCTAACTCTACTCATCATTTTTCTTCATCTGCTGTATCTACGAATGCTAGTCGGCGGGCATTGGGTTGGGCGACCTCTATTAGGAGCATGGCTTCGTTGCTGAAGGCGAGCTTGTATAGTGTTTCCTGTGTTGAGGATTGAGCAGTGATGTAATATCCCTAAAGGATCTTGGGGTGGTCCTCGGCCCAGAGGCCTTTGGCTTTGTCGAGCTTCTTCTTCAAGGCTGTGAGGATGGCTTTGTTAGCTGCTTCTGCTAGGCCATTGGTTTGGGGATCTTCTACAAATACGAAGATGTATCTAATTTGGAAATTGTCACAGAGTTCCTTTAGTCTTCGGTCTGTGAACTGTGTGCCATTGTTAGTGATAAGTTCCTTGGAAAGTTCAAACCTGCACGTGATTCTTTTCCAGATGAATTTCTTGACTTTCTTTGTGATGATTGTTGCCAGAGGTTCTGCTTCGATCCACTTGGTGAAGTAGTCTATAGCTACTACCAAGTATTTAAGCTATCCTGGTGCAAGGGGGAAGGGGCAAGAAGGTCAATTCCCTATTTGTGGAAGGGCCAGCTAACTTCAGAGAAGTGCAATGGTTCTAGGTGTTTTTGGGAGTCTTCATAGAATCTTTGGCATTTGTCCTATTTGCGCACGAAGTTTGTGCAGTCAGTTTTCATGGTGATCTACAAATATCCTGCTTGAAGTATTTTTGCTGCCAGAGCTCAGCCTCCAATGTGATTTTTGCATACTCCTTCATGTACTTTGGCCATGATGTCTTTGACTTCGTAAGGGCCGAGGCACTTTAGGAGGGGGAGTGAGTGTCCCCTCCTAAACTGCAATCCTCCGTAGAGGGTGTAGTAGCTTGCCTGTCTTCTGAATTTCTTCTCATCTGGCATGAGTTTGCCAGTCTAGGCCTCTTACTTCTGTGTTGCAGCTTTCGGATTGAGGGTAGCCCAGTTTTTGGAGCTTTATTTGGATTATAGATTTGTTATTCTGTGGCTTGCTGGTGCTGGCGAGCTTGGAGAGGATGTCAGCTCTGGTATTGTGCTTTCTGGGTATAAGCGTCACTTTGCATGAGTCGAAGTGTTGCATCAAGGTTTTTACCAGTGTTAGATATTTTTCCAGGAGAGGATCTCTGGCTGTGAAAATACCACTGACTTGGCCGATAACTAGCTATGAGTCAGCTTTGATGATGAGTCTTTGAGCTCCAACTTCTTGTGCGAGCTTGAGGCTAGCTATGAGTGCTTCACATTCTGCTTGGTTGTTACTGGCATGGAATTAGAATTGGAGAGATTGTTCGATTAAGATCGCTCAGTCATTTTCAAGAGTGATCCCAGCTCCGCTTCCCTTCCCATTAGATGCTTCATCCCCATGTAGTATCTAGGAGTTGAGTTCTTGTTCGGGGACAAGGGGGAGCTCAGTAAAGAAATTGGCCAAGACTTGAGCCTTGATTGGCCCTCTAGGCTGATATTCTAGGCTATGATCTGAGAGTTCAATCGACCATGAGATCATTCTTTTCGCCAGTTCTGGTATGATCAGAATTTGTCTGATGGGTTGTTCGGTTTGGACGATGATGTGGTGGCTCTGGAAGTATGGTCTTAGCTTCCTTGCAGATACCACCACATCGAAGGCTAGTTTTTCAATCTTCTGATACCTCTGTTCGGGTCCTTGGAGCATTTTGCTCACGAAATAAATAAGTTGTTGTTCTCTATCTCGCTCGGCTATCAGGACCGAGCTTACTGCATGTTCGGTTACTGACAGATACAGGAAGAGGGTCTCCCTTGGGCAGGGTTTAGTGAGGACGAGTGGTGTAGAGAGGAATATTTTGAGCTTAGCGAAGGCTTTTTCGCATTCTTCGGACCACTCAAATGACATCTTCTTCTTTAGTGTTTTGAAGAATGGAGTTGCTCTTTCCGCCGATCTCGACAAAAAGTGAGATAGGGCTGCTAGTCGGCCTATGAGTTGTTGTACTTCCTTGACTTAGTTTGGGCTTTTGATTTCCAATATTGCTCGGCATTTGTTAGGGTTAGCCTCTATTCCCCATTTTGTAAGCATGAATCCAAGGAATTTTCCTCCATGAACTCTGAATGCACATTTTTCTGGGTTCAGTCTCATGTCTTAATTGTCCGAATATTTCTCCCAGGTCGTCAATGTGATATCTAGTTGCAGGGGTTTTTGCCATCATGAGTCTCTGGTGTGTGGCTCTTGCATTTTTTAGGGATGGCTCGATAGCAAAAGTTGGCATCTTCGGTGAGGAAAGCAGTTTTGTCTTCATCTTATGGGTGCATTCTGATTTGATTGTAACCAGAGTATGCATCCATGAAGCATAGGTACTGGTAGCCTGATCCATTGTCGACGAGCTTGTCAATGTTGGGTAATGGGTAGGAATCTTTTGGGTAGGCCTTGTTGAGGTCGGTGAAGTCCATGTACATGCGCCACTTTTCGGATGCTTTTTTGACCATCACCATGTTTGCAAGCCACGTGATATTTCTGATCTCCCTGATGAAGTTAGCCTTGAGGATTTTCTTGGTTTCTTCTAGAGCTTCTTTCTGGTGCTCGGCTCCAAGAGTTCTCTTCTTCTGTGCTATTGACTGAGCTTTCGGGTCGACCATGAGCTTGTGGCTGGTTACGTCTGGGCTTATCCTGGCATATCAGCTGGAGTCCAGGCGAAGAGATCGGCATTCTCTAGGAGTAAGGCCATGAGTTTAGCTAATAAACTCGAGGGGAGATCGGCCCTAATGAATGTCACTTTACTGGCTTCATCCTTGATTTGGATTGGTTGCAAATCATCTACTGGTTGGGGACGGTTCTGGATCTCTCCTCTAGGGTCGAGTTCAGAGATCAGAGGGGTTTGGTTAGTGTGAAAGACTCTGTGTACCTGTTTAGTTTTGGAATTCTTAGTGGACTTTTTCTTCAGGCATTCATTGTAGCATGTTCTTGCTTCTTTTTGGTTGGCATGGACTACTCCGACCTTGGATTTGGAAACCGGGAAGTTCACCGCCAAATGGGTTGTCGAGGCTAAGGCTCCTAGGGCGTTGAGTGATGGCCGCCCCAGGATTATGTGGTAGGAACTATTGGCATCTATGACGAGGTATTGGAGGTTGACAATCTTGGTTAGTGGTTTTGTACCGAACATGGTTCTCAGCCACAGGTAGCCAAGCACTTTTACCATATTTCCTGTGAATCCAACCAGCTCGCCATTATATGAGAGAATTGAGTTTTCAGAGAGTTGCATACGTTTGAAGGTGGAATAGAAAATGATTTTAGCTGAACTCCCTTGATTCACCAAGACTTTCCTAACCAAAAAATTGCCAGTAAGGATGAAAATTACAACAGGATCATGCAAATTTTCATTGATTCCTTTATAATTAGAGTCCGAGAAAGATATTATCGGGTGTCTTTGATCTTGATAAATGTGATGCTCCTTCAAGTGACATGATCGCTCGGCGTGATCTTTTTCTTGCCGAGCTTGTCCTCCTGCAAATCCTCCAGCAATGTGATCAATAACTCCTCAGATATTGGCTTCCTTGGAAGTATGAGATCGTGTTCTTCTTTAGGGCTTATTGTGCTTTGGTGGGGATTCGTTGTCTGATGAGGAAGAGCTGTGATATTTGATTTTTCTTTCTCAGCCTCGGTCTCATCCTCTTTTCTTCTCTTCTTCCTTTTCCCCGACGAATTGCTTCAGGTATCCTTGTCGGACGAGGCGCTCGATCTGCGCTTTCAGATTTTTGCATTCGTCAGTTGTATGTTCTGTGGTGTTATGATATTCACATACTTTGCTCTTATTCGCGCCTTTTGGACCTGGTCAAGGTTCGCCTTTTATTTGTTTCGTCAGTCGAGCACTGAATATTTATCTTAGTATTGTGCTTACTCGGGCGTTGAGTGGCGTGTAAGTAGTGAATCTTGGTTTAGAAGACTCTGAGTTCCATTTATGTTTGGATTTGCCTTCCTTGTGCCTCTGTGTTGAGCTATCTTTCTCTTGTTTCTGGCTCTTCTCCGCTGCTCGGAGCTCCTCGGTGTTGATGTATTTGAGGGCTCTTTCGCGGAGTTCATGTATAGTCCTGGGCCTGTTAATCGCCAGGTTTTCCTTGAAGGGTCCAGAACACAGGCCAATTCGGATTTGGTGAAGTTCGACGACAGGGTTGAAGTTTGGGATTTGTGATGCTTTCTCTTGGAATCGTGTCAAGTATGTTCTTAAGGATTCATCGGACCCTTATCTGATGTGCTCCAGTGAGTTTGAGGTTTTGGTGTCGATTTTGGAGGACATAAACCTGTTGGTGAAGGCTTTTTCCAGATCCTTGAACTTGTGGATAGAGTTTTGGGACAGAGTTGAGAACCACAGTAGTGCTGACTTCTCCAAAGAGGATAGGAAAGTTCGGTAAAGGAGTCAGTCGGGGCTCCATTGATGAGCATCATGGATCTGAACATTGTGATGGATGATAGGGGGTCTCCTGTTCCGTCGTAGGGGAGGAGTAAAGTTGGGAGCCTGAAGTTGAGGGGTAGGCTGGTGGCCACGAGTTTTTCTAAGAATGGTCCACAATCAATGGTTTCACGCTCATTGTCGGATTCAGTGTGATAGGTTGGATGGTTTGAATGTTGGGGTTTGTCACTACAAAAATTATAACTGGCAAGCTCAGTATTCCCTAGATTGGTGGCTCCCTATTTGGGATTTTTTGAGTTTCAATCCTCGGGGATTGATTCTCTTCTTGCAGCTTACGGAGTTGTTCGACCAGTCTTTGGTTTTCTTCTTGCAACTGGTTGAAGTTAAGAGTACGCTGGCTATTTGATGGTGTGTGTTGGTTGGAAGCATCAGCCATGGGTAGCGGGGTTTGTGAGATAGGCTTGTTTACCAGCCCCACGGTGGTTGCCAATGTTCTTTCCTGAAAATAGTGGTAAGGGTGTAAGTAGCTCCGACGTCCGTGGAAATGGGGGGTGGGGTACCTGCAAAGACAGTCCAATGCTTAAGTCAATAAAAGCGTGAGGAGTGGAGAGGTGTTTATATGATAGATATTGTGTCATACCTGGGGAACAATAGTTCCCTTATATAGTGTGAGGTTACCTCATGATAAATCAGTTATGATCTTCCTTAAGTACAAGAGATATTCCTATGATTTGGTCAGTATTAAAGATAATGATAAGATATATAGAGATATTATATGGGATTTATGAGATATCTTCAGCTAAATCCAGTGTGAATCTGTAGGGGATACCATGCCATGTAGTTGAGCGGTGGGACCCCAGTGGAGAGAGATTTGGGTTAGGCCGATCTTTGGGTTTCATAATTGAGCTCTTATGAATTGGGCCGAGGAGGTCGGCCCTTATTTTCTAGTTCAGTCTAGTCCGTTACAGTTAGCAATGATGGATTATCATTTATCAACTACCACATGTAAGATACTAAGTTTTAATTATAAAACTCTGATTAATAGGATGCCAATTGTTAGAGCATGTTGTTTAGTCCAATTTTTGTTGTCCATATAGTTATTGGGCTTTAATGATGTACAAGGATTTGAAATGAGCCATGTATGTAGGCCTTGTTGTAATAGGTAGCTTGATCCACATTTTGTTGACACAAGGAGTAAAAGACCTTTCTCCTAGCCCTATATAATGGCACCTATTGTCCCCTTGAAATAGTATGCATATTCCGCTATATTGGGGATAAGATAAGTTTATCTCTCTTGGCTTTCTCTTTTCTCTTTTACCCCTTTCAAATTTGAGAATGAATTGAAAAATAACTATGGATCATTCATCTTCCTCAATCCTTCCAATTAACCTTTAAGATATAAATTCGTATCTAACGGATTAAAATTATAATAATTGGTATCAAAGTAAGAGTTGTCTCTAATCATGGCTATAACATGAATTTCAAGGGAAGATATTGGATGCATGGTTGTTGTCACTACCCAATAATCATGACAGAAACATAAGGGATAATGTCCCTTTTGAATTTATATGCAATCATGCGTAATAAACTTAAAATTTAATACTCATAATAAATTATAAAAATAAATAAATAACTAAATAAACAGATATCTCAAATTGCTTGAACATTTTATTCATAAAATCCTTTTTTTATTAATTTATTCATAAAAGTCCTTATTTATTTCAAAATATTCTATAAATTATAATTCAAAACACTCTTAAATTTTAGATAAAACCTCCATTTTAGTCCTTTTAAAATGTCAAGTCAAACAAATTGATGCTAGCAAAAAAAAAAAAAAATCTGAAATTGGTGCTTGCAAAATTGAATCATCAAACAAATTAGTCCACAAAAAAAAAACTCTCTAATTGATCTCTACAAAGTTGAATAATTGGATGAATTGATCCATTCAAAATTGAATAATTGAATAAGTTAGTCTCTCTGTTAAGTTGGGCTAGAAGGACTAATTTGTCCGACAATTCATTTTTGCATGGACTAATTTGAGTCATTTTTTTAGGGATCAATTTAGGAGTTTTTTTTTATATACGGACCAATTTGTCTGAATTGAAATTTTAGAGGGACTAAAATAAAGCTTTTGTCTAAATTTTATCCCAGAAGAATTTACATAAAATACCATAATAATAAAATAACATGCATGCTAAATGATATCCAAAGACTCTATCTACACTCTACTAGAACAACTTCAAACTAATGTAAGTCTTAAGCTTCACGTCAAAGCGAAGTTCACAAAGAGCACTGTCAGCAATTACTAAAGAAGAACTGACATATCGTCTATATTGATAGTTGGATTTGAAAAGGGAAAGTACAAGGGGTAAGTCATCAAATTCAATGAGCAGAATCATCACCCACAATTTACATGGGACCAAAATGAAAATGTACATAATAATAATATCTATGGGTCAATTACTCCAGTTACATCGAGAGGTTTTAGATCCTTAAATATCTATATTGATGATTTCTCTAAATATGACTAGATTGAATCGTCATTGAATGAGAAATCTGAAGCTTTGGATGCCTTCAAGACATCCAAAGTTGTTGAATTAAGATTTAACAAACATATTAACTGTGTAAGGTCTGATAGAGATAGTGAATTCTATTGTAAGATATAATGAATCTGGCATAAATAATGGTCCTTTTGCTAGTTTTATGCAAGAATATGGTATTCAGGAACAATGCACCATGTCAAGCACTCTATAACAAAATAGAGTTGCTGAAAGTTGAAATAGGACCCTTATAGAATTGGTGAGATGTATGCTTATTCATTCTACTTTTCCTGACTTCTTATGGGGAGAAGCCTTTTTGAATCGTGTGCTAAGGAAATATATTTTGAGGACTAAACATGAGCTAATTACGAGAAAGAGGCATACTTTACAACATTTTTATGTTTCGGGCTGTAGAGCATAAATTTAGCCTTGTAATCCAAAAATAAAGAAACTTGATCTTAGAACCATAGGTGGTTTCTTTGTTGGAAACTGTATTAGCTTAACAAGCTTCTTATTTTATTGTCCTACACATATGAACAGAATTATAGAATTTGATCATGCTATTTATTTGGAAGATGAATTAATACATATTGTAACTTGAGCCATGTGTTGTTAACTTTAGAGAAGAACAAGTTGTTCTGCCCATATCTTCTCTTCTAGAGTCAATGTGATTTGTTTTTTTTATCATAATTATACCACTAATACCATCATTGGTGCTTATGTTGGTCCTTATCTTGGGGATGATATACAAGATCCAAATATTGTTATGTCTCCACTATGGAGATCTAAGTGAGTTCTTATATTTACTGGATCAATTAGATTTAGAGATTATGTTGTATGAACATGAGTTCATATTTGTTGAGGATTTTGATCTCATTACTCTCCAAAAGGAAATATTTAGTCTTGATAGTTCCCAATGGTTGGCTACTATGGAGGATGAGTTGGCTTCTATGAAAAAGTATAATATTTGCGATTTAGGGTATATTTGAGTAAACAACTTATTTAAGCCCTTATATAAGAATAACTTTTGAAAAGTATCATATGAATAAACTATTTTATATTTATTTACATTGTAACAAAAGTAACTGTTTTCTATGTTTAAAAAAGTGCTTCAAAAACCACTACAAAAGACTTTTTGAAAAGTAGTAATCTGTATAACCAAAGGAGACATTAGGGGAACTGTCATCTAGTTGTAAACTACTTGTAAATGGGTCTTTAAGAACAAAATGTGATGTCGAAGTAGATATAGAAAGATATGAAGTTAGGCTTTTGGTTAAAGGATACAACCAGTGGGAAGACATAAATTATAAAGAGATAATCTTTCATGTCTCTAGTAAAGATTCCTTTGTGTTATGAGAACTCTTGTCGCTCATTTTAATTTAGTCTTTCATCATATGGATGTTAAAATTGCCTTTCTAAGTAGTGGTTTATATGATAAAGTGTATATATATAAACCAATTTGTTGAAAATGGTATGAAGCACATGGTCTATAAGTTGAGATAAATTTATGGTTTAAAAGAGACTTTAAGACAATGGTATCAAAAGTTTGATCATATTTTCACATTTCTTTCTTCTTTCAGGGAAAATAAATGCATTTACTTTTAGAATAGTAAGAGCAAATTCATTATTCTTGTTCTATATGTTGATGATATTCTTTGGTAAGTAATGAGGTTCATTTTCATAATGAGACCAAAGAAATGTTGACAATGCATATTGACATGAAAGATCTTGATGGTACATTTTTTGTTTTATGCATTATAATTCATTTTGATTGGTCTCACGACATTCTTGGTTTGTCTCAAAAGGGATATATTAAGAGAATTCTAAATTGATTTAATATGGGATTTTCTAAGCCTTCTACAACACCCAAATGGGTTAAAGGCTTTCAAAAACCCAATGTCTTCCGAATCATAATGAAATTGAAATATTGATAAAGGTTCTCTATGCATTTGCTTTTGGCACCCAATATGTATGCTCAAGTTTGTACCTATCTTGATATTGCTTTTGTTGTTCATGTAAATGGGAGCTACTTGAACAAACCTGGTGTGACTTATTGGCAAGTTGAATAATGATTCACAAGATACCTTTAGGGTACCAAAGATTACATGTTCACTTATACAAGAGTAGAACATCTTACGGTAGCGGGTTATTCTTATTCTAATTAGGGTGTTTGTCCAGATGATCATAATTCCACATTAGTTTATACCTTTAGGAAAGTAGGAAGTGTTGTATTTTGGAAAAGTTCCAAGTAGACACTGATAGATACCTCTACCATGGATATACAACTTGTTATTAGGCTACACACCATACATTATGGTTGAAAAAGCTTATTCTAAAGATTATCTTTAGGCTTCTTACAATATGATAGAAAGAAGATTCAAGAGTTTCAAACTCATGATGAGCATATTTCAACTAAACGTATGATTGTTGGTCCCCTAACTATAGAATTGGTTAACAATAAAGTATTTATTATTCGTGTTACCTATATGAGTGTAGTGAGGTCTTTTGATATTTTGGATTAATGGAGTTTGTATTTGAAAACTATTGTGACCTCACATTTTATGTCTTAAAGCTCTGTTTGATACATCGCATAGGATAAGACGTAATAGTACTAGATATGATAATATAAGATTTGATAGTATAGTATAAGGAATTCATTGTATGAGTTTTTATTGTATCAATTAGTTGATGCATCACATAAGTAACAGCGGCGATCAGTGGGTGGCATAGGGTGGCAACTAGCAGGTAAAGGTTTGGCAACTAGTAGTGACCGATGGGTAGTGGGTGGTGACTGGCGGGTAGCAGGTGGTGACTAGTTGGGGGCGGGGGACATTGAGGCAGAAGAGTAGGGTAGAGTCAATATTATCTGGTGTTATCAAGCCTCTTGTAACCTGATAACTTGATACTATAGTCATAGAATAAAAGTGATTTGATTGTATAATATTATACTATCATATATGATACCAAACATGTGATGAAAATTGCTTTATACTAGGTAATACAATTAGGTCTTATTTTACATATCAAACGAGGCCTAAGAGATTTAATGATCATTATTTCTGCTATTATTATTATTGCATTTTTTTTTTGTATACATTTTGCACAACTTAATTGTTATGGATAATAGCATATTGTGGAGATAGTTTGGCCTAGTCTCATTTTTCTGATGACATATAATGTGATTAATTCTTAGGCCGTTTTAATTTGGAATTGCATTGAATCGCATATTGGCATGGCCATTTTGTTAGGCTTTCCTAATAATACATATCATATCTTATTTCAACATTGATATTTATTAGTATTATGTGTATATGATATCAATATTCCTTCAATAAATTTTTCTATATCATTGAGGTACTTGTAGGTCAATATTAGACCCTTAGTTTTTAATATTGGCTCTACATTAACATCATAGCATCTTCAAATCATAATCAGATGTATGTTGTCCAAGTGGAAGAATGGTGGATTATCATTTATGGACTATTGTAAATCAGATAGTGAGTTTTAATTATAAAACTAAAATTAATTTGATGTCAAATGTTGGAGCTTGTTATTTAGCCCAATTTTGCAATCCATATTGTTATTGGACTTGAATGATGTACAAGGATATGAAATAGGCCTGATGTGTAGGCCTTGGTGCAATGGGTGGCTTGACCAACATTTTGTTGACACAAGGAGATGTCCTTTCTCGTAGCCATATATATAGGTCCTATTGAGATTGTCACGATCCGATTTAGATCGTGATTGGCACATGAGGAATCCAACCCCCACGCAAGCCTCGTGATTTCTGTACCGTGCTATATGCTTGCTTTATCCATAAAACATGATTTACTCATAAATCAATTTAACTAATAAATCTTGTTAATTTAGAAACAGACATTCTTTCTATAAGTAAATTACATATCTGTAGCTACAAAATACATCTCAGTTGTGTTACTCATATACAAAATATACCCATGGGTGGTATACTGTAAAATCCAAAAGACTCAAGGTATAAAATTAAAATGCAAAATAATGACTACATGCGGTCTGGGACCCTGCCCGTCACATCACTGGAGCACATCTACCATGAACAAAACACTAAGGCTTCACGCTGAAGTGAAGCTCACCCAAACTGAAGAAATACTACTGCTGAAGAGGTAAGAAAGGAGGATCCTGAGCTACATCTGTATCTGTGGAAAATGAAGAAGAAAGGAGTGGGTTTTGGAATCAAAACTCAGTGAGTGGATTCTCACTCATAACCATACATGGGACAGGAAAATATAATATATGAATAATGGTAAGTGCAACATTTAAAAACAGTTCTATTTACTTTACATAATAGTTATAATCTTTAAAATTTCAAGAATTACACAAGGGAACAGAGTGCTCATCAACTGTAGGGAGGGTGCTAAGTCTCTGGCGGACAAAGCCGTTGGCTAATGTGATCTCTTCGGTTCTTGGCGAACCGTGTCCCTGGCGGACAGATGTAACTTAAGGATGAATTGCCCCTGGTGCCTTGGTATACCAAGGTTAACGGAATAACTGTTGTTAACTCACAGTTCTGTTCCTCTCAGTAACTCTCTCTATTCTAAAACCAACTGAAATCATAAAGGGGTTCTATGTTTCTAGTCCAACATTTTTCAACTCTCTTTCAAATAAGTTCTTAAATCTAAACTTTGCAAATCATAGAAATTCTCATTTATTCATAATCGAATCAATTTACGAATAAAATCATATGAAAATTTTCATAAAACAGTTATGGTCCCATGCCTTTCTAAAATCATATTTTCATGCATAAGTTCAAACGGAGTATTTTTAGTAAACATATTTTTACATAAAACTATATCATGCAAGAACTCATTTCTAAATCCTCAAAACACTCCGCAATGTTAACAATTAATCATATAATGACCAAACTGAGACTATGAGATCAAACCCATTCACCCGGAAGAGTAGAATGTGAACCGCCAACTCCGTGGGGACTCCGGGAAGGAGGAATGGCACCAACGTCTGCCTTTGAAACCATAAAACTCATCAACAACCTATAGGAAGCTCTAGATTACTCTAAACATATACTAACAACTTTGGGGGAGCACTCTCATTAGACAATAACGGCAATAATGGCTATACCAAGAATATGAAAGAATGGAGAGAATGGAGAGAAAATCTAACAATATAAACATACCTTGATGATTTGGGGGAGCTAGATTGAAGAAAAGAGGATGAAAATGGAGGTTAGGGTATGTGTGTGTGTGTGGGTCGCATTCTGCTTTCTATTCTGTGAGGGGCAGCCCGATTGGGTTTAAAAAGGGGCAAAAATGAAATGGTGTTGTTTTACTGATAGTGTGCTGTCCTTGTACGCTCGCTGTAGCGAACTTTCTTCGCTACAGGGAACCATCACTCACTGCAGCGAGCTTCCTTCGTTGCAGCGAGCATGAAGACTCGCCTGTTTTGCATAATTTTGCAGAACCTAGCATCGCAAACTGGTTTCTGCATCTGGGGCCAGTCCGGCTATCCGTATGGGCCCTGGGGGATCCTAGGGCAGTACGGAACTTGGTCAGGGATACGTGTACCTTGAGTATTACAGAGATAGAACACATATTCGACGATATTAGAAAAGGGGAAATTTTTCTCTCTCTTAACCTTTTCTCTGCTTTCTCTACAACTTTTAGATATAAGAATGGATCAAAGAACAACTATGGATCCTTTATCTTCCTCAATTATTTCATACAACCTTTAAGCTCAATCTAGCTTAATGATTTCAATTGATTTACATACTTTGGTCAAATGTAAATCCAAATTTAAGGGATTGAGATTGTAACAAGCAAGTCTTGTTATATTTTTTTCCATTCTTTTTAAAGTTATTCCTCTTTTGCAAATTTGTTAAACTGAAGTTGAAGAAAAATACATCTATAGTTACAAAGTCAATGTTAAGTGCATTTAACACCCTTAAACTTTCATTGAGTTGTAATAGCAAACTCAAACATTCAAATCTTTCAACTTGATTCTTCATCTTTTACTCACTTGTAAATAGCTAACACCAACTTTTACTATAGTTGATTCATATTGATATTCGTGGGTCTATTACTCTAATTACATTAGGAGGTTTTAGATACTTCATCACCTTTATCGATAGTTTCTCTAGTTATTACTAGATTGAATTTTTGCATGAGAAGTCTAAATATTGGGATACCTTTATGACATTCAAAGCTATTGTTGAATTGAAATTTAACATAGATTAAATGTATAAGGTTTGATAGAGGTGGTGAATTATATGGTGGATCTGATGAAATCAATAGAAATCATGGGCCTTTTTCTAGATATCTATAAGAATGTGGTATTGGGGCACAATATTCTATGTCAGGTACTCCGTAACAAAATGGAGTTGTTGAAAACTGAAATCATACCTTTATGGAAATTGGAGATGTATGCTTGGTTATTCTACTCTTGTAGAGTTCTTTTACGGGGAAGCTTATTTCATGGTTGGGATTGTAGAGTAGAAGTTAAGCTTTATAATCCAAAAACAAAGAAATTTGATCCTAAAATCATCATTAGTTTCTTTGTTGGAAACTGTATTAGTTCAAGAGGATCTAAATTTTATTGTCCCACACATATGAGCAAAATTATAGAATTTGATCATCCTATTTATTCAGAAGATGAATTAGAATATGACTGAAGGGCCATGTGTTTTTAACTTTAGATAAACAAGTTATTTTTCAAAAAATAATATATTCTCTTCTAAACTTTACGCCATTTTCTTCTGAATGTAATGATACCACTAATCCCATTATAGGTGCTTAAGTTGATCAACATATTGGGGATGATATACGAGTTTCAAATATTGTTGTATCTCCACTAAGGAAATCTAACCTAGCTCCTAGATCTACTAAACTGACAAGATTCAGAGATTTTTTTTTGTTTAATAACAAGAACAATAGTTCATATCTATTAAGGATTCTAATCCTATTACTTTCCAAGAGGAAATCCCTAGTCCTCATGTCCCCAGAGGTTGGATGCTATGGATGATGAATTGGCTTGTAAGAAAGAGTAATCTTTGGGATTTAGTTGAATTACCTATGAGTTGAAAGATTTTAGGCTATAAATAGGTCTTTAAGACTGAACATGATGCCAAAGTAGAGATAAAAAGAAATAAAGCCGAAACTGTGGCCAAAGAATACATCCAGCAGGAAGGAATAAACTATATATAAAAGACATTCTCTTTTAACTTTAGTAAAGATTAATTCCTTTCGTGTTATGATGACTGTTATTGTTCATTTTGACTTTGAGCTTCATCATATGGACATTAAACCTGGCTTTCTATTTGGTGATTTATATGAGAAAATGTATATGGACCAACCTGGTGGTGTTATTGAAAATGGCATGGAGCACATGTTCCATAAGTTGAGAATGTCAATTTATGGCTTGAACTAGGCTTTGAGCCAATGATATCTAAAGGTCGATCATATTGTCATATCTCTTAGTTTTAGGGAAAATGTAGTAGATCAATGCATTTTGACATGAAAGATCTTGGTGATGCATTTTTTGTTTTGTGCATTGAAATTCATTGTGATTAGTTTCATAACATTCTTGATTTGTCTCAAAAGGGATACATTGAGACAATTCTAAACCAATTCAACATAGGATTTTGTATCCGTTCAAAAGAGTGAATAATATATAGTGAAATTGTACCAATGGAAAAAGTTCCCTTATGCTTATGCTATTAGCAGCCAAAACATATGCTCAAGTTTGTAACTTCATCTTTCATGTCAATATGCTCAAGATATATATGCCAGAGCAGTCTCAAGTGCTCACACTAAAGGCAGTTCAATTCGATAAGTTTATCTTATGAAGAGGACCCGATTTCCATTGTGGATAGGTAGATCAAGAAGCTTCGCTTGAACGATGTAGCTTCAGTGAAAGTCATTTGGAGGAATCACTATAGCGAGGAAGCCACTTAGGAAGTTGAAGAGGCTATGAAGACCAAGTATTCGCATCTGTTCCCTCCTTAAGGTATGTTTTAGATTTGATGACCGAATCTTTTTAAGGGAGGAAAATACCTTAGGTACATGTGTCTCTAGGCAAATCCGGGACCTCTATAGGGCTCCTGGGGAACCACTCGTGTTGTTGGAAGGGCCTACTAAATTTATAGCTTGAAATTTTAGGAAAAAGCTTTCTGGGGAGCACTACAGCACTCAATAAGCACTACAGTGGTAGAGTAACAGTGAGGCGGTGCAGCAAAGAGAATTAAGCGCTCAAATGAGCGCTGCAACACTAAATTTTTTATAAAAACCCCTAATTCAGGGTTTAGATGAGAATTTTCGAGAACTCTACCCATATATGAGCTCTTACCCTGAAACCACGAGTTCTCACCCCAAAACTCATATTTCTTCCTTTTTCTCAAACCTAACTACAATTTCCTCCCTCTAAAAGCTTAAGGTATGTTTAGCTTATGAGTTTGTTCTTCATTTCCTGCTAAATTTTCATGCTCTTGGGGTGTTCATATTGATTTCTATGTTATGATATCCTTTCACGATGAATTAACATGGAATTAGAGTGTTTAGAGATTGATTTAGGGTTTTGTTGCTTCAATGGCAGATACTAGTTCTATTCTTGCTTCTCAGAGTCTTGTTGGTGTTAGAACTTTATCTTCTGCCACTCAAGGTGAGTGGGTTCAAACCTGTAATCTCTGTGTTATTCATTATAGCTATTTTCATTAAAAATCTGGTTAAAGCTGATTTTTGAAGCTTTTGTGAAAAGATTTGAGATTTCTGATGCTTTATCAAGTTTATGAAATTTTGGTTTTCTGAATAGCATGCACTATATGTTTCTTGTAAACCATGGAACCATTGTTGTTAAAAAGAGTTTATATAGAGTTGAATCATAATTTTAAATGTTTAGAATTATTATGATGATGATATGATTTTTGGTATTGAATAGTATTATATGAAGAAGTTTTTGAACCTTAGGGTAGACCCTTATGCAAACTTAGAGAAAGATTATAGTTTCCTAGATGAACTAAACAATAGCTATAGAGAAACAGGCTGCATGTGAACGAAAGTTATTTCGTTACCCTAAGTACTAAGTTGCCCAGGGCTAGAGGAAACAAAGACAGTACCTAGTTAGGTACCCCAGAGATTAGAGATTAATGTTATGCCATGGTTTCCAGGCATAGGCATAACCAAAGATTTATTTGTTATATCCTAGATTGGGCATAACCAGAGAATTGTTGTCACAAGTTTTGTGTATAATCAAAGATTTATATTTTTCTACTGGGATATTGTTGAGTTGATTTATGAAATGATTTGGGTATTATTGATATTATTATAATTTTATGCATTTTTCCTTAGCATTCTGTGAAGGGGGTTTTAGGTGATGACTCACTCACTGAGTTTTGTAAGAAAATTCACCCATGTCTTCTTTCTCCTATTTACAGATACAGCAGCTGTTGCGGATACTTTCCAGCCATTAGATTTCAATTGGTGAGCCTTGTTGGGTGAAGTGATTGTTGTTTTACTTTAGAGTGCTCCAGTGTTAATGTAGGCAAGATCCCAGACTATAGAGCATTTTATGTTTTGCATAATAGAATGTTATTTTGGACTATAGTTATGTAACGTTACTATTCATAGATATTTTGTATATGACGGACTCTATGTACATTTGTTGATATTACAGTTTCAAACTTTGAAAACAGGTTATGAAATTTCAGTTTTGACTATTATGACTTTAATGAGCAAGAGATTTGTATGAAAAAAATGAAGTTATACTCAAATGTTTCTATGATTAATTGTGCATATAGAAAAACACAAGTCATGAGGCTTACGTGGGATTAGGTTTTCTCACATGCCGGTCACGTTCTCAGATCGGATCGTGACATTATTAAATGAACTTATCTATTGGCCCATTTAAATTTAGCTGTGTTTATTCTGTATGAGGCCTATTATGTTTCTTATTTATGATATGAAATAAAGAAAATTGCTATGAATTGGGTTTTTTTCATTTGCCGTACAAGTGTTATAAATTTTTTTTTGAGAAGTGCGGAAAAATGTTAAGTTTGTGTAATTGGATCTTTTATTAACTCACCTTATTATTGGGGATTGTCTTCACACTTGACTATTAATTTTTAATGAATAGAATGAGTCTCGCAATTTACATCTCATTAATTTTAGATACACTGATAATTAGATAATATAAGCATGCATTTATTCAAAAATAGTTAACAAAAAAAATGTTATTATTTCTTGAGTTTTTGACTTTTAATTGGAAGACAATGAACATATCAAGACCAGGGATAAAGTGAAGTTCGTGTGTGACAATGTGTTCTAAATTATATATGTATTAGTATTCAGACTTAGGCTTGTGCTCACCTTCCTACTTTTCTTTACCTTTCTAGTTTAATAGGGCTTTTTGCATCTCGACTTGCAAGTTCAATTCTAAGATTGCAAGGGCTCACTGACTTAATTATATGTGAGCGAAGAAACGTTCTCATTTAAGTACACATGTTGCAAATAATTTTTTAAAGTAGAAACCAAATATGAGAATGCTACATTCCCAAACTCAAATTTTCGAGAATGTTCAAATATTTCATGAACCACACCCACTAGAGTTGGTCATCAATTTTTGTTGGCTAGGTAGTTTTGTTTGCTTTCAAAAGAGGGAAGGAACCTAATCTTTGTGGCAATGTGTTGTCTATGCCATTGTTTGGAGTATTTGATTTGAACACAACTTTTGCATCTTTAACAACATACATTTGGAAAAGTAGTTCTTGTAAATAGAATTAAGCATCTAGTTTGTGCTTGCTGTAAGTGCCTGATATTTTCAAAGGGCTTTTGTTCTCAAACATGTTGAAAGTGAAAAAAGTTGCTCTTTTGATATCTTCTTTTATTTTTTCTATGTTGAGGATCGCTTGTCTTTCATGTTCTTTGTAATATTCTCCTCTTATTAAAGTCGGTGCAGATTTGAACTTTATGAGATTTGGAACATTGCTTAATAACAATTGACTACTGACTATAGTTACTTTAGGTGATAAACACCTGATAAACCAGTATGCTGTCATAATATTTCACTTTTGTTCTGCAATTTTAATTCTTTGTTTTTTTTTTCTCGTTGTGTTGAGTACTGTTTGAGTGATTGTATGACAGAACAAAGGGAAAAAGATAAGAAGGAAATATGTTAATGTAGGAAGAAACAGTTTCTCTATATTGTAAAAACTTCATTTACTATTTTAACCCCCCTAAGTTAGTTTAAAAATTTATAAGCAGTACATTGAAATTTTACAACTACAACTCTTCACCTTTAATTTGTCTCTGTTCTATTATTAATCATCTACGCAGGGGGAAGAAAAATCTATTGTCCATTTGTCCACCCTTTCCTTTCCAATTCCCCCTAACCCATTTCCTTTAAGACATATGTTAGTTTATGTATCCGTATATGATGACAAAACATTATAGGTAATTATATTATTTCCATCTTAATTACAATTATTAATCCTTAGTGAATATGCTAATATGTGTATTGAGTGCTTTCAATGTTATTCTATTTTATTTGACTCACACAAATGGACTTGGCTTTTGTAAAAACAACACGGTGAGCTGGTACTTTAACAAATTTGGATTAAAAGCAGAAAAAGGCAAAAGAGTGCAAAAGAGGATTTGCCGAGAATGACAAATATTGGGCTCAACAATACATTGCTTGCCTGAGGAACCAAAAAATGTGTGCTACAGTTGTCCTATCAACAATGCTAAAAAGTAATAAGTCAAGGAACCTATCTCTCCTTCTCTTCTCAAGCTCTCAACGGACATTTCCTTTATCATGATAGTCTCAGCTTGCATTCTGAAAGGAAGGAAAGGAAGAGCAGCATTATTAGGTATCATTCTCCAGAATTGAAAGGAAAGAATAGCTCAGAGAAAAGAAAGAGTTTGAGAAATGTATTTTGTGTATATTTCACTTGCATGAATGGGAAAGTACAAAGAGTTGTATCTATACAAAGAAAACTATGACTAATAGACTTTGACAAATATAACAAAGCTAACTGACTCAACTAACATAACAAAGATTAATTATAACAATTCTTTATAACAAAGCTTATCTCTTATCACCCCCCTCAAACTCATGGGTGATAGAGATAGAACCCTGCATTTGCTTCTGAATTTGTTAAACAAGGTAGTAGATAGACGCTTAGTAAACGCATTAGCAATTTGGTTTGTGGTAGGCACATGAGACACAAATATTTGTTACTGAACTACTTTGTCTCTACCAAAGTAAAGGTCAATTTCAAAGTGCTTAGTCCTATTATGTAAAATTGGATTGGCTGCTAACTAAACAACACTGATGTTATCACAGAAGACAGTTGAAGGACCTGAAATGGGAATATGAAGCTCTTTTAGAAGGGTTTGCAACCAAGTGAGTTATGCAAAAGTAGCTGCTAAGCTTCTAAATTCGACCTCTGTACTAGACCTTGAGACTATTGCTTGCTTTTTGCTGGACCAGGAAATGAGATTATTGTCGAGATACACACAAAAACCTGATATTGATTTTCTATCATCAATATCAGATCCCCAGTCTGAATTACAAAAGGCCAGTAATCTGAGTTCTTGGCAGGGTTGAAAGACCAAGCCATGCTGAGTGGTTCCAGCTAGATACCTTAAGATTCTTTTGACAACTTTCTAATGCTTCTCAAGAAGGTTGTGCATAAATTGGCTGACTTTATTGACAACATAAGATAAGTCAGGTCGAGTAATTATTACATATTGAAGTGCTCCAACCACTGTCCTGTAAAGATGAGGGTCCTAAACTGGTGAGCTGCCATTGGCTGAAAGTTTCAGAAAAGAGATCATAGGGGTTGGCATTGGCTTGGCAATAGTAATCCCAGCCTTTGAGAGTAAATCAGTGATATATTTTGTTTGACTTAGTTAAATTGCACCAGAGGGAAGTTTTGTTACTTCAATTCCTAAGAAGAAGCTCACATCTCCAAGGTCTTTAAGAGCAAAAGTGTTATGTAAATCAGTAATAAGTTAAGCAATTTCATGATAACTAGACCTAGTAGCTAAGATATCATCACCATATACCAAAATATAGATGACTGAAGTTAGGGAGAGTTTAATGAAATGAGATGTATCTATCGTGGTATTGTGGAAATCAAACTTGAGTAAAGTGTTGCTAAGTTTAGATAACCAAGCTCTAGGAGCTTGTTTAAGCCCATAGCGAGCTTTTGTCAACTTGCACACATGAGTAAAAGAATTTTGCTCAAACCCCTCAGGTTGTGTCATGAAGACTTCCTCTTGGAGGTCTCTATTAAGGAATGCATTATTGAAGTCAAATTGCCTTATTTTCCAACCCTTGGTTAATGCAACAGAAAGTACAAGTCTGATAGTAGAGGGCTTGATGACTCGACTAAAGATTTCAGCAAAATCTAATCCTTCCCTTTGATGGAATCCTTTGGTCACAAGTCTGGCTTTGTATTTTTGTACAGAGCCACCTGGGTGTCTTTTGACCCTAAACACCCACTTGCAACGTATGGGGTTAGTATTAGGGGGTTTGGAGACTAGTGTCCATGTGTGATTTGCTTGGAGAGCATGAAACTCTTCCTACATTGCCTTAAGCCAGTGAGGACAGGTGAGTGCTTGGCTTATTGTCTTGGGCTCAGTTTATAACAAGTCAATCTCATAATTGAGCAAAGCTGCTACATAGGATTTAGGCTTGAAAATGCCAGATTTGCCCCTAGTTTGCATGGTGTGCTGAAAAGAATGAGAAGCAGTGTTGGTTTTAGGCACATTTGGAGGAGCTGGGGAGCCAGTTAAATGTTCAGTAGTAACAATAACTGGAACTTCAGTTGACAAACTTACTGTCTGAGAATTTGAGTGTCCTGCAGGTGGTAAATTTGAATCATGCAAAACAGTAAAACTATTGGTGTTAGGAGAGGGTAGTCTATTAATAAGATAAGTGGCTGATATGAAAGCTTCATCCCAGAATTTTAAAGGGATGGAAGCTGTGGCTAGAAAAGATAGCCCCATCTTAGTAATGTGCCTGTGTTTTCTTTCAGCACATCTATTTTGTTGATGTGTGTAAAGACAACTTAGTCTGTGATAAATGCCATTAGTTTTTAGGTAATTGGTGAATATGGAGGACAAATATTCACCTCTATTATCTATTTGAAGTGCTTTTATTGTGTAGCCAGTTTGATTTTCTACAAAGGCTTTGTATTGTATAAAGGCTTGGAGAGATTGAGATTTATCAACTAATAGGTAAGTGTAGGTATACCTAGTGTGAGCATCTGTGAAGGTTATGTAATATCTGAAACCTGAAGTAGATATTGTGGGTGCAGGACCCCAAATGTCAGAAAATACAAGTTGAAGTGGTGTATCATACTTAGTATCAGCAGTAGCAAAGGGTAATTGATGTGATTTAGCCATGCAACAAGCTTTACAAACAAAATTGGGAAGTAAATCTTTATTGAAAGTATTAACATCTGCATTACAATTGATGGGAATTTTACAGCATTGCATAACATGAGATAGAATCTTAAAAGCAGGGTGGCCTAATCTTCTATGCCAAAGTAATTGACTAGGTACGGGTTTGCAATGAGAAACTAAAGCAGTAATTGGTTCTTTTGGAATTTGTACATTGCTAAATTTGTAAAGTCTATTCTTAAGAGGGACATGCAGTAGAATTTCCTTGGTAATGTATGATTTAACAAAGCATTGATTAGGAAAGAATTCGAAGTAAACATGATTATCTTTAGCAAACTTGGAGACAGATATCAAATTCTTGGAAATTTGTGGAACATGCAACAGATTGTTAAGATAAAAAACATTATTAGAAGAAATAGAATGCAATGCAGAGCTGCTAACACTTTTAATGTCAATACCTGACCCATTCCCAATCTGAACTTGCTCAGAACCTTCAAATTCTGAGCTTGTGAGAAGGTTAGTGTGGTCAAATGTTAGATAGTGTGAGGCCCTTGAATCTGGGTACCATGCTAGATCTGCAATGGTAGAAGCAGTGGCCACAAATGTACGAGGATTGTGAAAGGAGGAGGACAATGGTACAGGAGAAGTGCCGGCCACTTTGTTGGGGTTTTGGAATTCTTGGTCAAACCGATGGAAACACTGCCATACGGTGCGACCAATTTTGCCACAAAGTTGGCATTGAGGGCGATTGTTGTTCTGCCAAAAGGATCTTCCACCTCGGTTTGATCTTCCTCTTCCTCGGCCTCGATTGAAAGCTCATCGATTTCCATTTCTTGAACCTTGCACTGACATTTGTGCCATGTTAGCTTGCAAGATTGAGCTATCATCTTTCTTGAAACGTTCAATAAGATCTTCTTGCGCCATTAATAAGGCCTCCAATTCCTCGACTGAGAATAAATCAGGGCATGACAAAACTGTAGTGATCATTGCACTGTAATCTTCATTGAGACCATCAAGAATCACTTCTATGTGTTCTTTAGTCGAAAGTGGAGCTCCAACTAGTGCAAGTGAATCAACAAGCTTCTTGATCTTGAGCAGATAATCAGTAGCATTGTCACCTTGTTTCTTGATTGCTTTAAGTTGCATTTTCAATTGTTTTACTCTGGCTCTGGTCTTGGAAGCAAAGTGTGTTTCAATTCTGTTCCAAACTTGATAGGCATAGTGACAGCCAACCATGCGATTTGTAAATGTGCTTTCCGTAGAAGCTAATAACCAGGCAGTCAGGTGATTATCTTGCAGCTCCTAATCCATGAATTCTTGGGTTTCTTTGCCTAGAGTTTCATCTTCTTGAGTAGTGTAACACCCCGATTTTTCTGTCCGAGGGAAATGACCAAAATGCCCCTGAGGTCATTTCCTGACCCGAACTCGAGGGTAACCAACTCGGTCATCCTCGAAGGGTCAACTCAATGTTTGAAGGGGATTGAATGGCCTTTGAATGCTTTCGGAAGCGAAAATTTCGTTTCGCAGCTTGGTCAAAATGACCAAAATACCCCTATAGCGTTTTTACGGGTAAAGGTGCCGCTTGAGCCCTAACTTTCCCAGAGGTTTAAAAACATGATTTCATGTGTCTAGAGGTATCTGTTCAAGTCCGGGTGGTGCCGGGCAGTTTTAGTGCAAAATTACGATTTTGCCCCTGGAATAGTGTTTTTAAGCTTAATGACGTAATTAAGCAAACCTAAGCAATATTAGGCTCTAAACGAAGATTAATTTATTTCCCTAATTAATCTAGAGTCAAAATAATTTATTAAAGTTAATTAGAACCTAAAATTGCTTAGATTAAACTTAAATCCCTTTTTAGAACTCAAGATTCCTAGTCTTGGAGTCATGAATAGTGTTTTCTCTCCAATTGCTTAAATCAAGGAAATGTGTCTAGAGTTGTTTAAACTCTAAATTGAGGATTTAACTCTCTAATGGTGCAAGACCACTCCTTAATTATGTCTAGACCACCTTAATTACCCATTTACCTTACCTAAACACCTTCTTACAAATTCCTAATCTTAAGCATAATCAAAGATACACCTAAACACAACTCTAAACCACAATTAAAATGCAAACTAATCCTCCCCATGGGCTGATGCATTTTCGGCCACATGCTCCCCATTTGACACATATTAAATTGTTTTCTCACTCAAAGAGCCATGCTTGAGCCATACCTTGAGCCATACCTCACCATGCTTTGAACCATACCTCACCATACCTCAAGAACACATTATCTCACCTCATGGAACTCATGGAGAGCCTCCAATCTGCACCCTCATGGCCGAAACCTTCTCCTCCATGAGCTCCCTCCATTTGTTTCATTTCTCTATAAATAGAATGCCTTGAGGAGCTTGCACCACTTTTAGATCATTTGCTAAGTTTAGGAAACACTCAAAGCTTTTCTTTTTCTCTCAAAGTCTGTGTGTTCTTCAAGTTCTTGGAGTTCTTCAAGTTCTTCATCATCTTCATCTTCTTCTTCCATCTTCAAGTTCATCACACCAAGTAGGGATTTTCTTTCATGTGTTCTTTCTTTAAAGTTCTTGTTCTAAGCTTAAAGTTCATAGTTTCTCTTGATTCTTTTTAGAACTTCTTTTTCTTCCCTTTACCTTTTCATTTTCGGCCATGGGCCTTGGAGAACAAAGGAATGAGAGCTTGATGATGAGAGTTTCATGATGATGTTCATCACTTGAGACAAACTCTAGAGCTTGATTTTTGTTCTTGAGCAAAAGTGTTTCTAGATTTTTCCTTTCTTGAACTTTTGAGAACCTTAACTTTGATGTTGTTTCAAAATGGTTCTAATGACTCAATGATGAGGTCTCATGATGTTGGAGTTTGTATATCACCAAGATCATGGATTCTAGAGTTTCAAACATTTCTTTTCTTTCCTTGAAGTTTCGGCCATTACCTTTTCCTTTTCATGCTAGATGTTTGATTTTCTAAATATGGTATGTTGAGTTCTAAGAACTCTAGACTTTTACTTTGTCTTGGTTTGATGAGTTTGGGTTGAGGTTTAAGTTCCTTTAAAGTCTTGTTAAGAGCTCTAGAAAGATAAAATGAACTTGCATAATTTATCTTATGCTTGCATTCATATTTACATTCTTGCTATGCATCTTTACTTTCAAGCCATCACCTAAGAACATAAAGATTAAAATGGAACTTGTATCATCACTTAACTTAATTCTCAAAGCCTTTCTATTTCGGCCTTAAAGTCGATTGTTGTTGGGCCTAGAGCACTAAAATAAAGAATTGAACTTGCATTATCACCTAATTAATTTCTCGAATGCCTATCTATTTCGGCCTTAAAGTCGATTGTTGTTGGGCCAAGAGCACTAAAATAAAGAATTGAATCTTGCATCTTTACTTTCAAGCTTGCACGTTTAAGATTATGCTTCGGATATTTACTTTCAAGTTTACACGTTTAAATTATGCCTTGCATATTTAATTTCAAGTCATCACTTTACCTTGAAAGCAAGATTTAAAAATGAAGAGCATGAGCACGTTTAGTTTATGTCGTAACTTAAGAACCTAGAGCTCAAAGACTTGCCCATTTCATTCCAAGTTAAAGTTCAATGCAAACCACACTTTGAATGTATGTTTTTCGGCCAAGTAGTGAAGATGGACTTGCAATGAGTTTTCATCTAGCTACTAGGGCCAATAGCCTATGTTTTGAGTTTTCCTTAAAGTTTGACAATTCTTTATAAGGTTATGTCGTTATAAGTTGTGATTCCAATCTCTTTTAGGGGATGGAATATGTTTTGGTCAGTGACCTAAGGCTTCACTTAGCCTCTTGATGAATTTACATGTTTTGCAAAGAGTTTTAGAAATTCTAGATTGATTCCAAGAGAAACTAGTTAACTTATGTACCTAGAAATGTCAATTTAATTCTCTTATTGAGGCAAGATGTTTTCGGTTCTGATGTGATGAATGTGATGCTGTACGATGATGTTTTAATGTGTTGGAATGTGTGAAAATATCATGTGATGATGTAGAAGCAAACCTATGCATGATAGGTAAGAAACTAGCTAACTAGAAATACCGTAAAGCTAGAATTTAACATAGTTTTGACCCATTTGTTTATGGAACCAATCCAAACTGTTTTAATGGGAACATAATCAGATTTAGATTGTTTAGGCATGAAAAACTTGGTATCATTTGAGTTAGAATCGAATTCTAGCACCTATGGGGAAACTAGTAGCTAGAAAACCGTAAAAATGCAAATGTAGAACTCTTAGAACATTTAATTTTCTGGAATCTGTCCAGCACCCTTACAACATGATAAACATGATTAATAATTAGTCCTTAAGCATAGGAATGTCTCATAATTGATTTAGATTTAATGTATAGCGCCTCAGGCGAAGACGGAACCGAGAAAGGGTCTAAAACGTAAGTTCTAGAACCCCGTAAAAACAAGTTAGAGACTCTGTCCTATGCTATTCAGATTTAAGTATGAACATGAGAATGAAGAATGATGTTTAATATGAGCCTTAGGGGCATAAAAATATGAGCGACGGATATTAGAGAGCTATATCTCAAGATTAAGACCCGTAAGGGTCAAAGCATAAGCTACCGTGAGGGTAAGCGTTTGAATGATGTATGATGATGCATGAAGTATGCTAATGATGATGATGTTATTCATATGAGGAATTTATGAGGTTATATGTTTATGTGGCATAAAGCAAATTTGGAAGGAAATTGGTTGTAATGACCGTTTTGGCCGCCGAATTTCCGACAAATTTGCAAGGAAACTTCGGTGTAATGGACCCGTTTTGGCGCCGAATTTACGGCAAATTTGGGGACTTAAAGAGATTTTGAAAATTAAGGTACTAAGATGGGTTCTAGGATGACACCGGTTCGGCCGAGCACCTCCATAGAACTCATGTGACATCGGTACCATTTTATACTCTTAGGTGACACCGGTTCGGCCGAGCACCCCTAAGAGATTTGCCCTAACCCGCACTCGGATAGTCGGGATTTATGATACGCTTATCGTTAAGTGGTAAGTAAGAACTAGTGACGACTAGTTAAGGTATGAGCTCATAACCTAGATGTATGACACGCTCGGGTGACACCGGTTAGGCCGAGCACCCCAGTTCGATTGTCTTTTAGGGTGGCCCATGAGGAAGAAAAGTTCATGATTATGATTATGTCACTAAGTTTTGTCCCATATGAATGTTACTATTGCCACTTTATGCCACCAACGATGATGATACTTGATGTTATGCTTTATGTATGTGCATTAGGTAGTGCCATGCATACATTTTCCATTATGTTGCATTCATGACATTAAGATCATCCTAAAATGAACGGACCTTGGCTAAAGTATATTTTGAAGTTTAAAATGAACTAAATGTATGTTCGATCATTTCAGTATAATTAAACCCAAGGTTCCCGAGGACGTAGATGATGACACCTAGGTAGTAGGAGGCCCTCTGAGATTCTTTAGCAAGATTCTCACTCCTCTACCTCTTTCTTTCCGTCACGCCTTCAGATGGCGGCGTTCGTGGTGTTCGTGGACACGCCGACATGGGAGGTGCGCCATGACCGGACCACGGGTCATTCCATTTTGTGGGTCGATGCACGCTAGAGTATTCATGTTCATGGGTCGACCCTTCACTCCCCTGTACATTCCCATCGTTTCTCCCCCGTCTCACCTTTTGGTGATGACCTAGTGTTCGAGCGCGCACGTCCCCCAGAGGAGAGGCTACGCCGTACTCCACCTTCCGCATCCGCCGTTCGAGACTACCCGAGTATGTGCCCGTTGCCCATCGTCCTTCTCGGAGATGGATCCTTCCGAAGACTCGGCCACCCAGACACCCTCCGAGGGGTCTTCCCCCTCCATACCTATGGACTTTGGAGAGGATAGCGAGCCCACCGTGACTCGGTAGGCGTGCACGACGACCAGGAGATGCGGCCATACCGGGAGTCATATTCGATCCCCACTCCGCCTTTTCACGCCGAGGAGCTCGCTCGGTTTCCGGATATCTGCCTCGATTACGAGATGGTCGCCATGGGAGGTCGAGGATGGCCGAGTTAGAGCACACACCACATAGATAGGGATAAACTTTCTTTTGTTTAGAGGTTATCCTATTAGATGCACTCGGGTAGGGGAGTAGATTATGTTTACGTTTTATGTTGTATTTCTTTTCATGTATTTCCCTTGTACTGAATTAAGTCCCACACTTATAAGTGGGCAAGTTATATATATATGAGCTTACATTCAGTGATGTTCATGATGTGCCTTATGTTGTGATGATTGTGAGACGATTGTTTTACTTTGCATGGTTTACCGCTTATCGCATCACGCGGCTCTCACTTTTATTTCAAAAAAAATTTCCCGTATTTTCCGCTAAGTAATTCAAAGCTAAATGAGAACTATGAAGTAACAGACTAATGATTAACCTAAATATGTTCTAGAGTATTGGGTTAAAAATTAGGATGTTACATTATGGTATCAGAGCAGTTCGATTCTCATGGAGCCTGAGGATTGGACTGACTATGCTTTCTAAAGCGTAGTACGATAGCTAGGTCATGCGTAGAGCTTAACTAGAGATAAGCTATAGGGTAGAAGTTCATGACCCTTGTCTACTTGCGTGCGCCATGGTAACTAGCTCATTTTACATGGAATATTGAGCCTGATCACCTCAGTGTTTATTGTCTCATGTGTTTAGGGACCAATGGCACCAAGGAGACATCCTAGGACCCCGACCGAGGGGGACCAAAGCGATGCCATCGCTGCTGCTGTTGGTGACATGGCAAGAGCCATGGAAAGAATGTTCAAGAGGATGAACCAACAAGGGGACACCGGACGTGCTCCCTCATCGCTGAAATGGTCGAGCAAGCGAGGTTTGGTGAGTTTCGCAAGGCGAACCCGCCCACCTTCCGAGGAGCCATGGACCCCGACCAAGCTGATGAGTGGATCAAAAACATGGAGAAGATCTACTCCGTGGTGGCTTGCTCGGAGGAGCAAAAGGTCACCTTCGCTGCTTATATGATGGAGTCGGATGCCGAAGTTCGGTGGACTGGCACCAAGATCGCTAGAAGCTTCGTGCTGCCAATCGGGAGCTATTCAAGACCTACTTATGAGAAGTACTTCCGAGTCCGTGAGGAACGCGAAAGATATTGAGTTCATGCAAGCGACTCAAGGAGGGTCTCTGTCGCCTAAAGACAGCGAAATTCGAGGAGCCGATTAAGTTCTCTAGGGTGTTTCAAGGAAACCCGACGAGGTGTGGAAGTGCGTCAAGTATGAGGCCGGACTAACGGCAGAGCTCAACTATCTTTGAGCGCACATGGAGATTAGGGACTTTCCAACCCTAGTCAACAAGTGCCGGATCATGGAAGAGGGACCAGAAAATCAATGCCGCAAGGCAAGACGGAACAAGGGCTAGCACCTCAAGCCCCAAAATTCAAGCCCCAATATCCAAACCAATCCCGAAACCATTACAACCCCTACCACACCAACCAATTCAAGCCACATCAACAACAACAAAGAACCCTTCCACCAACAACCCAAGCAATCATACCGACCACAATTCCGTAACAACAACAACAACCGCAACAACCACAACAACAACCGACAAGGAGGGTCGGGCGGCCCCGAAACAACCAAGGAGGGTCAAGTGGGACTAAGAACAGACGCCTCAAGGAACCCCGCCCAAGCTATCCCAGTAGTGCTATGTCCCAAGTGCGGGAAGGATCATGGCAATCGTCCCCGCCTAGCGGGCGTAATATCTGCTCGATGCGGAAAGCCTGGCCACTACGCCAAAGAATCGCACTAATGGGAGGCCGACAAGCTGCAATTCCGGCCGCAACACCAAGGGAGGGTCTTCACCCTGAATGTAGACGAGGCCGACACATCCAACGGTCTCATAGAAGGTAAGTCCGAAATAGATGGTAGAAGCTTAACTGTGCTATAAGACTCTGGTGCAACACATTCTTTTTATTTCATATGCTAGTGTCGAGGCTCTAAATTTGAAAACTTCCAAACTTCCTTTTGATCTTATTGTCTCTACCCCCACAAATCATCCTGAATACTTGTTATTGTTGCCTAAATTGTCACCTCACCACAGAAAATAGATCATATGTTGTGGATTTAATTTGTTTACCCATGAAAGGTATAGGAATAGTTCTTGGCATGGATTGGCTTCACGCCAACCGTGTATTGTTAGACTGTGACACCAAAACAGTCGTCTTTCCTTCTCCCCTAGTGAAATAAGTCAACCTTTGAAACTCTATCTCAATGCCGTAGAGGTCCACTTGTAGTGGGAAAAAGACTAAGGGATATGTTCTCCTAGCCGCTAGCGAGGTACACTTTGAGCGAATTTAGAGAATATACCTATAGTGAGAAACTATCCCGAGGTGTTTCCTAAGATATACCCGAGTTCCTCCCGAGCGAGAAGTGGAGTTCTCCATTGAGTTGGTTCTGGGCGGGACCAATCTCCATTGCCCCCTATAGAATGTCACCCCTAGAACTAGTCGAGCTTAAAACCCAACTTGAGGAACTTTTAGAGAAAAGCTTCATAAGACCTAGTGCTTCACCATGGGGAGCCCGGTCTTGTTTGTGAAAAAGAAGGACGGGAGTATGAGGTTGTGCATAGATTATAGGCAATTAAATCGTGTGGCAGTGAAAAACAAATACCCTTTGCCTAGGATTGATGATCTCATGGACCAATTGAGAGGAGCGGTAGTGTTTTCCAAGATCGACCTAAGGTCAGGATACCACCAAATTAGAGTGAGAGATCAAGATATACCAAAGACCGCCTTTAGAACTCGGTATGGACACTTTGAGTTTGCGGTGATGTCTTTTGGGTTGACAAATGCTCCTGCAGTTGTTTATGGATTACATGAATAGGATCTTTAGACCTATTTAGATCAATTAAGTGGTCGCTTTTATAGATGATATACTCATCTATTCAAGACCCACGAGGAGCATGAGCGTCATTTAAGGATAGTTTTGGAGATTTTGAAGGAGAAAAAGCTATATGCAAAACTCTCTAAGTGTGAATTTTGGTTGGAGGAGGTCAAGTTTTTAGGGCACGTTGTGTCAAAAGGAGGTATAGCCGTTGATCCTAGTAAGGTAGAAGCCGTAATGAATTGGGATAGACCAACCACCGTAACAGAAATACGGAGCTTTTTGGGTTTAGCAGGCTACTACCGTAGGTTTATCAAAGGATTTTCGGATGTAGCCCTACCCTTGACCAAGCTCACTAGGAAGAATGCCCGTTTGAGTGGAGCCCGAATGTGAGAAGAGTTTCCAAGAGCTTAAGGAAAGGTTAACCACGACCCAGTCTTAGTCTTACCTAGCCCCAATGTACCCTTCGAGGTATATTGTGATGCTTGAACAAAGGACTAGGGTGTGTGTTGATGCAAAATAGGCAAGTGGTAGCCTATGCATCCCGACAACTCAAGCCTCACGAGGCTAACTACCCCACCCATGACCTAGAGTTAGCTGCCGTAGTGTTTGCCTTAAAGATGTGGAGACACCATTTGTATGGTGTAAGGTTTGAGGTTTTCTCCGATCATAAGAGTCTCAAGTACCTCTTTGATCAAAAGGAGTTAAATATGAGGCAAAGAAGGTGGATGGAATTCCTCAAGGACTACGATTTCGGTTTAAGTTACCACCAAGCAAGGCTAATGTAGTCGCCGATGCCTTGAGCCGAAAGTCGTTACACCTGTCCCACATGATGATCAAAGAAGTTGAGTTGATAGAGAAGTTTAGGGATATGAATCTAGGGATGTCAGCGACCGATAAAGGAATAAAAATGTGCTATCTTAGTGTGACAAGAGGATTTAAGCAGAGAATCATGTTAGCACAACGAGAGAATGAGGAGTTCGAAGAGATCATAGATCTTTGTTAAGGCGGGAAAGTTAAAAGGTTTCGAAAGAGGTGAGGATTGGATATGGAGATTTGAGGGAAGGATCTGCGTACCCCAAGATGGTGACCTCCGAGAGAAGATCTTGGAGGAGGCTCACAAAGGCTATTTCACCATTCATCCGGTGTTACCAAGATGTACCAAGATTTGAAGAAGATGTTTTGGTGGCCTGAATGAAAAAGGATGTAGTCGCTGGGTTAGTAAGTGCTTGGTATGTCGAAAGTGAAAATCGAGCACCAAAACCTTCAGGTTTGTTGCAACCGTGTCAATCCCCGAATGGAAGTGGGAATGCATATCTATGGATTTCGTGACAGGATTGCCTAAGACGCAAGCTGGCCATGATGCTATATGGGTGATAGTGGATCGACTAACCAAGTCGGCACACTCTCTACCTATTAGAGTGACGTACTCTTTAGATAAATTGGCTCAGTTATACATCCAAGAGATCGTAAGATTGCATGGAGTACCGTCGACGATAACCTCGGATAGAGATCCGCGGTTTACGTCGCGTTTTTGGGGAGCCTTCCAAAAGGCGTATGGTTCAAAGCTATGCTTGAGCACTGCTTACCACCCACAAACAGACGGACAATCTGAAAGGACGATCCAAACCCTAGAGGATATGCTAAGAGCCTGTGTGTTAGACCAAAGGGGAAGTTGGGATAGGTACTTGCCTTTGATCGAGTTTGCGTATAACAATAGTTATCACGCAAGCATCGGTATGGCACCGTACGAGGCATTGTATGGAAGGAAGTGCCAATCACCTTTGTGTTGGTACGAGCCTGGGGAGCAAAGTGTCTTAGGGCCCGATGTAGTGAGGGAAACAACGGAACAAATCAAGAGGATCCGGGATAGGATGCTCCTTTGCTCAAAGTAGACAAAAGAGCTATGCGGACAAGCGGCGCAAGCCCTTGGAGTTCGAGGAGGAGAACATGTGTTCCTTAGGATTACCCCACTACAGGCATAGGGAGGGCCATGAAAGTCAAAAAGTTGAGCCCCCGATTCCTTGGTCCCTTCCAAATTCTTCAAAGGATAGGAACAGTTGCCTACAAAATAGCCTTACCCCCTAATCTTTCTAATCTTCATGACGTCTTTCACGTCTCTCAGCTAAGGAAGTATGAGTCCGACCCTAGCCACGTTTTAGAGCCAGAGCATGTTCAGTTAAGGGACGACCTAACTTTCAATCTTCCCCCTACGAGAATCGTGGACCATGAGTCAAGCGGTGAGGAACAAGTCCATTCCATTGGTAAAGGTAGCATGGGGACGCGACAAATCCGAAAAGCTTACATGGGAGCTAGAGTCAGAAATGCAAGACAAGTATCCCGAGCTTTTCTAAGGTAACGAATTTCGAGGGCGAAATTCTTTTAAGGAGGGAGTAATGTAACACCCCGATTTTTATCGAGGAAATGACCAAAATGCCCTCGAGGTCATTTCTCGACCGAACTCGAGGGTAACCAACTCGGTCATCCTCGAAGGGTCAACTCAATGTTTGAAGGGGATTGAATGGCCTTTGAATGCTTTCGGAGGCGAAAATTTCGTTTCATGAGCTGAGTCAAAATGACCAAAATACCCCTATAGCCTTTTTACGCGGGTAATGGTGCTGTTTGAGCCGGAACTTTCCCAGAGGTTTAAAAACATGATTTCATGTGTCTAGAGGTATCTGTTCAAGTCCGGTGGTCCTGGCAGTTTTAGTGCAAAATTACGATTTTGCCCCTGGAATAGTGTTTTTAAGCTTAATGACGTAATTAAGCAAACCTAAGCAATATTAGGCTCTAAACGAAGATTAATTTATTTCCCTAATTAATCTAGAGTCAAAATAATTTATTAAAGTTAATTAGAACCTAAAATTGCTTAGATTAAACTTAAATCCCTTTTTAGAACTCAAGATTCCTAGTCTTGGAGTCATGAATAGTGTTTTCTCTCTCCAATTCCTTAAATCAAGGAAATGTGTCTAGAGTTGTTTAAACTCTAAATTGAGGATTTAACTCTCTAATGGTGCAAGACCACTCCTTAATTATGTCTAGACCACCTTAATTACCCATTTACCTTACCTAAACACCTTCTTACAAATTCCTAATCTTAAGCATAATCAAAGATACACCTAAACACAACTCTAAACCACAATTAAAATGCAAACTAATCCTCCCCATGGGCTGATGCATTTTCGGCCACATGCTCCCCATTTGACACATATTAAATTGTTTTCTCACTCAAAGAGCCATGCTTGAGCCATACCTTGAGCCATACCTCACCATGCTTTGAACCATACCTCACCATACCTCAAGAACACATTATCTCACCTCATGGAACTCATGGAGAGCCTCCAATCTGCACCCTCATGGCCGAAACCTTCTCCTCCATGAGCTCCCTCCATTTGTTTCATTTCTCTATAAATAGAATGCCTTGAGGAGCTTGCACCACTTTTAGATCATTTGCTAAGTTTAGGAAACACTCAAAGCTTTTCTTTTTCTCTCAAAGTCTGTGTGTTCTTCAAGTTCTTGGAGTTCTTCAAGTTCTTCATCATCTTCATCTTCTTCTTCCATCTTCAAGTTCATCACACCAAGTAGGGATTTTCTTTCATGTGTTCTTTCTTTAAAGTTCTTGTTCTAAGCTTAAAGTTCATAGTTTCTCTTGATTCTTTTTAGAACTTCTTTTTCTTCCCTTTACCTTTTCATTTTCCGCCATGGGCCTTGGAGAACAAAGGAATGAGAGCTTGATGATGAGAGTTTCATGATGATGTTCATCACTTGAGACAAACTCTAGAGCTTGATTTTTGTTCTTGAGCAAAAGTGTTTCTAGATTTTTCCTTTCTTGAACTTTTGAGAACCTTAACTTTGATGTTGTTTCAAAATGGTTCTAATGACTCAATGATGAGGTCTCATGATGTTGGAGTTTGTATATCACCAAGATCATGGATTCTAGAGTTTCAAACATTTCTTTTCTTTCCTTGAAGTTTCGGCCATTACCTTTTCCTTTTCATGCTAGATGTTTGATTTTCTAAATATGGTATGTTGAGTTCTAAGAACTCTAGACTTTTACTTTGTCTTGGTTTGATGAGTTTGGGTTGAGGTTTAAGTTCCTTTAAAGTCTTGTTAAGAGCTCTAGAAAGATAAAATGAACTTGCATAATTTATCTTATGCTTGCATTCATATTTACATTCTTGCTATGCATCTTTACTTTCAAGCCATCACCTAAGAACATAAAGATTAAAATGGAACTTGTATCATCACTTAACTTAATTCTCAAAGCCTTTCTATTTCGGCCTTAAAGTCGATTGTTGTTGGGCCTAGAGCACTAAAATAAAGAATTGAACTTGCATTATCACCTAATTAATTTCTCGAATGCCTATCTATTTCGGCCTTAAAGTCGATTGTTGTTGGGCCAAGAGCACTAAAATAAAGAATTGAATCTTGCATCTTTACTTTCAAGCTTGCACGTTTAAGATTATGCTTCGCATATTTACTTTCAAGTTTACACGTTTAAATTATGCCTTGCATATTTAATTTCAAGTCATCACTTTACCTTGAAAGCAAGATTTAAAAATGAAGAGCATGAGCACGTTTAGTTTATGTCGTAACTTAAGAACCTAGAGCTCAAAGACTTGCCCATTTCATTCCAAGTTAAAGTTCAATGCAAACCACACTTTGAATGTATGTTTTTCGGCCAAGTAGTGAAGATGGACTTGCAATGAGTTTTCATCTAGCTACTAGGGCCAATAGCCTATGTTTTGAGTTTTCCTTAAAGTTTGACAATTCTTTATAAGGTTATGTCGTTATAAGTTGTGATTCCAATCTCTTTTAGGGGATGGAATATGTTTTGGTCAGTGACCTAAGGCTTCACTTAGCCTCTTGATGAATTTACATGTTTTGCAAAGAGTTTTAGAAATTCTAGATTGATTCCAAGAGAAACTAGTTAACTTATGTACCTAGAAATGTCAATTTAATTCTCTTATTGAGGCAAGATGTTTTCGGTTCTGATGTGATGAATGTGATGCTGTACGATGATGTTTTAATGTGTTGGAATGTGTGAAAATATCATGTGATGATGTAGAAGCAAACCTATGCATGATAGGTAAGAAACTAGCTAACTAGAAATACCGTAAAGCTAGAATTTAACATAGTTTTGACCCATTTGTTTATGGAACCAATCCAAACTGTTTTAATGGGAACATAATCAGATTTAGATTGTTTAGGCATGAAAAACTTGGTATCATTTGAGTTAGAATCGAATTCTAGCACCTATGGGGAAACTAGTAGCTAGAAAACCGTAAAATGCAAATGTAGAACTCTTAGAACATTTAATTTTCTGGAATCTGTCCAGCACCCTTACAACATGATAAACATGATTAATAATTAGTCCTTAAGCATAGGAATGTCTCATAATTGATTTAGATTTAATGTATAGCGCCTCAGGGGAAGACGGAACCGAGAAAGGGTCTAAAACGTAAGTTCTAGAACCCCGTAAAAACAAGTTAGAGACTCAGTCCTATGCTATTCAGATTTAAGTATGAACATGAGAATGAAGAATGATGTTTAATATGAGCCTTAGGGGCATAAAAATATGAGCGACGGATATTAGAGAGCTATATCTCAAGATTAAGACCCGTAAGGGTCAAAGCATAAGCTACCGTGAGGGTAAGCGTTTGAATGATGTATGATGATGCATGAAGTATGCTAATGATGATGATGTTATTCATATGAGGAATTTATGAGGTTATATGTTTATGTGGCATAAAGCAAATTTGGAAGGAAATTCGGTGTAATGACCGTTTTGGCCGCCGAATTTCCGACAAATTTGGAAGGAAACTCGGTGTAATGACCGTTTTGGCCGCCGAATTTCTGGCAAATTTGGGGACTTAAAGAGATTTTGAAAATTAAGGTACTAAGATGGGTTCTAGGATGACACCGGTTCGGCCGAGCACCTCCATAGAACTCATGTGACATCGGTACCATTTTATACTCTTAGGTGACACCGGTTCGCCCGAGCACCCTAAGAGATTTGCCCCCTAACCCGTACTCAGATAGTCGGGATTTATGATACGCTTATCGTTAAGTGGTAAGTAAGAACTAGTGACGACTAGTTAAGGTATGAGCTCATAACCTAGATGTATGACACGTTCTGGGTGACACCGGTTCGGCCGAGCACCCCCAGTTCGATTGTCTTTTAGGGTGGCCCATGAGGAAGAAAAGTTCATGATTATGATTATGTCACTAAGTTTTGTCCCATATGAATGTTACTATTGCCACTTTATGCCACCAACGATGATGATACTTGATGTTATGCTTTATGTATGTGCATTAGGTAGTGCCATGCATACATTTTCCATTATGTTGCATTCATGACATTAAGATCATCCTAAAATGAACGGACCTTGGCTAAAGTATATTTTTGAAGTTTAAAATGAACTAAATGTATGTTCAGTCATTTCGTATAATTAAACCCAAGGTTCCTGAGGACGTAGATGATGACACCTAGGTAGTAGGAGGCCCCTCGAGATTCTTTAGCAAGATTCTCACTCCTCTACCTCTTTCTTTCCGTCACGTCTTGAGATGGCGGCGTTCGTGGTGTTCGTGGACACGCCGACATGGGAGGTGCGCCATGACCGGACCACGGGTCATTCCATTTTGTGGGTCGATGCACGATTAGAGTATTCATGTTCATGGGTCGACCCTTCACTCCCCTGTACATTCCCATCGTTTCTCCCCGTCTCACCTTTTGGTGATGACCTAGTGTTCGAGCCAAGACGTCCCGAGAGGAGAGGCTACGCCGTACTCCACCTTCGCATCCGCCGTTCGAGACTACCCAGTATGTGCCCTGCTGCCCATCGTCCTTCTCGAGATGGATCCTTCAAGACTCGGCCACCCAGATACCCTCCGAGGGGTCTTCCTCCATACCTATGGACTTTGGAGAGGATAGCGAGCCCACCGTGACTCACCGAGGCGTGCCACGACGACGGAGATGCGGGCATACCCTAGGACTCATATTCGATCCCCACTCCGCCTTTTCACGCCCGAGGAGCTCGCTCAGTTTCCCGGATATCTGCCTCGATTACGAGATGGTCGCGAGTAGGAGGTCGAGGATGGCCCGAGTTAGAGCACACACCACATAGATAGGGATAAACTTTCTTTTGTTTA
Organism: Dalbergia cochinchinensis; assembly: GCA_031216125.1. Classification (NCBI taxonomy): domain Eukaryota; kingdom Viridiplantae; phylum Streptophyta; class Magnoliopsida; order Fabales; family Fabaceae; genus Dalbergia; species Dalbergia cochinchinensis. The sequence continues at coordinate 30,834,178 of CM062374.1, read as the reverse complement.
GAGGTTATCCTATTAGATGCACTCGGGTAGGGGAGTAGATTATGTTTACGTTTTATGTTGTATTTCTTTTCATGTATTTCCTTGTCTTGAATTAAGTCCCACACTTATAAGTGGGCAAGTTATATATATATGAGCTTACATTCAGTGATGTTCATGATGTGCCTTATGTTGTGATGATTGTGAGACGATTGTTTTACTTTGCATGGTTTACCGCTTATCGCATCACGCGGCTCTCACTTTTATTTCAAAAAAAAATTTCCCGTATTTTCCGCTAAGTAATTCAAAGCTAAATGAGAACTATGAAGTAACAGACTAATGATTAACCTAAATATGTTCTAGAGTATTGGGTTAAAAATTAGGATGTTACAAGTAGCAAATCTGCGAAGGACTTTGTCCGTGTCCAAATGCTCCTTGAGCTTGTTTGCTTTGATGGAGAAAAGAACTTGATGTCTCCATGTGACGAAGTTGTTCTCATCTAGCTTGGTGGCTAGGGGATTTGAGAAGGTTTTGGGTGCAACCATTGTTGATGGTGCAGCCGTTGCGGAAGGGCGTCGTGAGCTTTGGTTCCCTTAGATCCTAGAGCTCTGATACCATATTAGGTATCAGTCTCCAGAACTGAAAGAAAAGAAGAGCTCAAAGAAAATAGAGAGTTTGAGAAATGTATTTTGTGTATATTTCACTTGTATGAATGGGAAAGTACAAAGAGCTGTATTTATACAAAGAGAACCATGACTAATAGACTTTGACAAATATAACAAAGCTAACTGACTCAACTAACATGACAAAGATTAATTATAACAATTCTTTATAACAAAGCTTATCTCTTATCAGGCACCAGTCATTAAAAAAGGAAGAACTCAGCAGTAGACATCAGTTGATTCCTCCAAGCATCATCAACAGTCAAAACTCTCACCCTCCTATAAGAGATGCTCTTGGAAGACAACCAAACTCAAGAGGAAAGAACCAGAAACTGAGAACAATACTTCTGTAAATATTCAAATTCAAAGTTCAAGCCAAATCACATTCCTCTTTTCTCAAACTTTTCTTTATTGTTCACATACTGATCTAAGAGTATTTACAAAGCTGTGTTGTTAAGTGTTATATTTCCTTTGAGAGTGAAACAGCAAGCCGTAATCAGAAACTGTTATTGTAAGGCTTTATCTTGAGAGATATAAGCTGGTTGTTTAAGCTTGGAGAGGCTCATTAAAAATACTACTTGGGTTGAGCTTGGAGAGGCTCTTTGAAAAGACTACTTGGGTAAGAGCTTGGAGAGACTTTGAAAAGAACACTCAGTATTTGTACTTCTTGTGCAAATTGTTAGTGGATATACTCGCCTGGAAGGTGAGGACTAGACGTAGGTTCAAGTTGGAAGAATCGAACTAGTATAAAATACTTGTGTTTATCGCTTTCATTCATTCCTCTTCATATTGCATAAACATTCTGCTTTTAAGAAACTAAGATTCAAAGTTTCAACAAAGCAAGTTTGTCAAACTAATCATTGAATATCTAATATTTTAAAATTTGTTTTAAACTTTGCTTTTATGAGATTTATTGAAAACTTTGTGAAATCTAAAAGAATTGTGTTAGTGAATATTCTCAGCACCATTCCTGGTAAAAATTGTTTTTGATCAGTATACTATTGTCAAGTGTTCATACTATATTCTAGTTGTCTACTTTAGAAGCTATTATAATCTTACTTGTGATAAAATCTCTTGCGATAATATGAGATATTTAACTGAACATTTTAACTTGTATGTTAAGTGTGTAGAAAATTTTAAAGGATCACTTAATTCAACCTCTTCTTAAGTGATTCTGATACCATCAACATACAAGACGCCTGGTTGCACAAAATGAAACTTCATGGGATTAGATGCACACAATAGAAACATCCAATATATTGGATTATACAAAATAGAAGGTGAAAATGGATGTCAACTTAACAAAAAGTATGTTTGCACTTTTGATAGGTTTAAGGTGTAATCTGGCGTTTTGAAAAGTCTAATGTAAGCTATACATGATTCTGATTCAATGGGTAAAATGCATTTAACCCTATTTTTGTTAACCATTAATGAAAAAATTAATAGAATAGTCCATTTGCATTTTCAAGAAAGTTTAAGAGGTCAAATTACATATTTTTAAAATTTAAGATATAACGTGTACATGACTTATAATTCATATGATAAAATGAAATTTTTCCTTATTTAAATCAACCCGTACCAGGTTAGATAGCTTAACAGTCAAGGTGATAACTTGGATTAATCTTACGATAATTCAACATCAGGTGCATGATTAACTACGCAACAAAGCAAACTAAACTAATTCATGTAAAATGATAATTGACATACTCTATTAGTTTGTTTGACTTGTCGTCTTAATTTTTCACTCTATATGTAAATTTGCGCCAAAAGTAATACCCAGTATGAGTATGTAGCTTATACTTGTCATTGGTTAATCAGTCAAAGAGGAAAAAAGAATATTCAGTCACAAAAGTTAAAAGAATAATCACATTCACTGTTGATACTAATCCAGCTTTATCAATTCATTGTTAAGACAAATCTAACTTTTCTCACCTTGCAATAGTGCTCCCGATATAAATATTCACTACATTGTTGTAAACTTACACGATCAATCAAATCAAGAATTGGTCAAATCCATGTAAAATAGAGTACTCTTTGACAACTACAATCACTCATAAGGGGGGGAAAAAAAGGGAAGTTTTTCAAGAGGCCTGCACAGCAATTGGACCCTCTATACCAAATGAAAAGTAACACTGCAACAGAATAAGGATTGTTTGAATAGCTGTATTTTTCTGGGTTTTGCAACTAAGGAAAAAATAAAACTAGATTGGATGAACTGTGTTGCACATACCAGGGTTCCTAACACACCAAAGTGGTTGAATTGGCTCAGCCCCTATACCTCTGCTTACCATTCTGTATCTCCATTCATTCAGTCTATCTGTGGCCTCTGCATACCTCTTCATACCATTTTCATTGCGGTTGCCAGACCACAATGTCTCCGCCATTGCAGAAGTTCTCGGCCAAAGTCTTGCATCCAAAACTGTAGGGTCAGCTTGTTCAGACCATAATGCCACTTCCCCACCCAAAACCAACTTTGCTTCTTCTTCATTCAGCCCATATGTTATATCATAGTTGTATATTGTTTGCCATGTCTTAAAAGGTCCACACCAAGAGCCACCATCACTTTTGTCACCCGCAGTTTGATTATCATAGGCACTGTTGTTCCCAACAAATTCGCCATGCCCACAATCCAGATAATAGAAGTCTGCCGAAGACACAATGGCCCGGTATCCAGAAGAAACTAGCCTTTTAGTGTTGTCATGACCATTGTTCCATGTCTGCAAAATTACATGCTCCTT